>JAPYXD010000684.1:0-1237500 GCA_030998225.1 Diplolepis rosae | reverse complement strand
AAAATAATTACAGTTTCTTTCATATACATCGGATATTTTCCGTAAATCTACCTTTGTCATAGATGAACAACAATTTTGAAAAGTTCATTGCTTTAGGTGTTATTAAAAATGGTTAAAACTATGAAATATGGACTTTTTTTGCATTATTTTTGTCAATGCTGCACAAAAACACTTCGTTTTTAGGTCACTAAATGCAAAATTTCATTAACTCTGACGTGATTTCTAGAAATGTAATTTATTTGATCTATTACTAAGATTATAAGCTTTAAGGGCATGTGATAATTAAGAAGAGTAGCAAGTTTATATGAATAATATGGTCCAGTTTCTACTTGTTTGTGTCCAAAGTACATAAAATGTTGTTTCCAAAATTTCGTGAATGTTAGAGAGGATGAAAACGGACGTAGATAGACTACTTTTGGTTTTTAAAATGAAAAAACAAAATTAATTGTTCGTATTATACTGTTTTTATTAATGTTAGTTAACTATTTTAAAAATATAAATTAATATCCACCTTATTTTATATTCTATTTTCTTTAATTATTCATGATGATTTCCAACTAATTACAACTCTCATCAACTTCGATTCTTGTTGAGAATTTTTCATTTTTTTTCCATTTTTCAGCTTAATTTTGCCTAAAAAAATGATATAAATGCAGTGATATGTAGACAATTAAATATAAAAATTTTAAAAAAGTTATTATTCAATGCCATAAAGGAATAAAAGAGATATTAATATTTAAATATTATTATCAGATGAATGTTTCAAAATAGTTTTTGTACGAGATAAATATGAATAAACAGGGGAAAATTTAATTTAAAAAATTCAAATAATATTAATATTTTAAGTCTGATCTCTTTTATTTGTTTATGGCATTGAATAATATATTTAAAAAATTTTTTATATTAAATTCTTCGTATGCTACTGTGAATTTTCAGGGAGTGATGATACAGTTAGCGCCGCGTGTGACGGTTCGGCAAACTAACTTAGGAATTCAACTTAGGACGCTAACGGGGTCAAGATCAAGTTGAATCGTGAAATACGGGCTCACAGTGCGGCACGGTCGTATAAACAGGTCTGTAAACTCCTAGTGGTAGGGGTGACTCGCGTTTTGAAGCAAACGCTAGTTCTGTAAGTGATCACCAAGTTTTGAGTGCGACGATCGGAGGGTGTCTGATTTATTTACATGGTTGACACTTAACCTCTATCCTCATAGTTAAAAATTCGTTAAAATTTATGCTACAAGTCAAATATCATTACTTCCAATTTTTTAAGAATCTTATCCTGATTTGAAAGATTAAAACATTTGGATATTTAAAGTATTAAAATCTTTCAAATAAAAGTTAAAATAACTTTAATTTTTAAATTTCAAAATTTTTTAAGAGTTCAAAGTTTGAATTAAGAAATATTGGTATTTCAGTTGATTAAATTTAAATTTGAAAGCATGTTCTAATTCTAAATATTAGGGAAATTGAAAAATTACAAAATTTGTAAATCTTTAAATTTGAAGGCCTTGAAATTTTATTAAATTATAACTTATAGCCTCTGAAAATATAACGTATTTAAATTCACAATAAGTTTGATAGAATTTTTTAATTTTAAATAAGTCAGGAGCCCACAAGTTCAGGAACAATTTTCTTATAAATTTATTGTTAGTGCAACAAGTTATTTTCCAGAATTAACAACGAATGACTGCATTCAATATTTTATTGTACTGACATGCAGCGAAAAATTACAAATTGCTATTCTGCACATTGTTTCTCTCACATGTATTACTCGTTTTCTAATTTCGCCAGTTTCCTCTTGACACTAGATTTTCTTTATTTTTTGGTTTTCTTGGTGAGCAAACTGCCTCATCCTTAGTCAGATATAATAATATAAAGCATATGAAAGCAGATCAGAAGCATGCTTTTTGCAGGGAAAAGTGAATGAATAATTTTCAAGAACTTCATCGACTGTGAGATCAAATACATCAATGCTCGAGGCATGTTTCGCAAAACATTCTTCAACAAAATTTATCAACTTGAAAAAATGTAAATTTGGATGAATTAATCCCCTTTTTGTTTTCATGTCGACCAATTGTGCTACTGAGCTGTAGTTTTCGTACTAGGTTGTTCAAAAAGTTTTGAAAGCGGAAATGAAAATACGTTTTTTTTTTGGTGAAATCACTTTTATTGCTCAGTATAATCTCCCGTAAGATCAATACATTTGGTCCAACGGTCTTCCAACTTGTTTATCCCATCATGGAAGTGACTTTCTGCAATGCCTGCAAAATACTCCTCTACGACGGCCATAACCTCTTCGTTTGATGAAAAATGCTTCCAACGAAGGAATTTCTTGAGGTGTGGGAATAGCCAGAAGTCAGAGGGAGCTAAATCAGCCGAATAAGGTGGATGCTGCAACAATTCGTACTTTAATTCGGTTATTTTAGTGATGGTTTTTTGAGCTGTGTGAGCGGGTGCATTTTCTTGATGAAAAAGGATTTTTTTCTTCTGCAAACCGGGTCTTTTTTCACGAATTTTTGCATCCAGTTGATCCAAAAGGTTACAATAATATTCAGAATTTATTGTTTTGCCAGTTTGGAGATAATCCACCAACAAAATCCCTTTTGCATCCCAAAAAACTGATGCTAACAACTTCTTCGCCGATTTCTGGACACGAACTCGCTTCGGTGCCGAAGTGCCTGGTTCACACCACTCCTTAGCCTCTTGTTTTGATTCAGGATCATGATGGAAGACCCAAGTCTCATCCATAGTGATGAATCGACGCAAAAAATCATTTTTATCCTTTCGAAAACGCTCCAAATGTTACTCAGAAAGTCGCATTCGAACGTGTTTTTGTTCCATTGTGAGCGAATGCGGCACCCATTGTGCACAGAGCTTTCTGAAACCCAAAACTTCACGTAAAATATGACTCACACTGCCTAATGAGATGTCTAGGGCCTCTGCTAAATCTCTCTCGGTCAATCAACGATCTTCCAAAACCATATCCTGTACTTTTGCTATGAATGCTGGTGTTGATGCACTTTTTGGACGTCCTGCGCGTGGATCGTCTTCAACGCTTTTTCGACCACGTCTAAACTCTAAAACCCATCGATGCACAGTTGGAAGTGAAGGAGCAGCTTCCTTTAACACTTTCACCATTTTTGTATGAATTTCCGTTGCTGATAAACCTTCCAAAACAACGAATTTTATCACTGCACGATATTCGGTTTTTTCCATTGTACAAAAATACACTGACACGTCAATTTCAAATGGCTTGTAAACAAACAATCAATTGACAGAGTGGAATGACACTTTGGGTATGTTCATATGAAAGATGAAATCTTAAAATGGCGTAGAAATGTTGGTTCTCCTAGTGCTCTATAGATGTCGCTTTCAAAACTTTTTGAACAACCTAGTACTTTGTGAGCGCTTCGGTACATACAGTACACTGCTTATATTCTTGTATTTTTAAAATTTGCTTGCAAAAGTAACCTGAAATATAAAATAGTATAATCGAGAAGCAATGTATAATGAAAGATTATTTAAAGTTAGATTTGTAGCAAAATTGAAAGCAACACTGAATTATTACTTATACGGAAGACAACATATAGGCACTGAACAATGCGAAACAACACAAAAAGCTTTGTAGACTATATGATTTTTTATTTTTCCCACAAAAATGAAAACAAAGTACATATAAGAAATACAATCGTCAGTACAGTTCATCTACATATGTTTTTGATTAGTGTGTGGCAAGGAAGCAGTATACAGTTAATTAAATTTAAAAGGAAAAACCTGTAACATAATAAATAATGCAGTCTAGAATTGGAGAATGGGAAGCATCGTGGTCGATAACGTGTTCGACTTCCCAATCTCTCTCTATTATAATTTTATCCAATTTGTTTTTCAACTTCTGTAAAGTTTTTGTACTCTTGAATTCAGTATATTTATAAACATTCTTAATATCGGACACGGTTATTAAAAATTCAAATTTATCTTCAGTAACGGTGCAGTTTCCATAAATAGGTGGTTTTATGACACTATATCCGAGAAATTTTCAAGATTTTGAAGATTGCATATAATATAATATAATGCATTTAATATAATAAATTTTTTTCTTAGCAATGTCGTATCGCGTACCGGGTTGCATAACCTCTCTGGCTTAGATCAATTTGACAAGTTCATTTCACTTGCACATTTTCCCGTGAGTAAGAAGAGGACAACTGCGTACTTGCGCACTCCGTTACACTACTTCCAACTTATAAGCCGGGCACTTACCGTGCCGTTGCTCCTGCCAGATTCGGAAAAGTTTACCATGGCTGTTTGGTCTCCTTATTAAGGAGGTATTACACCTCTATATGCAGGAATTATGCATGCAGGTTACCATGGTAACATACAAGAGAGAAAGAAACGGACAATTTTCCTATCTCTTTCCCACTAATATGTTACCATGGTAACCTGCATGCATAATTCTTGCATGCAGAAGTGTAATTCCTCCTTTATTCCTTCGTGAACCAGGCCCTCTTAACTCAATGTAGAGTTCTTAAATTCTCGAGAATTTAAGTTGGTGGAATATAACCGAGAATATTACAGAATTTAAAGAATATAAGAGAATATAAAGAGAATTTGGAGAATTTATGTTTTAAATATCAATTTATGTGTACTTATCAATTTTGAAAATATGTTTGTTATTAAATAAGAGGCACTTGATTGTGTACATGTGTTTGAAATTAAAAAGAACCTATAAATTGTTTTACTCTCAAGATATTAAAACTTTTCACCTCTGAAATTTTAGGTTATGCTCACTTTGAATTTAATACTAAAGATATTAAATTAACATTATCTCCATAATTATAAAAATTTTAATGAATTATATTAATTTCTTCAGTAAATTAAGCGTCTTATTTGCATGAAATTCTTTAAACAATTTTTATTAGAACAAAATAGAACATTATTATATTTTAATTATGTAAAACACATTACTTTAATGAGCTTGAAAATCTTAGCAATCATTTTCAGAATTTTGTTTTCATTTTCCTCAATACTGTTCAACTTTTCAGACCTAGCATATAAAATATTGAGTAATATAGCTTAAGCTACATTTAAAAAAAAAAATTTAACATTTGACCTTCATAAACGCTTAAATCGTAGTATAAAAACTTTTGAGAATGCAACTTTAGTAAAAAAATATTGATATCACTTATACCTATTCTCTACCTATTCCTAAGTATGTACCCATCGTTGTCGAAAAATATGAGGCTAACATATTATCATTAAGGTAGTTGTTGTGCCAAGAAATAGGTCTCTGAAGAAAAAAGTTCTTTTATGATTTTGAGACTTGAAATGATATCATTAGTCGCTTCATATGAAACAGAAAAAATTATTTCTTATGAGAAAATTTAAAAATTACGAAAAATAATACTTTTAACATTATTTGTTGTAATAGAATCTTTCCTTACTAAACACCTTCTTATCAATTTTTTGAAAATAATTCAATATTCATAAATCATGGCCTATTTTACCAGGGAAAATATTGTCTATAACCCTACTGTTTCCCAGTGTGAAAATAAGTGGAAAATCTTCAGATATAGCTATTTTGAAAAAAAATTCTTTTTGAAAAATTTCTTCAACGCTTTTAATAACAGAAAACTGTACTTTTAAAATTGGAAACAGTAGAGTTATAGAGAATCTTTTCCCCAAAAGAATAAGCCATGATTCATGGAAATCCAATAATTTTTTTCTTGCACAGTGCACTAGGTTAAAGTTCGAATAAAAAAATTGGAAAAATTCCAATATTGCTTTTGCTAAGAAAAACATTTTTATAAGGTATATAAAACATATAATCATGAATTTTCTATAGTACTCCCTTCAAACATATATTTATATGATTTTTATTATGATTTCCCTGCAGATGGAATGTTTTCGAATTTTCCCTTCGTTTTTGTTACAATTTTAACTCTTTGCATAACGCAAGAAAAAAATTATACATTTATAATGACAATTTACTGCGACTTGGAAGAATCTTAGCTTTAAAATAAGCCCAAGAACATTAATAAATATTGATTATTTTGAACGTTTTTTAAAATTTAAGAAAACATTGAAATGTAGACTTTTTTCTCAATACCTTCTTCAAAATTTAACAAAACAACTTCATTCTGGACTCATTTTATAGAGAATTTTGATGGCATTCAATTCATAATGAGAGCAAATTTCATTACTCACAAAATTAAAATTAAGATAATTTAAGTGATCATTGAAAAACACGTGGTCCCCCAATTTTGACCGGTAGTGTATTCTAATTAAATAAACTAATATTTCCATTGCATTTGATATCCTTCGCTTCGTCTCATTCAGTCTCATTAGGATCAACTTTTCGTGATAAGTACTTGCAGACCCGGCAACCACCGGCAACAGGCAAACGACGTGTTGTGATTATGATATTTATTAAATTTCGACAGACGCTTATCATATACAATCAGAATATGTTTGAAATATTGAAATATAATTTTATACGCAATAAATAATTGATTCTGATTGTTTGAAACATTTAAAAAGTCAAAATGAGAAAATTCTCATAAATTTTAAGAGAATTTATCTGCTGGTTATATTCTCGGTAATAGTCTCATTCTCGTTACCGTTCTCAATGTAATATAACTGACTCAAAACTCTAGGAGTGTAGAAATATGAAGAAGCACAGCGCCAAAAGTTGCCCGCAACTTGAACTAAAAGTATCAATGTGTAGCGTATGCATGTTATATATACATTGTATACATGTGAACAGTTTTAAAATTGACTATAATGATCAGTAAAATGGATAAACTAAGTGAAAAACACGTATAAAAATACAGAAAGTTTAAGCAATAAATTTTTTGATACTTTTATACATTTTTTCACTCAGTATATCCATTTTACTCATCATTATTTTCAGTTTTTTGAATGATAAGACAATGTAAGTCCATTCCAATCTTTTTTAGGCAACAACACTGAAGGCACTATTTTTTTCTTGAGCACATTTCGCGGACCTCATACATAATCCTGCTCGCGAAAATGCAAATAGCACACTCGATACCCGCTCTTGTAAATTTCTTTGTAGGTTAGATTCTTCACTAGTGGATTTAACACTGCCTCTAACCAGCCCCCTGTATCTTGCCACCAAATGCATAAGAAAAAAATTACGTGAAAGCTGACTGCCGACGGTGGCGGCGCTGACTGTTCATAGGTCCTAGATTCAAAAAAATGCATGGGAAAGAGCATAAAAAATTAATTTTCTCCTAATAAAAACTATTTTATCGCATTTTCTTATACATGACAATAACCTAATAAGATCTTCATATTTTTCGCAAAAATGTATTCTCTTCAAAAAGGTTAAGAAATTCACTTTAGGCAGAAAATCTAATTTCTAAATTCTGGCGGGAATTGCATTATTTGTCTCATGTTTTTTATTTTATTATTGTTTTGCGTTCATTTAAATATTAATACTAATAATTAACCTCGTTATAATAAAATTGGATAATTTTTCATATTATATAACACATATATAATATAACATATAACAAAAACATATAATACATATACTACATATTACTACTGTAATTAAATAAAACTGATTTTCAAAAAAAATATTTCAAAAATACTGTTTGGAATTTAGACTAAAATTTGTTAATATTATACTATGAAATATATTAATAATATATTATTATAATATATTATAATTCAAAGCAGTGAAATAGTTTTAAAACAAATTGCACTTAGATTATTGTATAAATAACATCGAGTAAAAGTGATTTTTTAATTGACTGGAGTTTATTTAATAAAAGTAATTCTCTGATAACTTATATTAACATCTAATTTTTTTGTTTAGATGATACGGTGTTCTCATCCATTTTGAACAACTCATAAATATAATATTTGGTATGTGAGCACATTATTAAGTTAGGCCTCAGAGAGCTTTGCTGCCTTTTTCTTTTCAAGATTGGCTTTCTTTATATCAGCAATCTTAATTTTTTTAAATTATAAATTTAAGTTTTCAATTCCTATTACTTTAGGAATTCTATGTAATTCAGTAAAACTATGAGCTATAAGAAGTAGGGAATCTAAATTAACAAAAAATCTAAACATATTCTCTTATAAAGTTCAAAACTTTATTTTAATAACAAAATTGTTAGAAATCAGAAAATTTTTATCCATTTCAACACAATCCAATTTTAACAGACTCGCATTAACTTCAATTCAGAATTTTACAAAATATTCTTTTTCATCTATTCTTTATTTCAGTCACTTTCATTTATCTATTTTTTAACTTCTATCACACAAAATATTTGTAACTGAATTTATTTGAGATAAGTATTTGAGAGACATTTATTGCGGTGCAAAAAAAATTCATTGCACTACTAGATACAATTAATTAATATTGAGACATTAAACTTTATTATATTATGAAATTAATTGTTAATGTCTCTATTAAATAAAATGTTTTATTTTAAACTATAATTAAGAAAATAAACAATGTGTTCGATGTACTTACTCTTCCCAAAACTGTTACTCCATCGGGCGAATAGGTTAACCTCTCTTGAAGAATATCTTCTGGCTTAAAATGCTTTTCGCAAATCGCATGACCTGCTTTTAATTTGATGTCATCGCGAAGGATAGCAATTTGCCATAATTTTATCGTATTTTCATCCTTCGGTACAATGAAAAAACGAACTTTGTCAGAGCAAGACTTATATCCAGATTTGCACCCAAAACACACACATTTCACCATTTTTTACATCAATTTTTTTGGAAATTTGTTTCTAAACTCGCGAACTTTATCTCACTACCGTTCAAGAACTCGAAAATTTCAAAATTTACAGAGAAAAGCTTAAAAAACTATGTTTTGTAATGTGATTTTCGTGTAAGTCGGCCCAATGAACAGTCAGCGCCACCATGGCAGCCAGTCACAATTCATGGCATTTTCAACTCAGAGATGCAGGGGGCTGCCTCTAACCACAACGTTTGTTGACGTTTGTGCAACGCAGTGCAACGAGGACCAAACGAGGATATGCGAGGACAGACCATGGTCGTATAAACAGGTCTACCGTCTCCGGCGGTGGGGGTATTGAAGCGATGTCTCGCATTTTGAAACCGACTTATGTTTCTCCAAGTAGCCACCGAGATTGAAGCGCGACGGTCGAAGGGTAGAGAGTTGGATCACCTGTCTAAACATCCTAACCAATGAAGCGTGTTTTTTATCAAATGTGATATTTTGATTGTGGGTTGTGGGCGATAGTGCAATGCCGAAGTGTTGTTGCGTACCGAAGTGCGATAAAGAACATGCTGCCAGTGGAGGAGGAAAACGTTCAATATTCATGGTACCAAAAAATGAGGAACTTCGTAAAAAATGGGAGGAAAATATTCCTAGAAGATGTAAACTCAAATCCTTCCAAAGTATTTGCGAAAAACATTTTGCAGAAAATGACATTGTACTTGAGTGCATACAGAAAGATTCCGATGGAAATATTATTCAAAGGGTAAGATTTCGCAGACATAACAATAATTTTTGTTCACCATTTCGTACCGGAAGTTATTAAATTTTTTAAAATAGGAGTAAAATATCCTAAGTCACTGTTCATTCAGATTCCCTTGAAGAAGCCCAGATTAGTGAAATGTGCTGTTCCTACTATATTTAATTGCGTACCACTTAATCTCACTGAACCCAGTAATGCAGACGAATTTGATAAAGAAAATAATGTAAAGCATGCAAACGTCAAAAAGCATGTAAACGATGAGTAATGTATAAAAATCGTCGATAAAACGCTTTTCCAATTACAAGGTAATTAAAAGCAATTTAATTTAATGTTTATCTTTTTTACTATTTTATTTTTAGTTCCAGATCATAATTATGTAAATATTGAAACTAAGACTGATGGTTTTGATGGATCTCAAAATATATATGTTAAACACAAGAATGTTAAGACTGAAAGAGTACCAGAGGTTTCAATGTTAAGCTCTTCAAAGGACGAACTTCTGATTTCTGAATATGACAATGACAATGATTTGACTGATTGTGTTACTCATACAAAGAGTGATGGTCCAAAATATCATTTATTAGAATCTGTACCTGATACTGCCGATGATGTAAATAATTTAAAACATGTTGATAATACGCTCTGTGCATTTAAATTTCATGGTAATTCTAAGCATTTTCAGAAATTTTTTATTTTATCATTTGATTCTCTTCTTTTCTTCAAAATCTAATTTCTCTATTTAATTGATTATTTTATTTTCATTTTTCTATCTTATTTTTAGTACCTGATCTTAATTGTGTACAAATGGAAACTGATTGTAAGATTGATGATGGTTCAGAGGGATGTCGAACTGTAGATTTAAAATACGAGAATATTGAGACTGAAACAGTACCAGAAGTTTCAATGTTAAGTTGTGTAAAAGATGAACCTCTTATTTCTAAACATGACAAGACTTATTTGAGGGGCTACGTTGCCCATATATCGAGTGATAGTCTAGAGTATCAAGAACCAACCTTTACATCGACATTCACAGCAACATTTAACAATTCAGTTACTTTTGAATTTCGGATAGAACGTAAGTTTTTAGTTTAATCAAATTGAATAATCAAATACATAATTTAATAATACTTATGATTATGCATTAATCTTCCGTTTGTAGTTGGTGAAGATATAATTCAGAAGCCTTACTGCATAAATTTGATAAAACCGTGGACTGTGTGTGAAACATTTAATGGTAAAGAACACCAACTTTTGTTTACATATCCAATAAACACTATAGAAAATGGAATTTCAAGACACGTATTTGAAAAAAGTGTTGTTGTAAATGCTGACAGAAGAGTACAATATGAAGTTTTTTGCATGCCGGTTAATGTAAATGGAACTTGTCTTCCAAAAGTTATACACGATATTGAAACAATACCACAAATCTTAAAAAATTTTCAAAAAATGCGTATATGTAAAGGTTTCGCATCAGTGGGGATTTCTTTAATACCAGCAAATATTGCATATAAAAGCACTTTGGGTACGGAAGTTTGGCGGCACAATGCTTGTGAACTCATATGTAAAAATACTTTAAGGCGCAATGCTTGTCAAAAATTACGAAAAGCATTACTTCAAAAAGGTAGGAGGTATAAAAAAAGAGCAAAGACCGAAGTTGTTCTACAAACTTCAGATTCGAGCTATCAGTATAAATTGAATGCTCTCAGAAAAAAATTACACAATCAAAGACGTCAAGCGAATCGCCTTAAACTCAGATTAAAATTAATAACTGACTGCCTTGAAAAACAACAAAAGGAAATTGCAAAAGTTCGCGAAGAGGCTTTAGATAAAAAGTGCTTTGAGTTTAAAGTTCCAAATAAGCAGAAACTTGCGATAAAACAGATTGTTGCTACTGCAAAAGTAGAGAATGCGAAGGGACGTAGGTATTCTGAAGAATTGATAATGCTCTGTATCTTGATGAATATTCGTTCCCCGTCATATTATGAATTCCTAAGAAGAAATG
Source organism: Diplolepis rosae (assembly GCA_030998225.1). Taxonomy (NCBI): domain Eukaryota; kingdom Metazoa; phylum Arthropoda; class Insecta; order Hymenoptera; family Diplolepididae; genus Diplolepis; species Diplolepis rosae. Next base: position 1,226,010 of record JAPYXD010000684.1, on the reverse strand, counting down.
AAATTCTTCCCTTACCCTGCTCGAATACCGTTCGTAACTACTTTAGTCTGATGGGAAGTGATTGCGGGTTTGATAAAGGGTTTTTCGAAATTTTAGGAAAAAATTTTAAAGCTAAAGATTTATTGAAGCGAAATGGTTGCGAAGAGCAGTTGCTGTTTCATCTCGAAATTTGACATATCAAGGAATAAGTGATTTAGGAGATAACCGAACAGTAACAGATATAAAAGCAGATAATTTAGCAACACACGGCCTTGTCATAATGTATCAGTCCCTGGTCGAAAATTACTCGCAGCCTGTAGCTACTTTTGCTTCAAAAAATTCTGCTGCGGGGGAAGAATTAGCAAAGATAATGCTTAAAGCTATATGTCTCTTGGAAAAAGCAGGTGCACTTATACATGGAGTAATCGGAGATGGTGCTAGCACTAACCGTAAAATGCAAAAAACTTTAGGCATTCAAGATAAATTGTCTTCGACAAACTGTTGGTTCACTCATCCACTTCATGATGCAAGGAAAGTTTTTGCCTTTTCCGACACCCTACATTTATTTAAAAACGTCCGAAGCAGACTGTATAATAAAAAAAATTTGCGGGTACTTTATCTTTCTACCTCAAATTGTAAATCATTTCTAATTGCTTGTATCTATTATTATACCAAAATTTTGTATATATATATTATTTTTAGATACATCCCGATAAAAATTATATACAGTGGAATTACTTGGAAGAATTATACAATGAAGACAGTCAAAAGAATTGGAAATGCCAGGGTATGCCCTAAATTGACCAAAAGACACATCCATTTAGACAAGACAGCAGAAATGCGTGTTCGTCTTGCAACTCAGGTGAAATCCTATTTTTAACTACTTTTTTTATGTAAAGTGGCATATTTCTAATTTACCTATACGAATTTCTATTATTTTTCTAAATTTTTAGCAATTCTGTTGCCATTGGCTTACAGTTTTATTTATCACACCAATTCTCTAAATTTAAAGGGTGCGAAGAAACAATTGCTTTTTGCAAACGAATGAACGGCCTTTTCGATGCTTTAAATAGAAAACAAGCAAATGAAGGTCTTACTCCAGATAAAAGAGATTTTAAGGTATATATTGTTGTACCTTTTTTCTTTCATTTCATTATTTCAAATTGATACTTAAGAATTCGTAATACAATACATTGTACAGAGTGATTCGCCAATAGTCATAAGGCTTTGAATGCCAGATTCTTGGTTAAAAACAAACAACAAATCACATTGAAAAAATGTACGAACAATAGTTTTCAAACTATTAAGCATTGCAATTGACCAATAGAAACTCGCTATTGTCGCGCGTCCATAAGCTTCCTGTGCGAAATTTCTACGAAAATTCATTTCTGATCAGTACAAAAAAAGTTATCAGCCGGACAAGAGGCAAACTGATTGACTTCTACTGACCTGAAGTGAATCTTAGTAAAAAATTCGCACCCTAAGTTTATGGACGCGCGGAAATAATGAGTTTCTCTTGGTCATTTGCAATGCTTAACAGTTTAAAAACTATTGTTCGTACAACATTTTCTCAATGCGACTTGTTGTTTGGTTTCGAACAAAGAATCTGGCATTCAAAGCTTTATGACTATTGGCGAATCAACCTGTATAGATCATAAAGGAGTCGCTAGAGTGGCTAAATGAATGGAAAAGTAATAAAATAAAAGGTCTTATTTCTTCGGACGAGTTTCTCACTGATGCAACAGCAACTGACTTGCGATTGACTCTCACTTCCACAATGGATTTATGCCAATACTTAATTGATAAGTTCAATTTCGAGTACTTATTGACTGGAAGAGTAAATCAGGATAATTTAGAGGTAATAATCTCTATTTGCAAATTATTGACATGATTTAATTTATAATTAACACTATTATTTACAAACCGAATATCGTGCAGTGATAAAATTCGTTGTTTTGGAAGGTTTATCAGCAACGGATATTCATACAAAAATGGTGAAAGTGTTAAAGGAAGCTGCTCCTTCACTTCCAACTGTGCATCGATGGGTTTTAGAGTTTAGACGTGGTCGAAAAAGCGTTGAAGACGATCCACGCGCAGGACGTCCAAAAAGTGCATCAACACCAGCATTCATAGCAAAAGTACAGGATATGGTTTTGGAAGATCGTTGATTGACCGAGAGAGATTTAGCAGAGGCCCTAGACATCTCATTAGGCAGTGTGAGTCATATTTTACGTGAAGTTTTGGGTTTCAGAAAGCTCTGTGCATAATGGGTGCCGCATTCGCTCACAATGGAACAAAAACACGTTCGAATGCGACTTTCTGAGTAACATTTGGAGCGTTTTCGAAAGGATAAAAATGATTTTTTGCGTCGATTCATCACTATGGATGAGACTTGGGTCTTCCATCATGATCCTGAATCAAAACAAGAGGCTAAGGAGTGGTGTGAACCAGGCACTTCGGCACCGAAGCGAGTTCGTGTCCAGAAATCGGCGAAGAAGTTGTTAGCATCAGTTTTTTAGGATGCAAACGGGATTTTGTTGGTGGATTATCTCCAAACTGGCAAAACAATAAATTCTGAATATTATTGTAACCTTTTGGATCAACTGGATGCAAAAATTCGTGAAAAAAGACCCGGTTTGCAGAAGAAAAAAATCCTTTTTCATCAAGAAAATGCACCCGCTCACACAGCTCAAAAAACCATCACTAAAATAACCGAATTAAAGTACTAATTGTTGCAGCATCCACCTTATTCGGCTGATTTAGCTCCCTCTGACTTCTGGCTATTCCCACACCTCAAGAAATTCCTTCGTTGGAAGCATTTTTCATCAAACGAAGAGGTTATGGCCGTCGTAGAGGAGTATTTTGCAGGCATTGCAGAAAGTCACTTTCATGATGGGATAAACAAGTTGGAAGACCGTTGGACCAAATGTATTGATCTTACGGGAGATTATACTGAGCAATAAAAGTGATTTCACCAAAAAAAAAACGTATTTTCATTTCCGCTTTCAAAACTTTTTGAACAACCTAGTACGAAAACTACAGCTCAGTAGCACAATTGGTCGACATGAAAACAAAAAGGGGATTAATTCATCCAAATTTACATTTTTTCAAGTTGATAAATTTTGTTGAAGAATGTTTTGCGAAACATGCCTCGAGCATTGATGTATTTGATCTCACAGTCGATGAAGTTCTTGAAAATTATTCATTCACTTTTCCCTGCAAAAAGCATGCTTCTGATCTGCTGTCATATGCTTTATATTATTATATCCGACTAAGGATGAGGCAGTTTGCTTACCAAGAAAACCAAAAAATAAAAAAAAAATCTCTTGTCAAGAGGAAACTGGCGAAATTAGAAAACGAGTAATACATGTGAGAGAAACAATGTGCAGAATAGCAATTTGTAATTTTTCGCTGCATGTCAGTACAATAAAATATTGAATGCAGTCATTCGTTGTTAATTCTGGAAAATAACTTGTTACACTAACAATAAATTTATAAGAAAATTGTTCCTGAACTTGTGGGCTCCTGACTTATTTAAAATTAAAAAATTTTATCAAACTTATTGTGAATTTAAATACGTTATATTTTTAGAGGCTATAAGTTATAATTTAATAAAATTTCAAGGCCTTCAAATTTAAAGATTTACAAATTTTGTAATTTTTCAATTTCCCTAATATTTAGAATTAGAACATGCTTTCAAATTTAAATTTAATCAACTGAAATACCAATATTTCTTAATTCAAACTTTGAACTCTTAAAAAGTTTTGAAATTTAAAAATTAAAGTTATTTTAACTTTTATTTGAAAGATTTTAATACTTTAAATATCCAAATGTTTTAATCTTTCAAATCAGGATAAGATTCTTAAAAAATTGGAAGTAATGATATTTGACTTGTAGCATAAATTTTAACGAATTTTTAACTATGAGGATAGAGGTTAAGTGTCAACCATGTAAATAAATCAGACACCCTCCGATCGTCGCGCTCAAAACTTGGTGATCACTTACAGAACTAGCGTTTGCTTCAAAACGCGAGTTACCCCCACCACTAGGAGTTTACAGACCTGTTTATACAACCGTGTGACAGACGCACGTAGCGCCAACAGTTGCACGCAACTTTTACTACGCCTAAAATAATAATCATAATTCTTCATATTCCCCCATTAGAGTTAACAGGGCCTGGCAAGAACTAATATCAATGTAAACGAAACCCCATCCTAGAGTTCTAAATTTCTCGGACATTTAAAATCCGGTCACGTTCTCGTGACCAGCCCCCGGAATCTCTGGAGTTGAAAATGTCACAGTTGTTGACCGTTGACCACCGTGGCGCTGGCTGTTCATGAGGCCGACCTTATACAGATTAGCATTATAGAACATTGAAATTTAACGTTTTTTGTGAAAAATTGGTGTCTGAAGTGCTTTTGTGTGCTTTTTAGGTAAATTGGAATGGTTTTAACAGTCGGTGATATAAAAATTTATGTGAAAAAGCGGAAATTTATTGCTGTAGGTTGCAAAACAGGCTACACGTCATGCTCTGAAAAAGTGCATTGTTTTTTGGTTTATTTATCATGAGCGCCTTTAACTTATTAAAATTTAATCTATAACAAATTTAAAACGCTTTGAATAAAAAAATCAACAAAGCTGACTGACTGAACTTAAGGTATTATAGATAGGGATGGGCGATCTTCAAAAAAAAGAATCGATTCTGAAATTATTGATTCAATTTTATAAATTAATCGGTTAAAAAGATCGACTTTTGAATCGATCTTCAAAAATCGATACCTTTTTCTGAAAATGATAAATTTCTGTAAAATAACCTTTTTTTAAAATGTTTTATAATAATTGGAGATATAATTGTTACTTGCATATTTTGTGAATTTAAATTATCAAAATAAAAAAGTGTTAATATCAATAAAAAAGGAAATTAGGCTTAAGAAACACACTATATTTGCGAATCAGGAACATTTTTATTTTTTAAAATTGCACAATTTCTAAAGCAATGCGTATTATTAGTGATAAAGTTTCTAACATAAATATGAAGTATTACTATATAAAGTTTATAACATTATTAAACTTTGAACTTTGCATATCACTTAAAGTATTATTTATGATAAAATTTCTGGCATAAATATGATGTATTATTATAAAGTTTATAATATTAATATACTTTGTATATCACATTAAGGATATTCTCGTGGTCGACCCCTTGATCTCACTTTTAAACTAAAAAACAGTTCATTGGAAATGTTCATAGAAATAGGAAACAGGAAAAAATGAAAGGAGAATCGTTCGTAAAGACCGAAAAAAAAAAATATCAATCCAACCGATTAATCGAGTAAAAAAGATCAATCTCCGTAGAATCGAATCGAGATCGCCCATCCCTAATTATAGATAAAATACACATAATAAATTATGTGCATATGAGATCTAAATATCCATTATATTATTATGAAATATAGTACATTATGTTGATTTTTATTTATTACAAACATCTTTGTTCTTAGCGTTTTCAAATACTTATAAAGGAATTTTATAAATTCTTTATATTTGTTACTTTTTTAAATGTACGTTCCTTCCTTATGTGAAAGTTTTGTTCATAAAAATGTAATTTTTTCAGATACTAAGAAGTTATAAAATATAAAATACAAAATGTCCTATAAAAAAATCTAATTGTTCTAAAAAAATTAAGATGATATAATTAATACCCGTATTATAATTCAATTTGATGGAATTTCAATAGCCAATTTTTCTATTATAATATGTAAGACTGATATAATATCAATAATATTGATAATATAAATAAATATTGTATTTTTATTTAATAATCACAATGTAAATATTAATGTTAAAACGAAGATAACAGAACTTTGATTTCAATTTCTAGCCAGAATTATAAAGACAATTTTCGCCCAAATTCCAAGCATATTACCCTTTATATCAGTAAAACTTGCTTTAAATAATATTTAAAACTTTCTAGTTTAATGTGTTGTAAAAAAAAATATGATCAAGTAGTTTTTATCCCCAAAAATTTAATTTTTATGCATTTTTCCCATGCATTAAAATGAATTCAGGCCTCATGAACAATCAGCGCCCCTAGCGGCCACGGTCAATTCTTGTGACATTTTCGTTTCGCGGATTACGTGCATTCTGACTAAGATGCAGGGGGCTGCTCGTGACTGTGACCGTCATTTTAAGACAACTTGAGAATTTACAGAGAATTTAAGGGAATTTTACCATACCTTCACCAATATTTTCTTTATCATTAAACCTTATAATATTGTAAATTTATTTCCAAACACTATGAATTGCAATAGTGAAGGTTTCATAAAAATAAACTACGACAAAATGTCAAGTTTTAACGGAATTCAATATAGTAATTCAATATCGAAAGGAAAATATCGATATTTCCAATATCGATATATCAGGAAGGAAAATATCGATATCATTGATATATCGGCGAAAGTTTCCGATATATCGATATAATATCGATATTAAAGTTTTTTTTAAATTTTAAAGAATAATTCAGGTACTTCATTCAATGTAAAAGTAAAACAAATAATTTTCAATAATTCAATGTAGGTAAAACGACTGCTGTAACAGTGTTCTTATATCGTAGATCGAATTGACCCCCTCCATTTTACAATTTTATCAAAAAAAATAGTAATTCGTCGGACATAATTTGGAAAATTTTTGTAATTATATTACTTTTTTAAGTTGTTCTTTAACTATATTATAAAATTTTCCAAAATTATTCTTGTTCAATAATATGGTAAAGTGGAGGAGGTAATTTTCATCCACGATCTGTAAATACTGTGCAGTAATCTTTTTCTTTATTTATCAAGATACAAAAAATTAAGAAGTTAACTTAATTATCTATTTTACATGTTCAATATTTTTATTGACAAAATTTATGAGAACTGATACAAAAAATCTTAAAAACGCATGGAACAAAAATAGAATACTGTATTTTTAATGTCCTGGAAGTTAGAACCGTAAACATAATATTTTCAGAGAATAAAAGTTGTGCTCAGTTGTGCTAGAGTTGTGCTGATTTGTGCCGCAAACGATTTTTTGAAAAATCGAAAATTATGGCCGTACATTTTGAAGAACTTTTTTTTTGCTAGAACCGCAACTTTGCCGTAACATAAAACTGACAGTTGTGCTAGGTACTCTCAAGTGCACCCAATGTTGTGCTGCTAGCAGAAATTTCGCAACTTTGCCTGCTTTTAGAAAAAAACAAAAAAACAAAAAAATTTTGAATCTACAAAAATAAATGTTTTTCTACATTTTTACAGGCCAATAAAATGTTTATTGAGTAACAGATACAAATTTCATTGCTTTGCTGTAATTCCGAACCCCTAATTTTAAAAATATTTTTAAAAAATTCGGAATCAAAAAATCAGAATTTTATAAAAAAATAATTTCAGGAATTGGAAACTTGTGCCGAGTTGTGCGATTTTTCAAAAGATGTTAACAACAATTCTTACTTTTGCTAACAATCAAAAGAACAATTGCGAGCAAGCAACCGGCTCGGGCGACCGCGTGATGTGTGTACATGTAGATTTGACTAGTCTTTGTTCTGTCACTGCTTTCTTCGATAAAGTGTTCTGCAATGTGAAAACAATTTTTTTTTATTTCCTGTCGGCAACGGATTCCACTATTTCCACTTAAATGTTAAATATCGATCAGAAAAAATATTGGTTTTGGGAAAAATATCGATATCCAATATCGAATATCGGGATGGAAAATATCGATATGAAATATCGATATATCAAGAGGAAAATATCGATATTTTCGATATTCCGATATCGATATTGCATCACTAATTCAATATCAAAAAAAAATTTTTATAGCCATTATATTAAATTCAAACATAAAGAACAAGTAATTCAAGTTTTCTTCGCACAAATTACGCTTTGATTTAAATAATTGTTTGACAGTGTCGGAACAGTTTATATACTTTTTTAAGTGCTTTATTTGTCGAGTGGCATGCTTTCTCTACATCTGATCGCAGTATTTGCATTTGAAAGAAGCTTTATTTTGTTTATCAATAATTTTTTTTTTTAAATTCCAAACTATATTCTTTTTTTTTTCATTTTCATTGCGCACGTTACACGAACTTCCAGAACAAAGAATTTATCAAAAACAATTGAAAGCTTGAACCGTTACGGAAAAATATTTTTGAATTCTCATAAATTCTCGAAGAGCACATTCATCAGAGAAATTCTCAGTCATATTCTCGGTCATCTATGATTCATGTCATCAGTATCATCCACGTCGGACAACATGGGTATCTCAATCGGCAGAATACTCGGGCAGACCAACTCCTCCCGAAGTGCCACCAAGGCCGGCGAGTCCGGGTCCGTCACGCGGTCAGTACGAGAACCGGCAGCACGTGATGACAGCGACTTAACCGTCCTCCAGATCCTGGACAGACCTATCGAGGGGTCGATGGACTCGCAAAACGAGACGAAAGAAAGGTGTTTTTGTTTTCTGAGGAACCTCTTAACCTCCTCATCCACTCTCCTACAAGCAACCCTACCCTCCCTGGTCTGTGAGGAAGTATACATCCTAAGAGCCTCTCGCCTTCTAAGAATGGCCGCATCGCACTCAGAATTCCACCAAAGCGGCTGGGACTTCCTCTTCCCCGGTAGAGAAGACGGACGATAAGCCCCACAGCGCTCCAAGGCTCGCGTGATCAACTCAAAGAACCTGGAGTATGATACCACCGGATCAGAACAACCGTTAGGAGCCAAGTCAATGCCAGGCAGCCCGTCGTCAACCAGCTCCCGAAAACGGATCCAGTCCACGTTCTTGGTGTTCAATCGATTCGATGTTGAGCGGGCATATCGAGGCGACACCCCCAAGTCGCCCAAGACCAAGAAATGAGCAGAACCCAAGGTGTCCTCAGTGACCCAAGCCGAAGCCACCCCAATCCTTGAAGACGTAAGGAAAGCCAGATCCAGGTTCCCGCCAGAGCGCCCCGCGGCGGCCAAGAAGGTGGGCACAGAGTCATTCAGAGGGGTCAGCTCATGATCAAGAACCGCAGAGCACAGCTCGCGCCCCTGGAAGTTGGAACATCTCGCCCCCCACAAAGGAGAGTGGGCATTGAAGTCGCCGCAGAAGAGCAGAAGGTCGCATCCCAGTGAACACCGAATTAGCGACGTCCACATATCAGCATTAATACCCGACTCCGTAGGTGCATAGACCGAAATGACCGCCAAAGAGCCCAGAACAGTAGACAACCTGACAGCCACTGCATCCAATCGATCGCGCCAAGGTCCATCCAGAATAGCCGATCCGCCCCCTCCACTCCCCGGACGCACGCATCTATAAGTCAGGTAGCCAAAGAACTCGAAAGCAACGTCCTCTCCAAGCCACGTCTCAGTAATACAGAGGACATCCAACTCCCTATCATGCAAAAGGAACTTAATATCAGCCCTCTTGTTGTTCACACTGTGTGCGTTCCAGACTGCAAATCTAATACCCCTATCCGTGGAGCGCATAATAGACTAGGATATCAACAATAACACAAACCAGGAAAAAGAGAAAGCAAAACTGAGCAAACAAATAGAAACAACAGTAAAGTAAAAAAATAAATAAATAATGCAAAACAACCTATCCGAAATAGTATGTACAAGTAGAAGTAGAAGTAGAGTTAGGAAAAATTAAGAATAATTCAAAACCTAAAAACCTAGAAACTAAAGAAGAACGTAAGAAATACTGGCTGGGGCAAGCTAAGGCCCAGAACGACGTAATCCACCAGGAGGGCCAGGTCCCACCGCCAAGAGGGAGACACCAGAAACCGCACTCGAAGAGTTAACAGAATCAGGGTCCCCAGTCCCCCCCCCCCCCCCCCGGGCCCGGCTCCCCAGGGCGCCCAAGATCCAACAGGGACCTGGCAACCTCGAGAGCCGAGCCAGAGGCCGATGGCAGCGAGACAGAGGCAGAGAAGCCCAAATCAACATCATGCAGTGCCGAAGGGGGATCCTCCAGCGAGATACGATCAAATCCAATCTCCAATCGGCGATCCGTTCTCAGGATGCCCCGCTCCCGCAGTCCCATCTCCGCCTCGCCAAATCCACAACAGTTCCAATAGCAATACTCGTTGATCTCAAACTCATACTGGTACACCGGACACTCACGAGAGGAAGCAACATGGTCGCCGCAACAATTTGAGCAAAAAGCTGAGCGTAGCTTATTAGGACAAGCGTCCGTGCGGTGGTGCTCAGAACAGAACTCACATATGGGACGCGAGCTGCGACACTGATTAGAAATGTGGCGGAATCTCTGGCAGGTGAAGCAACGTCTAGGAGGGGGAATAACCGGAGTTAAAGGGTAAGTGTAGCCCAGCAAGCGCACATTACGAGGCACACGAGGAACCGCCATCGTAAATTCAACCCTAGAAGAAATAGAGCCGTCATCGTTCGTCCTCCTCCTCACAGCCACCGTCAAGTCTCGCAGGTCCGGGTCGAGCCTATTGGCGATATCTGAAGCCGAATATTTGGGGTCTATCGGGCCAGTGAATGCCTTTTTCCTAATCAAAGATGAAGGGATGAACAGCGTGAAACCTCCCCTCCTAAGGTCCTCCGAGCGAACAAGCGTGTTAGCATCCTCTCTAGCCTCACATTGAATCTTGACCTGATTCAGACCGTTATAGAAGATGGTACGGCCTCCGCTAATCACCAGATCAATACACTCCGCCAGGGCCAAACGATCGTACTTGCCCAAGTTCTTCCCAGGTCTGGTACTCTCCATCAAAACTATGTATGGAGGTGGAGAGGCATCCGAAAACACATCCTGTAAAGGATCATGTGGCTTGGACCACAAAAGATCAGAAGACGGGTCACACGGAGGCGGGTCAAAGAAATCGTCGATCCTTTTCCTCAATGTCTGACTCGTATCCCCACAAGACAAATCCACGCACGGATCAAGGTCAGACGGGAGCCTATTCTTTTTATACTGTGATGGCAACAGCGAAGGCGGGGATGAAATAGGCCTCTTGCGACCATCCATAGGGGCCATGCCAGCCCGGGCAGCGCCCGGCGAGACAGCAGTCGAACAAAAGGCGTCCGCGCTCCCTTCCCGTCCAGGCCTCGCCGGTGCAAAGCCACGACCGCGACCCACACCCTGAACACCACCACGAGCGTCCGACGTCAAACCCCCCTCAGATCCAGTCAGAGACATGGCGCGAAGCTGGACAGCAATAAAACTAAAGCACAGACCAAGCCACGGAATGCAAGAATTAATGTAGCAAAGATATGTAGCAGCGTGCGTATAATAAGATTTGATAGAAAGGGCACTCAAGTAACTAGTCAACTGCCCCACCTATATGGGTAAGGTTATGCATAAGTAAACATGCGTGACATATCATTGAGGGTAAGACTTCATAAGTTTAGCAAATAAATGGACTTTGCGATCTTATTAATATTAAAACGATTACAATTACATATATATATATATATATATATATATATATATATATATATATATATATATATATAAAGTTATAATTATTTATTATTTAGTTTGATAGATTCTTATTTTATGGCTTTTACTACTACTATTTATCATATGTTTATTTAATTTTCGAATTTTACACATAAATTTCTTGTTATTACTAGCTTTATTTATAACTACATATTTTTGTTATGTTTTAACTAGTTTTTATCGCGAATGAAGAGTAATTACTTAGCTCTGATCGTATACGAATTTATCCTTGTTTTATAAAAAAAATTTCAGTTTCTGTGGTTAGGATTTTAATACACAAATCTATATCGTAAATTTCCTTTTAGCTTAAAATTTATAAACATTGTCTAAATCATAGTTGGTTATTTAAATTTATCTATTCATATGTAAAGTTTCTATAATAGCCTATTTTCTAATTTTTATTTTGAATTTTTATTTGTATTTTTCAATCCTCTTAGTAAAGATGTTTTTGTTCAAATTAACTTTTCTTTTTTTTTTTTCTGATAAGATAAATTTTTTTTTCTGATATGATAAAATGTAACTAATTTTCATGCGCTAATTTTAATTTATTTTTATTGTACGAGTTTCCACTTGTTCTCGTTAATCGCGATTTCCAAAAAAGTATTTTCTTGAGCTGTTACTTGAGCTTCATATATTTGTATTTTAATGATATGGTTTTCCATCGTAGGTGGATTTTACGACAGAGTGAAATACATATTTATCATTTTGTTCGAATACTATTGTATGACTTTTTTGAGGTTGGATCTAGAAAAGAGCCTCGAAATTTACCAGACCTTCACTTTTTAACTTTTTACTATTCAATGTGACAAACTTGCAGTCTTTAAAGATAAAATGGATAAGGCAATTTCTTTTCGTTTCAAAAATATCTTTTTTGCATTATATGCAAGAAGTGTTAAGTATCGAAACGAACACAGGTTTAGAAAGATTTTGTTTACAGTCACAAGATAGAATTTTCTTCCCTTTTTGTTCCGATGGATTTGTAAAATCTTTAACGCTGTTACCTTTAAAATTTTCTCCGGCACCTTTACCTTTTACCTCGGGCCAAGGTGGCAATACGATCGTTGCATCTACCCGGCCAGGAGGTTTGCTCATACCTGATTCACAACTCTGTGAATCCAGATCAATAACCAATCCGCTTTCCAGCGCGATTCCACCTACAGGATTTTCTTTTTTCTTTCAGGATAAAGGTGCCTCTCTACCTCGGGCCAAGGTGGCAATACGTTCGTTGCTTCTACCCGGCCAGGAGGTTCCCTACTATCCGATTCATAATCCAATGAATCGAGTGATTCCTTCTCCCGAAGTGTGAGGATATTTCTATCAACACTACTCTTATGAGGAGAGATGAATCTTTTTTGGCAGTCTCATATCCATCACTACCAATTTTAAGATCCTACAAATCCTTTTCTTTAATATTTTTTCGAATTAGTGTTATTAGTCAGGTGCATGTCGTAATTTTCTATAGTAAACAAATGAAAATTTTCCTTAACAAGTAGATCATCATTAAAATAGTCATTGTTGCGTGTAAGGATATCAGGATCGAAATCAAGAGCCGATACAGTGCCATCAATAGCAAATATTTGCTCCTGATCTCTAAGGGTGAAAGTATTGTCAATAGTCATTAGTCTTTAAGTCAGGTGAATTTATTGTTGTGTAACCTTGAGTCATCGTTTCGGTACCATTTTCTTAAAATTTTGTTTCATATTAACCAAATTTCTCAATAATGTATTTGAATTTGCATTTACTTTACTTGGTTTAAACACCATGAAATAATCGTATTCACCCAATCGTAGCCTCCATCTATTCAGTTTCGAACTGGGATTTTTTTAAAATTATTATTTATTTATTTTATTTATTAATTATTGTTTATATATTTTTATCAGTCATATTCATATATACATTATTTATATTTATTCCTCGATTGTTTATTACTATATTATATATGTATACTTTCTTAATTTATTTTTATTTATTCGTTTATATATAAATTTTTTATCTGATATTTCCAAAACTATTAATCGAGCAAATGTACTAGATATATACATATTTTTCATTTTCAATTATTGTTTTTAATTAATTAATTAATTATTTATTTATTTATATATATATTTTTTTATCATAACCACTGAAAATGTCAACTTTTTTATCTTCAAATAATAATTTGAATCTATAAGTAATCGATTATTTTTATCTTAGTAATATTCGCAAGTTTCGTTAAATGGAGCACAAAAGATCATAATTCCATAATCATTAAAAAATTTTACTATCCAGCGGTCTGGTTCAGAATATAATTTACAAAAATGAAAAGGTTTGCACTGATTGGTAATAATTAAACAAAGCTCGTTTTAAATCAATATATCCCAAGTAAAGTCACGACGAATGAAAAATTGATGTGGCAGACCGTCGTTATCTATGATGGTGAATAGCGAATGATTTTCAAGAGAGGTGAAGTAAAAAAATGTGATTTTCTCCTAATAGAAACATTTAAAAAAGTTTTTAATCAAATTTTCATAAAGAAATTTGTCGAGTTCGGAATTCGATTTTTTTTTATTTGAAAATCATCGAGTGGCAAACTGGGAGATAATCAATTTCCGTCTCCTATTCTATTTAAATTTCATATAAAATAAAATTTCGAAACAGAAAAGGCAGAATAAATATCAATGTTTAGAGAGACTCACCATTCATTCTGCATTCTTGTAATCCATACACTTTTATTTTCACTAAACACTTCGGAATTGCCCTTTTATCACTCCCGCACTAACACTTTCTTTTCTTTTTCAGGTTCGCTGAGTTCTTCAGATCCGCGGGATGTAGCAGTCCAGGTCCAGGGATTCCAGCCGCTTCCAGGTCCAGGGATTCCAGTCGCTTCCAGGTCCAGAGATTCCAGTCGCTTCCAGGTCCAGAGGCAGGTTCCAGGTCCAGGTCCAACGATGGATCGCACTTCACGAACGACCGCTCCGAGCGTTGAGTTGGCACCAGTTGTATGAAGCTTTTCTTTTTTTTGAATATATATGTTTATATATAGATATACATATATATTTTTTTTCAAATAATCCCACCGCTGTCACCAATTTTTAATGTGACAACCCGATCTCAGGGCCGTCTTCACGAAACTTCGCGAACTAGATTTTAAGTTTTTATTGCGCGGTCCGATTTGAAATCCTATGAAGATAGGAATGTGGATTTTTATTAGTTTCGAATAAGTTCAATTTACTCAAGGTTTATGTATTACAGAAATTCCGCGTACAAAAAAAACGATCGTGTTCGAACACAAGTCAAACAAAAAGTAAAGTATTTTTGTACAGAGAGTGATCCTCCGAGGCTTAAAACATAAATTCCCCACTTTGAGATTTTGGGTCTTTAAGGCGTTAAGTTTAATATCATTGGCTCTGAAATTCTTTGTTAGGAATTTTCATGCCTTTAATTGGTCCGGATTTACTTTAAAGTACTAAAAGGCAGGCCTATTAGTGACCAATCATGGGCGTTAGGCCCACGTGCGCTTTTAAGCTTGTCAAGTGCATACACATAAGTGTCGAAATACATATAATGTGTTTTCGCCTCGGGGGGTCAGTCTCTGTTAACGTAATATTATTCCCTTATTAGTTAGGGGATGTAGAGTTTCCACATAAATTAATCTTTTACGATCGTTCTGGAGACTTGAGATTTGGTTTATTTTATAAATGGAACATTTTGTTTTAGGCTTTCTTGAGGCGACGAGTGATATAGGTTTTAGACATCTAGACATGCTCATAAAATAAGCATAAATACTAATTTTGATTTCCTTTTGCGTTATATTTCCAGTCTCTAAAACGATTTTCACACGTTCTTTACATTAAACTTATGAATTATTTTAGAGGCATTCCTCGAGGTTTCCTTAAAACCTGTCATCCTGAAAATGAATTCTTAATTTAATTATTCTAGGGAACAAGGCTGGTCTATTTATTATTTCTCTTACATGTCAACTTGATCTGGTAAATTTCAGCAAGTGAATTAACATTAAATTTTGTTTTAACAATTTGGGAAATATGAGATCGTTACACGTGTTTATACATATCGAGTCACATAGACCAACCCTTGTTATTTTTCCAATAAAACTAGAAGATTAATATTTATTCTTAATACTAAAAGTCTCTTTCATCATAAACCTTAAGATTTATTCTGCCCTCTTTTAATTATTTTAAAAATGAAAACGATATTAAATTTTCCCACAGTACTTCTTTGTTACGTATAATTACGTATGTATAGAGGAAGGAATTTTGAATCTAATTTATGAACGCACCATCTAGTTGATTCGCAATCCGCAAATGAGATGAGCGCGCAGGTGCGATCATCACACGGTAGTGACAATAGCGCCATCACTTGTTGGTAGCAAACATTATAATTCGTTCCCCTTTTCTCCTATATAACTGGAACCAGTGTGTACGGGCTGATGCATACGGCTGATGGAAACCAATCTCCATTCGCCAACTGAAGTTCTGCTAGGTAGTTAGTTAGAAAACTTCCCGATGAGGGCATGTGTGTTCCCTGCGTGGCCTGCGTAGAGTTCTAAAGAGTTTATGTGACCGAGAATATGTCTGGGAGCACGGGAATATGACTGAGAATTTCTCTGATGAATGTGCTCTTCGAGAATTTTTGAGAATTTAAAAATATTTTTCCGTAACGGTTCAAGCTTTCAATTGTTTTTGATAAATGCTTTGTTCTGGAAGTTCGTGTAACGTGCGCAAATAAAAAGGGAAAAAAAAAAGAATATAGTTTGGAATTAAAAAAAAAAAATTATTGATAAACAAAATAAAGCTTCTTTCAAGTGCAAATACTTTATGTTTGAATTTAATATAATGGCTATAAAAAAAATTTTCTTGATCTTCTAGCCGAAAGTACGGTCCTCCCGGCCGCATTTCACTCCAGAAAGAACGACTTATGTGGCCGTTTTTTGTTTTTTTCGGCTCAGTAGTGTCGCTAAATTCATCGTATAATTTGTTTGTTTAATTTAGTTCTATGTGACTTCATGCAATTGCACGAAAGAGTAACTCTTAAAAAGAAAAAGAAAAAATTTATGTACACGGTTTATTTTGTATCAATAATTATATTAATAAAAGTAATAATAATTATTGTAATAAGATTAGTATTACTGGGTGTGTGATGTTAAAGTTACTGTTGATCAATATTAATATTGTTATCGAAGAATAAATTTTCTCTGGTATTTGTTAATTTTTAAAAATTTTTTGATTAAAAATATTTTTTTGCAGTTATTGTATGATAGAATTTTATTTTAAAGTTTCTAATGCCCGCCCCGACCAGCAAAAACCTCGGCTTCGCCTCGGTTTTGCAAAAGTCGGGCGGACCTCCCCCTGCCCCCTACAAAACCACGGCTTCGCCTCGGTTTTGGGCGTACTTTCGGCTGGAGATCAAGAAAAATAGTCACGAGAACGTGACCGGATTTTAAATGTCCGAGAAATTTAGAACTCTAGGCCAGTATGCTCAGATTGCAAACTGGGGTACCTACAGACACGATTGCACGCCGTGTCCGTGTGAAGTGAGTAGGGAGAGACGACGGGGCACGCTGCTTTTGTTTCTTCCTCGTCGTTCTTGCGTGCGAGAACGGCACCTCCAACTTCTCCTTATTCTCCTCGCTTCCTCCTTGCAGTGCTATTTTTAGATTTTATGCTGTCTGTAGTGATGGGCGATACAGTATCGATACTTTTGGACCGATACTTCGATATTTTGTATCGATACTGTCATACCCGATATTTGTTAGTATCGATACTGTTAACCTGTATCGATACGCTAATTAAAGTGCAATGTTAGTGGTGGGCAAATCCGGCAAATCGTAATTGTCATAAAAAATAAAATTGTAAAATACGATATATTTTCGCAATAATAAACATCACATATAACATATAAAAAATATACGATTAATTGGCAGTAAAAATATCTTAAATTTGTTGTTCATTTGCTTCGAATGACCGTTTTGGACGGAATTTCTATTTTTTTATGAATATACTGTTGAAATAATGACACTAGAGTACAGAGTTGACTAAAAAATTCTCGATATTTATTTAAGATCTATAAATGCGATAAAACTGTATTACATTTATTCCTCAAAGCTGAAAACTTCAACGGTGGATCTAAAAATGTTCAATCATTTCACAGCTCGAAATATTGAAATTAGATTTGGATAAAAGCACCAATAGCCGGACATTACCCAATAGCTGGACGGAGCTATGAATTGTTCTCAAAATTAGAGATTTATGAATCACTTATCGCTATTTTGGTGTACCGTATACAAACCTCGAAACGTACAGTTTAAAAAAGTTAAAAACTTGTTGAATTAGGAATTAAAACTTCGCCAAGAAAAAAAAACTTCACTACTGAAGCACAAGGCTGGTCGAAATGTAGCGAAATCTGCTCTATAAACTAACTGACGCGTTGTCTTCGTTAAGCAAATAACTCTTCATTTACCTTCATTTGTCATTTTAATACGTGTTACACTAAATTCAAATGCTTTATATAAATCATAATATTTTTCAAAATTAAAAAACATTTTCCTTTAATTAAATATTTTAAATCCGATTATTAGGTCAATGAATATTCATTTTACCTAATAACCGAATGCGTGTCCGGCGTTACATTGCACTGCTTTTTAAGAAACAGGAAGAGACAGAGAAGAAAGAAGCTACACTAAAAAAAAAGAACAAGAACAGAAAGAGAAAAAAGAAGCTGCATTAAAGAAAAAACAGGAACAGCATGAAAAAAGAGAAGCCACGTTAAAGGAAAACCAAAAGCAGGATCAAAAGGAAAAATCTTTGAAAAGAAAGAAAGAAGAATAAAACAAAAAACCAGCAAAAAAACGGAGAAGCAGAAGTGTTAAATAAATATTTTATCGTGTAAATGTAAAGCAAAGTTCATAGAAAATAAATTGGCAAGATAAATTAAACTTATTCAATAGACCTCAAAAGAATGTAGTTCATTAACAATTCTATTTGTAAAATCTTTTCAATATTTTTTTTTATAAGCGTAGACCTAAAAAATGTTTCCGTAAATATTTCCCAGTGTTTATTATGCTTAAAAAATATCAAATCCATATCAATCAAAATATAATATTCTCTTGTCCGAGTATTGGTGCAGCGCTGTCCGGCTATTGGATCAATTCACTTTTCCCGTCCGGCAATTGGCTCCAGAGCATTATTTAATGAAGAGAATTATTAAAATGGATTATTCAGATTTAACACAACTCTGGACTTTTTGTTATAGTAGGGAGGACACATACATCGAAATAATCGCGGCAATTCTTGATGCCGCATCACATTTAGAACGATAAATACAAAAAATTGAATGATATTTCCTTAGACGTCCGGCTATTAGTGCTTTTACCTTAATGATTATAAATTTGATGACCTGTAAAGATTATGCAAAATTTCAGTACGACTACGTTAAAAAATCATATCTTTAAATTTATGTGATATTTGCAAATATTGATTGAAATATGTGTATCGATACTACTATATCGATACTTTTATTCGATTTTTTCTGCGTAACGATACAGACACAACCGATACGTATCGATATGAAGTATCGATACTTTTCAGCATATCGCCCATCACTAGCTGTCTGTTAGCAGAGATGAGTTGGGAGATTGCTAAAGTAATGGAATAAGAGAATTTCACAAAATTGGGCTGATAAACGTGCCCTCTGAACGCGTTGCGCAAAAGGCGTACTTTGCGCGTCGGTAAATAATGAAAGTTAGAAAATCCAGAAATGATTTACCATCAGAATTTCTATGAAGGGGCAGCGGCGCGCGCTGACCTTGTTTCTTTCTCGTCGCTCTTGCACGCGAGAACGACACGTCCCACTTCTCCTTATTCTCCTCGCCTCCTTCATGCAATGCTATTTTTAGATTTCACGCCTTCGGTTATCGAGTCGGAATTGAGAATTGTGTATTTCTGTCGAAACCGTGCAAAAGAGGCGCGAAGCAGACGACAATTTCAAATTTACGAAATATGTTATTTAAGAGACAACACTTTTTTTCAGATATTTTGGAAAAAATCTGCCTAAAATAAAAATCTGAAATATCGTGTAAAATTTTATAAGCATTTAAACACTTCAAAAATAAACTTTCAGTAAAATTTGATGCCAATAAATGTTCCAAATTTGAATCAATATATATTTTCCTATTCAAATTTCCATACTTCTTATCAATTTTGTGCATTTAAAAACTTTTTAGTTAGAGAAATATTTTCTATTAAGAAGAGATAAACATAAAATTCAAGTTTAAAATTTACATTCTCAGTTTTATGTTAGCAATATTTTCATCTCACATTTTTGTAGCCTAAGCACAGACTAATCATTAAAAAAATGAAATGGTCTATGGAAAGGAAAAATTTTCTAACAGATGTGGATAAATTAAGAAGCTAAAATATGTGTTCATTAATATCTTCATATGAACATGTAAATATTTATCGATATTAAATTTTACATAAAAATTTTTGTCCGAAGTGTTCAAATCTTGTTACAATATGACAAGATCATATGGACGAGTTCAATTTTTTTAATGAAATATTTTGTAATTTTTAATTTGTCTGTTCTTCTGAAATCGGAGGAAGATTTGAACAGTAAACAACAAATTTTCCAATGGAATTCAAGGTCAATAAATGCTTAAAGTTTTATATTAAAATTTTAATTACAAAATTTTGAAGCTTTGTAACTATAACATTTTTTGGAATTTACATCTTCTACATGACAATTTGTATATATATATATATATATATATATATATATATATATAAACTACCATCGGAAATTACAGAGGTTGACCTGGAGTTTCAACTTTCGTTAAAGTGATTTATTTTATAGAAAGATATTACAAAAGAAATTTTAATTTAGATCTCTTTGAAGGAAATTAATAAGTATGTATATAAGTATGTATATGTATACCTAATTAAAATATTTTTAGAAAGTCTTTTCTGGATTCTATATGCTGGGGTTGAACATGTTACAAAAAGTCGTGTAATTTTAAAAATGTGTATCCCCATACCAATGAAATCTTAAAGTGTGCTGTTCGATAAAATATTAGATATAATATATTTTACTTTTGAATAATCAAACCTTTTATTTATACTTATATATTGAAATGTTCATTTATAATATGTTATGTATTCTGAAAGTTTTTTCAAAATGTTTTATTCTAAAGGATTTATTTTCAATTTTACTTTATACCAAATTAAAGTTAGTGTACGATTTCGTATGCTAATTTTGATATAATTTATGTATTTTTCAAATATATAAACCTTTTATACTCAAACATTCAGAATTATTTTGAATTCAAAATCTTTTAATAAATTGCATTGGCTTTAGGGTCCATAAATGAAGAAGTCTATTATAAATTAAATCAAGGGTCATTACAATTTACTATTTTAATTGTTTTAATAAAACATTGAATAATTTAAAAACATTAAACATATTAATACGTTCATAGTTACATACTTAAGTTTAAAGAATTTGAAAATCTTTCTGTGGAAAAAAGACGTTTTCGAATGCACCGCCGGGATTCGAGCCCGGGTATTTCGATTGCCGGTCGACTGTATGTACGTTCGTGTAAAAATATTAAATATTTTGAAAATGTTTTTTCAAGTATTTTACTTTATGGAAATGATTTGTCGAATTTACTTCACACCGAATAAATCTCAAAGTGCAAGATCGCATGCAAATTCAAATACAATTTAGGCTTTTTTTGTAATATTTAAAACCTTTCTTTACACAGACACTTCCATCGGAAATTAGAGGTTCATATGTTATTTAAGCTATTGTTAAAGTAACTTAATTTTTATAATAAAAGGTTAACATTTTTTCATGATGCTAAAATAAAAGTTAACACAGTTTTGCTTCTAATACGCCCAAGTTAAGAGCATAATATTAATTTTGTAAAAATATACTATAAAAAATCTGCCCGCTTCGTGGGCACATTCTCATGGCGCGCTTCGCTCCTTCGCTTGCAAGTTTGAGCGCGCCTGGGGCGCAGTGATCCCAGAACGTGGTGGGGGCCGCCAGCTCCCACGTTCTGGGATCACTGCTGGGGCGCGCGATTCGATCGTCGCACTCGGTCTTATACACTCTAAAAACAAGTGTGTTACTTCTACACGTGAAATACGATAGTAACTTTTTAGGCATTTGAAGTGTGTAGTTTTAATACACATTACAAACGTAACGTCTAATTTTCAAACACTTTAACGTTTTGTACCCAAAATGTGTGTTAAAAATACACACTTCAAATGCCTAAAAAGTTACTATCGTGATTCACGTGTAAAATTAACACACTTGTTTTTAGAGTGTATTCTTCGGACCCTAAAGCTAACTAAAAACATGAACAATATTTGAATATTAATACTAAGGGCCGATATAAGTCCTGCATGTTTCATTATTATTTCAATTTATTACTTGTAATTTGATACTTAAGTTCAAGTCAATTTTATAATATTATCGATGTGAATTACATTTTCTCAAAGTTACTAAATTTGTTTTTGATTTCAAATGAAAAAAGAAATTCAATTTACTTAAAGCTCTATCAGCCTTAAAGAACACATTCTTATCATGAAACTTGCGCTTCGCGCTCGATTTTCTGTATACTTTTCTGTAACTTTCTAATAATTTACAAGATTACAAAAAATCTATTTTCTTCCAAATATTTAAAAAAGGAGGAAAATTCATAGACTCTTTTAGTGAAAACGATTTTTTGTATTATCGCTTATTTTGTATCACACATATTTTGGTTCAAAAATGGAATTTTTTATTTTCAATATTGTATTTTTTAAAACCAAAACATGAAATATATATCTTGTCAAAAAATGTCCTACTGAGAATTTGTAGGCCTCATTCAGGCAAATAATTTTCTATCTCAACGTTTTTTTCGTATGTCACATATTTTGTTCAAATAATGGAATTTTTTAATTTTAATCGTATTTTTTTAAATTATAATGAAAAATATACGTTTTATTAGAAACTATATCTGAAAATATTTGTATATATTATTGAAACGAACAATTTTCCATTCTTACGTTTTTTTCGTATTTCACATATTTTAGTTAAAAAATTGAATTTCGTATTTTCAATAGTATTTTTTTTTTTTAATTAAATAGAAAAATATACTATCAAACTTCTATCGATCTTTATATCATATAGGTTTGGTTTCGTCGGTCTTGCGGTCAATAAAACAACATTCTATAAAAAACTCCTTCATTATATATTTGGTCAAAAATTCTCCTATGTTTCAACCTCACTGCGGGTCTTTTTCAAGAAATATATATGTCACTAAAAATTGATCAAATCAATTTACCATCAAATTTCTTTTTCCAAAGAGAACTATTTTATATGTTGTGTTGATATAATAAATAAGTACTTACATAAATTACAAAAAAACGAAAGCACACATGAAGATTCAGTCTTATTCTTGAAAATGTCATTGAAATTGAAGCCTCAAAGATTGAGGGCTTCAATAATTTAAAATTACATTATAATACGGTGTGTACAATCCGATGAAGCAACGCAAACTGTAGGATAGAGAGACGAAGATACGATAAATTGAATTAAATTCACCAATGAAAAGCGTGCTAAAGCTTGAGAGCACAAACTTGAAAATCATATGTTAAATAATGCCATGGCAAATTCGATTAATATTCATAATTTCAGCCTTACAATTTATTGAAATATTAATATTTTTATTGATATAAATTGATTCAATAATTTTTCTTTAATGTTGTTTTATTGACCTTAAGACCGACGAAACCAAACCTATATATGATATAATAATATAATTTAACTGGAAAATGGATATTGACTTTTTTCAAGTTTTAATATACTGTAACTTTCTTAAGTTTATTTTAATTGCAAAATATTATCAGGATAATTAGTAGAGATTTACGAGAATTATCAGAAACCAGTCTTAAAAATTTTGATTTTTTCATAAAGTTTTTTTCAAAAACACAAAAAATGCTCCTATTTTGACAATTTTTGTCGGATGTAGCTGGTTAACGAACTTGTCCTTACTTTTTCAGCTGCGATAATGTATGCCAAAGCTCAATTCAATCCGACAATTTTTTTATATCCAGAGTTATTGAGTATATGACCTATTACTACTGCAGACAGACAGACGGACAGACAGCAGACACTTTCGTAAAAACCGTTTTTTCTGACTCAAGGGATCTCAAAACGTAAAGATTTGACGAAAATTCCGAAAATGATTTTTCACATAAAACCAAAACTTTAATTCTCATATGATGAGAATCTAAAAGACATCAAATTTAGATCTTTCTTAATAATATTAATAACTCTAAAATTAATTAACATTGTGAAAAGTCTGTAGTCTCATTTCAAAGGTAAGTTTTCATAGTATTTTTCTAACTAATTAAGATGTTTTTGGAATTTTTCTGCTAGATTCTGCTCTAGAATCAAAGATGGTAATGAAAAATCATCAAATTTCAAATGATGATTGTACTACATTCATTTGAAGAATTCAAAAAATCCAAACTATCAATATTTTGATAAAAATTTCTAAATTTATTAAAATATGATATACATCGATTTTTAAAAACTTCTTGAAGAAGCTACATATTTTAAAAATTGCATGACTTTTTTGAATTCTGTTCAACCCCAAGATAGAATCCAGAAAAGAATTTCTAAAAATATTTTGATTAGGTTAAGAAATCACTATGAAGACATACTGAAAAAACCTTTTGAAATGTAAATCTAAATTAAAATTTCTTTTGTAATATCTTTCTATAAAATAAAACACTTTGACGAAAGTTGAAACTCCAGGTCAATCTGTAATTTCCGATGGTAGTTTATATATATATATATATATATATACAAATTGTCATGTAGAAGATGTTAAATTCCAAAAAATTGTATTCAATGTATTTTATTTTTTAGTAACCGTTTGTCGACTTAGCTTCATATCAAGAAAAGTTTGAGGTGTAAATTCACATATAATTTATGTATTTTCTTAAATCAGCAAACACTTCATTTACATTCATCTATTGAAATTGCCATATGTCTCAGATAAAAAAAGATAATTTTTCTTCCAAAAATAGAAAAATTATTATTGAAGAGATCATTTCAAAGAAAAAAGATTAATTTCCAAGAAAAATATTTGAAGCATAAGAAAAAATAAATTTAACAAATTTTATTTTTACCCCGACTTTTTTTCTTATCGCTTCAAACCAAATTTAAAAAAAAATGATGTGATTCAAATAAATCAAGAATCGTTTTTTCATGGAAAAAGACCTAATACAACCTAGCCGTTTCCATATTTCTAAAATGAATAAGTTTTTACCAAATTCAGTTATTTTTTTACAAGAATTTTGTTTTGGAAATTTTATTTTTAATGATTTTAGTTATTAAAGAATTTATTATAATTTCCAAAAAATGGAAACGGTTAAGTTGTAGAAAGCCTTTTTCTTAAAAAAATTATCCGTGAATTCACATAATCACATCATTTTCTAAAATTTGGTATGAGGCGATAAGAAAACAAGTCCGGGTAAAAATAAAATTTGTTAAATGCATTATTTTTTTATGTTTTAATTTTTTTCTTGGAAACTAATCTCTTTTCTTCCAAATGATCTCTTCAATAATAATATTGCTATTCTTGAAAAAAAATTTATCTATTTTTGCCTGAAGTCTAATTTTCGTGGATGAACTACCTGAAATCAGCAAAAACTTCATTTACATTTATTTATCGAAATTTTCATACCAAAGATGTTACCTATTACAAAAATGTTCAAACCCTTCATTTTTTAAACTTGTATTTCATCTTGAATGATATCTTATTATAAAATATTCTCTACATAATTTAAAAAATCTGCCCGCTTCGCGGGCACATTCTCATCTCGCGCTTCGCGCTCGATCTTGTGCTCTTCGCAAACGTTTAAGTTTATTTCTTATAATTTAATACTGAAGCTCAAACCAACTTAATGATATTAAAGATGATGTAAATAAGTTATTTTCTCAAATTCACTAAGTTTCTTTTTCAGATTAAGTGAAACAGGAAATTCAATTTACTTAAGGCTCTATCGGCCTTAAGGAACACATTCTCATCATGACACTCGCGCTTCGCGCTCGATTTTCTGTATGCATTTTTGTAACTTTTTAATAAATTACATGATTATTGATAAATTTATTTTCTCCCAAATCTTTTAAAAAGGAAAAACAATCGTAGATTTTATTTAAGGAAACGATTTTGCAGAACAACGCTTATTTCGTATCTCACATATTTTCACTGAGAAAACTAGAGTGTCAACCTAAACATTTGGAGGGTGAAGCAGACTATATTTGAGGTTAAACTATAGGACAGCCTTCTAGATAGTGTAACTTATTACCTGTGGATTGTGAAAATAAGATGGTCAACTTGAATACTTTAGAGGGAAAAATTGATCATCGCAGAGAGAAAAATAGATTATCGAAGAGGGAAAAACAGACCTCTATGGCTAACCTCAAAACTATTACATTTAAGCTTTCACAATTATTATGTTATTATAGCAAGTGAAATAGGTACTCGACAATTAGTTGGCAAAAATAACCCTCGTGACACTTTAACACGTAAAGGACGCGAAACTGGAAATGAGGTTAGAGTCCACGCTGGTGATATTGGAGGAAAAATAGGCGAACCCACGTGACTTTACAATTTTGGCGCGTATTTCACCAATTGACACTCTTTATAGTGATTCTGACCCTCTGGTACAGTTAAGCAGAATATCAAATGAGTGTCTCCCTGACCAAAAAGAAAAAATTTCGGAGAAAGTGTTGTACTATCTAGAAGTTCAAACTGACTATCTACATTTTGACACTCAAAGTTTGACACTCCAGTTTTCTCAGTGTTGGTTTAAAAAATCGAATTTTTTTAATATTAAAAATCAAAACATAAAATATACATCCTGTCCCGAAATGTCTTAATGAGAATTTGTAGACCTCATTTAGGCAAACAATTTTCCATCTAAACGTTTTTTTTGTATCTCACATATTTTGTCTAAAAAATGGAATTTTTGAATTTTAATCGTATTTTTTGGAATTGAAACGAAAAATATATCTTTTATCAGAAACTGTGTCAGACAAAATTTGTAGATCTTTTTGAAACGAACAACTTTGTATTCTTACGTTTTTTTCGTATTTCGAATATTATTGTTAAAAAATTGAATTTTGGATTTTCAATAGTTTTTTTTTTATTTAAAAAGAAAAATATGCATCTTATGAAAAAATGTTATAATTCAAATTTGTAGGACTTTATGTAGAAAATAATATTGTATCATAACGTTTTTTCGTATCTCGTATAATTTAACTGGAAAATGGAATTTTGATATTGACTTTTTTCGAATTTGAATATGCTGTAACATTTCTAATTTTGATTTAATTAAAAAATGTTATCAGGATAATTTACAGAGATTTATGAGCACTATCAAAAACCAGTATTGAAATTTATGATTTTTTCAAAAAATTATTTTCAAAAACACAAAAGTAGTGCTCCATTCCTCAATTTTGATTGGATGTGGCTGGTTAACGAACTTGTCCTTACTTTTTCGGCTCCGATAAAGTGTACCGAAGCTCAATTCAATCTGATAATTCTATCGAGAGTTATGCCGCACACGACCTACAGACAGACAGACAGACAGTTTCGTAAAAACCATTTTTTCTGACTCAGGGGTCTCAAAACGTGAAGATTTCATGAAAATTTCGAAAGTCATTTTTCACATAAAACCAATACCTTCTCATCCATGATAAGAATGTAAAAAGTGTAATTTTTTTAATGTTATATTCCGTAATTTTGAATTCTGCGTCTATTTCGCGCCTCCTTTGCATGAAGTCGAGAAAAATACAATTTCTGATTTTAACTCGACAACCGACAGCGTGAAATCGAAGCGAGTTAGTGGGGATACACTGACATGACGCGCTTCATTGTATGTGCTCCCACAATTATTATACAGCGCTGACCTTTAATTTTAGTTCGAAAAAGATCCGTAAAAACCTGTACGCAATTAGGGGCGCTGCAAAAGTGATAAACAGTAGCTCTGTTTTACCCTTCAAGTAGTAGCATGAACCTTTCATTTTAGTTCCCAAGAGTATTTCGCAATAGGGCGCGCTGCGGAAAATCACTCGAAATTAAATACATTACTTTAACAATCTCCCAACTCATCTCTGGCAGTGTGTCCAGATTTGACACGCGAACGTTACGCACACAACGCACACAGCAGTACGTAGTTGAGAATGGTTGCGTGCGCAGCGTAGTGTGTCTGCTGTTCGCAGTGGTTCTCTGAGTTTTCTCTGGCTAAAGGCTCCTTGTACCTACAGCTGATATTGCGTGCGCGAAGAATCACATGTAAGCACTGTTAGCTAAAGTTGTGTAAGTTAGATTGCTATATGAAACTCAACAGTGTGTAGGAGCACTGCTTACAAAATACAAATCGACAGCTTGCTCGGTTTTTATGTTTCTTTCGACTCTGCTGGATTCCGTGCAAAAGAGGCGCGAAAGAGTTGCCGAATTCGAAATGACGGAAGATATAATTTGAAAACTTAACCCTAAAATCAAAATTTTATAATGTGTAAAATCTTTTACATGATAGTTTTAATAAACAAGTGTTAATTAAGGGGTTCAATATTTAAGCAATTTAATAATTTATATTCTAATTCACATACGAAATTACAATTACTAAACAATTTTTTTGTATGAACTTGATTCGACAAACCTTTACTATGGAGTAAAATACTTTAAATACCATATTTTGAAATACATAACATCTTTTACGTGACAATTTCAATATATAAGTGCAAACAAAAGGTTTCTTTTCTTTTTTGATGAATAAATTATATTTACATTTTCATACGAAATTACTCATTGTGATTCTTTGTTATTAAGTAAAAGTGACCAATATTATAAAAATAAAATACTTTAAAAAAAAGTTTTAGAATACTTAAAAATTTGTATATGACAATTTCAATGTATAAATGTAAATGAAAGGTTTGATTATTAAAAAAAGCCAATTAATTATATCTGAATTCGCATGCGAAACTACAAATTGAGATTTCTTTGGTATGAAGATAATTCGACAAACTTTTATAGTAAACTAAAATACTTTAAATAATTTTTTTGGAATACGTAAGATCTTTTAAAAGATAATTTTAGTATATGCACTGCCATCAGAAATTACAGGTTCACTTGTACTTTTATCTACTGTTAAAGCATCTTCATTTTTATAATAACACGTGATGTAAAAGATTTTAACTATTCCACAAATTTTTAATGATATTTTATTCCAAATAAATTTTTTCCACTTCATATCAGAGAAATCTCAACATGTAATTTAGTATTCAAATTTAAATATAATATATTTGATATTTAAAGAATCAAACTATTTATTCACACTTCGATAGTCTCTAAATCATTTATATCCAAATACAATATAATTTATTTTTGAATAATCAAATATTTTATTTACATTTATTTGATGAAATTTTCATGTGAAAGGTTTTAAGTATTCTAAAAACTTTTTTGAGGTACTTTATTCTAAAGGAAATTTTTTGAAATTTATTTCTATCTAGACAAATTTCAAAGTTAAATTTCTTATGCTAAATTAAACATGTTTTTCAATTTTTTAAATAATCAAATCTCTTATTCACACTTGTATACTAGAATTTTCTAAAAATAATTTTAGTTAATTAAGAAATTTTGTTCCCAAATATTTGATTATTAAATTTGTAAAATTTATTTTATATTATAAAACTCTTCAGATGCAATTTCATATGAACTTTCAGCAGATATTGCGTGCGCGAGGATTCACACATACGCACTGACATTTAAAGTTGTGTAAGTTTGATCGCTATATGAAATCAAAGCGTGTATTAAAGAACTTCTTAAAAATTGACAGCATGCTCAGATTTTATGTTTTTCTCGATTCCATACAAAAAGGGCGCGAAAGAGACGCCAAATTCTAAATATATTATTTAAAAAATTACCCTTCTTACTTAAATATTTTTAAAAGCATTCACCTGAAATAAATATATGAAAGATTTTATATATATTTTGAGGTGTTTTAAACACTCAAAAAAATGTTTCAGTAAAAATTAATATCAATAAATATTTATGGTTACAAGACGAGATATAAAAAAATTTTTACCTTCATGAATTAAAGCTTCAATCACAAATTTTAAATACTTAAAAAGATTTAAAAAATGTTTGAACAATCATAAAAATTTCAATTACAAAATTAGGAGCAAAATTTTTCTTAGTGAAAAAAGATAAACAAGTCAAGGAAGTTAATTTGAAGCGATATTAAGAAAATATTTTTCAATAGAACTTTTACTTATGACGTAAAATGTTTTCTATGTAGGCAAATACAATTTGTTTGATTATGGTGGGGATTTGACGAATGAGAACTTTTTTTTTAGGGAAAAATATTCTCCAAAATTTTACCACATCCAATTGGTAACCAAATAAGTGTTTTACTTTCTTAAAGTAATGAAAAAATTAATTAAAAAAATATGATATAATTACTACTGGAAAGGTACACTGTCTTCTGTGCTTAAATTTTGTTTCAAATCTTTTTTCATAAAATCGCTTTTTCACCAAAATAGCATTATTCTCTCAATTTAAGGAGGTTCGACCGTGACTAGGAAGCCCTTGGAAAACGTGACTAATTCCCAGTTTAAAAAATCTGAATGCTGTTATCCTATGCATAATATTTCATAGTTTAATTAGTAGTTTCTTTTACTGTTCTTTAATACACGCTTTGATTTCATATAGCGATCAAACTTACACAACTTTAAATGTCAGTGCGTATGTGTGAATCCTCGCGCACGCAATATCTGCTGAAAGTTCATATGAAATTGCATCTGAAGAGTTTTATAATATAAAATAAATTTTACAAATTTAATAATCAAATATTTGGGAACAAAATTTCTTAATTAACTAAAATTATTTTTAGAAAATACTAGTATACAAGTGTGAATAAGAGATTTGATTATTTAAAAAATTGAAAAACATGTTTAATTTAGCATAAGAAATTTAACTTTGAAATTTGTCTAGTAAGAAATAAATTTCAAAAAATTTCCTTTAGAATAAAGTACCTCAAAAAAGTTTTTAGAATACTTAAAACCTTTTACATTAAAATTTCATCAAATAAATGTAAATAAAATATTTGATTATTCAAAAATAAATTATATTGTATTTGGATATAAATGATTTAGAGACTATCGAAGTGTGAATAAATAGTTTGATTCTTTAAATATCAAATATATTATATTTAAATTTGAATACTAAATTACATGTTGAGATTACTCTGATATGAAGTGGAAAATATTTATTTGGAATAAAATATCATTAAAAATTTGTTGGAATAGTTAAAATCTTTTACATCACGTGTTATTATAAAAATGAAGATACTTTAACAGTAGATAAAAGTACAAGTGAACCTGTAATTTCTGATGGCAGTGCATATACTAAAATTATCTTTTAAAAGATCTTACGTATTCCAAAAAAATTATTTAAAGTATTTTAGTTTACTATAAAAGTTTGTCGAATTATCTTCATACCAAAGAAATCTCAATTTGTAGTTTCGCATGCGAATTCAGATATAATTAATTGGCTTTTTTCAATAATCAAACCATTCATTTACATTTATACATTAAAATTGTCATATACAAATTTTTAAGTATTCTAAAACTTTTTTTTAAAGTATTTTATTTTTATAATATTGGTCACGTTTACTTAATAACAAAGAATCACAATGAGTCATTTCGTATGAAAATGTAAATATAATTTATTCATCAAAAAAGAAAAGAAACCTTTTGTTTACACTTATATATTGAAACTGTCACGTAAAAGATGTTATGTATTTCAAAATATGGTATTTAAAGTATTTTACTCCATAGTAAAGGTTTGTCGAATCAAGTTCATACAAAAAAATTGTTTAGTAATTGTAATTTCGTATGTGAATTAGAATATAAATTATTAAATTGCTTAAATATTGAACCCCTTAATTAACACTTGTTTATTAAAACTATCATGTAAAAGATTTTACACATTATAAAATTTTGATTTTAGGGTTAAGTTTTCAAATTATATCTTCCGTCATTTCGAATTCGGCAACTCTTTCGCGCCTCTTTTGCACGGAATCCAGCAGAGTCGAAAGAAACATAAAAACCGAGCAAGCTGTCGATTTGTATTTTGTAAGCAGTGCTCCTACACACTGTTGAGTTTCATATAGCAATCTAACTTACACGACTGTAGCTAACAGTGCGTACATGTGATTCCTCGCGCACGCAATATCAGCTGTAGGTACAAGGAACCTTTAGCCAGCGAAAACTCAGAGAACCACTGCGAACAGCAGACACACTACGCTGCGCACGCAACCATTCTCACCTACGTACTGCTGTGTGCGTTGTGTGCGTAACGTTCGCGTGTCAAATCTGGACACACTGCTCCTAAGGTTTAGTTGGCGAACTACTTCTTTCGGCCAAATCTCCGGGCAGAGGTGTACGGGGGGACCTGAACATTTTCGCCGGACGCGCCGTCTACAATCTTCGCGGGGAACTAGGCCTGCACCGCATCTAGGCTTATAATATCTTTGTATAAGGAGACCCCACTCCTATGCAGCCTTTGGAAAATTTGGACGCGTAGATTCAGATTTAGTTAGTTTGCATCGTTCGTTGCGCCGCTTGCGGAAAAGCGTTGCAACAGAAGTTTCAAAAATGTCGGCGCTCATAATAATGTAAGCGTGATTTGTACAAACAAAAATTACCAGTTATTGACATACATGTGCGAGAAGTTTTAAATATATTAATAAACAAGTGTGTGCAAGATAATATGGTCTATTGTTTTACCGATGGTTGCGCATCCACGCGTTATGTTCGAAAGAAGGAAAAAGAAAAAGAAAACAGCCTGGAGAAACGTCATTTCTTTTGCCCTAGCACGGTCATTATGTTTAGTTATTTTATAAATCTGTAATGTGAAGTACATTGATCTGTATTTAATTTTTGTGCTATTGCAACTATTTTTTCTTGATCTCCTAGCCGAAAGTACGGTCCTCCCGGCCGCATTTCACTCCAGAAACAACGACTTTTGTGGCCGCTAAATTCATCGTATAATTCGTTTGTTTAATTTAATCTAATGTGACTTCATGCAATTAGACGAAAAATCAATATTAATATTGTTTTCTAAGAATAATTTTTTTCTGATATTTGTTAATTTAAAAAAAAATTTTGATTTTCAATTTTTTTTTTGCAGTTATTATATGATTGCATTTCTTATTATAATATTTCCGAATAATATATAGCTGCAACAAAAATTACGGACACTCATCAACCTCTTTCAGAAGATTTTCAAACTCTTCATTGCAAGTAACTTTAATGTAAATACTTGAAGAAACAAAAGGCTTTGCTTTCCATCTTCGCGTTGACAGGTGACATAATCTACAAAATTCAGAAAAAGGCAAAATGTAAATAACATAAACTATACTTCACTTAGTAAACACATCTATATTGTATATTATATTTCATATAAAAGAACAGCAGTATACTTTTAAAATAATGTTAACTATAACGGTGCCACTGTTTTTGTTTATCTGTTTTTGTGCAGTAGACAACACGACAGCCATATTGTGAAAATTCAAGAGTTTGACATTTCCTTGTAAGAGGCGCTACGAACGATGCAAACTAACTATATCCGAATCCACGCGTTCAAATTTTCCGCGAGTGGGGTCTCCTTATACTACTTCGTGGCGTAAACTAAAAACGTAAGTAAAAAGCCATAAGAGTAAAGGAGACACACTGATATATCTCTCTCGTTCTATCTAATGGTTTTTTAAGGGTTCCGTCACTTGGATAAATTCCAAGTTGTTTAAATTGCAGTGCAGTCAGTGATCCCAGAATGCGTAAGATTTTTGCTCCCACCATGGATCCCACCAGCTCATGGTTTCTTCCTCGCTCTACTGCACGAAGTTGGTTGAATGAGGAAGACGCAATGAGCTGGTGGGATGCATGGTGGGAGCAAAAATCTTACGCATTCTGGGATCACTGAGTGCAGTCTCGCTACCACTCCTTCGTTGATTGTACTCATTGACGTTCGCCATATTGAATCACGTGACAATAGGGGTCAAGTCAATTTTCATCTACAAATTCCTACTTTCTCAGCAATATTTTTTAACATCAGAACACTAAAAGCTTCATTTCGTATTTCACACACATCATTTAATTAAGTTCCAAGATTTACCAAACCCTCTTTTTTTCCTGTCGAAGCACCCTGAATTTCATTTTGGTGTTTGAAAGGAATTTTCAAAGATGAGAAAGCCGATGAACTGCAAAGTTGCTGACAGTCGTTTGTGGTCGTTCGGGACGCACCACTCGTAGCGTACAAGTCGTTTGCCGGCTTCCGGTTTTTCGAAAATTCCATTCCAAAAGGGTGTAGAAACGCCTTTCAGAACAACTCAAATTTTAAATAACTATAAAACTAAATATTTCCCACGGAGAATTATTTTTAACCTTAATAATTTTTCTCAATCCTTCAGGATCTGACGGAACGCAAGCGAGTGGCGCGTCTGTGCAAGCCAAGTTCATTGGACGCATGACGTAATTGTATTGATCGCGGAAGACGAGACGAAAGTCGCGCATTCGCCATCTTGGTCGAATAGTGGAATAGAAGTTTGAGTGTCTTGCGGGTGCGGTGCGATTAGTGGTACTGTAATCCGTGGCGATCCGTGCTTTAAGTAGTTTTATTGGGATTTAAACCCGTTTGTCAATTGGAAACCCATTTGGACGGACCAAGGTGAGTCGTTATTTCGAGTGTCTAAGCCTCCGTGCGGGTCTTTTTTCTTACGTGGAGATCCTACCGAGTTCCTTTCTGATGGTTTTTCGAGTCCCGAAGAGTACCGTTAATCTGGTCGACTAGGGTCAAGTTCAAATTTTATTTCCCGGAGGTTAGGTGTGTAATTTAGAAAATATCTGATCTGGTTAAGAGACTTTCGGATAAAAGCCATTGTTTTCTCACGGTTTTGACATTGTGGCTAACTACAGGGATTGGGTTAGATTTGTCTTCGGCGTCTGATTGAGACTGCTTTCAAATCCAAGATCGATTGTTCCCGTTTAGAAGGCGATATCGTTCAATGATTGCAAATTTTGAGGTCATCAGACAAAGGTTTTTCATTGTCGGCCAGCGAACTCCACACTTTTCTCGGTTGACGTTTTTGCCCTTTTTTGTCTGTGTTCGTGAAGTTTTAATTTTTATTTGGGTTCTCTGGCTCCAATTTACGGAATTTCGGAAAATTGCTTGTCAGGAATTCAAGGAGAATTGTTTAAGGGGTTTTGACAGATTCGTGGCGCGCTGCTGAATTGTTAAAGATAACTCATAGCGAGACATTCCTCAATTTGCAGAGCCAGTCATCTTTCATAAAGCGGGTGCCTTAAACTTAATTTGACGAGATATTTATTGAATTTTTCCATGTATCTCAGTCTAGGAGTATTTTTTTATTTA
Source organism: Diplolepis rosae (assembly GCA_030998225.1). Lineage (NCBI taxonomy): Eukaryota > Metazoa > Arthropoda > Insecta > Hymenoptera > Diplolepididae > Diplolepis > Diplolepis rosae. The sequence goes on along the minus strand of JAPYXD010000684.1, from coordinate 1,191,050 downwards.
GTTTCAAAGGAATTGAAATGATTAAAGGTTTTTTTTAGTACACCTGTCACTTTAGCTTTGTTCGGAGCAAAGCTTGGTTGTCTGATATTTTTTTAAATTTTATTTTCTGAGTTTCTGAAATAAAGAATCTAGGTAAGGGAAGGGGGTCATTTTTAGATTTTTCCTATTAAACTGGCGTTGCAAAATTTCAGACTGTAGGTTCAGAGGAATCTTTAACTCATTGATTATAAAAAAATGCAAAAAAAAAATGAAGTAGAAATTGTGGGTAAATTATTCCTCTAATTGTGCAATATCTACTTGGTTTTCAAAGTATTATTAATTATTTTCTGTCTGAAATAAGTTAAAATCGTTTAATACTTACATTTACTTTTGGAAATTGTTTATTTATAATTTGGAGAAATATTTTAGTCAGGAGAATCTTCAAATATTAATAATTGGTAATATAATTAATTTAATCGCTTTATGAAAGTTATTAAAAGAAAAATTTATTCCATAATTTGAATGCTTACGCATATGATTAAAATGTATGTAATACGATAGAAATTACAATTAATTATATTTAGAATTAAAAATGCTTCTAAGGTAGAAGAATTCATATTTGAAAACTTGCCATGTACTTACAGTTTTGAACGTTCATTGAACGATGACAAAATTTTTTTTTACATAAAAAAATTAATTATTATATTTATATTTAGGGCCTTTCAAATATACAATCGTTCATGAACAATACACTATTTTTTAATTGTATGGACCAAAATCTTATCATTTAGTTTAAAAAAAAAAATTTTCCATCGTTCAATGAACGTTCAAAACTGTAAGTACATACTTGCCTTGAACTATTTATCCAATTGTTTGACAAATCAGAGCGAATTACAAATGACTTGTATTTTGACGTTTGTTTCTGAAATTCAATAATATTTTTTGTTCATTTTGATTAATATTAAATACAGTGCACTTACAATGATCAATAGTGTAAATCAAAATAATAAAAGGTTGGAGTTTTTAAAATGCTCAAATAAATACATTTGTATTTTGAGTTTAACATGTGACTATTTTGATACCGTTACCCAATATAAACTGTGAAAGAAAAAATACCGTTTTTAATAACAACTACTATGTGTCAAAATTTGTTGCAGTTTTTTTCCCAGTTTAATTTCTAAAAATTATCTGTCCAGATTTCAAAAGTTTCAAATTCTCTAAATATTTGAATTTAATTACATTATTTGCGATATAAGAGTTTGAAATTGTTTACGAAGACACCTGTCGACAACGTATCCTATTTAATACACGACTAGTGAACCTCCGATAATGTAAGCAGTGACAAAAATTTCAAACTCACCTAATTAATTTAATATTTTAGTCTTTAACTATTTTTTGGAAAATTTTGTTAATACAAATAAATTTTATGAACTAGTATCATTTTCTTGAAAGAATATTTTTAGTTTAAAAATGTAAGATAATGAAGTCTCCGAAGACTATTTAATGAATCAAATGAGCCATTATTTTTAAGGATCACTACCGACTAGTGCTCGACTTTCCTTAAAAATCAGTAACTCAAATTACTTAATTTTTATTTGGCATCACCTCAGTTTTGTATAAATGGGACAAGGATTCACTTCTTATAAGTAAACAATAATTGAATCTTTTCTATCTTGCAATTATATTGCAAACTGTTTTTATAGAAGTAGTAATGATTTCAATCTTATAAGTATACTTATTATGTTTTTTTTATTGATATCTTTTTCATAAATAACCAACATAGTTTCAAATGATTGACTTAATATGTTGAATAAAAAAATATGGAAAACAATATTTATTTATTAGTTTCTATTTGGTTCTAAACTACAAGTTCAAAAAAAAGAATAAATCCATTCATTTGTTTAAAAAAAAAGTTATAATAAAATTTTTTAGGAGAATAATGAGTTATCTTTGAAAGGATATTCAAAACCTTTAAAAATGATAACTCATAAAATATAAAAGCTGGAGCTATCCTGTGCGAAATAATTTCTAAAAAGGAACAAATCTAATCAATAATATTTATGATTCGGTGATAAGTATAAGATTTAAACTTTCATTACTAATGTAAGATTTTCTTAGATATTTATTTTGCTGAATTTATTCCTGTATTTTATTATTAATCAAAATTGATCTTCCTTTATAAATTTATTTCTTCAAAATAAATAATTTATTTTATTTAATTGCTAGAATTTGTAAATAGGTAAACATTTTCTGAAGTTGTGATGAAATTTTTTTTTTTTTTTTTTTTTTTTTTTTTCAGAAAAAGGGTTCGTTCGTTGGGTCTGAGTAGTACTAAATGGTTGCCTGCAGACAGCATGTCTACTCTGTCGGGGATTGTGTCGAAGGGGGAGAAAGGAAAACCCAAGTTTCAATCATTAGATATCAATAGTTTGTACCGGGTGAGCAGGGTGAGTATCAAAAGCAAAGAATTTAGAAAAAAATGTCTGAAAATTTTGAATTCAATCTTATTTAGCCCTATGTTTTGTAAAAATTTTAGGGAGAGTCTTTGGAACAACAGCAACAAAAAAGTACATTACCGCGCAAACATGGAATGCAAAGTTTGGGAAAGGTGCCTTCGGCACGGCGACCACCTGCTAATTTGCCTAGTCTGAAAAGCGAACATAGCAGCAGCGATCCAGCTGTAAGTCTTGTACCAAGCGGTGGAAGCGGTTGGGCTACAACTAAGGACGTTTCACCATCTACAACCAGTGCTACTACAACAACAGCCAACTTTCCAGACAATACTAATGTAACTAAGTCAAATTAAAACATCTATTTGAAATGTGTCAGTATTTAAAATTAAGTATTCAGAATTTGAAGTTTATCGTTTAAATGCCTAGACAAATTCATCTCAATCACAATGTGCGGTGGGCACTACCCCTACGTCAACGACGCCGCAGCACCCGACACTGCCAGGACAACCGAGTTCACAATCACCTCATCCATCAGACATAGGAAACAAATCATCATGGAGTGCGATCATGAGCAGACCAGGAGATGTTGGTACGTTTCTATCTGACTTCTGATAGCTGAAAAAAATTCTTATTGTAAACACAATGCTTGCAATAGTTTAAATTTCGTTCAGTAAAACTGGAAGACTGCGTCATAATCCGCAACTGTAATATCCGCCTGTTGAGATGCATTGATCTGTAGACTCGTCCTATCCAATTTACAATTTGAAACGAGACTCAAAAAATCGTCAAGTTATCATAACTGCCTTACAATGCATGATTATTTTAGAATACAGTATTGCATTGGCAATGTAGCGTTCTTAGCGAGGCAACAAAAGCAGAATTTTTTCAATTTAAATTCACTTAAAGAGTCATAATATTCTAAATTTTAAAATTTCGTAGAATTAAGTCTAGTTTTAATGTTCATCTATAGCAAACGAATCAGAGATAAGTTTTTTCATCGCAATTTGCTAATTCGAATCATCTTGATCATCTCCATTCATTCATACTCAAGAAGTTATTCAATGTTTCAAATGATCTGCGCTTAAAAAACTTTTGCTCTATTCATCTAGTGAGCTCACCTCACTCATCCGACTCACAAGACGCTCTTGATTAATGTTGAGAAGTTTTAGTACTTTTTTTTGTTGGAAATTTCACGAGAGCATTTTATCTGCTAATAAAGAAAGGTCTGTGATTTGGATGATGAGGATGAAGAATGCCATCGATGGCAAATTGGCCGACGTAATTAATAGGTACACCCGTCATGACAACAGTGATCGGTTATGCGAGTCTTGTGGGGGGCGGGAGAGGGGCAAGAGGTACCCTCGGACTGAGTTTCCTCGCCCACCAGTCCCCACAGTTCCAACACGAGTTTCCCAGTCTCAGTGGACAGCCCCCTGCCACAGTCTCCATTCAGAGTCAGATTCACCATTCCTCGATGACATCCAATGCGATCTCGGTCGCTGCTCTGCATCACTCATTGTTACAGCAACAGCCACTTTCCCACAACCACTCAGGTGGGATGTTGCTTGCTAGTAGCTGCTAGATTCAGTTTCACCTTCAAGTAGAAAAGCTTCATCCTAAAAATTGAATTCACCTTTACGCTTTCGTGTCACACAAGCATATTAAAATCATATCGACTCACTTTTGAATTATTCTTTTCTCAATTTATTTGAATCTGATTACAAATTCTCCAAGACAAGACTTGCTAATTCGAAGAGTCAAAAAGATGTTTCAGGGGCTGGAATTTGAGATCTTATTTTGAGAAAATTTTACACTTTTAAAGTAAAATTTTAATTTGTTTGTGAACATAAAGAATAAAAGATAAATTTTGTTTTTGTTTTTTAGCAGATGCAGCTACCATTGGTCATTCCGCAAATTCGATTTTCTGATACTAATAAAATAAACAAGAATATAATTCGACTAAAAATCTGCTTGAAGTACATTGTCAAGAAATTATTTCCTTTAACAAACACTACTTTTTAACATTATTAGGTATCAAATTCCCAGTCTATTTTTTTTCGCATATTCAAAATCATCACATAATTTAAACAAATTTACCTCAGATCCAAAATTTTGTTGGTTTTCTAAATATTTTATTTACCTTAAAATCACTCGCTTTATATTATTGATTAGTTACTCGTGAGGACGCTGCTTGCCAAATATTACTCGTGCCGTGAGATCAAAAAACGAACAAATTTTACATGGTTGGTGCATCTGCTTTGTCAGAATGAGAACATGCGCTCGTATTTTACTCATTTTATTTTGCTGCTCTGTGTCTTGAATTGACATTTATTTAAAAAAAATTAATTCTAATATCTTTTGGAATTCGCCGTTGTCATCATAAATTCATTATGTTTTGATTATTTTTTTTTGATTAACGCAAACGTAGGAGGTGGAATGGCAGGTCAGCAACAGCAACAGTCTCAACAGAATCGAGAATTAAATGCACAATACGGTCCTGGACCCAGTCTACGTCCCCAAAGTACGTTCTGACTATCTTTTGATGCTATTTTCTCATTCATCAGCTGAAATTTATTCTCAGAGCTAATATTCTTGCTTATGAGATTTCTAATAACGCCTTAAAAAATAAGTAATTTACGAAATATTAGCATTCTGGAATGATAAATTCCGTGACTTGATTTTCTATAATTGTGGATAGGGACATTTATAAATTTGTTTTAAAAATGTGTTACATAATCAATTCAATCAAAGAACAGTACGAGCATAAAATTATATTTGATTTGTTTTAATGCTCTTTGAAGAGAGGAATATATTAAAAACGGAGAGAAGACTGGCTCGTAATTTTTATATATTGTTTTAAATTGACAGTAAGATTTATTTATAGTTATTTATCTTTTAGCCGAAGGAAGTTGGATTCAAGGTGGAAGTCGTACAGCAGGAGGAGCTGGAACAGGGTCAGCTGGACCCGGAAGTGGGAATACTCAGGGGGCCCAGGGCCCCCCGACAAATACCGTAAACCAACCTGGACACACAGAGGGACTCACAGGCGGGCGACCGAACTTGGGCCAGTCGCAAGGCATGGGCTTGGCCCAGGCAGGCCCGCATGGTTCACAAAATCAGAACACACTCCCCTCTGGTCCTCACCAGGTCGGCCCAAATATGCATCATTATCGAGGACTAATTGCTCCATTTGTGAGTTTTTGTTTTTCATGAAATGGGACTTTTTCTATAATTAGGGATTTTATTATTTCTTTCTTAAAATAATGATGATTTTCAATTTATTTTTAGATGTATAGAGGCAGCTTCCCGCCGAGTGGTTTTCCCTCTCAATTTCCGCAGAACGTAGGACCTGGAGGTCCTCGTCCTAGAATTAACTATCTTTCAGAACGTTTTTCTTCTGGGCAGCGTCAGCAGCAGGACCGAGAGCGTCAACCACCTCAGGATGACGAACAAATTATTACTAGACCTATTATCAAAGAAGAAGACCTTACCAAAATGGATGACATTTCTCGCGACGCTGGTTGGGCAGCACATGACGATATAGACTACAATCAGAAATTGGCGTTCAGTGATGATGAACTTGAATTGGAACCGAATAAAGAGGAAAAGAAAGAATTGAAGGAAGAAAAGATCGAGGAAATTGTCACTGACGACAGAGACAAACTAAGAGATAATCGAGATAGGGATTCGAAAGAAAACCGTGATCAAACACCTCTTCGACCCTGGAACCAAAATTCATCCGCGCGCGATTTCCGCGGACCTTCCGGAACTACTGGTTATTCATCTCAACAGCAGCTTCGCTCAAATCATCCTCTTAGAGGTTAGTATTAAATATAATAAACCTTTTTAACAGGTTGTAAGCATTGGATTATTAATTATAGAAAAGTAAAATTTAAAAAAATTAATTTTTGTGTAAAGTTGTAATTCAATAATTTATTTGCAATTCGATACCGGATTTTGGTAAAATATTTATATTGTTTCAAAAAGTTTTTTTTTTTCATAATAAATAAGGTTTCATTTTGTTAATTATATATTGTAAAAATTTTATGATAGTTTTATTTCAATGTTTTTAATTCTGCAAACAGCTAGAATTAGATGTTGACTGCTTGGTAGAAATGTTGAAAAATAATTAATTGTCTTTTAATCAATTTTAAGGTGTTGAAGAAGAAGAGATATGGAATCAGAGACGTAGAGAACAGGGCGAGAAAGTGGCATCAGCCGTGGAGCGAGCCCGGCAAAGAAAGGAAGAAGAAGAAAAACGATTTCAGGAGGCGACGAAACAAGCAGCAGCCTTAAAGCTGCAGAATTTGGAGCAGAAATTAAAGGAGAAGCAAGCGAAGCAGAAGGATGACGACTCAATGTTGCCTTCTGAACCGAAAGGCTTAATTTCTGTACCTCCTGTACCAATTCCCGTGCCTGAGTGGGAAAGAGAAAAGGAAAATCGCGAGAGGGAGAGCCGAGAAAGATCTCGTACTTCCTCTGAAGGAAAAGAAGAAAAGAGAGATTCTCGCGAGCAGTTGACAAGTGAGTTCCGCGATAGGACCTCTTTCATGAGGCAGATAGAGACTCCCCGCACTGAACGTGAACGCGATCGTGATCAACGTGAACGCGAGCGTGATCGGGATCGCGATCAAAGGGAGATGAGGGAGCGAGAGCCGCCGGCGTTTTCTCGTCAATTCCAGCACAATCTACCGCCACGGTTCCAAAAGCAACAGGCAGAAAGGAGCGGCTCTGCGTACAACCGGGTCTCGCCAAATGCCGAACGCTCCGCCTCGCAGCCGATTTCCCATTCGCAGCAAATGGACCTAACTAGATGGGTTCCTAATCATAACAACTCACTGAGTAGGTGTCTTTTTTCCAACACAACTTTTTGTTATTTTATATTGCATAAGAGTCGATTTCATTAATATATCAAATTTTGTCTACAGAAAATATATTTCCTGTAGAAAACACTTTCTGTAGAAAAAATGTTGCATATGAATGAAACCGACTCTTGCATTTTCAAAAGTTGAATTGATATTTGATATGTATTGTTGGAGAGGTTTAAAAAAAATGATTGCCAGTTCAAGATATATAAGTTCTGCTACTCAATTCACATACTAAGATAAAATGTTTACCGTGAAAATAAATTCAATCTGTAAAAATGTCGTTTACTTACAATTACCGTGAGTTAAACTCTGCAATTTTTTTCTATTTTATTCCCTAGAAGTGATCGGCGTTAATCGAATGAGGGCTTATTTAGTTTTTTGAATCATTTTCTAATTTTTTACCGTCTGGGATTTTATAATTAATTATATGGTTTAAAAATACATTGCTTATAAGAAATTTTATAGATTTGCAACATTTTTAAGTGGCAGTTAGAAAATGAGACATCAGTTTTGAAATTTAAAGCCTTGAAGTCTTGGAAAATTGTTTGATGAATAAAATAATGAGTGCACATTCATCAAAATCCAATAGTTTTTCTACCGGCTTTTTAATTAAACTTATTGAATTAGCAGATAGCATGAAAATTTCACATCCGATGCCGCCGTCTCAGCGTCGAAGCAAAGATTCGGATGTGTCCAGTTCCATGGACGAAGAACGGCCTCCATCCCGAGATCATCGTGGACCTCCTCCAAGAGATGATCGTTATCGTCATGCCTCACATCGTCCGTACGATAATCGCAAACCCAGCGGATATTACGATGATTATAATCGTGGTTATAAGGATTATGAATATGAGGAAAGACATCCACGTGACTCCTGGGAACGAGAAAGACATTATGACGATAAGGGAGATAATAGAGAAACAAGAGATACTCGAGATGTAAGGGATAACAGACACATTTCCGATAGTCGAGATGTTCGAGAACGAGATTCTAGAGAAATTCGTGAAAGAGATGGGAGGGAGAAAAAGGACTACGATACTCATGTGAAGGTAATTAATTTAAAAGTTTCAGATGAGACATCAGAATTTTTTAAGAACTTAAATATTTATTTTATACAATTTTTTCGCAATAAATTGATTTGTCTATTTTTAAAAGGTATCAAATTGTTTTTCACAGTCCCCATCCAGGCAAGATTCGTTTGACGATCGTGAAGGCCAGCGAGAAAGAACTGATGCTGCAGAATGGCGAGACGATCGACGCGACATGCATGACGATCGTGGCCTTACCGACAGGTCATTTGAAAATCGTCGAAACATCCCAAAGGATGAGCGTTCGGAGCGAGGTGAACGTAATGAACGTCCACAAAGACCGGACTCTCGAGACAGCAGAACGTCCCGAGAATCAAGAACATCTCTCCGAGAGGAGGACTTCCACAAATCCCGGGACAGCGGTTCTTGGATCAATGATCTGTCCGATTACGAGGAAAAGAAGTCCGATATCTTCCGCGAGGACATAAGAGAGCGAGAAAGAGAACGAGACAGGAGACAACCACCAGGTCCAGTAACTAGAGAAAAGCTCGAGGCAGACGAATTAAAGTCTGAAAAACGCAGCTTGACCCAATTGAAACGTGGAACTGCTGACCAGGAAAAGAAAGAATCTACGAAGGAATTACCAGTTGAATCGAAGAAAGAAGTAGAAGCGTGGAGCCGAAAATTGGAACGTACCTCCGAGAATAGAAACGAGACATCAAAAGCCTGGGCAGATGCTGTTTCTCCAACTTTCGAGAAGGAAGAAGATAAATTGCTTGAGCCTATCAAGGACGACAAAGTTGTAGATCTGAAGCAGAGTATGGAAAAATTATGCGTGGATAAGAGAGAAGATGTGGATGAAGAGAGTAAAGATGATTCCAAGGATGACAAACGAGAAAAATCAAGTCGAAATAGGACTAACAGTGGAAGCTCTAGAGGAAGAGATACGAGGGGAAGACAATGGGGAGGTTTCAATGTTTATAATCAGCGTTGGCGAGGAGCTGAACCTAGAGGGCGTAGAGGAGGTACGAGGATTTCGGGAAGACCCGGCTCTGCAAGAAGTGGTTCCTATGTACATACGGATTCAGAAATTAGCGGAGACGAAATCTCGAGTTCAGCAGAATTTCCTAAGGAGGAAAGAAGGCCAAAGTCGCCGAAACCTCCGCAGAAGGGAGAAAAAGAAGATCGTAATCGAGAAATGGCAAGACGTGATGATAAGAGAAATGATTACTTGCAACCTAGAGCTGAAAAGCGAGGAGGAGGAGGTGGTGGCGGTGGTGGTGGAAGTGGATATGACGGGAGATCCACTCGTGAAGGGTTTGCTCCATCGGGAGAACCGTCTCGAAGAGGAAGAGGTGGGTACAGAATTCGGGGAGCCACTGCGGGGGGTAGAATGGAAGGGTATGGACCACCTTCGAGTAAAAGTCCATTTTCCTCCGAGAGAAGTATAGATGAGAAGAATGCCGGGCAGCAGAATTTACCGACTTCTACTTCAGAAAGCGATCCCAATGTTGGAAGTAATACATTAGAGTCTACCGATGATAAAATTATTGCTAAGCAGCAGGCATTAACGGCTGGGATTACTGGAAGACATACTAAATCGCCTAATCAAGGACAACAGGTTGTTAAACAAGAGACGAATCATACGAATCCTAGTCATGGAACTGGACCAAGATCTCAAGCGAGGAAGGATGACTCAAGGACTAAAAGAAATCATAGTGGGAACAGAAGGACTAGAGACAGCCGTGAGACAAGATTCCGAGGTACTAATACGAACATTTCAAAGCAGAACTCGTCTGATGTAGGCAACGAAGATTGGGAAACAACGTCAGAAAATAGCGATGAGCACATTGACGATCGCAAAGATTCTCGTAGTACTAGAAACAAGCAGTTCAACAACCGTGGAGGCCAGAACCAAAACCAGGGTGTCGGCCCTCAATCTCGTAGAAATGAGCAATCAGGAAACAACCGTGATCAGCGCGAAAAAAACTCCAAGTCTTCCAGCGGTTCATCCCGAGCCCCAGGTGCTGAAAAACGAAATGCTCAGAACTCGGCTTTCAGTAACCAAAGAAACAGTTCTGGAAACATTCCGCCCTTGATGCAAAACGTCCAAACGCAAAACGGTCGACCAAGGAGTCAAGGATCCGCAAACAGCGCATCTATTTCTGGAAAATCTTCGAATAAAGAAAGCACTGTTAATCGTGTTGACGAGATCAAATTGAACGACCCGAATTTAGTCAACCAGGCCCTGAATGACATAAATAAGAAATCAATGTCCAAGGACAAAAAATCCCATGATGGAGAATCCGATACGAATAATTATTCTACGGGAGGCGATGAAGGAGTGAATAGCACTGAAGATAAGGTCGATTCTGATGGATTTCAAGAGGTTCGTTCGAAAAAAAACGTTAAGGATTCTAGACACAATCAGAAAGACGAGCCAAAGTCTTCGAGGCGCGAAAAAGATAAGGAAAGAGAGCGTGATAGATCGAAATCGAAGTCAAACGGCCCTCAACCAACACCACAGCAGGTTCAAAATATTCCTCCCTTATTAGGTCAGCCAATTCCACAGCCGCAGAAGCCTTTGGAAAGAAACGCGAGTCGTCAGAAATTGGCACCAAGATTCCAGAAACAGAGATTGGCTAAACAGCAACAGCAACTGGGAAGCGATAGTGAGGGCAAGTCAAATAATTCTGGAAACTACATGAAGGATTCATCAGGTGGTCCAGCACCACCTCCTTCTGTCAACGCCTGGGACAAACCTTTCACGAGTCAATTAAGATCCAATTCACCTTCTAATGTTCCAGCCGATATTCAATTAATGTCTGGATTGACTGGACAGAGCGATCACATTCATGAGAATAACGAGCAGACAAATTCTGCTGGAAGTAGCCAGAGAAATTCACCGAATTGCGAAAAGGCTGGAAAGATTGGAAAGGATGCTGAAAAGAATATCTCGGATGCTTCTTCTCCTCCTGTACAGACTTTGATTTTTGAGAATACAAATTACTCAAAAACGACCAAGACCGGGAACTCTGATCTTGCAATGAAGTCTAAATACTCAAATCACATGAAGCCACAATCAAGAATGGATAAGAGAGGGGATTTAGAGGAAGATGGAAGTCAAATTCAACAGCATCAACATCAACAGCAGGCTTTGTCAGCTGCATTCTCTAATAAACCTGGGGATATCATGAAGGAGAAGAATCAGGAACCGATTCAGATGCCTTTGTCTTTCAATAAGACCGAGGACAGTGCGGATATGAAGCTGGACTTTGCATTTGATTCGGATCTTTCACAGCTGACTGAAGATAAGAGCAAGAATCTGGGAATGCCAAGGTCGATGCACATGACTGGAGGACAAAGCAGTTCGACTGCAGAGTTGAATTTGAAAATTGCTTCAGTGAAGAAGGTCTGGGAAAATGCCCCTCCAATGCCTACAGTTGTTGAGCATGAAGATGGAAACGTAGTCAGTACTGCCAATAGTTTTCCCCAGGCGTTTGAGAGCAATGATGTTGATGATAGCTACAGCCCTCATCAACAGTATAATCAGAATAATATGAAAACTGAGATTGCTACTTCTACAAATGTTTGCAAGGTGAGAATTTTCGAGGTTTTCATTTTATGACTTTGCATGCTACAGAAACTACAACATCACTAAAACTATCCTTTTTTTCTAGAATACTTATTTTCATATACTATTTATTAGAAAGGATAGAGTGTTTGAGAATTGTGTAAACTTTGAAATTTAACATTTCGTTATTAACTTATTTCTATTTATATTAAAATAATGATAAATGATTTCACATTTGCATTGATTGATTTGCAATTGATTAAAATATTAGAGGAAAAAGTAGTTAATCTTTCTCTGTAATAAAAATAATTTATCTTCAAGTCAAACGTTTTATTACTGTATTTAAATACTCTATTATTCACTTTTAAAGCATGTAGTTCGAAAAATTTCAATTTATTGCTTATGTTGAATAATTTATATAAATACGACAGTTGATAGTTATGTACATAATGAACCAATAACTGTGTCCCCTGTGGGAAGATTCTGACTCTTTGCCTGATGCGCAGCTGGTTCCCCCGCAGGTGAAGCCGCAGCAACAATCCTCTGGTGGTGTGTCTGCGCGATCTGGTTCTTCCGTACCAGGACCTAATCCCATAGGACCCGGTCAAAGTCCCATCGGACACCCACCTGCTAGCCTCCAAGGCCCATTAAGTCCTCCGCCCTTCAATTCTACCGGACAACCATCCCACATTAATTACCAGGTTAGTAACATCTTTTTATTTTTGTATCATTTTAATAATTATAATTTAAGCTACAAATGATAATTCAATAGTATATTACGTGCCTAGGCGCACAATGAGGGTTATTGCGCGACGAGCGACAATGCTCGCAGCCGATCGAAGCTAAGGCGTAGTCGACGCGTAGGTGAGGCGTAGTCGAGACAAAGCCGAGACGAAGCCGAGGCGCGATCAGTCCTGCGAGCATTTTAAGCGAGTCTCGTAATTTTCCGAACAGTGTGCATTGGCACATATTCTATTTTATGTAACTTCGGTGCGTATACGAATTTTTATGCGTACACTCGAATCTAATCTAGTATTCATCATGATTCTCGTCCATTGCACTTGATATTTCGTGACTAGTTCCGGCCATTTTGATTTTATCGATCTTGTGTAGTAGCAGCGTGTTGTAATAGAGCATGCGCAGTTCAAATGTACAAGGCTTTGTCAGTAGGGTGCTAACGCTGTACGAAGAAGAAGAATGAGAAGAAGATTGTGCTCCGCTGTGTGGCTATAGGCGCATGCGTAGTTCAATGTTTACATTTCATCCCTCTGCAGCGCAATACACAACATTACGCTACTCTCAACTGTAGCGTAATAACGAGCTTACGCGCCGGGGGCACATAAATTTAATTTTTATATTTTTTTATCTGCCTCTGGCGCGTAAACTCTTTTTTACGCTACCGTTGAGAGTAGCGTAATGTTGCGTATTACAATACAGAGGAATTTAATGTAAAAATTGAACTGCGCATGTGCCTATAACCATACAGCGGAGCGTAATCTTCTTCTTCGTACAGCGTTGGCACCGTACTGACAAAGCCATGTACATTTGAACTGCGCATGCTCTATTACAACACGCTGCTACTACACAAGATCGATAAAATCAAAATGGCCGGAACTAGTCGCGAAATATCAAGTGCAATGGACGAGAATCATGATGAATACTAGATTAGATTCGAGTGTACGCATAAAAATTCGTATACGTACCGAAGTTACATAAAATAGAATATGTGCCAATGCACACTATTCGAGTAATTACGAGACTCGCTTAAAATGCTCGCAGGACTGATCGCGCCTCGGCTTTGTCTCGGCTTCGTCTCGGCTTTGCCTTAGCTACGCCTCACCTACGCTTCGACTACGCCCTTGGCTTCGATCTCCTGCGAGCATTGTCGCTCGTCGCGTAATAACCCTCATTATGCGCCTAGACACATAATATACTATTTTGAGACGAATAATTTTTCTTCCTTACTTTTTTTCGTCGCTCGTGTAGTTTTATCTGTAAAATAAAATTGGATTATTTATTTTTTTAAATGTTTTGAATACTGTAAGTTTGTTAGTTTTTGAATTTTATTTTCTGAATTTTCGTCAGATATTTTGAGAGCCCTGAACATACTTATGATACAAAATTTTCATTTTGGGAAAAAGCCTCTTTCAAAGTTCAATAAACGGTCAGAACTTTAGGGAACATAGATATCGTGTACATTGATAACAACTATAGATAGACTTAATAAAATTTCAATAAATCAAATTTTACAAAATAAAATATAAAAGCCTTAATTACGTTACCTTTATTTTTATTTTTTAAAATGAACTTTTACATAACTTGATAAAAGAAAATGTTACTCAAATTATGGTTAATAAATTTAGGGGTTTTTTAAAATTGATGTTACAGGAATTCCCGCAGTATCCAGGATCTCAGGCAGCGCAGTATGGTAATATGTCTGCGATTCCATCACCGCCGGCGATGCTATACAACACTGGATCCGGCCAGCTTCCAGCACAAGCTGGAGGACTCTATGGTGCATTCCAATTGGACCAGAGCCGGTCTCCGTTCACACAATACCCTCCGTACGCGCCGTCCTTGCAGAATTCGTACAGCCAACAGAATGTTTATTTACAACAAGCACCTCCTCCCCATGCACAAAATGCCCCAGCTCCTGATATGTACCAGAGTAATCTTTCTCAGTATCGAATTACAGCAGCTGCAGCACCTCCTTTTGGCCAAAATCAGCAACTTAGTAATAACCCGAATACAGTTTTGATCAGCTCTTCGTCCAATTCTCTAATGTCTGCCAGTGTGAAACCATCCTCACAACCAATTGGTGCTATCGGAACAAAGGCTCCGCATTTTCAAGCACCTTCAGCGCCCCAGCCTAATCAATTGGCATACATTCCATATGATCCGAACCAAGTCCTAGGAGTGAGTGGAAGTTATATGGGAAATTCACAACTTGTTCAAAGGCCAGGACCTAATGTTCAGCCCTCAGCGAACAGTTATTATAGTGCGACTTCTGCAGATGTTTTTCCGGGGTCGCAAACGGGATTTTATCAACCCGGAGGCGCTGGACAGCAGACGGGAACTCATTATGGCCTACAGGGGTTTGGACAACATAATCAGAGCCTAGCAACTGGAAATGCTGCGCCTGTTGGTTTACAAAACTTCAGTTCGCAATTTCTGTCGGGTTCTGGACTGCAGATAGCAGCTGCTGCAGCTCAACAGTATAGAAATCCGACTGGTGGATTACCAGGTCCTGCTAATGCAGCTGCCACTTTTCTTAGCAAACATCAACAACAGGAACAACCAAGGCAATTGAAAAGTCCTTCGGGAAATCAACAGGATGTGCTGACTTCTGTTTTTGGATCGAGTATGTGTTTTTAAATTTTATTTGATAAAAGTACACTACCTTCGGAAATTGTGCGCACGGTGCTTGTGAGCGCTATTAAAAATCACTGTTGACTTTGAACCACGATATCTCGGTGAGAAAAAGAGATAGGGCATTTTTTAAAAAACAGTTGGAAAGCTTATGAAATTTCACGTCTAGTGATGCTCAACAAATATTTTTTTGACCTTCTGAAAATAATACAGCACGTGAAGAGTTAAAAAAAAAGTTCAAGATTTTCTCAAATTCTCTACCTCAACTTCAACTTTTAGCATGACCTAGGGAAAATTTTTCCAAAATCTGAAAATTATACGACATAGAGTCTAAAATCTTATCTTTATTTTAAGCCAAGAAAACTTGGAAAATATTCATGGGTACCCGAGACACGATTAAAAATGTTCAATCGTATCTGAGTTGAATTTCAATCGACGATCACGGTTCTCGGCCAGTTTGTTGCTCGCCTCCTTCGTTGAGGCAGGACCGAAATGGCCACGCACAAAAGTGGCGCTTAAGTGTAGCCCTCTTATATGTATTTTTGATTCTGTTCATTAATAATTTTTATTTCTAATTATTCTAAATTTTAAAAGATATTTATTGTTATTTGTGATTATTAAAAATTATTTAAATCCAATATTATCCCCATATTAACGAATAGAACAATGATATGTAAACATTTTTTATTTGTTAAAATTCTTATAAACTAGAAGATTAATAAAAATGTTAATAGTCATTGTAAATATCAACTAAGAATGAAAGGAAAGGAAATGAAGGGAACACGTTCTTGGATCAAAGAACATATAAGAGAGCTCCACTTAAGTGCCACTTTTGTGCGTGGCCATTTCGGTCCTGCCTCAACGAAAGAGGCGAGCAACAAACTGGCCAAGAACCGTGATCGTCGATTGAAATTCAACTCAGATACGATTGAACATTTTTAATCGTATCTCGGGTACCCATGAATATTTTCCAAGTTTTCTTGGCTTAAAATAAAGATAAGATTTTAGACTCTATGTCGTATAATTTTCAAATTTTGAAAAAATTTTCCGTAGGTCATGCTAAAAGTTGAAGTTGAGGTAGAGAATTTGAGAAAATCTTGAATTTTTTTTTAACTCTTCACGTGCTGTATTATTTTCAGAAGGTCAAAAAAATATTTGTTGAGCATCACTAGACGTGAAATTTCATAAGCTTTCCAACTGTATTTTTAAAAATGTTCTATCTCTTTTTTTCACCGAGATATCATGATTCAGAGTCAGCAGTGATTTTTAATAGCGCTCACAAGCACCGTGCGCACAATTTCCGACGGTAGTGTAAATGTTTTTTATTTTTTTAGAGGGTAAGTTCGTAAATTATAATTTGATTTCACTATTTCTAGCGCCTCAAATTCCATCTCCAAAGTCGAGGAAGCAACAAGCTTCTTCTCAACAGCCACAACCAAGTCCAACGCAACATCATAAGTACCAACAATATCAGGGGGTCAATCAGTCTGCTCTGGTAAGCAGCTACACTAACTATGTATGTACCACTTCAAATAATTCCTTATTCTTTTAAGCACATATACAGTAAAACCTATCGTAGCCGACACTCTCCTAACGAACATCCCACTCTGACGCTTCACATTATTGGTCGAGAAATGTGCATGGTCAGGGCCGTCTTAAATACCGTCTTTGGAGGGTCCTCATATTTTTGTAAAACGTCTTAGTAATTTTCTTTTTCAATGAATATTTCAAATTATATATTAATTTAATTAATGATTATATTTGAATTATAAAATTTAATTACAATTTAACTTCGAAAAATTGGAGAATGTTCATAACCAATTATATTTCAACTTATTAAGATCTTAAATATGTATGAACAGTCGTGCAACATAACCTCAACTGTCATCTATACATTTTCCACTAAAAGAACTAAGTTTTTTTTATAGTTTTTTATTGACTGAATTTATCCATGAAATTTTTAAATTATCAACAAAAAGAACTGATTATTTTTCAAACTAACTTTTACTCACCTATTTGCACAAAAGTAAACACAAAAAATATGTACAAGCCGGTACACGTGTGTTACTAAACACAGGGGCACCTGTTGCCACAGCACTGAACCAAGCTAGTAATAAGTCCCTAGCAATCATCGCATGTCATTGGTACCCATCGTAGCCGAACTTGTCTCCCATATGTGTCGGCTACGATAGGTTTTACTGTAATTTACTAAAATTGCGTTTCAAGTGTCTCTTATCTTGATACGTAATACTAATTATCTCGTTGGTTGCTTGTTTATGTTTTTGTATGATACTTCCGAGAAAAAAAAAATTGTCCACTACATAACTATAACTACAACTACATTCATACATTAAATTAATCTATTCTTTAAGTTGAAAATGTTCTGTACAAGTGTATGTCTTTATTAACTTACAGTTATCAACCTGCATGCATTTTTTGAATAATATCATTCTTTAAAATCATTCCTTACTTTATTATTTATTATGTTACATTATTATTTGTTTATAGCATTGCGCATTTTAGCATATTTTTTCAAATGATTGTATGTTTTCTTTTTACGTTTTGTTATATTTGCTA
Organism: Diplolepis rosae; assembly: GCA_030998225.1. Lineage (NCBI taxonomy): Eukaryota > Metazoa > Arthropoda > Insecta > Hymenoptera > Diplolepididae > Diplolepis > Diplolepis rosae. Next base: position 1,173,202 of record JAPYXD010000684.1, on the reverse strand, counting down.
ACATTTTATATGGGAAAACTGTGACATCATCCACTTCAAAATGTAATAACTTTAATATTTTTAATTTAAATGTTTGACAGCCGTTACAATATATAAAGGAAGATTGACCTGAAAGTTACTGGAAGTGTGAAATAAATATTTTACATATTTCAAAAGTCTTAAATTAACTTGTAACTGTTTATGTATGCGACCAACGAAGGTTTAACTGTTTGCTTTACGCGAATATATTAATTAAATTCAACTTAAATTTTGATGGGTAAGTTTTTTTTTCTTCAAAGGTTTTACAACAGAATGTTCGTGGAATGGGAATGCCACCTCGCGCAAATATTCAGCCTTCACAGCAAAGATATCCGGCGCCAATTCAGAGGCCTGTAGTTCCATTTCCACCAGGACCAAATCCCAATAATCCATCACAACAACAACAAAACTGCATGCCAACACAGCAACAACAAACTCAAATGAATCGACATAGATCGAATCTGCACCAACAGCAGCAACAACAACAACGCAACATGAAGATGCAACAACAATATTATTCTGGACATGGTCAATATCTACATTTTTTTATGTTTTACACATTTATTAGAATATTTATGAGCCTTGTTAAAACATTTATTGATCTTTTAAACTAATTTTTCAGGCAACGTAAAAATGGATTCCGCCGACAAGGTTGATACGCACAGCGACAAAATCACAGAGACTACTGCAGGAAACCAGTCGGGAAGCAACAAATCGACGGCGAATCAACAAGATAGTGAAAATAAGGAGGAAGTGAATCAACAGAACGAATAAAGTTTCAGTTGATCCTGGAATTCGGAGCAAAGATGTATTTTTTCTCCGCGAGCAAATGGACTGCACATTTGGACACTGAAGAAAACTTTCGGAAAACGTTTCTGCTAATCTTAAACATTTGACGCAAGACTTACATGTCGTACTCCGCTAATTTCCCCACAGGTCTATTTCTAGAAGAAAAAAGAAAAACCATTCATAGTCTTTATGGCGAATCTGCGTGAAAAGCTTTCTTATTTTTTTCATCAGATACGCATGTTCTGCATAATATTTGGCTAATTCTTTCCAGATTGTAATCTTTTTCATGATTGCGATCTTTTGCCAAAAAAAAGTGTAAGTTTATTCTCACATGTCGCTGATGACTAAAGAGAAGAACGAATGTTGAGAAGCGACTTAACTCTTAACCGGAATCATTGGGATAAATCGCAAAGCGGACTCTTTTTATTATGTGCTCGAGAACTAGTGATGACCACAGGTGCTTTTTAAATCGCCGGCGAGCCTTTTACGCATCGTCGTCACAGTGAGAGTGAAGATGGGAACAGAAAGACTGTCATCCGTGCCTCCGAGTGCGGTAGATAAAATACACAAAATCTGAATAGCTAAATCCTTTTAGAGGCTGAGCCCTTCAAGGATCTTTCTTCGTCTACTGATTTCCCATTATATTATTCTGCAATAACTTGACTTTGATACTCACGCGCACTAATCAATAGCCCGCATCGCAAAGAGAGAGGAGTCTAAACTTTGGATAAAAGATGCTCTGGATGAAATAATCTTCTATTAAGAGCATAAGGATTAATTATCTACTGCCAGGAGAAGTTTCCTCAGATAAATGATTTCTTTACACCCGGATGTTTCTTTCTCTAAACTTTGTAATTCATAGAGAGGATTGGTTCGCCAAGAGAATGAGCGAAAAGGAGAAAAGAGACCCGTTGACGGGCTGCTGCACAAAGGTACGAGACGTTTTGTTTTTTGAAAAACTGGATATTGAGAGGCTGGTTTCTGAAAAACGATGGCTCCTTTCCCATACATTAGCGAGATTCTTTCTGATATTGCTACTAAAATCTTCTTAATTTTATTATATGTTTGCACGTGTCTACTGGGCAGAATGCTCCGAAGGTAAATCGAATGAAAGTATGAATTTGAGGAAATTGAGTATGTAAGTTACTTTAAAGTATAATATTGAAGGTATTAAAGAAAGAAAACAATGTTCGATCGCGTCTACTGCTTCGTTGCGGTGTTTTTAAATTGTGTCCTTGGCATAAGGGAAGCGGTGCGGGGGTCTGTCGTCCAATGATAGCGCGGCTACAGGGGATAAAAAGGTCGAGAATCGCGTCGTGTCTGCCGGATTCGAAAAAAAAGGGAAATTCCCTCATGATCTTTTACTTTTACAGAAACACTTTGGGGTTTCGAAAATAATCTACGACGATAGAAACTGAGATAGAAACTGCGATTGACAATACGTGATATGAACCTGTAAATATTGTTTTATTTGAAAGACTGAATTTTGTGTGGCCGTCGTTGTAAAATGATTTTGAGTTTTGCTTGAATCTTAATTAATCAGGAGCGACAGGACAGACCCGCGAATCTAATCCAAAGTGCCTGTATTTTTATCTGTCTGTAGTTAGTAACGTGACAACAGTAACTTATACATTTACCTGCTACGTTATAATAAATAAAGGGAAACATAACGTTTATTTCTCGTAATACTAAAAAATACCCAGACTGTTAATTCGATGCAACAGGACCAAATCTGCAGAAAACGAACGCTCCAACATCAACCTTCAAGATTTCAACGAAGAAAATACTGAAATTTTTTGTGCTTTCGCCTCTTCATAATAAATTTTTTTTTTTTTTTTTAAATTCGACGATATTCTTGCAAATTGACTCTTAGCTTGGCGTTCATGGTTTTCCTCATTTTGAAAATAATTGGGTTTTTCTGAATTTTAGAGAGCGACTGTTGTACACGATTATCTATGTTCATATATTCAATTACGTTCCTTAATTTTGCGTTTTGAAATAGAAATGAGTACGTTATATAATAAAAAATGGTATCGAATATTTCGAGGTATCGAAGATACGAATTATAATTGAAAGAACGCGTGCTTTTTACATAGAAGAGAAAGAGAGAATAACTTTTTCGAGTTCTAAATACGAAGGGCCGAAATTTTTCGTCCCGCTTGTGAGTCACATTTTATATTGTCCAATTCAGGCCCCGTTTCGATAAATCCGCCTGGAAAGGAGAACTTCTGTTTATAGAGAAATCATTTTTACGTCGTTCACTAGTAACTTTTGCAAAGAAGTCTTTTCCATAAATTTCCTAAACGAATTCAAGGAAGTTGAACAAATACTTATTTTACGGAAATTTATTTAATTCCAGAGAAATGTATTCTAGGGAACAGGCTTCTTTTTTAAGAGGGAAAAGTGACAAAAGGATTTTTTGATAAAGTTTTAACGGTAACGGATTTATTTGCTTCTAATTCGAGAACAAAGTTAAGAATAAGATCAACTTATTGTAGAAGTATAACGACTTTAATTATAAAACTAATTAAAATTATACATCCTACTAAGAAAATGTACTCGTGTTAGAAATCGAATTTTCTTTAGGTTCATGCAGAATTCACATCAAAAAGATTTTTCGAATAAATTAAGTTTCCGGAGAGCTGGAAACATTTTTCTAGTACGAAGAAAGACTAAGCACTAGCCTTCAATTTGATGCTGTGTAAACATGATCGTAATTTGTGAAATATTATACATTCATACGTATCGAATGCTTTCAGTGCGAATCGGAATGGTAAGAACATTCTGAATTTTTGCCGGATCCTGAACTCCATAAATAATTGTACATACTTACATTCACAGAAGTTAATGATCGCGAGAAATCATCGAAATTCAAATTGTTATATTAATTATGAAGACACGAGGAAATCGTTGAAAACAAACAAGTAATATTTTCTTTTTTTTTTTAAAGTAAAAAAAAAAAATTTCAAATTAGTTTAATACCTGCATTGTTCATCAACGAGACGATAATCGGAAGGTCACTAGTACAATAAGTATGGGTTGTTAGGAAATTGTTATTTGACCACGTCAGTAGTTATACACGTGGAATCTTGTAATTTTTAAGCTCAAGACTAAAAACGTAAGAGATCGCGCCAATTATACCCCCGACACGTCGGGATCACATGAAATCTAAATCATATGACAAAAAACAGACAATTTCATAACTCACGTAACATTACGCTTGTGGTGTAATTATTGTCTTTAGCTGCAATTGTAAATTAAAAAAAAGTTGCAGTCGAAAGCGAGTCTCTTATCTGAGTGCTTGGTTTTGATTACAACTTGATCTTGAAAAAAAGGCGGACTTCTTTCTGATAAAAAAAACCCTTCCTGCTTGAAAACTTTTCGATTTTGAGGCATAAATGAATTAAATATTAGTTATTTTTGTTCGTTTCCGATATTTGTCGTTTCTTTTATAGTGGGCTTTAATTTTATTTGTAAGACTTTTTAATTTACAACAGTAAAGAATTTTCAATCTAGCATGCCATTTCGATAAGTAGAGAAAAAGAAGTGAGTATATTTTTTATTATTTGATTGCTTTAGTCTCAAAAAGTTTACTAAATTTCTTTTATAAATTCTTGTTTCTAAAGACATCTGGTACTTTGGATATGAACAAATTTTTATATTTATATTCAAGGCCATGGATCTATCGGACCTATCAAACCACGTGACTAAATCATACATTGATAATTGATTCATTCATGTAAGACAATTTTTTTTACATAAAGTAGTATAAGGAGCTCCAACTCAAGGATCGACCCCATTTTTCCAAACCCACTTCCTATAATATTCCATATAACGTATTCTAGCGCCTCTTGAGGAAAACTACCTTTTCCCAAATTTTGGAAACAAACTTTTATATATTTTGGACAGAAACATATAGAAACTGGACCTGACTGGACCAAGTTGTTCACTTGAACTAGGGATGGCCAAGCCGCCAAGCAGCCGGTAGGGTTATGCTTTGGACGGTTTGGACCCCATATCTTCTTCTTCTTCTTCTTGATTGTGGCGTCTTGCAAATCTGCAAATAGCCATAACTATGTGTAATGTAAATGTGTCAATGTTAACCAGCCGTGTGCATCAGAAGAGAAAATGGCGCCCCGTTAGTGTCCTAAGTTGAATTCCTAAGTTAGTTTGCCGAACCGTCACACGCGGCGCTAACTGTACCATCACTCCCTGAAAATGCACAGTAGCATACGAAGAATTTAATAAAAAAATTTTAAAAATATATTATTCAATGCCATAAGCAAATAAAAGAGATCAGACTTTAAATAATAATATTATTTGAATATTTTAAATTAAATTTTCCCCTTTTTATTCATATTTATCTCGTACAAAAACTATTTTGAAACATTCAGCTGATATTAGAATTTAAATATTAACATCTCTTTTATTCCTTTTTGGCATTGAATAATAACTTTTTTAAAATTTTTAAATTTAATTGTCTACATATCACTGCATTTATATTACTTTTTTGAGGTAAAATTAAGTTGAAAAATAGAAAAAAAATGAAAAATTCTGAACAAGGAACGAAGTTGATGAGAGTTGTAATTAGTTGAAAATCATTATGAATAATTAAAGAAAATAAAATATAAAAAAAGGAGAATATTAATTTATATTTTTAAAATAGTTAACTAACATTAATGAAAACAGTATAATAAGAACAATTAATTTTGTTTTCATTTTCAAAACCAAAAGTAGTCTATCTACGTCCGTTTTCATCGTCTCTAACATTCACGAAATGTGAAAGTTGAAATTTAGGGAAACAAAAAGTTGTAAAAATTCAAATTTATTTTCATACCTAAAAAGCGGATCCTACAAATTGTGAAAATTAATTACTAGAAATAAAATAGAAAATGTTTTACTTAGAAATACATTAAAAGTATTTTTATATTTTTTTTATGAATGATTTCACGAATTTGAACTTTTACAACTTTGTTTCCCTAAATTTAAACTTTCACAGCATCCAGGTAAAAATGATTACAGTTTCTTTCATATACATCGGATATTTTCCGTAAATCTACCTTTGTGATAGATAAACAAAAATTTTGAAAAGTTCATTGCTTTAGGTGTTATTAAAAACGGTTTTAATTAATGTGATACTTGACAAGAGTAGCAAGTTTATATGAATAATTTGGTCCAGTTTCTACTTGTTTGTGTCCAAAGTACATAAAATGTTGTTTCCAAAATTTTGTGAATGTTAGAGAGGATGAATACGGACGTAGATAGACTACTTTTGGACTTGAAAATGGAAAAAAAATTTAATTGTTCTTATTATACTGTTTTTATTAATGTTAGTTAACTAGTGTAAAAAAAAAAGAATTATATTCACATTATTTTATATTCTATTTTCTTTAATTATTCATAATGATTTCCAACTAATTACAACTCTCATCAACTTCGTTCCTTGTTCAGAATTTTTCATTTTCTTTCCATTTTTCAACTTAATTTTACCTCAAAAAAATAATATAAATGCAGTGACATGTAGACAATTAAATATAAAAATTTAAAAAAAGTTATTATTCAATGCCAAAAAGGAATAAAAGAGATGTTAATATTTAAATTCTAATATCAGCTGAATTGTTACCAGGCCAGATGATGACCTCCTTCCCCCAGGTTTAGTTATCCATATATGTAGAGGTTGATGACCTCCCCCTCCTAGGTTTAGCTGTCTATATATGTAGAGGTTCAGGCAGGCCTCGTCAGTTCTTCTCTAACATCTCTCAAGAATAAAGACATACAAAGTGATATCAGTTTGATGTCACTACCTTTAAAAATTAGAAAGTTTAGTTTTCACTATAACATTTTGGCGATCCTGCCACGATCCACTTAAGTTCTTGGTTTTTAATTTCTACGAAAATCCACATAGAACGCGGACCTGTGCGAGACTTGGAATCCACGGACCCAAGAAGCTAAAGAAACTTTACGAAGTTTTAAAAATAAGAAGAACTCCGGACTTCACTACGGTAAGCCCGAAAACAGGAATAAGTAGCTGATAATAAAAATTAGTTGGTGAATTTAGTAGCCACTATACCACGTAAATTATCAGTGAAAGATTCCATTAAAATTGAACGAGGCCCGCAATCAGGCGGAAGACGCATCTGCGTAAGTAAGCAGCCAACGCCCAGCCAGGCAACCGGTTCTCAACAGTAAGCTGACTCATCTCTTCGACACGTCAAGGAAGGCAGGCGGTCTACGGATCCCACATCAGGCCACGAGTAACACAGTAAGCATTACTTCTAGAAAGTGAAAGTATTGTAAACATTTCTCAATCGATCTTGGGCCTTAGAGTATAAATCCTCTTTACGTACGTTGCACGGCGACTGTACTACGGTACAGGTGAGGTAAAGTTGAGGCAAGATCGGGTTGGCTATACTCTGTGTGTTCACAAGCACTGGCCACCCTTAACAAATTAAGTATCACTACCTCAAAATCAGTAGCAGTTTGTAGCAACTTATACTGCATTTTGTTGTATTAAAAAATAAACATTTAAAATTTTACCGCGACATTCTACACCCGAGTCACAAACAATAGATAAGTAGGTACACTGGCGTTTGATAAACACCGAGATAGCACGCTCTATCAAACTGACTCATCCTACGATACGGACTCATCCTCTTTAAATTTCCCAATCACAACCACTCTCATGTCTCGAGCACAATCTCCCGTCAGGGCCCAGTCCCCCTCTTACACCACTGACGAATTACTAGTAAGGGTTCTCAGCCAAATGGAAACTCTGACTATCTCATTCAACGCCCTGAAAAAAGAAAACGAAAATAGGATAGATGAAATTTCAAGATTATCAAAGAAATTAGGAGGAGCAGGGACAGTAGAAACAGATAGTGGATCCCAGCAACGACCAGAAGCGACAGACGATCATTCTTCGGTCGAAGAAAAAACATTCCAAAGAAAAGAAACATTTAGACCAAGACAGGAAAATATTTACGGTCAATCACAATTTTTCCCAACAACTGTCCCAACAGCACCACACGAGGAACGGAAAATGGGAGCCAAGTTAGCAATTGAAACAATAAAGCCAATTAACGGTCAGGACGACATGGGAGTAGAAGTTTTTATAAACACGGTAAAGAGAGCTTGTATTAGATGCGAAGAACCAGAAATTCTTTTAAATTTAATTTTAGCAAAGAAAATTACACACGTGGCAGAAAAAGCCATTAGATATATGCAAATAAACTCCTATGAAGATTTATACGCGGCACTCAGACAAAATTTGAGACAAACCAGTTCATTAATTTCATTAAAATCTAAATTAGAAAGCTGCAAGCAAGGCTTAACAGAAACGGTTCAGAACTTCACGACGAGGTTTCGACAAATAACAAATGAAATAAATTACCTAGTCCAATCCCAGCACGTAAACCCCACTAAACGAAGACTTAAAATAGAATTGGAAGAAGAAGAAGCCGTTAACCGTTACTTATTAAATTTAAAAAGAGAAATTGGAATGCAGGTACGTCTGTTAAAACCGAACACAGTAAACGAGGCTCAAGCATTAGCCATCGAAACTGAAACATGGTTAAAAGACAGCCAACCTGTCAGACAAATTATCAAACCACCAGTAAAAATATGGGCCAAATCACCCGGACCACCTCGACTCAGTGCAAATACTACACCTAGAGCACAGAATAGTACCATACCACTGAGTGACAGATTTAAAATGAATTGCTTCAAGTGCGGCAAAATAGGTCATATATCTTCACAGTGCCAAGTGAAGCAGGGTTTTCCCCCAGGCCATGGTTTCAAGCGACCACCTCCGGTAAGAGCAATCCAAGAGGAAGAAACAGAAGCGGAAAACATGACAGAGGAAGAAATAACGGAGCAACTGATCTTCGAGGAATCAGCCGAATTTCTTCCATATGCGGAAGATTAAGAACAATCGATGCCAGAAGAAAAACTGGAAGATACAGATTATTAGTAGACTCAGGAGCTGCTATAAACATAATCAAAGAAGAAATATTGGATGATAGAGACGAAAGGAAATCTACCCACAAAACATTCCTAATGGGTAACGATCGGCATATCTCTAAATATTCTACAAAATTAAACTTTTTTGGACAAGAACACGTTTTCTACATAGTACCCAACGATTTTCCCTTACCAGAAGGAGGTATAATTGGAATTAAATTCTTTGAAAAATATCCAAGATATGCGATCACGAACAGTCACCTCGTGCTAAATAAGGTAAAGCTACCTTTGCACCTAAGCAATGATTTCATACCAGGAAAATCCGAAAAGATATGTACCATTTCAACTGTCGCAGAAGATCAAGATATTATCATTATAGATGATAAGGAAATCCCCGACGGACTCTACACTATACGAAACGGACAAATAAAAATCCCATTGAAAAATAATGAGGATTACCCTAAAGAAGTAAATCTCCAGATTAGCTACGAACCTATATTAAAAATAATCACAAATGAAAGTAATGGACCTCAAATGACATTTCGACTAAATGAATTATTGAAAGCTTCAAGATTAGATCATTTAGAAAAAGACCAGAGAGAATTCATCAAAAAAATGATAGCCAGATACTCGGAAGTTTTCACGTTAGAATCAAACCCACTTCCATGTACTAACCTTACCGAACATCAAATAGTACTTAAAAATGGAAAAATAATCAATCTAAGATCCCACAAATTACCCGAAAAACACCGACAGTTTGCCCTAGAAGAAACAGAAAAGTTATTAAAAAAGGGAATTATAAGAGAAAGCCAATCACCATACAACTCACCTTTATGGATAGTACCGAAAAAAGGAAATAAATTAAGAATAGTAATTGACTACAGAAAGATTAATGAAGACACGGATCAAGATGCTTACCCATTACCAATGATCGATGATATACTAGATCACTTAGGAAAAGCTAAGTTCTTTTCTGCCTTTGACCTCTCAGCTGGATTCCACCAAATCCCGATGAAGGAAGAAGACAAAAAGTACACTGCGTTTTCTACAACCCAAGGACATTTCGAATACAATCGCATGCCTTTCGGTTTAAAGAACGCACCAGCCACTTTCCAAAGAATGATGGATAATGCATTCAGAGGATTAATCGGAACAAAATGCTTTGCGTACATAGATGACATTGTGATATTCGGAAGCTCAATTCAGGAACATAATGAGAACTTAGTAGCAGTCATGGAAAGAATCTACCAGTTAGGACTAAGATTAGAACCGAGAAAATGTGAATACCTTAAACCAGAACTAGAATACCTTGGACATATAATAACCAAAGAAGGAGTCAAACCCAACCCTGAAAAAATAAACTGCATAAAAGAATTCAGACCATTGAAAACTGTAAAAGATGTGCAATCATTATTAGGACTTGCAGGTTATTATAGGAAATTCATCAAGAATTTCTCTACTATAGCGAGACCCTTAACAAAGCTAACTCAGAAAGAGACAATATTCGATTGGACCCCAGACTGCATCCAACTGTGGATTAGGAGCAGTATTGAGCCAAGACGGGCACCCTTGTCTTTTTATATCAAGAACATTGAACAAAGCCGAAGAAAAATACACCACCTCTGAAAAAGAACTTTTAGCAATTGTATGGGCTATGAAACGCCTCAGACAATATCTTCTCGGAAAGAAATTCAAAATTCAAACAGACCACCGTGCTTTAGTTTGGCTACACAATGTGAAAGACCCTAGCTCAAGACTTTTACGATGGAGACTTCGTATGGAAGAATACGAATACGAAATAGAATATGTAAAAGGAAAAGAAAATAAAGTAGCGGATTGTCTATCCAGACTTTTTCCCATCACTAAGGACACATTACAAGAAGCAATGGAAAAAACCGGAATTAGTACTGAAGAAGAAGAACCAAGCTTGGAAGACCAGTCACCGGAAATAGAAACATTCGACACGCCGCGAATAACAAAAGACGAAATTTTAAAAGAAAAAATCAAATTAACCGCGAGGCGAATGAGAGAACCATCAGAAAATGAAACCACAGAAACGGAAGAAGAAATCACGGAAACACCAGGAGACAATACTAATTTATATACGGATTTTATAAATTGGAAACTACAACCAGTCAAAGGCAAAATTAAAACAAAGCCTAACGCTATCGGCAAACTTTGGAAAGAAGTAACTAAGGATGAAATGCCTATGTACAACGAAGAAGATTGGCTGTATAAATTAAGTTGGTTTATCGAAGAATTCGTTAACAGAAAACTCTCAATTGTTAGATTATCCTTTGGAGATCCTCTATTTACATTTCTGGAGCGAGAAGTAATTCAAGAAATAATGGAATTCCTATCAAACTATTATCCAGATAAGAATTTCCACATTTGTTTCTCTACAACCCGAGAATTAACTAAGGAAGAACGAAAACAAATTAAAGAAGCCCATAGGGATCACACTGGAGAACAAAATACTATAGAAAAAGCCAAGAGAATCGGAATTTGGACCAACATGGACCAAGACATTAAGGACTATGTCAAAAAATGCCCTATATGCCAACTACAAAAGACCACGCGAATTAAGAATCAATCAGAAAGTATAATACCCGACATACCACTCAATCCAAGTGATAAAATAACACTGGATATTTTTGGACCGTTACCCACTACACCTAGAGGTAACAAATACATACTTAGTATTCAGGATAGATTGACCAGATACACCACTTTAATACCGTTAGAAAGTGAAACCTCAACAGCAATAGTAGAAGCTCTGATAGAACAATATATTTACATTTATGGATCCCCTAAAACTATTCTCACTGATCAAGGGTCTAACTTTCTATCTGAGTTAATGGACCAATTTGAGAAAGCTTTGAAAATCAAACATATTAAAACTACAGCATTCCATCCACAATCCACCGGAAACATTGAATGAATGCACTCAACCCTGAATAATCTGATCAAAACAAGCATGGCAGAAAATCAGAATAACTGGGACGAAAATCTAAAATATGTAACATTCGCAATAAATTCAACAGTAAATCAAACCACGGGATTCACACCCTTTGAACTCACGTTTGGAAGATTACCAAATATACCATCTCAAATTGAAAACTCACCCAATTTAACCCATCAAGATCTGATTAGAAACTGGAGGAAAAAACACGAGGAAAACATCAGAAAAGCTAGAGAGAGAATCCAAGTAGAATTAGAAAAAACTAAGAAAAGATTAGATGAAGGAATAATAAGAACACATCCTTTATACAAGCCTGGAAGCCTAGTCAAAATCCTTAACAACACCAAACAAAACAAATTAGAACAATCCTGGAAAGGTCCTTACGAAGTTATAGATTACCTAGATAATAATAATCTACGCATTAGGAATAAAGATAAAATACTGAGAGTACACATAGATCAGTGTATGCCTTATTTTTTAGATGAGGACTCTAGTACTTCTAATAGCGGCAATGGCCAACTGTAAAGCCAACTACACCTTACAACCGTCAAAATTCCCATTATAGAACAGGAAGAGGGTACCATCAAACATATTATACCTATCCCTTATCCTATCCAAAACCTATATTTTGCAGTAATTCCCGACCATGACTATTTAATAAAATTTAGAGACTCATATGTAATTACTGACAAGGAAACAATAAATAAATCTACGACGATAAGCGAATATAAAATTTGCGAAAGAAGCCAACCAAACCTTAGGCTGACTGACAGTGAAACATGTGAAGCTACGATATTCAAGCGATACTCAGAGAACAAATGTAAAACTTCAACTTTTGCTTTACACAAAGAAACCTTCATACCCGTACTAAACGGATACATAATAGTACTAATGAACGAGGTATATTTAGATATTAGCTGCGAAACAGGAATAGAACACCTAAAGATTAAACAACCCTCACTACTAACGGGCTCAAATTGTAAAATCTATAATGGAATGGACGCACTGTACCTTAGCAAAAATCTAAAGGGACAATTTTACAACGAATTCAATGCGACCTACAACATTAGTTACTCTAACGACGATCTAAAAACCTTAGAAAGTAAATTAATACGTCTCCCTAAAATCATAGATAACAATAAATTACGACAAGCCAAATTAAGCCTAGACGATGCAGAAAATATGTTAAAATCAATAGCCATTAACAGAAGACTAAGAACATGGAGAGAAACAACTATGGATTGGTTAAGCTATTTAGGTTACGCAGCGCTAGGATTAGGATCAGCCTATGTTCTGTACAGATTAGAAATACTCGAATTCATACAAAAGTGTATGCCCAAAAAACTCTGTATATTCTGTGTAAAAACAAAGGTAACAACGCCGACGAACGTCGTCACGTACAATTCTAGCTTGCAACCCTTGGTGATCACCGAAATACCAAAAGTAAGGAGGGTAAGAATTTAGTAAATTAAGAGACTAATTTATGTCTAAAAAGGGGAGTGTTACCAGGCCAGATGATGACCTCCTTCCCCCAGGTTTAGTTATCCATATATGTAGAGGTTGATGACCTCCCCCTCCTAGGTTTAGCTGTCTATATATGTAGAGGTTCAGGCAGGCCTCGTCAGTTCTTCTCTAACATCTCTCAAGAATAAAGACATACAAAGTGATATCAGTTTGATGTCACTACCTTTAAAAATTAGAAAGTTTAGTTTTCACTATAACAGAATGTTTCAGAATAGTTTTTGTACGAGATAAATATGAATAAAAAGGGGAAAATTTAATTTAAAATATTCAAATAATATTATTATTTAAAGTCTGATCTCTTTTATTTGTTTATGGCATTAAATAATATATTTTAAAAATTTTTTTATCAAATTCTTCGTATGCTACTGTGTATTTTCAGGGAGTGATGGTACAGTTTGCGCCACGTGTGACGATTCGGCAAACTAACTTAGGAATTCAACTTAGGACACTAAGGGGGTCAAGATAGAATCGTGAAATACGGGCTGATGCATACACTGGGAAAAAAAACCGTCGGGTTATCCGGAAATTCCCGTTGCATTGACGGGAAGGAGCATCGGCGCCTTTACAACGTTAGGTTAACGTGCTGCCACCGTCAATGTAGCGTTGAAAACTCACGTTAATCCAACTATGTCAGCCCCGTCAATTCACCGGGAATGTTAAAGCTGGAACGCCGTGTAATTTAAAAATATTACACGATGACGCAATTTCATATCCATAATGAAATTGGCAGTGCTTTGCTTTTAAATACCAATATACCTATAATTAGGAAAACAAAAGAACTGAAAAGAACAATCGCGAGTATTGCCACAGCTGATCATTTTTGGGTGATTTAACGTTGGCTCTACCGTCAGTGCAACGTTGAATAGCACCGGCGATTCAACGGGAGAGCAACGCTACGCCAACGTGAAATTGGCGACGGGACTCCTTCCCGTTGATTTCACCATGTTTTTTTTCCCAGTGTACGGCTGATGTTAACAAAAGGTGATCATAGCCACAGAGTAATCAAAGCAGCAAAAGCAAGCGTAGATGGCAGTCATAGCAAGCTTCAGAGTAACATGCTTAAGTGGAGGCCACACGAAGCAACAGCAAAATCCCACGAAGACGGCCCACGCAAACCCGCCAGGGAGGGGGAGGGAGTCGTCCAGTCAGGCAATTTCTCCAAGCCATGCACCGCAGGCCCTCACGTCAACATTACAAGACAAGCTAGGGTAGCCTCACCTGCTCAGCCACGAATTACAATTGGCAGTAGGAATGATTAAGACCAGTGGTCAGCTCATATCAAGCTAAGGAGAATAATATTAAAATATATCAATAAATATTTACAGACCTAAACTAAGACTAAACACCATGTAAAACAGTCGGAAAAGAACAAGTAGTACTAATTGCAAATACGGATTACAGAGAAGAAAAATTGTATTATTAAAGCAGTTGATTCCCAGAACTTGAAAATCTTTTAGTTAATATTTCTATTTCAAAAATTGAATATTTAGAATTACAAATGTTTTTCATTAAAAAAAGAAATAGTCACTCACCTGAAATAAACCTCGAGAAGAATTTGCAAAATTGAAGAAAGGTTTAAGTAATTGAAAAATAATGTTATTGTGAAATTTAAAGTGGTCTCATATTTAAACTTACAATACGATAATTCATTTATTGAAAAATTTGTAACTTTGTCAATAAAAGCGTTATTTGGAAATTTTTATAACAAGGTTAAATACTTATGAATTTCTTAAATATTCGTACATTTAAAAAATATTGAAACAGAGAATTATTTTTTAAGTATTTTCCATTAAGAAGAGATAAATATATGACATAATATGTTTTAAATCTACATTTTTAGTTTTATGGTGAAAGAATTTTTATCTTTCTTTTTTTGTGGCCTAAGCACAGATTTTGAATTCCAAATATAAAAATGTTCTACAGAGCTGAATTACATTTAAAATCAAGTAGTCATTTACAATGATAATTATAAAGCTTCAAACTTTTGTAATGAAAATCTTCATTTACAACTTTAAGCATTTAATGACATTGAATTCCATTGGAAATTTTTTTGTTTACTGTTCAAATCTTGACAGGATTTCAGATGAGCAGACAAATTAAAAATTATAAAATATTTCATTTAAAAGATTGAACTCGTCCATATGATCTTGTCAAATTGTAACAAGATTTCAACACTTCGAACAAAAATTTCCATGTAAAATTTGATATCGGTAAATATTTACATGTTCATGTGAAGATAGCAATGAACATATATTTTAGTTTTTTAATGTATCCACTTCTATTATAAAATTTTTCCTTTCTGTAGAGCATTTCATTTTTTGAATGAAAAGTCTATGCTTAGGCTAAAAAAATGTAAAATAAAAATATTTCTAACATATAACTGAGAATGTAAATTTTAAACTTGAATTTTATGTTAATCTTTTCTTAATAGAATATATTTTTCTTACTGAAAATGTTTTAAATGTACTAAATTGATTAGAAGTATGGAAATTTAAATAGAAAAATATATATTGATTTAAATATTGAGCATTTATTGGCATCAAATTTTACTGAAAGTTCGAAATTGTCGTCTGCTTCGCGCCTTTTTTGCGAGGAGTCCAGAGAAATACAATTCTCAATTTCGACTCGATATCCGAAATACCGAAAGCGTGAAATCTAAAAATAGCATTGCAAGGAGGAAGCGAGGAGAAAAAGGAGAAGTGGGACGAGCCGTTCTCACGTGCAAGAGCGACGAGGAAGAAAGAGAGGCAGCGCGCGCCACCGCCTTTCCCTACTCCGATCTCACTGACAGGAACTGCTTCTGTAGTTGTGACTGCGTCGGTATCAGATCTGAGCAAACTGGGTGGCGATAGAAGGCACTCCCGAACCCGTAGAACCCAAAGAATCCAGGTGCGAGACGTCGACACCGGCATCAACCGCAGGCGGCGTCGAGTGTGACCCCCCGGGTCCAACACCAGGGACCGCCAGCGGTCTAGCGATGCCACGCTCCGTCAGACTGGACTCAGCCTCTCTGAAGCTACAATTATTCCAAAAACAGTGTCTCATAATTTCGAATTCGAACTTGTATACCGGACAATCCCTAGAAGAAGCAACGTGGTCCCCAAAACAGTTGGAACAATGGGCCGCCCGAAGGCCATTCGGGCAAGCCTCCGTACGGTGGTCCTCGAGATCGTGGATGAAATTTACCCTCTCCATACCTACCAGTTTGGAGCCGCAAAACGAAAACTCAATGATTACCACTGCTGGTGACGTCACTGCTTCGGGTAATGCCGAAAATGTACGAAGACGAACGATTCGAACTTGTAATTTCTCGTCGTCCTCGCCTCGGTCGGCTATTTGAAGCTTTGAAGTGCTTTGAAGGTTTGAGATGATTTCTGTCAATTTCTGTTTACAAAACTTGACAAGTTGACAGAAATTTTGAAATATTTAATGTTTATGACTTTCAGGAATTATTATGAATGGTTTATGAGTGTGCGATTTGCGGGAAATATATTATAAGGTACTACCCTAGCGGACCCGTGTGAGAGAACGGTCATAGAATACTCTGACCGTTCTCTGACTGTTCTATGACCGTTCTATGACCTCGCATTATTACGGCTAAGATCGGTAAAAAAGACATTAAAAGCTTTGCAATTATGATTCTGTGGCGAAATTTGGTTTAGAAGGTGAAGCAATAAATATAATTGTCTTATTTTTCAGCGATAAAAACTAGAAAAACATAATACCTGTCATTGAAGGCAGTGCAGTGGTTCAAAATTGGCGGAACGTCTCCACCGTGAAGGTTTACTATTGGTGGAGACGTTCCGCAAATGGTGAACCACTGCACTGCCTTCAATGATAGGTACATGATGTATTCCTAGTTTTTATCGTTGAAAAATAAGATAATTGTATTTATTGCTTCACCTTCTAATCCAAATTTTGCCACAGAATCATAATTGCAAAGCTTTTAATGTCTTTTTTACCGTTCTCAGCCGTAATAATGCGAGGTCATAGAACTGTCAGAGTATTCTATGACCGTTCTCTCACACGGGTCCGCTAGGGTAGAGGTTTGTAAAGTTGTAATATATTGAATGTATTATCTAAAGGAATTTGAGGTTAGGTTACTAATGTGTCATTCTCAGGTGGTTTTAGTTTACATTGTTTATGTTGTATTTTTCAATTGATTTGAAATATTTTAAATTTAGAATCCTACTAATTTATATGAATATTTAATTTATCAAAATATTAAATATTGTCACTTTGATACTTATCTTTCTTCTAATGCTATTTTCTTGAAGCTGCATGTAGACTAAAAGTTATTTATTAAATAATAAATTAAAAATAAATAAAAATTTAAGTTATTTATTCGTATATATACTTTCTTAAATATTGATTTGTATAAAATATGTGACCACAATTTTGAGAAGAAAAGTTATTAATTCAATATGCTTTCACACAAAAACTTTACAATCCCTTTAACGGCTTAAAAAATGTATTTCCTTAGACTTCAGTTACAATTCATCATATAAATAATTAATTATTTACAAGGAGAGCAGAATTACATTATAAATGGACTGTTTTAAACTAAAATCATACAAATTGCAATAAAGGTAGTTATTGTGCCAAAAATCAGGTCTCTCGAAAAAAAAGTTTTTCCATCATTTCAAGAATTGAAATAATATTGTTAGTCCTGTCTTCTGAAAGGAAAAGCATTTTTTTTATGAGTATAAAGATGTTTTTCTTACATGCAAAAATAAGATATAAAATATAAGGATTCCTCACAAAATTAGGATTGTCAACCCTAGTAGTGCAAACATATTTTATTTTTGCATGTAAGAAAAACATCTTTATACTCATAAAAAGAAAGTAACCAATGTGTGCGACTTTTCTACATAATGAGTTGTATCACTTTTCGCAATAATAAAATTAATTATTATAATAATTATTGAAGATATATGTTGATGTTGGTAATTGGCTTTAGGGTCCAAGGTTGATAAAAACTCAGAGTTTTACATAATCAGACGTTTCGGCTCTGATCGGAGCCCTCATCAGTGATTTATTCAAATCTAAAAATACAGAAAAAGGTTTTGCTAACATAGGATATTTTGTATAAAAAATTTGTTGTAAAAATTTAACAAGTAATTATCATTATGTTTTTACATGTAGGTAAATAAATTTTGATATTACTTTGAGGTAAATATTTCATTCACATAACCTAACAAACTAGATACCAGAAAGCATTTTTTGGAAGGTTGGAATTAAGTGTCTAAATATAAAAAATATTTTTAATTGACATTCGTGCATGGAATTGTAGATTGAAATTTTTGTGGTGTAGTTTTTAATACAATATATATACATACATACGTACACAACCACACACACGCGCACACACATATACATACACACACGCATACACATACATATACACACACACACACACACACACACACACACAATATATATATATATATATATATATATATATATATATATATATATATACACATACACACACACACATACACATACATACACACATACATACATATACATACATACACATACATCACGCATGCAATATATACACATATATATGTACAATATACAATGTACATATACTATATAATATGCATACGTACATACACACATACATACATACATACATATGACATGCACATAACATTATATATACCACACATATAAAATATTTTCAAATTCTTTAAATATTATTTCTTTTTTGCTCAGATTGTAAAGCAACTTATATAGGCACGACCAAACGCCCCTTAAAAACCAGAATCCATGAGCATAAAAAAGATGTCTTTAACCCTCCAGAAAAATGGACTGCCCTAACGAAACACGCATGGCACCAAGATCACAAATTTAATTTTGATGAAGTCACAATAATAGACAGATCAGATAACTACAAAAAACGCATGATTCTAGAAATGACCCACATAGCCAGTACCTCACATTCTGTAAATCAAAGGACTGATACAGAAAATTTATCAGTTTTTTATCTCCCTCTCTTAAACAACCAAGCCTAACTCCATTCAAAATTCATATTATTAAAAAATCGTGAAAGTCCTGAAATACATAAATACACATACTTTCTGGAAACACTCAAAATATGCCGACGAAACCTTTATGTCTCCGGTTACAATTTATGGTCTTCTCATTGTCCTAACAGTCCAGCCACCTCCAGCACTTCCTTTTCTTTCTCCAAAAAAAATCCCTAAAGGGGAAAAAAATCTTACCCTCCACTCTCATCCCAATGTGCATGCCTAAAAACCAAAACATAACTCAGTTTACGAGTCAACCTCCCAGGGGAGAAGTGTATGCAGTCTAAGTTATGTGTCTTCCCAAAAAACGGAAAAAGAAAAAACTGGATAATAACATTTATACAAAAAGTCGTAATTTTAATCAAGGTTAGTCCTCCTTTTTTACTCTATATATAGTCTGTGATAGGATTTAAAAATTTGGATAGAATTGTGCACAAATTTAATAATAAAAAATACCATACGTACACATTTGAAAGTACTACACATTAAACACTAAGACATTACTATTAGATTTCGATAAAATTACTCCTAGAATTTTTTTTCGCGGCTCTCTACGTCTTTTCATACCTTTATTTATGTAAAAAAAAAAAAAAAATTTTTTTTCTTTCTATGTACAATCGCATCTAAATTTCTTTACACAACTTATAATTTTTTACAATATTTTTTCTTACATCTACTTGTCAAACCAAAAAATCGGCAATTTACTTCCAAAAAACTGGATTTTACACAGTGCTATTCTCATTGCTTTACACCTAAGAAATATTTACATAGGTAATTTTAGATCTAGACTCAAACCAAAGAAAACTTTATGTGCAATATTATATGAAAATTTATGGCCTTTTTGTGTACATTCCGAATAAGCAGCCTCATTGTCTATACCCACGATTGGGAAAAAGCCTTTTGTATAACTCTACGGACTCTTTATGTTCTAAGTCATTGCAAAAAAACTATCAATTTTTCAGTTCTTCTTGCTAAAAAAGTATCACAGCGGACAAATTTCCAAGGAAAATATGCCAAAGAAAAAAATGTTAAATTAAATAAAATTTACAGATTGCACTTCATACCAAAAGAAATAATATTTAAAGAATTGAAAATATTTTATATGTGTGGTATATATAATGTTATGTGCATGTCATATGTATGTATGTATGTGTGTATGTACGTATGCATATTATATAGTATATGTACATTGTATATTGTACATATATATGTGTATATATTGCATGCGTGATGTATGTGTATGTATGTATATGTATGTATGTGTATGTATATATGTGTATGTATGTATATGTATGTATGTGTATGTATATATATGTATGTATGTATATATATATGTGTGTGTGTGTGTGTGTGTGTGTGTGTGTATGTATGTGTGTGTGTGTATGTGTATGTATATATATATATGTGTGCGCGTGTGTGTGGTTGTGTACGTATGTATGTATATATATTGTATTAAAAACTACACCACAAAAATTTCAATCTACAATTCCATGCACGAATGTCAATTAAAAATATTTTTTATATTTAGACACTTAATTCCAACCTTCCAAAAAATGCTTTCTGGTATCTAGTTTGTTAGGTTATGTGAATGAAATATTTACCTCAAAGTAATATCAAAATTTATTTACCTACATGTAAAAACATAATGATAATTACTTGTTAAAAATTTTTACAAAAAATTTTTTATACAAAATATCCTATGTTAGCAAAACCTTTTTCTGTATTTTTAGATTTGAATAAATCACTGATGAGGGCTCCGATCAGAGCCGAAACGTCTGATTATGTAAAACTCTGAGTTTTTATCAACCTTGAACCCTAAAGCCAATTACCAACATCAACATATATCTTCAATTATTAATTAAGGGTCAATGTAAGTCCAGAATATGAATATAATAATTATTATTTAATTCTTATTTAATTTAATTATTATTAGTTAATAATTATAATTATAATTGATTATCATAAATAATAAGCGATGATTGATTACAATTCTACAATTATTAACAAATTTGTTAAGAATAAGCGACAGTAAGAAAAAATTCAGTTACAGAAAACATTATTTACATGATTCTTTTTCCTCAGATTTAAGTTTTCTTTGCATAAAAAAACAGTCCATTTATAATGTAATTCTGCTCTCCTTGTAAATAATTAATTATTTATATGATGAATTGTAACTGAAGTCTAAGGAAATAAATTTTTTAAGCCGTTAAAGGGATTGTAAAGTTTTTGTGTGAAAGCATATTGAATTAATAACTTTTCTTCTCAAAATTGTGGTCACATATTTTATACAAATCAATATTTAAGAAAGTATATATACGAAGAAATAACTTAAGTTTTTATTTATTTTTAATTTATTATTTAATAAATAAATTTTAGTCTACATGCAGCTTCAAGAAAATAGCATTAGAAGAAAGATAAGTATCAAAGTGACAATATTTAATATTTTGATAAATTAAAAATTCATATAAATTAGTAGGATTCTAAATTAAAAATATTTCAAATCAATTGAAAAATACAACATAAACAATGTAAACTAAAATCACCTGAGAATAACACATTAGTAACCTAACCTCAAATTCCTTTACATAATAGATTCAATATATTACAACTTTACAAACCTCTAGTACCTTATAATATATTTCCCGCAAATCGCACACTCACAAACCATTCATAATAATTCCTGAAAGTCATAAACATTAAATATTTCAAAATTTCTGTCAACTTGTCAAGTTTTGTAAACAGAAATTGACAGAAATCATCCCAAACCTTCAAAGCACTTCAAAGCTTCAAATAGCCGATCGAGGCGAGGACGACGTTAAATTACAAGTTTGAATCGTTCGTCTTCGTACATTTTCGGCATTACCCGAAGCAGTGACGTCACAGACAGTGATAATCATTGAGTTTTCGTTTTGCGGCTCCAAACAGGTAGGTATGGAGAGGGTAAATTTCATCCACGATCTGGGAGCACGGACGCGTGGTGAACTTCACGCTGGAAATTCTAAAAATTTTCAGGCGCGCATTGTGACTTACAAGAAAGGCATACGTTTATCAAAATCTGACTTAGGAGAAAATTGATAAACAATTAAAGTTTTATCATTTTTGAAGAACTAAGATTATCAATTTTATTGAAATAATATTTTTAAATACTAATCAGAACTTGAAACATAAAATAGTTATAACACTCTCGAAAATTAATCGCAAAAATACAAGAAATAAATTGTCTTGCATATAGGATCCTTTATATTACGAATAATTAGAGTAAAATTATTTCTTTATTAATATTTCTTTACCAATATCAATAATAATGGAAATATTAGCAATATATTTATTTATTGCTTTTCTTCATTAATTGCCTTATTTTATGTTGATAATACAAAATATTATGCATTGCATTATGAGTAACAAGGCCTTCTCATTTGATCTAATATAGTTGCTTTAATAAAGTATAAGTATTAATTGATGTATTGAGTAAAGATATATAATTAATTCAAGCAATCAATTATTAATGATCTAATAACAAATTCAATTAATAAATTAATCGAAAAAATAAAAATTGTCTATTATTATATTATTATGAAACATTAATCATATTCAAATTATTTTAATGAACTAATATGAAACATTATTGAACGTTAAATTGACAAATAATTGAAATATTTAGTCAGTTAAAATCCATAAGAAATCTTGCACTGAAATAATTGCGCCACGGAGAGAAAAAGCTGACCAATAAATTTTTGCAAAAATTGTTATAGCACCTATTGAAAGGGTCTTCCATTAAATCAAAAAAACTTTAATATTTCATGCGGAAATTGTCAATATTCTGATCCATTTTTTAAATTACAGTATGCATCAAAAATATACAATCAAACTAATAAATAAATCACTCAATAGCATTTTTCAAAAACTTTAAATGTATTTATTACTTTTCTCTTGGTGCTTATTTCACATACTTATCAACAATTTTCTATCACATGTGTATTAGCTTTTTAATCACAGACAAATATATCAATGCATGATAAGTATAAATCATTATTTAAATAAAAAAGCTTCATAAACTCGTTAAAAACAAATTAAACATTTTCTTTTAAATATTTAATATCATTAATTCTATAAATTAATTTTGTTAATGAGACATAAGTACACTTACTCAGTTCTGATTATTTACTTACTCAGTTCATGTTTATGACTAAATAAATTTGCACTAGAAACACTAAACTTCATTAATAATGAAAACAATTATTAAAATTTAGGAAGTTTTTCCATTTTTCTAATAATTGTTTAAATTTGTTCATAAACAACATGCAAAACAATACTTTCATATGAGAGGACGGAGGTGGCGCCGCCTTACGGATTAGTTCCCACCTGTCATCACTGTTATATCCGCCAATCGCTGCTATGAAAAGAATCCTCTTAGATCCAACCACGAAGGAATAATAAGGAGACCAAACTGCCATGGGAAACTTTTCCAAATCTGGCAGGAGTAACGGCACGGTAAGTGCTCGGCTTGTAAGTTGGAAGTAGTGGAAAGGAGTGCGCAAGTGCGCAGTTGTCCTCTTCTTACTTACAGGAAAATGTGCGAGTGAGACGAACAGGACGAACTTGTCAAATTGATCTAAGCCAGAGAGGTTATGCAACCCGGTACGCGACACGACATTGCTAAGAAAAAAATCTATTATATTACATGCGATCTTCAAAATCTTGAAAATTCCTCGGATTAAATTCCCTCACCTTTAAAGGAAAATACTATGCAACATTATTTAATACACGATTTACGAAGTAATAACAAATACCATAATTTCAATTTCAAGATTTACAATCATATATTCGATATATACTTACCACTTTTATAATGCATTCCTTTAGCTTTATAGGAGTCCTGAGATAATTTTTTTTTTTTTTTAACTAAATTGAATTTTCAACAAATATCTGCCGCTTGCAAATGATCAAAAAATCAATCAACATAACCACTCTGGCTTAGATCAATTTGACAAATTCATTTCACTCGCACATTTTTTCATGAGTAAGAAGAGGAAAACTGCGCACTTGCGCACTCCTTTCCACTACTTCCAACTTACAAGCCTGGCACCACCCGGGCACTTACCGTGCCGTTGCTACTGCCAAGTCGCTTACATGAAGATAGGTCTCCTTATTATTCCTTCGTGGATCCAACGTTGATTGGCAGTCATCCGTGGTCCGTTGCTGACTTGCGCCAGCCCCCGGAATCTCTGGAGTTGAAAATTTCACAGATGTTGACCGTTGGCCACCGTGGCGCTGGCTGTTCATGAGGCCGACTTTATACAGATTAGCATTATAGAACATTGAAATTTAACGTTTTTTGTGAAAAATTGGTGTCTGAAGTGCTGTTGTGTGCTTTTTAGGTAAATTGGAATGATTTTAACAGTCGGTGATATAAAAATTTAAGTGAAAATGCGGAAATTTGTTGCTGTAGGTTGCAAAACAGGCTACACGTAATGCTCTGAAAAAGTGCATTGTTTTGTGGTTTATTTATGATGAGCGCCTTTCACTTATTAAAATTTAATCTATACTAAATTGAAAACGCTTTGAATAAAAAAATCAACAAAGCTGACTTTTTGTTTTCAAATACTTATAAAGGAATTTTATAAATTCTTTATATTTGTTACTTTTTCAAATGTACGTTCATTCCTTATGTGAAAGTTTTGTTCATAAAAATGTAATTTTTTCAATTACTGAGAAGTTTTAAAATATAAAATTATATAAAAATTATAAAATATAAATAATCTAATTTTTCTAACAAAATCAAGATGATATAATTAATACCCGTATTATAATTCAATTTGATGGAATTTCAATAGCCAATTTTTCTATTATAGTATGTAAGACTGATATAATATCAATAATATTGATAATGTAAATAAATATTGTATTTTTATTTAATAATCACAATGTAAATATTAATGTTAAAACGAAGATAAAAGAACTTTGATTTCAATTTCCAGGCAGAATTACGAAGACAATTTTCGCCTATATTTAAAGCATATTACCCTTTCTATCAGTAAAAATTGGTTCAAATTATATTTAAAACTTTCTAGATTAATGTGTTGTAAAAAAAATATGATAAAGTAGTTTTTATTCCCAAACATTTAATTATCATGCATTTTTCCAAGGCATTAAAATGAATTCAGGCCTCATGAACAATTAGCGCCTCTAGGGGCCACGGTCAATTCTTGTGACATTTTCGTTTCGCGGATTACGTGCATTCTGGCTGAGATGCAGGGGGCTGACTTGCGCTGATTTGAAAACCAGCTACCGCAAACTAGGAATTGCAATTTATAAAATAAATTGCGTCAAACAAATAATGCACGAAAACTTCATAATGCAAATGTTCACACTTTATTAATTCGATGACACCATAATTATATCAAATTTAACTCAAAGTATTCTAAGTCCAACGTGAACTTAAAGGTTTCACTACGTACTTATTTCCGTTGAGCGGCTCCAAAATCAAAATCTAAATCTGACGTTCCGCGCTCTCCGCACATATATTTATAATCTTAGAATTAGGCAAGTAAAGTAGGGGTTTAGCCAATCTTTAAAACGATGTCGACATCATCATCCAATCACGACAAGCTTGAAGTCGACATCTCTAACCAATCAGGCTTACCTAATCACGTGCAAAATGGCTGAAGTCGATTCAAACTGACTCATGCATGGGTTCCAGAAATCGTTTCTAATACCCTTCCTAAGGCACGTTCTGTCGCGACTTCAGGGCACCAGTCCCAGGATGTTTATACTAAAATTTGGTCGCTAGAGCGTAGTATCTTATCTATTGCTACGAATCAAATAAATATATCCTTATTCTATGGCTAATCGGAACTTTGGTTTACATAGTACATTCTTTTGCAGTCTCTATAGCAAGCCAAAAATCTAATGTTAAAATTTCTTCATTTAGATTATTTCTTTACAGAATATATTTCCCTGAAATATTTCTACTTGCTTTTCTGAATTCAGCTATTTCCATAAGATAGAGAGGGGGGGGGAGAGAGATGGACGCGTACAATCCCTTAAATTTCTATTCCATTTCGAATTTAAATTTATAGCTCATTACGCGCGTAAAAATGTCGGCGTCGACTTTCCAAAAAGTCGCACGACGTAACAATCACTAATGGTACATTTATACCTCTGTCTGCCTGACCGGCGCGGACAGAAAATACATAAGAGCAAAAAAGACAGACGTTTTCTTTTTGTCCAATTTTACACTATCTGTCTCCTTTACTCTTATGTATTTTCTGTCTGCACCGGTCAGGCAGACAGAGGTATAAATGCACCATAAGAGACCGAAATTTAGCTCGTCGTCGGATAGGGCTGCTCCAGGCTGCTTAGGACACTAACGGGGCGCCATTTTCTTTTCTGATGCATACGGCTGGTTTTGACATTACCTCTTATGATATAGTGATGGAGATAAGATAAAAAAATTATTTCATAGTGAAAAATCGTAGAAAATGTCCATTTATTCACTGAAAAATTAAAAACAAGACACTGCTTTCTCCTAAGCCTTTATATAGATATTCTAATGATGTTAATAATTGTAAATAAAGTAATTAAGAAAAAGGATTACCTTGAATAACAGTTTTTAAAATAATTTATTCATACAATAAATTATAGTCGAATATAATAATTTATTATATTATAACAATTTGAGAGGATTGCAAATGAAAACTATCAAATTTTTGAAATATTAAAACCCGTTTGTTAAATTTTTTGTTTATCTTAAAATAAATTGAATTTAAAAATAGTAAAAAAAAAAAAGTCAAGTGTAATAGGTGTATCAATTATATGAAAAGGTGAGAATTTTTCAGACTATTATTTACAACATCCTAAGAATATAGATACAACAAAAAACATTGACAGAAACTTACAAATAAGTATTTACGTAAAAAAATATATGAGGTCGTATTACGTATATATGTACATGACTTGAAAATATTTTTAATTATCCATATTTCTTAGTCCTTTGATACCAAATTATCATCAATATCCCAGTCATTCAAGTCTTCTGCCCAACCGTTATCTTCTTCTTTCTCAGCAGCATTATTCGTTAGATTAACATCAAAAATATTCATTGTCTGGGTAACTTCTTCCACATGTAGGACCTGCGGTTTCTGTATAACAGGTTCCATATCCGTAAAGAAATCAAATTCATCATTAGCGTGGCTCATTGGTTTCGAGTGTTTGATATCAAGATCCAAAATATCTGAAATTATTATCTTTTTTGGGTGTTTTATCTTAATGGAAATCTGGCTCGCATTTTCATTTTCCTCTTTCGAATCCAATGGATTTAAAGAGTTTGCCGGATCTGATCGATAAGTAAAATTCATTAACTTTGAATTCTCTATGTCATTCTTCAGAAGCTTGAAATTATTGCCGTTCTTCAGTTCAAATTCTTGGGCTCCCCAGTCTGACCAGTTTTCTTCCTCTGCGTAGGAAAGGTTCGATTCGTTTCTGTCTTCACCTCCATCCGGTGAAAGTCTTTCTGGCAAAAAAAGCATTGACGTATCAGCAATTTTACTTGCTTCTGAAGTGCCTGTCATATTTATTCTTTTATGCCTTTGCATTTTCTGAGGACGACCATCAGTAAAAAGTTTTCCTCTGTTTCCACCGATTACAGTAGTTGCTCCCAAAATGGGAATTAAGTCTGCTAAAGCTCGTAAAGTTTTACTCACAAGGTAGTCATCGATGTCTTTGATCCCAACAAGAAGTTCAGGTAAGACTCGAGACTGCAATTCTTCCTTTTCAAATACATGAATATAGGAATTCAAATGTGAGAGGAGCAATAGTCGAATCGGGGCGTCTCGAACGCAAAACATTTGAAGTAGCTTTGGCACTAAATAGGCTTTAAATGTGGGCACTGTGAATAATCCCAAATCTCTGTTACTATCTATAAAAGAAAAGCGGAAATTAATAATTCGAATTATTGAGAGATCACGTGCAAGGTCTTACCCTGATCGCTTTTTGGTTTTAAAACAGAAGGTAGAAGCTTTGTCTGGGCTGTTCGGTCCAACAAAACTAATCTTGACAAAAGTAACTTTCCTAACTGTTCCGCCACAATCTTCTCAGGAAACCTCTCCAACTTTTGCATTAAATTTCTGTTAAAATCCAAATATATATATTACAGCATTAAAGAAATGTGATGCCTCAAGTACAATTTAAAATAATGAAATTCTTCCTTACGAGAAGAATTCCTCCTTTTCAGTCTCATTTTTCAGTGGCAATTCCGTTAGAAATGCGTAAATCTTCATAAAATCGTGAGAAAAAAATGGATGATTGAGTAAAGATGATAATGATATATTTTCAGATGCATCGGTGGATTTCAATCGCTGTTTGCAAAACTCTTTAAAGTCTGACAATCCTGGTACATCATCTGAAAATTAAACAAAAAAATGTAACATTTGCAGGAAAGAATAAAAATTAATTTATATAATTCTGCAGCATTTTTACTACTTGGATTTTATTTTGGTTTAGTCATTTACCAGTATCTTTTAGTCTCAAAACATCCTCAGCTAAAACCCCGAAAGCATATCGATCAATAGCTGTAGGATCAGTAGAAATCTTGGCCATGACTGTATCTTCTTCTGGAGAAATAGCTTTTTCATAACGATAAGTTTTAATTTTCCTAAAATAAGCTGGAGTTAATTCAATAAATTGGCAGAGATACTCTAAGCCTCCTAGTTTCCAACATCCATCAGCTGATACATATATTGAACTGCTGCAAATGTTGTTATGTGATGCTGACGCTTTTTCATGGAGAAACAATAAGGCAAGAAGGATATTGTATAATCCGATGCAAATTTGAAGAGTTGTTTGCGCCCCAATCACTTGTACTAGCGGTTTAATTTCCTCTGAGGCAAGAAAGAATTTACTACCTTTTGCCCATGAAGAAACATATTTTACAATGCAAGGATGTCGATGCAGCATCAAGTTCTAGAACAGATTAACAATTATTTGTATTTTTCTTAATTCTATCTTATTTCATTTGCAAGAATCGAACATTTTATTTTGCTCTTTAAAACAAAAATCCTGATAAAAAGGAAAAGTGGATTATACACACGGAGAGAAATAACTGGTGCCATGCACTCGAAAGAGACCAGTGTTTGGCAATTGTGGCTGTTCAAATAGTTAAACCTGTAAACTCGAGTAATAAATGCTCAACATTCATGCGAGCTGCGCACAGTAATGTACAAAGACCAAATACTGTGTATTCACATGAAAAGTATGTGATATTACCATATTTACTACTCATGCGACTTATAGTAGATACTAGATGGGACAAAGGTGCCAAACGCTTGTGTTTCACGTGCGGCGCACGTGAAACTCCAGCGAGGACCTCCTTAGGCTTCTTATATGAAGAAATTTTAGTTTAAGACATACGTATTGGGAACGCTTGAGATTCACATGCGCCGCACGTGAAGCTGAAGCGTTTGGAACATGAAGAAAGCCATGCATCATATACTCAGCGTTCATGTGTTCGAGCTCCGAGTCGCTAGTGCTACACGCACGAATATTTACTAGGTAGAGCATGAACGTTGTCTAGTGTCAAACAATTGAATTTGCGTGTTTCACAATCGTTATTCGACATGTGTGTAACATTGTGAGTTCCATGTGCATGGCACCAGTTATTTCTCTTCATGCAGTCATAATGAAAAAGAACTGCCTATCAACAAAATAAATGCTTGAGTAAGAAAATAAGAATATGTAGAGAAACAATAAACCTTGGCATTTTTTTCTAAAGGTGAAGGTTTTCCAAAAATTGCGGTGGAATGTAAAGAAGGTTCACTAATAAAAACCGATAGATTTTGAGGATTGGATCCACTAATATTAGCACTGTGATGTGTCCAAAAATCAGTTATTTCTACAGCCTTTTCTTCAATTTCAAGCCCTTTAAGGGCACTTTGGCCGGTTCCCATGAATCTTCTTTTCAAATTATAAAATGTAGACCGGATTATTTGCCTTCAAAAAATTGCAAAAAATTAAAAACATTTTATTTTGCATTGTACACGGATTCAGCCACTGTTGCGACCATAGATCGAACTCTTAAGCAGGAAAGAGCATAACATATGATAACAGAGTATAAGGAAAACCAACATCAACATTTATCTTCTATATGCAATCTTCTTCTTTTTATGCGTGCTCCCAGGCCCTCCAAGCTCCAATGTATTTCACTGTGACAAAGTTCTGGCTACGTAGCTCAATTCGTGAAGTTCGATGGCGCCACCTCCGCTACCATGTTACGTGCCGCGCAGGTGCGACAGAAGAGATAGGAGTTGATAGGTGGGTTCGCGTCGGTCAAATTATTGAAATAAACCGGGAGATATGAATGTTTTTAAATAAAGAGAACTATCGGCTCGTTCAAAATTGACTTTAATCAATATTATTTATATTTAATAAAAATCGGCTAAGTCCGGATTGACAAAGTTACGTCTGAGTTCAAGACGGCGAGATTATCAACTCAGACGAGTAAAATCAAGACTGAGATCAGGATTGAGATTATTCAACTCACACACGATTTACAAAACTACGCGCTCACATGCTCTCCCACTCATACCTTATTGAGGCTCGCTGGCCAGAAGGTTTCAGATTCGAAAAAAGGGTAGACTCGCTCCCTGTACTCATGTATACTAATATGTTCTAGGAAAAATACTTAATGCTTCATATCTCACCCTTTATTCGAAACTCGCGTTTCGTATTTAATGTCACCTAAACATTTAGGTCTATGTCTCGCCGCTATCAGCCCTAGTGTGACAGATCTGTAAACTATTCGGATAAATTATGGATAATGATTTCATTTCTTAGCGCTTTTTATTACATGCCGCTTATTTCGAACCTAATATCCGGACTTGCCTCTAATGTAAACTTAGAACTATTGCACAAAATATTTATAATAGACTTACAAAGGTCCTTATACTCTAACGTGCGCATGCAGGGTTCTCTGAAGCCCTCTCATCACACCGACTCCTTTTAACTATAAACTAAATATTTAAAAAACGTGAGAAAACTCAGTTTAACTTTCAAGAGTTAGTAACTCTATCTCTAATTTAATTACTTTTATAATCTTTCTTTAGATAGCTGATCCAGGACAAAACGTGAATTGAAAACTATTCTATATCTTGCACCAGAAGTCCAACAATAAATCTTTATTAGTATTAAAATATTAATTAAATGAATAAAATGATTAAAGATAGGAGTAACTAAATTTGTAATTTCCCGCAAACTTAACTCGAGAGGTATTGCCATCTTGCGTAGATACGAGCGAATTAGCGTCGCTCGTTACACCTCAGCCCTTATAAAAAGAATTTTGAAGAAAATTCTTTTATTAGTCTTACCCTAGCAACTTAATCTTGTATCTTTAATCTATTCGCATAAAGGAAGAATTCTATTACAATAATAACATTTGTAAAAATACGATTATTAATATTGAAAATCTAAGTTAAATATTCTGTATATTTATTTTCCATCCCTCTCGGATAGACGATGAGTGTGATAGGGTGCTCCATGATGATGAAAGTACTAGAGTTCTTGTTATAACTTTATCAAAGCTATGAATCTAGAGCTTAGAGAGCAATATTCTCTCTCATCGTTTAACTCCAAGCAGATATTTTGTGGAAATTATGACGAAAAGAAGATAAAAAAAATTTGTTTGTTCATTTATTCTAAATTATGTTTCTTTTATAGCTATTTATTTATTACTATTTTTATTTTGTAGGGGATGAGTGACAGGGTGCTCACGACAAGTGTAAGCTCTAGTCCTTATTGCAATTCAAAAAGAAATGCGAGAAGTTCCTAGCCTTCGTGGTACAACAAAGAGCAATACTCTCTCACCTCCGACCTTTTATTAAAATATTTTTGTTTTGGTGTAGCTTAATAGGTGCATCGAGCGAGTCCAAGTCGCTCATATCCACTCTGCCCTATATACGAAGGATATTTACAGTGTAGCGTATTACGATCAAGAATTACATGTAGCTAAGCTATACCTAATTTCTAATTTAATTGTAGCATATTTTAATGGTCTGTGGTCTAAGACAATTCATATGCACAATTTTTGTTTTTCCATTTCCCAAATTTAATTCAACATTATGATCATTAAAAATGTTAACTATTTTGAAAGGTCCTTGATATTGTACATCTAATTTAGAATTTTTTGCATTATTCAATAAGTAAACCGATTCTCCAATTTCATAATTCTGCGAATTTAACTTTTGATCGTAATATTTCTTGGATTTTTCTTTTGCTTGCTGTAATCTTTCGTTGGCTTTACTTTGTGTTTCAATTAGTTTATCATTTAAGGTTTTCAAGAATAAATTGTATGTTAAAGGAATTTTCCCATTTGCGAATTCTGAAGGAATTCTTGCCCTTTTGCCAAAAATTAATTCGTGGGGTGTAAAACCAGTTCCTTCATGTTCGGATGTATTATAAGAGAAGAGAGCGAATCGGAGCCATCTATCCCAGTTTTTTTTTTTGACAGTAATTTTTTAAATATTGTATAAGAACATGATGACTTCTTTCTAAGGATCCCAAGGATTGTGGATGGAAAGCAGTTGATTTAATTTGTTTTATTTTAAATATTTTGCAAGATTCTTTTTCATTTATTTTAATATTTTTACTATCAATTTCACATCGCTTGACCTCAGTGACAACATCAACAAAATCATCTGTTCCAAAACAAACCAGGACCTTGTCCTCACCGACACAGGAATTTTTAACTGGTACCTTGTCTCCATAGACATAGGCATTTTCATAAACCAGAACCTTGTCCTCATCGACACAGGAATTTTTAACTGGTACCTTGTCTTCATAGACACAGGCATTTTCATAAACCAGAACCTTGTCCTCATCGACACAGGAATTTTTAACTGGTACCTTGTCTTCATAGACACAGGCATTTTCATAAACCAGAACCTTGTCCTCATCGACACAGGAATTTTTAACTGGTACCTTGTCTTCATAGACACAGGCATTTTCTACCACATCCCTGCCAAACACGACACAGGATCTCTTAATATCACTCACTTCGTATGATTCATCACTGGCGTCAGGCGATTTATCTATCTTATTATATTCACAAACAGGAGTACAATTATCAAGCTCATTGTCAGCAGAAAAATACACTTCAGTTCTTAAAAAGGCTTCTTCAATGTTTCTACCAATAGTGTCATAGACAGGATCGTAAATAGGATCAGGATACACAGGTGGTAGATTCTGTAGAACCAACACCTTATGCAATTTTTGGAAGGATGAATCAAGAGGGTCCACTTCACTAATAGGTAGAACAGAATCATTATTGACATCAAAATTTATCTGTATTATTTCGTTACTCGGATTTCGCGAAAGAGCATCTGCATTTGAATTCATCACTCCTGTTTTGTAAACAATGTCATAATCATATTCACTAAGTCGAAGTCGCCATCGAAGCAATTTGGACCCAGGATTTTTTACATTGTGTGGCCAAACTAGCGGTCTGTGATCAGTCTCAAGTTTAAAACGTCTACCGTAAAGATAAGGTCGAAAAGTTTCTTCACAAAACAAAATAGCAAGTAATTCTTTTTCTATTGTTGAGTAATTAATTTCAGTGTCAGTCAAAGTTCTGGAAGCGTATGCAATAGGAAGATCTCCTTTCAAGTTTAATGATTTTTGACTGAGTACACCCCCTATACCGTAATTTGATGCGTCAGTAGAAACTGTAAAAGGTTTTTTAAAATCTGGATATTGTAAAAGTGGAAATGAACACATAATATTCTTCAACTTATCGAAAGCTTCCTGTTGTCCAGATGTCCATGCAAATCTTACTCCCTTTTTCAATAAGTGAGATAAAGGTTTTGCTATAATAGAAAATTTAGGGATAAATCGTCGATAGTATCCTGCAAGACCTAAGAATTGTTTAACATTTTTAGGATTTCTAGGACGAGGAAATTTACGTACCGCTTCAACCTTTTTAGGATCGGGTTTAACTCCTTCACGAGAGATTACGTGCCCTAAATAAGCTACTTCTTTCTTCAAAAATTTACATTTTTCGGGTTGAAGGGTCAAATTTGCTCTTTCTAATCTCTGTAAAAGGTTCTTTAATTTTCGTGTATGTTCTTCTAGTGAATGAGCGTAAATAACGATATCATCCATATAAACGAAAATTTCTACCCCCTGAAGGCCAGATAAAACTTTATCCATGAGTCTTTGAAAAGTAGCAGGCGCATTTTTAAGACCAAATGGCATTCGATTGAAATGATAATGTCCAAAGGGTGTAGAGAATGCAGTTTTCGCTTTGGATTCCGGGTGCATTTTAACCTGATGAAAACCAGAAGCGAGATCAAGAGTTGAAAAATATTGAGCACCCCCTAACTGATCTAAAATATGAGTTATATTCGGAAGTGGGTATGCATCGCTGATTGTTTTCTCGTTAAGTTGTCGATAATCTATAACCATACGCCAAAGTTTATTTCCTTTTTCGTCAGACTTTTTAGGAACAATCCATACAGGCGAATTAAACGGTGAATCTGAGTCTTCAATAAAATTAGATTCTAGCAATTTATCAGTCTGTTTCAATATTTCTTCGTTGTGAATTTCAGCTGGGCGGTACTGTCTTTGAAAGGTAGGAGTTTCGTCAGTCGTGTGAATTTTATGCATTATAACGTTAGTAGATCCTAATTTATCACCATCTAAAAAGAAACGATAAGAAAACTCAGAGAAGGGACCAAGTAAACTATTTATTTCTTCGTCATTTAGGTCTTGAAAATTGAGCAAATTCATTATTCTACTTAGTCTGTCTGGATGTTCTTCAAATTTTTCATCTTGTAAACTTTCTTCTATACTTAATGTCTGTATATTATGAATAGTAGTTTCGTATTCAAAAAGTTTTATTGGAGGGATTATTAGTTCTATATCATGTAAAGTGGAGTTAATAGCATAAACTTGAACCATTCCGTCATTATTTTTCACAAGATTTTCACCAATAAAAACCCCTTCGCCCGTATTGATTCTCTCCAAATAACCTTCTTTTAAATCTTGGTTTTCGATTTGCAAGGAAACTAATTTTCGCGTTCGTGCAGGTAAATAAATTATTTTTGGTTGATTACAATTTATAGGCTTCAATTTTAAAGTAATTCTTTCATCAGAAAATGACATGGTTGCAAAATTCGTTCTCAAAAAATTCATACCAAGTATTCCACAAGATGAAACAGAAAATTTATCATGAACTAAATGAAATTCGACTTCGGTATCAAAGATTTTTAATATTACAAATCCGTGAGTTTTTTGCATTCCTTTTCCAATTCCAGTTAGGTAATATATACATGTTTCGTCACGACGAATTTTCTCCTGAATACACGATTCTTTTAGGAGGTTTAATTCGCAACCCGTATCAATCAATAATTTAGCTTTACCCTTATGCAATTTTTCATTGAGTACTTCTATTGTTGGATTCTGTGAGATCCCCCCTTTCCTGACTGCAAGTGCAACTCGTTTAATTGGCGCTCTGTCGCATTGTTGTTGCTCATCGTTGCGCCTTGACGACGAACAAGTCCGGAGTTTAAATGTCCTGATACAGAAGAGACAGAAGAAACAGATGCAGCCCTTTTCATTTGTTCTAATGTTCCCTCTGCTTTCTTAACCCTTCTTTCTGCTTCGTCAATTTTATGTTTAAAACATTTTTCAAGATTATGCCCCTTTTTATTACAATATGAGCATTCCAATGTGTTTCTAATTTTACCCATGAAATTTTTCGATTTACTGAATTTTCTAGCGTTAGGGAGAGAATTTATATTTCTATGAACGCAATTTCTGGAAATATGTCCATCTTCCCCGCATGTGTAGCCAACGAAATTATTAATTTTATCGTTTGATTTATTTCCGCAACTGCGAGACGTATGACCTCCCTTACCGCAACTGTAACAAATAGTATCTTTATCTGATGATTGTGACGAATGCTCTTCTCGGATATGATTTATTGATCTATGATTCGACTTATGATATTTGTTATGAGGTTCTCTACTTGCGGAATCTACGCCTGAAAATACTACGCTTTCCGCGATGGATGTACTTGGTTCCGACAAGTTTCCATATAATCTTTTCCTGCGGTTTAAATCGCGTTCTGCATCAATTGCAGCATTTATCGCATCTTGTAATGAAGTAGGATTCTTTTGTCTGACTCTGGCTTCTAATTCGCCTTGCAAACCTAAACGAAAACAAGTGGCTACGTCAAGGTTATACTCTTTAATTTTTTCTGTCGCTAGCTCAGGTGAAGATTGCTGTTCAATTATTTCCGTCATTTTGTAAAATAATTCAGTAACTCTAGCACCATATGATAAAATATCTTCACCCTTATTTTGTTTCACATGAGCTATTTCAGACTCCACTTGAAAAAGAGTTTTTGGAGTGCCGAAAGCTTTATCTAAAATTGACAATAATTCATCGAGAGAATTAAAATGCCTATTTTTAATATATATATCTGCTTCCCCTACAATTTTTGAACGTAATAATCTAAGAAACAGTGAATAAAATCCCTCATCGATACTTTCAATTGTTATTCTGCATTCTCGTGCGAAGGTTTGAATGGAAATATTTCTGCCATTAAAAATCGGAATTATATCAATTAAAGCTCTTAAAGCTGTAACATCACTTCCTCTAATTTTAGTTATGTTGTTAACTTCTGGGAGGGGAGAAATATTTATATCAGAATTTTGTTCAATTTCTCGCATATTTTTGTTATTATCCACCCACTCAGCTGCGGATGAACCCTGGTTATGACGCAGATCAGCCATCTGTTTTTTCAATTCCAAAAGTAATTTATTTGTTTCGGTTACTAATGTATCATCATCTTTGGAATTAGTTTGGTCACTTTGTTTTGTAAAATTTTCATACGCATTTTTACTTATTTCTGTATTTAAAATTTTAGAACACGATGCGAAACCATCAGGTGGTGACGCATAATCATGATCGTTTTCTAAAATTATTTGTTCGAACGATGAACCTGATGTCGCTGACTTTGACATTTTACCCCCTTTTCTTTTTCTCACTCGCAACAAATAACAAATTTTATCCAAATTCGATTATTATACACATATATACATACACATATATATATCCTTGTTTCTTATTTTATTTTTATTGTATATTCTACTTTTCACTTTTATTAAGTAAACTCTATATTTAGGTTATTAAAATTTGTAATTAAATAAAATAAGAATAAAACTAATTATTTAGTAGTAATAAAAAATATCTTTTAAAATTTGAATGATTTTAAAGAAACACACATACATACACATATATATATATATATATTCAGTAAAGATATGGACGCTTTCTAAATTAAAATTTACTTATATTCTAACCAAACCTTGTGATGTCCAAATAACGCAAACATTTAATTCAACCTGAAAATAAAAAACACTCACTATTTTACATTCTCATCATGGATGAGAAGGTATTGGTTTTTTTTTTTTTTTTAGCGAAAATGACCATTTCCCAAAATAGAGGGTTCACTCCCGCACTAAAAACACTGA
The DNA here is from genome assembly GCA_030998225.1 of Diplolepis rosae. Classification (NCBI taxonomy): domain Eukaryota; kingdom Metazoa; phylum Arthropoda; class Insecta; order Hymenoptera; family Diplolepididae; genus Diplolepis; species Diplolepis rosae. The sequence goes on along the minus strand of JAPYXD010000684.1, from coordinate 1,135,388 downwards.
AATCCTTGATTGTAGTCCCGCGATGTCAGTCGATCCCTGCAGAAAAAGGTCCAAGTCCCACGAAGGTGAAGAATCCAGTCCGCTAATCCGATGATCCAATGGAGGTGAAAAATTATCAAATCAAATGATTAAATAATTTATTCATTCTTTACTCTTTTCTAATGCTAGCTACTCGATCCACCAGCATTGTACTCAGAGTAAATGAAAGAAATTTTGAAGAAAAGTCCGTCGGTGGTCCACTAATTATATCGCTGCTGTCGTCCCACGATGATCCACCCTTGATCGAAAGTCACTATAATTCGCTGATGTTCCCAAAATGGTCTTAAATTTTCAGGCATTCACTTCTAACACTCTTTATTTAAAAATTCAAATTATCCCGTACCGAAACTAGTATACTAAAAGTTTATGTTTACTTAATTAATTCAAAAAGATCCCGGACTGAGCCCCCAAATTATTTTTGTTACGTGCCGCGCAGGTGCGACAGAAGAGATAGGAGTTGATAGGTGGGTTCGCGTCGGTCAAATTATTGAAATAAACCGGGAGATATGAATGTTTTTAAATAAAGAGAACTATCGGCTCGTTCAAAATTGACTTTAATCAATATTATTTATATTTAATAAAAATCGGCTAAGTCCGGATTGACAAAGTTACGTCTGAGTTCAAGACGGCGAGATTATCAACTCAGACGAGTAAAATCAAGACTGAGATCAGGATTGAGATTATTCAACTCACACACGATTTACAAAACTACGCGCTCACATGCTCTCCCACTCATACCTTATTGAGGCTCGCTGGCCAGAAGGTTTCAGATTCGAAAAAAGGGTAGACTCGCTCCCTGTACTCATGTATACTAATATGTTCTAGGAAAAATACTTAATGCTTCATATCTCACCCTTTATTCGAAACTCGCGTTTCGTATTTAATGTCACCTAAACATTTAGGTCTATGTCTCGCCGCTATCAGCCCTAGTGTGACAGATCTGTAAACTATTCGGATAAATTATGGATAATGATTTCATTTCTTAGCGCTTTTTATTACATGCCGCTTATTTCGAACCTAATATCCGGACTTGCCTCTAATGTAAACTTAGAACTATTGCACAAAATATTTATAATAGACTTACAAAGGTCCTTATACTCTAACGTGCGCATGCAGGGTTCTCTGAAGCCCTCTCATCACACCGACTCCTTTTAACTATAAACTAAATATTTAAAAAACGTGAGAAAACTCAGTTTAACTTTCAAGAGTTAGTAACTCTATCTCTAATTTAATTACTTTTATAATCTTTCTTTAGATAGCTGATCCAGGACAAAACGTGAATTGAAAACTATTCTATATCTTGCACCAGAAGTCCAACAATAAATCTTTATTAGTATTAAAATATTAATTAAATGAATAAAATGATTAAAGATAGGAGTAACTAAATTTGTAATTTCCCGCAAACTTAACTCGAGAGGTGTTGCCATCTTGCGTAGATACGAGCGAATTAGCGTCGCTCGTTACAACCAAATTGTTAAGTCTTCCCGTCACTGATATATGTCAGTGCATTTTGGTGCATTTGTGTTGATTTGTGTATGGAACGTTCCGTGGTTTACGGCGTAGTTTTGTGTTGATTGTGAATTTTATATGAATTTCGAAGCAAGTGATTATTCCAGGAGTATACAGAAGCTGCGTTTTTCAATTTTTCTTGAAGTAAGTGCATTTTACTTGAATTAATGTGCAATGAAAACCAAATTACAAATAGGATTGCAAAATTACCACGTGTCACGTGTTGTTTCATTGCACATTAATTCAAGTAAAATGCACTTACTTCAAGAAAAATTGAAAAACGCAGCTTCTGTATACTCCTGGAATAATCACTTGCTTCGAAATTCATATAAAAACCACAATCAACACAAAACTACGCCGTAAACCACGGAACGTCTGCATACACAAATCAACACAAATGCACTGACATATATCGGTGACGGGAAGGCTTAACAATGTTGGTGGCGGAGGTGGCGCCATCGAACTTCACGAATTGAACTACGTAGCCAGAATTTTGTCACAGTGAAATGCATTGCTCCAATGCTTGGAGGGCCTGCGTGCACCATGGAAACTAGATTCCATGGCGTGCACGCACATATGTTGGGTTTATACTATAGACAGGTCTGGCATCTCCCGTGGTGGGGGATGTTCCCTTATTGACAGTGCTCCCAGATCGTGGATGAAATTTACCCTCTCCATACCTACCAGTTTGGAGCCGCAAAACGAAAACCCAATGATTACCACTGTATGTGACGTCACTGCTTCGGGTTATGCCGAAAATGTACGAAGAAGAACGATTCGGACTTGTAATTTCTAGTCGTCCTCGCCTCGATCGGCTATTTGAAGCAGTGATCCCAGAACGTGGGAGCTGGCGGCCCCCACCATAGACCCCACCAGCTCATGGCTTCTTTCTCGCTCGACTGCCATACGTTGGTTGAATGAGGAAGACACAATGAGCTCGAGGCATCTATGGTGAGGGCCGCCAGCTCCCACGTTCTGGGATCACTGATTTGAAGGTTTGAAATGATTTCTGTTAATTTCTGTTTCCAAAACTTGACAAGTTGACAGAAACTTTGAAATTTTGAAATATTCAATGTTTATGACTTTCAGGAATTTTTATAAATGGTTTGTGAATGTGCAGTTTGCGGGAAATATATTATAAGGCACTAGAGGTTTGTAAAGTCGTAATATATTGAATGTATTATGTAAAGGAATTTGAGGTTAGGTTACTAATGTGTCATTCTCAGGTGGTTTTAGTTTACATTGTTTATGTTGTATTTTTCAATTGATTTGAAATATTTTTAATTTAGAATGCTACTAATTTATATGAATTTTTAATTTATGAAAATATTAAATATTGTCACTGCATAATTACTTTTGATAATTACCTTTCTTCTAATGTTATTTTTTTGAAGCTGCATGTAGGCTAAAATTTATTTTTTAAATAATAAATTGAAAATAAATAAAAACTTAAGTTATTTCTTCGTTTATATACTTTCTTAAATATTGATTTGTATAAAATATGTGACCACAATTTTGAGAAGAAATGTTATTAATTCAATATGCTTTCTCACAAAAAATTTACAAACCCTTTAACGGCTTAAAATATTTATTTCCTTAGACTGCACTTACAATTCATCATATAAATAATTAATTATTTACAAGGAGAGCAGAATTACATCATAAATGGACTGTTTTAAAGTAAAATCTTACAAATTATAATTGAGGTAGTTATTGTGCCAAAAATCAGGTCTCTCGAAAAAAAAAGTTTTTCCATCATTTCAAGAATTGAAATGATATTCTTAGTTCTGTCTCATGAAAGGAAAAGCATTTTTTTTATACAAGGAAAACTTAAATCTGAGGAAAAAGAATCATTTAAATAATGTATTCGGTAACTGAATTTTATGTCGCTTCTTACCAAACTTGTTAAAAATTGTAGAATTTTAATCAATCATCGCTTATTATTCCGGTGAAAACATTCAATATAACTATACAGTTTCTATTTTTGAAAATAAATTATAATTTTAATCATAGTTATTAAATAATAATAATTAAATTAAATAAGAATTAAATAATTATTATTATAATTATTATAATAATTAATTTTATTATTGCGAAAAGTGATACAACTAATTTAGAAAAAACGCACATATTGATTACTTTCTGTTTATGAGTATAAATATATTCTTCTTACATGCAAAAATAAGATATAAAATATAAGGATTCATAAAATTCAGTTACAGAATACATTACTATATTCAAATGATTCTTTTTCCTCAAATTTAACTTTTCCTTGTATAAAAAAAATGCTTTTCCTTTCATGAGACAGAACTAAGAATATCATTTAAATTCTTGAAATGATGGAAAAACTTTTTTTTTCAAGAGACCTGATTTTTGGCACAATAACTACCTTAATTATAATTTGTAAGATATTACTTTAAAACAGTCCATTTATGATGTAATTCTGCTCTCCTTGTAAATAATTAATTATTTATATGATGAATTGTAAGTGCAGTCTAAGGAAATAAATATTTTAAGCCGTTAAAGGGTTTGTAAATTTTTTGTGTGAAAGCATATTGAATTAATAACATTTCTTCTCAAAATTGTGTTCACATATTTTATACAAATCAATATTTAAGAAAGTATATATACGAAGAAATAACTTAAGTTTTTATTTATTTTTAATTTATTATTTAATAAATAAATTTTAGTCTACATGCAGCTTCAAGAAAATAGCATTAGAAGAAAGGTAAGTATCAAAAGTAATTATGCAGTGACAATATTTAATATTTTGATAAATTAAAAATTCATATAAATTAGTAGCATTCTAAATTAAGAATATTTCAAATCAATTGAAAAATACAACATAAACAATGTAAACTAAAATCACCTGAGAATAACACATTAGTAACCTAACCTCAAATTCCTTTACATAATAGATTCAATATATTACAACTTTACAAACCTCTAGTACCTTATAATATATTTCCCGCAAATCGCACACTCACAAACCATTCATAATAATTCCTGAAAGTCATAAACATTAAATATTTCAAAATTTCTGTCAACTTGTCAAGTTTTGTAAACAGAAATTGACAGAAATCATCCCAAACCTTCAAAGCACTTCAAAGCTTCAAATAGCCGATCGAGGCGAGGACGACGTTAAATTACAAGTTCGAATCGTTCGTCTTCGTACATTTTCGGCATAACCCGAAGCAGTGACGTCACAGACAGTGGTAATCATTGGGTTTTCGTTTCGGGGCTCCAAACTGGTAGGTATGGAGAGGGTAAATTTCATCCACGATCTGGGAGCACTGCTTATTGAAGTCAGAATGTTTCATATTGCGCGGTGCAGTTATGTTTGGCCACGCCTCTTCGACGATTTTTTTGGCTTCAACAGACTACACGGCCGAGTATCCAGAGTTTGTCTTTCTGTCTCTGGTCTTTTTGGGAAGAACTAATATCGATGCAAACGAATGGTATTGAAATGTCAAAATATGGAAAGAAACGGAATCGAGAATGAAACTTTTAAATTTTTTTCAGCAAAGCCACATGTCCCGAGTCGGTTTTTAAAACAGTTCAGATCATTCTGTGAGAGACGTCGGTATTAAAAGTCTTCACGAGAAGTTTTCATGAATGTAAAACTTGTTCGCGTTTTGCCATTGTGAACAAATTTGGTATCATTCTTTAATAATAAACATTTTTTGAATGAAAAAAAATTTCCGGTCGGTTTGTGTGCAAAATCTTTTATATTTTTTCATTTTATCCGGTTTTTATTCATAGTGAACTTCAAGTAATTTTTCAATTCGTGATGCTGCATACTGGACTACTTCATTTTGAATTGCAAACTATGAGATAAGTTTTTAATTTTTATGATAATTCTTTTTTAATTATCTTCTATATTGTAATTTTTTACAGAAATTTTGAATTAGTCTCTGAATTTATGGCACTGAAGAGGGCCCCCATATGTGGCCGAAACGTTTGCCTTTCTTTCTTTTTGCGCATTTTTAATTGTAATAATAATTTTAATCAAAGAAAATAAGAAGAAACTGACCCTATGCCAAAGAAATGAACAAACATTATATGAATTTGGGTCAATACAATAATAGACATGTTATCAAACATGTCAATTTGAAAATTAAAAAGAACATTGGTAGCGACAATAGCGCCACCGCTTGTTGATAGTAAACATTATAATTCGTTCCCCTTTACTCCTATAGGAGTGGACCTACTGTGTTTATTGGTGTCTATGGCCCTAACACGTGCATGCAAGGGAGTAAGGTTATGTTATAATCAATATTATGTAATTCATCTGCGTTGTAAATATCTCACAATAAAAGTAAAATGAGTGCTGTAAAAGACGGTTCTAAGACCAAAAACAAAGTAAAGAATAAAAAATCAGTGAAAAAAACGAGAAAGGAATTACGTAAAAAGAAACGTTATCAGAAGAAACAAAATCGAGCAACATTTTATCAAAAAAAGAAGCAACAGGCAGGTAAATTTGTTTTGTATCCAACTAGAGAAGAAAATTTGCAGGAAGAAGTCAAATCCGGGAAGATAAATGTACACGAGATTTTACAGAAGGATCATGAAATGGAAAAGAGGAAACAGCAAAAATTGCAAAAGGAAATGTCCAGTCAGAGAAAAAAAAATTTAAAAGAAGCTAACTGTGAAGAAGATAGGACAATTAAGAAGTTAGAGAAGCAATTGAAACTGAACAAAAGGAAGGGCAAAAACATCCCAAAGTCCTTCGCTGCAGATGGCTTAGATTGTATCCTTTTTATCTTGTTTAAACTGAAATGTTTCATTTGCCATTTTGTGATTCCATATGAATTTTATTTTAGTTTAAAATAATTTTGTTCAATAGTTTTCACTGAAGATTGTTTAATAATAATGATATGAGAGAATTAACTTGGTGTATGGTTGTTTTCACAGAAAGTGTGATTATTTTGTTAACTTGTTTTTAGAGGTATTCCCAAACTACACAAGTTACATTACATGAATATTTACAGACAGACATCCTGGAATAGAAGCAAAAGCTTAGAGTTGGTTTCGGTTAAGTGTTAAGCGGTTATGTTTTTGTTTAGTAATTTATAACGAATGTAAGTATATTCGTTTAATAAGTATCTAATTATGATATATACATCATAAGTGATACATTGTGATGCATATTATATACGGGAATGTGTATTCGCTTCTAAAACTAACCTCAAAACGTGCGCCTTTTGTTGTTGTTTTGGACGATCAAGAATGCGTATGACGTCACTTCCGATCCAATTGTCATGGTGGAGGGCTAGTACAGGGGGAACATTGTCGCATCCTTCCCTAGGTCCAGAAATAATAATTCCGAAGGTTACATACTTTCAAACGTTTCGACTCTGATCGGAGTCCTCATCAGTGATCTTTATTTCTAAAATATCAAATCATTGAATAAAATTTTGCACATATGAGCCCTATTTGAGAGTAAACTTTGGTAATGTGAAAAATGTAAAAAACCGTGAGAAAATTTACATAAACTGTACAAAAAACATTGTTAAATTACCTAAAAACCTCCTTAGGAATAACAATAAAATTCTAGCAAATAACTTTAAGATACATCAACTAAAAAACTAGTATATATTTGTGTCTAAATGTTGCTGAAGATATAGATGCCTCGCGAAAATGAGATAGAATTTCAGAAAATGCAGTTATTTTTTAGTAATTTCAAATTAATTAGTTGAGTTTGAAATTTTTGTCACTGCCTACATTATCGGAGGATCACTAGTCGCGTATCAGATAGGATACGTTGTCGACAGGTGTCCTCGTAGACACCGGTAAATTGCGGTAGAAATTTCTAACAGTATAGAGTTCATATTAGTAATTCTAAGCTAATTTTCATGAATAATCCTTTCCTATTTTATACTATATATGTACTTGCATCTATATCTTCAGTAACATTTTCATCACATATGAAAAGGTATTAGATATGTGTAAAATTCGACATCACTTTTTTCAACAAATTTTAACGTTTCATGATGTTCTGAATCCGAAAAAGGGTCTTTTCAATTCTGTCTGTCGTTGCCGTTGTTATTGTTGTCTGCCGACACTATAACTTTTAAAAGGATGATTAGATTGGAATGCGTTTCTGTGCACTTTATAAGGACGAAAAAATAAAATATTAGTTCATTAAACAGCTTTATCTGACCAAGATTTCGAAAATCAAAGCAATTTTGGTATTTTTTAAAATTACTTTTTGGAAAAATTAATAATTTTAATACTAATTTCTGATGGTGCTTTTTCTTTTAATACTAATTTTTCAAGTTTGAATACTAATTTCTGATTGTTCTCATGGAATTTTTTAATTAAACAAAAATTAAGAAAGTTGCAGTATGTTAAAACTTGAAAAAAATCAATTTCAAAAATTACTATTGAAAATCAAAAATTCCATTTTTTAAGCAAATTATGCAAGGTACGAAAAAAAATCAGAGAACAAAATTATTTATTTATAAAAGATCTACAAATAATAATTTTAACGAATTTGAATTAATTTGCAATATTTGCGATATAAGAGTTTAAAATTGACTACGAAGACGCTTGTCGGTAACGTATCCTATCTGATACGCGACTAGCGATCCTTCAATAATGTAGGCAGTGGCAAACATTTCAAACTCAATTAATTAATTTGAAATTAATTTTAAAATTTTTTTATAAGATGAATACTTTTCATTTTGATTTAAAAAAATACAATTCAAAGTGAATAATCCCGTTTTTCAGCTCAACTATGCTAGATATGAAAAAAACGTAAAAATTCAAAACTGTTTACTTAAAAAAGGTAGAAAAATTGTCATCTATGCATTTTTTCTTCTTTAAATCGCGAGTCCCAGTTTCTTCTTTTCGATTGTGAATATCGAGCACGAAGCGCGACAACTAAATCACGAGCCCCCGAAGGGGGCCGAGCAGATTTTTTATTAATTTTTCCTGAACGATGTATTAGACCTTCTGGACTTTTGTGATGAAGAGAACAGGAAAATCTCAGTAGAAACTGAGAAACAGTTGCTGGGTGTAGATTTAGAGTCTGAATTTCAGGATGATTTCGCAATTGTCACTGGACAGACTGTAAAGGAAAATGAAAACAAGTTTAAAAAATCATCAAACTCAAGTACACTTGATTCTGAAGCTTCAGTCGATTCAAATGAGGAAAAAGAATTCTCCTCCGATGATGAGAACTTTAATGATAATTTCAGTCTTGGTGAAGATGAAAATTCCAAAGAAAGCGAAGATAGTTTTATAGATAAGGAAGGTCATATTGAATGTAAAGAAGAGCAGCAATGTTTTGAATCAAAGAAAAGAAAATTACTAGATTCAATAAAAAATACCGGTAGCAAGAAGGAAAGAAAAGTTTCAAATAGCGAAGGATTTGAAGAAGATAAGATAGAACACAATGGTGAAGAAGATGAAGAAAATAGGAAGCTTTGGGAAGATATTTACGGAAGAACGAGGGATAAAGATGGTAACATCGTGAGAAGTCGATATGTACCTCCTGCAGCTCGAGCTAAAAGTCTTCAAGAAGATTCTCAAAATATTGAAAGGCTGATCAAACTAAAAAGGCAATTAAAAGGTCCTTTAAATAGATTAACAGATCGCAATATGCACACCATATCTTCACAGGTAATTATAGATTTAATTTAATTTTAAATTACATTTTAGATTTAATTTCTGAATTTTTAAAAGCTAATTGTATTGTCTTTTAATTCTTCTCATTTTTCTACAGATAGATGAGTTATATATGACAAACAGTCGCAATGACATGAACGAAATGTTATCGAAGTTACTTATGGAAGCTCTAGTTGCACCAGTAATGACGCCTGAACGTTTGATTATGGAGCATATGATGTTAATTGCTGTTCTCCATGCGAATGTTGGCACTGAAGTTGGAGCTCAGTTTTTACTAACCCTTGTAAAAAACATTGATCAAAAGCTTGAATCGCCACAGGAAGTTGAAAATAAGGAATTAGATAATTTAATTCTGATGATCTCTCATCTATACAATTTTAAGGTAAAGGAATAAAGTATTTCCTTCAACAAAGATTAAAAAACGCCTCCTAAGTCAGTGTTCCCAGATCGTGGAACTTAGTGGCCCCCACAACAGAACCGTGTGGAACCTCACACAAGTAAACACGGCGTGTCGGTGTGTCTCCACATCCTCGCTTAGATTCCACGCTGTCGGCTGTTGAGCCGAGATCGAGAATTATTATGTTTCTCTCGACTTCGTGTAAAAGTGGCGCGAAGCAGACAAAAATTCAAAATGACAAAATATATGAATATCTAAATATATTGTTTTGAATTTTAGAATGATTTAAACACTTAAAAAATCATTTTCCAGTGGAATTTATAGTAAAAAAATGTTTAAAGTTTCAAAACAAAATATCAAATTGAATATTTTTTATCTTTGTAAATTACCTGCTTCGATTAGAGAATGATGTGGAGAATATTTTATTTCAAGATATGATAAAACATGAGATTTAATACTAAAAAATGGAGTGTTTGAATATCCAAACCATACGTGAATTATATCTAAATTTAAATACGAAATTATACAGGAAGGTTTTTCGGGTATAAGACGACATTGACAAAAATTTCATTCGCATGAAACATTTTAAAAAGTTTTTTGAAAAGTTTTTGAAATACATAATACTTTTTGAATTTGTATTTCATTATATAACTGAATAAAAGGTTTCAGTATTCAAAAAAACATAATTATATCTAAATTTGCATACAAAATTACACCTTGCAATTTCTCTAACATTAAATAAAATTTGAGAATATGTCTCTTGAATAAAATTTTATGTACAATACGTAACATCTTTTACATGTCAATTACAATATATAAACTACCTTCAGAAATTACAGGTTCACCTGTAATTTCGGCTATCATTGAAGTTCCTTAATTTTTATATTAAGAAGTCATGTCAAAAATGTTAAGTATTTTAAAAGTATTTTCCAATTATTTTATTATTATGATATTTGTCAATTTTGCTCCATACCAAAGAAAGTAATTGTGCGATTTCGTGCGATAATTTAAGTATACTTTATGTATTTTTTGAATATTCAAACCCTGCATATACCTATATACTTAAATTCTCATGTAAAAATGTAACGTATTTTATAAATTTTTACCAAATATTATACTTTTTTAAATATTCAAACCCCTTCATTACACATCATATACTACTATTGAAAATTAAAGAGAAAATTAAAGATTCACCTGTTGATTTAGCTATTGTTACAGTAACTCAATTTTTATAATAAAATCTTAAATAAATTTTCCTGGTGCATGAATGGAAGTTAATACAATTTTGCTTATAATAAGCCCAAGTTAAAAGCAGAATATTAATTTTGTAAAAAAAATACTACAAAAGACTTCAAATTACGATCTTTTTGAACAATATTAATCATTCTAAAAATAATTAACATTCTAAAATCTTTTTAGTATCTTTTTTAAGGTAAGTCTTTCATAATATTTTGCTAATTAATTAAGATTTTTTTAGAATTATTTTCCTGGATTCTACCCTAGGTTCAAAAATAGTACTACAATGTCATCAAATTTCAAATAATGACAGTACCCTATACATTAATTTAAAACATCTAAACTATGAATTAAATATCCCCCAATTTCATTAATTAGTTAACAAAATTTGGATTTTTCACTCACCAAGAGTGTAAATAACTAACAATTTTATTATTTCTAATATTAAATTTTTTTAAATTAGACATTTCATTATTCTATAGTTTATTTGGATAATTACAAATTTTAAGGATTCGAAACTAATCGAATCCTCAAAACACAAAAAACACAATCAAATTTGGACCAAAATCACCACACCTCAATAGAACTATTAGAAAACAAACATGCGAGAAAACAAACAAAAAAGGAGGAAAGAAAAAATAAGGCAACCGTCCAAAACTCCTTCCTTCTTTTTCTTTCTTCCGTCCTCTTTTGTTTCTATTACCCACCACTATTTACATAAATAAAATTAAAATTTTTGCCGACATTTCGGTGCTCTTCCAGCACCCTCTTCAGAGCTGTAACACTACAAGAAAAAAATTATTTAAATTAAGTTGTGTCTCCTATCACCCTCCATGGGGACGCAGACCCTCCTCCACGGAACGCCAACAGGAAACTAAAACAAGACCCCGTGCATCCCTCCCTCCCAAGCACCTGAAAGACCCCAAGGGTCATTCAATAAATTTAAAATTGTTTCGCAGAATCTAGAAACTTCAAGGATATTTACTGTGCAACATTGTCTTTAGAGATAACTTATCATGCTGTCATAACATCCATTGTACTTAACCAAATCTGTTTTTAAATTTATAGAATATGTTCCCTCTCTTTTTATATATAACATTTCCATAAATTCTCTTTTTCCCTTATTACTTTCCGAGTGTAAAATCTCTACATTGTTCCAGTCAAAGTCATGATCAGCGTATTCCTTTCTATGATCACATAAAACATGATGATAATTACACTTTCTCCCAAGATTCTTTTTGTGTTCTTCTACTCTAGTATTAAGAAGTCTGCCCGTTTGTCCCACATAAGTCACTTTACACCTTTTACAAATCAGTTTGTATATCACCCCACTTTTTTCTAATCTATTCAAGATGTCTTTACCCAAAGTTATAAGTCCTTCCATCCTAAACGGTATTCTAAAAATTGTATGGATTTGAAATTTTTACATTCTCATCATGGATGAGAAGGTATTGGTTTTATGTGAAAAATGACTTTCGAAATTTTCATCAAATCTTTACGTTTTGAGACCCCCTGAGTCAGAAAAAAGGGTTTTTACGAAAGTGTCTGTCTGTTTGTCTGTCTGTCTGTAGTAGGTCGTGTGTGGCATAACTCTCGATAGAATTATCAGATTGAATTGAGCTTTGGCACACTTTATCAGAGCCGAAAAAGTAAGGACAAGTTCGTTAACCAGCCACATCCAATCAAAATTGAGGGATTGAGCACTACTTTTGTGTTTTTTAAAATAACTTTTTGAAAAAATCAAAAATTCCAATCCTGGTTTTTGATAGTGCTCATAAATCTCTACAAATTATCCTAATAACATTTTTTGATTAAATCAAAATTAGAAATGTTACAGCATATTCAAATTCGAAAAAAGTCAATATCAAAATTCCATTTTCCAGTTAAATTATACGAGATACGAAAAAACGTTATGATACAATATTATTAAATAAATAAAGACCTACAAATTTGAATTGTAACAATTTTTCATAAGATGCATATTTTTCTTTTTAATTTAAAAAAAAACTATTGAAAATCCAAAATTCAATTTTTTAACAATAATATGTGAAATACGAAAAAAACGTAAGAATACAAAGTTGTTCGTTTCAAAAAGATCTACAAATTTTGTCTCACACAGTTTTTGATAAAACATATATTTTTCGTTTCAATTCCAAAAAATACGATTAAAATTCAAAAATTCCATTTTTTAGACAGAATATGTGAGATACAAAAAAAACGTTTAGATGGAAAATTGTTTGCCTAAGTGAGGTCTACAAATTCTCATTAAGACATTTCGGGACAGGATGCATATTTTATGTTTTGATTTTTAATATTAAAAAAATTCGATTTTTTTCACCAAAATATGTGAGATACGAAATAAGCGTTGTTCTGCAAAATCGTTTCCTTGAATAAAGTCTACGATTGTTTTTTCTTTTTGAGAGATTTGGAAGAAAATAAATTATTTTAACCATGTAATTTATTAAAAAGTTATCGAAATGTATACAGAAAATCGAGCGCGAAGCGCGAGCGTCATGATGAGAATGTGTTCCTTAAGGCTGATAGAGCCTTAAGTAAATTTAATTTTAATTTATACTTTCCCTAATTGAAGAGCATTACCTAACATGTAACATGTTTTTGTAAAAAATTCTTCGTTTATTAGATCTATTTAATACAATCAAGAATAATTTTCCTGGATTCTACCTTGGAGTCAAACATAATACAAAAAAAGTCGTAAAATTTAAAAAGTGTGTACCTTCTTGCAAGAATTTTTTGAAAATCAATATATATCATTTTTTAATGAAATTTGGAGATATTTTATTGATAGTTTGAATTGTTAAAATTAATGTATAGAGTACAGTAATTATTCAAAATTTGATGACATTTTAGTAGTAATTTATTTAAGCGTTTATTATAAAAATTGAGTTACTGTAACAATAGCTAAATCAACAGGTGAATCTTTAATTTCAAATAGTAGTGTATGGTATGTAAAGAAAGGGTTTGAATATTTAAAAAAGCATAAACTATGTCTGAATTCGCATACGACTTTGCGCATTGAGATTCATTTGGTGTGAAGTTAATTAGACAAACCATTACTATAGAGTATAATATTTGGTAAAAATTTATAAAATACGTTACATTTTTACATGAGAATTTAAGTATATAGGTATATGCAGGGTTCGAATATTCAAAAAATACATAAAGTATACTTAAATTATCGCACGAAATTGCACAATTACTTTCTTTGGTATGGAGCAAAATTGACAAATATCATAATAATAAAATAATTGGAAAATACTTTTAAAATACTTAACATTTTTTACTTGACTTCAATATAAAAATTAAGGAACTTCAATGACAGCCGAAATTACAGGTGAACCTGTAATTTCTGAAGGTACTGTATATATTGTAATTGACATGTAAAAGATGTTACGTATTGTACATAAAATTTTATTCAAGAGACATATTTTTCAATTTTATTTAGTGTTAAAGAAATTACAAGGTGTTATTTTGTATGCAAATTTAGATATAATTTTGGTTTTTTGAATACTGAAACCTTTTATCCAGTTATATAATGAAATACAAATTCAAAAAGTATTATGTATTACAAAAACTTTTCAAAAAACTTTTTAAAGTGTTTAATGCGATTGAAAATTTTTTCAATATTGCCATATACCCGAAAAACCCTCCTGTATAATTTGGTAGTTTAATTTAGATATAATTGACGTATTGTTCGGATATTCAAACACTCCATTTTTAAAAATTGAATCTCATGTTTTATCATCATATCAAATTGATATTTTGTTTTGAAGCTTGAAACATTTTTTTACTATAAATTTCACTAGAAAATGATTTTTTAAGTGCTTAAATCATTCTAAAATTTAAAAAAATATATTAAGATAATCATTTTAGATGAATGTTTTTGAAAATATCTAAAAAATAAGGGTAATATCTTAAACTATATATTTTGCCATTTTGAATTTTTCGTCTGTTTCGCGCCACTTTCACACGAAGTCGAGAGAAACATAATTTTGAATCTTGGCCCGACAGCGTGGATCGTGGAATCTAAGCGAGGAAGTGGAGACACACTGATAGAAATAGTTCGGGAGTTTTAGCCATTCGGTTGTAGGTTGGGAATTTATAATTGTATTTATAAAATAATATGTCTCTCTGAACAACGCAGGATGTTGAATACAGAAATCAAAATATTGTAAGTGAAACTGGTCGAATCAGAAATATAATATGGGAAGGCGAACAATACATTTTTCCATAGCAACCAATAATATGGTTGATTCGTTCATATTTATTCAGTTATAATCGGATGGTTAAAATACAAATCTCATATTGCTGTATCTATGCCAGCAATAAGGTAAGGTTAAATTAATCATAAATATCGTTGTAACAGCCATTCCTTTCTATCAGTGCACGCCGTGTTTGCTTGTGTGAGGATCCACACGAGTCAGTGGTGGGGGCCGCTAGGATACACGATCTGGGATCACTGTCTGGGAACACTGTCCTAAGTACAGTATTTTATGTGCCACCGGCGCGCAAACTCGTTTTTTCGCTACAGTTAACATTAGCGCAATGTAGTATATTGCGCTACAGAGGAATGAAATGTAAAAATTGAACTGCGCATGCGCCTATAGCCATGAAACGAAGCACAATCTTCTTATTCTTCTTCTTCTTCGTACAGCGTTAGCACCTTACTGGCAAAGCCTTGTACATTTGAACTGCGCATGCTTCTATTAAAATCCATTACTACTGCACAAGATCGATAAAATCAAAATGTCCAGGACTAGTCGTGACTAGAGTCTTTAGAAAAATAGAGTCTGCCGAACTTTCCCTTCAATGATTGGTGCAGCCATTATGGGTACAAACCAATCAAAATTGCTGCTACCGGCGCAAGTAGAGTTCTTTTTTCAAACTAAAGTATACAAAATATCATCACGTTTGGTTTTTTTTCGTTTTCTTATTTTATTTTTTTTGCATTTAAACGAATAAATGAATTATGAATACACTGTTAGAAATTAATGTCATAATTCTCTGTCACAAATCACTGGAGCTTTATGCTGTTACCGTGACAGAAAATTCTGTTACGGTTTAGAAATTTCTGTTACTGGTAACTGCATAAAGCTCCAGTGACAATATCTTTCAATAAAGTAATCATCAAATCGTTACTTGTGAAGTAATTGTCAAAATAGATATGGTAATTTTTATTTTTCAAAGTTTGAGATAAATCCTTGATAACTCTCTCCCCTAAATTTTTCTCAGCAACATTAGCAATTTTCCCTATGTACATTTGGAATTCGCATACATAGCCATTCATGTCTGATCTCATCCATACCTTATATCCTCGTTTTATGGGTTTCTGAGACATGTATTGTTTCATAGTACTTCTACCTTTGAATTTTACCATGCTCTCATCTATGGATTGCTCTTTGGTTGGATCATAACAATGGAGATAAGTTTCAGCAATTTTTTCAATGAATGGCCTTATTTTGTACAATTTGTCGAAATTAGCGTCTCCTTTTTTAGGTTCTTTAATCTGATCATTTAAATGTAGATTCCTGAGCAAAAAAGAGAATCTCTTGACCGGCATTGACGAACTTATGTAAGCATCATTCAACTGAGAATTTGAGGACCAATAATCACGATAAGACGGTAAACGTTTGACATCCATCATTATGTTCACTCCAATAAATTACTTCGTCTCCTCTGCAGTTACGAAAACACCATTCTTACTTTTATTCTGTTGATAATACAGATTTGATTGTCGAACCATAAGCTCAATATTTTCTGTTGATAAGAGCATCAAGAAAATATCTCCAGGTGTTTTGACAGTATCTGGAATATTCTGTGGTCCAACATTCTGTGTGAAAGGTAACTCATTGTAAGGAAAAGGCTGATTTGACCAAGTTTCATCTGACAACTTTTGAGTGTCTTCGAACCTACGAGAATAATTAACAGAATGCCTTCCAATGCCTACATGCAGGCCACAATCTTCATCATCGCTGATGTCATTCTCATCGACAGATTCATGTCCTTCATATTCTTCTTGAGAATAACTCATTTTGACTTTATCAAAGTTACTCACTTTTTTTATTCAACTAATCAATAAGAAAATTAAATGCAAAGTAAAAACTATGATCACACTATTTTGACAGTTAACCCGCCACTCAAACGTGATCTCTAACACGGTCAAAATTTTTTAATTTATCGAAATTACTCGCCTGTCTCATTCAACTAAATAATCAATCAGAAAATTGAATGCAAAGTAAAAACTATGAGCACACTATTTTGACCGTTAGCCCGCCACTCAAACGTGATCCCTAACACGGTAGAAATTTCAAATACACGGAATCTTGTTTATTCTTTCTTAGATGTTCTTCTTCTACTATACTTGAAAACTTGATTTTTCGTAAGTAAATTTCTGCTGCAGTTTACCATTTAGCAGTAGAAAAAGCTGTGTTCAAATCCAACAACACAGAACAATATCTGCAAAAGTCTCTTCTATTTATCCATCCTATTAGAGTAATTCAAATTAAATTCAGTTAAAATCATTGAATTTTATGAATTTTTCTTACGATCAGACGGCTATACTGGATCCGCAATTTTGAATTTTCAAAATCTGATGCTGCCAATTGTTTATAACTAATTATATACAGTGCTACTCTAAATTTTCAGCTGAGAAACCTATTCCCTAATCATCTAGTGTTCGACGAGAAAAGATTAGAGCGACCTAGAACTCAAACTATTGAAGCTGTAAAGAAAAAACTGAGAAAAAATAGGGGTCCACTATAGTGGCGTCTGCCCCTGAAAGGGTTAAAGTTGTAGATATTCAATGGAAAATAACCATCATTTTGAATAATATGAGTAATAATACATCATTTATTTTGTCTTATAAAAATGAAAAAATTGGTTGGCACTATGTCATTGTGTTCTAAAAATTGAAAAATGAACAGAAAAATCGAAAAATTATTGAAGGATTATATTTTTGTTTAGAGATATTTGTAATAGTTTTATTAAGTTATATTTGAAAAAATTAATTTTTTAACATTTGTTATCATTTTAAAAACTGTAATAAAAATTGTTGAATAGTGCCATTTTTAAAATTGTACTTTTTATAGGTATTTGGATCGAAATTGATTTATGAAATTTTGGAAAAGTTATCAAATAAGTTTTCCGAAAAAGAAATAGAGTTGATCCTCCTTATTTTAAAAAGTGTGGGGTTTGCTTTGAGAAAAGATGATCCATTGGCTTTGAAGGATCTCATCTTAAAGTTGCAACAGAAAGCAACAGTCACTAAATCCGACAAGTAAATTTGTTGCATAAGAAAATATATTCACCTTTTAACTGTTTGAAGCAGTTCTAAAATTTTAATTGTTTTATTTTATTGTTATAATAGTCCCAGAGTGAAATTTATGCTAGACGTTTTGTTGGCTATTAAGAACAACAACATGAATAAAATTCCTCAATACGACTCTTCTACTTTGGAGTATTCCAAAAAGCTGCTGAAAACTTTAATTCGAAAGGGAAACGGAATCTCTCAACTTAATATAACCTTGGAAGATCTTCTTCAAGGTATTTTTGATGCTATAAAAATGTACAGTTTATTCTGCTAGATAATTGGAATTAATTTATATCATAATTTGAAGTTTATTTCATTTCACAGTTAACGAAAGAGGAAAATGGTGGATCGTTGGAGCAGCTTGGTCTGGAAGTACGACCCTTGGAAGAAAAGAAAAAACAGATGAAATTAAACCTAAGTACAGTCAAAAGCTGCTCGAACTAGCTCGCAAACAGAGGATGAACACAGATGCCAGAAGAAATATATTCTGTATTCTTATGTCTGCTGAAGATTTTTTAGACGCTTTTGAAAAACTTCATCATCTTGGATTGAAGGATGGACAAAAGAAGGAAATTATTCATGTTCTTATGAATTGCTGTCTACAAGAAAAAACGTTCAATCCTTATTATGTTGTACTCGCTCAAAAATTTTGTGATTATGATAGAAAATATCAGGTTAGTTAACAGAAAATATTTTTATTATTCTTTTCAAAAATGTTTTCAAATTTTTTTTTCAGATGACAATTCAATACACTCTATGGGACAAGCTCAAGATTTTAGATACTTTTACCAACAAGCAACTAACGAATTTAGCCCAGTTCCTTATACACTTGTTTATAAAGAGAGGTTTATCGATTTCTACCATGAAGGTAAAATAATTAATTACAATTCGGATAATTACGAGACTCGCTTAAAATGCTCGCAGGATTGATCGCGTCTCGGCTTTGCCTCAGCTACGCCTTGGCTTCGATCTCCTGCGAGCATTGTCGCTCGTCGCGCAATAACCCTCATTATGCACCTAGGCACATAATATACTATTACATAGGATATTTATTCTGGTTCCGTCTTCTGCATTAACTTTGCAAAAGTACAGTTTATTCTGCAAGATAATTAGAATTTATAAATGAACGGTGGCAAGCAAAAATGGCAATTGTATAGGAGAGGGAAAAAAATTGTGTAAAATGGAAATCGCATTTAAAAAAATAAAAATAAGTCTATTACCACGTCGGGTTGACGAGTCGTCCGAGTGGATTTGAGATAGTGATAAAAGATGAAATACTCAATTAAAAAATAAACGGATGACCTGTCTCCGAGATTTTGAATTTCTGAATACAAGCGAAAAAAATGTCTTAATAAAGAGAAAATTGAGTTTGTCAGTCTGACAGACGATTTTTCGTTTTTAGGTAGTGATTAATAATAAATACACTCGAGATTCCCTGTAACGAGAAGCTCGAGCATCGGAGACCTCTCTGTAACGAGCGCGAGAGGGATCTCCTCCATATCCTACTTGTTGCTATGCGCTGTTATGCGCATTATATAATGCGCGCAGTCAGTCTGTCAGTGAGGCTATGTGAATAATTTATTTACATAGTTAAAAGCGTATAAAAAAGATTTCTGTGAGTATTGAACATGGAATTAACTTATTTGACGGTATGTACTCAAAATACTAAAAATTTGTGATCAATTCATTAATTTGTGATAAAAGCCATCAAACTCATTCATTACTTTTTCAAATTTGAGCGCGCTTCATTCCGTAGTAGTGGGGGAAGAGGGGTCGATCGTCTGCTCGTTATAGGGAGGCGTGACGCGTTCGTTAAAGAGAGGTTTCGTTACAGGGAATCTCGTTATAGGGAATGTCGAGTGTAACTGGCTTATATCGACCCTCAATAATATTAATAGATAGATGATTTTTTACTTTGGCTTTAGGGTCCAGAAATAATGTAAACTCAGGGTTTCATTTTTTCCTCAAACGTTTCGACTCAGATTGGAGTCCTCATCAGTGAGATTTATTTCTATAAAAATACAAAGGAAGAAAAGAATAAAAAATTGCACGTGTGACGGATAAACATTGTGTTGACAAACGATATAAATGCATTGCACTTGTGAAACTATAGAATAGGTCTAACTAAATTTACGAATAAAAAAATTGAAAATTGTACAAAATTTGCTATAAAAATACATAGGGAAGGGACTTCAAAAATTTGAAAACGTGTGACGGATAACATTATGATAAAATTGCACATGTAAACCATATAATCGGTCCATACTAACTAAATTCGAACAAAAATAAATAAAAAGTGTGCAGAATTTTTCTATAAAAAATGCAAAGGAAGAACCTTAAAAATTACACATGTGACGGATAGACATTGTGTTGACAAACGATATAAATGGATTGCACTGTTGAAACTATAGAATAGGTCTAACTAAATTTACGAATAAAAAAATTGAAAATTGTACAAAATTTGCTATAAAAATACATAGGGAAGGGACTTAGAAAATTTACACGTGTGACGGATAACATTATGATAAAATTGCACATGTAAAACCATATATTTGGTCCATACTAACTAAATTCGAACAAAAATAAATAAAAAGTTTCCAGAATTTTTCTATAAAAAATGCAAAGGAAGAACCTTAAAAATTACACATGTGACGAAAAACTTTGTGGTAAAACTGATATAAAAGAGTTGCATATATGACACTATCAAATTGGTCTAAATATATAAGAATAAATAATGAAGAAACTTAAAGAATTGTGAATTTTTGGATACAATTCCATTTACATTCTGACTGAAGGTTAGACTCAATTATTTTTTATCTTCTAATGTTTCTATTAAAATAAATTAAAAATTGTATCTATATACAACTTCCTGATGAGGCTGAAAAATTTAGAATTTATTCCCCCTTTTACCAAAATGTTTATTTGTCACACTTGCAATTTTTTAAGTTTCTTCCACTTGTATTTTTACAGAACAAATTATGTACGGTTTATATTTTTGTAGATTTAGTCATTCAGAACAATTTTACAGTTCACACATGCAATTCTTTATAAAAATTTTTTTACCACAATGGTTTTCCGTCCCGTGTTACTGCAATGTTTATCCATCACACTTAAATTCTTTAAGTTTCTTCATTATTTATTCTTATATATTTAGACCAATTTGATAGTGTCATATATGCAACTCTTTTATATCAGTTTTACCACAAAGTTTTTCGTCACAAGTGCAATTTTAAGGTTCTTCCTTTGCATTTTTATAGGGGAAAATTTTGCACAGGATTTAATTTCACACAAAAAAACCTTTTGTATAGTTTCTTTCGTAAACTCAGTTATTCAGACCAATTTTATAGTTTCAAACGTGCAATTCTTTCATATAATTTTTTACCATAATGTCTATCCGTCACATGTGTAATTTTTAAGGTTCTTCCTTTGCATTTTTTATAGAAAAATTCTGCACACTTTTTATTTATTATTGTTCGAATTTAGTTAGTATCGACCAAATATATGGTTTTACATGTGCAATTTTATCATAATGTTATCCGTCACACGTGCAATTTTTTATTCTTTTCTTCCTTTGTATTTTTATAGAAATAAATCTCACTGATGAGGACTCCAATCTGAGTCGAAACGTTTGAGGAAAAAATGAAACCCTGAGTTTACATTATTTCTGGACCCTAAAGCCAAAGTAAAAAATCATCTATCTATTAATAATAAAATTTACATTTTTTGTTGTTGAAACATGAATACATTGCAATATATGTCTTTCGTGAATATAATAAAAAATAGTTTGATCACAAAAAGTCTTTAGTTTTAATGAATATGAAAATATAACTTTAAAGTTAGAATTTTACATGTAATCGCCTTCACAGAATAATGGGCAAAATATTATTAAAATTGAATTTTATGATCAGACATAGGAAAAGATTTCAGAGGTCGAGAAATTATAATAAAATTTTGTTTCCCTTATAAAAAATTAAAGTCCCTTTTTTCCTTTTGCGAAACCAACTTTTTATTGCTACCATAGAAATGCGATTTTAATCAAATCCCTTTAACACAATGTTTATTAGAATTTTTGAGAATTTGTTAGGGAAAATAAGACTCACCTCCTTTTGGCTTGCCACCCTTTGAATGTCGTTTGAATCTGTTTTATTTTTAGTCATGAATGAATGTATTTTGTAGGTATTGCAGCTTGATGAGCTGGACAAGCCAAAAATAAAGCTATTAAGGCAAATAATGCTTGGAATTTTGATGCACGAAGACTTGGAAGCTTGCTTAGCAGTATTTGAGCGAATAACTCAGTCTGATCAACTACGAAATTTTAGAGAAGCGTTAAGATTA
This sequence comes from Diplolepis rosae, assembly GCA_030998225.1. Classification (NCBI taxonomy): domain Eukaryota; kingdom Metazoa; phylum Arthropoda; class Insecta; order Hymenoptera; family Diplolepididae; genus Diplolepis; species Diplolepis rosae. The sequence continues at coordinate 1,112,913 of JAPYXD010000684.1, read as the reverse complement.
TTCATGACTCAGTTTGTTTTCAAAAGTGCAAAAAAAGGTCTCCTTCCAGAAGATAAAGCATCTCTGATAAAAAAAAGGGTAGATTTGGTAGAGAGGATATTAACAACTCCAAACTCAAGGACTATATTCTAATTTAATAATAGAACCAAGTCAGGTATTCAGAGAAGTGTAGAACAGCTTTTATTATTTATAAAATAAATATTTTCTCTCTTGTGGGTTATTTCTTTACAATTCTATTATTTATAAATCAACACGATTGTCAAACTTGTTACGTCCCACTTTTGGCCCTTGTGCGTTACATCTTGATATTTTTAACATCTATAAATATATTTTGAACTTCAATCAAAAGTTTTAAAAAATTTGAATTTAACCCTTTTTACTTGAATATTTTTTAAAATTAATTAGGCGAGTTTGAAATTTTTGTCACTGCCTACATTATCGGAGGTTTACTAGTCGGAAAGCGTCTTTTTTTCCACAGAAAGATTTTCAAATTCTTTAATATTTTTTTAAATCATAGAATATTTCCAAAAGTTAAAATGAATAGAATTCTGATTATATTTACTAGATTTTAGTTATTCCTATTATTATTATTATTTATGTCTATGGCAGGGACCCGGAAGGGCCCCTGATGCTTAGGTATTCCCGTTGCATCACCAACTAAAACCTCATGTGCAACCCCACAGTCCGTGCCAAAGGGCGAGGACCTGGGCCACGCTTTTGGTTCTTTATCACGGCTACGTCTATGGAGAAGTAGCCCGTGAGAATCTGGCGTTTGTCCCACCTCCGTTGGATCTTTAAGGTCCGGGAAGTGCGCCACTATCACAAGGGTCAGGGTCTCCTCGTCCGACTCTGAGTACGTCCCGTCCGGTAGTCGTAGGGTGCTTAACATAGCTCTCGGGTTACGGCCCAGTAGTCCATTCAGCCTGGCCACCTCTGCGCCCTTCTCTATGTCTGAGCAGAAGGAGGTCCAGCTCTTACCCTTGGCCTCCCTAATTTCTTTCCTGTATGCATCCCTAGTTGCATTGGATAAGTTCCATAGTTCTTCCGTATTGCCTTTTTGGTCCGTCTGAACCTTTCTCTGGTTTCTTTACGAAGCTTCTCAAGCTTCCTATTCAACCAGTGGGTCTCCCGCACCTTCGTGATTTTCGAAGGTAAGCAGTTGTGTTCATACGCAGTAATGATGGCCGACGAAAATTGTTCAGCCGCCCTTTCAAGGGCATCTACGTTTCTGATTTTCACGGTTGTCCCATGGAGTGCAGCTTGTAGGCCTGTGGAATAACACTCCCAGTTTGTTTTCCTCGGGTTTCTGGCCCATGTGGGGCCAGAAGACGCATGTGATTCCAGTTCGTACACTATTTGCATGTGGTCAGATAGAGAGGGTTCATCTGAAACCCTCCATTTCTTGACTTTATCCCGAAATGCTCCCGGTGCAGAGGGTGATGTTGGTTACCTCTTATCGCACAGAGTTCCGAAAAGTCGGTGTCATTGTATTTAAAATATCCAAGTAAATATCTAGTAATGGGATGATGTTGACGTTCTTCGCAAAGATGTATGTCCTCGGGTTGGGTGCCTCGGGGTACCTATAACAACAAATGCCAGCCCCCCCTAATCCCCTAATGGCATCCCTGTTTATCCACGGTTCATGGATAAGCGAGATGCCTGTGTGCATCACAGCTATGCTTTTCTGCAGAACAAAATAAATACTCCTCCCTTACAGAAGGAGGTCTCAAATCTCGGCTAATTGCTGGCCGGTTCTTTGTCCAAGGTGTGCAATGTGGCCTCTCTAAAGGGTTCGAACTGCTCTGGCGATAGGACTGACTCCGGGTAACCGGCGTCTGTCACTATCACCGTCAAAGGGTTGGTCCTCTGAGCAGTCGAAAGCCCGACACCTGACAGCTCTGTATTTGCTGGCAGGCGCACCGGCTTGGGCCTCTTCGGATCCCTCATCCCTTCCGGGGGGGGGGGGGGGGGTCTTTAGAGAGCCCTTTCGTCTCTTGGGGGCCACTCCTCTCGCCACAGGAGACTGAAGAGCTGTGGCGCCACTAGCCGCTTCGTTTACGTGAAGGGCCTGTCGCCGCAGCTTCCTCTTCTGAGACCCAGTGAGCCTCTTCCTATCGGAGGATGCCCCAGCAGTTGCCTGCTGGTTTGCATCCTCTTCCATCGCAACTTGCCGAAGGACCACATTAGTACCCGACCCAGAAGAGCCAGGACCAGCAGCCACCGTCGGCATTTGCGATTCTTCAGGGGCGGTTTGCAGGGGTGGATTTGTGCTAGACCTTGCAAGCCCAGCTCCGCATCCACCCCAGCTCCCGCCTCTCCCACCTTGCTGCTACATTTTTTATTTTCATTATTTGGATTCATTTTGATCTGCTCCAACCTATTTTTATAGGGCTTGTTATTCAATTTAAATAGATGAGAATTGGAGTTCAACGTTGCCTATAGAATTCTGAACTAGAAATGAAAAGTTAGGTGGATCCAATACCTCCCCCGTTAGACTAAACTTATTAGGTTTTACTAATAGGGTCCAGGTGTTGTGTTGCTGCCCTATTTCCAAAACTACAATTATTATAATATTTTCAAAGCATTTCTTAGTTAAATTAATTATAGCAGTAACCCTTAGCTGGCCCACTTCCTGAAAAATACGTATCTGGCACATTGGGACGTCTCTGACCCCAACCACTTAATCAATGTTTCTGAGAAAACAACGTAGTTTTTTAGTAGGAAAAAATCACGGGCGATCATTAACTATCATTTAATAGAATGCATTATTTGGTTTGCAAAAAATTCAATATTTTATTAGTTAAAAAAATTCATAATGGCAAAAAAATGTGAAAAATGAGTGTTTTCACTAAAAAAATCATAACTTTTTTATTTTTGCGAATTGGACACCAGGAAACGGCTGAAAATTGGCATACGTATTGAAGAGTATGCGAGAAAGTATGGAAAAAATTGTCAGAAGAGTAAGTGGAAGCTAAAGGGTTGTCAGAAGCTGCCACAGTTGCGAAAAATTTTGGCAAATTTACATATCTAGGAAAATTTCTGACAATTTGCATTTTTATTGTTTACATATAGAATAAACTACGTGCAAAGTGTCAGAAGGCAAAGTGGAAGAGTTCATGAGAAATTCGGGTGCAAAGTACGGGAGCGTCTTTTGGCGCCCGGCGTAACGTCATCGCTTTTCTCTTGATTTTCGCACCCTACATATTTCGGATCACTTCTGACAATTAATATGAATATTTATAAACTACTTAAGGAACTATTATTAAAATATCACGGGTCAATTGAGAAGAATTCATAAATTTGATTAATTATTTATCGTACAATTGGCAACATTTCATGTGAGTTTCATTTTTTTTTAAAGCATATTGAAATCTTGAAATATAAATGAAAAATAAATTTTTAAAGCAAAACTTGAAAATTTAGAAAAATTTTCGATATTAATACTCCTACAGTATTGCCAAAACATATAGATATATCTGGATAACATTGAAATATTGTTGATGTTTTTAGTAGGCTTTAGGGCCCAGAAAAAATGTATCTCAAAGTTTCATATTTTAAAACGTTTCAACTCAGATTGGAGTCCTCATCAGTGAGAATTTATTTATATAAAAAATACAAAGGGGAGAACCTTAGAAAATTGCATGTGTGACGGATAAACATTGTGGTAAAAAAGATATAAATCAATTTCACGTGTGAAAATATAAAATTGGTCTAAATAACTAAACTCAACGAAATAAAAACCGTGCAAATTTGTTGCCTATAAAAGTACTGAGGTAGAAACTTAAACATTTTACATGTGTGACGTATAAACATTATAAAACAAACGATATAACGTGTGTGTACGCGTAAAACCTGTAAAAATGGTCTATATAGCTGAATTCACAAAAACTGTACAGAAAACAATTTTCAATCTACCCTGAGAAAGATTTTATATACAGTAAAATTGTATAAGTTAAGAAAAATTATTACAGAATAAAAAAGTGTAAAAAACTGTGATCTCATCACAATAAAATATCACCAAGCAAAAATCAGATAGGATCCGGGTAGATACATATTTTTGTAATTAATTTCTGGTTCCATATGCCGAATAGGAACCGGATAAGACCGGGTACAATATTCATACAACTTATTTTCTGCTACCACTTCCCGGATAAGGACCGGATAGACCCAGATAGATCCCGAGAAATAAAATTAGAGACCAGATGAAAATCGTATAGAACCGGGTAAAACCCGAATGGGTTTGCATCCGGTTTCTTTCCGGTTCCTACTCGATTTCTACATGACATTTTAAGCAGGGTAGTGTACAACATATTAATATAAAACTTACAAAGAAATCTTAAAACTAATTTTACATTGTAGGACTTTCTAAAGCCGAACCAAATATTTTACGGCTGCGAAAATACAATTTGAAGCTTATATTTAAATTTATTATTCATAACTAATATTTATAGATAGAGGATTTCTACGATTTTCCCAAGGTCTTTTTCTTTTATGATTTTCAGCCCTTTTCCGTAGGAAATTCATTTCTTCAGACAAGATATGGATTTCCTTAATCTAAACATATTTTTATTTATTTCGAAATTGATAATCCCGAGCGAGACTCTATAGTCGCTCGTTATACACGATATTTTTTGTCTAAGTGCACGGTAAATAAGACGTTTGTTTATTTTTTTTCTTTGATAGTTAATCTAAATTTGATATATTTTTGCTGAAAATCACCGAAAAAATATTGATTCCTGGCATAACGACACATGTCAAGTTCCCTGCACAACAGCACAAGTCAACATTTTATTTTATTTTACGGAAACACAACAGGTATTTCAATTCTTATTATGATGAAAGAGTAGATTGTTATTACCCCTATTTATAATATTAAATATAGATCTCATCTTATATTCTCTGATCTTACATATAAGTTTAAACACTAAAAGTAGATTTTCTCAGAAACTATCAACAAAATTCTTACTTTCACATTTTTCTCTACATTTTGCAAATTAAAAATTATAAAATATTTAAACCTATAGAAAATGGTAAGAGATGCAAGGAATCCAATAATATTTTAGCCGTTTTTGAATGTAGTTCTCCCAATGTTCTTAACTAATTTTATAAAAAAGTTCCAAACATCTTAAGCTTTATTAAAATAGAAAAAAATGTTATCATTGATTTAATTATTTGTCCCTAACAACTTTGCATTGTCAAAGTTGAATTTTCGATTACGATCATCTTGAGCTGGAATACCTATATGTCATTCTTACCATTTATTGTATTTTTAATCTTGAATGGGTGTCATTGGAATTAATTAATCCTCACTATAACGAAAAAAAATTGATCCTGATAGTTATTTTGAGTGCAAAATTTTGAAGGGAAATTGCAGACAATTTTGCAAAGTTGTGAAGAAATTGCAGAGATTTTTGTAGGAAAAATATATAGATGCATTCTAAATAATGAAGTCAACATGAGAATCCGTAAAAATATGAGGATTATACTCCTCTTATTATTTATGTTTTAAATTTTACACATTTAATATGGACAAACAAATTACTAATTATGCGATAGTCTTACAATCTTCAATAAAAAAATGTTCTTCAGTATTTATATTTTCAATTTAACTTTGAATAAAATTGTTCCCCAGTAAGTAAAATATGATATGTTACAGAATGTAGAATACAGTATTCCAGGATTTAATTTATAAATGAGTTGAAGAAGTTGTCCTAAAAGTGTTGCTGAAAGTATTATCTATGTACAATTCTATGCTATTGGGTATTTAAGCTCGTAGCAGGTAGAGAAGGAACAATGAATAGAAGCTACGGAAGGACTGCCTTCCAGATGGAGTGGTGGAGGGTAGAAACAAGACTATTTATCTTGAGAAGCTTTAGTAGGTTTCCGGATTCTCATTGATTTTGCAGCATTTAGGATTTAGGAAGAAGTATTCGTTTGTCTTTGGAAGGCAACAAACAAACATTTCATCTCAAAACTCATCAAATAATATCAATTTAAAAATGTTACATTGACCAGCCTTACATTATTCATATATTACCAAAAGAATTGAGTACAACAGAGAATACAATTACGTATTCGACAACAAAGAAAATATTCAGGTAATTTACTGACAAATATTTACAAATTTTCAAGGCCTATAAAAAATAGTCTTACATTTAAGAAAATATTACGATAAATTAAGAAAAATAATTGCCTTCTAATTAATTTAAAATTCTAGTTAGAATATGAAAATATATAATTATTTGAAATATTCTGAGTTGTGTGTAAGTTCATGTTTATTACTTTTTTTACTATAGCGGATCATAAAGTACATTTTATTGCCCAGTGTGGAGCAAACAAATCTATTTTTTGAGCCCCAAGTAGAACAAAATCGTGTGCAGCATGAGAAAAACATTAATTTTAATTGCGTGGTTGTTACCCACACTGCTCGGGGCATCAAACTTCACACTCGCAAAATAAATTTGTTTCCCTTTTATAATATACTATTTTGATTGAATTAATAACAATGCGTTTTCAATTCATTATAAATGGTTTAAATATCAGTTTGAATTAAATTCAGTATATATGCCAAAGTATTAATAGCTTTTCGCTGTTAATTTAAAAATGATTATATAATTAATTAACAGTAGTTTATATTTTTGCAATTAATCCACGTAAAAGCAATATAAGTTTACCATAAATATAGACTGTCCAGTTTTTATATAATTTATAAATTGTTATATAGAAGTAAACATTTAAAATATTAGTGCTTAGACACTGATATTTTTGTTGTATTCTGTTTCTGATTTGGATGATGAGAACTTGAAACGTTTAGTTCTCATGGCTAGAATAACGTAGTCGTTATAACCAGTGCAGCTGTGCAGCAAACTTCACACTCGTTAAATCCGTTGTGTTTTGTTTCGAGCAATGCATATTATTTTTTATTGTAACTCTTTTGAGAATTTGATTTGATGTAACTGTAGAGCGGGTCGAATTTAAACTGCGATTTTTAACGCTATTTTTCAAGTTTCAACCCGCTCTGCAGGAACCGAAAATCGGATTTTCAATAGAGATGTTGTGAAAAATACAATGTTCCATGTAGTGATTTTACTCATTTGATTTTACATAACCTTAAAGTTGGTACTTACATATAGTGACTGTGACTACATTACTCATTGTTAGTCGCGGCGACCACTTTTAGTACCTACACTGACGGGTCAACCATTGTTTTAATTTAACCCCAAAAATTAATTGAGGCCAATTTTAACTACATATATCACGTTAATATGCCTAGGATTTTTTCTCTGTATAGATTCCCATGTAGGACCCCATATGGTAACCTACACAGGAACCTATCTTACCGCCTATAGGGATTTGAGACAGGAATTTTTATATGAAATAAGATGGGAAACTACCTAAATTACTATATTGGTTTTTATGTGGGTTCTTATGTGATTTCCTGCATTGATTTCTACGTCAAAAAATTTTTTTGAATTTAAAAGTTCTGCGCAGTAGTCTTCCTTAAATTACTTGTAGTTAACGATAGAGCATTTTATATCGATGAAAATATAGTAATATCTTTAAAAGAAAAATTTTTCTGACAACTCTAATTCTAATAATAAAATTGTTGACACGGAAATGAATACAGGAAATCGCATAGGATTTCAGAAAAAAAAAACCCTCACATAGGACTCTACATAAGTACCCACACAGTTTCCTATGTCTTTTTTCTAGAAGGAATTAAAAATTTGATTGGTTTCTATGTATTATATAGGATCCTACATTGGAATGTAGGCAGGTTCCCGTATGGGTTCTCATATGGGGATTTACAGCAGAGTAGTTATTAAATAAAACTGAGTCAAGCATCTGAAAAATAAAAAATAATTTTATCATTGTTGTCTTAACTTACTCTACAATATATACCTAATAAATTGATACCACTATTTTTTAATACTTTTTTTTATGCAGTCATAAGTAAATCATAAAAAGTAGGTACTAAAAGTTTCATTTATATTACAGCTTGATATAAGCAACGAGAGTGCATAATGAACTCTAGCATAGAAGCCAGAAAAAAGGATCTTTATCTCCAAATCCAGAGAGGATCAATAGCAGAAGTAGAATATATAATAAAGTATATCAAAGATGTTAATGCACGCAGCGAATCAAGTGGCAACACGTTAATACATTTTACAGTCATTAAGAATTCTTCTGAACTTAATGCTAAAACTGGTTCCTCTTTGGTAATTGCGAACATACTCCTGGACCATGGAGCCGATATTAATATTCGTAATTACCAGGGTATAAGTCCACTCCATTATGCTCTCTTGTCAGGTCATTTAAATATAATTAAACTATTCATAAACAGAAGATATGACAAATTTAAAAGCTATCCCGACATTTCATCAGACAGTGAAAGTTTAGAAGACACATCGAATATAATTAAAATTTTATTAAACAATAAATCAGAATTGAACATCACCCATCGTGATTACCCTATTTTACTTCAATTTTGCGTTAGATATGCAGATGAAAAGTCTTTAAGAATGATTCTAGAGGAAAATATGACAATCGATATTGACGTTTATGTTCCTAAATCAACATCATCGATTCTGCATAAAGCCGCTCAAACTGGGACACCTGAAATGATAAAAGATTTGGTTGAATATGGATCTGCAATAAACAATTGTGATGGAGAGGGTGATACACCATTAATTTGTGCGACAAAATGGGCTAATTCTGAAAATATTCTTTGCCTTTTAGACTATAATGCTTCTGTTAATTATCGAGATCTTCAAGGATGGACAGTACTGCATTATGTTGCTAAAAATGGAACTGACACAGAAGTCGTTAAAAGTATTCTTTGTAAAGTGGATAATATAAATGTAAAAGGACATTTGGATAAAAAAACACCTCTTCATGTAGCCTGTGGTAGATTCCTTGATCATGGGATTGTACAACTTCTTCTTGATCATGGTGCAGATCCGAATGTTGTAGATGAAGATGGGATGACCCCATTACATGCAGCATGTATAATTGGAAATGTTGAGACAGCTTCATATCTTATTAAATCAGGGGCTAATGTTAATTCTATTTCCAGTCAACGACAAAATGCACTTCATTTTGCGATTAGAGGACGTAGAACAATATATATGATCGAGTTACTCCTGCGTGCAGGATGTGACGTTAACGCTAGAGATATTCATAGTAAAACTCCTCTTTTTTACATTCCTCCACGAAAATTGATTCATAATTCTATTATAATTAAATTACTTGTGGGCTTTGGCGCAGATATTAATGCTAGGGATTCGCATGGTGACAGTGTTCTTCATGCTTGTTGTCAAAGTTTTAGTACTACTAGCTACAATGTTGAATGTTTTTTGGAATTGAATGCCGATATCAATTTAATTAATAATGATGGTTGCACTGCTCTCGAGTGTGCATTGAAAGATTACAATTCCATTGATATCAGGTCTAAGTATTCGAATACCAATATCGTAATAGGTTTAGTTGCTTACATTGTTAAAATGAAATCTGAAAATTCATATGTTAGTGAAGAAAATATGAAATCCGCTAAAGGTGTTAAGCTTTTCAAGGAACATGAGCTTGAAATTGAGCGAATCAAAAGAAAAAAGATTGTCGACAGTAGTTATGTTAGTTATTACGATTTTTTGACAAAAGATATACATAAATTGGCATCATTTTCTAGAAATAGAAATATAATAAAAGTTTTAGACTGTGAGGAGTACATGACTGATTTTCCACTGTATGCAGAATTGTTACAAAAACGTATTGACGAAGCAAAATCAAGACTTCATTTACTTGAAAAGGCTGAGAGAATTTTTAAAGACTGCTTAGATAACAGGTTTTCACATATTATTCTAGATAAAATTTTTATGTATTTGGGAGATATACATTTGAAATACTTCGTTGAAACTTTTTTCAATGTATTATGAATTTTAGAATAGCTAAAGCAATCACAAATATATTTTTTTTGTATTCCATTTTTACGTTTTGTTGAAAAAAGATTAGAACCAGTCCGCATTAACTCATTTATTTGCGAACTAATAACCAATACAGTGGAGAAATTATTGTCAATAAAATAATAAAATACAATATTCTTAAATAGAATTCAGATAATTTAAATTTCTAATCGTTTGTACACTTTGTACAGCACTGACAACATACTAATAAAAAATTGACTACGGGTGCAGTACTGCCATACCTGTACTGATACAATACTAGGTGTGCCAGTGCTGGCAGCAGAACTGCTTGTCTTTCGGCTACGACTGCTAATTTTTAAATTCAGAATCAATAAAAATATTAAATTTTCAAATATTATACGTACCACAAATAAAATGTATAAATAAATGATTGTATACAGTATAAATTATGGATTATTTTTTTGGGAAAAATATTCTCTACAACTACTGTTTCCAGTTTCGAAAATAAGTAAATATTCTTCAAATATAGTTACTTAAAAAAAATGATTCTTCAAAAAAAATTCTTTTGGCGATTTTAGCCACTTAAAACTTTACTTTTAAATGATTTAAGTCGACTGACATTTTTCCTGACCTCATATTTCGTTTTTTCTCCTTTTATATATTGTTCATAATAGAAATATTTACAGTTGCATAAAAAATGTAATTCGAGATATTGTAGAAGATTTTAGGACAGTAAAAAATGATCAGGAGAGCTATGTAATGTAAAGCTTGATTAGGAGGAGGGTTTTTCATCTTTATTTACGTTCCTGATTTCTATTTTCCCTCTTTTGTGTATAAATTAATCAGCTCTGCTAATGTAGTAAAAGATATGCAAATATCAGTATGGCAATGTGTGTTTCTCTAGACTATTTAAAGTGGAACTGTTGAATTTAAGTTCTAAACTAATACACATAGTAGTTGATAGTTGACACAAAAAGGGTGTGGATAATTTTTTCATTCGTGAAACGAGGAACAATTCTAGAGGTAATTTATGTTCATGAGAGTTGTACAAATTAAAAAATACTTCTATACATAATATTATTATGATGCATTATTCCAGGAGTATAAAATATTTTAGAACAGAGATGTTTAAAAGTCGCATCCAACAAAATATTGCATATTTGTAATTAATAATTTGTTTTCAAAATAAAGCAAAGGACATTGAAATTTATTGATCTCGCTAGACATGTAAATATTTTTATATAACAGCCATTTCAATGTAATGAATTTGATATAAACTCTCTTTTAAGTAAAAGGCACTATCTTCCACTTTTCAAATGTTGAATCACTTTATGTCTCTTTATACTTCAAATTTGGAATATCTTGGTATTTAAATTTTTGATTGTATTTTTGTATTTTTTCGACTTTTGAATATTTATTGTTTTTCAGTCTAAAATGGACACAGAAATTATCGAAGAAAGGTGGGAAAGCCTAAGATGCTACCAAAAAGTGATAAATGGATCAGTAAACGATGTCAAAAACTTTCTTCAACATGATGTTAATATCAATCGTTTGACCTTCACCGGCTACAATCACCTACATATTGCAGTAAAAAAAAACTCTGAAACCTTACGCACAAAACAATCATCATCCTATTTAGAAATTACTAAACTGCTTTTGGATTATGGAGCTGATATTAATTTCCCTGACAGAAATGGTGTGACTTCACTTCACCATGCTTTATTATCAGGAGATAATAATATGGTTCAAGTACTCTTGTGTAAAAGATTAAACTTTGTTAAGGTAAACGACAAGATAGGTAACATTCTTCTTGAACAAACACAAAATGTGGTGGATTTCCTATTAAAGAATGGAGATGATTTCAACATTAGTACTGAACATTACCCCATTTTGCTCGAGTTTGCTGCTAGAAATGGCGATGAAAAATCATTTGAAACGATTTTAATGAGAGATAAGGATTTTGATGTAAATTCTTGCATACCTGGAACAACGAGTGCAACAATTTTTCATACAGTTGCTGAAAGGGGTACGTGTAAGATGATTCGAAATCTTGTAAATCACAAAGCTAACGTTGATAAGCAGGACATGATGGGATATACTCCATTACACTATACTATAAGATCAGGACGTTTTTTTCAAAGCCGTTTTCTTTTACAATGTGGTGCTTCTGTTTTGTATTCTAACGTTGATGGTAAATCAACTCTTCATCTCGCTGCTCAATTCGGAGCAGATAAAGAAATCATTCAATCTATTTTGAGTAAAGGAATCGATGTTAACATAAATAACTCCAGAAATGGAAAAACGCCTCTTCATCTGGCTTGCGAGCGTGCACAGAACCTCGAGACCGTTACGTGTTTGTATGAAAATGGAGCAAATCTCAATGCTAAAGACGAATTTGGGGAAACTCCGTTTCATAAAGCTTGTTTACTTGGCTATTTGGAAATAGCTTCATATCTTATACATGTTGGAGTTGATTTAAATTTTACTAATGAACAAGGTCAAAATGCTCTTCATTATTCTATTTTGGGTAGTAGTGAAATAAGTACAATTGAACTCCTTTTGCGTAAGGGAATCAATGTTAATGCCAGAGACATTCATGAAAGAACAGCTCTTCATTACATTTGTCGGAAACTATCGCATTATAATTCTAGTATCATAAAAATATTTATGGAGTACGGTGCTGATATTAATGCCAAAGATAATAAAGGTGATACACCTCTTCACATCATTTCAACCAATTATGTTCATCGTGATACGTTAAAATATATTTTGGAAGCAAATGCAGATATTAATGTTATGAATCAAGAAGGTGATACTCCTCTTTCAAGTGCTCTGAAAATTTACAATATCAATCGCCTTGCTTTTCAACGCAAGAATTTAATGGAGCCTTTAATTGAGCATTTAGTCAAAGTAAAAGCTGTCAAATGTAAAGTCTGTAATGAAAATTTTGAATTCATGAAAGACGACACATTGCATGAATTTTATATAACATGCAAAAGTGAAATTTATAAAATAGAGCAGAAAATCTGCATTAGTAGTAATGTTTCATTTTTAGACTTCCTTACCAAGGATGTAAATAAATTGGCTGCATTTCTTAGAAATAGAGATATAATAGAGGCTTTGAATTCATACTCTTTTATAAAAGAATTTCCAATTTATGGAAACTTGTTGGCTCGACGATTTATTAAAGCGAAGTCAAGACTTCCCCTGTTAATGGCAACTACAGAAATTTTTAAATTTCAACTGAAACTTAATTTACCAGATATTATGCTTGACAAAATATATGAATATCTAAGAGAAAAAGACTTGAAGTGTTTTGTTGAAACCTTTTAAAATCTATTGTATAGCAAATTAATCGACGCTGTTTTCTAAAATTCAGTATTGTAGGTAATGTTAAATTAATTGACTATAAATAATTGATAATATTTATCAGGAAAATTTTACGTATTTTTAAGGGCATGTGATACATGAGAGAAGTAGTAAGTTCGTGTGAACGACTTGGTCCAGTTTCTACATGTTTACGTCCTAAATACATTAAATTTTGTGTTCAAAATTTATGAAATGGTAGAGAAAATAAAAACAAACGTAGATATAGACAGACTGCTTTTGGTTTGAATTGAATTAAATTTGCCAATTTTATTTCCTGAGTATCACATGCCCTTAAATGGATTAATAAATATTTTTTATAAAATAAATACCTGTTTAAAAAAAAAATTTTGTTTTTAACTATTTATGAACCCGATTCCATCCGAATTCATTACTTTTTTTGAAATTAGTTATACAATTATATGTGCAAAATTCAATAAAATTGCACGATGAGATTAAAATTTTTAAAAATTACAGCGATAACTCAGCAAACAAAATTTAAATTAATAAATATAATTAATCAGAATTTCATCGTCGAATATTTTTCAAAACAAAGTTATACAGCAAACTGTTAATAACGTATTGTAGATTGAGCTCAAGTTTATGACTTCTAATGTGAAGATTTTTTTTCCTTTTCTCTGCTCTCTAAAGTGTTGAAAGGTTATGAATAATAGACACTGTCCGAATTTGCCAAGGTTTGAGTCATCTGTACCTAAAGTCTGTACTCGATCCGAGAATCGTAACGTGCCTTACTAAGGGGGTAAGGGTGAAAAGCGTCTATGGCTAAGACTAGGGGGCTGAGAGTTTGAGAGGGCAAGTAATGACACTTCCGTTCGACGCGTTAACAAATAAACCCACCATCATTTGTCTACCCTGGAAATTTAGTGACTGTACCACTTTTGAACTGTTTTGACTAAAATATACGTTATTTTTTATTTAAGAAACCAGCATTGTGTCATTGTGCCTATCTTATGTCACGTCAAGGGTGATATGTCAATTGTAAGAAATATTCCAACATATTTCACATGTTATAGTCAAGCTCTGTAAAAACTAAATTTTTAATATATATTTTTCTAAAGTAGTACTATATGTGACCGGAATCAAAGATGCTTAAAAAATATTTGTTTTCTTCTATATTCTAATCCTTTACTGAAATTTTGAATGAATCTTTGAATTTATGGCACTGAAGAGGGCCCCCATATGTGGCCGAAACGTTTGCCTTTCTTTCTTTTCTTTTTTGCGCATTTTTAAATCTAATAATAATAATTTTAATCAAAGAAAATAAGAAGAAACTGACCCTATGCCAAAGAAATGAACAAAACTTTTAACAAGAATTAAACTTGAACGACTAAAATTTTATTCAGAACCAATCCAAAATAAATGTATGCCAGTAGTTTCTTTGAATTGCCTACTGTGAAGCTTATTGACCCATTTCATATATAATCTATATTTACGGCCCTCACTTTTATTATTTAATAATATCATAGTTTGACAGGTATTAAAATACTGATAGTAAGTTTAACAAAGGTGAAACGAAACGATGCCATGCATCATTTGTCAACGATAACATGAAACTAATTTTTCTTCTTCTGCATAATATCAGATAAATAAGTTAAAACGATTTTTATTTTTTATGAAAACGTTTTCCATTGTATATAAAGGTAAAAATGTATGCGAGTCAATTTTTAATTTGATGCTCTATCTAATCAATTTCATTTTAAATGTTGCGTTAACAAAAATGTTTAACGATAAATATAATCATGTGCAAATATTTATAACAATCTTAGAATTAAACCAGTGCTTTCATTACCACGATATTAATTTAAAATATCATTATTAATTATTACTGTTTACTATGATATGATAAATTGATTCTGATCTTATCTTTGCTAATCTTATACGTAAAATCATTCTTTGTTCATAATTGATAATTTTAATTTAAAAACTTTTAATCTGTTAAACAAATAATGACAATGGAATAAAAAAAATAATTTTTTTTGAAGATAAAATACGATCTGAAAGAATATCTCATTCATCTATAAACAAAAATCAGGTAACTGAATTCAAATCATGGAATACTGGCACTCAATATTGAATTATAAAAATTATATAAATTTCAATTATACATTATATAATATTAAGGATACGTATATATAATTATTCATAAACGGCTCGTACATAGTTTCCAAACAAAAAGAAATTATCTGTCCCTAATCGTGTTATTATGATTGGGTATCGTACAATGACGTGTTAAGAACTTTTCTTCTTGGAAATGGTCTTATCTTAGATAAATTTAAAGCTTTGTAAAGCATTATATTCACATTTGCTGAAAGGCTAGTGAACTTTAGTCAAGTTTCTTAATTCCTTTCATATTTATTAGTTCAATTAGTGTTTTCAAAAATCTATACAATGTTTAAGTATTTGATATTGGTATCATCGGTATTACTTTTGAAGTTTGTGTCGGAGTTTCAAGCTGAACCTTTAGTGAAAATAACGCAAGGGCTGCTTAAAGGAACCACTTTTGAAACAAGAAATGGCAGAAATTTTTCAGCTTTCACTGGTATTCCATACGCTCAACCTCCAATTAAAAACTTAAGGTAAAATTCAAGTGAATTGATTGAATTTATTTAATTCAATACAGACACTAGATTTCAATTCATCAGATTAGACAGTACGTTTAGCGCGGGTATTCTCTCCCCTTTTCATTTTTTATTGATATTTCGTTCATTACACTGTTTAATTCTAGGTTCAGTAGACCTTTACCAGCAAAACATTGGCAGGGAATACGTTTGGCAAATAAGGAGGGAAATTTCTGTCCCCAACCTGTCAATGGAACGGTTATTGGAGATGAAGACTGTTTAATTTTGAATGTTTTCACTCCTAGAATGAAATTTGATTCATTGGTAAAAAGTTTAAGAAATTATATATTTATAATTTTGAAACAGTTTTTCTAGTTGATCTATACATTAAATTTATAGATTTTTTTTTGTTTCACTTAGTTCTATTAACGACTTTATGACTTTTAAAAATAAAAAATATGATCAATACTTTTATTCCAATACCAGCAATATTTGTACAAAATAGTTCTACATAAGTATTCACTTGGTTTAAAATTCTGTGAAAATATAGAAATTGAAATTCAAGATCTAAGTTCACGATACAATACAATTATGAAACAGAATTATATTTAATAAAAAAAAAAATCCAGGTTAATGGCTCTTTATTGCCAGTAATGGTATGGATTCATGGAGGAGGCTTTCACACAGAAAATAGTAATCTCAGCACTTATGGTCCTAACTACCTCTTGGATAAAGATATTGTCTTTGTATCGATTAATTACCGTTTGGGAATCCTTGGATTTCTCTCTACTGGGGATGTAGTGGCTCCAGGAAACTTTGGATTGAAAGATCAAGTTCTTGCACTTAAGTGGATTCAGAAAAATATTCGAGTCTTTGGTGGGGACCCCAATCGAGTCACAATATTTGGGGAAAGTGCAGGAGGTGCTTCAGTCACTTTTCATGCACTTTCAAATTCGTCTAATGGTAAGAGGATTTATTATCCAATTAATATTAATACTTTGATGCATTTCTAATTTAATATTTATGTATTATTCAACAGGTCTTTTTCATCAGTATATAATTCAAAGTGGAAATGCATTGGTACCTTGGGGGTATCGAGACAGAAATGACTTTAAAAGCGACGTAAATTACATCGCTAAAAATGTTGAATGTCCAACGAACAATTCTGAAATTCTCATAAAGTGTCTGAGAGCAATAGATCATGTGAAATTAGTGAATTTAACAAAATACAACGTTCTAGACTTCCCTGAATTGTTATGGATTCCCACAAACGAGGTAGAATCGGAAGATGCATTTTTAACTGACAGTCCAAAAAATCTAATAAATCAAAATAAAATGAGATATTATCCGTTCATAAGTGGTGTTGTGGCAAATGAAGGTTTATATATTACAGCTCGTAAGTTTTTATTTAATTCACAAATGAAAAACAATTAATCGACAAAAATGTTAAGCAAATGAATCATATGATTTATTAATTATTATCACTTTTTTTAAAAAACAAATTGTGTTGTAAAATTTGACAAGCTTCTAGTATATATTACTTCTCTTAGTAAAAAATTAATCTGCTTTTGATTACAATGATTTTGATCTATTGCAGCATTTTATGGAAATTTTACGACTGAGTCAAGTAGAAATATTCTGGAAAGATGTATTAATTCGACTTCAAATCGTTTCTTGAAGCCAGGGGATTTACCGAAATTCAAGGAAGCAATTAAAGATTATTATTTTAACGCATCAGTTTCATCTGAGAATGAAGACGCGGTAAATATACGGGCTGCGTATGAATGGGTAGCAGGGTAGGCTTCAAGTGCAAGTAGGTCAAACTTACTCAAAGGTATACTGGTATTGCTGTCACACTTGCACTCAACCATATTCTGCAACCCACTCTTGGCCACTCTCTATTCGTTTTAAAATTACAAGAAATAAGAAGCATTTATTCATTAGGTATGTTTTTGCCCAGGTGAATATATCCTCGTGGAAATCACGTGGAAATTTACGTGGAAATCCGTGTATTTATTTGGAACCGGTTCATGTGGATTTTGCACGTAGATTTCAATCACACGCTGCAGTTAAAGTTCACATGAATTTTCACATAGAAAATATCTACACTGAGAGAAAATTATCACGCAATTTTACTGTTTTCGGAGGTAGCGCAAGGATATTCGTTAAAACCGAGAACTTTTAATGACCCGTAATTTTGTTTACTGTCACCATCCATAAAATTTACTTGTTTGCACCGGAATATTTTTTTTCAGTAATTTTCATAGTACGCTATTTGAAAAGTTTCTCTTGACGCCAGTAATAAAATACAAGCCTAACAGAAAAATATTCCGTTAGTGTGTTTAAAGGAATACAATTGCTATACGAGCGACTTTTGCTGTGAGTTGGTTAAAAAAACTCGGGAGTCAGCAAGTAATTTTTACGGTTATTTGACTGGAAAATTCGGCGGGACGGTGTGAATATGCATGTAATCATAATAATCATATGCGAGCACGTGTGTGTATGTGTGTGTATTTGATTGTGTCGAGGTAGTAACAATAACTAAACATGTAGTTCAATTAACATGAGGCGAATAGTATAATCAATTGAAGCTCTCATAGTAAACATAAGCAGTAGAAGTTACTTCATAAGAGTAGTTAGAAAAACAAACTGATGATAAGTATATAAGTGTACTATTTTATTTTAATAGTACTTCATTAGTTGGAATTACTTATTGCGAACTTGAATGCATAATTTCGTTATGAGATAACTTTTTTAATTCAAAAGTTTCATCAAATTTTTGGAATTGAAAAAACTCAAATTTTTTAGATTCTGAACATACGATGATTTTACTCTTGAAAACAAAAATTATCGGACCTATATAAAGTATCACTAATGTGCAATAATATAAATTAATTAGTTGAGTTTTTTAAATATAAATTAATACTTATAAAATGTATATAAATCTTTTTATTATGTAATTTTCTATAATTCAGAAATTTGATCTGTTTCTTTCAAAAATATTTTATTTTATAGAAAATCGACTTAATAATTAAGAATCTTACAAATTTTAATCAGAATCATAAATTGGCATAAAATTTAAAAATTCCTGATTACACGGGGCCTATTACCATACAGCGGAGCATAATCTTCTTCTTATTCTTCTTCTTTTTCGTACAGCGTTGGCACCGTACTGACAAAGCGTTGTACATTTGAACTGCGCATGCGTCTATTACAATACGCTACTACTACACAAGATCGAGAAAATCAAAATGGCCGGAAGTATTGGCGAAATGTTAAGTGAGATGGGCGATAATCACGGCAATTTCGACCTCTTCAGATTGGATTCGAGTGTACGCATAAAAATTCGTATATGCGGCGAAGTCACATAATAGTATATTATGTGCCTAGGCGCATAATGAGGGTTATTACGCGACGAGCGACAATGCTCGCAGGAGATCGAAGCCAAGGCGTAGTCGAGTCGTAGGTGAGGCGCGATCAGTCCTGCGAGCATTTTGACTGAGTCTCGTAATTACCCGAATTGTGTGCATTGACACATACACTGAGAGACTTCGTTAGAATAAATCGTAAAAGTGAATCATATTTTAGTATAATATCGTTTCAAAGTGAGGCAAACAGGGTTTACGTATCAGAAATTAATATAGTGGTTTTCAAGCGGTGAAATTAATATTTTCGTTTGAATAAATGGAATATATGTTTTACTAACTGCTATAAAACCTACGAGAATTTGAAATTTACTATATCAAAGTTTCGAAGCGAAACAAAGAATATGTGAATCCGAAAACCACTATATGAAAAATCACTCACTCCACCAAAAAGTTTGACCTTCAGAAGGGAACGTCACCGGGTTATGGATTGTGGTGTCTTTTTCTAACGCGTGCGAAGCAAGAGGAAGATAGAGGGGAGAGAGCTTTGGACACTCAGAAGAGGGGATAGGTTTCAGTGGAAAGTCATACACAAATATTATTATCATACCTTAGTTATGTTCATATATTTAAGTACACAATGCTACACTATTTATATTCGCATACGCTTGAAATTAAATTGCAGAATCGCCTTTGGGTTCGAACCCCCTAACTCTACCTATATATACATTAACTAAACGCATTCCTAACGCCTAAAGCCTCTCGGCTATTCTCGCTTGCCATATTCCGAAATAAATGTCGCTTATAAGCCACTACTGAGTTGGGGGTTGGACAGACTTGGATTCGAGTCTACGAAGCTATTCGGATAACGTCGGAAAAACTCGGACGACATTCTGAAACAAATTATATGAAAAACCAGGAATTAATGTTTTGATTTTTGCTGCGCGTCGTGAGGTTTCTGGCAAGTTCATATTCATAATATGAATTTCTCAAACATGCTTTCCAAAATGTGATATTCATTATTTATCTTATTCAAATTATTTTTAGACAACTTAGTAATCATAGTATCATTTTCTCGTACTTTCAATTTCTCGAATAGAGATTCATAATATTTAGTATTTAAAATACTACTTTATCTTCTTCATATATTAAAGACCGTTATGACTATATCAAACTTCGATGTCATAATATGAATAAGTATAATAAAGCCTCGGCTTTCCCCATTTTGGAACGATATTATACTAAATTTTGATTCATCTTTATCATTTACTCTAACGAAAAGTCTCTCAGTGTATTCTATTTTATGTGACTTCACACTGAGAAAACTGGAGTGTCAACCTAAACATTTGGAGGGTGATTCAGACTATATTTGAGGTTAAACTATAAGACAGCCTTCTAGATAGTGTAACTTATTACCCGTGAATTGTGAAAATAAGATGGTCAACTTAAATACTTTAGAGGGAAAAGTTGATCATCGCAGAGAGAAAAATAGATTATCGAAGAGGGAAAAACAGACTATAATCTACTTCTATGGCTAACCTCAAAACTATTACATTTAAGCTTTCACAATTATTATGTTATTATAGCAAGTGAAATAGGTACTCAACAATTAGTTGGCAAAAATAACCCTCGTGACACTTTAACACGTAAAGGACGCGAAACTGGCAATGAGGTTAGAGTCCACGCTGGTGATATTGGAGGAAAAATAGGCGAACCCACGTGACTTTACAATTTTGGCGCGTATTTCACCAATCGACACTCTTTATAGTGATTCTGACCCTCTGGTAACAGTTAAGCAGAATATCAAATGAGTGTCTCCCTGACCAAAAAGAAAAAATTTCGGAGAAAGTGTTGTACTATCTAGAAGTTCAAACTGACTATCTACATTTTGACACTCAAAGTTTGACACTCCAGTTTTCTCAGTGCAGCGCATATACGAGTTTTTATGCGTACACTCGAATCCAATCTGAAAAGCTCGAAATTTCCGTGATTATCGCCCATCTCACTTAACATTTCGGCAATACTTCCTGCCATTTTGATTTTCTCGATCTCGTGTAGTAGTAGCGTATTGTAATAGACGCATGCGCAGTTCAAATGTACAACGCTTTGTCAGTACGGTGCCAACGCTGTACGAAAAAGAAGAAGATTATGCTGCGCTTTATCGTAATAGGCGCATGCGCAGTTCAATTGTTACATTATGTGCCTCTGTATCGTAATACACAACATTACGCTACTCTCAACCGTAGCGTAAAACGCGTTTATGCGCCGGAGACACATAAAATAGAATATGTGCCAATGCACACAATTCGGGTAATTACGAGACTCGTTTAAAATGCTCGCAGGACTGATCGCGCCTTGGCTTCGTCTCAGCTTTGTATTGGCTTCGTTTCAGCTTTACCTCAGCTACGCCTCGACGCCCTCGACTACGCCTTGGCTTCGATCTCCTGCGAGCATTGTCGCGTAATAACCCTCATTATGCGCCTAGGCACATTACCAGTTCTGAACAGTAAATTTCTCGCGCTGGCAACAGTAAAATTTACTCAGTATAAATTTCCTAGCTTAAAAAATAATTTTTTACTGTGAAAACAGTGAACTTAACCTTCCATGCGAATATCCCTCCGTTGCCGTCAAAAACGGCAAATATTACAGTCTTAACTCCAATTTTCCTTGTACTTTTTCTCTCAGGGTACGTGGAAATTAATTCACGTGGAATTCCACCTGAACCGGTTCCAAATTAATACACGGATTTCTACGTGAATTTCCACATGACTTCCAGCACGTAAATATTTTCACCTGGGTGCAGAAACGCCATTATTATTAGTAAGATATTATAGCATTATTTTTATTAAATTATTATAGTTTTTTTCTGTCTTAATGTAGTTTTTGGAAAGTTTCACTAAATTTGCTGGTGATAGTGAGTTTGTATACCCAGCTGCGATCTTACCAGTAAAGATGGTCAATGATGGAAAAAGTCCTGTTTATCTTTACTTATTTGGTTATCGTGGAAAAACAAGTTACCTCACCCTTGATTATGATATAGAGGATAATATTGGTGTTACTCATGCGGATGATTTATTATATCTATTTTCTGGCGTACACTCACAATTTGTAAGCGAAACAGATAAAAAAGTCATCGATTTGATGGTTGACTTTTGGACATCATTTGCAATAAATGGGTGAATATTTTAAAGTATACATTACTTTCATACGAAACAAGTCAATTTCATTATTAATATGCTGAAAAAAATGTGAATAATTAAATCTTATTGCAAAATAATTATTATATTATCAAATTATTATCTTTGTCTATTGATTTATTAATTTTTTAGGAAGCCAACATCTGGGCTTTTGGCCATTCCTAATATTTGGAAACCATATTCTGTAAACAGCAGCTTTCTTCGAATTGGTAATACCAACATGAATACTGATCCATTAGTCACGTTTGAGCAGAACTACTTCACTGATCGTGTAGACTTTTGGAAAAAACACGTTCCAATACTTAATTTATGAACTCTTACTGTATTTTAAAAAAATTTGATTTTAGTAGCGATTTACTTAGGAACCCATATTGGATTCTATATACAGAGGTTTTCATCTCGAATTTTTTCTGAAAAGAAAAGAGAAAACCTATATGGGATCCCATGTCAGAACCTGTCTTAGATACCTTGTTTGAAAAAATATGTGAATCTATGTGGGTTCGTACACCACTTTCTATGCATAAGATATGTATATGCATATAACATAGGTTCACATTTTTTCCGACAAGATATTTGGGACAGGTTTGCATATAGCCTTGGTTGGCTACATTATAACTTATCTTGTCTTGCTTGTCCAAATCATATGATACTCTTTGATAAGTGTGATTTTACTTATGACTACATACCTTTACGCATTTGATTCTCTATCGATTTTCATTGTCAAATTTTAATCATTTTATTTAAAAAACAAAATATGACCTCTAAAAAACTTTGTAATTTCGAGTAAGTTCGAATAAATTTTTGAAAAATCGCTTATTTTGTAACTTATTTAGAAGGTTTCATACTTTTTTATGCACCCTACATATTAATTAATTTACGTTTTTAATGGTTGCATTATGTAAACATAAGTAAGAACATATGTTCGTCAAAAAATTAAAAAAATCATATTTAAATAAGATAATACAACAATTGAAAAAAATCATAACCAATGATAATGTTTGATCTATTTTACTAATTTTTCCAAATCATTTCAGTCGATTATATCGACCTTATCGACCTGTGATTTAGTAATAACTTAACGTTATTCAAGTCTAGATGACATTTTCAATACATTATGAAAATATTTTCTGTGAAAAAAGGAATGCATCCACTCCGCTGGGTATCGAACCCAGGACCTTTCGATTGCCGGTGGAATGCTCTATCATCTGAGCTACGGAGCTTTCACACAACTTTTCTCACAGAAAATTTCTTCATAATGTATTGAAAATGCCATCTAGTCTTAAATGACGTTAAGTTATTTTTAAATCACAGGTCGATAAAGTCGATATACTAGAGTTCCGTTATCGCGGTGAGTAATACACTCTTCTAATGATTGACATAATCGAGTAAAATGATTTGGAAAAATTAGTAAAATAGTTAATGATATATACGTAGTCAAATGGGCGTAAACATATTCTGTGAGAAAAGTTTTGTGGAACCTCCGTAGTTCAGATGATAGAGCATTAGACCGGCAATCGAAAGGTCCTAGGCTCGATACCCAGCGGAATGGAAGCGTTCCTTTTTTGACAGAAAAATTTTTCATACTGATAATGATTGATGTTTGAATTTTTTACTGCCTACTTTATGAGGACACAAGTCTCGGTATCAGATAGGATACTTTCCCGATAGATGTTCTCGTAGACAATTTCAAGCTCTTAAATCGCGCAAAGCAATTAACGATTTAAAGAATTTGAAATCTTTCTATGAAAAGAGAGACGCTTTCGACAACGCTGGGGTTCAAGCCCGGGTCTTTCAAATTGCCGGTTGACTGCTCTAACCAATTGAGCTACACAGGTATCCGACATCACCTTCTCTAGAGAAAGAACTCGTAATATCCAGGGCCGGCTTGAGAAAATTTGACACCCTAGGCAGAATAAATATTTGCGTCTCTTCAAACTGAAGATAGATTAATTTATCACTATATTAAGCAATCTGGAGTTATATTTTCGCGATAAAATCAACAAAAGTCAAGATTTTCCAGTTAAATCAGCACAATTTTTTAATCTCTTTTATATAATTGTAACATAAAATAAATGCATTGCACATTTGGAAAAATATAATCAATTGCACATTAATTTGTAGCAACCAAATTACAGTGCAAATATTCCATGTTATAAAAATGAAAATTTCACCCCGACTTTGCTGCCTCCTAAATTTTGCCACCCTATGCGGTTGCCTATTTTCATGGGTTTTACTGTCCAAGTACGGTAAAAATCCCCACCACAAATATTCCCTGATTTGCTAATGTTATACTAAACACTCCCGGAATGACACGAAAAACGTCCTTTCCTTGCATAAAGTATCGTATGCAACTTATAGGGCCAAGTGCGTACTCGGCCTCGGACGTAGTTTTTCATATTCGCCTGCTCCGCGCGCTCCGCTACAGCTCGTACGAAAAACATCGTCCTCTGCCGAGTACGGCAAAGCTTGGCGCCAAGTTACATAGTGTATCTATTAATTGGCAATTATAAAATCCTATTTACGTAATCACTAAGAGAAATGATTCTGGTTGAATTTGTCCCCATCATTTACGATTTTAGTTGAGGTAACCAGAAATTTGATTAGAATAACCATTTTCCTGGTTATCCTGACCCTGTAGTTGAGAAAAAAATTAACCTCAACAACGGTTACTGATACCAGAGTTTTTTCTCAGTGTAGGATGCACGCAAACCGTTTATTAAATCTATTTATCTGGTAGGGGACAAGGCTATCCTGCCCAGTATTATCGTGTGTATATCCTAAGACTATATGGATGCGCGTTGTTCTGAGTCTGGGAACTTCTCCACTCGATCTCCGATTGATTACAGTGTGCTTTCTGAAAATCGTAAGCGCACCAGTTTCTCCCCAGCTCTCTCCACACACTTCAAGAAGAAAAAGAGAAGCAAGGCTCCCAAAGTGAAGCAAGGTTCATCCCTGCTGACATCGCCTTCTGGTTCGCAGTCTGGAGGTGGCTTTTTCCCACCACCGTTTCTCGATCCCTCTCCTGCTCCTGAGCTGTTCTAATCTCGCAAGTCTTTATCTGCTGATATAATTGAAGAGGTTGTTAGCGGCAGGCGTACTAGGTTGTTCAAAAAGTTTTGAAAGCGACATCTATAGAGCAGTAAAAGAACCAAAATTTCTACGCCATTTTAAGATTTCATCTTTCATATGAACATACCCAAAGTGTCATTCCACTCTGTCAATTCATTGTTTGTTTACAAGCCATTTGAAGTTGACTTGTCAGTGTATTTTTGTACAATGGAAAAAACCGAATATCGTGCAGTGATAAAATTCTTTGTTTTGGAAGGTTTATCAGCAACGGAAATTCATACAAAAATGGTGAAAGTGTTAAAGGAAGCTGCTCCTTCATTTCCAACTGTGCATCGATGGGTTTTAGAGTTTAGACGTGGTCGAAAAAGCGTTGAAGACGATCCACGCTCAGGACGTCCAAAAAGTGCATCAACACCAGCATTCATATCAAAAGTACAGGATATGGTTTTGGAAGATCGTCGATTGACCGAGAGAGATTTAGCAGAGGCCCTAGACATCTCATTAGGCAGTGTGAGTCATATTTTACGTGAAGTTTTGGGTTTCAGAAAGCTCTGTGCACAATGGGTGCCGCATTCGCTCACAATGGAACAAAAACACGTTCGAATGCGACTTTCTAAGCAACATTTGGAGCGTTTTCGAAAGGATAAAAAGGATTTTTTGCGTCGATTCATCACTATGGATGAGACTTGGGTCTTCCATCATGATCCTGAATCAAAACAAGAGGCTAAGGAGTGGTGTGAACCAGGCACTTCGGCACCGAAGCGAGTTCGTGTCCAGAAATCGGCGAAGAAGGTGTTAGCATCAGTTTTTTGGGATGCAAAAGGGATTTTGTTGGTGGATTATCTCCAAACTGGCAAAACAATAAATTCTGAATATTATTGTAACCTTTTGGATCAATTGGATGCAAAAATTCGTGAAAAAGGACCCGGTTTGCAGAAGAAAAAAATCCTTTTTCATCGAAACAATGCACCCGCTCACACAGCTCAAAAAACCATCACTAAAATAACCGAATTAAAGTAGGAATTGTTGCAGCATCCACCTTATTCGCCTGATTTAGCTCCCTCTGACTTTCGGCTGTTCCCACACCTCAAGAAATTCCTTCGTGGGAAGCATTTTTCATCAAACGAAGAGGTTATAGCCGTCGTCGAGGAGTATTTTGCAGGCCTTGCAGAAAGTCACTTCCATGATGGGATAAACAAGTTGGAAAACCGTTGGACCAAATGTATTGATCTTATGGGAGATTATACTGAGCAATAAAAGTGATTTCACCAAAAAAAAAACGTATTTTCATTTCCGCTTTCAAAACTTTTTGAACAACCTAGTACATCCACAGAAACGATCTAATACGCCAAATCTGAGTTCTGCTGGTTATAATTTTTTTTTACAGGCTTCTATGATCCGGAAGAAGGCTCTTACGAAGAATATCGATATTCGATATCTGGTCTCATCAAACCAGAGACGTTTCAATCTAGAACCCAAGGAGAAAGTTACTTTTGTCCGAAGAAGAACTAATAATGATAGCTCTTCTTCAGAGACCATCGATTTTACTTTTGAGATGGCGGTAATTCCTCGGTGTGTTTATATTGCTGACTTTGAATTAGAATTAACACCGAAATTTGCTCCACCCAGAACATGTTTTTCTTCCCGACCATTATGCGAGTTTTGAGCCGAACACCGTAGCTCTCAAACTTGCTCTAATATTGTGCACCGATTTCGGTTACTCTTACTGTCAGATCTCTTAGTGGGCTGGCCCTACAGGTCTTGAATTCTCCTGCTAGTGACCGTGACTCAGTGATGAATATTGCCAAATCCTTCCTTGAACTCAGTCAGAGGAATAATGATTTTATCCCTTGGATAATGAAAAATCCGGCTACAAACAAGGTCGGTAAGGGTTCCTCAACGGACGGCATGTACTCTGTTTCTCTTTCTGGTGTTATCTAACCAAATTCTTCTTTTATTTGTGTGCCCGTCCTACCTTATTTACAAATTCTTAGATTTGTTAATTTTTTAGTTTATTTTTTCTTCAGTTTCTTCCTTCGACTATGCCACCCCAAATACTGTTATTATTGTGCGGACTAAACTAATACATTTATTTTTTCGATCTATTTTTACATTCTCATCATGGATGAGAAGGTATTAGTCTTCTGTGAAAAATGACTTTCCAAATTTTCATCAAATCTTTATGTTTTGAGACCCCCTGAGTCAGAAAATATGGTTTTTACGAAAATGTTAGTCTATTATTTGTCTGTAGTAGTAGGTCGTATACTCGATAACTCTCGATAGAATTATCAGATTGAATTGAGCTTGGGCACACTTTATCGGAGCCGAAAAAGTAAGGACAAGTTCGTTAATCAGCCACATCCAACCAAAATTAAGAAAACTAGACCATTTTTTGAGTTTTTGAAAAAATAAAAAATTCTAATACCGGTTTTTGATAGTGTTCATAAATCTCTACTAATTATCCTAATAACATTTTTCGATTAAACCAAAATTAGGAAAGTTACACTATATTTAAACTTGAAAAAAGTCAATATCGCTAAATTCCATTTTCCAGTTAAATTATACGAGATATGAAAAAAAGTTATGATACAAAATTTTATACTACATAAAGATTTACAAAATTTGAATTGCAACATTTCTTCATAATGTAAGATATTTATATGGTCAAATAGAATATTAATTAAATTTTCACCTAATTAAATAAAAATCACATATTATTAATGGAAGGATAGATGAAGGAGATAGCATGAAGAATTATAAATAAATATTGTAATATCTGGTACCAATTACCAATTGGATGAGTGACCAAAGTTTGGCCATGTGACCGATATATTTTAACAGTGTCGTTTCCACCAATTCTTGAATCATTCGAGATCAGATAATATCTGATAGTAGAGTATAGCTGGGAGTGATTGCCCTAGACATATGATTTTACATCGAATGGATTGCTGAGTTGTGAATGTAAGGTGTCAAAGTGTTGACGCTAATAAACTTCTTGAGCTTTCTATGAGGCTTTGAGAAGAATGGTCCTAAACCTAAAATGAGATTAGGAACGGAGCCATCAGGAGACGGAAATATTATTCCGCGTCATCTGATTCTTTTACTTTTAAGATTTTACTTCCAAAAATTTCGTGTAGTAAAAAATTTTTAAAAAATTTAAAAAATTTTTTTTTTTTAAATATGTAACAATAACGTAAAAATGAAGGAAACTGTTGTAAGTAACTAATATTTCAAAAAATTTCTTTACATAATTTACTTCAAAATTCATCTCATGTATATTTATTTTATAGGTGTCGTTATCTATCAATATAACCTAAAAAGGTTGACACCAGTTATCCCAACAAAATTTTTTTAAAGTTTAACGAACTCTCATAGCAACTAATATGCTATGATGATCATTTTACAATATAATTTTATGCTTTTAACATGGATTTTTTGAAATTTAATTTTATATAAAAATTTAACCAATTATCAAACAATTTGATGAATGGAAGTAAAATACCAAATATGTCATCCACGGTATGTTTATTATTATTATTATTCTTTCTCTCTTTTATCTTCTCTTAATTTTATATTTTATATTGAAAAAACAAAAATTTTTTATTGTATAAATATTATCTTTTTACTATATTTATAATTCTTCAAAAATTTTTATATATATTCATTTTGTATTTCCTTTTTATAGTCTTGATAAGGACCGAAAAATCGGTCGAAACGTTGACGTACTTTCTAAATAAAACAACTATACAAATCCGGAAAGGCCATTCACTTTAATGTTAAAATTATAATACCGGTAACAACATATCTACAAACAAAAAATATAGTTTTGAGAAAAACGCGTTCAAATTTTTGCTTCAGTATAAATTGAAAAAGAACTTTTTGTACTTGTACAATAAACTTGTACCTACAACTGAAAAAAAATTTCAAATATTTATCTTCAATACGTTCCCCAAAAAAAAATTTCTAAAAAAAGCACGTTTTTTCGGCCGAACAAAGTAGAAACCCCCCTTAAACATTTAGTTTCTTCGTGAAGCACGAACTACTACATACTATACATATTGATATAGATGAATGTAATTTGAAAATTACGATAAGAGAAAAAATTCTGAATATAATATTAAGCTAAATATTTTACTTTATCCTTGAATGAATTTATGTAGTTACACATACACTATTTGTCATATTTAACATTTATCCTTGTTTATAAAACAGTAAATACGTATATACTAATAGCTGAATATATATGCGAATATAATACCTTTAACTTCCATTTTATTTTGAAAATAAAGGGGAATATTTATTACATACATAAAGTTTTTATTCTTTTCATAATTTTTTTCATTATCGTTTTTCATAAGTGAATCTGCAAACATACACATATATTATATCATCTCTTCATTAAACAATTCACATATTTTTATTAAAACATTACCTATTTTAAAAGGTAGGGGAGAAGCGGCGAAATTGGCGCACCTAATAGAAAGTGCGAGTTTAAAAAGAAAGTATATGACTAAGAATTATGAAAAAATATTTATTTAATAGCTGGATATCTTTTCTATACTTTCCAATGGATAAAGATTGCATTGAAAATTATTAAAGCAGGTTTTTATTCAGATTTCCGAAGGACTGCACCTGCGTCAATTTACCCGCCATGTCGGGTAAATTGACGCACTAATATTATAATCTTCTCTTGCCACGTATTAGTTATATTTTCATAGATTCAGAATTACATTTCAGTAGCAAAGGTTGATGAAAAGAGGTAGTTATAATTTGAAACTAAATTTGAGATAGTATATCAAGATATGTGAAGTTTTTTATACCTTTATTCACATAAACCAGCCAAAGTTAAAATATATTTTATATTTGTACAATAAAATACTGGCAATTGTGGATATTTAAGTGAATATTCAAATTGAAATCATTTTTATAGAGAATTATTTGAATTTGTAATCAGAAGTATATACAATTATTAACTTTAGAAGACTTATAAATAATAGAAACAATCAATTAAAAATACAAATTTTTTACTTACATTGCTTTCATATCTTAAAATCGAGAAAACTTTCAAAACACTGTCAGACTGCAAATTAATTATTAAAAATCGCTTTTAAAATGCCTTAATACCTCAAACTTAAAAAAAAATTTAACCACTGATTTTTCAAATGAATATAACCTTACAAAGTCGTTACATTAGTTTTGCGAACCACATTACCTCCCATGTCACAAAAAATCGTCAGAAAAAGATTAGTAGAAAAGTCCAGCAACATTCAAAAGTATATATCTATATATTAATAATTGTGTACTTACTATATTCTTTATATTTTCAATCATAAACATCCGAGCACTTGACTTCAGTCACCGGTTTCCAGAAACGCAACACGTGTGCCAACTTCGCCTCTGATTTGAATCTCGTATGCGCCAATTTTGCCGCAAGTGTATCGTTCATTAATTAAATACTTTTTACGTAAAATGCTTATTTTTTCATACAAATATTCTATCCTAATCGTAAGATTAAATATCAAAGATTATAAAATCGTTGCATTAATCTAATTCACCCTGAATTACTATTATTTAACGATTTAACTCAATGGCTTCGAACATAACCATTATGCCAAAAAACGATTAATCGCAATAAAACTGTATTAAGCAATTAGATTTTTATAATTTTTTCTATCAAATACATATCATACAAGAATGCACACGATAGAACTATTTTTATTTTTTGTTATGTTATCATTTTCTGAAAAATAGGGTGCGCCAATTTAGACGACGCGCCAATTTCGCCGCTTCTCCCCTAAATTTTTCTGTGAATTTTATTTACATACATTTTTGACACTAATTAGGACATCATTCATTATTATTATTTTTTTTTTTGATGATACAAATGCTCATATACAGCATTGAATACTTTCATGATACGTTCTTACATTGATATAATATTAAGCTGTTAGCCAATATTAATTTGGATAATGTTTGAATTAATTGCATCCAATATACATGCCTGTGAAGCTGTACCCACACTATTAAAAAAACAACTTTTTTTTTAGAGTTCTGAGCTCCTTTAGAATAGTTCTAGAGTTCCTGATAGTTTTTAAAAATAGTTCCGGGGTTTACATGCCTCAAAAATCAGATTTTCAAAATGGGGGGCTAAGTTCACGCTCCCCCACTTTCGAAAAATTTCAATTTTTTTCAGCGTTCTGGGAAGATTTAACATAGTTCTAGAGTTCCTGACGCTTTTCGACAATAGTTCCGTGAATTTCCGGGCACAGTGAACTTTCAAAAAAAAAATTCCAGCCCCCCACTTTTTACATATTCACTTTTTATCGATATATGTCTGTAGTACTCCAAGAGTTCAAGAGTTCTGTGTAACTCAAATTTTGAAAATTTTTATTCCCAAAAAGTTGTGAGATTTCAAAGTTGACCAAAAATTTTGAAAATCAATTTTTGAAAAGTTCCAAGAGTTCTGGTCAGAGTTCTGTTCTCCCACGAAATAGTTCTACAAAAAAGCCCCATAACATTTTTCTCTCAAGTCAAAATCCAAAAAGCTGTGGGACTTCAAAGTTGACCAAAAATTTTGAAAATCAATTTTTGAAAAGTTCCAAGAGTTCTGGTCAGAGTTCTGCCCCCCCCGGAATAGTTCTACAAAAAAGCCCTATAACATTTTTCTCTCAGGTCAAAATCCAAAAAGCTATGACACTTCAAAGTTACCCAACAATTTTGAAAATCAAGTGTTCTGTTATGATTTAGTTTTTCCAAAGTAAACTTTATTCCTAAAAATCATCCTGTTTTATTTATTGATACCTTTTTCTTAAAAAAATTGTGATCATCACAGATATATTTTACCAGTTATACGAAATAGTAATTCAAAGTTGATCAATTGCAGAGTATTTGCTTCACTTCAGTCCCCTCAGTTTCAATGAACCCCTCATGGACTGAAAGAAGCTACTTTCAAAAAATTCAAAAAATCTCAGGTATTTTTGTTTCTTGAACAAAACCAAATTTACACATTTTTTATAAAAAAATATGTTTGCGCCAGCTTAACGTTAAGCTGGCACTACACACCATAAAACATGTTAATAAAATGATTGAACCAATTTATTTATGTACCATAATTTAAGGCTTACTTTAGGCTCTCGAAATACAATAAACCGGAAGTCGTAACATTTTTTTATTTTTTTAAGATATGAGCTGTGCTATCTTAAGTTATGAAATATTTGAAAATCAATAGAACAAACTGATTAAGGCAATTCATTCTCATATCATAATTTAAGGAGGTCCGATCAGCTGGCACCTCCACAACGGAATAGAAATATTTATTTCGTGTGCCTCCGGCGCGTAAACTCGTTTTTACGCTACAGTTGAGAGTAGCATAATGTTGTGTATTACGATACAGAGGAATGTAATGTAAAAATTGAACTACGCATGCGCCTATTACGATACAACGGAGCGTAATCTTCTTATTCTTCTTATTCTTCGTACCATTTCAGATTGGATTCGAGTGTACGCATAAAAACTCGTATATGCGCCGAAGTCACATAAAATAGAATATGTGCCAATGCACACAATTCGGGTAATTACGAGACTCGCTTAAAATGCTCGCAGGACTGATCGCGCCTCGGCTTCGATCTCCTGCGAGCATTGTCGCTCGTCGCGGAATAAGCCTCATTATGCGCCTAGGCACATAATATACTATTATGCCACATTTTTGGGCTAATTTTGGGCGGTAATGCTGATTTTTGGGCTCTTGTATTTTTCTCAAAAAATCAAATTTTATGTGGAGGTGTTGACTGCCTATCACCTAGCACCTCCATTAAATAAAAACATTAAAGTTGAAAAAACTAACTATACCCGAATTTCGGGATATTTTCGAACAAACAACCCCTATCACTGACAAGCAACCCTTAATTTTCAAAAATACTTTTTGAGCAAAATAAACTACTCCAGAACTTCGGGCTATTTTCGGGCTCTTGAAATACCCAAAAATAATTTTTGAAAAAACAATCCCCATCACTGAAAAGCAACCTTTAATTTTAAATAATACATTTTGGACAAAAAAAATACTTTAGAATATCGGTCTGTTTTCGGGCTCCTCAAGAATGTCTATCGATTTTTGAGCTGCAACCCTTAAAATAAAAATGCGCCCCTGCATGGCCATATGTAGAGACGACTTTGGATAAAAATCGTCTTCTTGGGAACTTTATGGTCTGCGAATACACTCTGATTTTCCAGCTCATCAAAAATGTCTTTATCGATTTTTGGGCTGCAACCGTTAACATTAAAATTCACCCCTGCATGGTCACGTAGAGACGTCTTTGAACAAAAATCATCTTTTAGCAAACTTTATGTTCTAGGAATACTCTCTGATTTTTGGGCTCTTCGAAAAAGTCTATATCAATTTTCGGGCTCCAACGTTCAACAACAAATCGCACCTCTGCATGGCCATGCAGAGACAACTTTGAATACAAATTATCTTTTTGAAAACTTTATCGTAGTTTTCGGAAATTGGTTTTAGGTTATTGCCAGAGCCCAAAAAAGCCCAAAATTCTGATGCAGTTTACTTTTAATTTATTTAAATTTTTGTTTAGCTGAGGTGATGGCTAGATTCAAGCTAGCACCTCCACACGAAATTTGATTTTTCTGGAGAGAGTATTGGAGCCCAAAAAAGCCTAAAATGTTAATGTCCGAAAAGTTGGCACCACCATTTTTAGTTAAAAAAAAATAAAAGTTTTGCTAAATTGTGCTGAATTTGGGCTACATTGTGGCAGAAAAGATTTTTCGAAAAAATAAAAACTAGTGCTAACATATCCAAAAAGCGATTTTTTTACTAACGCCACCATTTTGGTTTTTCGAGATAAAAAAGTTGTGCCAGGTAGCCCTTAACATGTGAAAGAACGTGCCGTAAACGAAATTTCGATATCACAAACCGTTTTTGAGAAAAATAAAATTTTGACAAATATAAATTTCGAAAATGTAAATTTCGAAAAAATAAATGTTGTGCTGAGTTGTGATAGGCGAGCACAATAAATGTCTCGCTGAACGATTTTGTCTCGGATGTTTATTTTCCAAAATAGATTCATTTTTATGAACTTGGGGATTTGTTTGGACATATAATTTTCAAATATGTGAATTTCGGAAAAGTGAAAGTTGCACTTTCATGAACTTGTAAATTAGTTTAAATACTAAATTTTTGAAAATTTTTAGAGATGTTTGGTGATATTTATTTCTCAAATAAGTTTACAGGGTTCGCCATTGTTCAGTTTTTGTTATAAATTATTTTTGAGCTTTGTTCCCAGAATTTAAATCGAAATTGAACTTTGACGTTATTTTTTATATATTCAAACATCAGGTTTCATTTAGTATCAGTATGTACCCTTCACACCTGTAAAAAAATCGATCCGACCTAATCCGATTTAATCCGAGGCAACTAACCGAATGAATCCGAAACCAAGTTTTCAATCCGAATTAATCCGAGCTTGGATATAAATATCGGAATGAATCGGAATATTTCTGATTGGCTCGGAATGAATTCCTATCCGAAACTTTCGCCAGGGAAAAAACATTATGCATTTTCGCCCAAAAGGACACTTTGCTTCAAGAGCTAAGTAAAGTTGACAGCACTATAACATCAAATCATGATGTCTCTTATTTTATATAATAAATGGCTCATTTTATGGCCTATTGCCGAATTTTCGGTTTATCACTTTTTTAGAAACAAGTATGGTGTTTGTTGCTTCAAGCCAGCAGTGCCACTCGAGGAAACGAACCAAAAATGTTCACTTCAAATTACCCCATTTACAGAATTTCAGGCTCATTTACGGTTCGAAATAATCCTTTGAAACATTGTCTTACATTCAAAATTAAAAAAGGGTAGTTAAGGGCAAAGGGCCAGAACGTTAATTATTTTTGCTACTTCATTCATAGACGAATATACGAAATAAACGAAAAAGATAGATCAAGATACAAGTTTGAAGTGTCATAGCTTTTTGGATTTTGACTTGAGAGAAAAATGTTATAGGGCTTTCTTGTAGAACTATTCCTGGGGGGAACAGAACTCTGACCAGAACTCTTGGAAATTTTCAAAAAATGATTTTCAAAATTTTGGGTCAATTTTGAAGTCCCACAGCTTTTTGGATTTTGACTTGAGAGAAAAATGTTATAGGGCTTTTTTGTAGAAATATTCCGGGGGGAACAGAACTCTGACCAGAACTCTTGGAACTTTTCAGAAATTGATTTTCAAAATTTTTGGTCAACTTTGAAGTCCCACAGCTTTTTGGATTTTGACTTGAGAGAATAATGTTATAGGGCTATTTTGTAGAACTATTCCGGGGGGAACAGAACTCTTACCAGAACTCTTGGAACTTTTCAAAAATTGATTTTCAAAATTTTTGGTCAACTTTGAAGTCCCACAGCTTTTTGGATTTTGACTTGAGAGAAAAATGTTAAAGTGCTATTTTGTAGAACTATTCCGGGGGGCAACAGAACTCTGACCAGAACTCTTGGAACTTTTCAAAAATTGATTTTCAAAATTTTTGGTCAACTTTGAAGTCCCACAGCATTTTGGATTTTGATTTAAGAGAAAAGTGTTATGGGGTTTTTTTGTAGAACTATTCCGGGGGGAACAGAACTCTGACGAGAACTCTTGGAACTTTTCAAAAATTGATTTTCAAAATTTTTGGTCAACTTTGAAGTCCCACAACTTTTTGGGAATAAAAATTTTCAAAATTTGAGTTACACAGAACTCTAGAACTCTTGGAGTACTACAGAAATATATCGATAAAAAGTGAATATGTAAAAAGTGGGGGGCTGGAATTTTTTTTTTGAAAGTTCACTGTGCCCGGAAATTCACGGAACTATTGTCGAAAAGCGCAGGAACTCTAGAACTATGTTGAATCTTCCCAGAACTCTGAAAAAAATTGAAATTTTTCGAAAGTGGGGGAGCGTGAACTTAGCCCCCCATTTTGAAAATCTGATTTTTGAGGCATGTAAACCCCGGAACTATTTTTAAAAACTATCAGAAACTCGAGAACTATTCTAAAGCTCAGAACTCTAAAAAAAAAGTTGTTTTACTAATAGTGTGGGTATAGCTTCACTGGCATCCAATATACCCTTATGCATGTTAATTGTTCGTCAGAACATATGACTAGAAAAATTCTCCATTTTCAAATTTCAATCATGATAGTTACGGGACGTGACACCTCCCCCCTTTTGTTTAAACATGGGGATAAAATCGACATGTTTAAACTCATTTCTTATTTTTATTCATCCAATTTTTTATAATTTTCTTAGCAACGTGTCACATCGCGTGATATCATATATTTGGTTACAAAATTCTTTTCAAATTTATTTATAATGCATAAGTTGAAATTTATTCTATAAATTTTTTATTTCGCTTCGGAACAGTACAGTTTACTGGTTTATGACCTCTTTGATAGCATCTATAACATGTGCTGGTCCACTTATATAACATAACTTTTTCGAAATCGCTTTCTATAGGTTTTTTCAATTCATTTGCGGGCTCTGTTTGTTCGCTGAATAAATAGTCTCTATACAAAATTTCTAGTAACTTTTATGCTGAACTGTGCTTAAACTCTTTTTTTTTATCTTTCAATAGTAAATATAGCCATAAATATTGGTATATTACTAAAAATTTTACACGTTGAATAATCTTAATATTTAAACCTTTAAAATCGTATGTCAAGCTTACTTTGTTAATCATTTTAACTTCGTCTAAAGTGGTTAATAACGTTTCTTGTCCATTATATTCAGATTACGAAACAGATACTTTGTATTTTATTTTATAGAGAACCTTCTGCTTTAGAATATCATGGATAAGATTTACTTTAACCAAATACTTTAAATTCAATGAAGATTTAAAAAGTATTTTTCTATATATAGAACATGTTCGCTTCCATAACAGAAGGGAGTGTATTATCTTGAGAAAATTTTAGGAAAATTTTCGGTATCGATAATTATCATAGCACGCGAGAGAATTTCATAATGCAAGCAAATTATGTATATGGAAAGCATTCATAAATTTTCATTTTGTTTGTGTTTATTATTAGTATTTCTTCATCTATAGCGTTTTCCCTTTTTTTAATGAATATTGTAATTAGTGTACTTAAAAACTGAGTATTTAGTAAATATGCATGTAAAACATTAAAAGACTACCTTCTCCAAAGATTTTAATTGTGCAAGGCTTGAAGATAAAGACTAGTAAAATGATCAAAATAGTTTTTATATAATAATTGTGAAAACTGACTCATTGGGCAAAGTTTTATTACGGACTTTAATCACGAAAAGAATAAAGTATCTTTCATATATAATGCTTCTCGGATGGCTATGTCCTAAAACAAGAAAAATAGATTGTATTAGTATGTAACCTGAAATCCCTAGCGAACTGGCTGAACGGTAGCTTTACGCTGTAGCGTAAAGCTATCGTAAAGTAGCATTATAACTCATGAATGAGGCAAAATAAACATTCAAAATGTTTTTATCCTTATTCTACGTTACAAATAACGTTAACTGGTAATTGAAATATGCAATAATTTTATTTATTTACGCTAAAAATTGAAAAAATGTAATACCTGTCATTGTAGGCAGTGCAGTGGTTCACCTTTTGTGGAACGACTCCGTTAAAGTTGACCATTGGTTGGAGTGAGACACAACTATACTTTCATCTCACTCTAACAAATAGTCAATCCTGACGGTGAAGACATGGAAAGTGATGAACCACTGCACTGCCTTCAATGACAGGTATTATTTCAATTTTTTTTTCAATTTTTAGCGTAAATAAATAAAATTATTGCATATTTTAATTACCAGTTAACGTTATTTATAACGTAGAATCAGGATAAAACATTTTGAATGTTTATTTTGCCTCATTCATGAGTTATAATGCTACAGTGAAACCTATCGTAGCCGACACATATGGGAGACAAGTTCGGCTACGATGGGTACCAATGACATGCGATAATTGCTAGGGACTTATCACTAGCTTGGTTCAGTGCTGTGGCAACAGGTGCCCCTGTGTTTAGTAACACACGTCTACCGGCTCGTACGAATTTTTTGTGTTTACTTTTGTGCAAAAAGGTGAGTAAAAGTTAATTTGAAAAATAATCAGTTCTTTTTGTTGACAATTTAAAAATTTCATGGATAAATTTAGTCTATAAAAAACTATAAGGAATACTTAGTGCTTTTAGTGGAAAATGTATAGATGACAGTTGAGGTTATGTTGCACGACTGTGCATACATATTTAAGATCTTAATAAGTTGAAATATAAATGGTTATGAAAATTCTCCAATTTTTCGAAGTTAAATTGTAATTAAAATTTATAATTCAAATATAATCATTAATTAAATTAATATTTCATTTAAAATATTCATTGAAAAAAAAAATTACTAAGACGTTTTACAAAAATATGAGGACCCTCCAAAGACGGCGTTTAAGACGGCCCTAACCATGCACATTTCTCGACCAATAATGTGAAGCGTCAGAGTGGGATGTTCGTTAGGAGAGTGTCGGCTACGATAGGTTTTACTGTACTTTACGATAGCTTTACGATAGCTTTACGCTACAGCGTAAAGCTACCGTTCAGCCAGTTCGCTAGGGATAAAATTAATTTGTTAAAATAAATCCATAGGTGATATTTTGATTATGTAAAGAGGTTTAAAAATGTTCTGAAAATTGTTGGCTTTTTAGTTTTCGTTGTTTTCTTTGAACAATTGTATGAGGTATGGTTGAAGCTTTTACATGTTTAACAAAAGGGTACTAATTTTGGGAGGAAATCCGTTTGGGTGCTCTTATTTTGGAATTTAGTTTTTTGTGTTTCCAAATCTTCATATTTTTCTTCGCAGAGATCGTAACTTTCTTGTATTAATTTTATTTGCTTGAATGCTGCTTCGTTTTCGGTTATTATTGCTATAGTTCCTGTAGCTATTACTGTTTGATTCTCTACTCTACAGTATGATGTAAAAATTATCATTTGTCAATGTCAAAATCTTTATAGGTTAGAATTTCTGGTTCTTCTAATCCGTATTTATTTGTTAAATCTCTCAGAATTCTTACATAATTAAGGATACCTAGGGTTTTGGTTTTATATGTGTCTTTTTGTGATTTTAATTCTTCTAGTGCTGTTAAATTCATGGAGGCTGTAGTCCTTGGTATAGGTAGGGTTTCCATGTTAATATTTTTTCTTAAAGAAAAAGAATGCAATTTGTTAATCTCTTAATTGTTTATACTTTCTTTTGCTTAAGTTTTTATACTTTTACTTTCTTCAAAATCAATGTTATTTAACCAGATACTTTTTCATATTAATGTTGTTGTTATTGTTTTACTTGGTCTTACGAGTAAGTGATTTTAAAGCTTTTATTGAGGCCGAAATTTTTGCTGATAAACAAGTTCCTCCTATACCACCGTATCTTAAATTGCCAATTTTACAAATTGCTACACAATTAGATTTTTTACTTGATAATTTTGTTTTGATGTATGAGTACATTGGTTTGTCAATTTTATTCAAAATGAAATATTTTTCCAGTTCCATAGGTATTATATCTGTATAGTCTTCGTATTTACTTTCTGGAATACGTTCGTTTGTTAGTAGATAGTGAAGGGTTTGTACTGCGTTTTGTTTTGCTATATCTATTTGATCTGAAGTGGTCATTATTGTATAGTTTTCATATTCAACTGCTACAGTATAATAAACTGTATCTCTTGTTACATGACTAATGGTAGTATTAAATTGTGGTATAATATATAATTATATGGTATAAAACATAATTATAAATATAACATAATATTACGCTTATAGCTAACACAAAAATGAATTCCATGACTAATTCAGAAAAACTTTTTACAACAATTGCAAGAAATTTTATGATAAAAGTACGCACGTGTATTACTTTTAATTGTATACCGTGCTGTTTTGTAAATTCGACATAATTCTGTATAGAAAAACTTTTTTTTTTGCTATTGACTCAATAATATCAATTCCCCAAGATTTTTCAACAATAATGAATTTTGTTATCTGAAAATTTAGAACATAATAAAGGTCACATTAGCGGATGGTTGTAGACTTTAATTAGTTTTGAACAATTAAATAAGTTTTAGTGTCGGTAAAACAGGAATTATTATTTTTCATTGTTTAAAACCAATTAAAGTCTACAGCCATCCGCTAATGTGACCTTTATTATGTTCTAAATTTTCAGATAACAAAATTCATTATTGTTGAAAAATCTTGCGGAATTAATATTATTGAGTCAATAGCAAAAAAAAAAAGTTTTTCTATACATAATTATGTCGAATTTACAAAAGAGCACGGTATACAATTAAAATTAATACACGTGCGTACTTATATCATAAAATTTCTTGCAATTGTTGTAAAAAGTTTTTCTGAATTAGTCATGGAATTCATTTTTGTGTTAGCTATAAGCGTAATATTATGTTATATTTTTTAGAAGTTTATTGTGGATTTATATAATTTATTTGTAATATAGATCTTATTTGGAATTAGATTCTGAATAAATTTGATGTGAAAACTTAATTTTATTAAATCAATGTGAAATTTAATTTTGAATAAAATGTACATACAAATACTGTCAAATTATGAAAAAAATTTCCTATATTTTGCGTATTTTGAATTACCCCAAATCATTTATCAATACTTTTTAGAAAATACTTTTTAGGATTTGTGACTGTGGTCGATGAATTCGAATCATGCATAAAAGTAAAAAATGACAATTGAATGACATCAGAGACTTTACATTATTCATGCAAATTTAATTAATATCAGCAACTTTTATTACGTAAATTTCATTATTAAATTAATTTATTTTACACAGTTGCATTTCTTAATCCAAATGATTTGTTTGATTTGTTACGGTGGTCGGTAAAGTCGCATCATGTACAAAAGTAAAAAATGACAATTGAATGACATAAGAGACTATACATCATTATTCGTGCAACTCTAATTAATATCAGCAACTTTTATTATTTAAAGTTCACTATTAAATTCATTCATTTTACACATTTGCATTTCTCAATCCAAATGATTTGTTTGATTAGTTACAGCAGGCGGTAAAGTCGCATCATGCACAAAAAAAAAAATTACAATTGAATGACATCAGAGGCTTTAAAAAATACTGTTTACATTATTCATGCAACTTTAATTAATTTCAGCAACTTTTATTACGTAAAGTTCATTAGTAAATTCATTTACCTTACGCATTTGCATTTCTCAATCTTTAATTCTGTTTTTAAATTTAGCGCGCAAAATGCTACTGAGAGCAGGTGAAGCCGCCTTCAGTGACAGGTATTATGTTTTTCTAGTTTTTATCACTGAAAAATAAGATAATTGTATTTATTGCTACACCTTCTAATCCAAATTTCGCCACAGAATCATAATTCCAATGCTTTTAATGTCTTTTTTACCGTTCTTAGCCGTAATAATGCGAGGTCATAGAACGGTCATAGAACGGTCAGAGTATTCTATGACCATTCTCTCACACGGGTCCGCTAGGGTCTTCTCGCGGATTATTTTGGACTGCTTATTTCTCGCAAGTAACAGTTGTTATTGACATTTTACGAGGTTAATTATTACAAACGGATAGGATAGTTTGATGGTTCTTCAATATTATTAAGTTGAGCGTGAGGATAAAGGTTTGCTTCAGTATGAGTGCGTATATTACCTGTATGGGTCAATTCTGTATACAGTGGCGTTTGTACTCCTTGTTGGGGGGCTGAAAGGTTTCCTTTTTGTAACTCCAATGCTGGTTCTCTCACTTGTTCCGTGTTTGTTCCGGGTTTTCCCAGATGCAATAAAAGATTGGTTACTGAATCCCAAAGTACACCAAGAAGATGGATTGGCCATCCAAATACACTATGTAGGGCATATCCATGTATAATTGTGTCTGCTATTAACTTAATTCCTCTAATTATTATTATTATTCCTATAAATCCTGCACTTGCTGTACCAAAATTTGTGAATAAGGTCCAAAATCTTCCCCACGCTGATTCAGCTATTTTGTTTAATGTTTCCTCATCCAAAAGGTTCATCAAAGATACTTTATTATCCATATTTGAATGTCCTAGTATTTCTCGTGCTAGTGAGTTTAATACATTTGGTTTTTCTGCTGGAAACATGATATGATCTCTTAATTTGTCTAGATCTGCTTGTGTGTAGATTCAACTTGTTGCTAAAGAAGCTGGATTTGTGTATTTCCAAGTTGGTTTCGTAGTTGGTTTCATTCTTGATGGTGGTAGTGATTCAGTTGGTTTTGGAGATAATTTATACCAGGCGTCGTTTAAATAATACATTGATGGTAGGAAAATATTACAACTTGTTTCCGTTCCTTTTCCTATTATTATGTGTGTACGAGGGGTAAGAAATAGTGTTTCATTTCCTTTATGAATTGGAAGCTGTAAAAAACATTGATCAGTTTGTCTGAATTTCACTTCGATGGGAATGCATTTAACTATATGCACTACTTCTCCTGCAATAACAGACATGTATCCTGGACCTTTCATCAGATGGTAGGCAAATTCGTCAGGTGCTTGAGTTGCTATAATTAAGGAATTTTTGAAGACTTGTTGTTCAAGCTGACATTTATGGGTTAAAAGGTCATGATATAATTTACTCATTTCTTTAAAAATGTATTTCCTTGAGTAGTTTCGAAAATCAATAATTTTGGCTGTTCTGTGCGTACTAAAACGTAGTTACATACAGGTTGCATGGCCTTTTGAGCTAAAACGAAAGTTATATCATTGGTAGTTAGGGAGTATATAACTTGTCTGTTAAGAGTTGAATTATCGTATGTTTTATTTGCTGAACCTTCGTATAATACTGTATATTTTTGAAAATTACAATTGTCGTTGGGTAATGGATTCCAAAAAGTTTGTCCGCCTCCTAGTTCGTCAGTACATGTAGTATCAGAGAGTGAAAAAATTACTCCAGATTTTAAATGAATTTTGTCTGTATTTATATTGATTGTTGCTTGGTATTCTTGTAGGGTTATTCTGTATTTTGCATATACGATAACGTTTTCCCATGTTCCAAAAAGATCAGAATATTGTGATCCTGAGCATTGTCCATTGACTTGTGTAGATCCTGCTAACATTATAGCATGTGAGGAAGTTCTATTGATTTTTAGACCAGTTATTTGTGTATATTTTTTCTACTTGTACCTGAAGTTCTGGAACTGCTAATAAATTCCTCTTTTTTTAAAATTATTAAATTTATACTTAGTTGGACATATCTAGGATGTCGACTAAAAATTCTTGATCGGATTGTCGTAAGCTTCTTAGTAAATCGTAATATGCGTTAGGTCCTCTTGTCTTAATTGTTGAAATTATCTCTTTGATTATTTCCGAATTTGTTATATTTCGAGACCAATATAGTATGTTGCAATCGTCGTAGTTGAATATTCCATTTATAAATAAGTATGGCCATAATGCTTTCATATCAATTTGGCGAACGATTAAATCACATAATAAATCAATGCGTTGGCGATGTTTTGGTTCCATTGAGATCTGCAATAATTTTTATTTAATTTTAATTCTTTTTAATCTGATTGGTTGTTTCTGGGGTTATGTATGAAAGTCTGAGTCTATTAATATTAACGATTTTAGGTTTATTTTTGACTGAAATTTTTATATTTCCTTTGCCTAATATTTCAAGTACTTCGTATGGTCCTGAGTATTGATTTTCGAACTTTTTTAGTTTTCCACCTTCCAGTAAAAATACAC
This sequence comes from Diplolepis rosae, assembly GCA_030998225.1. NCBI lineage: Eukaryota > Metazoa > Arthropoda > Insecta > Hymenoptera > Diplolepididae > Diplolepis > Diplolepis rosae. The sequence continues at coordinate 1,068,678 of JAPYXD010000684.1, read as the reverse complement.
TATCTCCGATTTTAAAATTTTGTGGATTAATTTTTCTGTCATAATATTCTTTCGATTTTTCTTTAGCTGCTATTAAATTTTGTCTTGCTATTCCACGCATTTCATGTAATTTTGTAATTAATTTTGTCATGTACATATCATAAGTTTCCATTTTTTCATATTCCGGTAAAGGATCGCTAGATGGTAACGGTGCTAATTTCCCAAAGACTAATTCGTAAGGTGTGCATTTCGTTCCTTCGTGAACACTCGTGTTATATGAAAACATTGCTAATTCAATCCAGTCATCCCATTCTGCATTATTTTCAATAAATTGTTTAAGATATTCTTTAAGAACATGGTGGGGTCTTTCCAATGATCCATTTGATTGGGGATGATAAGCAGTAGTTTTAAACTGAGGTATACGAAATCGCTTTGCCATTTTTCGCATTAAATTGCTTAGAAAATCTGCTCCTTGATCTGTTAAAACTGCTTTTGGTGAGCCATATATGCAAATAAATTTTTTAACAAAAGCATCTGCTATTGTTCCAGCTTGATGATTAGGGAGTGGGATTGCTAAAGAGTATTTAGTAAAATTATCTTGAATAGTAAGTATATATTGATTTTGTGATGAAGTTGTTGGTAACTTTCCAACAATATGCATTGAAATTTTCTCAAATGCTGTTCCTGGGGTATCAGTGATTATCATAGGGTTTTTTGTTTTCCCTCTAACAAGTTCTTTAAGTTGGCATTGTAAGCAAAGTTGTATGTATTTTTGTGTATCTAATTTCATGTTTTCCCAATAGTATCTTTGTCTGATTCTATTATAAGTTTTTGTTACTCCTTTATGTCCTCCTATAGCAGATAAGTGAGCTTCATCGATTAATTGATTTCTGTGTTCTTTTGTAGGGTATTGTGTGATTCCATTAGAAATTATTATTTTAATTGTTGAATCCAAAAATGCTATTTTTAATGTAGCCAAAATTTCTTCCCACAAAACATTGTTAATGTGTGGTGAATTCGCAATACTAATTGATTTAATACTTAATTCTTTTATCATGGAATGAAGAGAGTAAATCGCTAATTTAATATTTTTAGTCATTTCTCCTAGAGTTGCTTTAAATTCGTCTTCGATTGGAAGTATAAAATGGTATTGATTTCCCTTACGTAATTTTTGGACTATTCCTTTTTGTAAATTTTTTAAATTAGGTAATTTTCCACATTTTTCCAAAAGTTTAGAACCTATATCGCGAGGTTCTCCTTTATTGCTTACAAAATACGCATAATTATCTTTCCTCATCGTTAATTGGTCGCGGAATTCAATTATATTTTTCTGTGTTCTAAACAATCCGGATGTTGAAGGTTGGTCAGGGGGTGGCTCTGGGGGTGGCCTTTCTTCTGTAAAATCGCAATCATCAGAGTTTTCAGAATTTTCTATTTCTAGTATATCCGGTTGTTCGTTTTCGTTTTCGTTTTCATGTTCTACATTTTGAAAATTTTCCTGGATTTCTTCTTTTTCATCTTCACTTGACAAATCAGAATCTGTTTCAAAATCACTTTCTTCATTTAATTCTTCATCTTTCTTAAAATGTTTCGTCTTCTTATTTGCTTTTGGCTTTTGTTTAATATCATAATCTAGATACGAATCGGATTCGTCTTCTGATTCCGTAAATTTACGTTTTTTATTAATCTCAGATGATTTGTTTATACATTTCTGGGTCTACCTCTCTTTTTAATTTATTCCTGTAATTTTACTTCCTGAATAATTTTTCGTGTTCTTCCACGTTTATTTTTTACTTTATTTGTTACTTCAACATTTTTTAATAATTTATTTTTCATATAATCTTCATTTTTATCCATACTTATATTTCTTGAATTTTTTAACTGACTCCTTGTTTGCATAGCATAGCATTTATTTTTATTTTCTAATAAAATTGGAATTGAATCCATGACACATTTCAAAAATTGCGAAACAAATGTTCCGAAATATTTCCTTCATCGATCAATTTGTAAAAAGTGTTTCCATTTTCCTCATTTTTCATTTTATTCATTATTACATTAATCAACCTTTTATTAATTATGTTAAATATATCTTCTTTGTCCAATTGTTCAATAATTTTTTCATTATTTTCATAAACTGTTCCTCTTTTTATATCCTTAATATTTAATTTAATACAACATTTTTCATCATTGTCTTTATCATTGTCTTCATCATTTATCAGTAAATATTCTTCATTCAATAATTCTTCAGTATTATTTCTATCAATTTTTTCTTCATCAATATCCTCATAATAACGTTTTTTATTACCAACATTCCTAAATAAAGTTTCTTCGTTTAATTGTCCAACATTTTCAAAATCTTCACAAGTTTTTCGTTTTTCAAAATCTTCATAATTTATATCATTATTAAATACCTTATTTTTAATATCCTTAATTAAGTTCTCATCCTTTATCGGTATTTGTTCGTTTCCTCCAGAATTATCAGTGGTTATATTTTCGTCTTCAATATCCATATATTTTAATTTATCATAATTTCCTTGATTATTTCTATTCTTAAATAATTTTTTCTTATTCATAAATTGTTCAGTTTCTTCGTAATTATACTCCCCAATATCTCCTTCAAAATTATCATAGTTTATTTCTTCATGGCATGCTAGATCTATTACTGGTACTTTTTCCTTATATTCTAAATCAGATATGCATTTTGTATTTTCTGGTTTAACTAAATTTACTTCAATACTAGTCTTATTATTTATATAATTATGTGCAATATTCTCTGCGTCAATAGGATTTCTTGATAAAGCATCTGCATTTACATTAGTTTTACCTGCCTTATATGCAACATCAAAATCATATTCTGCCAGTTTTAGTTTCCACCTAGTAACTCGAGAGCAAGGATCTTTCGAGTTTTGAAATCATACTAGTGGTTTATGGTCTGTGACCAAGGTAAATTTTCTTCCGTATAAATAAGGGTGAAAATATGTTATGCAATAAATAATTGCTAAAGCTTCCTTTTCGTATGTATCGTATTTTCGTTCACAGTCATTTAATGATCTAGAAGTATAAGCTATAGGTTTATCTTTACCTATTTTACCTTGTGAAAGTATTCCACCTATAGCAAATCCTGACGCATCAGTTGTTAAAATAAAAGATTGTGAAAAGTCTGGTCTTTGTAAAAGAGGTTCTTCACACAATTTTTTCTTTAAAAGTTCAAATGCTTCTTGTTGTTTTTCAGATCAACAAAATGTTACATCTTTTTTTTAAAGTTGATTCAAGGGTGTTGCAATTTTAGAAAATCCATCAATAAATCTTCGGTAATAACCAGCCAATCCTAAAAATTGTTTAATATTTTTAGGGTTGTTTGGTATCGGAAAAATTTTTTCTGTCTCTAGTTTCTTAGGGTCTGGTCGTATTCCTTCCTTGTCTATTATGTGTCCTAAATAAGCAACTTCTGGGCGTGAAAATTCACATTTATCTGGTTGTAATTTGAGATTTGCTGGACTTGAATCTTTCCATTAGTTTGTTAAATTTCTCTGCGTGTTCTTCTAAAGAATTTGCATATAAAACAATGTCATCTAAGTAGACGAATAATTCAGTTCCTTGAAGTCCTGTTAAAACTAAATCCATTAATCGTTGAAAGGTAGCTGGTGCGTTTTTTAAACCAAATGGCATACGGTTAAATTCATAATGGCCATAAGGGGTTGAAAAAGCTGTTTTATGAGAGTCTTCAGGGCTCATTTTTATTTGATGAAATCCGGAAGCAATATCAAATACAGAAAAATATTGTGCTGATCCCAATTGATCTAAAATATCGATTATATTTGGTAAAGGGTAAGCATCTCCAATCGTTTTTTCATTGAGTTTGCGAAAATCAAGTACCATTCGCCATTTTCTATTTCCATGTGAATCTAATTTTTTAGGTACTATCCAAACAGGTGTATTATATGGTGATTGTGAGGGTTTTAATAATTTTATTTTCAATTAGTTCATTTACTTGACGTGAAATTTCTTCTTTATGTACCGGAGGAAATCTATATTGTTTTGAAAATATCGGTTGATCATCTGTTGTTGGAATGTTGTGTTGTAAAATAGTTGTTGCTCCTAATGGTTCTCCTGGTATGTGGAATCGATCTGCATATCTTTCAATTAAATTTTCAACATGTTGTTTTTCTTCTTTTTTTAAATGATCTAATCTTAATAATTCCTTAATTGCGTTTTCTCGATTTTTATTTGAAATATTGAATGATTGTTGATAATCATTTTTTTGCGGAATCTGAGTAATTAAATCATTAAAAATTTGTTGCGAAAAATTAAATTTTTCATTTCCTAAATTAAATTTTCTGTCATTCTGATTTATTGTTTCCTCATGTATTGATAGTTCTTCAAAGTCTATCAATTCAATAGTTGGTATAGTTAATCTTTGAGGTTGTGTATTTGTATTGAATATTTTCAGGTACGCTTAATTGTTATTATTAGAAACAATTGCATTTCCTATATAAACTCCATTGCATAAGTGAAATTGTGGAATAAATCCCTGTTTTTGTTCACTGTTTTTAATTCTCACATAAAAATCTGAAACTGTTCTTGCTGGTACCAATATAGTTTCTTGCATTTCAAATGGGTAAATTTTATCATTTATTTCAAGTTGTTTCTCCGCATAATTAATTTTTGTATTGTTGTTTCTGAAAAATTCTGTACCTAGTATACCATCATGTTTGATAGGTACTTCGTTCAGTATTATGTTGAGGGTGGTCAGGTAGCCGAAAATATCGATTGTTATTTGGCCAAGTGTAAATACAGGATGTTCATTTATGCCTGTTAGTTTTAGTCATTCGTATTTATTTATTTTTACGTTTGTTTTGACTGCTTGTTTCATTAAATTTGATCCGGCTCCTGTATCTATCATCATGTGTATAGGATTTTTCAATCCTTCAGCTGATAGAATTATATGAGGAATTGTATTACTTGTATTCAAATTGATCTTTTCAGTTTTATTTTCAATCAAATTAGGTGCGAATATTTGTTCGTTTAAGCCCTCCTTTGTGCACCCGTTCCAGGAAGGGCATTGGAGTTTTCCTGATGATTAAATTCTTGTTGTTAGGATTGTTGTGGTAATTGTTGATTAGTATTTATTTTCTTGCTACAATTCCCAGATGTATGTCCTGGTGTATTGCACGAATAGCAAGTAACTTCAAAATTTTGACCTTGATTTAGTTTTTGATTAAAATTTGGATTTTGATTTCTATTTTCATTTTTTTTTTTTTTTTTTTTTTTGTTGAGGAGGAAAAATGGCAAAATCTTTTATAGACGTTGTACAGGACTCTCCTAGGACGGGTCTAGGCATACCTGTTAAAACCAAAAAACCCCCTCTCTCGAACCAATACACCACCCGCGGAACCGCCTTTCGGCTTTAAACTTCACGGGTGGTTGGTTCCATTAAAGTCGCGTACGACTCTTCCGTCATCCGTTCGCTCGGAACTTCAACCCGCGGCCACACGCCCACTAGGATAATCGACTAGCCGCGCCACCCAGGGGAGAAACAAACAGATTCCTCCCCCGAACGACGCGGACAGTCAAGTCTACCCGAGACGCAGGACCGCGGGTGCAGGCCCCGATGCGATTTCTACTGGCCCTCCCCGTTGTTTCGCTCTCGACGCCCATCAAGTTCTCTCGTCTTCATCACAAGTGTGACGAATGACTCGATGAGCGTCCAGAACCGTTCAGACTGGAGCATGAGGGGGACGATCGTGTCAGGAGTAAGTTCGGAACCCACCGCCTGACCGAGGACCTCCCTAGCCACACCCCATTTTGCGCAGACGAAGAGTGCGTGCTCCGCGTTATCCACCGGGGAATCGCAGTAGCAACACGTCTCCTCGTCTCTCTTCTTAAAGCGCCTCAGGTACGCGTTAAAACAGCCATGGCCCGAAAGCGCTTGTGCCAAGTAAAAGCCGACTTCCCCGTGTTTTCTGTTCAGCCAGGTGACGAGCTCCGGGATCAGGCGGTAGGTCCATCTCCCTGTCTGCTCACCATGCCATCTCAACTGCCATTTCTCGACGAGTCTGCTCCTTCCATCCTTGCGGATGGCCTCCTTCGCGCGAGCGATTTCCTGCAGGTCGGCGCAGGTAAGCTCCTTGCGAAGCTGAAAGGTTTCCTGCCTTTCCTCCGCCAATAAATCTATTGGCGGGACGCTCGCCAGGACCAGCACAGCGCTCGTCGAGATAGTTCTATATGCCGAAACTATTCTCAGCGCGACAAGTCTCTGCGCCGAGAACAGCTTCTTCTGGATAGCATGGTTTTGCAAGGCATTGGCCCAGACCGGAGCTGCATAAAGCAGCTTCGAATGGACCACGCTTGTCACCAATCTTCTTTTCGCTTCCCTGGGTCCACCAATGTTTGGCATAAGCCGGGCCAAGATCGCTCCGCATTGGATGGCTTTGGCAGCTGCGATCTTTAGGTGTTCGCCAAAGCTAAGCCTACGATCCAGCTGCACCCCCAGGTACTTAATGCTTGTTTTCCACTCGACTTCATGCTCTCCGAGAACGATCCTCGGATATTGGAAGGATCTCCTGTCCGTAACGAGCAAAGCCTCAGTTTTCTCAGGGGCCATTTTAAGGCCTCTGCCATCCAACCAGCGCTTTGCTCGCCACAGACTTTCATTGATCCTCAGTTCTAGGATTCTGACGTCGTCAGCGGCGCACACGACAAGTGCCTCATCCGCGAAGCCGACGATGCTCGTTCCAGCAGGCAGGTCCATGCGCAGGAAATCGTCGTACATGACGTTCCAAACGAGTGGACCCACCCGCGACCCTTGAGGGGCGCCACATGTCATCTCCTCCTTGAGAGACCATTTGTCGCCCTCATATATCACCCACCTGTCGCTCAGATAGTCATCCATCATTCGCAACAGGTAGTCTGGAACCTTTTTCTGCATCATCGCCTCGATGCAGATGTCCCATCTCGCGGTATTGAACGCATTGCGTATGTCAATGCGAATCAACGCACAGAATCCCTTACGCTTACCAGTTCCTTTTCTTGCATTTGTGGCGATGTTAACCACAGCTTGGATGGCATCCACAGTGGACCTGCCTTTTCTGAATCCGAACTGGTTTTCCGAGAGCACGTTCTCCCTGACCAAGAGAGCCTGAAGCCGTTGTAGAATCAACTGCTCCAGAAGTATCCCCATCGTATCCAATAAGCATATTGGTCTATACGACGAGGCAACCCCTAGACGTTTGTTGCACTTCCTCAGCTAGCCGGATCACTGCAGTCTTCACCCCACCAAAGCGGGTGAAGAGCCTGCAGGACCCCTCAAAAGCTGGTCTGCCCAATGCCAAGCACAGGGCAGACACAACGTCTTCTTTTTCAACGGTCTCGTCGATTTCCCTAATTACGAGGGACCTCGTCAAGACCAGGGCTGAAATTTGCGCCCTTTCCCCGACCGCCAGGTCGAGCTCCTTTCGGAAGGCCGAAACGTCTCCCCCCTTTTTGAGGACCAGAAGGACTTCTTTCTTCCTGGTCCTCCGGATAGACAGGACCTCAAGTCCTGCCTTCCGGGGGTCGACCTTCGCCTTCATTTCCCTCAAGATGTCGGCGTAGGACTGGCATTCCTTCGCCGACACCTTGATGGCGTCGCCCGACCTGGCGGGCGTGGAGCGCTTCGACTTAGGAGTGGCGGTGGTCCCCTGCGCTTTTTGGGCAGGTTCCTCCGCCCTTTTCTCCTTTTTTTTTCTTTTTTTTTCTTTTTTTTGTGACCACATGCCAGTCCCCTTCTTTATTTGGGGGCTGGCTCGTGGCCACCTCGGCATAAGAGGGCGAAGAGCCACCCTTCCCCCTCTTGGGAGTTTTTTCCATAGGGGGAGAGGGCGCAGATCTTTTTTCGCCCTTTGCCTGATTTTTTGGGGTATCTCCCAGATACGCCGAACGTGGTCTCTGGAGTGATTCCATTTTCTTCTGGAATTTCACCCCGCTCTCCAGGAGGCACTTGTGGGTGTTGAGCATACCGCTCAACACCTCAGTTGCCTCGTTCACCGAGTCTTTAACGAAGCCAGGATTATTCCTCAGCATACCCTGTTGTATAACGCTGAGGGCCCTGGCTAACTTTTCCATTTTTTCATTTTGCTCCTTCAGGAGCTGAAGGACGTCTTGCCATCCCTCAGCTCCTGCAGGAGTGTGTGAGTGCGCACCAGGCGCCTTCACCTCTCCATCTCCTTTATTTTTTGCTGGATTCATATTTATTTTCCTCGTGTCTTAAGACGGTTCGCCCATCATGGGAGCCCTACCGCAGTAGGGCTACTATCCCCACCTGTATAGATCCCTAGTTATATGCGCCGAAACCGAGAAGCGGCTTATCGGGAGGTCGATCCTATCGGAATATTAAATGAAGCTAGCAAAAAAGGTTACGGGATAGGCCCGCGCCATAATGATGCTAAAGGTTTAACGTCACCCCTATTGAGCGAGTGGTGCCGTGTCCGCCCCGACATCTGACCCGAACTTCAGGCTAGACGGTGTGCGATTTATCCTACGCAGCGTCGGATATAAGGAAATACTGACCAGGTAATCCTTCATTCCTGCGCCCGGACGTCCATGATTTCAACCCCGACATTGGCTCCAGACAGTAGGATCGTGAGCGATTTTCCCAGATTAACATGTGGTTTCACGGGATCTTTGCCCTTCGCGGTCGAACACCGGAGGGACTTACGGTTACCCATATTACTTCCACAGAGGTGAGGTACTGACATCGCGTCCTACCCTGGTCGAGAGGCTACTACTCCTCCCTTGGCTAGTCTATCGGGAATATCCACCAGGCGCCGGCCGCAGCCCCATTCATTCTGGTGTGTGTGGGTGTCGATGTCGTGCATGTGATTGTGGTGTGACCGCAAAAGCGCACGCGGGAAGTTCAGCGTCATCGCCGCATACGCATTTGGGGCGATACCCCGATTAAGGGGCCCCCCGCATTCACACCGCGTCCTCACGCACCTGAAAGTCGCAGAACAACCGTCGTGGCACGTGCGCCCGGCAGGCCCATCACTAGGGCCATCTAGGCCATCCTGACGGCGACAGCCCTACTGCTGGCAGATTCCTTGCGGCTACTACCGTTGGTGGGCTGCAGGACGCGTCTGCTCCATGCTAGGGCTCATGCGTTCACCTCGGTGAGACCCTTCCCGCCCACAGAACGCTCTCTCGGTTGTTAGGTGTGTTGTGTTTAGTGATGCCGTAATGTGTTGTGTCATGTTGCTGTTTGTGTGCCCCCTCCTCCTTTCTCATCCGGGCTTGGGACCGGCAATGGCGGAGTATTTCTATTTTCATTATAATTCATATTAAAATTTGGTCTTTGATTAAAATGGGGGTTTTGATTGAAATTCCTACCCTGATTTTGAACTTGATTAAAATTTTGACCTTGGTTGAAATTTCTATTGAAATTTCTGTTCAAATTCGGATTTTGATCAGAATTTCTATTGAAATTTGGATTTTGATTAAAATTTCGACTTTGATTATTTTGATTAAAATTGCGATACATATTCTGGGTATTTCGATTGAAGTTTGGGTTTTGATTAAATCTGTTTCCTTGGGAAAAATTAGGGTGGGATGGAAAGCTATTTATATCTCTATAGTTGTTTCTACTACCTTGTTGATTTAGGCTTTGCACCTGATATCTCTGTGGGGGTCTCCACTGCATTCCCTGACCTTGCCTATTTCCCTGGTATTGATTATTTTGTCTAGTCAAGTTATTTCTAAAGTGATTGCTCTGTGAATTTTTATTTGTTAACTGTTGAACATATTGAAAACAGGTTGCTGCTGTGTGGTCTATTTTCAGACAGATTTGACATTTTATTGGTTCTTCTCGTCCTAAGTTTATTTCATTTGTTTTTGCAAATTCTTGACTATTATCTGATGATTTCTCAACTTCTTGGACTAGTGAATGTTGTCTATTTCCTCTTCGCAGTTCGTTTCTGGCTGTTAAATTTCTTTCTTCTCGTATTTCTCTTTCTATTATTTCGTCAAATTTATTGGCTGTTCCTATTCGTATTTCCAATTCTGGTTTTAAACCTCACAGAAAACAATCGATTGCGTCTCTTTCGAGATTTCTTTCAAATTCAGCAGCTTCTTTGCCATTATTATTTTGTTTATGACATTCTAGGATTTCTGCTGCTATTTCTTGTATGCGTATTGCGTAAGATAAAACACTTTCATTTTACCACATGTATATTCTACCTAAATCTCCTTGTAATTGGTACACGGTTTTTGAAGGGGCAAAAATAGTTTTTAATTTTGCTATGAAGTCTTCTAAATTATTGTAATAATTTCCTATTATACATCTTCTTGCTTCTCCCGTAAGTTTGCTTCTTAGTAATTTGACCAAATTTGCTTCTGCATTTGGGACCATTTCTTTGGCTTTCTTGCAAGCCTCAATAAAAATGGTTAATGGCACTTTACTTGATCCATCAAAGTATGGGACAATTTCTAACGCATCTAAATATTGTTGTTTGATTGAAAGATTCTGGAGTCCTATTTAGTTGTGATTTTGTTTCAAATGGATCTATTGATTCGTATCTTTTTTGAGGTGTATTGAGAATTTTATTATTTGAAATATCACCAAATTGATCTGGGCATAAAGTTCTATCACACAAGGTTGAGTTTGCTGCAATGCTTTCAATTATTGATTTTTCTCTGAGTGTTATATCCCCTATGGTATCGTCAAATGAAGGGTTAATTAGTGGTGTATCGTTATATTGATCTCCTGCAATAATTATACTATTATTGCGTTTGATAAAAGTTTTTTCTTACTACCCTAGTCGAAAGTACGTGGTTTCGGCACCAATTTCACGGCAGAAAGTCTAACTTTCATGCATTGGTCAAGCTATATGCGCGCCCTCTATAATAGCGGGAGTAAAAACGTCGATAACCTCAAGCGTCAAAATTTGTCCGCTCTCTGCTAATGTTTATTAGTGACTATGAGTGGATATTATTTAGAATGTAATAGTAGCGACTGAAGTGTAACAAAAATAAAAAAAAAAAAATGAATGACATATCATCTGATGAATCGACAGATGAAGAAGAAATTAATAAAAACTTTGAAACTGAAGCTCAATTAATAGTAGAAACTGACACCTTACCCAAAAAGTCCGTTGACAGATGCATGCTAGTCTATGATAATTACCAATGATGGAAACAAGGAGATAGAAATCTAAACTTTAATTTATAGATGTATTTGATGCCTGCCCCCCCCCCCCCCCCCCGACCAGCAGCACTCGCTCCGCTCGTGCCGCAAATGTCGGGGCAGGCATGTCGGGTGGCAAGAAAAATCGTATACACTACATGGGAAGAAAGTTGAGAGCCCTGAACTGCGTATGGCGTGCAGTGCAGGAATCTCAACGTTCTGCCCTTGCAATGTAATATACTATTAATTTATCAACAAATTGACTCTTCGGGTTTTTTGTGTGAATAATTGATTTGTTTAAGGTACAAGTTTTAGCGTCAGGAATACTTCCTATGCTAATATCTAAAAGATCAGTTTGATCTAAATTACTTGAAGATTCGGAATATTGTAAATTTCCTTCTTGAGTTTTTCGTTTTGGTTTAAGTGGTACTTGGGAACTTTCTTCAACTTCTTTTACTAAAGTTGGGTTTTTCCTTGCTTGACTACGAGTTATAGTGCCTTTTTTACTGCTGTCTCGTGATGGAACCGACATTGATATTTCTCATATTTTTTGGAAATAAATTTATTTGATATTATTAATATCACCCTTTTTTTTCAAAAAATAGAATAACTTTTCTTTTCTTAAAAATCTTTAATTAATTTAACTTTATTTTTTCCTAAACTGCAAATATTTGTTATTTTGAGTAAAAAAATTTCATTGTGCGCAAAAATGGGTTCTTCAATTTCCGTTTCAGATCCTGAATCTGAGGGTATATTGATAATCTCGATACTTTATATTTTATCTTTATTAGGTAAAAAGTTACTCGAGTTTGCTTCAGGTTCCGAGTCAGAGAAAATATTTAAAGTTTCGATAATTGGGGGTAGATATTCAGAAATTTTATTTTCAGTCAATATTAATTCAGGTTCGGAATTTTTCGTTTTTTATTTCTCTTATTTCACAAGTTGGTAGTTTCAACTCATCTATATGTTTTCCTGCTCGGGAGCGTTTAAGAGTATATCTAACTGGTGGTGAAGACATGTAGAAATGCAGTATTGTACAAAATATGAGTTATGTATATTTTCATATTGTATATATATATATTTTTTTTTTTAACAAATTTACAGATATACGTATTTTATTTTTTATTTATAGAATTTATTTCAGTTGTTGATTTATTGAAAGTTTTTGTTTAATTCTGATTTCTAAACAAATATTTTGTTACATAAATTTGATGTATAGTGTAATGGTGCAATTTTTATAGGAAAAATTGCAATTCTGATATTCAAAAACTTTAATTTAAGGATAGCTGAGCGCGCAATTCGCTGATCGCTTTTTAATATAACCTTCCACGAAAGTGAAAAGCTATATCCTTAAACGAATTTTTGATTACAATAATCGAAACTTCAGATATAAAATTTATTAAATTAATTTTTAATCTGTTTCTGAAACTCTAGTTTGGGGATAGCTGAGCGCGCAATTCGTTGAACGCTGTTTAATATAACTTCCCACAAAGTGAAAGTCTATATTCCAAAACAAATTTCAGTCACAGGAATAGAAATCAATAGAAATAAATTTTTATTTCAATATCCTATTTTGTGTAGTTTCAATTATCCGATCTTTCTGTGATTAAATATTAGCCAAGCTAGACTCAAGCACAGAATCTTGGGCAATTATACGACTCACAGAAATCACGACAGTCGAAAATCAGAATTTTTGCAATACAAAATTAATCAGGCCTGACTCAAGCACAACTTCATTTTTAATTTATGTAATTTACAAAATTCTGATAATCATCAAGAAATTGAAGGTGTCAGTTTTTTTGTTAACAAAGAAAAAATAAAAGTTAAAACAGTAAAATGCAAGCACTTCGAGGTTTGCCTCGCCCAAATGATGGTAACCGTTCGACGAATCCAAAGAGGACTTATGGTTTCGTGTGCTCTATTTTTTCTGTTTAAAACTTGAATTTAATCTTATTTAACAAATGATGAATTCTTGCAGTACCAGATTAGACAAGGATGACTCAAGAACAAGCCCTGAATAATCTGTGCACTTGCAGAAATTCGAAAAATAAAAAAATAAAATGTGTTGTAATAATATTTGATTTATTAATTAATACAGTAAAATTGGGAAAAAATTTATTGGAAGTTTTCGAAAGAATTAATGTATACTTTTCGAACAATTTTGATTCAATTTTGCATTAATTCAAAATTTGCGAAAAATTTTAATTAAATTTTGCATAAAAAAAAAGATTTATTTAAATTCACGAAAAAATTTATTTAAAAATTGTGAAGAAATTTTTAATTAAATATTGCATGGAAAAATATTTATTCAATTCTTTTCCATTTATTATAATTTCAATTTTTTGACACTAAACACCTTTTTTCACTTTCAATATAACTCATATTTTGTATTTATATTTATAAAACACTTATATTCAATTGAAGAAGGAATTTCTATATGTGGGTAAAATCTCTCTCTTTTCAGAAAATATCTATATATTTTTCGAAGAATATTTCACTACACAGTTAGGTATCATTTAATATATTAATTTTTTCTTTCTTTTGTTGTTAACTTTTGTGTTTCCCGGCCGATGCACCGAAAATAGTAATAAAAGGGTATGTAACGTCCTTGTTACTCACCCTTCACTATTATTTAATTGATTCCCCTCGTTTTTATTTTATTTATTATTTATTATGGACAATTTTCGATCGATTGAGATCCTGGTCGCCATTTTTCAATCGATAGTTGGTTTGCCCTGGATATTTTTACCAACCTCTGGTTGACCCTTCCTCGACCTTCGCACGTGGCTGATCTGCTTGGCTTTTTCGCAAATTGAAGAAGAAAAAGGGGAAGAATATATTCGAATAGTTTTTCTCCTCTGGTTTCCCCGACCTTCCTTCTTTTCAAAGCAATTAGACTTTTAATTTCCCTGTTTTGCTGCCCCGGTCGATATTCTTGTTTACTCAGCGCATTCCGATGGGGTTTCCTCGTTCACACCTTAGTAAGGGTTTCGACGATTCATTCATAACCGTTGTCTATTTATAAACTTACTATCTCTCTCTCCCAATTACAATTTTAGTATTGTACATTTTATTTCGTATAATTAATAATTTCCAATACATATCTTTTCTGTATGTTTTATTCCGAATAAAAATTATAATATTATAAATAAATGTTAATGGTCACAGGACGTGACAATATTATTCACATATAAATTTCATTATAAAACTGTGAATAAAAGGTTTCAATATTAAAAAAAAAACAAAATTACATCTAAATTTGGATACGAAATTACAATTTACGATTTCTCTTATATAAAATTTTGTTACTTTTTAATAAATTTATGAAAATTTTTTTTTTATTCAACTTCAGTTCCAAAGTGTTGAATATTCTGTATATGTTTCCCTGGAAATACTGATACTTGTAATAGGAATAATTTTACGTTTTGGTAACTGAAGTTCAATGCACTTACATGCACCTGAAAATTCATCCGCATGCAACTGAAACTCAGTTACAGTTATGCAATTTTATTATAATTTTTTAAAAGTATGCAAATAAGAAACTAAAACGTAAAATGAGAACTTGATAATGTAAAAAATGTACTGAATTTTTATATATATTAAAAAAAAGTTTTTCTTGATCTCCTAGCCGAAAGTACGGTCCTCCCGGCTGCATTTCACTCCAGAAAGAACGACTTTTGTGGCCTTTTTTTGTTTTTTTCGGCATATTAGTGTCGCTAAATTCATCGTATAATTCGTTTGTTTAATTTAATTTAATGTGACTTCATGCAATTGCCCGAAAGAGTAACTCTTAAAAAGAAAAACAAAACATTTATGTACACGGTTTATTTTATATTAATATTTATATCAATAAAAGTAATAATAATTATTGTAATAAGATTAGTATTACTGGATGTGTGATGTTAAAGTTACTGTTGATCAATATTAATATTGTCATCGAAGAATAAATTATCTCTGGTATTTGTTAATTTTTTAAAAAGTTTTGATTTTCAATATTTTTTTTGCACTTATTGTGTGATTGAATTTTATTTTAAAGTTTCTAATGCCCGCCCCGACCAGCAAAAACCTCGGCTTCGCCTCGGTTTTGCAAAAGTCGGGCGGACCTTCCCCTGCCCCCTACAAAACCTCGGCTTCGCCTCGGTTTTGGGCGTACTTTCGGCTGGAGATCAAGAAAAATAGTATACGACCCACAGCCAGAATGTTGGACGCCAGGAACTCAAACTTCCTGGCCTAGGATCGTAATATACTATTCTTAATATTATGGAGCTCAACTGAATTTTCAAAAAATGTATCTTGAAAACTACCAAACTGTAACAGATTCACTTTTATAAAATTATAATAAAATTGCGTAACTGAAACTGAGTTTCAGTTGCATGTGGATGAATTTTCAGGTGCATGTAAGTGAATTGAACTTCAGTTACCAAAACGTAAAATTATTCCTATTACAAGTATCACTATTTCCAGGAAAACATATACAGAATATCCAAGACTTTGGAACTGAAGTTTAATAAAAAAAAAATTTTTCATAAATTTATTAAAAAGTAACAAAATTTCCAGAAATTCTGTTTTAATTTTGGGAGGCTGTAGCTGAATAAAACTCCACTCACATCTTATGGGAAGTTGCGGTAGAAAATTCTTACAGTGTAGAATTCGTATTAGCAATTCTAAGCTAATTTTCATAAATAATCCTATGTACTTTTATACTACATATGTACTTACATCTATACCTTCAGTAGAATTTAGACAAAAATATATACTACTTTTTTAGTTGATTTACATTAGAGTTATGTGCTAGAATTTTATTCTTATTCCTAAGGAAGTTTTTAGATAATTTACCGATGTTTTCTTCACAATTTAATGTAAATTTTCTCACAATATTTTACATTTTTTACATTATCAAAGTTTATTCCAAAATAGGGCTCATATGTGCAATATTTTATCCACTATTTTAAAATTTTAGAAATAAAGATCACTGATGAGGACTCCGATTAGAGTCGAAACGTTTGAAAGTATGTGACTTCCTGAGTTATCATTTCTGGACCCTAAAGCCAATTATTAACAACATCGTATAGAATTTTTATCTACTATCACCATGTAATTAGGAATGTAGCTTTTTAACCTTAATTTCTTATTTTTTTAAAATAAAATATTTTCCACTTAATTTTTTAATCGTTATAGTTGATTCACGTACTATAAATTTTTTTTAAAACTATTTTATTCAAAATAAATATTTTATATTTGTATTTTATATAAGAGAAATCGTAAATTGTAATTTCGTATGCAAATTTAGATGTAATTTTGTTTTTTTTTTTAATATTGAAACCTTTTATTCACAGTTTTATAATGAAATTTATATGTGAATAATATTACGTATTTCAAAAAGTTTTCAGAGTATTTTATTTGAATGAAATTTTTTTCAATGTTCGGGCGAACTCAGTTTAAGAATGTATAAGCAGTTACCTTTTCTATTATTTTAAATTAAATAAAGTTACTAAAATTACAAGAAGGAGAGTTTCTTTTACTATCATTAAGCAAATTTTACCCAAGAAATTCAGAAGTGGGATTACTCAAATAGCAAGTTTGTGTGAAACAATCGATGTGCTTTTGAGAAACCAAAAATGGATGCCGGGAGTGGAAACTCAACAGTATCGTTAGAAGAACTGAGGAATCAGCTGGAGTTGGCCTTACAAGAAGTTGAAAGGCAAAAGGTCAGAAGAGCGGAAGACAGACAAATGTTCGAGACTCATTTGCGTCAGTCGAGTTCACAACAGAATAATGGTGCAAGGACAGAACATAATGAACAAGATTTGGCACATGTATTATTATCACTTGGAGGTACCCTTCAGGAACAGACACAAGTTCTCGCGAGGGTGGAAGAAACGTGTAGAACATCAAATATTAGCGCCGCACAACCTGCTCAGTTGAATGTAGTGCCGAATATACACAACGTGATAAGAGATTTCTTCCGAACAGAGGACCCTGGTCAAGCTGAAGCGTGGATTCGGGAATTGGAAACCACTAAAAATATCAATGAATGGTCCGAAGCAGTAGCCTTCAATATTGCAAAAGCGCACTTGAGGAATACTGCTTTAAAATGGTTCATGACTAGAATCGAGACGGTAGCAAGCTTCAATGCATTTATAGTAGCCTTCAGAGGGACATTCACCGCATCGAGGAGGAAAAGCGAACGACTAAGAGCGATGGCAGCACGGACACAAACCCAGAAGGAGACACTCCAAGAATACGTGTTGGATAAGGTTTGGCTTTGTGAAGGTCTGGGCCTTGAGATGGAAGAAGTCCGAGATGAGGTGGCAGCGGGCTTATGGTCAAGGGAACTGACGAATCATGTTCTCGCTCGAGACTACGTATCGGTCGATATGATGCTACAAGACATGATCAAATATGAGAAGTTGGAGACTTATCGACGAGAAAGAATTGTAAGAAAGCAACAGATAGCGATAGAGAGCAGCGTTAGCAGACCAAGGATGGTGTTCCCGAAGCAGGCTCTGGAAGGGAAATATGGCAGCTCATCAGCAGGAGGAAGTCAAGGTGATGTGTTTTCGCGAACGACAAAGGTAAGCGAGACACGGGGCGAAGGTTTGCGTAAATGCTACAAATGTAATGAGATAGGACATAGGGCTAAAGAATGTGTTAAAGATAGAAAACCTGTCATTTGTTATGCATGTAAACGTGAAGGTCATATTGCATCACGCTGTAAGTATAACACGGAACCGAACTCTGAGAAAATTTCTATTCTTAGTACACAAAATGTAGATGTGTTTGGTGAAAAGTTCATTCGAGATATTAAACTGAATGGGAATATGATGAAAGCTCAGATAGATATGGGTTCGTCGGTATGCACGATTAAAGCAACCGCTATGCTGAATGCGGATTTAAAAATGGAACGAATGGAATCTGTATTGGAGGGCTTTGGTGGGGATTCCAGTGTGTCACCAGGAATCGTGACTGCGGAAATAAAATTGGATAACTTGAATTCTAAAAAGGTGCAATTGAGAATAGTTCCGGATGATGCGCAATCGTGGGACGTTATATTAGGTAGACCATTTACTGAGGCATTAGATATCACTTACGAGCGAGCCGGACATAACCTCATATTTGCAAACATAGACCCAAGTTTGTTTAAAGAGGGTAATCCTGGTGGGATAAAATCGCGTTCATTAGAGATAGTGGAAATAGAATCGGGAACCATTCAGTTCATTAAGGTTAGTTCAAACACGGGAAAAGTAAAAATGCCAGTTTATAATATTGCAAAGGACACTAAAATAGTTAAAGCTGGGGATCAAATAGGAGAAACAATTAGAATAGTAGAAGATGCTCGTAAATTGGAACCCAGATACAAAGAAATAAAATCGGATGAAGTAATAACGGGGGATTCAATAACAGATCTGCAAAAAACTTGAATTGGTCAAAATTTAAAATAAATATAGGATTTGTATATCTACCAATCTAAGCGAATTAGGGCGAACTGACAAATTGGAAATGGACATAGACATTGTAGAAGGAACTCAACCTGTGAGTACTAAGCCATACAGGCTGAACGCAAATGATAGAAAAGCATTGGACGAAATAATCACAGAATATAAACGTGAGGGAATAATCACAGAAACGAATTCGGAATATGCAAGCCCTGCATTCATCATTAGAAAAAAAGATGGATCGCCTAGAATGGTGGTCGATTATCATTAGCTGAATAAAATAACGAAGCCCATTAATTTCCCAATACCAAATTTCGACAACATGCTGGAGAAGTTAAATAAAGCGAAATTCTTTATTACACTTGATCTGGCATTAGGTTATCTTCAAGTTCCATTGTCGGAGGCGGCAAAAGAAAAAACTGCCTTTATCTCAGAATCGCAGACGGGGCAATTTGAACGATGCATGTTTGGATTAATGAATGCTCCTAAATATTTCGCGAAGGTGATGGATCAAGTGTTAGGGATTGCACAAAGAAAAGGGATTGCGTTCACCTTTTTCGATGACACTTGTATTTTCGCGGAATCATGGGTAGAATTACTGAATAATTTAATTGTGGTATTGGAAATGTTGAAAGAAGCAGGAATGACGCTAAATTTGCAAAAGTGTCGATTTGGAATGCAGAGTGTTGAATACTTGGGGTTTGCTGTGGGAGAGGGAGTAATAAGCCCGGGGAAACGAAAAATGAAGGCCATTGGGGAATTTCCTAGGTCAACAAATGTGCACGAAGTAAGGCGGTTCATTGGGTTGGCGAGTTTCTTGCGACGATTTATTCCGCAATTCGCACTTATCGCTGCGCCACTCACAGACCTGTTGAAAGAATCAAAACCTTTTATTTGGACGGAAGATCAGGAAAATGCATTTGGGGCATTAAAAGGAAAATTAATGTCGGAACCAACACTAAAAGTTTTTAATCCCAACGCACAAATCACAGAGTTACACACCGATGCTTCTGCTGTTGGACTGGGAGCCATGCTTTTTCAACGAGAGCTAGAGGGTGATCAGCTCAAGCTTGTGTACGCAATAAGTAGAAGAACATCAGAATCAGAGAGATTATATCATTCGTCTCGCTTGGAGTTGCTCGCAATAGCTTGGGCTTTACAAAAATTAAGGTCTTTCCTAATCGGAATCAAGTTTACAATAATAACAGATTGTCAGTGCCTGATTCATTTGAACGCATGGAAAACTCAAAATGCACAAATTGCGAGATGGATTTGTGCGATGTCAGAATGTGACTTCGAAATTAAGCACAGAAGCGGAGAAAAGATGAAACACGTCGAAGCTTTATCTAGGGCTCCAATTGAAGAGGCACCGGATGACAGGGTGAAAGGGAGAATTTGGACAAATGTAACACGAGAAGATGAAATTCTTGTCTTTCAAAGAACGGATCCGGATATTAGCCTCAAAATAGACATTTTGAATAGAAAGGAAAAGGACAGATCTAAATCAGAAAAGGACTTAGTTAAGGATTTTGTTCTGAAGGAAGGACTTTTGTTTAAAAGAACTATTAACGGACGAGAGGATAGAGAATGCTATGTAGTTCCAAAGGCGATGCGGAAATCATTAGTTATTCGGTATCATGATTTAGGGAGCCACTTTAGTGTTGAGAAAACGCTGCAACGGATGAAACAATATTATTTATGTGCCACCGGCGCGCAAACTCGTTTTTTCGCTACAGTTAATAGTAGCGCAATGTAGTACATTTCGCCAGAAAGGAATGAAATGTAAAAATTGAACTGCGCATGCGCCCATAGCCATGAAACGAAGCTCAATCCTTCTTATTCTTCTTCTTCTTCGTACAGCGTTAGCATCTTACTGGCAAAGCCTTGTACATTTGAACTGCGCATGCGTCTACTAAAATCCATTACTACTACACAAGATCGATAAAATCAAAATGGCCGGGACTAGTCGTGACATATCAAGTTTAATGACTAGCGCCGCAAACAACTACAATACTAGTTTAGATTCCAGTGTACGCATAAAAACTCGTATACGCACCGAAGTCACATAAAATAGAATACGTGCCAATGCACACAATTCGGGTAATTCCGAGACTCGCGACAATGCTCGCAGGACTGATCGCGCTTCGGCTTCGTCTCGGCTTTGCCTCGACTACGCCTTAGCTTCGATCTCCTGCGAGCATTGTCGCACGGCCCGCTTAGACCCACAGTCTGCGCCGGGGCACGTAAAGTACTATACTTCGCGAACATGAGGAGATATGTGAACATGCATATTCGAAATTGTTTTGAGTGCATCCTTTCAAAAAGGAAGTCGGGAAAACCCGAGGGTGAATTACACCCTATCCCACCAGGTAGAAGACCATTTGAAGTGGTGCATATCGACCATCTAGGTCCCTTTGTGACCACGGCTAAGAAAAATAAATATGTTTTGGGTATCATTGATAACCTAACTAAATTTGTTTGTATAACACCTGTCAGAAATGTAAACGCGAGAGTCACTGTGAATGAAATACGTGAATTCATGGAGAGATTCGGGGCTCCTAAACGTATAATATCTGATAGGGGAACGTGTTTTACCTCGCAGGGCTTCAAGGATTCGTGCGAAAGTTATGGGGTTAAACATATATTGAACTCCAGTAGACACCCTCAAGCTAATGGGTTGTTAGAAATATTAAATCAAACAATCCTTCCCGCGATGCGATGTGAAACTAAAAATGAAGAGCAAAATGATTGGGATATTGGATTGAAAAATTTGGAACGCGATATTAATTCCACGATAAGTAAGGCTACAGGAAAGACACCGTTTGAAGCGCTATTTGGATTTCTACCCCGATTTGAGGAGGGGAAGGCACGTGAATTAACTGCGCACTGTGAAACTTATCGCTTTCCAGCAGATATCCAGAACGAAATTAGGGATAATGTTATACGGGAACAACAACGATATAAAACTCGGACAGATGCAAGGCGTTACAAAGGCGTAAAATATAATCTTGGCAAGCTGTGAATTGGTTAGGTTGTGTGTTTGGGCGAACTCAGTTTAAGAATGTATAAGCAGTTACCTTTTCTACTATTTTAAATTAAATAAAGTTACTACAATTACAAGAAGGAGATTTTCTTTTACTATCATTAAGCAAATTTTACCCAACAGGGCGTAACCCACAATTTTTCAAAAATCGTTTTTTTGGCGAAACAAATTCTTGAGGTTAATGCCAATACAATAGCGCAAACGATTTTTTTTTTCCAATCGGAAATATTTTTATTTTCGATTTGGAAATAAAAAATCTGTATCTCTAGGTGTCGAAATGGGAACGTTTCTGTGCCGCCGTGTAAAATTTCAAAAATGTGGATTACGCCCTTTTGAATGTCCACTCTTCAATTTTCGATCTTGGCTCAAGAGACGAAAGCGTGAAATCGAAGCGAGGAAGTGGGGAAACACCGATACGGCACGCTTGTTTGTGTGTGCTCCCAAATGGGAGCGTGGTGGGGGCCGCCAGCTCCCACGTTCTGGGATCACTGGGATGTATCACTGCTCTCGGCGAGCAGAGAAAAAATTTGCCCCTCTACTTACTCATACCTCATGCTTGATCGTGTCCATGTGCGTACGCGGGTGTCGTTCTCTTCGGGCAGATTAGGATCTTCTTTATAGTGGTAAGTGGAGGGGGTCATTTTCAGGATCGCCCGATTCTACCTGAGGTGCATAATTTCAGCGACCTTTCACTCGGCTCTCTTGTAATATTCGGGTTTGCCGCATTAGGACCCTTTTCTGGTGGCAGGTCACACATGTTAAAAACCGCGCGCCGAGTTCCTTGACCAATGGTATCGATGTTATGCATGCAATAGTATTCCTGGAACCACCTAAATCCATCAGATCACTATTCCTATTATTAATTCTACCTAAAGCTTGGGTAGCTGAAAAATTGTCGGCCAGTGAGTAACACATTACCAAAAGAATCTGAACTAACGTTTTTCTGAAAATATGAAAAATCGAAAAGGTGTCAGATTCCAAAATATCGATTATAAAATATTTTTATGAGATTATAATTTATTATAATTTTTAATTTTTCTATTCACGGTTTGCTCGTAACATTGAATATCTTTCATTTAATATTTTGATTTAAAACATTGAATACTTATTAGCTTTGAATTAGACAGAAAAATTTACTTTAAAGCTTTAGAATTTTTTTATAATTTTACAAGATGAGGCTAATTTAGAATTAAAAAATATCTCATTAAAAAAAAAGTCACTCACCTGAAATAAACTTCTGGAAGAATCCTCATAAGATTAAAGAAAGGTTTAATTATCACTTGGAAAATAAAGTCATTGTGGAATTTTAAGTCCTCTTGTGTTCGACTTCAAAAGAAAATAGATCAATAATTGACAAATTTTTAGATTTATCAATTGAAGCTGTATTTGTAAATTTTTAGTTTTTGTAAATAGGATAAATATTTATGAATTTCATAAATGTCCCAACATTTAGAAAATATTTAATCAGAGAATTATGTGCAAAGTCTTTTACATGAAGAAGAAATAAACATTTGACCTAATAAGTGCTAAATCTACATTCTTAATTTTTTAATGAAAGTATTTTTATCTTACTTTTTTGTGACTTAAGTCCAGATTTTACACTTAAAATATAAAAATGCTTCACAGAGTTGAGGTATTTTCTAAATGAAGCAGTTTATTCACAAAGCTTCAAAATTTTGTAATTGAAATCTTGATATAAAATTTTAACCATTTCCCGACTTTGAATTTTTCCTACGATTTCAGAAGAACAGGAAAATTAAGAATTACAAAATATTTCATTTAACAGATTGCAGTCGTCCATAAGATCTTGTAAAGACGTAACAAGATTTAAACACTTGAAAAAAAAATTTTCATGTAAAATTTGAAATCAATAAATACTTATGTGGCCATATGTAAATGTCGCTGAAAACATTTTTTAGCGTTTTATTTTATCTCCTTCTATTAGCAAATTTTTCCTTTCCGTAAAGCAATTCATTTTTTGAATGAAAAGTCTGTGATTAGGCTGCAAAAATGTGAGATGAAAGTACGTATAACATAAAATTGAGAATGTAAAATTCAATATAATAGCAGACATGTTATCAAACACGTCACTTTAAAACTAAAAGATGGCACATTTAGTATAAAGGTCTCATAGTTCTGACCATTTTCAGAACTATTTAAATTTAATAATACATTTCAAATGTGATACTTAATATCACGAATACTAAAATTGCATTTTTATTATTTTTTAATGATAAATGTATTATTTTTTCAAAACATCTCAGAGTAAATCTGAATGCAGAAATGAACAACTTTCAATTTTTTTTTTATTCCTGAACATACACAAATAATATTTAAAGAATTTGGAAATCTTTCTTTGGAAAAAAAGACACTTTCGACTGCGCTGGGATTCGAGCCCAGGTCTTTCGATTGCCGGTCGACTGCTCCAACCACTGAGCTAATTGAGTAAAACAACATTTATACACGCAAAAATTTTACGTTTTTTCATTTTATCCGGTTTTTTATTCACAGTGAACTCTAAATATTTTTTCAATTCGTGATGCTGCATACTGGACTACTTCATTTTGAATTGCAAGCTATGAGATAATTTTTTGATTTCTACGATAATCCTTATTTTAATCATCTCCTATATTCAAATCTTTTACAGAAATGTTTAATTAATCATTAAATTTTTGGCACTGAAGAGGGCCCCCATATGTGGCCGAAACGTTTGCCTTTCTTTCTTTTTTATCGTATTTTTATATCTAATAGTGATAATTTTAATCGAAGAAAATAAAAAGAATCTGATCCTATGCCAAAATAACGAGAAATGAATAAAAATTCTATCAATTTTGGGTCAATATAATAGCAGACATGTTATCAAAAACGCCACTTCAAAACTTAAATTTTATTTTTATCTCTTCTTAATGCTAAATAACTCGCTAATTGAAAATTTTTTAAATGTTCAAAATTGGTAAAAAGTATGGAAATTCGACATTTCTAATTTAAGCTTTTATTTAAAAATTTCAAATATTTTAAATTTATATATATATTCAAACTGTAAATATTTATTAATATAAATTTCCACTTTAAAATTATTATAAGACTTTCAAAATGATCCCACAGTTTTTTTAAATCTTATAGATGTTTATTTTAGGGAAAAATTTATTAAAATATCGAAAAAAGAAGTATTATTTCCATAACTACATATTCAGTAAATTTGAAATTGTCGTCTGCTTCGCGCCTCTCTTGTACGGAGTCGAGAGAAACACATTTCTCAATTTGGACTCGATAAACGACAGCCTGAAATGTAAAACGTGGAGCAGTTGAAAACGCATGCATTCTAACGAAGAAGCGAGGAAAATAAGGAAAAATGAGATGAGTCGTTCTCGCATGCGAGAGTGACGAGGAAGGAAAAAAAGCAACGTGCCCCGTCTTCTCTCCCTCTCACTTCACACGGACAGGCAGGCTGAGAGTGTGAGACACTGTGTCGGTTTCAGATCTGTGATCACTCTGCGCGCGCCGCCACCTAGCGTTGCCAGACACACGGAACGAAATTATGGAATTGGCACGTTAAAATTATGGTACACTATAGTACACGTTTATAAAACGCATGCGCGGCGCGAAATTTGAATTAATATAACTTCAAATACGAAGTGTGTTCAGAAAATAACGGGAATTTCTTAATTTCGCGCGTTTGATGAGTCGTATTGTCAAAACAATTTTTCTTATGTTGGTATACATTCCCCTGAAGTATGATAAAATCTTCAGCTGTATTCATTGTTTACTTTGTCTGTAGCAGCCTCTAAAATTGGACGTGTTTTTATGAGCTCGTCGATTTTCGTTTGTTAAAAGAAATGGATCAAAGAATGTAAATCACATGAAAATTAACTCTACTTAGCCTTCATTTAAAAAAATGATTGATTGGTCAAAGGCGCTTCATATATAGGGCAGAAAACAATTCTCATTTGATAATGGCTATTCTGCTTTTGTCTTCATTTCATTTCGGTTAAATAAAAAATAAACAAATTTTTAAATTATGGTTCATTTAAGAGGTATGGTACACGAGGGATGGCACATGGTACAAGAGTCAAAATTATGGTACGGTCTGACAACGCTGCCGCTGCCATTCCCTACTTGCTTCTCACGGACAGGTGTTTCCAGTGTGTACGGATCCGATACCGACGCAGTCACAAATACAGAAGCACCTCCTGTCCGTGAAAATCGAGTAGGGAAAGGCGGCAGCGCGTTTCTTCCTCACCGCTCTTGCACGCGAGAACGACTCGTCCCACTTCTCCTTATCCTCCTCGCTTCCTCCTTGCAATGCTATTTTTAGATTTTATCTATATATTTTTATATATTTTTTTTATTATTGATAATTGTATTTCTCTCGACTCCGTACAAAAGAGGCGCAAAGCAGACGGCAATTTCAAATTTATGAAATATTTTGTTCAAGGAACAAAACTTTTGTTCAGATATTTTGAGAAAAATTTGACTGATGTGAGCCTAGCTCTGTCGAGGTGGTGTGCAATGCGGGATCAGGAGCCATCCCCTTCGGGACCTTGATCAGGTAGTGCGTATTGAACACAGGTGTCGAAGCCTGTGTTGCTTTGAGCGTGTCCGGTTTGTCCGTGTATTCCGGGACCGGCTAAGCGGAGGTTAGGCCTCAGGGAGTTGGGGTAGGACTTCGGTCCGAGGGTACACCTATTCCCAACTATACCGACATGCTCCTCTACGCACGATGCGCTGGTAAAAAACATTTATGGATTCAAAGCTAAAAACTGTGGGGAAAAGGGACTTGGGTGCTTCTTCAGGAGTTGAGGGATGGAAGGACGTCCTTATCTCCTGAGGAAGCAAAGCGAAAAAATGGAAAAATTGGCCAGGGCTCTCAGTGTCATCCAGCAGGGTATGCTGAGAAATAACCATATCCATGTAAAGGACAGTGTAAACGAGGCCTCAGAGGTGTTGAGCGGAGTGCTCAACACCCATAAATGCCTTCTAGAAATCGGGGTGGAAATCCGGAAGAAGCTGGAATTCCACCCCGCCTCAAAAAATATGGATATCTCCCGGAGAGGTTGTTGCCGCACTTTGCATAGCGCTGGGCAAGCCAGACCTCGGGAACCAGTGCAGGCTGTACAAGCGCTTCGGCGGTGTGCAGACTTCGGTGGTCCGTTTAACCGAGGTGGATGCCCGAGTTTGCTCAAGCTCGGTAGGCTAAGGGTGGGGTGGGTGAACTGCCGCATCCGAGAGCATGTCGAGATTGTCCAGTGCTTCAGGTGCCAGGGATATGGCGGACATATATATATAAATGGACATAATTATGATCGGGAAGGAAATGAAGTTGACAAGAAGACTCTTGCGATGATAATAAAAAAACTATCAATTGTAAAAATGTAAAAGGTGTCTTGATAGCACAATAAAACAATGCACGAATTAAAATTACGAACAAATGAACATGGCAAAGTGATATGGCGAGAGAACCACAATAATTATTGAAAATCCCAAGAGAATTTCGCGCTACTTCAAGGTCAACTTTGTTTTTTTAAATGGAAACCCCCTTTTTTACATCTGCAATCGATAGAGCGGAAAATTCTACGTTCAAGCACGTACCCAAGTCATAGGCCAATTGTAACGTTCAAGGTAAATTAGAGGTTATTTGAAATAAACAAAGTTTTCCAAGAGGTCAGTGCAATTCCTGAAGTATTTTTCAACGGAGAATTCAATGGTGACCTTCATTTTGACCTTGAAGTTAACCTTCATGACTTTTTGAAGGTCAAATTTGTTTTTTTTAAATGGAACCCCCCTTTTTCACATCTGCAATCGATAGAGCGAAAAATACTACGTTCAAGTACGTACCCAAGTCATAAGTAGATTGTAACGTTCAAGGTCAATTAGAGGTTATTTGAAATAAACAAAGTTTTCCAAGAGGTCAGTGCAATTCCTGAAGTATTTTTATGAACGGAGAATTCAATGGTGACCTTCATTTTGACCTTGAAGTTGACCTTTATGAGTTTTAGAAGGTCAAATTTGTTTTTTTAATGGAAACCCCCTTTTTTACATCTGCAATCGATTATAGCGGAAAATTCTACATTCAAGTACGTACCCATGTCATAGGTCAATTATAACGTTCCAGGTCAATTAGAGGTTATTTGAAATTAACATAGTTTTCCAAGAGGTCAGTACAATTCCTGAAGTATTTTTCAACGGAGAATTTAATGGTAACCTTCATTTTGACCTTGAAGTTGACCTTCATGGCTTTTTGAAGGTCAAATTTGTTTTTTTTAATGGAAACCCCCTTTTTTCACATCTGCAATCGATAGAGCGAAAAATACTACGTTCAAGTACGTACCCAAGTCATAAGTAGATTGTAACGTTCAAGGTCAATTAGTGGTTATTTGAAATTAACAATGTTTTCCAAGAGGTCAGTGTAATTCCTGAAGTAAATTTCAACGAGAAACTCATTGTTGAGCTCTGTATTGATCTTGGTGATGATCTTCAAGGTTTTCTCAAGTTTTTTTCCAAGCAGTTTACGTTTACGTTTAGCATTGCCAGGAACAACGACGTGGATGTAGTAAATTCTGTTCCCTTTGGTGTGCTTGATTAGCGTGAATCCCCTTGCCTCTCACGCTTCAGTGAAGATGTTCGAAATGAAAACCTTGAGCTTCTTGAAAAATAGCTATGCGATTGTAAAAATGAGTTACAGCATTACGAATCATCTCCCTATCAATCAAAGTAGCCTCTTGCAGAATCCGATTCTGCAATTCGTCTAAGCTTTGGGGTTGCGTTGAGTATACTTCGCTCTTTAAATAACCCCAAAGAAAAAAGTCGAGAGGCGTCAGATCAGGAGATCTAGCAAACCACTCGATTTCACCCCTTCTTCCAGTCCACCTATGAGGGAACTGAGTATCCAAATATGCTCGAACCTCCCTACCGTAATGAGCCGCTGCTCCGTCCTGCTGAAACCAAATATTTTGAAAATTATCGCCTGTAATCTCCCTTATTCTTGATACAATTTGGTTTCTAAGAAGCTCTTCATATGCACGGGCATTGAGATTACCATCGATGAAGAAAGGGCCTATCAATGTATCATTCATGATACCGGCCCAAACATTAATCTTTTGTGGATATTGTGTGTGACTCTCTAACATCCAATCAGGATTTGTGTCGGACCAATATCTACAATTTTGCCTGTTAACTTCACCTTTTAAAGTGAAAGTAGCTTCATCTGAAAATACTGTATTGTACAAGAAAAGAGGATCTCTGTCAATTCTGTCCATCATAATTTTACAAAATTCAACGCCACGATTAGGATCGTCTTCATTGAGCTCTTGTACCAGATGAACTTTGTAAGGATGGAAATTAATGCTTTTTAAAATATTTCGCACTGTCTCAGGAGCAACGTCACGCTCATCACTAGCTTGACGTAAACTAAGGTGTGGGTTTTTCAACAAATGTTTGGGCTATGTCCATCTGCATCTCCTCAGATCCTGCAGATTTTGGCCGACCAGTTCTCTGAAGGTCCTTGATAGATCCATGATTCATAGAGCGCCTTACAGTTCTTTCAATTGTTGATTTTTAGAGAGGATTTAACCCTTCTCCATTACGAAAAGTGCGATTAAAAAGCAAACGAACTTGATCATAAGATCGAACTCGATCTCCCCAACTACGCATCATTAATAGAGATACCCTCTCTCGTTCCGAAAGTTTAGCTTGAGCCATAATAATCTTTTAGCGAAAGATAGTAAGTATGTACTCGTAATACGTAAATTCAGTTTCGAGTCGTAATATTCGTATGGAGATAGAAAAACGGTATAGGACTTATGGTATCGCCTTAGGTATTGACATAGGTATCGAAAAACAGTATAGGACTTTTCCATATAACTCTTCGGGGAGGAACAGAACTCTCACCAGAACTCCTGGAACTTATAATGAAAAATTCCCTATACATATGATTTTACAATATTCAAAACGCTGTAACCAAGATCAATACAGAGCTCACCAATGAATTTCTCGTTGAAATTTACTTCAGGAATTACACTGATCTCTTGGAAAACTATGTTAATTTCAAATAACCTCTAATTGACCTGGAACGTTATAATTCACCTATGACTTGGGTACGTGCTTGAACGTAGAATTTTCCGCTCTATCGATTGCAGATGTAAAAAAGGGGGTTTCCATTTTAAAAAACAAAGTTGACCCTGAAAAAGCCATGAAGGTCAACTTCATGGTCAAAATGAAGGTCACCATTGAATTCCCCGTTGAAAAATACTTCAGGAATGACCTTCACTTTTTTGAAAAATATTTTACCTGTGGAAATATCCAACCGTCCCGGGACTTTTTCGACATCCTGTATGTCTTGTCACCCTGTTGAGAAGATCATACAGAGTAAAAAAAATAACGTTGCTGACGAAAGACAGATGAAAAAGGGTTGTTTCAAAAAATTTGAGAAAAATATAGGTGAAGAGGATATCTGAAGGAATATTCATGAAAAAAATGGTGGGTGTCACTATAAAACATAACCTCAAAAAATTTTGTTGAAATGTTCCAAAATTTTTTCAAACCTGTTATTTTGTCCAAAAATTTCTTCAATTTTTTGTTTTAAATGGCCCTATTGACCTGCATAACATATTATTTCCTCATCAAAATCGGTCAAGCCTTTTACAAGAAAAACTACTTTTTTTATTTTTCTTTCCTCCTCCATAACTCCTACAAAAATACGTTTTAGAGGTTGAGATTTGGAGAAATTTTGTGACTCATGGGTGGCAATATATCGTGATAATATGAACTTGGTACATGCGGGGGCAGATTTTACATGTTTACCCGGCTAGGCCCTTTTTAATTTTCATTATTATCTCTAGCACATTCAATATTATTAAATGGATATGCGCTTATTATTCAGAATAATAATTAAAGTTTTAAGGAATCATTGATAGATCAGTGTAATTTCTCTCGTAAGAAAAATTATCTGTAAGAAATTTATAGAATCTTCAAAAATTGACAAATTGCATTTCTCTTCGTACTTCTACGATTTTTCGAATAATTTAAAGAACTTCTGACCAATGAATTTTGTATTTTTCCGATTCGTTTATTTGTTATGCTACCGATATCTTGGTATTTCACGGCTTCAATAATTACCTTCATTCGATATCTTATTTTCGTAAATATCCGGAAAATCATTCGCTTAAAGTGGTCTTATCTGAAGTACATCTGGCATGCTGTATGCGATATCTATCAGATTTGAAGATTTCTATAAAATCAGAATCTCACCCGTGATTTACCAGCAGAGTGTTAATTCTGAGTTTGACGCACGCTAAATTTAGCAGTATAAAAGTTTCATAAAATAGATTTTTTTTTCACAACCAGTTTCATAAATATTGTTTCTGGATTGATAAGATAATGAATTTGCAATTGAAATTTTTAGTATTATTATTAATTGTGGTATTTGCTTTCGAGCTTCCAGCGGAACCTTTGGTGAGAATATCACAAGGGCTCATTAATGGAACCAAATTTGAAACAAGAAAAGGCAGAAGTGTCTCAGCTTTCATTGGAGTACCTTATGCTCAGCCACCTATTGGAGATTTGAGGTAAAGCATATAGGTACTATATAGGGGACGTATTAACCAGACTACTTAAAATCGTTGATTTCAATTATAGTCTGTAAAGTTATTTATTTAAAAATCGATATTTAAAACACGTTGTCAATAATAGATAGACCTTTTTTACTTCACTTTACTATTGTTGAGACAATCGGATTATTTTTAATTTCTTAGTCAAAATAAGTTTGACCCAACATGCTTATTTTATTTCAATGTCTAAGAACAAATTTATTTAAATGAAGATTGATTTGTTAGGATTTAAATAAGCAGGGTATAAATTTACTGAATGAAACTCTACGAATATGATTGATATATATATATATATATATATATATATATATTAATTTATTACATATTTCGCAAAGATTGATCATAAAATTATGATTATTTTTACACAAAATCAGTCAATAGCTTTTACACTAGTAAGAACTAGAAAAATATTGTACATACACGAATTTATCATATTACTGTAAGTTCAGCATTTTGATGAAGACTGGCACATTTTCGTATTAATCGCCATACTCGCATAACTATACACCATCTCAAAAACATTAGTCGTGGGTCAACGACGTGCATTGGGAAAATATAAACTATATTTTTACTGCATATAAGCGAACTTGAGAAACAAAAGTAGGAATTGGGGAACAAAACCACACGGAGAAACTCTTCATTGTAAAATTTAGTATTATTATATTTATTTTTCCTAAAAGTCAATAGCAAACGAAGATATAACGTCAGTTTTTTAGAAATTCCTATTTCAAATATTAAACTATAGAGTAACTAATAATATTGGAGAAGATGTTGGAATAATTATACTTATGCCTAAAAACAGAAGCAAGTTTTATTTTCCGAAATAGTAAAATCGTGATCGACACATCAAACCAATTATATTTTAGTAAACCCAATAAATGTTTCATTAATTTCTAAAAAAGAATGTTAAGTTTACAAAAGACAATAGTAAAATCACATCTTCTGTCTAACCGAATTACAATAGTCTTATGGAGATAGTGTAATTATATTTATAGTTTTTCCAATCGAAAATGGGGAATAATTGCACCTCCATAATGAAAAAAAATCAGTCATTCGTAAATTTTACTATAGTTCTTATTAGATTTTGTGAGCTATATAGAAAGAGTATTTATTATTTATTACATGCAATGTAGTAACTTCATTATGTACTGAACTGATGAAACTTTTACGATTTGTGAAAAAAGCTTGGTAGTACCTCTGCTAGCAAATATCTTAATTTAAAAAGCCGCCACATTCAAATGTAAAAATAGTAGATTGTGTACCAAGGGCGACATGGTGGCGATTGTGAAGTGTACCCGACCGAGCGTAGCGAGAGCGGTATTTACACGAGTCACATCGCCACCATGTCGCTCGAGTTACACACGACGTTTTGCGTCCAAATTGGCGGAAAAAAGTCGCATTGCGTTCGAGCGCGTAATTAGCGGCAGGCAGTCAAGTATCACCTCGGTGTAAAGTGCGCCCGTTGAAGAGGGCGGTATAAACATTTCGACCGATTGCATCGCCGAGGCGCAATTGGTTCCATGCCACTCTACGCGCAAGCATGCAATGCGACTTTTTCCGCCCATTTGGACACATTAGTATATTGTGCAACTAGGGAAAAAAAAATTTATTTTGCGAGTGTGAAGTTTGTTACCCTCGCTTTGCTCGGGCATCAAACTTCACACTCTCAAAATAAATGTTTTTCCCGTGTTGCACACGATTTTTTTTCTACTAGCGGGTCAGAAAGTGGATTTGTTTGCCCCGCACGGGGCAATAAAGTCCACTTTATGGCCCGCTAGTAGAAAAAATATATTACTATATCGAGTACCGACAAATAATCATAACGAGCACATGTAGCGATTCCGAGTGTTATCGGAAACATTCCGCGTATCTGATGTCACTCGGCAGTACATTTACTGTTCCCAATGGCAATTTTGGCAACGTACTATTTCAATATATGAACTATTCGATTGCAAAATATTCAAGTCTCTCTCTTCATAGATCATTGCTATTGACAATGGTAATTTCTCTAAACTATTTTACAATTTTCATTATTCAAAAGACCAATTCTGGCATTGATAGTTTTACTTTCTATTTATATAGGTATCACTTATTTCTAGTTTCAATTTTCCAACTAAGATATTAATCTTTGGAACTCTCAATGGCAATTTATAAAGTTACACTATATCCTCGCTTCCTATTGACTTTTAGTAAGAATAAATATAATACTACTAGATTTTACAATGACGAGTTTCTCCGTGCAGGTAAAATAACAAATCGCCGGTTGGAAATGTACATCCTCGAGGCTGCTTTTCTAGGTCCTCGAACCATCTTTTTTGTGCGTGTTTTGCAAACAATATTTTTTTCTATACCCGAAAAATGACTTTGACTTTATACGTCTGCCATTGAATGAAAAATCAAAATTTTTCAAAATCCTTCAATAGGTCTTTTTTGGCCCTTGACGAAATTGCGTATAACTCGTATATAAATTAATATTTTGCAATGGGAAAACTTTTGTAGCTTCTTGAAAAATGTATTATTTGATTGAAAAAATATTCGTTAAAAAATAGAAAAACCAGTTTTTAAAAAAAGCCTTATTTTGGCCTTCTAATTGACCCTAACCTCTGAATAATAAGGGGATCATATTCGGGCCGTATATGGACTTGATCAGGCAGCCTGCTCCGCACCTGTCCGGTAAGAAGGTGGGCGTTGAATGCCCTTGAAATGTAAAAATCTGGAAAGAAACGGAATAGAGAATGAAACTTTTTAATGCATTTTAATTCCTAGGCATTAAAAGGCATTCAAAAGTTTTATTCTCGATTCTGTTTCTTTTTAGATTTTGACATTTCCGCACGGGTTTTAGAGATAGCGTGATTTCAGTGGGATTTTTGAAACAATTGCCTTAATTTTTGTTGTAATTTTACAGCGAATTTTTCAGACGCTGATAACCATAATGCAATGTAATTTTGAAACATACAAAATTATAAGTTCAGTGCATGATAATATAAGATTGCTACAATTGTATTGTAATGTTACAACAGCCAACAAATCTGCATTGGAGAAAAATTATGGTAATTTTGATACAATTATGTACTGCGAGTGTAAATCACATTATTGGCATACATTTCCATTAGATCTGTGGTAAAATTAAAATATCTGTGAGGTAAAATTGATCAAAAACTTGAAGAATTATCAATTTAAATTTCTATTCTATTTCTCTGAGTGACCAGGGGAAGGCTGGTCAACCACTAACACATCACTCAATAAGTTTCCGATCTAACTAAGCAAAACACAGTTTTTTCGAGAAATTCGATTTTATTCATCAACATAGTTTCATTCAAGCTTAATACATTCATTCCAACGCTTATCTAACTTTCCAATGCCTTTTTTGTAGAATGATTCGTCTTTGCTCTCAAAATAGGCCTTAGTTTCAGGAATCACTTCTTCATTCCCTAGCAGATCCGGTTGAGAGAATGGTCAGAGAATACTCTGACCGTTCTTTGACTGTTCTCTGACCTCGCATTATTATGACTAAGAACGATAAAAAAAAACATTTAAAACATTGCAATTATTTTTTTGTGACGAAATTTGGAATAAAGGGTGTATGAATGAATATAATAGTTTTATTTTTCAGCGATAAAAACTAGGAAAACATCATGTACCTGTCACTGAAGGCAGTGCAGTGATTCACCATTTGCAGAAGTGAGATAAAAAGTAGTTGTGTCTCACTCCCACCAATAGTCAACCTTGACGATGGAGACGTTCCGCCAATTGTGAACCACTGCACTGCCTTCAGTGACAGGTATACGATGTTTTTCTAGTTTTCACCGCTGAAAAATAGAATTATTGTATTTATTCCTGCACCTTCTATTCCGAATTTTGCCACAGAATCATAATTGAAATGCTTTAAATGTTTTTTTATCGCTCTTAGCCATAGTAATGTGAGGTCAGAGAACGGTCTTGGTGGAACAAAACTTTTTTCTTTTGCACGTGAGGCCGTTTTTTCTTGACATTTGCGCTCAATCGATCCAGTAATGCCATGCAATAGTCACTGTTAATGGTTTTACCTGTCTCAAGATAGTCGATAAACAAAATGCCAATCGCATCCAAAAATACGGATGTCATAACCTTGCCAGACCACTGTTAAGTTTTTGGTCGCCTTGGACGGCTTTCACCAGATGCTGTCTACTCAGCTGACGATCTTTTCGTTCCAGTTGTGTAGTGGTGGATCCATGTTTTATCCATTGTAACATACTGACACAGCAAATTCTTTTTACCTCGCTTGAACAGCTCCAAACAGCGCTCTGAATCCTCGACACGTTGTTGTTTTTGGTCGGGTGTGAGCAAATGCGACACCCACTTTGAAAACAACTCATGTATACTATGTTAGACTGAGGTGCATTGTTCAAATGATGTTTATTTTATAGAGTTGTAAGCTAAAAATGAATCCCCCCCCCCACCCGATTTAATGGAATTACATACATAGAAGGGGCCAACATTTATATTTTATTTTTTTAAACTATGAAGTAATCCTCTGATCGTATCCTAAAAAATATATGTTGTTATTTGGGATATGAGTATATTATAGCAAAAAATAGCGGTATTGCAACGAAAACTTTGATTAAAAAAAATTGTTTCAAAACTACAATAATTTTTTTCATCCCCTTCCTGTTGAAGGAATTAAGTGTCAATTTTTCTTTTTGATTGCCTTAATACCCTCTACAATATATACTTGAGGCATGAAAATTGATTTAGTCAATTTTGAGAAAATAGAATCTTTTTATTTTTCAAAATTTGTTTATAACTTTTGTAAAAAAATTGTTTTGGAATTATTATTTGTGTTAAATTAGATTTATAATGGTACAAACTTATCCACCACATATGAATCAAATCCAAGCGGGGGCAGTCCAACCATGCTTATCCGGCTACGCCTTTTAATATTATATTTATATATATATACTATTTTTAAAATTATTTTCACACGATTTCGTGAACATAATTATTTTATAACCTACAAAAGAAAATATTGCGGTAAAACTATTAAACAATGTTTTCAAAGCAACCATATGTTGTTAAGTGATGTTCAAATTGAAACAAATCATTATGTTAGGAGACCGTTTAATTTATCCAGTCAAATATATAGAAACTTGTCTGTTATATTTGCTTTATTTAGTTTAATGTATTAATGTTTAATATAACCTTCTTTTCGGAAAAAATATTACGTGAAAATCTCGAGCATCATACTTGATACCTGGATAGAGCGCAAAGTTTCTTGACGTTTCGTATTCCGTCCACTGAGAAATGACAGCAGTCCTAGAAAATTTCCTTGACTGCAAATGAAACAACATCGTTTCTACACGGAAAAAACTGCGCAAGACTGGTTACTCTCCCTATAGCTCTTCTTATTCTGTATCACTCTCTACTTCACGTCTAACGACGCGAGAAGGCACTATAGAGAGAAGCTGTTACTCATCCGCAGAGTAAGCAGTTCTGTGCAGTTTTCTCCGTGCAGTCACAGTCAAGAAAATTTTCGAGGACTGCTGTCATTTCTCAGTGGACGGAATATGAAACGTTTAGAAACTTTGCGCTCTACCCAGGACTCAAGAATGATGCGTGGAAATTTCACGTACATATTTTTTCCGTATATTGAAACATAAAAGTTCACAAATTACGTAACATTTAGGTATAATTACGAGTTTGATATTTCTTCGATCCAACCCACAGATAGCCACTCTTCTCTGCATGACATTTATTATCATACATGTTGATATATTCATATAAACGTTATATTCTTCTGATTTCTGTATTTTTTGGCAAACAGATTCAAAAATCCTTTGCCTGGAATAGCCTGGAATGGAACGTTTTTGGCTCAGAAAGAGGCAAGTGTCTGTCCTCAAAATTTTTTTGGTACTTATCTAGGCAATGAAGATTGCTTATATTTGAACGTATTTACGCCCCTGACCAAATTTGATGTTTATAAGGTAAGGTATTTTAATACATTTTTAACATTCACATCACCAATGAGATAGTATTAGTTTTATGTGAATTGTTTCTAGAGAGTGAAATTAAGAAGTTCGACTTG
Source organism: Diplolepis rosae (assembly GCA_030998225.1). Classification (NCBI taxonomy): domain Eukaryota; kingdom Metazoa; phylum Arthropoda; class Insecta; order Hymenoptera; family Diplolepididae; genus Diplolepis; species Diplolepis rosae. The sequence goes on along the minus strand of JAPYXD010000684.1, from coordinate 1,031,399 downwards.
ATCACTACAGAGGGTCGACATGAATAAGTCGAAAAATAAAAAATGAGAAACTTTATGGCTACGTTGAAAAAATTAGAGAAGAACCGTCTGACTATTTAGAAGGTCCGACTGACTATAAATTTTGACATTAACTTTGACCCTCCATTTTTCTCCATATACGTTTTGAGACCCCTTGAGTACACATAAAGAAATGTAAATTAAATCAATAAAAATTCTGATTAGGGCATAATTATTATTTTTTTCCGATTGTTTTAAATGGAATCATTATCATCCACATTTTTATCTCTGTTAACGGTATTGTCAATTATTTAATCATCGAGTTGGTATTTCTTATCATTTTCTCTCAGTAATTGTCTGGAATATACAAAGATGCTAGATTGATTTGATAAATGACCACAGTTAGGCTTTTTAGATAATCTAAATTGAGTACAGGGAAATTCGCCAAGTCATGATTATTGAGCCGTCTCCATGTCCCTGAAGTTAGCACTTCGACCATGAAAAATCCAAACTTTTTTGGTGAAATCGTTTGGTGGTCGTTAGGTGGTAGTTTTTGTCTTCTGGTGGTCAAAATTGCAAAAACTACAGAATTTTCAAGGCTGGAGTGCTAACTTCACGCTGCACGCCACATGTTAATATTTTTCAAAATTTCTTTTTGGATATCATTTTTCCAAAAAATCTCCTGTAGTATGCGCAGAAAGTCTGCGCATATGTATACTTGGCGCGCATTTTGAAAACATAAAATTATATTTGCATCACATCTATTATACCAAAAATTAAGTTTCTTAATATTTTGAAATAATTCTTTTTGGAAGCACTTCATGATTGCTTGGTAGTCGTTTAGGGGTAGTTTCTGACGTTGGGTGGTCACAATTGTGGCAGATATTACTTTTTCAAACAATTTGTCACAGTGTGCACGGACGTTTATGCGCATACTAAACCAGCGCGAAATTTAAAAGACGGAAATACACAAAGTACAACTGCATACGTTGGGTAGCATATTTACCTGAAGGGTGCCGATCGAAACTTTAGTTCTATTTTGTTATTGTTAGGAAACATGTCTTTTTGCAATGCTTTGATTTTCTATCTCAAGAGTTGGAGAAAATAAGAGAATATCTGATATTATCATAAATTAATGATTGAATTAGAGCTAATTTGTTTAACTGGTAGTAACAAAATTAATGAAATTTTCAGTCGGGACCCTGATTTTGAAATAATTTTTCAAACAACATAATTCCAGAAGCATATCTGATTGAATTTGGACAAAAGTAATTATTAAGGGCATGTAATACTTTACAATTATTATCAACTGATTATTGTCGAATTGATTTTTTCTTCTCAGAATTACATTTTACAAGTTTTGTATATTATTATTGAAAACCTTGAACGATTCGGAAAATAAGAGTTCCAACGAAAATAGTGTGCAAAATCGTATTACATATAAGAATTCTTCGAAAATTTACAACAGAGGGAATCTAAACGGTTTCCCAATAAGGGTGATATGCTTTTAAATTGAAAAAAAAACACTGAATATTCATTCGGAATTGATCGAAATCTTTTTTATTATATTGGATATTCTATGCCATTTATGATTTAAACAATATATCGGCCAAATGTCCCCCGAGACTTGAGCCAAAAATGCGCCTCATCAGAAAAGATGATTTTTTGATGAAAATTGGGTTCATTTTCAATTGATTCCAGAGCCCAATCCGCGAACTCCCGACGCAAACGATGGTCATTAGGCTTCAGTTCTTGGGCCAGAATGATCTTATAGGGATGCAGGCCAAGATCCAATCGCAAAATACGCCAGGTAGTCATCCTGGACAGGCCCAATTCCTGAGATCGGCGTGGCACGGACAATTCACGGTTTTCCTCGATACTGGCCTGTACGGCGGCTATATTCTGTGTAGAACTTGCGGTACGCATACGATTTTTAGGCTTAGTATCCAATAGAGTAAATTCACTCTCCAACTTATCGATTATTCGACGAATTGAGAGCGCGGATGGAGCAGAATGACGACCATATTTTGCACGATATGCTCTTTGAACACCGACAAAACTTCTCGAATTTTGATAAAATAATTGGACAATTTCCAAACGTTGTGGAAGCGTGAAACTACTCATGATTAAATGGCAAACCTTACTGATGACAACTGACAGCAGACGTCAAAAATTTCAGTTCAAATGAGCCCGATAGGGACATTCAAAATCATATCACCCCTATTGGGAAACCCTTTATGTATGGATCATAGCAAACATATTTGTTTGCATTAGGAGTTTCAGTATAATATTTCTACTAATACTAAATTAGCGATATAATCCTCATTTATTTTAAACTCGCTTTTAACCCTTTACGGGCCAAAATGGCATAAACGATACACCGGTCTTTGAGGCCGTGTAACTTAAGCTATTCGCGACTGAAAATATTGAGAGGGACATATTTTTTAAGTTCAAGGCGTGCCCTTTCCGATGGTAGATACGAAATTGATCTAAAAAAATATTTATTATAAAAAAATTCAGTTTAAAAAAACAGCACGATTTTTTCGATCTTTTTTTTTTTAAAGCGAGTTTTGAAAGGTATCCCGGTCTGTCAACGACCTGGAACAGTTTTGACCGGTGGAATAAATGTCTGAACTTTAAGAAGGTGTGGTTCAGAGATTAATTTTTCACTTTGGTCTTTACAAAATGGCGCCCGAATTACAAAATTTTAACGAATACATTCAGGATATTTTTTGTCAGAAAATATAAACAAACCGAGGAAATCAGTAGAAACGTAAAGTTCTTAAAAGCACTCAAAGAATACGTCTGAATTTTTCCAAAACGTTTCGAGCAACTTTTAAATTTTGCAAATAGCATAATTTTTGCAAAATCAAAAAATTGCTTAAAACACCCCGAAAAAATTTGTATATATTTTTTGACCAATTTTAAGAACTTTTTACTCTGGGTAATTTTTGCCAAAAGTCTATTTTTTCAAGAAAGAAATTCGCTCAGACATACGAATTGATGAAAAAAGTTTATGGTATGTGAACGAATTTTTGATGAAAAAACGGATTTCTCTCATCAACCACCCTCCGTATTCGCCTGATCTATCACGATGTGACTATTTTTTATTTCCAAAACTGAAAACCAAGATGAAAGGAGCATTTTATGATGATATTCCAGCCATTCAAGCAGCTGTAACCGAGGTGCTGAAGACATTCCTATAAATGACATAAAAAAATCTGTGCATGCGCTGGTTGATCGTTCCAAACGTTGTATTGAGTCTAATGGAACCTATTTTGAATAAATAATAACTTTCAAAGATAATATAATGAGTATCATATTCTATATCCAAAAAGTTCGGTTATTTTTGGGACACACTGTGTATAAATGTAATATTTTGATTCAATGCGTGGGTGTGCTGCAGGCCTCTTGCAGGCTTGTGATTGAATACAGGCCTGCTACAGGCTTGTTGCATAAGAGTAATTTAGTTTTGCCAACTTTGAGTCCACAATAATAAATATTCTTGAACAAAACCAGTCCATTTACCAGGTCTAGAAGTATGAAACCGGAATTTTTTTGCTAAAGTTACACGTCTGTTGCATGAAAATGATCAAAACTATTTTATTCAAAGTAATCTCCATTGCTATTTATACATTTTCTCCACCTCTCCGGAAGGTGATGAATTCCACGCCAATAAAGCTGTTCGTCTTTTAAATCAAACCAGTTATCCAGCCATTTTCGTACATTTTCGTACGAAGTGAAGCGTTGTTCAGCGAGAGCGTGGCCCAGTGATGCGAATAGATGGTAATCCGACGGAGCCAAGTCTGGAGAATAAGCGGCATGCGCCAGTATTTCCCAACTGAACGTCTCGATCGTTTCCTTGACCCGTTTCGTTGTGTGTGATGAGGCATTATCGTGAAGAAAATGACTTTGTGTTGCCTTCTTCAATAATCCGGTCGTTTTTCTTGTAATGCTCGATTTAAATCGATCATTTGCTGTTAGTAGCGATTCGTGTTGACAGTTTCACCAGGTTTTAGCAGCTCATAATAGATAACACACTTCTGATCCCACCAAACGCACAGCATTGTTTTCTTTCCTAAGCGATTGGGTCTTGCACTGGATGTCGATAGTTCACCTGGATTCACCCATGATTTATGACGTTTAGGATTCTCAAAATAGTTCCATTTTTCATCACCTGTCACGATTCCCGACTTTCTGAATCTTTCCCATTGCTTTCAAACGAATGGAGACGGCTTTTTGCGACACATTCAGTTGATCCGCGTGTTCTTGTTGAGTTTGAGTATCGTCTCCACCCAGTAAGGATTGCAATTCGTTGTCTTCGAACTTTTTCGGTGGTTTTCCACGATCTTCGTTTCTCACATAAAAATTACCAATTTTGAATTTTTTAAACCACTCGAAACACTATGTTTTGGCAAGAGCATATTCACCGTAAGCTTCGATAAGCATTCGATGCGATTCTGCAGCAGTTTTCTTCAAGTGATAACAAAAAATCAGTGCTGTCCGCAAATCGTAGTTCGTAGGCACAAAACTCGACATGTTGATGCTTGTAGCAAATACACTGAAATTTCGAACTTGGGTTGTTGTCCACTAAAAATCTTTTTCATCTGCTAGAGGAAGAAGATGGCACTGCAGAAGCGGTCGTACAGTCCCTAAATTGATGGCAAGCGCCATCTATAGGGAAATTCCGGTTTCATACTTCTAGACCTGGTACCTTCGTTTTTAAATAGACAGAGATCGATCGACTAGTGTTATTAGAAAATACTTACTATTGTGGACGTGAAGTTGGGCAAGTGAAATTGTTTTCACGGTAAAATATTACGTGCCCTTAATAATTACTTTTGTCCAAATTCAATCAGATATGCTTCTGAAATTATGTTGTTTGAAAAATTATTTCAAAATCTGGGTCCCGACTGAAAATTTCATTCATTTTGTTACTACCAGTTAAACAAATTAGCTCTAATTCAATCATTAATTTATGATAATATCAGATATTCTCTTATTTTCTCCAACTCTTGAGATAGAAAATCAAAGCATTGTAAAAAGACATGTTTTTCAACAATAACAAAATAGATCTGAAGTTTCGATCGGCACCCTTCAGGTAAATATGCTACCCAATGTATGCAGTTGTACTTCGTGTATTTCCATCTTAAATTTCGCGCCGGTTTAGTATGCGCATAAACGTCAGTGCACACTGTGACAAATTGTTTGAAAAAGTAATATCTGCCAGAATTGTGACCACCTAACGTCAGAAACTACCCCCAAACGACTATCAAGCAATCATGAAGTGCTTCCAAAAAGAATTTATAATATAATTAAGAAAATAAAATAAAATAAACAAAATTTACCCGTCACTTAAAAAGATTTTTTTTATTAAACTCACCGGTATGACAGGTGGGGTTATGTTCCGGGGAAAAGTCATGTGACGACAGACCGCACTTCGTCGCCACCCGAGAGCACTCGTAACGATTAACACGCACTACCCGCACTTACGCTTCCTGTCCCGTCTGTTCCATACACGACACGAGGACAATGGCTCCAGAGGACAGCGGCGTTGGAGATGTCATTTTGTTTACCGATTTTGATGTCGATATTTTCTCAGTATACATATGCGCAGGCCTTCTGCGCATACTACAGAAAATTTTTTGGAAAAATTATATCTCCCACAATTTTGACCACCAAATATCAAAAACTACCACCTAACAACCACCAAACGACCACCAAACGATTTCACCAAAAAAAGTTTTCATAATAACTCTTTTCAGAATTTGATTTGATCTAACTGTAGTGCGGGTTAAAACTGCGATTTTTAACCCTACTTTTAAAGCTTGAATCCTAGGGTTGGAAATCACAGTTTCAACCCGCTCTACAGGTACGGAAAATCGGATTTTCAAAAGAGGCACTATGAAAAATCATCTGCATTTTATTTATTATCTAAACGGTTTTTACCGGTTACCCAATAGGCATTTTTATTAGGGTGAATTTATCATATAGAATCACATTTACTAATTATGTGGTTGAGTTTGAAATTTTTGCCACTGCCTACATTATCAACATTGAATGGATAAAAGGTCGCGTTTTATTCTGACTTTCCATAGAAATCAACAAAGATCGAAAAAATTGTTCTACATATTTCGTCGATGATAGGTCTTACCCTGAATCATCGACAAATTAATTTAAAAAATTTTTGTTAATCTATCTTCAGACCATTTCTGCTTTTTCGAATTTAAAATTAATAAGCTATCAATTAAATTAGTAACATTTCTGGTTAATTAAATTTAAATTCGATTTTTTCGATTATTTTAGACCACATCTTAGCTTTTCGGCAAATAGTTCCGTAAATAGTCCCGTAAAGTTACTGAAGATAGCGCGTGGATACCACTCGATCAAACGATTTTGTTAGGATAAACTAACGAGACAGCGATCGACAGCAACATGAGCGAGATCGACATAGAAACACAGGTACGGATCAAAATTACAGCTCCGTAGAATACAGAATAGAATCGTTGATAACACGATTCGACGACATAATCTCTCAAAAACATAGTTTGTTAAAGTGGTTATGGTCGTCAAATCAAAATAGAATCAAGCAAACTCACATCAATAATCGTGGCGACCTCCCCCCCCCCCCCAAGCGTATTTCACGCGATCAAAGGTACTGAGGGGGAGAATTCTTGTCGAATATGGCCAGTGATAGAGACAAAAAGTGACAAATAAATTTCTTTTCGGAACATGGCTCCCGTAACATTAAAAATAATAGTTAAAGCATAAGTCGTGCCTCAGCCCGTTCAAATGAATTACGTGGCTCACCGTTGTCAGGCCAGAACTCAAATGCGTCGACTACACGGAGAACGGGTTCGTTATTTTCCTGGCATGATGATAACTCGAGCGAAAGCAACAGTCCTCGAATAAATCTGAGTCAAAATCAAAGGATATCATCGATTCGTGAACCTGGTAGAGATTTTTCTGGTTTCGACAATGATATGCCGATGAAAATCGGTCGCACAGTCAGTTCCTGGAAAGTCTCTTTTCCAGAAACCGAACAAAACCCTGAACAGTTTCTGCTGATTCCTAAAGATTGTTTGAGCATCAGTGAAATACCGCTGTTCCGTGTTTGTCAAAAATTTTTGTGGGTTCGTACAGGTCATAGTACCTAGTAAACAAAAACTACTGGCGTACGTGGAAACAAATCTTACGCGTTTTCCAGTATGAGTCGGGCGTGAAGAAAGACGACGCCGAAGTTTTACCCCACCCGCCTTATAGCCCAGACCTTGCCCCTTCTGACTACTATTTATTCCGGTCGATGCAGAACGCCCTCACTGGAATTAGTATATTAATTAAAACATGTTTCGGTTTTATAAATTTGATCAACTGCATCAATTAGAAAATTTTGCCTATGTGTAAAGCATTGCTTTTTTTCATTGAAAAGTCTATGCATATAAGCCACTAAAACGTAAAATGAGAACATTTTTATCTATTATCACCATGTAATTAGGAATGTAGATTTTCAACCTTAATTTCTTATGTCTTATTTTTTCTAAATAAAATATTTTCCACTTAATTTTTTAATTGATATAGTTGATTCAGGTACTATAAAATTTTTTTAAAACTATTTTATTCGAAATAGATATTTTATATTTATATTTTATATAAGAGAAATCGTGAAATGTAATTTCGTATGCAAATTTAGATGTAATTTTGGTTTTTTTTAATACTGAAACCTTTTATTCACAGTTTTATAATGAAATTCATATGTGAATAATATTACGTATTAGTTTTCTGAGTATTTTATTTGAATGAAATTTTTTTCAATGTTGCTTATACCAGAGAAGAACCTCTAAAGTATAATTTCGATTGTATAATTAGATATAATTTATGTATTACTTAAGTATTTTAATATTTTATTTTTTAAACTACAATATCATATTTTACCATTCCTTAATATATAATATTCTCTACATAATTTTCTAATTGAACTATTTGATTTGCACAGCTAAAAAATATTGAAATTGATATTTTGTTTTGAAACTTTGAAAATTTATTGACACGAAGTCGACAGAAACATAATTTTCGATCTTGGCTCAACAGACGAAAGCGTGAAATCGAAGCGAGGAAGTGGGGGACACACCGACACGGCGCGCTTGATTGTGTGTGCTCCCACATGGGAGCGTGGTGGGGGCCGCCAGCTCCCACGATCTGGGATCACTGCTTCCGGTTTGGAAGTTAATCACTTATTACGAGGCGAGGACTTAACGAAACCTCGCTGTTCTTTCGCGGGAGTTTCGTGTGAATGTGTTCGTCTTCATCGCGGGTCTATTTTCATGGATTTCGCTCTGGTATTATGACAAAAAGGCGGAGACTCGAGGCTGGGCCCTCTCAATGTGTTTCCGAGGTCTAGTCGAACAGACCTGAATTATGTCCTGGACTAGTTTGATTCCGTTGAGGATTTTGACGAATATTTGGTTCATGACCAAAGTCGGAAGGAACAAAACGTCCTTTCAACCGGCCTAAACTGTTTTGTTTCAATTGCGCGGAATTAGGGCACATGATACGCTACTGCACGCAGAGCCATAAATGGTCTGTGGTCTTTACCACTATACAAGACATACGAGCGAGTTATTCTCAGTTCGATATAAGACCGGTAAATCCGTAATTAAGGCACTCGAAACGAGTTTTAACTGCTGGGGGACCCCAAGGTCAATTGTTACGGATAACGGTACGAAGTACATAAATAAAAATGTTAGAGCCCTTTTTTTGGCAAGAGGTGTTAAACATATCACCATCCCGTTAAGTCATCCTGAAAGCAACCCAGTCGAGCACGTTAAGGGGTTATATACCTTTTTCTCTAGGGAAAGACAGGGTTTTTATTTATTTATTTTTTGATCATGTTACCATAGCTTTATTCAAATGCGATAAAGAGTTTCAAAAAGTACATCCCTTATTGTGTTTTTGTATAAAATTTCGAGTGAAAATTTGGAAAATTAGGGTAGGTACACTCCTTGCCGCAGAACTTCTTTTGTTTGTAATGGCTTATTGTGAACATGAAATAACGGTAACGGTTCAGCTGATAAAAAAAAATGTCAGTATATAGTGTGACCTTGTTCGTGAACAAAGGATTTTACAAAAAAAAATTTTGTACAGTTACAGTGATATTTTTTCCAAAAAAGTCGATTTTTTAAGGTCAAAAAATTAAGTTTTCCGCCAAAAAAAACAGAAGGATTTGTCTGAAAAAAAATTCTTTCGTTCACGAACTAGCTATTGTAAATACAAACAACCCCTCCAAATTTCAAATTGATCGATGTAGTGTTTAGCGAGATACCGTGCTCACTGCGATGGCATTTCTTCAAAAATACGATTCCGAGATAATCGCGTGTAAAGTTTTAGGTGGACATTAAATAGTTCCAGAAACTGCGCGCTATGAACGGCCGTATCTTAGGTTCTAGTGCCCCGATCTCGATGACATTTTTCAGAAACATTGTTAAAAGTATGTACTTTAAAAAGAAGCAATACAAATTTTTTTGATTTTTTGAGCCAGAAAAAGGTATATAACCCCTTAATAGAGCCAACAAGCCGATGATCTCCGCGTTCATAAACGAAGACCATAGGGAATGGGATCAAAATCTGTCAAAGATCCAGTTAGCCCATAGCACTGTCCCAAATTCAGGCAGTAAAATATTGCCATTTTTCCTGAATCATGGGCGTGAATCAGTGGTCATGCATATAGCAAAGTTCCTCGATAATGTCGACAACTTTACTATTAAAAACTCAATTGACGAATTCAATTGACGAATGGACCGGTTACGATCGAATTGACAGAAAAGGTTGGTAAAGTAGTGGGAAAATAAAGTATGTTAACTAATATGCATTTTCAGCTTCAGGTAGACAAACGACCACCAGACCTTCTTCTTCACCCTTCAAGTCGTCGAAACATCACTAGTTCGTCATTATGTCAGGACCATAAACCCGCAGCTCGTGTCCCTCTACCCCAGGTCCCGTTTCAGAACGAATGATGGAGTTAAGGAGACAACAGGCCGCACTAGAATGAAAAATGTTGAGCCTGAAACTGGAAATGGAGGTTGGGCAGACCCGGTTTTCGGAGCACGAGAAGACCGACTTCGTCGAGCCCGATGTCATGGACGACATCAACACCGGTTTATCTGGACGTGAGGAATCTGTAAACTTGTCAGCCTCATCATTGCGAAAAGTCCTCCAGGATGCAAGAAGAATTTTCCTGGATACCGTTTTCGACCGTACGTCCACCCATTCGACAGTGTGTAGAATGAGAAAATTGGTGTTCAAAATGATTCAGAGCCTACAATTTTCCTACGATTTAACTTCTTTTTTTCTAAAATTAAAGCTAATTAAATTTTGAAGAAGTCTGTCGAGGCCGGTTTTGCAGAAAAGACGCGGTTATTTTGTTATTTAAGTTGCAAATTGCAAAAACATCATAATTTTCCATATTTGTGCTACCTGCTCCATGATATTCGTCGATATTACCTCAAAAAACAAATTAATGGAAAAAATCTTTTTTTCTATATATTCGAGCCTGAAGGTTCTTTTCATCACGTTTTTTCCACGGAGTCGATTGGAATCAATGTTCTATTACAATCCATACCCGGAATATAATTTTTCATATTGTTGTAAACAAATTTCATGAACAAATTCAATGAATAGGCGCCGCTGGATATATAAAATTCCTTTTTTTCTGCCTGATCATCAATTTCCTCTGCGAAAATGATGCTTCGAATAATAGAACGCACAATCAAGGATATTTACATTTGTTATTAACAATACTGATTAACAAATGTATTAAACGGTCACTCTTTGGTAGAAAAAATTCATTTTTCTTCGTGAAATCGTCTATTATATACCAAAAATAGAAGTATAATGAAAGGTCTGACATTAAACAATATCTTCCATTTTTATTAACAATTCTAGTTAACAAATGCATCCAATAGCTGTTTCCAGATTGGAAAAATTCATTCTCCGCTCGGATATTCATTTGATCCTCAGAAATGAAACTCGAACGAAATATACTTGCATTGAACAACATTTTCTATTGAAATTAACAATTCCGTTAGAATAATTCTCGAAATAGGTGATTTCGTATGGAAAAAATCTGTTGGTGAAACATTCACACTCAACATTCTTCTCCATGGCTATGAACGATTTATTCAAACAAACTCATCAAGCATGTATTCTTTCAGAGGAAGGATTTGGGTATTCAGCAGAGTTGTTTATTCCATTTCAATCATCTTCAATCAGCAAATCTTGAGCTTCCACTTTCATAGGCAGAGTGAGATTCTCATAAAGAGTTCTGAAATAGTTTATGGAAGGATCGGTCATGATCAACAACTTGTGACCCAAATCTTCATTGGTCGCCACCCGACTGATTTTACGAGTATTGAATTCCCTGATCCTCTTGAATATCTTATTATTTGCTTCTTAGGCCTCTTCCGTCAATTGACCAATAAGCAATGAGGCATTTTCACAATTACCTTGGCGCCATGGATTAGGACCTTGTGTACTGTCACAGGCATTTTGAACCATTCATATAAGCTAACGTAAAGTTTCGCAGTTTCCTCACAATATTCTTCAAATTTCATGAAGTCTATTCTCTTTCCAGATGTCATAGCTTGTAGAATAATGCCAAATTTTTCGATTAATACTTCGTCAACCCCGGTAATACTCGAAATTAATTCAGGATCTTGGAAGAATCTTCGAGCAGTATTGCTATTATTGAATGTCCCACTCCCATGTTGTGGAACATCCACAATCAGGCCCACTTCCTCAAAAAATTCTTTTTGGATTTCTTTTCGATCTTCACAGGCAAGAGTTTCACTTCTTCCAATTTGTTCATCATGGGGGGCTTCGCGCCGCATATATAACACGATTGTGGTGATGGACTTTCAGTGAGCGCTTGGCAAACTTTTCCATCAACCATGGATATAATCATTTTATGCGTGACTTTGCAACGAGTTCGACTTTGCCCGAACTTAATTGTTGTAGGTTTGAGTTTTTTTATTTCTTCTTTAATCAGCATTACCTCAGAGGTGGTAGTCTCTATCGTTTCCTTCACATAGCGGAATCGCATGATCCTACAAAGTCTGGATGACCCAGGACGTGGATTCTTTCAAATGACATCCATACTTCGAAGTTAGAGTCATTGAAAAATTAGGTCCGTCAACTAAATTTAAAGGTATGATTCCAGGTATTTCCATCAAGCGAGATACTGTATGATCCAGCAAGGCTTGAGTGTTGATACTCACACTCTCTTCCGTTATAATAAAATCAGATTCTGGAAGGTAGCACCTTTTTTTGGCATCTGATAGACTCCTGCAGTGTGGGTAAATGTCAACATTTTTAGCTTTCGCTTGGATGCGGATAATTTCATACTGGTATACACTTAATTTTGCGTCTTCAATCAGTGCTAATGCCTCATCATCAGTGTAGCGTGTAATTCCTCCCATTTTTGAACCTGATAACTTGTCAGGTAATTCATTGTGTTCGTCATCGTCTTTACATTGCAAAATATTCAGGAATGCACACTGTATTTCCGACTCAGAATAAAATTCCCGAATTTGAAGCAGTTTACGTCTTTTGGTTGATTTTGTGCTATTCTCGAAATCATCTGAAAGTCTCCTCCCGGGACCAACTCCAAAGAATTGTACAGATAAATCTGAAAGTAGCCATTCCGCATTCTGGGCTCTGAATGCTGTTGCATTATAGAAAGCATTTTTCCACTTTTGTTCAAATGTGGACATGAAATAAGTTAACTTGTATTCGACTGCTTTTAGATATTCGTCTCCGATGCCATAATTGGTTTTGATATGGCTTACGAGTGTTCCTCTATTTTTAACACTGTTTGTGATCAGAAAATCACAAAGAACTTGCTTCGGAACTTTTAATTCATTCATTGTTAGAACAATGAATCTTATCGAAGATAAGGATATCGATAGCAACTTATGAAAGGATAACTTGAAACTTACAACTAATAGGACTCTATAATATGTATAACTTAAATCTGAAGAAGGATAATAGAATAAGACGACAGGAATAACACGGAAACAATTTATTCACGAATCTGCACTTTATAAGGAATAATCCTTACTGATTGGATTCGAGAATTGTGGAAAAAAAAAGTTGGGAAAACACAAGAATCAGATGGGTACGTGCCCAAACTTTTCACTGACCCTCTAAAGAAACGAGCGTATCAATTGTACGTTGAGTGACGAAAAACATGTGAGAACCGGAACAAGTGGAAAACGAAACAAATTAAATCAAACAACTCAAGCACATAGAACGAATATGAATAAGTTCATCCAATTTTTGTGCTTACGGAAAATGCAAGTCTATCTATTTTGTGATGAACCTTCAGGGACAAAAAATACGTGAGAACCGAAACAACTGAAACTGCAACGATTGAAAAAAAAACAAAAAACGTCCATGCGAATCAATTGAATGAGTGTACTCATTTCTTTCTGGTCCTGCAAGAAATGAAAGCGCATCAATTCGAAGTTTGACTATCGGTGACTAAAAACATGTGAGATCCAGAACAAATGAAAAATGGCACAACTGAAAATTAAAACAACTGATAATCGAAACACTCAACGGTAACCAAACTGTATCTCAAATGAACATTCGAGCGGAGAATGAATTTTTCCAATCTGGAAACAGCTATTGGATGCATTTGCTGACTAGAATTGTTAATAACAATGGAATATATTGTTTAATGTCAGTACTTTCATTATACTTCTATTTTTGGTATATAATAGACGATTTCACGAAGAAAAATGAATTTTTTCTACCAAAGAGTGACCGTTCAATACATTTCTTAATCAGTATTGTTAATAACAGATGTAAGTATCCTTGATTGTGCTTTCCATTAATCGAAGCATCATTTTTTATATTCCGAGTATGGATTGTAATAGAACATTGATTCCAATCGACTCCGTGGAAAAAACTTGAACCTAAAATCTCGGAATTTTCTCTGTGATTGTAAATCTATCAATTTCATACATTTTTGAGGTAATATCGACGAATATCATGGAGCAGGTAGCACAAATTTGGAAAATTATGATTTTTTGCAATTTGCAACTTAAATAACAAAATAACCGCGTCTTTTCTGCAAAATCGGCCTCGACAGACTTCTTTAAAATTTAATTAGCTTTAATTTAAAAAAAAAAGTTAAATCGTGGGAAAATTGTAGGCTCTGAATCATTTTCAACCCCAATTTTCTCATTCTACACACTGTGTGTCAGAAGCCTAAAGAAAACTGGCGGTCAAAGCTCTGACCGCACCATTTTTCGACAAAAGCCTCAACAAAATCGTAGAAGAGAGGCCAGAGCTGAAATACGGTTAGGAAATTAAGATCATCGTCCCGGCAAAGTGCAAGAAGAGGCCGACTAAGTAATCACCGCTAGTTCATCGATAAATAACCTCAACTTTTCCTTTTATTTTCTCTTCGACGATAACTGTATTGTCTATGAACGTCATATTGTCTTATTTTACTTTGTCTGCTAATAATAAATGCTCCTTATGTAATATCAAATTTATTTTACTGCTATAAAAATTGCGTTGGTTAGTATATACAATTCAACGAATATCGTCGTCATAATAATAAACCCAGCTTATAAATCTGTAAGTAACGATTTTTGTCTAGATTAATGTATTAAAATATTTATGCCTCTAAAACTTCTTGTTTGGCTTCATTGTTGGGTTTTTCCAATCGAACCTCGCTTTACTTTTCTCCGCATGATGCTAGCTTAAACTCACTTTATAAATTTGAAAATTTCTTTAGTTAGTTTTAATATAAATAAATAATAATTCCGCGATGACTAGAGCCCTGGCAGCTCAAGACCCAAGCCGCACTTGTTGAAGGCTAAATTTCGACGCAAACAGAAATAAAATTTCAAATTAAAAATATAAATCATAAGTTGAAACATGGTCTGCTTTCAACCTAATTTGAAATTATTACAGTCGTAAGGCAATACCGTTAAGCGATATAAAGACCCTGGCGATCCTCCGATAATGTAGGCAGCTGAAACAATTTTGAACACAACCACCTAATTTGAAATTATTACAGCCATAAGGCAATGTCATTAGGCGATATGAAGAGGTCTTTCTGTGGAGAAGGAGATGCCGAACCTAATTTGAAATTATTACAGTCGTAAGGCAATGCCGTTAAGCGATATAAAGACCCTGGCGATCCTCCGATAATGTAGGCAGCTGAAACAATTTTGAACTCAACGACCTAATTTAAAATTATTACAGCCATAAGGGAATGTCATTAGGCGATATGAAGAGATCTTCCTGTGGAGAAGGAGATGTCGAACGCCTGTGTAGCTCAGATGGTTAGAGCAGTCGATCGGCCATCGAAAGACCCGGGCTCGAATTCTGGCACAATTGAAAGCGTCTCTTTATCCACCAAAAATATTTCAAATTCCTTAAATTTGAATTCAATTTGCATTATTGCGAGATAAGAGTTTGAAATTGTCTTCGAGGACACTTTTTGGCAACGTATCCTATCTGATACGCGACTGGTGATTCTGCAATAATGTAGGCAGTGGCAGAAATTGCGAACTCAAGTACCTAATTATTATATTGGAAAAATTTAATCCATATTCTCACAGCTGTTCAACGGACTAAAGGAACAAAAGCAGGACCTAAGGCACGAAATCAGATACAATAGTGAATACACCGGTCGTAAATGAACATCCGTAAGATCACTCTGCAGGAGCTCAAAGCACTTTTTAGTGCGTGTTTTGCAAAAAATATTTTTTATTCTTTTAACTATCATTGCGAGTTTCAACTAGCCAACGATTTTTTCTAACGATATATATAGTATAATGTGACATGTTCGAATACATGTCTATTATTTTATTGACATAAAAGTTTTAAAAAATTTGTTGGATTCTTATTCTTTGGCATGGGTTCAGTTTCTACTTTTTTTTTTAGTAAAACATGATCGATGGAGTATATTAAAAAAAGGAAATCGTAAAAAGACAAACGTTTTGGTATATGGTGTCTCTTTTCAGTGCTATAAATTTACCAATTATATCAAAATTTCTATAATTGATAAGAAATTATGGAATTTAATTTCAGTATAACAGCACCTCTGGAAATAATTTACTGCCAGTAATGGTGTATATTCATGGAGGAGAGTTTAACAAGGAGAGTTCGAATCTCACGGCTTATTCTCCTAAATATCTTATGGATAAAGAAATTATCTTTGTATCTATGAACTACCGTCTGGGTGTTCTTAGTTTCTTCACAACAGGGGATTTAGTAAATCCAGGAAACATGGGATTAAAAGATCAAGTTATTGCACTAAAATGGGTTCAGAAAAATATTCAAGCTTTCGGCGGGGACACGAAACGAGTCACACTTTTTGGAAACAGTGCTGGTGGTGCTTGCGTTAACTTCCTTGCACTCTCAGATGCAACTAATGGTAATCAATTAAACCTATTTCGTAGTCAGAAAGTACATTTATTCTTTTCCATTTGTTCTCATATTCAGAAATTTTCTGGGCTTTTCACATTAGATATGATGATTTTCGGCTTATTCTTCATCTTATTCTGTTTTTAAATTAAATTTTTGATTAACTAGCGTAATTAATAATGCAGGTTCATAAATTTATTCTTTGTCCTGTTCAAGATATGTGATAGCATTCAAAGGGATTTGATTAATAAATTAAATAAACAATATTTTATCTAATTTTGGAAATTTAACAATAACGATTATTATAAACAAATTATCATTCACAAAGTGATATTGCAGGTTTATTTCATCGATACATCATTCAAAGCGGAAATGTGTTCAGCCCTTGGGGATATCAAAACGTAACTGTTTTCATGCCTTTTATAAATGAACTTGCAAACAGACTGGGTTGTCCAAATTTTACTTCCACTGCCCTTGCTGATTGCTTACGAGAAATAGACGTTATGAAATTAGTGATCACAGCAGAGAAAACATATAAGGCGTTCCCTGGAGTGTCATGGATACCTATGGTCGAGTTAGAAACAGAGGAAGCAGTTTTAACAGACACTCCTCTGAATTTACTGTCGCGAAATAAACTAAAGGATCTTCCTTTTATGAGCGGCACTACTGCTGACGAAGGATTACTATATACGCTAGGTATGAAAAATCAATTATTTTTATTTTGTTTTACGAAAATGACAACTTTCTTGAGCTAAACTACACTGTAAAAAATATTCAGAATTCACACGATAATTTTGTCGGAGAAAATCTCTATTTGGAGTAGCAAAATTCATTTTCTACAATGAATGGAAAATATTCCTGATTAAAAATGAAATATCTATCTATTCATAGTATAGGCTATTTAAATTCTAGGTAGTAAGAACAAGTAATCCATTCCCATTTTTGTCTTCTTACCAGGTTATAGCTGTGGCTATATAAATAAACTTAATAGTTGCTAGTTTGCAGTGTATTTTATGGTTATCAGTTAACAAAACTCCAAATCTTAATTAGTAGAATTCCACTGTAAATTAATGACTTGTAATTATGTGGATATTTTAATCGGTAAAATGTCACTCAGAATCGATAACTATTCATTAAAATTGCAATCATATTCTACAGCTTCTTCGTCAGAAATAGTTACTGAAGTTCCTATTAGCAACAATAAAATTTTAGTAACTTCTCGTTAAGCGAAGTCATTTTCGCATGACTGTTATTTATTTTAAATTTACATTAAATTTGCAATGAAAGTTTCAACTGTTTCTCTCACTAGAAAATTTGATCCTTTGTTCCAGGGTTTTATCTAAATATGGAATCCATTCCAGTTTTTAAAGCTCTGAAAAATCATATTAATAACATTTCTAGTCACTATTCAAAACCAGTCAATATAACTAAGTTTAAAAACTTAGTCATGGATTTTTATTTCAAAAACTTGACCACCTCTGTAGAAGACCGTCAGGTATGTATAATATTTTGTTTGGAGATTTTTACCAACGACCAGAAAAATATCCTCTTTTAATAAAATATGTTTTTTAAGAAACTTGATTTTCATTAACAATATGATATTGTAATTACTCACACAGCTTCTGAAAAATTTTACAAATTTTGTCAGTGACAATGAATTTTTTTATCCACAAGTGATTTTATTTGATAAAATGGCGAAATGGACTAAGAGTCCAAATTACATGTACTCATTTGGCTATCGTGGAAAAACGAATTTGCTTTCATTGGAATTTAACATTACCGAAGATTTTGGTATTTGTCATGCCGAAGAGCTTCTGTATCTATTTCCTAAAGGGGCTCCTAAAGGTGTTTTATCAGAATTCGATGAAAAAGTCGTCGATATTATCGTGGATTTGTGGACATCATTTTCAGAAACTGGGTAAACCATACATTTTTTATTATTTTCATGTTGTATTGAGTTGTAAAAGGAAGCATGATTTTATGCTACCTGAAAATTATTTGTTTAGTAAACCAACTTCTGATGGGTTGGATGATCCAGATCTCTGGCAGCCTTACAACACAAATAGCAGCTTCCTACAGATTGGTAACATTACAAATAAATGGGATCCATCTATAACTTTGGAGAGGAATTTCTTTTCTGATCGTATGCATTTTTGGAAAAAAAATTTTCCCCTGGAGTTTTTCCAAAATTAATTTTCACTTGAAGCGTTACCCTAGCGAACTGGCTGAACGGTAGCTTTACGCTGTAGCGTAAAGCTATCGTAAAGTAGCATTATAACTCATGAATGAGGCAAAATAAACATTCAAAATGTTTTTATCCTGATTCTGCGTTAAAAATAACGTTAACTGGTAATTGAAATATGCAATAATTTTATTTATTTACGCTAAAAATTTCAAAAACATAATACCTGTCATTGAAGGCAGTGCAGTGGTTCATCACTTTCCATGTCTTCACCGTCAGGATTGACTATTTGTTAGAGTGAGATGAAAGTATAGTTGTGTCTCACTCCAACCAGTAGTCAACTTTAACGGAGACGTTCCACAAAAGGTGAACCACTGCACTGCCTTCAATGACAGGTATTATGTTTTTTTTAATTTTTAGCGTAAATAAATAAAATTATTGCATATTTCAATTACCAGTTAACGTTTTTTGTAACGTAGAATAAGGATAATAGTATATTACGTGCCTAGGCACACAATGAGGGTTATTGCGTGACGAGCGACAATGCTCGCAGGAGATCGAAGCCAAAGCGTAGTCGAGTCGTAGGTGAGGCAAAGCCGAGACGAAGCCGAAGCGCGATCAGTCCTGCGAGCATTGTCGCGAGTCTCACAATTTCCCGAATTGTGTGCATTGACACGTATTCTATTTTATGTGACTTTGGTGCGGATACGAGTTTTTATGCGTACACTCGAATCTAATCTAGTATTTTAGTTGTTTGCGGCGCTAGTCATTACACTTGATATGTCACGACTAGTCCCGGCCATTTTGATTTTATCGATCTTGTGTAGTAGTAATGGATTCTAATAGATGCATGCGTAGTTCAAATGTACAAGGCTTTGCCAGTAAGGTGCTAACGCTGTACGAAGAAGAAGTGAGAAGAAGAAGAATAAGAAAAATATTGCGTTCCACTGCAAGACTATATCCGCATGCGCAGTTCAATTTCTACATTGTATTCCTCTGTAACGGAATATACATTCCTTTACTCTCAGCTGTAACGGAAAAACGAGTTTCCGCGGCTGAGGCACATAAAAACATTTTGAATGTTTATTTTGCCTCATTCATGAGTTATAATGCGACTTTACGATAGCTTTACGATAGCTTTACGCTACAGCGTAAAGCTACCGTTCAGCCAGTTCGCTAGGGTACTAGTACAATATTTATATCTACACTCGAGATTCCTTATAGCGAGAAGCTCGAGCATCGGAGGCCTCTCTGCATCGAGCGCGAGAGGGATCCCCTATATATCCTACTTGTTGCTATGCGCTGTTATGCGCATTATATGATGCCTGCAGTCAGTCTGTCAGTGATGCCATGTGAATAATTAATTAATAATAAAAAAGATTTGTTCGAGTATTCAACATGGAATTGACTTATTTGACGGTATGTACTCAAAATACTAAAAATATAATAATAATATAATGATAAAAATATCTACGCTTAACAAGTGTATTTTTCAATATTTCCAGAAAAAAAGAAAAGTCTTGGTGATAAATGTAATAAACAGTAATATAAATGTTAAAATGTTGCTGTTGGTTTTCATTTATAAAAAATGCGTCTCGAAACATAGTATTACACATGTAGTATAGATCACAATAATAAACTGCGCAAAATTATACATACTGGTTAATTGTAATTATATAAAATTTTCATACATATTGTTTAGAAAGGGAGAATTTTACTTATCTACAGTAATGTGTGCAATATCAAAATTTCCAAAAAAACTTATGCAATTTTAATGTTCGATAATCGACTTTACTCCAAAATATTGAAAACTTTAGATTGGAAAAATTAAATATTAAATTTTTCATTTCAAATACTGTAAAATTACACAATTAAGTAATTTTTCAACAATTGACCAATTATTTTCTCATTAATTTGTGATAAAACCCATCAAACTCATTGATTACTGTTTCAAATTCGAGCGCGCTTCATTCCGTAGTAGCGGGGGAAGAGGGGTAGATCGTCTGCTCGTTTTGGGAAACCGTGACGCGCTCGTATAAGGGAGGCCTTGTTACAGGGAATCTCGTTATAGGGAATCTCGAGTGTATATACTTTTGTACTGTATATCAGCATAATGTTATGGCAAAAAGAGTCATAAAAGAGGAGGGCTCAGGAGAGCTCGTTAGCTTTTATCAAGGTCATGGATTAACCAGATCACGTGACCAAACTCCAGTAAAAATTCGTGAAAAATAACTTTTTGATTTTAGAAAATATTTTCTTGCGAATTTGAAAAATACAACAGAAGACGATAAAGAACGTCTGTTAACTTCGTTTAAGTCAGGATTTTGCAAGCATTTTTACAGTTAGCTGTAATTATCGATAAGTCTCCAATTTTTTTTTAATTTTACTAAAAAGAAGCTAACAGAGGTGCTTTATTGTCTTTGATATAGGAACCTATGTGCAAACCAATATGGGAAACCACATGGGAACCTATGTAAGTTCCTGTCCGAATTTACCATTTCGAAGATGGGAGAGGAAATGATGAAGAATTCGATATGCCAGGTTTTGATTTAGTCGCCGATATGAACGCCCTATGATTTGCCGCATATCAATTCCTAAGAGGTTTCCTATGTCAAGTGATTCCATCTCAAATCCTACATGAATAACTATACCAATTATTCCTACTACATATTTATCGCCTGAGAGGAAAAGCTGGACATATTTTTTAAGTTTGTAAGATTTGTACATTAATGTGTTGGTTGGAATAATTGGACAAAAAAATTGCGCAGAAACACGGAACCGAACTGAACATCGCGATGTTCGATTTTTGCCCGCAACCCGCCCCTATTCGCTTTTTCACCCAAGGCAACTAGTTCTCGGTTTTTGCACCTACATTTTTTCAGGCTGAAAAATATTTAATGCCTTTACTACGTGATATCACTATTTTCAGACTCAGGACTGTCTGCATATTATTCATTTCCAGCTTTCCTTACGCGCTAACATTACAATCGCGTATTTCACGTTCAGACGTTTCATTACACGAAGTGTACATCCGATTATTTTTTATTGATACAGGGAAAAATGTGTGGTTGTTACAAGGATTTTTTAGGTTATATCAGCCATATTTATGGTTATGATGGTTAATAATATAGCTGGAACACCGATATGTTTCTTTGTACCAGCTACATATTTTTTGCGTGTAGTTGATTATGATTTGTTGAAATTATTATTTGATAATCTTCACGAAATTTCATGAGAATTAATTGCCTTATGAATATATTCGTTGTTTAATAAAAAGTATTGAACTAATGCAAAAAATTATTATTTTCCAATGTTTGTAAGTTTTCAGAAAAGTAGTTGAAAACAGTCGTAACAATTTTTGGATTTTCTGATGAAATTCGAATTTCAATGTAATTGTCATAACGTTACTTCATTAGAAAACTTATAATAAACTTATTCGATTATTATAAGATCGAGACCTACTAAAATACCTCATATGGAAGTTTCAGAAAGCTTTAATAATAATGCTAGTCGCTAGAATATGCATATTTCACATTATGAAATAT
This sequence comes from Diplolepis rosae, assembly GCA_030998225.1. Taxonomy (NCBI): domain Eukaryota; kingdom Metazoa; phylum Arthropoda; class Insecta; order Hymenoptera; family Diplolepididae; genus Diplolepis; species Diplolepis rosae. Next base: position 1,009,235 of record JAPYXD010000684.1, on the reverse strand, counting down.
TCAAAATGTATAACTTACGATTTGGCTGAGGCTGGGTTGATTGTAGAAGATTTAATCAGCCTATAATTGCACGAATTTTCTTAGGATTCAATTAGACTTGCGAGGAAATTTATTCATAATTTTTTTCAACGTTCACACCGATACAAAAATTATGAATTTTGTTGAAAATCGCAAGAACGTGCGATCATCTTACAGGTTCTTTTCTAATATAAGAAAAGCGCGGAAGGGGAGGAGGGTCGTGTTGATGATTTTGTTCGAAGGAATCTCTAATGTTTTCAAATATAGTTTGAAACGTAGTCAAAGTCTTTCTCGGACATCTATTGATCCGTCGCTTCAAAGACGCTGATTTCGATGTTAACGGCCGTCCGCGTAAAGGATGGCCCAAAAACTTTTCATTATCGAAACCATCACTGTGGAACGGTATCGAACGCAACTGATGCGTTTGAGCCGAGCACTGCACGAAAAACGGCCACAATATGAGCAGAGGCATGAAAAAGTGATTCTACCGCATGACAATGTTCGGCCTCACGTTGCCGAACCTTTTAAAACCTACCTGGAAACGGTCAAATAGGAAATCCTACCCCACCCGCCGTATTCCACAGATATTGCGCCGTCCGATTATTACTTGTTCCAGTCGATGGCACATGGTCTGGCTGATCAGCAGTTTCGCTAATATGAAGACATCGAAAAATGACTTGATTCGTGGATAGCCTCAAAAGATGAACACTTTTACCGTAACAGTATTCAAAATCTACCAGAAAGATGGAAAAAAGTTGTAGCTAACGATGGGCAATACTTTGAATGATTCATTTGTAACCATTCTTTCACTATAAAGTAGCATTTTCATAAAAAAACAGCGAGAACTTAGTTGCGCACCTGATACTTCGATCGCAGATGGAAACTTACTACTGGCGCGGTTCCATGCCAGTACCGCCGTACTGGTACGGCCGTTTCTGGTACTGACGTGGTACTGGTGCAATATGGGCACGGATACTGGCTAGACCCATAATTTTAAATCGTCTGGGAGTTGGCAGTCTATTCTGGGCTAGTACTTGAAGGCAGTACTAGTCCAGCACTTTTGAATAGGACTGAGATTGTAAAAAAATTCATTGACGATTTCTATAATTCCGTACACCTTTCAATGAGCTTCTAAACCAGTACTTTTCTGAAAATTGGCACATCTTCTTTGTCGGTATTTTGCTAGTAATAGTAATCAGCACTGTGCCCATAGTAAACCAGTAAAGTGCGAACTGTCAATGATATCTCTACTTCAATTTCGCCATTACTCCCAAAGAATACCGCGCCAGTAATATGCCAATGTTTGGCACAGTATTGGCAGGCAGTAATAGCATTACTTTTCGGTAAATCTATAACAGGAATAGATAAGAATTTGATCAAGAGATTCGTTATCTGGCAAGCAGTTCCAAGTGGTCATGATATTAATTTAATTGGATTTAAAGGTTTTATTTTATAGATTTCTGAATTGTAACCCATAGGACAAATGTCATAAAATGCGCAAAATCATATAATAAATTTATCAAAAGATTCAAAAATGATTTTGTTGGAAAGTGTTCACGTTCAAAAAGCTATGGGAGATATTTTCCTACGCTTCATACTCATATTATATTTTTTAAACTCGGTAAAATTATGAAGATTTTATACTTTTCAGCAGCATTTCGCGATCTGATCCCACTGTTGGGAGGTCTTCAATCAGAGAAAATAATTTCGGACCATTGAGCTCCAAATTAATCCTCAAACTCGAAACAATTCACATACTTACATAGAGAAGATCGTCCAACATAAAAATACGGAATAGAAAATACGTGTTTCCATTAAAAAAAATTAATATGTATATGTGTTACCTATCTTATTTTTCATCAAATGCATAGATAGTTGATAAACCTGGAATAACAAAATTTTATAGCTTCCCGTGTAGAATTGGAAAACAGGGCACTAGCAGGCCCTGATAAGGTTGCCTTATTTTATTTACGGCCCGGATAAGGAAATCCTATCAGGCCCTGATGGTGTTTCGTCACGCTTAGCATGAAAAAGGCCATATGTGACCAACCTTAGATGGTCCGTATGAGGTAACCTTTCTCGTGCCTTAGAAATAAATAAGGTTTTCAAGCGGCAAAGTTAATATTTTCGTTTGAATAAATGGAATAGAACAAAAGAAAGAACGGGGGGTGGAGATTTGTCGCTGAAATGAGGGGAAAGGTTTCAGTGGAAATATGGACACAACTATTATTATATAATAATACGTTGTTTATGTTCAGATATTTAAGTAAACAATGCTACATTATTTGTAATCACACGATTGAATGAAAAATTTAATATTCGCTTTTGGATTCGAACCCTCTAACCTACCTATATTATCTACATAACTAAACGCATTCCTAACACCTAAAGCCTCTCGGCTATTCTCGCTTATTATATTCCCAAAAAAATCTCCCTTATAAGCTACTGCTGCAAAGGCCGTATAAAATGGGTCTGTACCCTTTTAATAAGCAATCTTTTTGTTTCAGGTATTTTAATCAGTTATGGGTTTGAAACTTTGCCACTTTCAATGACTGAATTAAGTTTCTATAAAACACAGTATTTTTGTATGAAACTTGGAAAAAACTTTTTTATCAAAAACATTATCTAAGAAAAGTTGTATACTTTAGAAGTATACATTTTTAAAGTACGTTAGTAATAATTTATATAGTATATAACTCTTTTAATTTTAATGTCAAGAAACAAGTTGGACAATTTTTTGCAATTTCATAATTTGAAATTTTTGTGCATCGAAAGAATCCCACTAAATCAGTATAATTAATTATTTTAGAAGCATATTCAGAAATATCTTTATATTTTTACGAATATAGGCAGGTTTGAAAAGGTTATGATAGTCAAACAGAAGCGAAAATTAAAACAAACGGCAGCAGCAAACAGTAGATCCTGATCACCAACAGAATCGACCTTGTCCGTATCTTGTCAGGGCCGTACGAGTACCGTAAATACGGTATAAGAGGTCTGTCCGGAAAGTATCGGGCCTACCTTTATTCTTCATCATCGGGTGGGTGGCATCCTTCAAAGCAATCCCCACTTGATTGAATAACACGGTTCCAGCGATGTTTCCACTTCTCGAAACAGTCCTGCAACTCACTTTTGGAGATGGCCTTGAGTACGCTCGTCGCATTATTTTCAACCGTTGTTTTGTCATCGAATCACTGTCCTTTGAGTAGTTTTTTGAGTTTTGGAAACAGCCAAAAGTCACAAGGGGCTATGTCGCGTACACACGCGAGTCATTCCTAAAATCTTGTTCAATATTTCCCAAACAGTAGTTTTCGGTATTCCGAGATCATTTTCTAGTTCACGAACAGTTAATCGACGATCACCTTCAATCGCAAGTCGCACGCGCTCAGTATTATTCAATGTTTTTGTCGTCAAAGATCGGCCAGAACGAGAATCACTATCAACAGAAGTGCGGCCTCCTTTGAAACGATTATACCACTCTTTTATTCGTGTTTTGCTCATACACTCATTCCCAAAGGCCTTCTGCATCATCTGAATAGTTTCCGAACTCGTTTTTTCGAGTTGAAAACAAAATTTGATGCAAATTCGTTGATCTTGTTTTTCAGCCATTTTTAACAATCACAAAATCCGCCGAACTCAAAAATAGCTTTGTAAACAAAGACACGCTGCGCATGAACTATACGTCCAGCAGATGTGAGCAAGCAACCGATAGGTTCGTGAGGCTTTACTGTTGACGCTTATGCCCCGCAGACGTCGCTCGAACACTATGGCGCGGAGATATAAAGGTAGGCCTGATACTTTCCGGACAGACCTCGTACTTCAGGCTGCCTTTGTTAATAATTTCAGTTTACATCTTGTATAGTATAGCTGTCAACATGATAAAAAACGTGGAGAATTGTTTTTCAGATAAAGTACTTTATTAATTGAAAGCCAATATAATCTTGGTATACTTTAAAAATAGTTTAATAAGTCATTGAAGTTCTTGGAAGCAGAAAGTTTGAGAACAAAACAAAATAAAAATGCACAGAGAGGTGTGGTGCTGAGAATGGTCTCAGCATACCAAACTGTGTCGACAAGCGCTGTGCTGGTCCTGGCGAACGTCCCACCAATAGATTTATTGACTGAGGAAAGGAAGGAGACCTTTCAGCTCCATAAGGAGCTCACCTGCTCAACAAACCTGCAGGAAATCGCTCGCGCGAAGGAGGCCATCCGCAAGGATGGAAGAAGCAGACTCGTCGAGCAATGGCAGACGAGATGGCATGGTGACCAATCCCGGAGATGGACACACCACCTAATCCCCGAGATCGCCACCTGGCTGGATAGAAACCACGGTCAAGTCGGCTTTTACCTGGCACAAGCGCTTTCGGGCCATGGTTGCTTTAATGCGTATCTGAAGCGCTGCAAGAAAAGAGACGATGAGTCGTGTTGCTACTGCGGATCCCTTGTGGAAAATGAAGGGCCCACACCCTTTGTCTGTGACAGGTGGGAGGCGGAAAGGGAGGCTGTCGTTCGGGCAGTGGGCACACAATTCACTTCTAACACGATGATCTCTCTCATGCTCCAGTCTGAACAGATGTGGGTGCTTATCGAGTCATTCGTCACCCTGGTGATGAATACGAGGGAGCTCGATGGGCGTGCAGAGTGTGGCAACAAGGGGGGCCAGTAGATATCGCATCGGGGCCTGCACCCGTGGTCCTGTGTCTTGGGTGGACTTGGCTGTCTGCGTCGATCGGGGGAGGAATCTTTTTATTCGTCCCCTGCTTGGCGCGGCTAGTCGGCCTGCCTAACGGACGTGTTTCCGCGGATGGGAGTCCCGGGCGAACGGACGACGGAAGAGTCGTACGCGACTTTAACCCTCCGTCTGACACCCGGTTCCAGCCAGACCTTTTTTGTTTTCAATCGTTAATTAAATATATTTCTAATTCAGCTGGCGACTCGTGCTCCCAGTTAGCTTCCTGAAATTTTATTGGCTTTCGATCTATAACAAAATCATGACGAAAAAGTCCTTAGAAAAGGATGTTATAAGGACATTAAAAAAGTACACATTCGGACCGACACATGGTGCCTGGCTAGACCCCTATACATTTTGTATAAGAACGTATGGAATCCCAAGTAACATTTTTGTAACTCAGCTATATATGAGAAGGTGCGAGAGGAACAGAAGTATATTCAATTTTTTAATTTTATTCTGCATCCTCCTCCTTCACGCACACATCTGTACAAGCTTCACAAAAAATGTTATTCGGGATATGATATATTTTCATTATTTTCCCTGGCTCTTTTCTACTATTCCATAGTAATTTTATATCCAGACTATCTTTCATGTTTATTCGACATACACGCATGTATATATTCATGTACACATAAGTAAATTCGTGTGTATTATTAATATAATTTTGTTTTTTTCTCTTTGTTCGCATCAGTTGACTAGTGAACATTGGACGTATAGCAAAATAGTGCGTAAATAACACATATAAATAAATGTACGCAAAACTGCCATGTATGTAATCGTGTATATTGGTTGTTTCTCTTATATTGCGCTTTGTGTATTTCGCATTTTGAGCGTTAATTGACGATTGAGTGTTGAACAACAAGTTAGTGCCAATAAAAAATATTTTTATAGCGCTTCTTTTGGAAATACGATTTTCGGTACCTGCAAAGCGGGTTGAAACTGCGATTTTCAACCCTAGGGGCGAAAATTGAAAGGTGGGGTTACAAACCTCAGTTTCGACCCGCTCTACAGGCGCCGAAAAACTCGTTTTTTCTGTTCGAAATGTTCAAATCCAGTGTGTCAAAAATATTCAAAAATCGGATATACTTGTTTTAGTTGCATTCCTGAGAACCAGTAAGAGAGTAAATATCATATCATATCAGAAAATTCATTGTGATCTCATTGTGACTCATCGTCTCTTTTCTTGAAGCGCTTCAGGTACGCATTAAAGCAACCATGGCCCGAAAGTGCTTGTGCCAGGTAAAAGCCGACTTGACCGTGGTTTCTATCCAGCCAGGTGGCGATCTCGGGGATTAGGTGGTGTGTCCATCTCCGGGATTGGTCACCATGCCATCTCGTCTGCCATTGCTCGACGAGTCTGCTTCTTCCATCCTTGCGGATGGCCTCCTTCGCGAGAGCGATTTCCTGCAGGTTTGTTAAGCAGGTGAGCTCCTTATGGAGCTGAAAGGTCTCCTTCCTTTCCTCAGTCAATAAATCTATTGGTGGGACGTTCGCCAGGACCAGCACAGCGCTTGTCGACACAGTTTGGTATGCTGAGACAATTCTCATCACCACACCTCTCTGTGCCGAGAACAGCTTCTTCAGGATAGCATGGTTGTTAAGGGCACTTTTCCAGATCGGAGCTGCATAAAGCAGCTTCGAATTTACCACTCTCGCCACCAGCCTTCTCTTAGCTTCCCTAGGACCACCAATATTGGGCATGAGCCAAGTCAGGGTGGCCCCACATTGGATGGCTTTGGCAGTCGCGATCTGCAGGTGTTCGCCGAAGCTAAGCCTTCGATCCAACTGCACACCCAGGTACTTAATGCTCTTTTTCCACTTGATTTCATGTTCCCCGAGAACGATCCTCGGGTATTTGAAGGATCTCCTGTCTGTGACCAGCAAAGCCTCGGTCTTCTCAGGGGCCATTTTCAGACATCTTCTATCCAACCAACGCTTTGCCCGCCACAGACTATCATTGATCCTCAGCTCCAGGATTTTGACGTCGTCAGCGGCGCACACGACAAGTGCGTCATCCGCGAAGCCGATGATGCTCGTTCCAGCAGGCAGGTCCATGCGCAGGAAATCGTCGTACATGATGTCCCAGACGAGTGGACCTACCCGCGACCCTTGAGGGGCGCCACATGTCATCTCTTCCTTGAGAGACCATTTGTCGCCCTCGTATATCACCCACCTGTCGCTCAGATAGTCATCTATCATTCGTAACAGGTAGTCTGGAACCTTTTTCCGCACCATCGCCTCGATGCAGATGTTCCATCTCGCGGTATTGAACGCATTGCGTATGTCAATGCTGATCAACGCGCAGAATCCCTTACGCTTACCAGTTCCTCTTCTTGCTTTAGTGGCGATGTCCACCACTGCCTGGATGGCGTCAACTATGGACCTGCCTTTCCGAAAGCCAAACTGGTTTTCCGAGAGACCATTCTCGCGGACCATGTGACCCTGTAGTCTTTGTAGGATCATTTCCTCCAGAAGTTTCCCCATCGTATCCAATAAACATATTGGCCTATACGATGAGGCATCCCCTAGAAGTTTGTTGCCTTTCCTCAGCAGGACCAACCTCTGCTTCGTCCAGTCTGCGATGAACCTCCCCTCCCGAAGACAGGAGTTGAAGACTTCTAGGAGGATCTCCGGGTATACCCCGATCACCTCTTTGAGGATCTCGTTCGGCAACCCTTCGATCCCCGGCGCTGTGTTTGCCTTGAGCCTTCCACCCGCTCTCTTTAGTTCTTTGAGAGTGAAGAGTTCTTCGCCCCGGACCACGCAGGAACTTCGGTCCTGTCTTTGGAACGGCTCTACATGCGGGAACAAGCTTCGCACGATGTACTTGACACGATCGGCACTATCCAGGACCGAGGTCTATCGGGATAGGTATCGGACGGAGGGTTAAGCTGGAACCAACTGCCACGAAGTTTAAAGCCGAAAAATGGTTCCGCGGGCGGTGTATTTTTGGTTTCACCAGGTATGCCTAGACCCGTCCTAGGAGAGTCCTGTATAACGTCCATAAAAGATTTCGCCATTTTTCCTCCTCGCCGAAAAAAAAAGATTAGTAGTTATTATAAAAGAGAAACATTCGCACGAGATTTTATTTATCTATATTCATTGATATACAATAATTAATTCAATAGTTCATTAATAAGTAATAAGTATTGTAACTTGAATTTAGAATAGAGAAAATAAAGAATGAATCCAATTCAATATAACTAAAAAAATAAAATCTAGAATGATTGATAATATAGTTGTAAGGATCCTGTTCATGTGAGTAAAGCTTCGACTCAAATACGAAAAGTTCAAAAACATTCTGACTTTTGCCTGTAGTCTATGAATTCAGAAATTTTTGGCAGTGTAGATTGTTTATATTTAAATGTATACATGCCTGTAACAAAGTTTAATAAGGTAAAATTATATTATAACTAAACTTATATTCAACAAAGCTTTTGATTACTTTGATATCAACAATTACACCACATAGATTTTTTTATTTCAAACAAAAATATAAAAATTTGCAGGGGAAGATGAAATATGGTCCGTACTTATTGCCAGTAATGGTATGGATTCATGGAGGGGGATTTGCGGAAGGGAATTCAAATTCTACAATGTATGGTCCCCAATATCTTCTGGAGAAGGATATTATTCTAGTGTCTATGAATTATCGTTTAGCAATTTTTGGCTTCCTTTCTACACACACACAGATCCCGACAGTTATTTGAAGTCTCATGTATCGAAACAAAACAGCTGTCAAGTAGCCTTAAATGTCCAAAAATGAAATTCAGATTAAATCGAAAAAATTTTGGCGTTCGAAGGTTCGAAAATGTGCACTTGTTATACGCATACATATAGAACTAAACAATTTGCTAAATACTTTTTTTTTCTTGATCAGTTCCAATGACAATGTTCTTGTTAGTATAACTACTTTTTTATAAAATAATAGTGACACCGAAATTGCAAAAAGTTCTGGTACGTGTCGGTAGTTTAATGAGCGGTAAAAAGTTTAAGTTAAAAATATAGATTTCAATATAAACCATATTAAAAAAAAATACATCTGAAATCAAAATGAATATCAGAAAATATAAAGTAAGATATTAAACTCAATTGGGTTAAGAGAGAGATTGCTAAAACGTGAACCGACGATAATCTATTTACTTCAAATGACATTAGTGAATTATGAATTATTGTGTAATGAGTATGATTAAAAAGGGTATGATTTAATTAAGTGAATTATATGAAACTGAGATACAAAACATGAATTACAAAGCTGTATTCAAGCTAGACTTAAGTTTAGATTAAGAGTAGTTTTAAATCATATAAATTATATTCTGAATCGGAACCAGGCGCCAAAAAGTCATATGAAATAATTAAATTTGTTTATAAAATGAAGAATAGGCGACTGCACTGAGAAAACAGTTTTGTCAAATCAACAAAAATATTTTGTTAGTATCTAGCTAAAAAAATTCTTTTGTTGTGCCAACAAAACATTTTGATATAACAATCAAATTTTGTTACTTAAACAAAATGTTTTGTTGGGACAACAAAATATTTTGTCAGGACAACAAAATATTTTGTCAGGACAACAAAAAAAGTTTTGCTGGATAAATTTTTTTCTCAGTGTGAAAGTCGACTGAAGAAATCAACAAATGTCAGAATAGACAGGATGCATAAATTCAAAGATTACGAACTAGAAAACGAAACTAGACGCGTAGATTGAATTCTGTATAAACTCAGTCAAAAGCTTAAAACTCTTAGAATTTTAGTTTATAAAACGTGACTTAAGAGCTAGCGGTAAAGACTTTTGAAGTTAGGGCTATAGACATTTCGGGTTAACTTGGAGAGGAAAAGGTCAAGTTAACTAGTAGGGAGAGAAAAATGACCTGATTGGTTAAGGGTGACGCCAGAGAGTATGGAGGAATGAGTGGGAGTGTGAAGAATCCTGATCTGGACCCTTGGATGCTGTTCGATATGCAAGTGACAGATCAGATCGATTTTCCGGCTCAAACGAGAAGTTTATATTTCGCTCGATCTTTATTGTAACTAAAAAAAGAGAAAACTGTTTTAAATTTTAAAAATAAAATTTATTCATTAATTTTCATTCTTTAAATTTTGTACTATTATTTTATTGCAATTTCCTCATTTGTTTTAATTAAACTGATTAATTCGATCTTGTGAAGGTTTTAATTCAAACTTCGGTTAGAGTTTCAACTCCTTAATTGTGGTGAACTTACGCTGGAGCCAAAACAAATTCAAATTGAATTGTTTTTCGCGCCTTGTTGCAGACCCGCTCGTGACAATTGTGACGATCGGTGACTGACGCGAACTATCTTCCTTATATGGTCGATAAAGTAGAACTATTTCATTATCCACGGTTTATAATTGATAATATTTCTTATATTTGAAAACATAAGTTGAATTATATGTAAGATTAGACTTATTTAAAGGTAGAATGATTTTCAATTTTTGGAACTATAAATATAAATCTATGGAATAGAACCTAAAGAAAGCTCAGAATAAGCATGGGACAGGATGCAAGGAGACAAGAATGTTTTGAATGAATCTATAATGTTCTTGGAACTCTCAAAATGCATTTTGGAAGAACATCTTGTTTTTGAAATACGACTTAGACTAAACTTAGGCTTAGAAATAAGAATAGTGTCTTATATATTTCATTACCCGAGTAAAAAAAGTTATATATGATTATATATAAAATAGTATGATCCATACATGAAGATCGCATATATGTAAATTGGCCATATATGATTTTACATAATCATACATGTTTCATATATATCCATGTCTGTACCGAAATTGTAGTTTCATTCTCATGCATAGATATATATGACCCATGTATGTTTTGTATGACCATATATAGCCATAAATGATTATACTCAATTCATTAATGACACATATATGTTGACCAACTCTTTGATTTATTAAAATTATTATTGAGAGATACATTTACTGTTACAAATCATTTGCTAGTATTTGAAGCAATAGCGGAGTTATGTTTATTTTGAAGTTTTAATTCTGTTAGTCGCTGCGTAATAATGCCATTGATAACTCTTCGATTAGGAATTTCCCATTTTTTTCTCTGGCAATCTTCAATGCAAAATCTGTAACATCAAAATATTATTGTGGCTTACCATTCTTCAAAAAAGGCATGAGTTCTGAATTAATGTGTTGACTACGTACCTATGATTACTTGCTTCGCATCTGGATGCAGTAACTCATATTTTTCTTTTTTTAGTTGAGTTGGTACTGCTCTCGGAGCTTGGCCTGATGCAGTGACATTTTCCAATTCTTTAGGATTGAACACTCCTGTCATGAGCCTGCGAATCATGTGACTTGTTTTCGAAGAAGTATGTAGTGCTTCTTCATAGATAGCTGTTTTACAGTATATACCTTTGTCTAATAAAACCATCTGGAAATCAATATTAGACCATGTGAAGTTAAGAAATATACACATTATGCAGAAAAAAAAGGAAAACGAAAAAACAAATATTATTATTTACTCGCGCTTGATAATTTTCACCAAAAAGTGGTTTATCCAGTATTTTGCTATCCAAATAGTTATTGATATTGAAACTGTCCATAGCTGGTTTCATTTTCGCAAAATTCTCAAATTCTTCATTTTGAGATGAATTTTCTAAAAATAAAAATAATTACATGCATAAAAATAAGATTTTTTATATTGATAGTTGTTAAAAACATATTCAATTCTGTGATGCTTAAAAATTATGAGCGACAAAAATTTTGAAAAATTTGAACATCTATGCTGCAATTGTTCAAACTGAAATTTGTTTGTATTTGAAGAACAATGTATCATAGTTATAGGGAATACAATTTTTTTTAATACGAGATATACTTTTTTCGAATTTAGAAATTCTTTTTGTTACGTGATATTATTCCAATTCCATAACCCCTTGAATGAAAGGTATATATATTATAGACAAGTTATTGAGAAATATTTTTCACGTATACCAAAGTTACACGAGCTTTTATTTTAAAATTTATAATAAAGCATGTACTTACGTAAATTTTCGGGTGGAGAATCTTGAATAATTATAGGCTGCTGTTCTGCTACAGTACTATTAGCATCTGTCGACTTGTTTTCTGATACAATAATTAATATAAATTAATGAATGTACTACGACCCGTAATCGTGATCAAAAGTCTAAGTATAAAAATACATTACCCAATGATAATACTGAGTCTCTCATTGCTTTTTCATCCAATAGCATTTTTATCTGCTTCTTCAAATCTTCTTTTAAAGGGCTGTCTGGAACACTCTTGGCAGATAACAATTTTGATAAGGTTTCAACATCTTTTTTTTTCCATTATCATACTTCTGAAAAAGAAAATGTTTATATTAAAAATACTGAATTAAATCTTGGAAAGCAAAGTTACAACTCAGTAAAATCAACGAAAAATTACGAATTAATTTATCGTTATATATTCAAAAGTCTAATTTTAACATAATATTTTTAATAAAAATGGCTGATAAGTATAAAATATTACGAGTGTTATTAAAAAATCAGATCGTTACTCAATACAAGATAAATATCAAAAACATATCTGCAAAGAATAAATTTACTTTTCTTTTCAAAGGATTGTGAATATCCATGTTCTCTGAAGAAGTTTCGCTAGATGAGCCATCGTTTTCTCCATCCTCGTAGTCTTTTGGTTCATCTCCACTAAAGAGCTGATCATCAATGAGTTTTGCTACTTTTCTATCCATCAAGCCTTTTGCATTCTTTTTGGAATCTTTTTCCTTTTTATTTTTCTGAAACAAATACAGTCAGACATCAGTAAATTATGTATAAAAATATAAAATTTTTGATTATATTTATTACGACTTTTATAATATAGTTCTTAATTATTTGATGAAATCGAATATTTTGATGAGAGTCCGAATAAGTATGCACATAATTATCATTAACGCTAATAATAAAAAAATTAACACGTATTATGTCAACTGTTCAACTTACAGCTTTCTTATCGGAATTTTTCTCCTTCCTTTTGTTCTTTCGATCGTTTTCTATCTCAGATGTACTTCTTTGCGTAGATCTTGAAGATTTTGCGTCTGTTGCAGAAACTTTTCCGGGATTTTTCTTCAATTTGTCCAACTCTTTAGATATCTCATCGTCATTATCTGAAAAAGTATATTGTGAATTGAAAAAAGTAATAAATAATGATGAACTGCTGTGAAAAGTCCTTTTAATTGAAAAAATACTGTGAACCTGGTGCACAAATTTAAACAAAAGATAATTACTGATTTTTATTATAACAACAATATACATAAATGGATGGCACATACATAAATCTTATCTTTTTTTAAAGTGAAATATCATTCGAAATGATATATAAGAATGTTAAATTTGCTAGCTTTTCATCATGTATCCATAAATGTGTTTTAGTAAGAGCGAAGTTATTTTTCATACTTGTAACGAATTTTAAGGTTAGGAATAATACTCGGTAAATTAGGCATGTATTTGAATGAAACTGTTAAATGTCTAAAGATAAGTCTACTTGCGATTCATGAAAAAAATATTTACTTACCAGAGATCATGATGACCGTTCCCTCTAGGTGTTTTTTGCTATAGACAAATGAGATCGCGTCATCTTTTTCAACAGTTTCTTCATCACATATCACATCATTATCATTAACAACGTAATACGAATTATCGTTTTTGCAAAATATTAAATACATGGTGCAAAAACTTCAAAATTCCAATATTTTTTTATTCAATTACTATAGTAAATCACGATTTCTTGCGAGGCACGTGGTAAAGCGAAGTGAAGCGAAGACCCGCCAACTGAATCAGTGCTGCCAAATCGTGGATGGAATTTACCCCCTCCATTTTGACATTTAATTGAAAGAAAGCAAATTTTCAAGTATAATTTGGGCAAAATTTCAAATAAAATTAAACAACTTGAAAAAGTAATATATTTCAAAAATATCCCCAAATTATATTTGAAAATTTTTTTTTTGCAATAAACTGGTAGAGTGGAGGGGGTAAATTCCATCCACGATCTGGGAGCTACGGAAGCGCCTATAGGCCACGTTCAAACAAATGAGTTTGGTGTGCTCGAGACAAGCTGAGGCATGGCAACTCGGCAACTCCATTGCCTTGCCGCAAGGCAACCCGTGTGCGTTGCCACTCTATCAGTGAGTTCATAAGAAAATTCGCGGCTTTTCAACCAAATTTAAATTGTCTTTCTCCTAAGATAGTTCTCAAGGTAATTTCTAAACAATTATGTATTATAATTAGTTGAAATAGTTGAAAATTTTAATATTGTCCGTAAGTTTGATAAATTTAGTGGTTACCCAGTGAAAAGCCGGGCATTGAAATTTCAAGATCTGGAATGAAATGGAATCGGCAATAAAACTTTTTAATGCATTTTATTTCCTAGATATTAAAAGGCATTCAATAGTTTAATTCTCAATTCCGTTTTTTTCAGATTTTGACACTTCAATGCCATGCTATGTTATGGTATCTTTACAATTTGTTCCCTCTGTTCTTTAATAATATCCTCTGATTTTCGACAGGATTAAAAAAAAGTTTAATCGTTTTGCAAGCTAGTTTCTTAAATAAAATGTTCTTTTTTACTTTCATCAGCAGCCTTAATGAATTACAATTTTGAAATTTATACATTTCTTACATTGATATTTTATGTTTACAAATAAACAGAATCAGTCAGCTTATTTTTCAGAAAATTAAGAAGTATTTTGAAAAGGACTATAGTTACAAAACAATTCTTTGTTTATTGAGTGAAAAGTACAACGTTACAATATCACCTCGGTCACACTCTAGACTTTTAAAGAAAAATTTTTTAAAGAGGAGAAATATAAACGAAAGTCCTAAGAAAGAAATTATTGTTGCCATTCTTTTAGAACTGGAAGGAAGTGGGTACTTTTTAGGATACAGAGCAATGTGGAAAAGACTTCGAAAATGTTATAAATTAATCGTGAAGCAGAAGTCTGTTATGCAAATAATGAAAGAAGTGGACCCAGAAGGAGTCGAATCTCGCAGCCGGTACAGATTAAAGCGAAGGCAATACACAGTTCCTGGGCCGAATTATTTGTGGCATGCTGATGGACATGACAAACTGAACAGATATGGTTTTGCAATATACGGGTGTACAGATGGCTTTTCAAAAAAAGTTCTATGGTTGCATGTAGCTGCGTCAAACAATGATCCAGAAATAATCGCACATCATTATTTAACATCTATCGAAAAATTTGAATTCCTGCCAACACTTATGAGAACCGATCACGGCACAGAAGCCGGCTTAATGCAAGATTTACATATGGCTTTACGATATCATCATAAAGACGAACACGCCGGAAAAAAGAGTTTCCTGATGGGAAAAAGTACGCACAATCAGAGGATTGAATCTTACTGGCGTCAATTGAGGCAACACATGGGTGATTTTTACATAAACTTCTTTAAACAGATGGAATGTGAGAATCTTCTCAATATTAGCAATATAATACATATAAAATGCCTAAGGTATTGTTTTGGTGACCTCCTTAAAGAAGGCATAGAAATTACCAGAAAAGAATGGAACGAACATAGGGTTCGAAAACAAACTAGTAGAAATGTGTTAGGAGGTATACCAAATGAATTGTACCACTGTCCACAAAAATTTGGAGCAACAGATTGCAGAAAAACAGTCAATAAAGAACATATCCAAATGCTGTTGAATGAATATGGAAAGGAACCTAGATTATGTTCACCTTATTTTGAAGAACTAGTGAATGAAGTGATGCCTAACCGTAGAGAGCGTTCTACTGCTGACGAGGCATACAACTTATATTTAGCAATTCTAAATGCTATTGAAAATGTAATGATTTGAATGTATTGTAAAGAAAAGTGTTACCTTATTTTAATTTATATTTAATACATTCTAGTAAGAAGGTGGGCATTGAATGACATTGAAATGTCAAAATATGGAATGAAACGAAATGAAGAATGAAACTTTTGAATGCACTTTAATGACTGGGCATTGAAATGCATTCAAGAGTTTCATTCTCGATTCCGTTTAATTCCAGATTTTGACATTTCAATGATATTCAATGCCCACTTTCTTACTAGGATACTTTTAAGGATCACCATTGGACAAGAAAAGTGGAAAATTTACTTCAAAAAATTGAAAAACAAAGCTGTAATAGTTTGACAGTTTTAAATTGAAAATGCTTGAAATTCAAAGATATTTAAACGAAAACATCCGCAGTTAAATAATTTCGAGTACAGATGTTTATCATGAGACAATTTAAAATTAAAATAATTTTGATTGTATCATTTTAAATAAGTATTGCTAATTTTGCAATCTTTAATAGAAAACTTATTAAAATTTCGGTTTACAATTTTACACTATTGTAAGTTTGAGCCGAAAATTGATGAATTTGACATTTTAGTTATAAATTAATGAAATCTTTCAGCTTTGAAAATTTTTATTTCTTTTGTAAGCAGGGATCTGTAAGTTTTTTCTCAAATTTTAATGGCCTCCATTTACAGTTTACAATTTCTTTTCGACTTTCACAATACAAAGTTTTGTCTTGTAAATCCCAAAAATGAGTCACGTAGTTTCAAATATTTTTTTAAATAAAGTACAATAAAGCTACATGAAGGGAACTTCTGAGTAATATATTTTTGTAACATAAATGATGAGTACAAAACAAAGAAAATGTTATTCTTTATAATATTTCTAACGCGCTTTCCAATACTATTATATAATTTATCATTAAATACGCAAAAACTTAAATATTTTTAATATTGAAGTAACGTACAAAGTAAGGTAAAATGTACTGACACAAAATAAATTCGCTCTTTTTTTAGTACATTTAAATCTTACGAATATCTCAGAACCCTTTTCTTGAAATAATTTCCCTTTATAAGTTAATATTGCCGTAAAAAAATAATCTTAACACTGTAATGATAAATAAACATGCTTATTCTGAATGCACAATAAACTTTCTATTAACTTATCACAATATTTTGCTTTGGTGGATCTATTACACAGATCCTTCGAGTATAATGCAATAAAAACCAGCTCAGCCACAGTTTTTTATTCACCAAATTTTTTAAACAAAGGAAGAAACTGATAAACCTGCAAGTTTCCCAGGCAAACACTGGCGAACCCAGTACAGTGAATGGTCAGTGAATTCGCTGACCGATCACTAACCGTTCGCTAACCATAGGCTGACCTCGTAATAATATGAATAAAAGGAGCATAAAAGACATTGAAATTATTGCTATTATGATTCTACGGTACATTTTAAGCGTTAAAAAATAAAATTATTGAATTAACTTTGATACCCTTAAATTCAAAATGTACCGTAGAATCATAATAGCAACAATTTCAATGTTTTTTATGCTCCTTTTATTCATATTATTACGAGGTCAGCCTATGGTCAGCGAACGGTTAGTGATCAGTCAGCGAATTCACTGACCGTTCACTGGACTTGGTTTGCCAGGGAAAAAATAAAAAATATTTCGACTAACAAGTATTCTTTCAAAATTTCTTTCTTTTTTAGGACTGTGATTTAGTAGTAGACTCACATACTTTTTCTAAAATACATAATGTATTCGACATCTTTGGCCTAGCATTTGAATCATAATCGAAGCATTGGAGCAGTATAGATTTTAAGAACAACGGTACTTCCTGCATCTTTAGAACTTCCTTCTTTCTAAGTATTTCTATAAGCCCGTAATAAGCGTCGAAGGCGCAGTCAATTATCCATACGTCCTTTTCCTCGTATAATTCGATCAACGTACAACCAAAAGCCCATACGTTGCTATATTCTGTGGCTTCTTTTCGATGAAGCACAATTTCAAGAGCCATGAATAGATAAGTCCCAACAAGGCCACTAATGCGCGTTGACTGGAGACTTACACCAATACTGCCGCATGTTCCTAATCCTAGATCACATAACTTTGTATGGAATCTGTTATCAACCAGTACATTTTCAGGCTTTACATCTCTGTGAATAATTGGTGAAGTTTGCAAGTGCAGGAATGAAAGGGGACAACACAATTGGTAGGCAATTTTGTTTTTGTTTTGTGTATTTAATACATATTCCTTTTTGATTTCTGGGCGGAATAAGATATCGTGTAAGGAGCAAGAGTCAAAATATTCCATGACTATGTGGAATTGTGTTACTGTGAAACAAACAGCCATTATGGTAATAAAAATAATAATAACTTTCGAACCTAAGTATTTTCCTAGTGTGACGATGCCTTGCCCACCTTTACCCAACAGGAAATTAGTGAATTTTATTTGATTTTCATCAATTTGAGGAATTCCCAACTGTAAAGATTTTATTTTATCTCTGTTTTCCGGATTGTGATGTGGCTTGACAAATTCTAAATCGTCAACACTTTTAAATTTCCTATTCTGCTCCTCTCTTATTCTCCCAAAGCTCGACCAATCCTCGTTAGCGGAATCATCCAGATGATTTACAGGTGTTCTAGAATTCTTCGTAGTAACGGCAATCACATTTCTATTTGCAAAACTCGTTGCTGCTTTGTCTTCATGAACTTAAAGGTTCCTTTTTGGTTTGATACTCTCTTTATGCAAATTATCCTGCAGTGCTGTCAATTGCGAGTACTGAGGAGATTCCACCGATACATGGGATATACTTCGAATTTCATGTTCACTTGTAGACCCGATTTTCCAATCAGTACTATTAACTTTTGATGAATTCAAGACATGTGGTTTATTGCGAATGCGACTGAGAGGAAAAGTGTCTATAGACTCAGACGTGTTCCATGGTTTTGGTGTCTTTAAGTAGCTTTTCCTGTCTGTGGAAAAAAATTGATTTTGACTTACACATTGGGAATTGTTTTCCGTAATGCTCCTAGAATCAGGATTATCAGTTAATTTTGTCGTCAGCAAATACAAGTTCAAGTTGTGACCTTTGTTTCTTAGTTTTTCTTTACAAAATTCCCAAAACCCACATATCTTGCCTTCATTATTCGTGTAGTCTAGGATTGGTGTTTCGTCGTATTTAGCCAGCGTAATTGCAGAATTATCAAAGTAATAGTTGTTGTTTTCGTCAACATATCCATTTACGACTAGGGGCTTCAATTTTTCAATAGGATAGTCTTCATTACCATTTATGATTAAATTCTTCTTCGGACCAATAGTTGTACCCATGAATTCATATTTTGATGAAAAATTTTTCCTATGCTTCCACCGCACGTGCAAAACTCTTTGTAAACAATTTTTTCTCAGGTGAGCTAATTTCTTTTGAAGCAACGTCCTCGTTTTTATTGTGAATTTTCCGTTCAGTGAGCTACAATAGAACAGTAATTCTATCTTTAATTTTCAAATGTCATGAAGTATTAGAAGTACAAATTGGTGCGGTCCATTTTCAAAACTTGGATTGCCTCAAAATATGAGAAATTTTTTTGATATGGAATTGGAAAATTGCCTGAGAGATGAGAAAAAGTCGCAATAAGCGATGGACAATACTTTGATTCATCTATTCTTTCATTTTGTTTTGCTTTGAAATACATGCATTTTTGATAACAAAAAACGGACCAAATTAATTTGTACTCCCAATATAATAGCATTGGTTATAAAATATCAAAATCACTTTTTTCTTCTTCATCGAATTTGTTTCTTTCTCGGCATACAATTTTCTCAAAATTTCGTTGAAACGAGCTACTCTTTTAATACCTAACTGCGGTGATGTACTCTCTGTAGAAGAAAAGAGATATTTTGAAAGTGATTAATCCACACTATGTACATCTCACAGGATATTAGTAACATTGGTATACATCTACATGATAAGGCCTAAATTTTTTATTGATATGAAGAAGGTGATGCTGTTTACGGTACCTATAATTCCAGGCAATACACTTTTAAATGAAGTTTTGAAAAGCTGAATTTGGAATATTTCCAGTTTAAAATGATGTCATTTATAATGTTCTTTGGGGATTTTTGATGGATTAAAATACATGAATATAATGTTAATTGAGTAAAAGAGGTCAAGTTCTGTTTTTAATTTTTTTATATATTAGCCCTGGCGAACCCAGTTGGGAGAACGGTCAGAGTATATTCTGGCCGCTCTCTCAACAGGATCCGCTAGAGAGCACAGTGATTCTTTTTATTTTAACAATTTTATTTCATTTGCAGGGGACAAATTGAATTTTTTTCATTTATTTTGAATATTAAGTGTAATTTTTATCATTTTTCGTGACGTTGACGGAAGGAATTTTTAGATAAGATTTATTTCTGATTCTTTAAATTGGATAGGACATGTTTCATTTTAAATGTTGAGATTGTAGAACAGTTTCACTTTGGCTGCTTTAGTTAAATAAATTACTTATTATTACTTCAAGCAAATAAATAATAAAATTAATAAATACCTTTGCGGATATTAAAATCGTAAATATTTACATCTGGGTTGATGTAAATGTTTTCGGAATCGGTGTCCAAAATATATGTCTCATTATTCATTTTGTATGTTAATGTTCCGCCTTCGGGAAAATATTCTTTTAAAGTGTCTTTTTTTAAAGCCCCGTTTTTAACGATAACATTAGCTGTTTCGTCCAAAAATTTTATTCTTATTACTTTGCTCGATTTGTGCGTAGACAGCATCTACAAAAATCATACAAAAAGTAAAATTGTTCCAAGAAAATAAGCACAAAAACTTGCCCTAAGCTACCCGGTAAAAAAGTACGCATGATGGCATTGAAGTGTCAAAATCTGAAAAAACGGAATTGAGAATGAAACCAATGAATGCCTTTTAGTATCTAGGAAATGAAATGCATTAAAAAGTTTTATTCCCGATTCCATTTCATTCCAGATCTTGAAATTTCAATGCCCGGCTTTTTACTGGGTAACCTCTAAATTTATCAAACTTACGGACAATATTAAAATTTTCAACTATTTCAACTAATTATAATACATAATTGTTTAAAAATTACCTTGAGAACTATCTCAGGAGAAACACAATTTAAATTTGGTTGAAAAGCCGCGAATTTTCTTATGAACTCACTGATAGAGTGGCAACGCACACGGGTTGCCTTGCGGCAAGGCAACCGAGTTGCCGAGTTGCCGTGCCTCAGCTTGTCTCGAGCACACCAAACTCATTTGTTTGAACGTGGCCTATAGGCGCTTCCGTAGATAGAGCTCTTCCGACATTTCTCTTTTCTTTCAATACGCATACTTGTACAGGTTTATAGTCTGTCAATTCGGCCGTCTTTGGAAAGAAAGACAGAGTATCCCCACTCACAGCATTCGTGTATGTGTTTGTGATGAGAGAGGTCTCGAGTGCTTTCCCGAAAGACAATCATAAACAAACCATTAATGATAGAATTTTTTCAACCAGGTTTAAATCTATGTGAAACGTCGAAAATCGGAAAATTGGTTTTTGGACATATTTTTAATCACAAGTACACTTGACATACAACCTTACATATACAGCGTGTCCCGGTACTCAAGGTACATATTTATATTTTTGAATTCCCAAAAAAATGTAGTAAAAGATTGTAATATAAAAAATTTGTGAAGTGTATAATTACCGAGTAATTAGCAATTGAATATTAACCAATCAAAAAAATGCATTAAATAGACGACAGTTCATGTGCCATCGCTGAGAGTGTGTCAGAATGCAAGTTTAGACAGTGTCAGGCCGTGCAAACCTAATGGAAAGGTGGTGGAGGATTAGCAACTAGCCCCGCGTACAATTGTGCACATGAACTACCATTATATGTGCATGTGTTAGTGTATATACATACATACGTTGGTTCTTTAAATGTGTTGCAGAGAATATAATTAAGAGAAAATTTAAGATTTAATGCAAAATTGTGGAAATCTAATTCAAAATTGAAAAGTCAGTATCAATTTCTCACTCTTGAATTAAATTTTCACTATTTTGCATTAAATCTTTTATTTCCTTTTAATTATATTATCTGCAGCACATTTAAAGAACCTGCGTATGTATGTATATACACTAACACATGCACATACAATGGTAGTCATGTGCACAGTTGTACGCGGTGCTAGTTGCTAATCCTCCACCACCTTTCCATTAGGTTTGCACGGCCTGGACAGTGTGCTCAGAAATAACACTCCTTTAATCAATATTTTTGAAAAAGTCTGCTTGATTGAAACATCTGAAAGGCACTATACAATTGTATAAGGATTTTAACACTTGAAAAATTAACGTTCCGTAAAATTAGATACAAATCAATATTTAGCATTTTAACCAATATTTTAATTGAAAAGAATTTTAGGTTCCCTGTTGAAAGAATCGGATAGGAATTTATTCCCAACCAATCAGAACTATTCCGATATCTGTATCCGAACCAATACGAATC
This sequence comes from Diplolepis rosae, assembly GCA_030998225.1. Taxonomy (NCBI): domain Eukaryota; kingdom Metazoa; phylum Arthropoda; class Insecta; order Hymenoptera; family Diplolepididae; genus Diplolepis; species Diplolepis rosae. The sequence continues at coordinate 987,158 of JAPYXD010000684.1, read as the reverse complement.
ATTCTAAGCCAATCCGAAAAACGTTTTGTAACTCGTTTGATGAAAAAAGGTAAAAAATCGATCCGACCTAATCCGATTTAATCCGAGGCAACAATCCAAATGAACCCGAGGTCGGAATGATTCGGATTGAAAACTTATTCTCGGATTGGTTCGGATTCATTCGGGAAGTTGCTTTGGATTGAACCGGATTAGGTCTGATCGTTTTTTTACCGTTTTTCATCAAACGAGTTACAAAACGTTTTTCGGATTGGCTCGGAATGATTCGTATTGGTTCGGATACAGATATCGGAATAGTTCTGATTGGTTGGGAATGAATTCCTATCCGATACTTTCGCCAGGGTTTTAAAATTAAAGCTTAAATCATAAATTTCGGATTTCCATACATTTTACCCGCACATTTAAAACATTACCAGAGATGATGTGGGAGATTGCCAGACCCATGTATTAAATTTCAACTGGTTTTCTGCAACGCTCCTCATCCACCTAATCGTTTTTGGAACTACAATGAAGGTGGACGCGGTTTTATTTTGCTTCTTAATCGGTAAGGCAGAGCATATGCTTCAATTATCTGTGCCTCCACTTTCTCGCTTCAATTTCACACTGTCGGCTGTTGAGCTGAGATCGAGAATTATGTTTCTCTCGACTTCGTGTAAGAGACACGCGAAGTAGACGACAAATTCAAAATGACAAAGTAAATAATTCAAGATATTACCCTCCTTTTGAGATATTTTGAAAAATATTCACAAAAAATGAATATCTAAAAGATTTTTTTGTATTTTATGTTTATTTGAACACTTAAAAAATTATATTCTAGTCTAATTTAAAGTCAATTAATTTTTAAAGTTTTAAAACAAATTATTAATTTCATTATTTTTTATCTTCATGAATTAAGTACTGTAATTAGAAAATTATGAGGAAAGTATTTCATAAAGAGATGTGATTCAACATGTGATACAAGTTTAAAAAATGAAGTTTAATTTGAATAAAATTTTTTGAAGTACGTAACATCTTATACATGGCAATTTCAATAAATGAATGTAAATGAAGTGGTTGCGGATTTATGAAAGTACATACGTAAGTTATATCGGTGTTCGCATATAAATTTATACCTCAAAACTGTCTTGGTATGAAGCTAAGTCGACAAACCTGTACTACAGAATAAAATACATTGAATAAAATTTTGTGAAATTTATCATCTATTACATGACAATTTGTATATATAAACTACCATCAGAAATTACAGGTTCACCTGAAGTTTCAACTTTTGTTGAAGTGTCTTATTTTCTGTAATAAAAAGTTAAAACTTTTTCAAAATGAGATAGCATGAAACTTAATAAAATGTCGCATCTAATGAGCTCAGTTTTAAAGCAAAATATCAATTTTATAGAGAGGTATTACGAAAAACGTCAAATTTTGATCTCTTTGAAGGATATTAATGAGTCTGTAAAAAATTAGCATTTTAAAAGGTTTTTTTCAAGTATGTCTTCTCAGTATTTTGTTAACTAGTCAAAATATTTTTAGAACTTTCCCTCTAGATTCTATCTTGGGATTAAACATGATGCAAGAAAATTTCGTGTAATTTTAAAAATGTGTAACTTTAAACAAGCAATTTAAAAAAACCGATACACAATAGGTATATAATATTTTAATGAATAGCTAAAATAACAGGTGAACCTCTAATTTCCGATGGTATGTAAAGAAAGATATTGAATATTACAAGAAAAGTATAAATTATATCTGAATTCGTATACGATCATGCACTTTGAGACTTATTTGATGTGAAGTAAATTTCACAAACCATATTAGTAGAGAGTAAAATACTTATATAAAAATTCTTAAAATACGTGCTATTCGTATACGACAGTTTAAGATGATATAGAAGTTTGAGACGTCTCAAACCCAAACTTGTGACGAATTTGAGACGAAAAATAAAGAAAGATTCTCATAAGAGACGGAAATTTATCCCTAGATCAGGTAGCGAAAAAATACAATAGAAGCAATAAACAATACCTCTATAAATCAAAAGACTTTTATACCTAATTTCGGGATGACACTTACACGCGTACAACCCTTGGGACACGCGACAATATTTCGACTTCGAGTTAAATAAAAATTACCGCAAAAAACACTCCTTATATTTTAACCCTACATGTGCGAAGTCCGCGAAGATTGCATATGTGCATATATGCTATAGGACGAATCGTCTCACAACTTCTGTCGGACCGCTTGAAGTCGAACTCAAAAGCAGGTAGCAGATCATGACAATGGAAGCAATAAACTGTACGCGTGGCGTACTCCTAATTGAAAATTAATATTATCCCTCATTAGCCCATGAGATTGAAAATCGTTAAGTTTTCTTGCAAAACACATAATATGAGTGTCATGCATGAAATCATAAATATTTGAGAAAATCATGCGTCACTTGCATCCAGAAATATGGTTTTTCCATTAGAATTTCTGTATATGCATTTCTGGATTATTCAAATTATTTATCAAACAAGTAACTTTTTGAGATTGCGTTACTCTTTGTAAAAGAGTAACATTTCAAGCTCACGTGACTACGGAAGACATGGGGCAAGCCATCAGTGTTTTTCGAAGGGAACAAGTGTTGGAGCAAACACTAGTGGCATAAAACTGACTGCCGATATGATACGAGACATTTCCAAAACACATGTAATAAATTGACTTCGTAGACGGTCGAAAAAAACTATGACGTCCTCCTATTCTTTAAAGTTTTAAATCTCTAGCTGATAGAGAAAACCTTTACGAAGCGAAAGAATCGTATTAAAAAGTTCGCTTCGAATGGGAAGTTGGTTTTTTATTAAAAAAAAATATATAAAATTTTCTGGAATTTGTGGTCTATTTGAATGCTCAATTGCTCCGAGCTAAACGGCATTTCTGATTCGTAGTTTAGCATGGATGATAAAGCAAAGTTCCAACTTCATTTTGATATTGCGATATGATGATGGACTCAGAATTAAAACTTCTATGTAGTTTTTTACATTCTCATCATGGATGAGAAGGTATTGGTTTTATGTGAAAAATGACTTTCGAAATTTTCATCAAATCTTTACGTTTTGAGACCCCCTGAGTCAGAAAAAATGGTTTTTACGAAAGTGTCTGTCTGTCTGTCTGTCTGTCCGTCTGTCTGTCTGTCTGTCTGTCTGTCTGTAGGTCGTGTGCGGCATAACTCTCGATAGAATTATCAGATTGAATTGAGCTTTGGTACACTTTATCGGAGCCGAAAAAGTAAGTACAAGTTCGTTAACCAGCCACATCTAATCAAAATTGAGGGGTTGAGCACTACTTTTGTGTTTTTGAAAATAATTTTTTGAAAAAATCAAAAATTTCAATACTGGTTTTAAATAGTGCTCAGAAATGTCTAAAAATTATCCTGATAACATTTTTTGATTAAATCAAAATTAGAAATGTTACAGCATATTCAAATTCGAGTAAAGTCAATATCAAAATTCCATTTTCCAGTTAAATTATACGAGATACGAAAAAACGTTATGATACAATATTCTTGAATAAATAAAGACCTACAAATTTGAATTGTAACATTTTTTCATAAGATGCATATTTTTCTTTTTAATTAAAAAAAAAACTATTGAAAATCCAAAATTCAATTTTTTAACAATAATATGTAAAATAAGAAAAAAACGTAAGAATACAAAGTTGTTCGTTTCAAAAAGATCTACAAATTTTGTCTGACGCAGTTTCTGATAAAACATATATTTTTCGTTTCAATTCCAAAAAATACGATTAAAATTCAAAAATTCCATTTTTTAGACAAAATATGTGAGATACAAAAAAAACGTTTAGATGGAAAATTGTTTGCCTAAATGAGGTTTACAAATTCTCATCAAGACATTTCGGAACAGGATGTATATTTTATGTTTTGATTTTTAATATTTAAAAAATTCGATTTTTTTCACCAAAATAAGTGAGATACGAAATAAGCGTTGTTCTGCAAAATCGTTTCCTTAAATAAAGTCTACGATTGTTTTTCCTTTTTGAGAGATTTGGAAGAAAATAAATTATTTTAATCATGTAATTTATTAAAAAGTTACAAAAATGCATACAGAAAATCGAGCGCGAAGCGCGAGTGTCATGATGAGAATGTGTTCCTTAAGGCCGATAGAGCCTTAAGTAAATTGAATTTCCTGTTTCACTTAAATTCAAAAAGAAATAGAGTGACTTTGAGAAAATGACTAATTTACATCATCTTTAATATCATTAAATTGGTTTGAGCTTCAGTATTAAATTATAAGAAATAAACTTAAACGTATGCCAAGAGCACAAGACCGAGCGCGAAGCGCGAGGTCCAGAAAGAACGGAGCGCGCAGCGCGACGATCAAATCGCGCGCCCTAGGCGCGCTCAAACTTGCGAGCTGCGCGCGAAGCGCGCAATGAGAATGTGCCCGCGAAGCGGGCAGATTTTTTTTTGTATTTTTCTTTAGTCCACGTAATTGATTGTCATTAAATTCGATTAAAATCTATTCAATTGCTTGGAGTTCATATACTCATTTCCTCACCACCCATGAGGTAGAGTATTTCTTGGTGCGTTTTATTATTTAGTGGTTTCCCCTTTAGGCCTATTCCACTCATTCGTATATGAAATTGTAGTTACAGGTATATACCACAAAGCAGCACATAAACCATCTGTGAGTCTTCATTTTCTTCACGTATGCTATTTTGACTATAATACATCTTAAAATAGAGAAAATATGTCCTATTCATACTTTCTTCTTAAATTTCTCAAAAGGGATTGTAATCTTTCATTAATATCTAAGTATTATTTAAAATTTAATGCTTGAACTTGAAGTATTTTTTGCTATGACCTATTTTTTCTGATATAAGTATGTACTATAGCCAAATATTTATGATTTCATGCATGACACTCATATTATGTGTTTTGCAAGAAAACTTAACGATTTTCAATCTCATGGGCTAATGAGGTATAATATTAATTTTCAATTAGGAGTACGCCACGCGTACAGTTTATTGCTTCCATTGTCATGATCTACTACCTGATTTTGAGTTCGACTTCAAACGGTCCGACAGAAGTTGTGAGACGATTTTCGTATCATATCTGGCATTCAGAAAATTTTATTTCTGGCAAGTTAGACGAATTTATGCAACGGCGAAAAGAGCAAAATCTCAAGTTCTATGCACATTTACATGACATACTTTTCTGCAATATGAAGTTGAAACTTTGCTTTATCATCCATGCTAAACTACGTATCAGAAATGCCATTGTAGCTCGGAGCAATTGAGCGTTCAAATAGACCTCAAATTCCAGAAAATTATATATTTTTTTTTTTAATAAAAAACCAACTTCCCATTCGACGCGAACTGCTTAATACGATTCTTTCGCTTCGTTAAGGTTTTGTCTATCAGCTGGACATTTAAAACTTTAAAGAATAGGAGGACGTCATAGTTTTTTTCGACCGTCTACGAAGTCAATTTATTACATGAGTTTTGGAAATGTCTCGTATCATATCGGCAGTCAGTTTTATGCCACTAGTGTTTGCTCCAACACTTGTTCCCTTCGCAAAACACTGATGGCTTGCCCCATGTCTTCCGTAGTCACGTGAGCTTGAAATGTTACTCTTTTACAAAGAGTAACGCAATCTCAAAAAGTTACTTGTTTGATAAATAATTTGAATAATCCAGAAATGCATATACAGAAATTCTAATGGAAAAACCATATTTCTGAATGCAAGTGACGCATGATTTTCTCAAATATTTATGATTTCATGCATGACACTCATATTATGTGTTTTGCAAGAAAACTTAACGATTTTCAATCTCATGGGCTAATGAGGGATAATATTAATTTTCAATTAGGAGTACGCCACGCGTACAGTTTATTGCTTCCATTGTCATGATCTGCTACCTGCTTTTGAGTTCGACTTCAAGCGGTCCGACAGAAGTTGTGAGACGATTTTCGTCTCATATCTGGCATTCAGAAAATTTGATTTCTGGCAAGTTCGACGAATTTATGCAACTGCGAAAAGAGCAAAATCTCAAGTTCTATGCACTTTTACTTGACATACTTTTCTGCAATATGAAGTTGAAACTTTGCTTTATCATCCATGCTAAACTACGAATCAGAAATGCCGTTTAGCTCGGAGCAATTGAGCATTCAAATAGACCACAAATTCCAGAAAATTTTATATTTTTTTTTTGAATAAAAAACCAACTTCCCATTCGACGCGAACTTTTTAATACGATTCTTTCTCTTCTTTAAGGTTTTGTCTATCAGCTGTACATTTAAAACTTTAAAGAATAGGAGGACGTCATAGTTTTTTTCGACCGTCTACGAAGTCAATTTATTACATGAGTTTTGGAAATGTCTCGTATCATATCGGCAGTCAGTTTTATGCCACTAGTGTTTGCTCCAACACTTGTTCCCTTCGCAAAACACTGATGGCTTGCCCCATGTCTTCCGTAGTCACGTGAGCTTGAAATGTTACTCTTTTACAAAGAGTAACGCAATCTCAAAAAGTTACTTGTTTGATAAATAATTTGAATAATCCAGAAATGCATATACAGAAATTCTAATGGAAAAACCATATTTCTGAATGCAAGTGACGCATGATTTTCTCAAATATTTATGATTTCATGCATGACACTCATATTATGTGTTTTGCAAGAAAACTTAACGATTTTCAATCTCATGGGCTAATGAGGGATAATATTAATTTTCAATTAGGAGTACGCCACGCGTACAGTTTATTGCTTCCATTGTCATGATCTGCTACCTGCTTTTGAGTTCGACTTCAAGCGGTCCGACAGAAGTTGTGAGACGATTTTCGTCTCATATCTGGCAATCAGAAAATTTTATTTCTGGCAAGTTAGACGAATTTATGCAACTGCGAAAAGAGTAAAATCTCGAGTTCTATGCACATTTACTTGACATACTTTTCTGCAATATGAAGTTGAAACTTTGCTTTATCATCCATGCTAAACTACGAATCAGAAATGCCGTTTAGCTCGGAGCAATTGAGCATTCAAATAGACCACAAATTCCAGAAAATTTTATATTTTTTTTTTTGAATAAAAAACCAACTTACCATTCGACGCGAACTTTTTAATACGATTCTTTCGCTTCGTTAAGGTTTTGTCTATCAGCTGGAGATTTAAAACTTTAAAGAATAGGAGGACGTCATAGTTTTTTTCGACCGTCTATGAAGTCAATTTATTACATGAGTTTTGGAAATGTCTCGTATCATATCGGCAGTCAGTTTTATGCCACTAGTGTTTGCTCCAACACTTGTTCCCTTCGCAAAACACTGATGGCTTGCCCCATGTCTTCCGTAGTCACGTGAGCTTGAAATGTTACTCTTTTACAAAGAGTAACGCAATCTCAATAAGTTACTTGTTTGATAAATAATTTGAATAATCCAGAAATGCATATACAGAAATTCTAATGGAAAAACCATATTTCTGAATGCAAGTGACGCATGATTTTCTCAAATATTTATGATTTCATGCATGACACTCATATTATGTGTTTTGCAAGAAAACTTTACGATTTTCAATCTCATGGGCTAATGAGGGATAATATTAATTTTCAATTAGGAGTACGCCACGCCTACAGTTTATTGCTTCCATTGTCATGATCTGCTACCTGCTTTTGAGTTCGACTTCAAGCGGTCCGACAGAAGTTGTGAGACGATTTTCGTCTCATATCTGGCATTCAGAAAATTTGATTTGTGGCAAGTTAGACGAATTTATGCAACTGCGAAAAGAGCAAAATCTCAAGTTCTATGCACTTTTACTTGACATACTTTTCTGCAATATGAAGTTGAAACTTTGCTTTATCATCCATGCTAAACTACGAATCAGAAATGCCGTTTAGCTCGGAGCAATTGAGCATTCAAATAGACCACAAATTCCAGAAAATTTTATATTTTTTTTTTGAATAAAAAACCAACTTACCATTCGACGCGAACTTTTTAATACGATTCTTTCGCTTCGTTAAGGTTTTGTCTATCAGCTGGACATTTAAAACTTTAAAGAATAGGAGGACGTCATAGTTTTTTTCGACCGTCTACGAAGTCAATTTATTACATGAGTTTTGGAAATGTCTCGTATCATATCGGCAGTCAGTTTTATGCCACTAGTGTTTGCTCCAACACTTGTTCCCTTCGCAAAACACTGATGGCTTGCCCCATGTCTTCCGTAGTCACGTGAGCTTGAAATGTTACTCTTTTACAAAGAGTAACGCAATCTCAAAAAGTTACTTGTTTGATAAATAATTTGAATAATCCAGAAATGCATATACAGAAATTCTAATGGAAAAACCATATTTCTGAATGCATGTGACGCATGATTTTCTCAAATATTTATGATTTCATGCATGACACTCATATTATGTGTTTTGCAAGAAAACTTAACGATTTTCTATCTCATGGGCTAATGAGGGATAATATTAATTTTCAATTAAGAGTACGCCACGCGTACAGTTTATTGCTTCCATTGTCATGATCTGCTACCTGCTTTTGAGTTCGACTTCAAGCGGTCCGACAGAAGTTGTGAGACGATTTTCGTCTCATATCTGGCATTCAGAAAATTTGATTTCTGGCAAGTTAGACGAATTTATGCAACTGCGAAAAGAGCAAAATCTCAAGTTCTATGCACTTTTACTTGACATACTTTTTCTGCAATATGAAGTTGAAACTTTGCTTTATCATCCATGCTAAACTACGAATCAGAAATGCCGTTTAGCTCGGAGCAATTAAGCATTCAAATAGACCACAAATTCCAGAAAATTTTATATTTTTTTTTTGAATAAAAAACCAACTTACCATTCGACGCGAACTTTTTAATACGATTCTTTCGCTTCGTTAAGGTTTTGTCTATCAGCTGGAGATTTAAAACTTTAAAGAATAGGAGGACGTCATAGTTTTTTTCGACCGTCTACGAAGTCAATTTATTACATGAGTTTTGGAAATGTCTCGTATCATATCGGCCGTCAGTTGTATGCCACTAGTGTTTGCTCCAACACTTGTTCCCTTCGCAAAACACTGATGGCTTGCCCCGTGTCTTCCGTAGTCACGTGAGCTTGAAATGTTACTCTTTTACAAAGAGTAACGCAATCTCAAAATGTTACTTGGTTGATAAATAATTTGAATAATCCAGAAATGCATATACAGAAATTCTAATGGAAAAACCATATTTCTGAATGCATGTGACGCATGATTTTCTCAAATATTTATGATTTCATGCATGACACTCATATTATGTGTTTTGAAAAAACTTAACGATTTTCAATCTCATGGGCTAATGAGGGATAATATTAATTTTCAATTAGGAGTACGCCACGCCTACAGTTTATTGCTTCCATTGTCATGATCTACTACCTGCTTTTAGTTCGACTTCAAGCGGCCGACAGAAGTTGGGAGACGATTCGTCCTATAGCACATATGCACATATGCAATCTTCGCGGACTTCGCACATGTAGTGTTAAAATATAAGGTGTGTTTTTTGCGGTCATTTTTTTTTTAACTCGAAGTTAATATATTGTCGCGTGTCCCAAGGGTTGCACGCGTGTAAGTGTTATCCCGAAGTTAGGTATCAAAGTCTTTTGATATATAGAGGTATTGTTTATTGCTCTTATTGTATTTTTTCGTTACCTGATCTAGGGATAAATTTCCGTCACTATGAGAATTTCTTTTTTAATTTCCCGTCTCACAATTGGTCAAAAGTTTGGGTTTGAGACGTCTCAAACTTCTATATCATCAGTTTAAGTATGTGACTATGAATGTATTAATATTTAAAATGTTTTTTAAATGTTTTGTGTTTTATTTAAACATTTCAAATTCAAAAAAATTTCAAATCTTTGAATATTTGACAAATACATAAAGTATATCAAAATTAGCACACGAAATCGCACAATAATTTTCTTTGGTATAAAGTAAAATTCAAAAATATTCCTTTGGAATAAAATGCCTTGAAAAAAATCGTTTAGAATACTTAACATATTTTAGATGAAAATTTCAGTACATACGTGTAAACAAAAGGTTTGAGTATTCGAAAATACAATAAATTGTATCTAATTTTGCATGGAAAATTACACCTTGAAATTTCTTTAATATACACTGAGAAAAAAATGCTATTGAATCAAAAGCATTTCTTACCAAAAGCATGTATATCATGGATTCAAATCAATATGCTATAGAATTAGTAACATATTTATTGGTTCTTGTAGTATATTCTTATGAATTAATAATATGCATGCTTTTGGAAAGAAATGCTTTTGAGTCAATAGTATTTTTTTCTCAGCGTATGAAGCAAAATTCAAAAATATTCCTATAGAATAAAATACCTCAAAAAAAAACTTTTAAGAATACTTGATATCTTTTACATGAGAATGTCAACATGCATGTAAGCAGGAATTGTTACGTACGAATAATTAAATTTATTATAATAAAAATATTAAATTCGATTATACGCCCGCTTGAGGCTCCAAACTGCCAAATTTCAATTTAGGAAATTATAAATTAAATAAACCAAAATTTGTTTTTAATCTGGGATCGTATTTGCCCTCTCCTCTGACTGAGGAGGCTATACCCTGCTTTTAAGAGAACCCTCTTTGATTTTTGGAAAAGAAAACTTGAACACAGGAAGATTTCCAGTTTTAGTGTTTAATTTCCGTATAAAAAGGATATACAAATAAATACATATATTGGAACGATACCTTACTACTAGTTTTCCTTACATCTACCAGTCCCAGGAGAGTGCGAGAGAGAGGGAGAGATTTTTCCCTTAGTTCCTGATTCGTCCTAGACTGGGCAATGGTTTTCTGTTGAGTGTTGCTCAAAATCACACTTTGTCCGATTTGCGAGTCGCGCATAGCACACGCGCACACAAATATTGTTTTTGCCACTTTCTATTAGGCTTAATAAGAGAAAATAACGGTTGGCTTTTAACCAGAAAAGGGTTGAGTGCTTTTAAACTCGCCCTTTTCGCCGCTAGAATTTTCCTATTAAATCTAATTACAATATTTTATGAAAAATTATCACTACCGTTTTGAGATTCGGTAGTATTAATTTTTCCGCGATTTCGCGCACCTTTTTGCCGTTGTTTATTGAACGAATTGGACTTTAAAAATAGCCCGCCGAAGAAAGAATTTAATTCTGTTGCTTCTGTCCAGATGAAGTCTTTTGTCTTTTACGTCCGCCCGACACGATTCCAAAAATATAATTTCGTTAGAAAGAGTTTTACGGGTTCAATCAACTAACGAGGATCTAGGAACTGTCGATCTGGGCCGCAGACGGGCACGATAAAAGAAAAATATTTTCTTTATTATTCTAAGGTCTGAATCCGGTCAAGACACTCAGAAGACTGCGAATTTGATTTTGCCTTGATCCGTTTTACTAGTTCATCGCGAGGTGAGCATGGTAGGGTTTTTTGATGATTAAGGAATTAATGATTGGACAGAGGTAATAATGGCAGGGAGGATTTAGGAATTTGCACAAGTGCTGATGTGGTTATTGCGCCATTTGCTGATTTTTAGAATGCAATTATTTCTCCCCTCTTTCTACTCCTATCGTGAGAAAGGAAATGTGCTCATCAATTTTTAGTATTTGATGCATGGTCATCAAATTGTAGAAACAATTTTAGTTTCCAATATATTTCAGAGTAAATCGAAATATATATATTTAATTAGTCTAGGCTTATAATCTTTAAGTGGACTAAAGCTTTGACATAATTATTTAAGTATTCAGATGAGCGTTGGGTTTTAGTTACAAAAAGCACGTGGCTTTTGTGGCGGGAGATCAGCTGGCTAAAGCATTTGAGCAAGGATAGGTGTGTGAGGAGGAGATGCAATTATGAGATGAATTCGTATCAATATTTTCTAAAAGAGACCAGTATATTAGGCATGTGCATAGGCGAACGAAAGGAGGAATTGACAAACGGCAGAAAGCTGTGGCGATAAACAGTGCATGGGTGTACGTGTAGTAGATATCTCTCTCTCTCTCTCCTTCGTTCTCTTTTTCCTCTTCTATTCGTACATTCTATCGTGAGTCTGCTATTGCTTATTCTTTTTCCTATTCTATTCTTTCTCCGCTCATCCTAGTTTTTATATCATCGCTCTCACCTTACACTCATTCTTCGCTTTTCTCTTATTTTATACTTTTTAGATCATAGCGATTGAGTGCCTATGCACTCTCGCTATCAATTAATCTAGATTATAAAACATTAATGCATCTGAAAAACAAAAGGGGGAAATCGTATTATTTTTAAAAGTTTTATTCAAACTTTTAAAGTTTAATTTAAATGTATTTAAATAACTAGAATATGAATTACTCTACGTCTCAAGACCAGCTCGCATGACCAAAAATGCTGAATTGCATTAGCCACTGGAATGCAATCAGGTTACGAACGTTCAAAAGTGTGCAATTCATTCACTTTTAAAGCAATTGATATTTCATAGATTAGATTTTGTATACTAATAAAAACTTTTTCCAAAAAATATTGCGCACTTTGGACCGCCCGTAACAGGAATAAAATCAAACAAATTTTTTTTCATTAAAACAAAACATTTCTTTACATCAAAGAAAGTGTTTCAAACAAATAATTTTTTTGATTCAATCAAATATTTTTTCTCAGTGCGACTTCGTATGCTAATTTTGATATACTTTATGGATTTGTCAAATATTCAAGCATATAAACTTTTTTTGAATTTAAAATGTTTTAATAAAACACAAAACATTTTAAAAACATTTTAATAGTATATTATGTGCCTAGGCGCATAATAAGAGTTATTACGCGACGAGCGATGTTACGAGCGTGTCGAGGCGGTCAAATTTTTCCGAAATTATAGCATAAATTTCTACACAAATTCGCATGCCACTCGAAGCGCCCGTAACCGAGCACCTTGACAAGGTCGCTGATGCAGCTTATCGTTGCTCAGGTCAAGGAACTTTTAGCAGATGGTTGATTGGGGAAGGAAATTCCTAATACATTGTTATATTAATATTGATAGTGTGATTAATATGATTAATATGATTAATATTTTGTATACATATATATATCATTATTAATGGTTAATATCATTATGATCATATTATTAGTGTTGTATATTAAGCATATATCGCTTTATATTGTACAGTATATTGATATGGATTAATATATATAAACTGATGCACGTGCAGGCTTGTGCACCTGCGTATAAATGTAACATTATGTATACAGGTAAACGCGGATAATTATAACTACGATTTTTAAATGCGAGTGGCCTGTCACATAATCGCAATTTTAATACCTAAAATAATGTAAGTCCAGGAAATAATTATCAATATTTCTACTAGAAAGTGGAAGCAAAAGGAGAGAGCGCGAAAGAAGAAGAGAAGGCATAGGGGAGAAGAAGAGGGAGAGATATCCAGCGCGTTTACACTCATGCACTGTATCTCACTATAGTTTTCTGTCGTTTGTCATTTTCTTTCTTCATTCGCCCATGCACATGCCCCATATACCCGTCTCTTTTTGAAACTTTTGATGTGCTCTGCTGTGCATCGCGAGGCTAGCATACATGCCATCTTCACACTTCCTTCTCGTACGCCTATCCTTGCTTAGATGCTTTAGCCAGCTGATCTCCCACAACAAAGGCCACGTGCTTTTGTAATCAAAAACCTAAAGGACTCATCTGAATATTTAAAATAATTATGTAAGGCCTTATAATTCATATAATGATTATAAACCTAGAATAATTAAACATATATATTTCAATGTAGAACGAAATATATTAGAAACTAAAATCGTTTCTACAATTTGATGACAATGCATCAAATACTAAAATTCGATGAGCGCATTTCCTTTCTCACGATAAGTGTGGAAATAGGGGAGAAATATTCGACACCTAAAAATCAGCAAATGGTGCAATAACTGAATCAGCATGGTACAAAGTCCATCTAAATTCCTAAAACCTCCCTACCATTATTTCTTTGTCCAATCATAGATTCCTTAATCATCGAAAAACCCTACCATGTTCACCTCGCGATGAAACAGTAAAACAGGTCAACGCCAAGTCAAAATTCGCAGTTACTCGAGCAACCTGGTACTAACCGGAACTACTCGGACAGTAGGAAATGTAGTTTTCTCTACTTTGCCCGTCCGCGGTTCGGAACAAGTACGTCCTATCACCTGGATAGTCGACTTAGATTCGTAAAAAGGTCTAGCCAGGGCCACAAATTGGGGATTGTGCTTGGGCGGACGTAAATACTTCTAAAATCTATCCTCCGACGAAAGCCGTTCACGGGGTTGTCGCGCTAAAAAATTATACAAGTAAAATTTTTACCACTACGCTTCGCGCTGAAATAATATTTTGAGTGCGTCTGTGGTCGGTTAGCCGCGAGAGTTAACTGTGCGTGTACAGCCTGGCGTTGAAAACCTTGCTAGTTAAATACTAACTAACTAAGGAAATCTACATCTCGTCGAATCTCAAAACGACGAGGAGTTATTTCCTTATAACCAGAAATAGGTTTATTGTGAGATAGGAGTGGCGAAGGACAGGCAATTTAAAAGTACTGCCTCCCTTCTAGTTCAAAGCTATCCATTTCTTTCTCACCTTAAAACTATAAGGTCCAAGTAAAGAAAAAGGGTATGTGCGCGGGTGAACCGCGTAAAGACAAGAGTGGCTACTTTTTGGGACCACGACCATACAAAATCGAGTTCAGCCTGGATTTTCTGAGTCTTTTGCACTCTAGGATGCGTTTTTCTTGCTGCTTTTGCTTTCAGGACTTCCAGTAGGATTAAGAACCTAGGATACGGTAAAGTACACATAGTATCGTTTCAATTTATTTATCTTGTCATTTTGCTGATGTCTTTAATAAAAATGTTCGCCTCTGCCAAGGTCAGTCGCTGGGGGCCAGATCCGGTGACTATGGTAGGTGCGGAAGCAATTCGAAGCTCAATTCATTCAATTTCGCCATAGTAGCGAGCGACTTGTGACACGGAGCATTGTCTTGGTGAAAGAGCACTTTTTACATTCTCATCATGGATGAGAAGGTATTGGTTTTATGTGAAAAATGACTTTCGAAATTTTCATCAAATCTTTACGTTTTGAGACCCCCTGAGTCAGAAAAAAGGGTTTTTACGAAAGTGTCTGTCTGTCTGTCTGTCTGTCTGTAGTAGGTCGTGTGCGGCATAACTCTCGATAGAATTATCAGATTGAATTGAGCTTTGGTACACTTTATCGGAGCCGAAAAATTAAGGACAAGTTCGTTAACCAGCCACATCCAATCAAAATTGAGGGGTTGAACACTACTTTTGTGTTTTTGAAAATAATTTTTTGAAAAAATCAAAAATTTCAATACTGGTCTTAGATAGTGCTCATAAATCTCTAAAAATTATGCTGATAACATTTTTTGATTAAATCAAAATTAGAAATGTTACAGCATATTCAAATTCGAAAAAAGTCAATATCAAAATTCCATTTTCCAGTTAAATTATACGAGATACGAAAAAACGTTATGATACAATATTATTTTCTACATAAAGTCCTACAAATTTGAATTGTAACATTTTTTCATAAGATGCATATTTTTCTTTTTAATTAAAAAAAAATATATTGAAAATCCAAAATTCAATTTTTTAACAATAATATGTAAAATAAGAAAAAAACGTAAGAATACAAAGTTGTTAGTTTCAAAAAGATCTACAAGGTTTGTCTGACACAGTTTCTGATAAAACATATATTTTTCGTTTCAATTCCAAAAAATACGATTAAAATTCAAAAATTCCATTTTTTAGACAAAATATGTGAGATACAAAAAAAACTTTGAGATGAAAAATTGTTTGGCTAAATAAGGTCTACACATTCTTATCGAGAAATTTCTCGACAGGATGTATATTTTAATTTTTAGATTTTTAATATTGAAAAAATTCGATTTTTTTCACCAAAATATGTGAGATACGAAGTAAGCGTTGTTCTGCAAAATCGTTCCCTTAAATAAAGTCTACGATTGTTTTTCCTTTTTGAGATATTTGGAAGAAAATAAATTTATCAATAATCATGTAATTTATTAAAAAGTTACAAAAATGCATACAGAAAATCGAGCGCGAAGCGCGAGTGTCATGATGAGAATGTGTTCCTTAAGGCCGATAGAGCCTTAAGTAAATTTAATTTCCTGTTTCACTTAAACTGAAAAAGAAACTTAGTGAATTTGAGAAAAAGACTAATTTACATCATCTTTAATATCATTAAATTGGTTTGAGCTTCAATATTAAATTATAAGAAATAAACTTAAACGTATGCGAAGAGCATAAGACCGAGCGCGAAGCGCAAGGTCCAGAAAGAACGGAGCACGAAGCGCGACGTTCAAAAATTCCTGAGCGCGAAGCGCGCAATGAGAATGTGCCCGCAAAGCGGGCAGATTTTTTCTTCTTCATTTGGAGCCGTTTCTCACCGATTTCGTTCTTCAAACGCATCAATTGGCCAATGTAACGTTCGTTATTGATCGTTGTTACCTTTTTCAAGGTAGTCGATGAACAAAACTCCATTAACATCCCAAAATACTGAGGCCATAACCTTACCGGCCCACGTTTGCGTTTTTTGCCGCGTTGGACGCTTCTCACTGACTGCAGTGCACACTGCCGTATGATATCTTTAAGGTGTCAGCTATCTCACGCAATTTTAATTTACGGTTTTCGAAAACAATTTGGTGGACTTTTTTGATGGTTTCCGGTGTAACTACCTCTTCTTGTTCTTCTTCTTGGTTGTGGCTTCTTGCTGAGTTTAGCAAATGGCCATATCTGTGTGTGTAACTACCTCATTTGGCCGGGCGGAGCGTTCAGCATCTTCAGTGTCTGTACGACCACGTTTAAACTCAGCATACCACCGAGAAAAGGTTGTTTTTGATGGAGCAGAGTCTCCGTAGAACTTTTCAAGCCACTGCTGAGCTTGCACTGTATTGTAATAGAGCATGCGCAGTTCAAATGTACAAGGCTTTGTCAGTACGGTGCCAACGCTGTACGAAAAAGAAGAAGAATAAGAAGAAGATTACGCTCAGCTGTATGGTTATAGGCACATGCGCAATTCAATTTTTACATTACATTCCTCTGTATCGTAATACACAACATTACGCTACTCTCAACTGTAGCGTAAAAACGAGTTTATGCGCCGGAGGCACATAAATATTAATACATTCATAGTTACATACTTAAATTGTCGTATACGAATAGCACGTATTTTAAGAATTTTTATATAAGTATTTTACTGTGTACTAATGTGGTTTTAGCTTTTTATTAAAATATTATATACCTATTGTGTATCGATTTTTTTTAATTTCTTGTAAAAAGTTACACATTTTTAAAATTACACGAAATTTTCTTGCATCATGTTTAACCTCAAGATAGAACCTAGAGGGAAAGTTCTAAACATATTTTGATTAGTTAACAAAATACTGAGAAGACATACTTAAAAAAAACCTAATAAAAAGTTAATTTTTTACAGACCCATTAATATCCTTTAGAGATCGAAATTTGACGTTTTTCGTAATATCTTTCTATAAAATTGATATTTTGCTTTCAACCTGAGCTCATTAGATGCAACATTTTATTGACTTCCATGCTATCATTTTGAAAAAATTTTAACTTTAAAAAATTCTTTGCATTTCATTTCAAAGCTTACTTGACAGTTATAATAGAAATTTAAGATTTCCGGATGGGTTTTTCAAAGATCTCGTCGTCTTGTTTATCAAAATGATCCACTTTTGAAATTCAAAGAATAACTATGTGTACAAATTCACTCGTATTTGTCGAGTGGCAATTGTTACTTGTTTATTCATTGATGAATTTTTCACTATGTGAAATACCATCAAGTAGGTGAAGAAATTTGAATAAACAACAGAGACGAAGTTTAGTTAAGAACAGAAATTTATGATGACACTCGGATTATTTTTTCAGAAGTCTCGTTGTTGTAGAAATTAAACCTGGTATTCCAGGGGTTTCAAATAGGGGTTACATTGAGGAAAAAATGCTATTAAATCAAAAGCATTTCTTTCCAAAAGCATGTGTACTATTAATACATAAAAATATACTATAAGAACCCACAAAAATGTAACTAATTCTATAGCATATTGATTTTAATCCATGATATACATGCTTTTGGAAAGAAATGCTTTTGATTCAATAGCATTTTTTCCTCACTGTAGGGTTGATTCGAAATAAAAGTTCGCATTGAATATTAATGGCCTTAGTGTTATCTCTGTTGCTTTATTCTATATATAAAAAAAAAGAAAAAACAAATTTCGTTACCTACTTAATGGTATTTCACATAGTAAAAAATTCAGAAATAAATAAACAAGTAACAATTGCCGCTGTACAGATACGAGTGAACTTGTACATAAATTTATTTTTTGACTTTCAAAAGTGGATCATATTGATCCCAAATTGGTAGTCAGTTTGATCTACAACAGTTTGATCTTTTAAGGTTTACTGTGTTATAATCTATAGTACAGATTTGTCGACTTAGCTTCATACCAAGATAATTGTGAGGTATAAATTTATATGCGAACTCCGATATAACTTATGTACTTTCTTAAATCAGCAAACACTTCATTTACATTCATTTATTGAAATTGTCATGTATAAGATGTTACGTGATTCAAAAAATGTTATTTAAAGTACTTTACTCTATAAAAATTTAAAAAATAAAGTTTTGTAAATTTTTTGGCTCAACAGCCGACAGCGTGAAATTGAAGCGAGGTGGTGGGGACACACCGTCACGGCGTGCTTGATTGTTTGATGCTTGATCCTGGGATGCTAGAGTTCCTAGACTGAGATCACTGGCTCATCTAGTAGAGCTCTTGCCTTGAAGGCGGAAGACTGAGGGTTCAATTCAATGCTTGCTGCCGTCAATATTTTTTATTCATCAAAATACTTTTTTATCTAATTTCTTGATAAAAATTATTCAAATCATGCCATATAATGAATATTTGATCATTATTTTTCAATAAAAATTCTTTTCTTCGAATTTCAATCATGTCTTGTGTATAAAATCGTATTTTTTATTGAAATTCTTTATTCTTCGGCATTTATATTTTTTAATCAAAGCAAGAGCGAAGTATTAAAAAAAATTTAGTGTTAAATACGAAAAAATAATTTTTTTTAAACTTCAAAAAGCGAAGTTCAGGAATAATGGTCAATTATGTTTAATATATTCATAGTCTGATGAATGTGCATATAGTACAATCTAATAAATTTACATCGTATAATTCTTTAATCAGAATTATCAGATGTATCGCACGGATCAGAGTGGTACTGGTCATAAAGCAAGGAAAACTAAAATTTACGCCACATCTGATACATTTAGTGAACGCAGATTTCTGACAATAAACTATAGAATTTCAGTAAAAGTGCGATTTTTCAAACAAGTCATGATAAAAATTAGAAAAAAAAGAATTTTTCTCAAGAGAAAAAAAATGCTCTTATTTTTCAATTTTGTTCGGATAAATTGGGTAATAAAGTTTTGCTTATTTTTTGGGCTACGATAAAGTATGCCAAAGCTGAATTTAATCGGATAAGTCTATCGAGAGTTATGGCGTATCCGACCTGCTACTACTACAGATAGACACATTTCTAAAAACCGTTTTTTGATCTTACTAATGGGAGATCAAAACGTAGAGATTTGATGGAAATTTCGAAAGTCATTTTCCTCGTTAAACCATTACCTTCTCATTCATGATGAAAATGTAAAAATGTAAACATAATCTTCAATATAGTATTGACCATATGACTCGTAGAAAATATTCATTTTTCATTTCACTATCATAAATATCGAGTTTGATTATAAACAAATAATTTGTAAATTCGGTTTTATAACACTTGTTACGTCAGAAACGTAACACTTCTCTTTTTAAAAGAACTCCTCGTTTCATGTTAGGATCGGAAGGATCCTCTCTAAGGGATGAGGAATAGTCAGTGATTGAGAATGATTAATGATATAAGATATATTTATTGACAATAAAATTATGTTGAGTAAGCACCATGGAAATGGAAATTGAATTGTATTTTTGAAATACCCTTGTAATTACCCTGAGTTGTAACTTGCTTAGTGATGATCTGAGTCCAGTAGAGCGAATGTGGTAACTTGAGTCCTCACTTGTAATCTTTGAGATAGATGTTGTCAGATAGGAAATTCGTAGTCCAGCCGGTTGATATAGTTGATTCTTTGATCCCAGTTTCGAAGAAAATTTGGAAGGCGATTCCCCTTCACTTTTAAAGTCGTTAAACTCAGCGTCGAATTAGAATTGGTTTGGCTAACGGTAGAAATCTGGTGAAGCTGGACTAGACTGACTGGATTGCACTCGCGGTATAGATTTGATGGCACTGGACTGGACTCGCGTTGGTTACATTGTAGAAATTGGACGTTGACTAACTAACTGAACTGAACTCTATTGTAACTTTCGCTTTTTATAGGCCTTTGAAAGGTCACCTATGGTGGGAGTAAAAAAACAAGATGTACCACCTTTTCCATATTTGTTATTGAAGCTTAAGATCGGATGAGCTGCCTTCTCTGATCACTTGCGCTGCGATGAAATTTATTACCTGGCATTAGTGTCGCAGTCAAATATATCAATTCTAATTCATCTGCTTTTCGATTCTAACGAAAAGGTCAACTACTCTGGAAGTAAAAACAAGGTGTACAATCTTTTCCATATTTGGTATTGAAGCTTAAGGTCGAATGAGTTATATAAATATATCAATTCTATTTAAATCTGCCTTTCGATTTTAACGATCTTCTTATTTCTTATTAGATCTTGCTGTTGAGTCGATATAATCAAGGACGTGGTAATGTTGCCTTGATCCCTTCATTGGTTCCGTAATTTGTTTGTTACTCTAGGTGGTAGAGTCGCGGGACGTGACACCTCCCCCCTTAATTCGAACGCGGGGAGCTAACGATCTGCGATCGAAACTTCGGTAGAAGAATACATTTTTTAATCCAAGATTCTTACTCAATCAAGAACACATTTTTAATTTAATTTAACAATTTATAACATAAAGATTTCATTTCTACATAATTATAGGAATTACCATTTTAAATTATTGTTGCGAATTAGATATTTATAACAAGTTTTACATAAATGCATAGTAATAACAGAGGATACAATTCTGGAAATATTACAATTATCGATTACATATGTTATAGTGGTAAGTAGGTAATTTGAAAATTTTTTTTTATTGATAATAACTATTTAAACTTACAACATGATTATTGTTGAAGAAAAGAAGATTAAAAATTGTAAAATTTTATAGAATAGATATAAAATACTAAAGAGTAATTTTCAAGAATTACGATCGTTGATGTATACACTAGTAAAAAGAGAATTTCACATATATAATATCAATAATAGAGATTTAAAAAATATTAGGATCGTTGATTACAAATATGAATTAATAGACGTTGTAACTTGGTACATTGAAGAGAAAAAACTTGGTTAAATCTAAAATTGATTTCTTCAAAACATGGCATTGCTATTGCTTATTATTAATTTTACATGTTTCTAAAACTTAATTTCATGAACTTCAATTTTATTGGTGTATTATTTAATGAATAAAATAATCATAAGAAAAACAATTTTACATAATAAAAGGGTAATAGATTTTCCTAAAATTCTTGTACTTTTAATTGTTTTTCTAATCTTTCTTGTAAAATTAATAGAGTTATTTGTGCATGAAACATATGAAGAATAGTAATTATTCAATTTGTTATTGTTGCACATTAATTTCTATTGGAAAAGCAATTTTTACGTTAACAATTTTGTAACGCCATCGCACAGTATACATTTACAGACTCAATATTTATAGAAACTGTTCTTCCAATAGGATGGGAATCAAGAAAAGTTCCCTTGATGGAAGAAAAAACAAAATTGAAATTATATTTATGATGGCACCGATTATGAAGTGCTTATTTATTCTTGTCAGAAAAAGTCTTTATTTCCAAAAAAGAAGAAAAATGCAAATATTTCTATATTTTTCTTTAAATGATAAAATATAATGTTGATTTGAATTAAAACTACACTGAGAAAAAAAAACATGACTCAGTAGCGTCCGGACAGGAGTGGTTCATGTCCGAAGACGAAAATTGAAAATTGACATCACTGGGTCCTCGCTAGACATGAACCACTCATGTCCATAGCGTACACACTAATGTCTTAGACATTAATAACGTGCACAGGACTGAGCCCTGTCTAGGCAGTAGTCAGTCATGTGCAGGACCGGAACGACAACGCGCTAAACATTACTGTATATTTTTTTATTTTTTTTTTTATTTTTGGTGAGGAGGAAAAATGGCAAAATCTTTTAAAGACGTAGTACAGGACTCTCCTAGGACGGGTCTAGGCATACCTGTTAAAACCAAAAACCCCCTCTCACGAACCAAAACACCACCCGCGAAACCGCCTTTCGGCTTTAAACTTCATGGGTGGTTGGTTCCAGCTTAAAGTCGCGTACGAATCTTCAGTCATCCGTTCGCTCGGAACTCCCATCCGCGGCTATACGCCCGAGTGGTAGATCCACCAGCCGCGCCAACCTAGGGGGGAACAAGAAAATTCCTCCCCCGGCAGACGCGGATAGCCAAGTCTGACCAGGGCGCAGAAGCGCGGGTGGAGGCCCCGAAGCGATTTATACTGGCTCTCCCCGTTGTTACGCTCTTGACGCCCATCAAGCTCCCTCGTCTTCATCACAAGTGTGACGAATGACTCGATGCGCGTCCAGAACCGTTCAGACTAGAGCATGAGGGGAACCATCGTGTCAGGAGTAAGCTCAGAACCCACCGCCTGACCGAAGACCTCCCTAGCTACAACCCATTTTGCGCAGACGAAGAGTGCGTGCTCTGCGTTATCCACCGGGAAATCACAGTAGCAACACGTCTCCTCATCTCTCTTCTTGAAGTGCCTCAGGTACGCGTTGAAAAAGCCATGTCCCGAGAGCACTGGCGCCAAATAAAAGCCGACTTTCCCGTGCTTTCTATTCAGCCTGGTGGCGCGCTCCGAGATCAGGTGGTAGGTCCATCTCCCTGTCTGCTCACCATGCCATCTCATCTGCCACTTCTCGACGAGTCTGCGCCTTCCATCCTTGCGGACGGCCTCCTTTGCGCGAGCGATTTCCTGCAGATCATCGCAGGTAAGCTCTTTAGGAAGCTGAAAGGTCTCCTGCCTTTCCTCCGCCAATAAATCTATTGGCGGGACGCTCGCCAGGACCAAGACAGCGCTCGTCGAGATAGTTTTATATGCTGAAACTATTCTCAGCGCGACAAGTCTCTGAGCCGAGAACAGCTTCTTCTGGATAGCATGGTTTTGCAAGGCATTGGTCCAGACCGGAGCTGCATAAAGCAGCTTCGAATGGACCACACTCGCCACCAATCTTCTTTTGGCTTCCCTGGGTCCACCAATGTTTGGCATAAACCGGGCCAAGTTCGCTCCACATTGGATGGTTTTGGCAGCTGCGATCTTTAGGTGTTCGCCAAAGCTAAGCCTACAATCCAGCTGCACCCCCAGGTACTTAATGCTTGTTTTCCACTCGACCTCATGCTCTCTGAGAACGATCCTCGGGTATTGGAAGGATCTCCTGTCCGGAACGAGCAAAGCCTCGGTTTTCTCAGGGGCCATTTTAAGGCCTCTGCTATCCAACCAGCGCTTTGCTCGCCACAGACTTTCATTGATCCTCAGCTCTAGGATTCCGACGTCGTCAGCGGCGCACACGACAAGTGCGTCATCCGCGAAGCGGACGGTGCTCGTCCCAGCAGGTAGGTCCATGCGCAGGAATTCATCGTACATGACGTTGCAAACGAGTGAACCCACTCGCGACCCTTGAGGAGCGCCACATATCATCTCTTCTTTAAGAGACCATATGTCGCCCTCATATATCCCACACCTGTCGCTCAGATAGTCATCTACCATTCGCAACAGGTAGTCTGGGACCTTTTTCCGCATCATCGCCCCGATGCAGATGTCCCATCTCGCGGTATTGAACGCATTGCGTATGTCAATGCTAATCAACGCACAGAATCCCTTACGCTTACCAGTTCCTTTTCTTGCATTTGTGGCGATGTTAACCACAGCTTGGATGGCGTCCACAGTGGACCTGCCTTTCCTGAATCCGAACTGGTTTTCCAAAAGACCGTTCTCCCCGACCAAGAGAGCCTGAAGCCGTTGTAGAATCAACTCCTCCAGAAGCTTCCCCATCGTATCCAAAAAGCATACTGGTCTATACGACGAGGCAAACCCTAGAGGTTTGTTGCCCTTCCTCAGCAGGACCAACCTCTGCTTCTTCCAATCTGCGAAGAGCCTCCCCTCCCGAAGACAGGAGTTAAAGGCTTCTAGGAGGAACTCCAAGTATGCCCCGATCACCTCTTTTAGGATCTCGTTCGGCACCCCGTCGATACCCGGCGCTGTATTTGCCTTAAGCCTTCTACCCGCTCTCTTTAGTTCTTCGAGAGTGAAGAGTTCTTCGCGTCGGACCACGCAGGAACTTCGGTCCTGTCTTTGGAAGGGCTCCACGTGTGGAAACAAGCTTCGCACAATGTACTTAACTCGATCGGGATTATCCAGGCCCGCGGTTTCTCTTCTAGCCACCAATCTCTTGGTGACTATTTTGAAGGCGACACCCATGGGTCCTTCTCGACCAGTACATCGAACCTTTGGCTTGCCTGCGCTTACGGCGAGGCATCGAGTAGTCACAAGCCGCGACCACCTTCTGCCTCGCCGAGCGCACAGTAGCTTCAAACGACCCAGCAGGGCAGACCCAACCAAGCTCATCAATGAGCCTGGTTTCTTCGATGTGTTCGCGAATTCTTTCCCTGCTGAGTCGTCTCGTTTTCCAGGAGGGGCTCCTTCCTTCGCCGACCCTAACCTTATTCACTGCTTGACACTGTTGTTCTAGAATAAATTCGATGCACCAGTGCACACTCAAGGTTATTACCTCGAGGACCGACCAGTCGCTTATCCTTGAAGCGAGGCGAGGTGCGGCAATCGTGATATCAATTATTGACCCCTCCCCTCCTCGTCTGAACGTGAATTCCCCGCCCTGATTCAAGACGATCAGGTCGTTCCTAGCGACCATCTCGCAAACCAAGATTCCCCTCCTATCTAGGCGGGCCTCACCCCACTCGGGCGACTTACTGTTGAATTCACCCCCTATGAGGGATCGCCCGATGGCCTCACGGAGACTTTCCTCAAGGAGGAGGATCTGGGTCTCAAAGACATCGAAGGGATCGCCGGGGGAGAAGTAGAAGCTGTACACACGCACACCCTCCACCTCCACCCAAACGAATCCCGCGTCGGACTCCAGGAAATCCCCGACGCTCAAATCAGGGCTACAAACAAGGATGCCGGCCCTCCTTGATGCATCCTGAATCCAAGCAGAGTTCTCAGACCATTTGTACTGCTCACTGATGAGCAGCACATCGGCCCCCTCTCCCTGGCATTCTGCATCCGGACGTCCTGGGCATCCCTCCCCCTTCCGGGGTTGAGTCTCAGGAACTTTAATTCCTGCGTCTCTAATTCCGAAGCTCTTCCCGGAAGACCGGGCAGGTGCCGCTCCCTGACACATGGGCGACATCTTTGTCGCCCCTGTCTACGAATGTCAGGCACCTTGGTGGCGCGTTACAACTCCTGGCCAAGTCTCCTGCTTTGACACAAAATATTATTGCAAGTGCTTCTTTTTCATATGTGTCATATTTTTTCTCAGGTCGTAGAAATTCACATTTGTCTGGTTGTAAATGAAGGTTTGCTTTTCGAAGACGTTGTATTAAATTATTAAATTTTTTCTCATTTTATTCCACCTTTAGAGTCTGGTTTTTTAGGAACGATCCAAACTGGAGAGTTATACGGTGATAGTGAAGGTTTTATTATTTTATTTTTTAATGATTCGTCAACTTGTTTTGTAATTTCTTCTTTCTGAACAGGGGGAAATCTATATTGTCTTGAAAAAATTGGAGAATCATCTGTAGTTGGAATCGAATGTTGCAAAACGTTAGTAGCTTCAAGTGGTTCTCCTGGAATTCTATTCTTTCTTCACATGTTATGTTAAAAAATTTGCATGGATTGTCGAAAAAATTTTCGGTTTTTAAGAAACTGTTCAGAATTTTGTTAGATAATTCGTCATCACTTAAGTTTGTTAAATTTCTTGATTGACTTGTTATATTTTGAAAATGTCTTTCTTCAAAGTCTTCTAAAGTTTGGAAACGCTTATCTTTATAGCCGGTTGATCGCTAAAAGTGGATGCTTCTAGTTCTTGCTTTATGCTTTCCTCAGTGCATCCGTACTAGGGAGAGCGTTTGAGTTTTCCGATTTTTGCGATTGTTGTTTATTTAATCTAACGTTAGAATTTGTTATAATATGTCCTGGTTTTTTACAATAGTTGCATATAACTTCTGACTTTTGTGGATAATTTTGATTTGCTCTATTTAATTGCTGATTTCGCATTTCACGTTGGCTATTTTGATTTAAAAATTGTCTGCGATTTGCATACCTATTGTGATCTAGATTTTCTTGTCTATTATCATTATTTCTGTTTCTCGAAAACTTATTATTATTGTAATTATGGAATCTATTGCTGTTAGGATAATTATTTCTGTTACTTGAAAAGTTATTGTAATTGTTGTTCTTGTTCCTTAAAAAATTGTTATTCGGATAATTGTTTTGTGCAAAGTTATTATTATCATAATTGTTATTTCTGTTTCCTAAAAAATGGTTATTCCGGTAATTATTTTTTGCAGAATTATTTTAAATATTTTCTCGTTGTTGGTGATTATTACTAAGCTGTTGAATTTGGATAAAAAATTTACTGATACGTACATGGAGACACTGTTCAAAATTACAATACATAAATATTCAATTGGATCAACCGAAAAGATTTTAAAATATCTTTCGTTTTAAAATATTTTTGTAATCAATAAGCATGATTGATAATTTGTTATTAGAAAATATGGATTGTCTCAATGTTCCGTGTCAGGTAAATTTATAGTCATAAAACAAAACGCTTTGAATAATATGCCTTAATTCTACCAATTTCCATGTACTTACAGAAAAATATTCATTTAGAATTTCTGTTTCAAAATTATTCTTATTGAAACTAATTTTGGTCTTTGTCTTACCTGGGATACTTGATGTGTTTTTTACCTTGTTTTTTTTTTATATAATTGTCGAATGGTATGGGTCATAAATTATTTTTAAATAATTGTTACAATCACAGAGTTTTTTTTTATATTTATTATATTTTTTATTATACACACATAAACAAAATTATAAAATATACAGAATTTTAGTAATGCAAGATTGGACAAGCCTGACTCAAGCACAACATCTTGGTCAATCTTTTGCAATTAAAAATATTCTGTTAGTCAACAGAGTTGAAATAGAAGTTTCAAACGATACTGCATGAGCACTTGAATTTTGCCTTACCCAATTGATCGTAATCAAATGGTGACCGTTCAACAAATCTAAAAAGGACTTAAAGTCTCGTGTGCTGTTTTTTCTCGTTTTAACTCGAATTAGAACTTAGCTAACAGTTTAGAATTAAAGAAGTACGAGATTAGACAGGCATGACTCAAGCACAAAATCCTATGTAATCCTTGTACTTTCAGAAATTCAGATAATAAAATAAGTCGTTTGATCACTTAGGTTAGCCTCAAGGTCAAATCCCTGCGTGACTCAACAGAATTTATTTTATTTTAACTCAGTTCAGTGTCTCCAGAACGTGGGATTTTTCGGCCCCCACCACGTCCCCATCTGGGAGAAACACATGCAAACGTGGCGTGTCAGTGTGTCGGCTCTGCTACACGCTGCGGTCACCAGCTTCGTGTAAAGCCGAAGGTGCACGAAGACGGACTTCGTTACAATGCTTGAGTTTTCAAGTTATTTTAAGATTTCACGCTTTCGCTTATCGAGTCGAAATTAAGAATTGTATTTTTCTCGAGTACGTGCAAAAGAGGCGCGAAGCAGACGACGAATTTGAATTTACGAAGTATATAGTTCAAGAAATAACACTTTTCTTCAATTTCTTGAAGAAAGTCTGCATGAAATAAACATCAGTATGATCTTGGAAAATTTCATGAGGATTTCAACACTTCAAAAATAAACTTTCAGGGAAATTTAGTGACAATAAATGTATAAAATTTGAATCAATATATAATTTTCCATTCAAATTTATATACTTCTTACTAATATTGTACATTTAACAATTTTTCAATTAGAACAATATTTTCTATCAAGATAAAATGAACATAAAATTCAAGTTCATAATTTATATTTTCAGTTATATGTTAGGAATATTTTCATCTCACATTTTTGTAGCCTAAGCACAAACTTTTCATTCCAAAACTTAAAATCTCTACGGAAATGGAAAATTGTCTAATAGCAGTAGATAAATTAAAAAGCTAAAATATGTGTTTATTGGTATTTCCATATTAACATATAAATATCAATCAACTTTAAATTTTACATAAAAATGTTCGTTCGAAGTGTTCAAATCTTGTTACAATTTGACAAGATTTTATGGAGGAGTGCAATCTTTTGGATGAAATAATTTGTAGTTCTTAATTTGTCTGTCCGTCTGAAATCGTAGTAAGATTTGAACAGTAAACAACAAATTTTCCAATAGAATTCAGGATCAATAATAATTGATTCAGGAAATACTTCAACTCTGTAGAGCATTTTTGTATTTCGAATTCAAAATGTGTGCTTAAGCCACAAAAAAGTAAGCTGAAAATGTAGATATAAAACTAATTATGTCATGTTTATGTCTTCTTAATGGAAAATACTTTGCATATAATTCTCTAATTCGATATTTTTTTAATGTATGAACATTCAAGAAATTGATAAATATTCCATCTTTTTATAGGAACTAAACATTTCCGGATAATGCTTTGATTGAGAAAGCTAAAAATTTGTCAAATATTGATATAAATTGCAATTTTACAATTGCATTATTTTTCAAATATTTTAAAATCTCTTCAATCTTGATAATTCTTACAGAAGTTTATTTCATGTGAGTGGCTTTTTCTTTTTCTAATAAAAGATTTCGTAATTCTAAATTCGGCCCAATTCGTAACATTGTAAAAAGATTTTAAAACTTCATAAAAATTTTTTTTCTGTTTTATTCAAAGTCAATAAATATTCAATATTTGGAATCGAAATATTAAGTAAATGATTTTTAATTTCTGGGAATAAACTGCTTTAATAAGACAATCTTTCTTCTTTGTGAGAAATCTCAATTTTAAAATTAAAATTCTACGCATAGGATACAAAAACATAATATGAAAATACTTTTATTACAGAATTTTGAAATATACAAGTTGACCAATTTTTAATCGAGTAAATCGGCTACTTTAAGCAAGAAATTATGTTAAAAATATTTTATCAAAAAAAAATAAGACACATTAAATTACGGTTTAAAATCCACATTCATAGATTGATGGTAAAAGCAGTTTAAAGTTTTTTAATCTTACGTTTTAGTGACGTATGCACAGACTTTTAATCAGATAAATGAAATGCTTTATAGAAAGTCAAAATTTTCTTATTACTGCACTTAATCAAATTTATAAAGTAAAAATATTTTTTAATTGATGCTTTCACTCAATTCTTTAAACATTCATTAATTGAAAATTGTACTCAAAATTTAATCTTGCAGCGTTCCAATATTCCCACAATGTTACAAAATCTTATTAATCATTATTTTAGTCGAATTATTTTCAAAATATTTAAAAAATAAATGTAAATATTTTGATTAAATACTCTGTAAAATTTTGCATTTGACTGATCTTGCAAAATTGTTGAAAGTTTTGAATACCGATAGAAGAAACTTTAAATGAAATTTTATGTCCATAAATGCTTAAAGTTCTATATAGAAATATCAACTACAACATTCTCAAATTTTATAAATAAACTACTAAATTCAAAAAGTTTCGGATTTTTTTAAAAACTGTAAAAATTTCAAATATGAATCAGTCTAAATCTACTGATTATCAGTGAAATTTGACTGATTTAAATAACTAAAAACAGGTTACTGTGAATCAGTCAAATTTCAGTGATTACTTCAGTGAAAAGTAACTGATTTAACAGTGAAAAATATTGTTTCCACTGATGATTCAGTGAAAAGGCAAATTACTGATTCAATCAGTGAAAATTTGACTGATTCAGATTTAGAGTGTATACAAATTTCAAATATAAAGTGTACTCTGTACATTAATCAAACAAATTTAGAAGATGAATATTTTAATAAATATTTCTAAATATTATTGGAATATGATACATATCGATTTAGAAAAACTTCTTCAAAGTACTCAGACATTTTTCTTATTTTACGACATTTTTGCACCATGTTTGACCTTTGGGTAGGATTCAAGAAAACAATTGTAGACATACTTTCATTACTTAGTAAAATACTATGAAGACTTGCTTTTTAAATTAAAGCGAAAACTTTTAAAACCTTTAACAATCGGTTGCATAGATTCTGCTCTAATCTTAGACGCAATTAGAGAAATAGGTTTTTTTGCTTTTTTTAGATCTAGTTTTTTCCTTAAACATAAAAGAAAGAAAACACATTTGAAATATTAAAATAAAAAAGCTGGTTCATTCTTAGAGAATCCCAAATATTCTGAAATAAAACTCCTTTCCACACCACCACGGAGGTAGAGTTTAAGGCTCGTTTTTTTACGTGGTATCCCCTGTAGGCCTAGTCCACGTCCTACGAAACGAAAAGGGTTTTTGCTTTCAAGCAAAAAGAAAAAAGGAAAAAAATGAAGCAAAGTGGTAAAAAACGCTACAAATGTAGCCCGTACTTCAGGCTTGCCTCTATCAAATGCCAGTATACGTCGAACAAAAATGTTTTGTTTTAAATCAAATAATGAAGAAGTTTGATTAATTCGGGATGATTTGGGGTGCTTGATTATTGTGAGTCCCCTTGCCTCTCACTTATGCCCAAAGCGTGATATTACTCAATTTCAGTATGTTTTCTTACTCACAAAATAATAATTAAAACTAAACAATTTCCATACCCGAGGCACGCGAAGAAAGGAATAAAGAACGTATCTCTGATATAAGAAATAAAATGTCATTATTTTGTGAGTAAGAAAGGGGTTTGAAATTGATTAACGCCATGCCTTGGCCATTAGAATTAATTCTCTCCTTCGTGAGCGAAGAGCGACATACCACTTTCCCTATCACTTTCTGCCATCTCATATAGATTTTCGGTCATTAATTGCAAATGCTTCGAAGTGATGCTCGTTGTTCTGGCTGTTTCAGCTCTCGCCTTTAGGGCTGATCGAGTAACACAAATTGAGTTGGCCGTCCTGTTTCCTAAGCGATTTCTTTTGGGAGTTTTCGCGTCCGTGAGCATGGAGAAACCTCGCTCCGCCTCAGCATTTGAATGAGGAAGACTCCGAACATGATTCAATACTGAGGTCAAATTTGGAAAAAGTTTTTCTCTTGTACTCTTCGAAGATACACCGATACTAGACCACATTTCGTCAAAAGATAAATTCGACCACTTTTCTTTGAGTTCCTGTCTGATTTTGAGTAAAGAATCCCACTCTTTCTGTACACCTATTCTATCAAACGACCCTAAATCTTGACAAACTTTCCAGACCCTAGGGAAAGATTCACTTCGATCAGCATAGAAAGCTACTTGAGGCCGGAAAACAGCAACGCAAGACAAAAAGATGTCATGAAAAGGAAGTCGATTGCGAATTTCTTCGCTTGCTGTGACATAAAATTTCAAGCAATTACGAATAAATAGATCAACTTCTACTATTTGCAATTTCTTGTTTGTAAGTTGCTGCTGGAAATATTGTCGCGTTTCCTTACCAACGTCAATGTCTTGAAGCGGCTTTTGATTACTAGGATCTGCAAAGTTAACATTTCTAATGATTTGAAAGAATAAATTCGGTTAAAGAAGACCCTCTTTCAAATAACTGCTAAGAATCCATACGAAGAATTTAGCCGAGTTTGGCTGGAGTTCCTGAACCATTGTTTCGCGACTTTGAAATTTCGCATTGTATACGTTGAACCCATTCAAAGTAAATTTCAAGAATAGGAAATATGCGAGTGTCAAAGGATTCTGCATTTTTCCTAACAAGTCTTTGGCCTTCTCTACCTTCTCAGACACGAGGACCATAAGATACTGAAGAATAACTTCCCAATTCTTTATTATAATATCTATGCATCGATAGCGGACAAGCCAGCGAGTTTCAGAATGACTAGGAATTTTTTGATAGTCATTTCCTAATTCCAAAACAATCTATCGAAAAATAGCCGTTCGCTTGGAGCTAGCATTAAGAAAATCTGGCAAATCTTTGATTAAATCCTCTACATCTGGGATTGTGGCACAAGCATATTTTGCTACAATTGCTGACGAATGCGAGACATACGGGAAAACAATTAAACGGGGACTTTTTTCCTTTAATTTTGTTTTAAATGAGGACCTATTGCCGACCATCACCTGTGCCTTATCACAAGCTAAAGCACAGATATTAGATAAAGGGATTTTCTGCCCGGACAATGCTTTTTCGAACGCATCAAAAATTTTAGAGGCAGAACAATCCGAAGCATTTACATTAATAAGCTGGAGCAATTCCACCCTGACAGAAAATGTCGTTGGCTCCACATATCGAACCATTAATGACAGCCACTTTTCTAGAGTCCTGTCGGTCGTTTCGTCTTCGTACACTGAAAATGACTGCTTACGCAAAATATTTGCCATGCGATCAGTTTCAGCAGCACATACGACGTTATTTACAACTAGGACCATTTTAGTGTGGCTCAATCTAACGTCTTTTAAAACCGAAGGTTCCATATCTTGGAAAAGTCCTATCAATTCTGATGAAATCGCGAATGGTAAATTATGCTCTACGAAAAATGTACTAATCCTAATCTCTGCTTCTTGTACATTCTGTTTGAAAGTAACACTTTCCGGAATCGTGGAATTTGTGAATTCTGAAGCAGAAGAACTTGCTACACAAGGTTCAACACTGTAAGAATTGGCAGTTACATTAGAAGAATCTTCACTTACTACTCCATAACATTCTAATTTATTTGAAAACTCTTGCTTCTTTCTGTGTGATAAAGATGCTTCATGCTTTTCAATTTCCGATTTGCCACATAGCAACGTTTTATTGCAAATTTTGCAATGAAATCTTGTTTCATCTGCTAATGTAACCAGCCACTCTCTGCACGACGGAAATTCCTCAAACCATCCCAACTGAAAGTTTTTTGCATTTTTCATGACTTTTCTAGCGGGTTGACATTCGTTTGATTGTCATACTGAAATTGAGTAATATCACGCTTTGGGCATAAGTGAGAGGCAAGGGGACTCACAATAATCAAGCACCCCAAATCATCCCGAATTAATCAAACTTCTTCATTATTTGATTTAAAACAAAACATTTTTGTTCGACGTATACTGGCATTTGATAGAGGCAAGCCTGAAGTACGGGCTACATTTGTAGCGTTTTTTACCACTTTGCTTCATTTTTTTCCTTTTTTCTTTTTGCTTGAAAGCAAAAACCCTTTTCGTTTCGTAGGACGTGGACTAGGCCTACAGGGGATACCACGTAAAAAAACGAGCCTTAAACTCTACCTCCGTGGTGGTGTGGAAAGGAGTTTTATTTCAGAATATTTGGGATTCTCTAAGAATGAACCAGCTTTTTTATTTTAATATTTCAAATGTGTTTTCTTTCTTTTATGTTTAAGGAAAAAACTAGATCTAAAAAAAGCAAAAAAACCTATTTCTCTAATTGCGTCTAAGATTAGAGCAGAATCTATGCAACCGATTGTTAAAGGTTTTAAAAGTTTTCGCTTTAATTTAAAAAGCAAGTCTTCATAGTATTTTACTAAGTAATGAAAGTATGTCTACAATTGTTTTCTTGAATCCTACCCAAAGGTCAAACATGGTGCAAAAATGTCGTAAAATAAGAAAAATGTCTGAGTACTTTGAAGAAGTTTTTCTAAATCGATATGTATCATATTCCAATAATATTTAGGAATATTTATTAAAATATTCATCTTCTAAATTTGTTTGATTAATGTACAGAGTACACTTTATATTTGAAATTTGTATACACTCTAAATCTGAATCAGTCAAATTTTCACTGATTGAATCAGTGATTTGCCTTTTCACTGAATCATCAGTGGAAACAATATTTTTCACTGTTAAATCAGTTACTTTTCACTGAAGTAATCACTGAAATTTGACTGATTCACAGTAACCTGTTTTTAGTTATTTAAATCAGTCAAATTTCACTGATAATCAGTAGATTTAGACTGATTCATATTTGAAATTTTTACAGTTTTTAAAAAAATCCGAAACTTTTTGAATTTAGTAGTTTATTTATAAAATTTGAGAATGTTGTAGTTGATATTTCTATATAGAACTTTAAGCATTTATGGACATAAAATTTCATTTAAAGTTTCTTCTATCGGTATTCAAAACTTTCAACAATTTTGCAAGATCAGTCAAATGCAAAATTTTACAGAGTATTTAATCAAAATATTTACATTTATTTTTTAAATATTTTGAAAATAATTCGACTAAAATAATGATTAATAAGATTTTGTAACATTGTGGGAATATTGGAACGCTGCAAGATTAAATTTTGAGTACAATTTTCAATTAATGAATGTTTAAAGAATTGAGTGAAAGCATCAATTAAAAAATATTTTTACTTTATAAATTTGATTAAGTGCAGTAATAAGAAAATTTTGACTTTCTATAAAGCATTTCATTTATCTGATTAAAAGTCTGTGCATACGTCACTAAAACGTAAGATTAAAAAACTTTAAACTGCTTTTACCATCAATCTATGAATGTGGATTTTAAACCGTAATTTAATGTGTCTTATTTTTTTTTGATAAAATATTTTTAACATAATTTTTTGCTTAAAGTAGCCGATTTACTCGATTAAAAATTGGTCAACTTGTATATTTCAAAATTCTGTAATAAAAGTATTTTAATGTTATGTTTTTGTATCCTATGCGTAGAATTTTAATTTTAAAATTGAGATTTCTCACAAAGAAGAAAGATTGTCTTATTAAAGCAGTTTATTCCCAGAAATTAAAAATCATTTACTTAATATTTCGATTCCAAATATTGAATATTTATTGACTTTGAATAAAACAGAAAAAAAATTTTTATGAAGTTTTAAAATCTTTTTACAATGTTACGAATTGGGCCGAATTTAGAATTACGAAATCTTTTATTAGAAAAAGAAAAAGCCACTCACATGAAATAAACTTCTGTAAGAATTATCAAGATTGAAGAGATTTTAAAATATTTGAAAAATAATGCAATTGTAAAATTGCAATTTATATCAATATTTGACAAATTTTTAGCTTTCTCAATCAAAGCATTATCCGGAAATTTTTAGTTCCTATAAAAAGATGGAATATTTATCAATTTCTTGAATGTTCATACATTAAAAAAATATCGAATTAGAGAATTATATGCAAAGTATTTTCCATTAAGAAGACATAAACATGACATAATTAGTTTTATATCTACATTTTCAGCTTACTTTTTTGTGGCTTAAGCACACATTTTGAATTCGAAATACAAAAATGCTCTACAGAGTTGAAGTATTTCCTGAATCAATTATTATTGATCCTGAATTCTATTGGAAAATTTGTTGTTTACTGTTCAAATCTTACTACGATTTCAGACGGACAGACAAATTAAGAACTACAAATTATTTCATCCAAAAGATTGCACTCCTCCATAAAATCTTGTCAAATTGTAACAAGATTTGAACACTTCGAACGAACATTTTTATGTAAAATTTAAAGTTGATTGATATTTATATGTTAATATGGAAATACCAATAAACACATATTTTAGCTTTTTAATTTATCTACTGCTATTAGACAATTTTCCATTTCCGTAGAGATTTTAAGTTTTGGAATGAAAAGTTTGTGCTTAGGCTACAAAAATGTGAGATGAAAATATTCCTAACATATAACTGAAAATATAAATTATGAACTTGAATTTTATGTTCATTTTATCTTGATAGAAAATATTGTTCTAATTGAAAAATTGTTAAATGTACAATATTAGTAAGAAGTATATAAATTTGAATGGAAAATTATATATTGATTCAAATTTTATACATTTATTGTCACTAAATTTCACTGAAAGTTTATTTTTGAAGTGTTGAAATCCTCATGAAATTTTCCAAGATCATACTGATGTTTATTTCATGCAGACTTTCTTCAAGAAATTGAAGAAAAGTGTTATTTCTTGAACTATATACTTCGTAAATTCAAATTCGTCGTCTGCTTCGCGCCTCTTTTGCACGTACTCGAGAAAAATACAATTCTTAATTTCGACTCGATAAACGAAAGCGTGAAATCTTAAAATAACTTGAAAACTCAAGCATTGTAACGAAGTCCGTCTTCGTGCACCTTCGGCTTTACACGAAGCTGGTGACCGCAGCGTGTAGCAGAGCCGACACACTGACACGCCACGTTTGCATGTGTTTCTCCCAGATGGGAACGTGGTGGGGGCCGAAAAATCCCACGTTCTGGAGACACTGGTATCAGATCTGTGCACACTCCACACTGCGGTGAGTAGCCCTTGCCGCATGGTCTCTGTTTTGCGCTGCGGCTCAAGGGAGGGGATAGAGATTCACCGATTTTCCGTGGCTCTCGCGTGTCGGCACGAAAGCGCGCAATGAACAAAAGAATGACATATATCCCCAACTAATTCTCCGATTTTGACGTTCCTTTATTTAATTCAGTAGAGCGATTCGAAAAAATAATAAATGTGGTAGTTTTTTTTCGTCGTAATTACATACACATTTGATACAAGCGTATTCAAATATACTTCTAACTAGGGCGTGGTAAAGAGTAGAATAGGATGCGGGGTCGGGAGTCCGACCAAGTACCACTAAGGCATTTTAGTCCAGGGAAATTAGACGATTTTCCTATGGTTTTGGAAAAAATACCACACCCACAAATAAAAAATAGAAACATTCATGAGCTGAAATCATCTGTATGATAATAATAATATATATTTTTGATACTTCAATTTTATCCTAATCCGAGTTCTAACAATGGAATAGATATGGAACTATTAATTGGAAAAGGAAAAAAGTTATTTCCATTCCTAATTGTTATAAGCAAATGGGACCCGTTTCAAAATTTTAGAAAAAATAGGAGTTTTTTATTGCACGAAAAAGGAAATTTGGGCGGCGATTCATTGTCAAGATTTTAGCCGTTAAACATTCACCCTTAGTTGTATAATGTAATAGAACAATGGAATTTTATTCACTAATATAATTATAAATTGTTCATGATAAAACATACCCTTAAGTAGAGATTTTGTGTGCGAATGACTTTTTCTCGCCTCTGCTACAAAAGTTGCGCGTATTAATAGAAATCGCATCGGTCCATCTTGTAACTATATTCATGTTTAAGCGTTACCATTTTCTTCTAATAATCAGTATGTGTCATTTCGCTGAAGTATAAACAATACTCCTTCTTTGTGCTCTAATCATGTCAAATTTTGTGCCAACAAAACAACATTTGCGGGAAGCGCTGCTTTTTTGCTTTAACTTGAAGAAAAGTGCAGTTGAAGGACATCGATTACTATGTAAAGCATATGGGAAATATGCTTCATCAATAATAACATGTGAGTATTAGTTCCGACGTTTCAAGAGTGGCGATTTTGACATTAGTGACAAAGAACGCGAAGGAGGCCAGTAAAGTTTGAAGACGCTGAGTTGGGGACATTATTGGACCAAGATTCATGCCAAACTCATGAGGAGCTCGCTGAAACCTGGGGAGTGACTCAACAAGCGATTTTAAACTGTCTCAAGGCCATGGGTATAGTGCAAAAACGAGGATATTGGGTTCACCATGAACTCAAGCCAAGAGAGGTCGAACGCCGTTTTTTGACGTGCACGTATTCTATTTTATGTGACTTCGGTGCAGATACGAGTTTTTATGCGTACACTCGAATCTAATCTAGTATTGTAGTTGTTTGCGGCGCTAGTCATTACACTTGATATGTCACGACTAGTCCCGGTCATTTTGATTTTATCGATCTTGTGTAGTAGTGTGGCGACCCAACAGAAAGACCCAGGAGTGGGGACCAATGGGGAGCCAGAGCGAACGCCCGAGGAGAAGAGCCTATCAGAATCCAGATGCACTTCCGTTCGCGTTCGCTTGAAGAATATATTGATTTTTTCATCTCCGCGACAAAAAAACCATTTTGTTTTGAGCTATCGCGATGGTATTGTAAATTTTATAGAAAAAATAAAAAAAACGCTGGTCGGAAGTTCCGTTTGTTCATTTTTGTCGAATCCTGAGTAATTAACCCTATAATTGGTGACCCCGAGAAAAAAGAGCGCGCCGCGTGTGACACACAAAGAGAACCGACGCACCAGCAGGACCAAAATCAGCCCAGGGAAGTCCACCGAGGAACAAGAGGACATTTCCCAGCCCAAGACATTGGAACTCTTCAACCTGAAAAGGAGGAAAACCCTTCGCACAAAAAAAAGATTCAAAATGGCAAAGGATAACGCCAAGGTGCCAGGGGCGAACGATGGCGCAGGATCTTCGAACGAAGAAAGGGATATTCCCAATAACGCACTCTTCGTACAAGCTTCGAGAATCACAAAATTTCCGACATTTTATAAAGCAGACCCGGACTTCTGGTTCGAACAAGTCGAAGCAACTTTCCACACCCATGGAGTCACACAAGATGAAACAAAATTCAAATACGTTATCCAATACGCGGACACGGAAATCCTTCCTCACGTCATATCCATCGCACGGAATCCCCCAGATCAGGATAAATACAAAACCGTAAAAGAACGAATTCTCCAAGCTTTTTCAGAATCAGAAGAGTCCAAGCTACGTCGAGTTCTCCAAAGCCAAAACCTGGAAGGAAAGAAGCCATCGCATTACGTGCGAGACCTGAAAAACGCATCAGGAGACCAGGTCTCTGACGCCGTTCTGCGAACTCTACTCCTCGAACATCTTCCTGAAGGAATCCGAAGTGTCCTCGGAATATCCACGGAAACGGACGTTGAGAAATTGGCAAAAATGGCCGATAGAATGTTGGAACTGCAACAACCAATGGGAATGAACGCCGTCCAAAAGTCGTCTAACACCGCATCAGCACCACCCACAGTAAACGACTCGCTGAACATCATCATCAACCGTTTGTCAAGACTGGAAACGAAATTCAACCAGCGCTATCAACCCACCCGTTCCCAGTCCCAAGGACACAGCCACAGCAAAACCAGGGACAAATCAAAAACCAGGAACGAGAAACTCTGCTATTACCACAACCGTTTTGGGAAAAAGGCAAGAAAATGCACGTCTCCATGTGAATGGAAGAAGCCCGACGAAGCGCCGGAAAACTAGATCCATCGTCCCGCATTCAGTCGGTCGGTGACGATAAAATCCGAAAAAGCCGTCTGATTGTCGCTGACAAGAAAACCGGACTCCGATTTCTCGTGGACACGGGGGCAGATATCTCGGTCCTCCCCCGTTCTTTCACCCCACGAGGAAAAAAACCCGCCGACTTGAAACTTTTCGCAGCGAACAACTCACAAATCAACACCTATGGGGAAAAACTTGTTAGCCTCGACCTTGGACTTCGACGAGCGATGACTTGGCCCTTCACCGTCGCTGATGTCTCACAGCCAATCCTAGGAGCGGACTTCCTGGAACACCACGGCATCCTCGTCGACATGAAAGGAAAGAGGATAATTGATCGCATCACTAGTCTCTCTTCCCTTGCCGACAGCACAACGGAACCATCATCAGGAATTTCAACCGTCTCCAAGGATTTCGGATATAGGGACCTACTGAACGAGTTCAGGGACATCACCTTTCCCTCACGGAACCAGGAAATACGATCCAAAAACGTTTTTCACCATATCCTCACCGAAGGACCTCCGATAGCACAAAGAGCCCGACGCCTTACACCCGAAAAATTAGAAGATGCCAAAATCGAGTTCGACTACATGCTCTCACACGGAATTTGCCGACCCTCGAACAGCGAATGGGCCAGCCCGCTGCACATGACGAAAAAAGAGAATGGGCAATGGAGGCCTTGCGGGGATTATAGACAGCTTAACCGAAAAACGATCCCAGACAAATACCCCATTGCCCACCTCCACGATTTTTCTCAACGGGTCCAGGGCTGTAAAGTATTTTCAACGTTAGATCTAACAAAAGCATATTTTCAGATCCCAGTTGCTCCCGAGGACATCCGGAAAACAGCAGTTATCACTCCTTTCGGCCTCTATGAATTCGTCGTCATGCCATTTGGACTCTGCAACGCCGCCCAGACCTTCCAGAGGTATATAGACACAGCGCTCCGAGGCCTGGAATTTTGCTACACATATATCGACGAAATCCTCATCGGCTCCAAAGATGTCGAGGAACACCGACGCCACCTGAGAATCGTTTTTCAACGCCTAAGGGAGTACGGGTTGGTCATCAACCTCTCGAAATGCGTTTTCGGAGCCTCGGAAGTCCGATACCTGGGATATCTCCTCAACGAAAAAGGAACCAAGCCACTCCCAGATCGGGTCACAGCAGTCCTCAACTACGAAAAACCGAGTAACGTAAGTCAACTAAGACGATTTTTGGGAATGCTCAATTTTTACAGGCAATCCCTAAAGCATGCAGCGGAGATACAGGCCCCATTACACAAGTACCTCATAGGCTCAACAAAAAAGGACCTCAGACCGATCGAATGGACACCAGAGGCAGAGACAGCTTTTGACCAATGCAAGCAACAGCTTGCCAATGCCACGCTACTCCATTATCCTTTGATTAACGCCAAACTATGTCTGCAGTGTGACGCTTCGAACCTGGCCATGGGAGCGGTACTCGAACAGTGGAACAACGGCACCTGGGAAGCCCTCGGATTCTTCTCAAAAAAATTCAACGACGCGCAACGCAACTACAGTACCTACGACAGGGAACTCCTGGCAATCTACAACGGGATAAAATTCTTCAGACACATGGTCGAAGGTCGACCCCTGAAAATAAAAACGGATCATAAACCGTTGACCTTCGCTTTCGACCAGAAACCTGAAAAGGCCTCCCCGAGACAGCTTCGCCAGTTGGATTTCATCAGCCAATTTTCGACGGACATCGTATACATCGCCGGAGAAAACAACGTCACAGCCGATGCACTCTCCCGGATCTCGGAAATCGAAATGCCCGTACTCTTCACCACTGAAGACCTCTCCGATGCCCAAAAATATGACGAAGAACTCCAGGACCTGCTGAAATCGAATTCATCGTTAAATATGCGAAAACTCCCGATGACAAACTCAGATACATACCTCTACTGCGACATCTCAACGGACGAAATCCGGCCATACATTCCGAAGAACTTGCGACAAAAAATTTTCGACCTGACTCACGGGTTTTCCCACCCCAATGGACGAGTTACTCAAAAGTTAATCAGCAAGAAATTCGTTTGGCCCGGAATGAATAAGGACATCAAGGAATGGGCACGTTCCTGTCTCGCCTGCCAACGTTCAAAAATAGGACGACACGTAAAACTAGTACCTGAACACATTCCGACGCCAAACTCCCGCTTCACACACGTACACCTGGATATAGTAGGACCTCTCAACTATTCTCAAGGATACTCCTACATCCTCACCATGACAGATAGGTTCACCAGGTGGCCCGAAGCAGTTCCGATTAAAAACATCACGGCCGAAGCAATCGTCAACATCTTTTACGAAACATGGGTTTCCAGATTCGGAGCCCCCAGATTTATCATCACAGACAGAAGCTCTCAATTTGAATCTATACTTTTCAGGGCATTCGCCCAGTTGATAGGCTGCCAAAGGACACGGACGACAGCTTATCACCCCGCTGCGAACGGTCTTGTGGAACGTTGGCATCGAGCAATGAAGACAGCATTAATGTGTCTCAACACGAAAGACTGGGTCAAAACCCTCCCAACGGTTCTCCTGGGTCTGCGGACAAGCATCAAGGAAGACTTAGGAACCACGGCCGCTGAGCTGGTGTACGGCTCACCCTTGCGCATTCCAGGGGAATTTTTCTTGCAAGACGAAACCCCATCGAACCCGCAGACCTTCGTCGAACACCTAAAGGAACAAATGCGACAGGTTTGTCCGCGCCCCACAGCGCATCATAACAAACCAAGGATCTTCACGCACAAGGACCTCTACTCTTGCACACACGTTTTCCTCAGGATAGACAGAACAAGAAAACCGCTGGAACCACCCTTCGAAGGCCCATATAGGGTTATCAATCGACCAAGCAACAAAGTGTTCACCCTCGAGATACAGGGAAAAGCTGTAACGGTAAGCGTTGAAAGAGTGAAACCAGCCCACTTAGAGGTCGCAACAAGTAATCCAGAAAAGCCCAAGTGTTCAAGCGGCTTAACACCTGACATTTTACTACAACCAAAGAAACAAACAGAAATGGAGTCGAATGAGAAAACACCTGGCAAAGACGACGCACCTCACCTGACCAAACATGGAGCAAAAAGAACGTTTCCAACTCCGACAACACGAACACCTGTCAAGCCGAGAACCGAGGACCAAGCGATGAAAACGTCAAATTTGACGCCGA
Source organism: Diplolepis rosae (assembly GCA_030998225.1). Taxonomy (NCBI): domain Eukaryota; kingdom Metazoa; phylum Arthropoda; class Insecta; order Hymenoptera; family Diplolepididae; genus Diplolepis; species Diplolepis rosae. The sequence continues at coordinate 944,568 of JAPYXD010000684.1, read as the reverse complement.
CAAAACCGTCAATCCTTCGAAGATATCACGGCCCGAAATTTGGCCACACACGGAAAGTTACGTTCGCGATTGCGACCGGGACGTAACCAACGAACCTTCCAAACAAAAAACAAAAAATACCTCTCCCTTCGTCCCTATCAAACATTTCCTCTTTATTTTGTTCACAGAAATCGCGGAGAGAAAAATACATCTGAAAACCATGAATGTTTTGGTATCGCAACTTGACAGCTGAGGTCAAGCGGCTCGAGGGGGAGTACTGTGGCGACCCAACAGAAAGACCCAGGAGTGGGGACCAATGGGGAGCACATGTTGACAACTCGTATAATAAATTTAAATCTATTATTTATATGTAATATTTCTAGCTAAAGAAATTCTACGTTTTTCCCAAGGTCATTTCTGATTTTCATCTGCATTTTGTGGGAGATATATTTCTCCAAATTGAATGGGAATTTCATAAACTAAGATTAATTTTTATATTTAATTTGGATATCTCGCGAATTGTATCAAACAGTCGATAAAATTTATCGACTTCGAGCGAGACTCTGTAGTTGCTTGTTGCAACCATTTGCCACCATTGTGATACCTAAGGCTCAGTGATGTACTAAACTTCTTGAGCCTCACGTTGAGTCACTCTCTGGGTATTTACGTCGACTGTATCCTGGATTTGTCCTTGACTGAACTGTCAAAATCTCTTAATTAGCAAGGTTTTTGGGCCTGTTAGAGCCCCACATGGATGTTCTGGCCATTTTTTCTTTAAACAAAAAGCCATTAAGAAAGAAGAATAAGGTCTACAAATTTTGTCCACAGTTTAAGACAAAATGTATATTTTTCGCTTCAATTTCAAAAAGCCCGGTCTCATATTCTTCGCATACATTCAAGTTTTTTTCTTAGAAGAAGCAGAGCGTTTAAATGTATTGAAACGTTTTAATCCAAATGAATTCCGGGCGCTATCCCATGTCAAGAAAAATAGTATATTAGGGGAAGACGGAAGCAGGATTTTCAAAAAATGTGACTTATTACTAATGTTATAATATCAATCTAATTAATGAAATAACAAGGATTATTGTATTCTCCACATAAGAACAAATCCTGAAGATGCTAGCAGAGGGATGGCGAAACATCGGTTCAAATAATAATAAACATTGTCCGATGGATTCGTACACAAATTTTTCTTGTGTTATTTTTTACTCTATTATCCTATTTTTCTCGACATGGGTCTGCGCCTTAAGGTGGCCAGCAGATAACCGAAGCTCAATCGTGCATTTCCGACTTTACATGCGAAGTTGGAGTGATAAAAATTTAACTTCTATTTTGCAACTCCCAAACGATAGGTATGGTGGAGGTAAATTTAATCCACGATCTGAGAGCACTGACTTATCTTTCAACTAATCAACACGCCCTGACGGACCCAGTTCAGTGAAAGGTCAGCGAATTCGCTGACCTTTTACTAACCGTTCGCTGACCATTCGTTGACCTCGTAATAATATGAATAAGAGGAGCATAAAAATCATTTAAATTACTACTATTATGATTCTGGGGCATATTTTGAGTTTGAAGGTATCACTGGACTGGGTCCGCCAGGACGTCGAATAACCTTCGGTAAATTTGAAATTAATAACACTTCTAAGATTTTAATTTTCGAAATAATTAACCCTCGATTTCCAATTGCATTCCAAGCTGGTCACTCAAGGATTCTCACGGAGATTTCTCAATTAATCTTTGATGTAAATTTAAATAAATGTTAATCAATTTGTGAAATATTAGAGTATATTAATTGTTGGCTTACCTCGTCCCTGATTCAGTTGAGGAATCCTTCTGACTCGAATCGAGAACTTATAATTATAATAGGTAAGTAACTGGAATGTGACAGATTCATGACTTTAAGTTTAGAAGTAAGAAAATTATGAAAATTGTTTTTCATAAAAATTTATTTACTTTGTAATTAAAATTGATAATAATTATATCAGAGAGCATTATTACTGGATTTTGATTTATTTTATTAAATTATTAAATTATTTTTGTGTAAAACCTTAAAATCTATATCTATTATATGAGTAAAATATCTTTTTTTTCATGTAAGTATAAGGAAATTATACAAACTATTGAAGATTTATCAATTTCAAATGACAACATTTTTTTATTTTATTATTGAATCAAATAATTCTTAAAAAATAAAAACTAATTTTCAAGTACACTTAGAGCGAGCAATTATTTTATATGGAAAGAATAAAGGAATAATGCTGAGCCCCATGAATTTGCTCCTATTATTTGGCCTCCGGCAAATAGACTTGTTGGATTTCTCCCATACAACTTGATATGCCTAATTCTCTTTTGTTTGCAATTGTGGCAGCATAATTATTCACTTCAATTTATTTACTTGTTATCCAATGCAAAGTGAACAGCTGATTATTGAATTTCGGTATAGTTATACTTGTGATATTCCTACTTCAGGCTGTTTGCTTGTACGTTTTCACATGAAAATGTCTATTTTAAATCACCCATGTAGCATTATATCTAGTGTAAACGATCAAAATTGCCGCCCTAGGCAGCATTATAATACATTAATGTACATCAATTTAAATAAAAACGTTTTATTACTTCTACAAATATTCTTGAAGAAGCATAATATTTTGGTAGGGCAAAGTGGTGTAATCCGCCTTAAGGGCATGTGATACTTAAGAAAAGTAGCAAGTTCATGTAAAAAATTTTTCCACTTTCTACATGTTTGTGCCCAAAATACAGTCTGTTTCACAAGAAAAGGTACGCGTTTATCGGAAATTTTTCTTTTTTGGCACAACAGTTCGCATAAAGCACTAGGGCGCACTCACCCCTAGTGAAAATAAACGACCGTTTTTATGACCGTTGTAATGGCATTTTTTATGGCCGTTATACGGCCCTTAAATTGAAACCGTTTTGATGGCCATTAAAACAGCCGTTTTTATGACCGTTGTAATGGCATTTTTGATGGCCGTTAAAACGGCCCTCAAATTGAAAACGTTTTGATGACCATTAAAACGGCCGTTTTTCTTCGGCAGCAGATTTTTTTCATTTATTATATTTATGATAGTTCCTGTGCCCCTAGCCTGCAAAGTTTCTATTTTTCTCCCATAAGTAATTTATAAATGGTTGTAATAACAGTTTAATCGAACACGATTGCTAATGTTCAAAGATCAATATCCGAATGCTGTGCACAAATTCGCTAAATTGGCCGAGACTCGTCATGAAACACTAAGCCTGGCCAGGGCAATACCACACATCCCGATTTCCCTGACCGGGGAAATGAAGAGCAGAGTAGTAATCTAAATGGGTCGCTCGGCTCTGGTCTGGCTAGGTGTTTTATGACGAGTTTAATACTCCACGATCTGCGCCAGGTCAGGGGCACACGAACTATCATAAATATAATAAATGAAAAAAATCTGCTGCTGAAGAAAAACGGCCGTTTTAATGGCCATCAAAAATGCCATTACAACGGTCATAAAAACGGCCGTTTATTTTCACTAGGGGCCTAATAAACTGTCCAATCGCCGTTGTTCTGGATAATGGCCTAGCACCTTCTGCGAATACTCTCGACTGGGTTCTCGGCATATTCCGTAGGTAGAGAGCGCCATACCTCCTTAATTCGTCGAGAGAGCTGCTTCAGGGTGAATGCACGCCTTCCTGCAAGTTTCCTCTTCACATCACTCCACACATTTTCTATTGGATTCGCATCGGGAGATTATGAAGGCCAGTCCAAGGTCATGCTGCCATTTTCCGCTTTCCAGGACGTGCAGAAGTGACTGCGATGTTTGGGGTCCTTGTCCCCTTGAAGGATCCAATCCTTATTGTTGGCTCCAAACATCTTCTCTGCAGATCTCAGAAGGCCATGTTCGTAGATTTGAAGCATTTTTTTGAGCGTTGAGGTTCTCAGTAAAAAGCTATAAACAGCTAAAACCGCGCTGTGAGAAGCATTCCCAAACATGGATCATTATGGGGTGTTTAACAGTTCGCTGGAGGAAATGCTCACCAGCGGCTGACCAGGCACGTTTTATGGGAACCCATGCCCAAAAGGACGCTTCGTCCGAAAAAAGTACATTGGACCAATCGCGATCAACATTTTCCGTAGCCCATGCCAAGCGTTTTTCCATGTGAACCTCTGAGAGCAGGGGTTTCTGCCTCGTGGGACGGTACTGCACTTTCGCCTCAGCTAATCTGCGTCTTAAGGTGTTTATACTAATATATAAACCGTTGTATAGACTTAAGGCGCAGATATAACACATTACTCAATTAGTTTGTAGGATGACTAATAAAACAACAACTTGTAGGAAAAATTCGACTTCATTCATCAATATAGTCTCCTTCAAAAGTGATATATTCATTTCAACGCTTCTCTAACATTTCGATGCCTTTTTTGTAGAATGATTTATCTGTGGCCTCAAAATACGCTTTTGTTTCGGCAATCTCTTCATCATTGGAGCCAAATCTCTTCCCCTGGAGCATTTTTTTTATGTCTGCAAACAGGTAGTAGTTGCTGGCAGCCACTGGCTGGAGAATACTGATTTACTGGATCTGGAGAATACGGTGGATGGAGCAGCAATTTAGAGTCCACTTCTTGCAATTTTGCCATTGTGGCGATCGACTTGTGACACGGTGCATTGCCTTGGTGAAAGAGCATTTTTCTCTTCTTCATTTGGGGCCGTGTTTCCGCAATTTCTTTTTTTAAACGCTCCAATAACGCCATATAATATTCGCTATTGATGGTTCTCTCTTTCTCAAGGTGATCAATGAATAAAATACAGCGCGCATACCGAAATACAGAGGCCAAAACCTTACCAGCTGACATTTGCGTTTTTGGTCGCTTTGGACGGTTTTCACCCTTTGCTGCCCTAGCGACTCATGCTCAAATGTTCATGCAAAATAGTGAATACACTGTCTTCTGATATCTTAAATGGTGTCAGCTATCTCACGCAATTTCAATTAACGATTGGCTAAAACCATTTTGTGGCCTTTTTTTCCCTGGAACAACTGCCGAATTTGAGCGACCATAGCGTTCAGCATCATCAGTGTTTGTACAGCCGCGTTTAAAATCAACAAATCAGTTTTCTACTATTTGTTTCGATGGAGCAGAGCTTGGATAACACTTTTCAAGCAATTCCTTTTCTTGAACGGTATTTTTTCCCATTAAAAAGCAATGCTTTATCAACAGACGAAATTCAGATTTTTCCATTGTTTTGAAAATTACAAAAGTAACGCCACTGAAACCACTGTAGCTTGTGAACTAAACGTCAGATTGTCATGAAATTTTGACACGTATCGTTTGAAGGTTGGTATTTCCTATGAATCATATGGATTTTTTGACGCGCCGAGCCAATTCGAGCGGGAACTGTCGGTAAATTTAAATTTAGATTATTTAAAATTGAATCCTTTGAGTTCGGATGGCTGGACATAAGCTCTCCACGTTTAAGAGTGGAAACTCACTTTACCTTGAGTGGAAACACTTCTTGTAAAAAGAATAAAAAAAATTATTAAATCCAACTTTAATTAAGTAAGGTGGTTTAATAATTAATTAAAAGTTATTTAAATAACAAAACCTTCGATTATTATACATATAAAGAACGTTAAAGTTTACAATCAACTCAAAGTTGAAGTAATAAAATGATCGATCAAGATTTCGCGCGCGGATCGATCGTTTCAAAGGTCAAAAATAATCTGATCTTCAGCGACGAAGTCTCGCGAGCTGCACCGTCATATGTGCAGTTGCACACCCTTCCTGCGTCTTTCCACTAATTAGAACTAGTGTGGCTAGCCAATAGTATCTACAATATTATTCTAGATCTCTATATCCCTACTTTTATTCTAAAATGCACGTGGACCACAGCATCAAGGGCTGCCGCTCAAGCTTTGAGTCACGTATGACATACCCAAAATTCTTATGTAATCTACGTCGTAAAAATTACTATCGTCTTCAGAAGTTAACTACCTGTCGCACTTAGATTCTATTTATTTATTCTAATACAATTAATGTGTCCTGGATAGTCGGAGAATAGTTATAATAGTTTCATGTCGCGACATTCCGACACCTATATATGGTAATAATTTTATTTTCTACTTAAGTTCTCTTTGAAAAGTCATTAAATAATAAATTCCTTGTACAAAGCACGTATTCTAAATATTATAAAGGCTAGTCGTATTTCGCTCATAATTATTAACTGTGGAATAAACACATATTATCTGTAGTGATATCATTCAGCATTCACATCCAATATATTTCTCTACACTGAGAGAAAAAGTACAGGGAAAATTCGAGTTAAGACTCTAATATCTGCCGATTTTGACGGCAACGGAGGGATATTCGCATGAAAAGTTAAGTTTACTGTTGTCACAGTAAAAAATATTTTTTCAAGCTAGGAAGTTTTTTGTGAGTAAATTTTACTGTTGCCAGTGCGAGAAATTTACTGTTCAGAACTGGTAAAAATTATTATTTTGAAACTGCATTTTCTGCTGTTCTTAGGCATAACCTATCACCGTTCCTCAAGAGCATCTTCTAGCTCCGTCTACATTTAAAATTTTACTGTTCTTTGACAGTACTTTTTTGTTACACGTACACCGAAAAAAATTCTCAGTAGGTTTGACTACTTTTTATTACTTTCCATAGTTCGTAAAGGCCCCAATGTCATTTTTGAAGTTAAGTGAACTGCAGGAAGATAGTTCAATCAAATAAGAGCAGTAGCTGAATCGATAAATATTCTTAGTAGATTTCAAAACTTTATTTATTTTCAAATAGACACTGACTTACTATTTTTATATACACACTTACCTACAAACACACACACTCCTCTAAACAACACAAACACTCGTTTAGGCAGTATTAAAAATTATTCTTAAAGCTGCGGGTTCGAACCCTCTCCTACTTATAATTAACGCATTACTATCCTAACGACTAAGCCTCTCGGCTGCGTACGCTTGGAATACAAAAAAGAAAATAGTGCCTATAACCTGATACTATTGCAGGTCGGTGTAAAAAGTGTATGGGCTCCGTATAATCCGGAATTTTCAATTTTAATTTCTGAGGAAAGTAGATGGCCTTTCCGGTTTTGTAAAATTATTTTTAAATTAGTGAAATATGAAAAATAATATTATTTAGATGGTAAAATATTTTTAAGACCGAAAAAAATTTGAAAGCGTGCATCTTGCATGTGTTAGGAGGAATCGAACCTCCGAATATACTTGCCTTTCCGGGGACTTACTGTCATAAACGCACCAAGCCAACACCGCTTACAGCATTTCAAATGATTTTTCGGTATATTTCACCTTTCAGTTTTAGATGTTTTATTTGAATGGAAATTAGGACTTAAAGTGACCTCTATTGGGTCTGATTGCAAATACTTTCGTGAATCGACAATCTTAGATGGTAAATTTACCAATTCTGTATATTTTCAAGATATTGTTGAGGTTTTAGGCCAGATTAATTAATAATTTTTTGGTGTTACCGGTATTATAATTTCTGAGGAAAGTAGATGGCCTTTCCGGTTTTGTATAATTATTTTTAAATTAGTGAAATATGAAAAATAATATTATTTACATGGTAAAATATTTTTAAGACCGAAAAAAATTTGAAAGCATGCATCTTCCATGTGTCAGGAGGAATCGAACCTCCGAATATACTTGCCTTTCCGGGGACTTACTGTCATAAACGCACCAAGCCAACACCGCTTACAGCATTTCAAATAATTTTTCGGTATATTTCACTTTTCAGTTTTAGATGTTTTATTTGAATGGAAATTAGGACTTAAAGTGACATCTATTGGGTCTGATTGCAAACACTATCGTGAATCGACAATCTTAGATGGTAAATTTACAAATTCTGTATATTTTCAAGATGTTGTTGAGGTTTTAGGCCATATTAATTAATAATTTTTTGGTGTTACCGGTATTATAATTTCTGAGGAAAGTAGATGGCCTTTCCGGTTTTGTATAATTATTTTTAAATTAGTGAAATATGAAAAATAATATTATTTAGATGGTAAAATATTTTTAAGACCGAAAAAAATTTGAAAGCGTGCATCTTGCATGTGTCAGGAGGAATCGAACCTCCGAATATACTTGCCTTTCCGGGGACTTACTGTCATAAACGCACCAAGCCAACACCGCTTACAGCATTTCAAATAATTTTTCGGTATATTTCACTTTTCAGTTTTAGATGTTTTATTTGAATGGAAATTAGGACTTAAAGTGACCTCTATTGGGTCTGATTGCAAACACTTTCGTGAATCGACAATCTTAGATGGTAAATTTACCAATTCTGTATATTTTCAAGATGTTGTTGAGGTTTTAGGCCATATTAATTAATAATTTTTTGGTGTTACCGGTATTATAATTTCTGAGGAAAGTAGATGGCCTTTCCGGTTTTGTATAATCATTTTTAAATTAGTGAAATATGAAAAATAATATTATTTAGATGGTAAAATATTTTTAAGACCAAAAAAAATTTGAAAGCGTGCATCTTCCATGTGTCAGGAGGAATCGAACCTCCGAATATACTTGCCTTTCCGGGGACTTACTGTCATAAACGCACCAAGCCAACACCGCTTACAGCATTTCAAATAATTTTTCGGTATATTTCACTTTTCAGTTTTAGATGTTTTATTTGAATGGAAATTAGGACTTAAAGTGACATCTATTGGGTCTGATTGCAAACACTATCGTGAATCGACAATCTTAGATGGTAAATTTACCAATTCTGTATATTTTCAAGATGTTGTTGAGGTTTTAGGCCATATTAATTAATAATTTTTTGGTGTTACCGGTATTATAATTTCTGAGGAAAGTAGATGGCCTTTCCGGTTTTGTATAATCATTTTTAAATTAGTGAAATATGAAAAATAATATTATTTAGATGGTAAAATATTTTTAAGACCAAAAAAATTTGAAAGCGTGCATCTTCCATGTGTCAGGAGGAATCGAACCTCCGAATATACTTGCCTTTCCGGGGACTTACTGTCATAAACGCACCAAGCCAACACCGCTTACAGCATTTCAAATAATTTTTCGGTATATTTCACTTTTCAGTTTTAGATGTCGATTCACGAAAGTGTTTGCAATCAGACCCAATAGAGGTCACTTTAAGTCCTAATTTCCATTCAAATAAAACATCTAAAACTGAATAGTGAAATATACCGAAAAATTATTTGAAAAGCTGTAAGCGGTGTTGGCTTGGTGCGTTTATGACAGTAAGTCCCCGGAAAGGCAAGTATATTCGGAGGTTCGATTCCTCCTGACACATGCAAGATGCACGCTTTCAAATTTTTTTCGGTCTTAAAAATATTTTACCATCTAAATAATATTATTTTTCATATTTCACAAGTTTAAAAATAATTATACAAAACCGGAAAGGCCATCTACTTTCCTCAGAAATTATAATACCGGTAACACCAAAAAATTATTAATTAATATGGCCTAAAACCTCAACAACATCTTGAAAATATACAGAATTGGTGAATTTACCATCTAAGGTTGTCGATTCACGATAGTGTTTGCAATCAGACCAAATAGAGGTCACTTTAAGTCCTAATTTCCATTCAAATAAAACATCTAAAACTGAAAAGTGAAATATACCGAAAAATTATTTGAAAAGCTGTAAGCGGTGTTGGCTTGGTGCGTTTATGACAGTAAGTCCCCGGAAAGGCAAGTATATTCGGAGGTTCGATTCCTCCTGACACATGCAAGATGCACGCTTTCAAATTTTTTTCGGTCTTAAAAATATTTTACCATCTAAATAATATTATTTTTCATATTTCACTAATTTAAAAATAATTATACAAAACCGGAAAGGCCATCTACTTTCCTCAGAAATTATAATACCGCTAACACCAAAAAATTATTAATTAATATGGCCTAAAACCTCAACAACATCTTGAAAATATACAGAATTGGTAAATTTACCATCTAAGATTGTCGATTCACGAAAGTGTTTGCAATCAGACCCAATAGAGGTCACTTTAAGTTTTATTTTGTAGAGCTTTGGTTGGATACTTATATATATATATCAGGATGGGAGTCTACTATCCCAGGTCGACATCGGTGGCAATAATATTCAAGACACCATTAACGATAAAAAGGTATTTATTTATTTAACAAACTTAACAGTGACGTGTAAACGTCTTGTCGCAAGGAACAACTGGTCGTCAACTAGTGAATAATCATGGCCGCCGCTGCGGCATAGACTAGGTGTGCGCAAGATGGGGAACTCACTAAGTCCAATTACATTGGTTCGTTCCCTACAGTACTCCCCCCTGAGTGAGAGCGGTCATAAAGTATAAAACGAAGCAAGTCGAAATCGAAGTTTAAAGCTACCAGTGATAACAGTATAAGAAAAAAAAAAAAAAAAAAACTTAAATGAAATTTACATTGCAAAAAGTGGAAATATTCCAACTAAATCAGTCGATTTTAATTTGCGAATTCAATTGCTAAAGACAAAATTAGTATAAAGGCAGGCCTAACCTAAAACTACCCGTTGTAGCAATATAAATAGTCGCAAGAACGATGATTACAGTTGGGACTGAAATGTCATTATACAATTCATTACAAGAAAATTAATTTTTCTAATCAGACGACGGTAGAACATACTGATATTATCGCATAAGCGATGCACGCAAAAGTTTAACAATGCAAAAGAGCGTGAAAATAGTTGATCCAAAATTGAAGACGAGAGAGGAAGATACCAAGCTAATATCCAGACGTTTTATTTGACTTGGTTCTCGTCTGACGTCGTTCAATATGCGAGCAACATGCCCAAGCTACCTACAAGAATGTTACTTTTTTACGTGGATATGTTCGCAATACAGTTGGTGATTTGTCTGATTGAGAGAGCTGATCGATGTCATCGCGCATGAAAAATGCTGGTTTAATATTTTCGATAGATACATGACGAGGCACGCCATTAACTTCTATTTCAAAAACTCTATCTGAAGTTTTGTTTAAAATCTTATGTGGGCCCGTATAAGGGCGTTCTAATGATTTTTTAGCGTGGTCACGAAGAAATACATGTGTAGAATTGTTTAAATCTTTAAAAACAAAGGCTTTTCGTTTATATTTATGCGCAACCGGGATTGGTTTGATGCGACGCATGTGCTCCCGGAATTCTTCAAGAAAAACATGCGGGTCAGGCGAGAAATCCTCAGGGAGGACAAACTCTCCAGGTATACGCAGAGTTGCACCGAAAACAAATTCTGCCGGAGACGCGCCGACGTCTAAAACATTAGATCTGAGACCAAGCAGTACAGTTGATAATGATCGTGACCATTCACGGTCAGAATGGCACATGATGGCCGCTTTCAGCGAGCGATGCCACCGCTCAATCATACCGTTAGAAGCGGGATGGTAAGCGGTAGTGCGTATACGATTGCAACCAATCAACCGCAAAAGTGCCGTGAATAGCTGTGATTCAAACTGGCTACCTTGGTCGGTTGTCAGAGTTTCTGGGGAACCGTACCGTGATACCCAGTTATCAAAGAATGCTCTGCAAACTGAAGGTGCTTCAATGTTTTGAAGAGGTACAGCCTCAGGCCAACGCGAAAAACGGTCGATGACCGTGAGGCAATACTTGAAACCATTACTAATGGGGAGTGGACCAACAATGTCCATGTGAACATGGCGAAAACGACCATCCGGAGCTGAAAAACTTGATGGCAGTAAACGATTGTGCCGCGAAACTTTCGATTGTTGACATTCCGGACATGCCTTGCACCAATCGGAAATATCGCGACGCATCGACGGCCATACATATCGCTTACGGATGACACGATCCGTAACCTTTGCGCTAGGATGTGCTGGATGATGAAACAAATTAAACACTCGTTCCCTGAGTGGAGATGGAATGACGGGACGTAGTGTTTCGCCAGTCATGTCACAATAAACAGATGTGTGTTCTGGACCCCATTGTATTTTGCGGATGTTCAATGAGCATTCCGGATCGGTTATAAGTGCTTTGATCTCTTCGTCTTCGGTCTGATATTGTGCGAGTTCGATTAAACTAAACTCCGTGGGTACGCGTACGCTATCGACTCTGGATAACGAGTCAGCAACGACATTATCGTGGCCTGGCTGATATTGAATGTCGGTCGTAAATTGCGAGATGAAAGCAATTTGTCGTTGCTGTCGTTGCAAGATTTTCTCAATTCGTTGTGAAAACATGTATATCAGCGGTTTATGATCGGTGATAATCGTAAAAGCTTGCCCCTCGAGGAAGTAGCGAAAATGGCGAACAGCCTCGTAAATGGCAGTAAGCTCGCGATCATAGGTGCTGTAATTACATTGCGCAGGAGAAAATTTGCGTGAGAAAAATGCTAATGGTTTCCACGAGTCGTCAAACCACTGCTCGAGCGATGCGCCCATGCCGAAATTAGAGGCATCAGTAACTAGGCGAGTCTTTGCGTCGAGTGCTGGATGAGATAAAAGAGTCGCGTTAGCTAAGTCTTGTTTGACTCTTTCGAACGCCGAGTCAGATTCAGTATCCCAAGGAATCAGTCTTTTGTCATTCTTTCGAGAATCACACAAAAATTTTTGGAGTGGAGCTTGGATTTCCGCGGCATGCTTCAAGTTTTTGCGATAGAAGTTGACCATTCCGAGGAAACGGCGGAGTTCTACCATTGTTTTTGGCTTAGAATACTCGGTGATCGCACGAACTTTGTCTGGTGTAGGTCGACAACCTTCATGATTAATCCAATAACCCAAGAATTCCAGTTCGGTTTTGCCGAACTGACATTTATCGGGATTGATGCGGAGCGAAAAATCCTTCAAGCGTTGGAACACGATTTTAAGATGATCCTCATGCTCTTCATGTGAAGAAGAAGCAATGAGAATATCATCTATATAGGCGAATACAAAATTGAGATCACCCAAGGCACGAAAGATGTAACGTTGGAAGGTTTGGCCAGCATTCCTAAGGCCGAAAGTCATAACCTGATACTCAAAAAGACCAAAAGGGGTTATAACGGCAGTTTTTGGGATATCATCGGCAGCGATAGGAATCTGGTGATATGCCATGAGCAAATCGAGCTTTGAAAAAATTTTCTTTCCCCGAAGCATTGAGGCAAAATCATAAAGGTTAGGTACGGGATACCTGTCCGGAATAGTGATGGCATTTAAACGACAAAAATCGCCACAAACACGCCAGTCGCCATTTTTCTTCTTAATCATATGAATAGGAGTTGCCCAAGGACTACTAGAAGGTCGGCAAATTCCGTCTTCAACCATCTGCCTGAAAATTGCCTTGGCAGCCGTTAATTTTTCAGGGGAAAGTCGTCTCGCGCGATCGTGAACCGGTGGACCGGTAGTCAAAATGTGGTGGTGTATATCGACATTGAGGGTGGTATTACCCTGCTGTAAGGATGTAATAGTCGGAAAGGACTCCAGGATGTGTGAAAAAGCATGTTCACGGCTGATGGTACTTAAACCGCAAACTAGTGCAGGCTTAAGAAAACCGAGAACACTAAAACCGGTGGTGGTATCTACTAAACGTGACTCGTGAAGATAAGGAACCAGGTGGAAGTGAGCAAGCAAGTCTGCTCCTATTATAGGATAAGGGACTGCTGCTATGCAAAAGTTCCATTTAATACAGCGACGCAGATTTAAATTTAAAGTTATTGCACGCTCACCATAAGTGGCGACGCGTGAATCGTTGGCTGCGTATAAAACGAGGTCACAAGGACGGTTTTTCAAAATGGAGGGACCGGCTGGAAACAGAGAAATGTCTGACCCTGTGTCGATGAGATAAATTAAACCACTTGAAATGTCCCGAATATGGAGACGCTTGGATCCGGAGGAGCCCATATCGATGGTCTCCGTACGAAAGGGCTGTGTTAGTTTTCCGGATTTGATAAAACTTTCCACGAACATGGCTGAGTGCATTTTTTAGCACTTTTACCGAACCTTTGATGATAATAACAGCGACGTTGGGAACTCCTGCTGCGCGAGCGGTTACGAGGTTGAAAATTACTCGAACTGGAGCGGCCACGTGCTCGAGTAGCCATTTTCAAATCACGGATATCGTTTGAAAGTCTCTCAAATTGCTTAGTCAAGATGTTAACCAGTGATGAAAAATGATCATTGGTTGCTGAAACCGAAGCAGTTTGGCTCGGAATATTTGAATGAGTCGATGTAGAAGCGACCTGGTAATTTAGAGGTTGTGATGCTTCAGAAACCTTATCAGCCAGGTTAGCTAATTCTTGGAGATCATCAACGTTGCTCAAGGCCAAAATCGCGCGTATTTGTGAGGGCATCTGTTCCAAGAATACACTCTTGATTACCGCGTCGGTACAATTTCCATCATTGAGTGCGCGAAGTCTAGTTAAAAGAAGAGAAGGCTTTCCTTCTGAAACAACTTCTCCTCTTAACAATTTGCGTAATCGCGTTTCAGCTGAAACCGAGAAACTTTTAATAAGTTGATTTTTTATTTGCGAGTAGATATCCGCGGGTTTTGGCTCCAATTCCAAAATATGTTTGATATGTGGTATCAAATCATGGTCTAAATTTGCAACTAAATAATCAGCTTTAGTTGATTCTAAGTTAATTCGCGCTTGGCGAAAAGAGGCTTCTATAATCACGAAAAATGATATTGGATCTTCGCGAAAAAATTTCGGAATTTTAGGTGTGCGATAAGCATCCGCGCGCTGATTCTCGATTAGAGCCAAGTTTTCAACCAACCTGGAGAGATCGCCCTCCTCCAGGGACCTTCCGCCGGTTGCCATTTTAATGGGTTTTAGATTTTGAAAGACTATATAAAATTGTTGTAGATATTCAGAGTACCAAAAATAAATGCAAGTTGATAAAAATACAAGGACTAATGCCAGAAAGAGTGTAAAAATAATGATTTTTAATAACAAATTTAAATTTAAAGAAAGAAATCGACCGCGGAAAACTGTTTCTCAAAATTCCAAGAAGTTAATACCCATAAAAAAAAAAAATCCTTCTTAGTGAGCACGCCAAAATGCAATGAATTCTTCATGTTATAAATTGCAAAACTGAGTTCGATTAATCAATTGAGCGAGGACATCGGTCAGCCATAAAGAAACGCTGCGAAAAATAAAAAATTTTATAAATACATTACATAATAAAATTTGTTAAAAATGTTGTTTAAAAATTCAAAGATAAGCAACATTAATTATCGAAATGTATCACTGGATAATACTTCGTTGATATAATTTAAAGTAGTAAAAATCATTAAATAAGTTAATTCAGTCTTACAATTTTGGAGTAATAGCCTTGCGAAAATTTTCTTAAATTAATAAAAAACAAAATTTCATAAAATATAAATTATTTAATAAATTAAAGGCACATCGTTGAAAAAATTGGTGATAAGAAGTAAAAGTGTGAAAATGTATACGTTTGATATAAAATTTTGACTCGTTGAGTAAAAATAGATTCAAATAGATCGTTAAAAAAAAAAAAAAATTGATTTGTAAGATATAAATAAATTCAAATAGGTCGTCATAAAATTAGACAAAATATCCAATCATTATAGTTAATATATCACAGATTATATCACAAAT
This sequence comes from Diplolepis rosae, assembly GCA_030998225.1. NCBI lineage: Eukaryota > Metazoa > Arthropoda > Insecta > Hymenoptera > Diplolepididae > Diplolepis > Diplolepis rosae. The sequence continues at coordinate 929,044 of JAPYXD010000684.1, read as the reverse complement.
AGTGAAGTCAAGTTTTACATAATTGGTTGACGCTCGGAGTATTGTAAATCAGTATAAATTTGAAAAGGTGAAGTTTTGACAGTTAAATATAATCACAAGAAGTAATTATTAAAATTAGACAATATCATGAAGAGTTCTTCAAATTACTGTACAAAATTAATACAAATGGCTAGAAAAAGAATATAAATATAAAATCTAATTTCGAACTTGATGAAAAATATTAGATCGAATAAATACTACAGCGGTTGATTAGAATTTCGAGGCAAAGCTATAACATTGGAATCCAAATGGGCGAAGCGTAAACAATTTTGACCTTTTGTGTCAAAGAAATAATATTCGTCTGACACCAGAATTATCTTTGAATACAAGGAAGATTTAAAATAAAATTTCAATATTCATTTTAAATTGAAATATAACTTAGCTTGGCGTATAAATGATGCTTAGTAGAATTCCTTCCAGATTGCGAAATCCAACAAGCCAGATAAAATTGCGTTGCTTAAAATTTGAAGATTGTACTGGGCGAAGTTAAACCTCAAATACTCCCATGGCGTCAATTTTTAGATGTAACCAGTTATAAGATGAATAGTTGACTGACTTTATATTTGTGAAATTGCTCCAACATCGTTCCTGTTGTTAAAGTTTATCGTTTGCAAATTAAATGCCGACAAGAGACGCCATTATTGTAACCGGCGTCTTTTTCCTGGACATGATAGCAATCACGTCGGGGTCACCACTTTGTAGAGCTTTGGTTGGATACTTATATATATATATCAGGATGGGAGTCTACTATCCCAGGTCGACATCGGTGGCAATAATATTCAAGACACCATTAACGATAAAAAGGTATTTATTTATTTAACAAACTTAACAGTGACGTGTAAACGTCTTGTCGCAAGGAACAACTGGTCGTCAACTAGTGAATAATCATGGCCGCCGCTGCGGCATAGACTAGGTGTGCGCAAGATGGGGAACTCACTAAGTCCAATTACATTGGTTCGTTCCCTACAATTTTATTCCAATGTATGATTCTTCTTAAAATTTGTAAGATTTTAATTATTTAGTCGATTTTCTATACAATAAAATATTTTTGAAAGAAATAAATCAAATTTCTGAATTGAAGAAAATTACATAATAAAAAGATTTATATACATTTTAGAAGTATTAATTTTTATTATTGTACATTAGTGATACTTTATATAGGTCCTTTAATTTTTGTTTTCAAGAATAAAATCAACGTATGTTTAGAATCTAAAAAATTTGAGATTTTTCAATCCAAAAATATGATGAAACTTTTGAATCAAGAAAATGATCTTATAACGAAATTATGCATTCAAGTCCTCAACAAGTAATTCCAACTAATAAAGTACTATTAAAAAAAATAATACACTTATTTACTTATCATTAGATTGTTTTTCTAACTACTCTTATGTAGTAACTTCTACTGCTTATGTTTTCTATGAGAGCTTCAACTGATTTTACTTATCACCCCATGTTAATTGAACTACATGTTTAGTTATTGTTACTACCTCGACACAGTTAGAAACACACATACACACACGTGCTTGTACATCATTATTATGATTACATGCGAATTCACACCATCGCGCCGAATTTTCCAGTCAAAAAACCGTAAAAATTGCTTGCTGACTACCAAGTTTTTTTAACCAACTCACAGAAAAAGTTGCTTATATAGGAATTGTATTTCTTTATACATACTAACGGCATATTTTTCTGTTAGGCTTGTATTTTATTACTGACATCAAGAGAAACTTTTAAAATAGCGTACTGTGAAAATTACCGAAAAAAATATTCCGGTGTAAACAAGTAAATTTTAAGGATGGTGACAGTAAAAAAAATTACAGTACAGTAAAAGTTCTCGGTTTTATCGAATATCCTTTTGCTACCTCCGTAAGCAGTAATATTGCGTAATTATTTTTTCTCAGTGTATGTCGAATCACTTTTATTCTATGCCAATCTCACTACTTTATTTCTAATGAACTTTTTCATGAATAATCCTAAAACTATTCTTTATTATATTGAATATTTAATTTCAGACCACTTAAACTTTCGCGCAGAAATCGAAGTGCCTCAAGTGGCAAAATCGACTATCGTCACAATTTTGTGATAAATCCCGATGTAATCCCATTTTGCAACGCTCCTACTACAGAACTCCGCGTGCGTATTTAAATTAACTAAATATTACCTTAGTTTTGAAATAAATTAAATCACACTTCGGTATGTACATAGATCAAATCTGGGCGTTTGAAAACGAAAGAAAGATTTCCAAAAACTCAAGTCAAAGGCGAGAAAGGGTCCAGTTTCTCGTTTTACGACTTGACTCACCAGGACACTCTAGAGCCTGCCAAACAAAAGGTTTCCTGTTAGCAACGCTAGAATCCGCCAGGCTCTCCAATCTGGAAAACACATGCAAGTCGTAAAATGCAAAGAAAAGCCTCCTGAGAACAACCACGGATACTTTCCTAAATCCTCCATAACATAAACTAAAGATCCTATTTTTTATACATCCGAGTAATAAACCGAAAAGGAAAACGTTTTGAAAGCATGAGAAACTTCGAGCTCGAAACATTTCAAATTAACAAACGGGAAGAAATGAGAGATTAATGGAAATTATTGTTTAAATCTGATCGAAGCAGAATAAAAATAGAACGCCAACCGAACTCTGATACTCAGGAAATTGGCACATGATGGCTCATAGGCTAAAACAGAGCATTCAAAAGAATTAGAATCGGTATTTGATTTTTATACAAATATTATTATAAAAAGAATTTAAAAATATTTATGTGTAAAAAGATGCTTTCGTCTGCGCTGGGATTCGAGTCCAGATCTTTCGATTGCCGGATGACTGCTCTAACCACTAAGCTACACAGGCATCCGACATTTCCTTTTCCACAGGAAGACCTCCTTATACCGGCACATCCGTCGACAACGTATCCTATCTGATACGCGACTAGTGATCCTCCGATAATGTAAGCAGTAACAAAAATTTCAAACTCAGCTAATTGATATTATTATAAGTCGATCAAAATTAATATAGATAATTATATTTATCAGTATTTGTTTGTATTTGCTAACGGAATTTGCAACATTGTTAAATAAAATATGTATTAGAAAATAATTATTAAAAATCACTATGAAATTCATTTAGAATCCATTTGAAAGAAAGACCAAACTACGCTATAGAAGTAATAAAAGTTTAAGAATAGGGAAGGACTTTGTAACATGTCATATTACAGGAAAGAGGGGCGGACTATGAGAGGACCCAACTCTCATTCAAATTGCAGTGGAAGGGAGGAACGAAGGGCGAGCTGCTAGGAAAAAGCTTCTTCATTTATGCCCACTATAGTGCGCATACGTTGGCTTTATACTGACTCAAGTAGTCTTGTATATTTCGCCATGATCTGGTGTAGAGTGATTCCATCCTTTTTCAATAATGAACGACCTGTAACATATCAATTGACTCGCCCAGCCGGGCAGAGCGTTGCGCTCCGACATTGTATCCGTGTACGGCTGGAGGGCGCGGGAGCCCGGGGGCGTTGCTACGCCCCCGTGCTCCCACGCCCCGCACCGCGCAGTCCCACATAAGCGGCAAATTCAAAATACATTAAGTTGGAAATTCTAAATTTTTAGATTGGCTTTCTTCAGGAATCTGAAAACATGTGAGACAACTCTTATAGATGGGCTGAATAAAAATTGCTGACTGTGAAAGGGAGGATTGCATTTAAGGGCTTTTGAATGACCTTTGAGAAGTCCAGGACGGAAGCTATCGAATCTAGGGCACTGCCATAGAACGTGCTCTAAGTCTTCTTCAATTAGTGGATTGCATGGGCAACTAGACGAATCTATGATGTTTTTACGAGCTAAACTTTCCCTAAGGGAGTGGTAGTTGCTTCTTATCCGACATATGGATACAATCCATTCTCTTCTTGCGTTGAACTTAGTAAACCAGGGTTTTCTGTGAAAATTATAGAAGCGTTCTGTGTAATAGGCGCCAAAACGCTTTCCTCTTTCTTTGCAGTAATTTTGGAAAATTTTATCGAGATGTTCCCGGAAGGATCTAGCAAAATCTGAGGGAGGTAATGGAATTCTTAGGGTTGGAGAATTGATGGAAGCAGATTTAGCCAATCTATCCGACAGTTCATTACCCGCGATTCCCTTGTGTCCCGGAATCCAAACCAATAAAACGTTGCAATCTAAAGAAGACAAAGTTGCTAATCGGTTTCTAATTAGAAAAATGAGATGAGATTTGATAGTATTTGGAGTAGCAGATGAGATACTTTCCAAAACGCTCAGCGAGTCAGTAAAGATGGTTACTTTTTTAAAGTCTTGTTTACTAATATAATCTAGTGTATGTAAAATGGCTATAGCTTCTATCGAAAAGATTGATGCTGCATTATTAATTTTCCAAGAGTGTGCTAGTTGTTTTAAAGGGTAAATGGAGGCAAAGCCCGCAGATTCACCGTCTTGAGATTTTGATCCGTCTGTGTAGAAAAGAAGATAGTCCTTGAATTCATTATTAATCATTTCCTGAAAGAGGGAAGGTGGGTCAGGAAAATTTTGCAATAGGAAGCCAGTTTTTGCATCAACTTGAGGAATTCGGACGATTAACGAAAGTTGACTTGCCATTATTCAAAGAAATTAAGTCTGAATCGTCAAGAGCGGCGCAAAAGGATATGCCATTTTGACATGCCCGAGCACTGCCCCACAAATAATGATGCGAGTTGAAATCACCTGCAATGAGAACGTTGTTTGGATTAATATCTGTGACTGTTTCCAAAAATCGTCTCCAGGTCCTTTCAAAAATTCAGTAAGATGTCAAAGTCGGCTGAAATATTATTTAAAGCACTGCTTTTATTTGCCCCTCCACGGCAGTTCCACTGCATGATCCGCAGTTCGCTGATTTGGGCCATCCTGATGTTATTAAAGAAGGGATCTGGAGAGGGAGGAGAGACTCGTAGAAAGAGAATTAATCAGATTGTGGCACTCCTCAGCTTTTGGAGGATTGCCAGATGAGATGACATTAATAAGGTTTGTAAGCATGAGGAGTAAATTTTCAATAATTGAGCTCACGGGAAGAAGAACTCGCCAAGCGCTCGAAAAAGGGGAAAAGTATTGTCCACTTTCTAAAATTGAAGTAAAAAAAAAGGAGTAAAAACTTGAAATAAAAAAATATAAGCTGATAGAGCTTGTCAAAATATAAATTTTATTCCTCAAGTATTTTTTAGTCCAACATGATTATTACGAAAAAAATATATAAAAGGTATTTTTTGAATAACCTAACATCAAAGTTTCGAAAAACATAAATTGCGATTTCTCGGTAAGTACTGCACGCAATGGATTAAATTTTGCGTATTTTCATTCAGTATTTATTGCTGATGCCGAATAGTCATTTAAAAAAAACAAATACCATCAACATTCGATAATATTCAATTACAAATCAATACCTGTCAATTCTTTGTTTTTCGCGATTCGGAGTGAAAAAGTGACGAATAAATATTATGTTTCGAAAGATATGAAGTGACAAAGTTATTTATTTGTATTTAAGGAAGTTTTTCGGTAAATTTCAAATTATTCGTACTAAAAATAAAGAATTGAGAGGGTTGTTAATAAAAAGCGCGCGACGCACGACGCGCTAAAGTTGAATTATTCAACGGAATTCCGCGGTTTTTTTAGTTTATTTTTGAATTTGCTATTGAAAATCATGCGATTGTACATAATTTTTTCGTAAACAATTAATCGTGAAATTAAACCGGCAACTATCCGGTACCCGATCGAGAATTAACCGGGCTTCTAGCCCGACCGGGGCGCGCTTGATTCCCCGTGACGAAAATGATCGCGCCCTGTCCGGTATACCCGGCCGGGGCCCTGATATTATCCAGGCTGATTATCCTGGGCCCGGCCAGGGCCCGATAAAAACCGGTTTAAATTTCTACACGGGACTTACCGAGAAATCGCAATTTATGTTTTTTGAAACATTGATTTTAGGTTATTAAAAAAATACCTTTTATATATTTTTTTTTCGTAATAATCATGTTGGACTAAAAATACTTGAGGAATAAAAGTTGTATTTTGACAAGCTCTATCAGCTTATATTTTTTTATTTCGAGCTTTTACTCCTTTTTTTTTTACTTCAATTTTAGAAAGTGGACAATACTTTTCCCCTTCTTCGAGCGCTCGTCGAGTTCTTCTTCCCGTGGGCTCAATTCATAGTGAGTTCGACGAGTGGTTGGGGGAAGAAGGAGGACAAAGAAAATCGGAGTTTGTCTCAGAAGAGAGACTCTGAAACTCAAAAGTGGAGGGAGAGTTATCCTTTTTTTGTAGGGGTGGTGAGTGAAGCGCGAAACCATTGGGGAGGGAACTTGGCATCCTTGTATTGAACAAGGACGCAAACGATGGATTTGGGGGTGACGTTTTACGTCGGTCAGGCGTTTCGTTAGAATTGCTCAGCTTATTTTTATTTTCCCTGGACTTGTTTACTGAAAAGTGACTAGGAGTTGAATTTGAGCAGTTCATTAGGGATGGGGAAGGGGGAGGAGATCGAAGGGCTTCAGAATAAGCTCTCTGAGAAGATTGGGAAAAATTCACAGGGGGGAGAAGGGGGTATTTCCAAGATCTGGGTAGCTACTGGTACCAAAGTTAGTTGCGGAAGTCGATGTAGGGTGATTATGGTTTCTTTTGTTTCTTTCTTTGACTTTTTAGGTCTGAGGACAGCTTTTGCCTCTGCGAAAGTTAAGCAATGATTTACCGCACAAGTACGGAATTTGTTCTGAAAATTAAATTCCGGACATTCCCTAGACACCTGACAGGTGTGGGCCGTCACAGTGCAAGCAAATAGGCGGGCTGTTCGCTCTAGGGCAAAGAGACGCATCGCTATGGGGGAGGTTCCCACAGCGCTTGCAGCGAGCTTTAGAGCGACACTGTTTTGCGATGTGGCCGTATCTAAGGCAGTTCCAGCAAATTTTAACGGGGGGCACATAAGGTTCGACTTCCGTTGACGCGTTATAAATCGCCACCCTTTGTGGGAGAGACCTACCCTCAAAAGTCAGTAATACTGAGCGAGAAGGAACATGCGAAACCCTATTCGTATCCTTGTCAATGATTTTTCTATCGAGTCGGCGAGCTTCAATAGGATTGATCTTGTAAACGTTGTTAAGGATCACCAGATTCTCAACAATCTCCTTCTCACTCATTTCCAAGGAGATACCTGAAATAACCCCTTGACAGGTAACAAAGTAGGATGGTATGGAGGCTCTCAAGCCCTTATTTTCTAGGGATTTGTCGTGCAGAATGGCGTTTGCATCGCGAGCTGACCTGATCACAACAGAAATTTTTCCAAATCCTGAACTATTAACATCTACAATTGAATTCGGATACATTCTATTAAATAGCTTTGCAAATTTGAAGCGATCAAGATCTTTATCGGAATCGTTTGAGTTCGATATGCGTTCTATCATGACCTTGCATTGGCCTCGATGAGATTCTTTATAGCGATAGTTAGGGGGCGAACGATAACGGCGAGGGCCAGCCGAGCTACAGCTTGATTGACTATTAGGGGGGGGGGGGGGGGGGTCGTTAGAGAAAAGTTATTACTCTGATCCATTTCCACGAGGTTATCGACACCATTGGTGCTCAGGAGTTGACAGTTGATCAGGTCAGAATCATCCGAGGCGTCCGAAGATCTGTGCCTTTTGGCTCTACTAACCTGGGGTTGAGAGGATTTAGATTGTTTCCATTGCAGGAGGGATTCAGCCCCTGCCACTAAATCCGAGGATAGATAGGTCTCCTGATTACTCATAGTTTCCGCATTTACAGTTTCGGAAGCCATGCTATCGAGTTGACGAATTCCCGTGCCATGCATGCTCTCGTGCAGCGCGCGCCGGTTAAGACTTCAACTTTAGTAACTACTTATACTTCCCTCTTAGATTTCTCAATTCTCAGTCGTAGATGCCTTCACTCTCAAAAACATCGACCACTCGACCTCGTGATCGTCGTTAGGTTCCTAGGAAAAAGCACAGCACTCGCCAGTGTGCGCAGAACGTGGACATAAACGCAGTGATCCAAGATCTGAAACCGACGCAGTGTTGCACACTCTCAGCCTGCCTGTCGGTGTGAATCGGGTAGGGAGCGAAGACGGGGCACGTTGCCATTTTTCTTTCCTCGTCACTCTTGCATGCGAGAACGACTCGTCCCATTTCCCCTTATTCTCCTCGCTTCTTCGTTACAATGCATGCGTTTTCAACTGTTCCAAGTTCTAGATTTCAGGCTGTCGTTTATCGAGTCGAAATTGAGAAATGTGTTTTTCTCGACTCCGTGCAAAAAAGGCGCGAAGCAGACGAAAATTTCAAATTTACAGAATATGTAGTTATGGAAATAATACTTTTTTCGATATTTTAATCAATTTTTCCCTAAAATATATATCTATAAGATTTTAAAAAATTGTGGAATCATTATGAAAGTCTAAACATTATTTTAAAGTGGAAATTTGATATTAATAAATATTTACAATTTGAATATATATATAAATTGGAAATATTTGAAATTTTTAAAGGGAAGATTAAATTATAAATTTCGAATTTCCATACTTTTTACCAATTTTGTACATTTAAAAAATTTTCAATTAGCGAATTATTTAGCATTAAGAAGAGATAAACATAAACTTTAAGATTGAATATTACATTCTCAATTTTATGTTAGACATATTTTCATCTCACTTTTTGCAACCTAATCACAGACTTTTCATTCAAAAAATGAATTGATTTACGGGAAGGAAAAATTTTCTGATAGGAGGAGATAAATTAAAAAGCTAAAAAATGTATTCAGTGATATTTGCATATGATCACATAAGTATTTATTGATTTCAAATTTTACATGCAATTTTTTTTTTCAAGTTCGTGTTTAAATCTTGTTACGATTTTACAAGATCTTATGGGCAGCTGCAATCTGTTAAATGAAATATTTTTTAATTCTTAATTTGCCTGTTCTTCTGAAATCGTAGGAAAAATTCAAAGTCGATAAATGGTTAAAATTTTATATCAAGATTTCAATTGCAAAATTTTAAAGCTTTGTGAATAAACTGATTCATATTTAGAAAATACTTCAACTCTGTGAAGCATTTTTATATTTTAAGTGTAAAATCTGTGCTTAGGTCACAAAAAAGTAAGATAAAAATACTTTCATTATAAAATTTAGAATGTAGATTTAGCACTCATTAGGTCAAATGTTTATTACTTCTTCATGTAAAATACTCTGCACATAATTCTCTGATTACATATTTTTTAAATGTTGGAACATTTAAGAAATTCATGAATATTTAACCTATTTATAAAAACTAAAAATATACAAATAAAGCTTCGGCTGACAAATCCAAGAATTTGTCAATTATTGATCTATTTTCTTGTAAGTTTGAACATAGGAGAACTTAAAATTCCACAATGAATTTATTTTTCAAGTGATGCTTAAACCTTTCTTTAATCTTGAGAATTCTTCCAGAACTTTATTTCAGGCGAGTGGCTTTTTTTAAATGAAAGATTTCGTTATTCTAAATTAGGCTCATCGCGTAAAATTGTAAAAAAATTCTAAAGCTTCAAAGTAAATTTTTCTGTCTAATTCAAAGCTAATAAGTATTCAATGTTTCAAATCAAAATATTAAATGAAAGATATTCAATCTCTGGGAATTAACTGCTTTAAGAACATAATTTCTTCCTCTTTATAAAAAAATCTCAATTTTCAAATTGAATCTTCGGATAGGTCACTAAAACTTGGGATGAAAATACTTGTATTATACAATTTACTTTAAATTTTTAAATCTTTTTAAAATGTTGCAAGATGAGCCTAATTTAGAATTACAAAATCTTTCATTAAAAAAAAAGACACTCACCTGAAATGAACTTCCGGAAGAATCCTTATAAAAATAAAGAGAGGTTTAAGCATCACTTGAAAAAAAATATCAGTTTGGAATTTTAAGTCCTTTTACTCTCTAAATCTGAATCAGTTCATTTTCACTAAAGTATTCAGTGAAATTTGACTGATTCACAGTAACCTCTTTTTGGCTATTTGCATCAGTCGAATTTTACTGATAATCAGTAGGTTTTGACTGATTCAGATTTAGAGATTGAATATTTTTCATTTAATATTTTGATTTGAAACATTTAATACTTATTAGCTTTTAATTAGACAGAAAAATTTACTTTGAAGCTTTAGAATTTTTTTACAATTTTACGCGATGAGCCTAATTTAGAATAACGAAATCTTTCATTTAAAAAAAGTCACTCGCCTGAAATAAAGTTCTGGAAGAATTCTCAAGATTAAAGAAAGGTTTAAGCATCACTTGAAAAATAAAGTCATTGTGGAATTTTAAGTTCTCCTATGTTCAAACTTACAAGAAAATAGATCAATAATTGACAAATTCTTAAATTTGTCAGTCGAAGCTTTATTTGTAAATTTTTAGTTTTTATAAATAGGTTAAATATTCACGAATTTCTTAAATGTTCCAACATTTAAAAAATATGTAATCAGAGAATTATGTGCAGAGTATTTTACATGAAGAAGTAATAAACATTTGACCTAATGAGTGCTAAATCAACATTCTAAATTTTATAATGAAAGTATTTTTATCTTACTTTTATGTGACCTAAGCACAGATTTTACACTTAAAATATAAAAATGCTTCACAGAGTTGAAGTATTTTATGAATCAGTTTGCTGCGGCTTCGGAGAAAATACAAAATAAAAATTTTTCCGTACCAATTACATCGTTCTTATTGTTTTAACTTCAGTGTCCTTTACTTCTGGTGCTCGTGGATGTGTGTGGTTTGCTGTGCGTGCTTTACCAAGGATCCACGTTATATTCTCCATCGTGTTGTTTCTTTCTTTGGTGAAATAATCGTGTTTATATATGTGCCCTTGAGAGAGTGCGTTCCGCGGTCGCATTTTTCACGGTTCCTGTGGGAGAGGATTACTCGTTGGAACAGTTTTTGGAACGGTCTGGTTCCTTCACACCTAGGAACTCGCTTACCCATAAGTCTTTCCGAATGTTTACTCTATCTTTTTCTAATATCAATAAGCAAAGAAAAAAAGAAAAAAACAAAAAATACAATAATTATTAAGTTGCATGGCTTAGTTAATAAATATTTAAAGGTTACTATTAAGCTAATTGGCACTGAAGAGGGCCCCCATTTGTGGCCGAAACGTTTGCCTTTTGTATTTTTTATGTGTTCTATCACTTAATTAAAAAAATAAATCCGTATCAAAACTGACCCCATGCCAAATTAACTTTTACAAAAAAAAAAAAAAAAAAATGTATTCACAAAGCTTTAAAATTTTGCAATTGAAATCTTGATATAAAATTTTAACCATTTATCGACTTTGAATTTTTCCTACGATTTCAGAAGAACAGGCAAATTAAGAATTAAAAAATATTTCATTTAACAGACAGCAGCTGCCCATAAGACCTTATAAAATCGTGACAAGATTTAAACACGAACTTGAAAAAAAAATTTTCATGTAAAATTTGAAATCAATAAATACTTATGTGATCATATGCAAATATCACTGAATACATTTTTTAGCTTTTTAATTTATCTCCTCCTATCAGAAAATTTTTCCTTTCCGTAAAGCAATTCATTTTTTGAATGAAAAGTCTGTGATTAGGTTGCAAAAAGTGAGATGAAAATATGTCTAACATAAAATTGAGAATGTAATATTCAATCTTAAAGTTTATGTTTATCTCTTCTTAATGCTAAATAATTCGCTAATTGAAAATTTTTTAAATGTACAAAATTGGTAAAAAGTATGGAAATTCGAAATTTATAATTTAAGCTTCCCTTTAAAAATTTCAAATATTTCCAATTTATATATAGATTCAAATTGTAAATATTTATAAATATCAAATTTCCACTTTAAAATAATGTTTAGACTTTCATAAAGATTCCAAAATTTTTTTAAATCTTATAGATATATATTTTAGGGAAAAATTGATTAAAATATCGAAAAAAGTATTATTTCCATAACTACATATTCTGTAAATTTGAAATCTTCGTCTGCTTCGCGCCTCTTTTGCACGGAGTCGAGAAAAACACATTTCTCAATTTCGACTCGATAAACGACAGCCTGAAATCTAAAACTTGGAACAGTTGAAAACGCATGCATTGTAACGAAGAAGCGAGGAGAATAAGGGGAAATGGGACGAGTCGTTCTCGCATGCAAGAGTGACGAGGAAAGAAAAATGGCAACGTGCCCCGTCTTCGCTCCCTACCCGCTTCACACCGACAGGCAGGCTGAGAGTGTGTGACACTGCGTCGGTTTCAGATCTGGGATCACTGCCAGATCACAGCGTAAACGGCCCCTACCACTGAACTGTGTAGATCCTCACACAACCAAACGCGGCGTGTCGGTGTGTCCCCACTTTCTAGCTTCAATTTCATGCTGGCGGCTGTTGAGCTAAGATCGATAATTACAGTAAAACCTATCGTAGCCGACACATATGGGAGACAAGTTCGGCTACGATGGGTACCAATGACATGCAATAATTGCTAGGGACTTATTACTAGCTTGGTTCAGTGCTGTGGCAACAGGTGCCCCTGTGTTTAGTAACACACGTATACCGGTTTGTACATATTTGTTGTGTTTACTTTTGTGCAAAAAGGTGAGTAAAAGTTAGTTTGAAAAATAATCTGTTCTTTTAGTTGACAATTTAAAAATTTAATGGATAAATTCAGTCGATAAAAAACTATAAGGAATATTTAGTGCTTTTAGAGGAAAATGTATAGATGACAGTTGAGGTTATGTTGCACGACTGTGTATACATATTTAAGATCTTAATAAGTTGAAATATAATTGGTTATGAAAATTTGTCAATTTTTTAAAGTTATATTGTAATTAAAATTTATAATTCAAATATAATCAATAATTATATTAATATTTCATTCAAAATATTAATTGAAAAAAAAAATTTCCAAGATGTTTTACCAAAATATGAGGACCCTCCAAAGACGGTGTTTAAGGCGGCCCTGACCGTGCACATTTCTCGACCAATAATGTGACGCGTCAGAGTGGGATGTTCGTTAGGAGAGTGTCGGCTACGATAGGTTTTACTGTATCTTTCTCTCGGCTTCGTGTGAAAGAGGCGCGAAGCAGACGACAGATTCAAAATGATAAAATATATAGTTCAAAATATTAGCTTTCTTTTTTTGATATTTTGATAAATATTTACCTAAAATGAATATCTGAAAGATTTTTTTGAATTTTAAGAAGAAATAAGGGTAATAAGAAATAATTTTTTAGTCAAATTTATGGTTCAATAAGTGAAGAGTGGACATTCAAAAGGGCGTAACCCACATTTCTGAAATTTTACACGGCGGCACAGAAACGTTCCCATTTCGACACCTCGAAAATAAAAATATTTCCAATTGGAAAAACAAAATCGTTTGCGCTATTGTATGGCATTAACCTCAAGAATTTGTTTCGCCAAAAAAACGATTTTTGAAAAATTGTGGGTTACGCCCTTTTGAATGTCCAATCTTCAAGTGTTTAAAGTCTCAAAACAAAATATCGATTTATATATTTTTCAACCTTGTAAATAAATTATTTTCAATTGAAAGATTATATGGACGATAATTCATATCAAGATAAGATAAATCAGGAGATTCAAATTTAAGAAATAAAAGGTTCGAATAAAATACTTTGGAAAGTTTTTTTGAATATAAATATACTTCTTGAGATTACTCCGACACCTAGTAAAATTGAGAAATATTTCTTTGGAATAAAATACTTTGAACATTTTTTTTAATTAATATGTAACATCTTTCACATGACTACTTGAATATACAAGTGTGAACAAAAGGTTTCTATTACCAAAAAAATAACTAAATTATATCTAAGTTTGCACACAAAATTACACATTTTCATAAATTTTATTTCATGATAGAGGAATTTAAGGTGTAATTTTGAATACAAAATTAAATATGGTTTTTTATTTTTTCAATAATCAAACCTTTTATTCACAATTATGTATTGAAAAAGAGGCTCTTAAAAAGTGTTACGTATTTTCAAAGTATTTTATTATTATAATATCTGTCAATTTTGCTTTATACTCAAGAAATCTCAAGGTGTAATTTCGTACGCAAAATTAGATATATATTTTAAAATAATTAAACCTCTTGTGTATACTTTTATTTTGAAGTAGTCATGCGAAGGATTATAGGTATTCTGAAAACTTTTCCAAAGTATTTCATCTCAAAGATATATTTTTCAATTTTACATAATGTCAGGGAAATCTCATGATGTTATTGCTTATGCAAATTTAGATACAATTTACTTTATTTTATAATCAAACCCTTCATTTATACAGGCATGGAAATCATTTTATTATTATAAATCGGTAATTAAATGTTCACCTTTTGTTGTTTCAGCTTTTGTTCAAGTGACTTAATTTTTATAAAAACAATTAAAATTTTTCAATTTCACCTGTTGTCTCATTTATATTGAAAGTGACTTAATTTTGATAATAACAACTCAAAAAAAATTCTTAATAATATCATGAAAGTTAATAAAATTCTGCATCTAATGAGCTGAATTTGAAAGAAAAATGTTGATTTCATAAAAAGATACTACAATAATGTCAAATTTTTATATTTTTTCATATGAAGAAGTTATCTTACATGAACTTGTACAGAAATTTTGTCAAGTGATCTTTTTGATCAAAATAATGTATAGATTATAGTCATGATGAAATTAAAATTAAATTAAAATTAAAATTAAAATACTATGAAGGCATACTATGAAGGCATACTTTTGAAATAAAACCAAAAGCTTTTTAAATTGTTAATTTTTTCTAAAAGTTATTAAAATTTTATTGATAGTTTGGATTTTTCAGAATAATGTATAGACTATGGTCATCATGAAATTTTACGACTTTTTAGTATGCAGGAAAAAAATTCCATAAATATCTTAATTTATTAGCTAAAAAAACTATGACTCACCTTTCAGGCTATAGTTCATGTAAGATAAATTTTTCATTCTAAAAAATATTAAAATTGTACATTTTTGTAGTATCTTTTTATGAAATTAAAATTTTTCTTTCAAATTGAGCTCATTAGATGCAGAAGTTTATTAACTTTCATGAGATTATTAGGAATTTTTTTTGAGTTATTATCAAAATCAATTCACCTTCAATATAAATAAAACAACAGGTGAAATAAAAAAGGGTATAGGATTTTAAATTGGAACAGCGAAAATTCAAATTGATAGGGCAATATTTTTTATTTTTGTGTAGAACCATTCACGACATTTATTTTTTGAAGATAACGCCTTTCAAATGTTGGCTGCACCGGACTTCAATTCGTCCATCCGTAAACACCAATTTTGAATGACTCGCTCGAGGACTTCGGTCGGTATCTCGCTAATAACTTCAGTAATGTTGGCTTCCAATCCCTCAATAGTAGCTGGTTTATCCACAAAACATTTAGACTTTACATACCCTCACAAATAAAAGTCTAAAGGTGTGATATTACACGATCTTGGAGGCCAATCCAGCGGTCTGAGACGAGAGATAAATTGCTTACCGAAACGACTACGCAGTAAATCCATTGTTTCACGGGCTGTATAACATGTAGTGCCGTCTTGTTGGAACCAAATGTCGTGAAGATTACGGGCTACAATTTCCGGCATCAAAAATCGCCCAAGTAGTGCCATAAGATAGGCCAAGTTGTTGAGGTCGGCGCCGAATCGATTCTTCCGGGTCTTCGGCAAAACTCTCATTTACAGCCGCAATATTCTCTACAGTTCGGGCTGTACGTGGTCTAATCGATCGAGTATCATCCAATAATGTTAAATTATTCTCGAGTTTGCCGATGGTATGCCGAATAGTGCGTTCGGTAGGACGATTGTGTACACCATAAATTGGCCTGAGCGCGCGATAAACACTTTTCACAGAGCGCCTATTTTCGTAATATAATTGTACGATTTGTAAACGTTGTTGAGGCGTAAGTCTTTCCATGATGAAATGTCAATATAAACTGAATAAAATTGTGTATTTAGTTTGACAGTAGTCACGCGTGACATGTCAATAAAACCCTATTGGAAAAACTACTTCCAATTTGATCACACTTTATAAACTACTTGTATATATCTAGTGTTGCATACGAAATTACACCGTGAGATTTCTTTAGTATAAAGCCAAATTGACAGATATTATAATAATAAAATACTTTGAAAAAGCTTTAAAAGTACGTAACACTTTTTAAGAGCTTCTTTTTCAATACATAATTGTGAATAAAAGGTTTGATTATTGAAAAACTAAAAGACCATATTTCATTTTGTATTGATAATTATACCTTAAATTCCTCTAGGATAAAATAAAATGTATGAAAATTCCTTTGGAATAAAATACCTCAAAAAGAGCTTTTATTATACTTGACATCCTTTATGGCAATTTCAACAAATAAATGTAAATAAAAGGTTTGATTATTTAAAAATGAAATAAATCATATCTTCTTTCGCATATAAAATTACATATTGAGAATTCTTTAGTATGAAGCAAAATTGACAAATATAATAATAAAATACATTTATTAATTTTTTTTTTGTTAATCAAACCTTTTATTCACGCTTATATATTAAAATTGCCATATGAAAGTTGCAAAGTATTCAAAAAAATTTTTTTTAGTACTTTATTATTAAAAAATTTGTCAATTTTACTTCATAAGAAAGAAATCTCAATGTGTAAGTTTGTTTGCAAAATTAGATATAATTTATTTAAAAACATATATTTGATGTTACCGGTATTTCTATTTGGCGAATATAAATGGCCTTTCCGGTGTTGTACAGTTGTTATTAAAATTGTCGACGTTTCGATCAAATTTTGGGTCCTTATCAAGACTAAAATGAATATTGTACATAATAATTACATATAAAATTGACATAATAGTTACAAATAAAAATTAAAATTGAAATGAAAAAAGAAATACATACCAGTTACAACATTTTAAATAAATTTTTTGTTGACAAAAGATTTGTTGAATGTCATTTTTGTAGTTAATATGTTTGATAATAATTAAAATCCATGTTAAGATTTAAAATACATAAAAAATCCAGCTGTGTTGTTTTAGTTAAAACGATTGAAATGTGACCTGTAATATAAAATTAATGTACGAAGTGTTTGTTTTGTATCCAAAAGAAAACCATTATGAGAACAATACTTACAAGTTCTTCCATGAATAAAAACTCTTAGATTTTGTTAAAAACAAAATCCTTATTTAAAAAATACGTTACATGTTTGGTGTTTATCTAACTACAATGATGAAGTAGCAAATGTATGGGCGTACATGGATTTTAATTATTATCAAACATATTAACTACAAAAATGACATTCAACAAATCTTTTGTCAACAAGAAATTTATTTAAAATGTTGTAACTGGTATGTATTTCTTTTCTCATTTCAATTTTAATTTTTATTTGTAACTATTTTGTCAATTTTATATGTAATTATTATGTACAATATTCATTTTAGTCTTGATAAGGACCAAAAATTTGGTCGAAACGTCGACAATTTTAATAACAACTGTACAACACCGGAAAGGCCATTTATATTCGCCAATTAGATATAATTTAGATATTTTTTAATAATAGAATTCTTTTGTTCACACTTGTATATTCAAGTAGTCACATGAAAAGGTGCTACACATTATAAAGAAAGGTGCATATTTATATTCAAAAAAACTTTCCAAAGTATTTTATTCGAACCTTTTATTTCTTAAATTTGAATCTCATGATTTATCTTATCTTGATATGAATTATCGTCCATATAATCTTTTAATTGAAAATAATTTATTTACAAAGTTCAAAAATATACACACTCTAAAAACGGAATATTGACTATCGAACAATTCCGTTCACTATGAATGGATTTTCTACTCAAAATTGGCATAAGAGGAAATCCTCTAACAGTTGAAGTATTTTCGTTTCAAGTGCTATCATTTTACTGCAAAAGTTTTTCCTTTGCTCTGGAAATAAAATTCTTTGTCGTACGAAGGAAGTATAATTTCGATGTTAAAAGAAAACAAATTCTATGATATAACCTATAAGAAATGTACACAAGCCAAACTTTGACAAATCCCAATATTCAATCGATCATTTTCAATAATATAATAACGACCCGTCTTAGATTTCAGCTTAAAGAAATTTTAAGATATAACTTTGCTTACATTACAAATTTTCCAATACGTGTAAAATTGAAAGTCCATGGTCTATTAAATATATAATGTTGAAAAAGTGTTACAAAATTATTTTTAAACTTTGTTGCATTTTAAATTTCACAATAAATTCTATAGTAAACATTTTACTAATAATTTCGAATCAAAATATTTTTTTACAAATAAAAAACAACTGTATATTTCATAAAATGAATAAATTGTATAAAAAATTATACATATACGAAACTGTTTTACCCCGTTATCACGATTTCAGTTTCTACAATGCCTTTATTGACATTCTTGGGAATATCTTTGAATTGTCATCAGAAGCATCAGAAGCAATGAAAAATAAGGTTATGCGGATCAAAATTGTTTGTTTTGGTATACGTACCTTTCAAAATTTCTACGTCGCACTCTGGGATTCTTAATAATTTGTAGAAATCCATTATTTGATTTCGTTAATTGATTTTGATCATAAATAAATATATTCTTCGTAGTTGGCACCGTACTGACAAAATATCTGTGAACAGATTAGCACCAGACGATGTACACTCACTAATGCGCAGGCGCACTTCGTCTCCTAGTCTAGAAATGCAATCCTTACATAATTAGAGGATTTCTTTTCAGAGTAAAAAAAAATCGTTCATTGCTAAAAATATTTTCTTTTTGCATCTCACAGATGAGTTTTGTGACAGGAAAAAGATTCTGTTGGTAGACAAAAGGAATATGCTTAATTTCAATGGAGGCATTCTGAAAAGAACGTAATTTCACAATGGATAGACTTTTTTTTAGAGTGCAGCGTGGGCACGAGTGGGTTGCAGAATAGGAATTGTATAGTATAAAATGGTTTAGCATCCAATGCATTTTTCTCAGTCGGTAAAACAGATTATACACAGTATACTAAAGTCTTAACAGTATATTCCTATTCTGCAACCCACTCGTACCCACTCTGTATAAATCGATATTTTGTTTTGAGACTTTAAACACTTATTGAACCATAAATTTTACTTAAAAATTATTTCTCAAGTGTTTAAATCATCTTAAAATTCAAAAAAATCTTTCTGATATTCATTTTAGATAAGTGTTGATCAAAATATCCAAAAATGAAAGCTAATATTTTAAACTATATATTTTATCATTTTGAATTTGTCGTCTGCTTCGCGCCTCTTTCACACGAAGTCGAGAGAAACATAATTCTCGATTATATCGTGACATGTTTCCGTACATGTTCCTTGTTACATTGACCCACAGTTATAATTCTGTAATATTTATTTTCGCTTGGGGTCAGCTTAGTTTCTAATCATTTATGTCATAGAGGACATAAACATTAGGAAGGCAAACGTTTCGGCCACGGATGGGGACCCTCTTCAGTGTCAATTAGCTTAATTGTAACCTTTAAATATTTATTAACTAATACATGCAATTAAAAAAAAAAATGGTATTTTTTGTTTTTTTGTTTTTTTCTTTGCATATTAATTAAAAATGGAGTAAACATGCAGAAAAACTTATGAGGAAGCGAGTTCCTAGGTGTGAAGAAACCAGGCCGTTCCAAAAACTGTTCCAACAAGTAATCCTCTTCCACAGGAACCGTGAAAAATGCGGCCGCGGAACGCACTCTCTCAAGGGCACATATATAAACACAATCATTTCAAACCAGAAAAAAACAACACACTGGAGAATATAACGTGGATCCTTGGTAAAGCACGCACAGCAAACCACACATATGCACGAACACCAGAAGTAAAGGACACTGAAGTTAAAACAATAAGAACATTGCAATTGGTACGGAAAAATTTATTTATTTTCTCAAAAACCACAGAGATGACAGACGGATGTAAGTCCACCACTCTGCCACATGGCTAGAAGAAAACTGATTTGGGAATAAGTCGTATTTAGGAAGACAAGTGATCAGAGTTTGACGTATATGGAGAGCATTCTCCATGATAGGTCAGGTTCCAACGCCAAGGGTTATACACAGTCAAAATTTACTTTAATGTCCCCGGCACTTGAGATTTCTATGTGCTCAAGCGTTCAAGGAAAGCAAACCCCTACCACGTGTTCGACGAATTCTGTAAGGAAAGGCACTCAATACGGTCCCGGCGTCGTAAAAATTATACACATTTTTGTGGATATAGAAAGTAAAATGCAACTAAAGTGGAAATTCACGAAAAATTAATTTCCTGGTTTTTCGAAACCTCTGATTCTTAATATCTGGAACCCGGAAAAATACAATATAAAGTTTATAAGTATGATGTCCGAGTTTTTCGGACTATAAGACTGTTGTAAAGTGGCCAAATATTACGCGAGCTATTCAAACTCTGATTTGAATAGAGTGGTCAATTAATACGGTAGCACTACGGATTCTGAGACAAATAAAAAGTTGCAAAGTGATGCGCGAGAACTTCAGACTCTGACTTTAAGTGAGGTGGCCAAGTAATGCGCGAATTCTTAGGAGTATAAGAATTTTTATAAAGTGGCCAAGTAATACGCGAGATTTCCGGACTCTGACTTTAAATAAGGTGGCCAAGTAATGGGCGAATTCTTAGGAGTATGAGAATTTTAATAGTGTCCAAGTAATACGCGAGATTTCCAGACACTCACTTTAAGTAAGGTGGCAAACTAATGCGGTAATTCTTAGGAGTATGATAATTTTTATAAAGTGACCAAGTAATGTGCCAGTTGTTAGCAGTATGCGAATTGGAATAAAGTGGCCAAGTAATACGCGAGATTTCCGGACTCTGAATTTAAGTAAGGTGGCCAAGTAATGCGCGAATTCTTAGGAGTATAAGAATTTTTATAAAGTGGCCAAGTAATGCGCGAGATTTCCGTATTCTGACTCAAAGTAAGGTGTCCAAGTAATGCGCGAAGTCTTAGGAGTGAAAGAATTTTTATAAAGTGGCCAAGTAATGCGCGAGATTTCCGTACTCTGACTTTAAGTAAGGTGGCCAAGTAATGCGCGAGTTCTTAGGAGTATAAGAATTTTTATAAAGTAGCCAAGTAATACGCGAGATATCCGGACTCTGACTTTAAGTAAGGTGGCCAAATAATGCGCAAGTTCTTAGGAGTATAAGAATTTTTATAATGTTGCCAAGTAATACGCGAGATATCCGTACTCTGACTTTAAGTAAGGTGGCCAAGTAATGCGCGAATTCTTAGGAGTATAAGAATTTTTCTAAAGTGGCCAAGTAAGGCGCGAGATTTCCGGACTTTGACTTTAAGTGAGGTGGCCAAATAATGCGCGAGTTCTTAAAATTATAAGAATTTTTATAAAGTTGCCAAGTAATACGCGATATATCCGTACTCTGACTTTAAGTAAGGTGGCCAAGTAATGCGCGAGTTCTTAAGAGTATAAGAATTTTTAAAAGTGGCCTCGTAATACGCGAGTGAAACGAAGTCTGTCCTGAAAAGAGTGTCCAAGTAATGCGCGAATTCTTAGGAGTATAAGAATTTTTATAAAGTGGCCAAGTAATGAGCGAGATTTCCGTATTCTGACTCAAAGTAAGGTGGCCAAGTAATGCGCGAAGTCTTAGGAGTATAAGAATTTTTATAAAGTGGCCAAGTAATGCGCGAGATTTCCGTACTCTGACTTTAAGTAAGGTGGCCAAGTAATGCGCGAGTTCTTAGGAGTATAGGAATTTTTATAAAGTTGCCAAGTAATACTCGAGATTTCCGGACTCTGATTTTAAATAAGGTGGCCAAATAATGCGCAAGTTCTTAGGAGTATAAGAATTTGTATAAAGTTGCCAAGTAATACGCGAGATATCCGTACTCTGACTTTAAGTAAGGTGGCCAAGTAATCCGCGAATTCTTAGGAGTATAAGAATTTTTCTATAGTGGCCAAGTAAGGTGCGAGATTTCCGGACTTTGACTTTAAGTAAGGTGGCCAAGTAATGCGCGAGTTCTTAAAAGTATAAGAATTTTTATAAAGTTGCCAAGTAATACGCGAGATATCCGTACTCTGACTTTAAGTAAGGTGGCCAAGTAATGCGCGAATTCTTAGGAGTATGATAATTTTTATAAAGTGACCAAGTAATGTGCCAGTTGTTAGCAGTATGCGAATTGGAATAAAGTGGCCAAGTAATACGCGAGATTTCCGGACTCTGACTTTAAATACGGTGGCCAAGTGAAGAGCGAATTCTTAGGAGTATAAGAATTTTTATAAAGTTGCCAAGTAATGCTCGAGATTTCCGGACTCTGACTTTAAGTAAGGTGGCCAAGTATCGCGCTAATTCTTAGGAGTATAAGAATTTTTCTAAAGTGGCCGAGTAAGGCGCGAGATTTCCGGACTTTGAATTTAAGAAGGGTGGCCACGTAATGCGCGAGTTCTTAGGAGTATGAGAATTTTTTTATTGTGTCCAAGTAATGCGCGAGTTGTTAGCAGTATTAGAATTTGTATAAAGTGGCCAAGTAATACGCGAGATTTCCGTACTCTGACTTTAATTAAGGTGGCCAAGTAATGCGCGAATTCGTAGGAGTATAAGAATTTTTATAAAGTGGCCAAGTAATCCGCGAATTCTTAGGAGTATAAGAATTTTTCTATAGTGGCCAAGTAAGGTGCGAGATTTCCGGACTTTGACTTTAAGTAAGGTGGCCAAGTAATGCGCGAGTTCTTAAAAGTATAAGAATTTTTATAAAGTTGCCAAGTAATACGCGAGATATCCGTACTCTGACTTTAAGTAAGGTGGACAAGTAATGCGCGAATTCGTAGGAGTATGATAATTTTTATAAAGTGACCAAGTAATGTGCCAGTTGTTAGCAGTATGCGAATTGGAATAAAGTGGCCAAGTAATACGCGAGATTTCCGGACTCTGACTTTAAATACGGTGGCCAAGTGAAGAGCGAATTCTTAGGAGTATAAGAATTTTTATAAAGTTGCCAAGTAATGCTCGAGATTTCCGGACTCTGACTTTAAGTAAGGTGGCCATGTATCGCGCTAATTCTTAGGAGTATAAGAATTTTTCTAAAGTGGCCGAGTAAGGCGCCAGATTTACGGACTTTGAATTTAAGAAGGGTGGCCACGTAATGCGCGAGTTCTTAGGAGTATGATAATTTTTATAAAGTGACCAAGTAATGTCCCAGTTGTTAGCAGTATGCGAATTGGAATAAAGTTGCCAAGTAATACGCGAGATATCCGGACTCTGACTTTAAGTAAGGTGGCCAAGTAATGCGCGAATTCGTAGGAGTATGATAATTTTTATAAAGTGGCCAAGTAATGCGCGAGTTCTTAGGAGTATAAGAATTTTTTTAAAGTGTCCAAATAATACGCGAGATATCCGTACTCTGACTTTAAGTAAGGTGGCCAAGTAATGCGCGAGTTCTTAAGAGTATGAGAATTTTTATAAGGGGCCTCGTAATACGCGAGTGAAACGAAGTCTGTCCTGAAAAGAGTGTTCAAGTAATGCGCGCATTCTTAGGAGTATACAAATTTTTGTAAAGTGGCCAAGTAATGCGCGAGATTTCCGGACTCTGACTTTAAGTAAGGTGGCCAAGTATCGCGCTAATTCTTAGGAGTATAAGAATTTTTCTAAAGTGGCCAAGTAATACTCGAGATTTCCGGACTCTGACTTTAAATAAGGTGGCCAAGTAATGCAATAATTCTTAGGAGTATGAGAATTTTAATAAAGTTGCCAAGTAATACGCGAGATATCCGTAACTCTGACTTTAAGTAAGGTGGCCAAATAATACGCGAATTCTTAGGAGTATGATAATTTTTATAAAGTGACCAAGTAATGTGCCAGTTGTTAGCAGTATGCGAATTGGAATAAAGTGACCAAGTAATACGCGAGATTTCCGGACTCTGACTTTAAGTAAGGTGGCCAAGTAATGCGCGAATTCGTAGGAGTATGATAATTTTTATAAAGTTGCCAAGTAATACGCGAGTTCTTAGGAGTATAAGAATTTTTTTAAAGTGTCCAAATAATACGCGAGATATCCGTACTCTGACTTTAAGTAAGGTGGCCAAGTAATGCGCGAGTTCTTAAGAGTATGAGAATTTTTATAAGTGGCCTCGTAATACGCGAGTGAAACGAAGTCTGTCCTGAAAAGAGTGTTCAAGTAATGCGCGAATTCTTAGGAGTATACAAATTTTTGTAAAGTGGCCAAGTAATGCGCGAGATTTCCGTATTCTGACACAAAGTAAGGTGGCCAAGTAATGCGCGAAGTCTTAGGAGTATAGGAATTTTTATAAAGTTGCCAAGTAATACGCGAGATATCCGTACTCTGACTTTAAGTAAGGTGGCCAAGTAATGCGCAAGTTCTTAGGAGTATATGAATTTGTATAAAGTTGCCAAGTAATACGCGAGATATCCGTACTCTGACTTTAAGTAAGGTGGCCAAGTAATGCGCGAATTCTTAGGAGTATAAGAATTTTTCTATAGTGGCCAAGTAAGGTGCGAGATTTCCGGACTTTGACTTTAAGTGAGGTGGCCAAATAATGCGCGAGTTCTTAAAATTATAAGAATTTTTATAAAGTTGCCAAGTAATACGCAAGATATCCGTACTCTGACTTTAAGTAAGGTGGCCAAGTAATGCGCGAATTCTTAGGAGTATGATAATTTTTATAAAGTGATTAAGTAATGCGCCAGTTGATAGCAGTATGCGAATTTGAATAAAGTGGCCAAGTAATACGCGAGATTTCCGGACTCTGACTTTAAGTAAGGTGGCCAAGTAATGCGCTAATTCTTAGGAGTATATGAATTTTTCTAAAGTGACCAAGTAAGGCGCGAGATTTCCGGACTTTGACTTTAAGAAGGGTGGTCAAGTAATGCGCGAGTTCGTAGGAGTATGATAATTTTTATAAAGTGGCCAAGTAGTATGCGAGGTTTCTGGACTCTGACTTTGAGTAAGGTGGCCAAGTAATGCGCTAATTCTTAGGAGTTTGCGAATTTTTATAAAGTGGCCAAGTAATACGCGAGATTTCCGGACTCTGACTTTAAATAAGGTGGCCAAGTAATGGGCGAATTCTTAGGAGTATAAGAATTTTTCTTAAGTGACCAAGTAAGGCGCGAGATTTCCGGACTTTGACTTTAAGAAGGGTGGCCAAGTAATGCGCGAGTTCTTAAACGTATAAGAATTTTTATAAAGTTGCCAAGTAATACGCGAGATACCCGTACTCTGACTTTAAGTAAGGTGGCCAAGTAATGCGCGAATTCGTAGGAGTATAAGAATTTTTATAAAGTGGCCAAGTAATGCGCGAATTCTTAGGAGTATGAGAATTTTTATAAAGTGGCCAAGTAATACGCGAGATTTCCGGACTCTGACTTTAAGTAAGGTGGCCAAGTAATGCGCTGAATCTTAGGAGTATGAGAATTTTTATAAAGTTGCCAAGTAATACGCGAGATATGCGTACTCTGACTTTAAGTAAGGTGGCCAAGTAATGCGCTAATGCTTAGGAGTATAAGAATTTTTATAAAGTGGCCAAGTAATACGCGAGATTTCCGGACTCTGACTTTAAGTAAGGTGGCCAAGTAATGCGCTAGTTCTTAGGAGTATAAGAATTTTTATAAAGTTGCCAAGTAATACGCGAGATATCCGTACTCTGACTTTAAGTAAGGTGGCCAAGTAATGCGCGAATTCTTAGGAGTATGATAATTTTTATAAAGTGACCAAGTAATGTGCCAGTTGTTAGCAGTATGCGAATTGGAATAAAGTGGCCAAGTAATACGCGAGATTTCCGGACTCTCACTTTAAATACGGTGGCCAAGTGAAGAGCGAATTCTTAGGAGTATAAGAATTTTTATAAAGTTGCCAAGTAATGCTCGAGATTTCCGGACTCTGACTTTAAGTAAGGTGGCCAAGTATCGCGCTAATTCTTAGGAGTATAAGAATTTTTCTAAAGTGGCCAAGTAAGGCGCGAGATTTCCGGACTTTGAATTTAAGAAGGGTGGCCACGTAATGCGCGAGTTCTTAGGAGTATGATAATTTTTATAAAGTGACCAAGTAATGCGCCAGTTGTTAGCAGTATGCGAATTGGAATAAAGTGGCCAAGTAATACGCGCGAGTTCCGGACACAGACTTTAAGTAAGGTGGACAAGTAATGCGCGAATTCGTAGGAGTATAAGAATTTTTATAAAGTGGCCAAGTAATCCGCGAATTCTTAGGAGTATAAGAATTTTTCTATAGTGGCCAAGTAAGGTGCGAGATTTCCGGACTTTGACTTTAAGTAAGGTGGCCAAGTAATGCGCGAGTTCTTAAAAGTATAAGAATTTTTATAAAGTTGCCAAGTAATACGCGAGATATCCGTACTCTGACTTTAAGTAAGGTGGACAAGTAATGCGCGAATTCTTAGGAGTATGATAATTTTTATAAAGTGACCAAGTAATGTGCCAGTTGTTAGCAGTATGCGAATTGGAATAAAGTGGCCAAGTAATACGCGAGATTTCCGGACTCTGACTTTAAATACGGTGGCCAAGTGAAGAGCGAATTCTTAGGAGTATAAGAATTTTTATAAAGTTGCCAAGTAATGCTCGAGATTTCCGGACTCTGACTTTAAGTAAGGTGGCCAAGTATCGCGCTAATTCTTAGGAGTATAAGAATTTTTCTAAAGTGGCCGAGTAAGGCGCGAGATTTCCGGACTTTGAATTTAAGAAGGGTGGCCACGTAATGCGCGAATTCTTAGGAGTATGATAATTTTTATAAAGTGACCAAGTAATGTCCCAGTTGTTAGCAGTATGCGAATTGGAATAAAGTGGCCAAGTAATACGCGAGATTTCCGGACTCTGACTTTAAGTAAGGTGGCCAAGTAATGCGCGAATTCGTAGGAGTATGATAATTTTTATAAAGTGGCCAAGTAATGCGCGAGTTCTTAGGAGTATAAGAATTTTTTTAAAGTGTCCAAATAATACGCGAGATATCCGTACTCTGACTTTAAGTAAGGTGGCCAAGTAATGCGCGAGTTCTTAAGAGTATGAGAATTTTTATAAGGGGCCTCGTAATACGCGAGTGAAACGAAGTCTGTCCTGAAAAGAGTGTTCAAGTAATGCGCGCATTCTTAGGAGTATACAAATTTTTGTAAAGTGGCCAAGTAATGCGCGAGATTTCCGGACTCTGACTTTAAGTAAGGTGGCCAAGTATCGCGCTAATTCTTAGGAGTATAAGAATTTTTCTAAAGTGGCCAAGTAATACTCGAGATTTCCGGACTCTGACTTTAAATAAGGTGGCCAAGTAATGCAATAATTCTTAGGAGTATGAGAATTTTAATAAAGTTGCCAAGTAATACGCGAGATATCCGTAACTCTGACTTTAAGTAAGGTGGCCAAATAATACGCGAATTCTTAGGAGTATGATAATTTTTATAAAGTGACCAAGTAATGTGCCAGTTGTTAGCAGTATGCGAATTGGAATAAAGTGACCAAGTAATACGCGAGATATCCGGACTCTGACTTTAAGTAAGGTGGCCAAGTAATGCGCGAAGTCTTAGGAGTATAGGAATTTTTATAAAGTTGCCAAGTAATACGCGAGTTCTTAGGAGTATAAGAATTTTTTTAAAGTGTCCAAATAATACGCGAGATATCCGTACTCTGACTTTAAGTAAGGTGGCCAAGTAATGCGCGAGTTCTTAAGAGTATGAGAATTTTTATAAGTGGCCTCGTAATACGCGAGTGAAACGAAGTCTGTCCTGAAAAGAGTGTTCAAGTAATGCGCGAATTCTTAGGAGTATACAAATTTTTGTAAAGTGGCCAAGTAATGCGCGAGATTTCCGTATTCTGACACAAAGTAAGGTGGCCAAGTAATGCGCGAAGTCTTAGGAGTATAGGAATTTTTATAAAGTTGCCAAGTAATACGCGAGATATCCGGACTCTGACTTTAAGTAAGGTGGCCAAGTAATGCGCAAGTTCTTAGGAGTATATGAATTTGTATAAAGTTGCCAAGTAATACGCGAGATATCCGTACTCTGACTTTAAGTAAGGTGGCCAAGTAATGCGCGAATTCTTAGGAGTATAAGAATTTTTCTATAGTGGCCAAGTAAGGTGCGAGATTTCCGGACTTTGACTTTAGGTAAGGTGGACAAGTAATGCGCGAGTTCATAAAAGTATAAGAATTTTTATAAAGTTGCCAAGTAATACGCAAGATATCCGTACTCTGACTTTAAGTAAGGTGGCCAAGTAATGCGCGAATTCTTAGGAGTATGATAATTTTTATAAAGTGATTAAGTAATGCGCCAGTTGATAGCAGTATGCGAATTTGAATAAAGTGGCCAAGTAATACGCGAGATTTCCGGACTCTGACTTTAAATAAGGTGGCCAAGTAATGCGCTAATTCTTAGGAGTATATGAATTTTTCTAAAGTGACCAAGTAAGGCGCGAGATTTCCGGACTTTGACTTTAAGAAGGGTGGTCAAGTAATGCGCGAGTTCGTAGGAGTATGATAATTTTTATAAAGTGTCCAAGTAGTATGCGAGGTTTCTGGACTCTGACTTTAAGTAAGGTGGCCAAGTAATGCGCTAATTCTTAGGAGTTTGCGAATTTTTATAAAGTGGCCCAGTAATACGCGAGATTTCCGGACTCTGACTTTAAGTAAGGTGGCCAAGTAATGCGCTAATTCTTAGGAGTATAAGAATTTTTCTAAAGTGACCAAGTAAGGCGCGAGATTTCCGGACTTTGAATTTAAGAAGGGTGGCCAAGTAATGCGCGAGTTCTTAAACGTATAAGAATTTTTATAAAGTTGCCAAGTAATACGCGAGATACCCGTACTCTGATTTTAAGTAAGGTGGTCAAGTAATGCGCGAATTCGTAGGAGTATGATAATTTTTATAAAGTGGCCAAGTAATGCGCGAATTATTAGGAGTATGAGAATTTTTATAAAGTGGCCAAGTAATACGCGAGATTTCCGGACTCTGACTTTAAGTAAGGTGGCCAAGTAATGCGCGAATTCTTAGGAGTATGAGAATATTTATAAAGTTGCCAAGTAATACGCGAGATATGCGTACTCTGACTTTAAGTAAGGTGGCCAAGTAATGCGCTAATTCTTAGGAGTTTGCGAATTTTTATAAAGTGGCCAAGTAAAATGCGAGATTTCCGGACTCTGACTTTAAATAAGGTGGCCAAGTAATGAGCGAATTCTTAGGAGTATAAGAATTTTTATAAAGTTGCCAAGTAATACGCGATATATCCGTACTCTGACTTTAAGTAAGGTGGCCAAGTAATGCGCGAGTTCTTAAGAGTATAAGAATTTTTAAAAGTGGCCTCGTAATACGCGAGTGAAACGAAGTCTGTCCTGAAAAGAGTGTCCAAGTAATGCGCGAATTCTTAGGAGTATAAGAATTTTTATAAAGTGGCCAAGTAATGAGCGAGATTTCCGTATTCTGACTCAAAGTAAGGTGGCCAAGTAATGCGCGAAGTCTTAGGAGTATAAGAATTTT
Source organism: Diplolepis rosae (assembly GCA_030998225.1). Lineage (NCBI taxonomy): Eukaryota > Metazoa > Arthropoda > Insecta > Hymenoptera > Diplolepididae > Diplolepis > Diplolepis rosae. The sequence continues at coordinate 899,479 of JAPYXD010000684.1, read as the reverse complement.
TATAAAGTGGCCAAGTAATGCGCGAGATTTCCGTACTCTGACTTTAAGTAAGGTGGCCAAGTAATGCGCGAGTTCTTAGGAGTATAAGAATTTTTATAAAGTTGCCAAGTAATACTCGAGATTTCCGGACTCTGATTTTAAATAAGGTGGCCAAATAATGCGCAAGTTCTTAGGAGTATAAGAATTTGTATAAAGTTGCCAAGTAATACGCGAGATATCCGTACTCTGACTTTAAGTAAGGTGGCCAAGTAATGCGCGAATTCTTAGGAGTATAAGAATTTTTCTATAGTGGCCAAGTAAGGTGCGAGATTTCCGGACTTTGACTTTAAATAAGGTGGCCAAGTAATGCGCTAATTCTTAGGAGTATGAGAATTTTAATAAAGTTGCCAAGTAATACGCGAGATTTCCGGACTCTGACATTAAATAAGGTGGACAAGTAATGCGCGAATTCTTAGGAGTATAAGAATTTTTATAAAGTTGCCAAGTAATACGCGATATATCCGTACTCTGACTTTAAGTAAGGTGGCCAAGTAATGCGCGAGTTCTTAGGAGTATAGGAATTTTTATAAAGTTGCCAAGTAATACTCGAGATTTCCGTACTCTGACTTTAAGTAAGGTGGCCAAGTAATGCGCTAATTCTTAGGAGTATAAGAATTTTTCTAAAGTGGCCAAGTAATACTCGAGATTTCCGGACTCTGACTTTAAATAAGGTGGCCAAGTAATGCGCTAATTCTTAGGAGTATGAGAATTTTAATAAAGTTGCCAAGTAATACGCGAGATATCCGTAACTCTGACTTTAAGTAAGGTGGCCAAATAATACGCGAATTCTTAGGAGTATGATAATTTTTATAAAGTGACCAAGTAATGTGCCAGTTGTTAGCAGTATGCGAATTGGAATAAAGTGGCCAAGTAATACGCGAGATTTCCGGACTCTGACTTTAAGTAAGGTGGCCAAGTAATGCGCGAATTCGTAGGAGTATGATAATTTTTATAAAGTGGCCAAGTAATGCGCGAGTTCTTAAAAGTATAAGAATTTTTATAAAGTTGCCAAGTAATACGCGAGATATCCGTACTCTGACTTTAGGTAAGGTGGACAAGTAATGCGCGAGTCCTTAAGAGTATGAGAATTTTTCTAAAGTGGCCATGTAAGGTGCGAGATTTCCGGACTTTGAATTTAAGAAGGGTGGCCACGTAATGCGCGAATTCTTAGGAGTATGATAATTTTTATATCGTGACCAAGTAATGTGCCAGTTGTTAGCAGTATGCGAATTGTAATAAAGTGGCCAAGTAATACGCGAGATTTCCGGACTCTGACTTTAAGTAAGGTGGCCAAGTAATGCGCGAATTCGTAGGAGTATGATAATTTTTATAAAGTGGCCAAGTAATGCGCGAGTTCTTAGGAGTATAAGAATTTTTTAAAGTGTCCAAATAATAAGCGAGATATCCGTACTCTGACTGTAAGTAAGGTGGCCAAGTAATGCGCGAGTTCTTAAGAGTATGAGAATTTTTATAAGTGGCCTCGTAATACGCGAGTGAAACGAAGTCTGTCCTGAAAAGAGTGTTCAAGTAATGCGCGAATTCTTAGGAGTATACATATTTTTGTAAAGTGGCCAAGTAATGCGCGAGATTTCCGGACTCTGACTTTAAGTAAGGTGGCCAAGTAATGCGCGAATTCTTAGGAGTATAAGAATTTTTCTAAAGTGGCCAAGTAATGTGCCAGTTGTTAGCAGTATGCGAATTGGAATAAAGTGGCCAAGTAATACGAGAGATTTCCGGACTCTGACTTCAAATAAGGTGGCCAAGTAATGCGCTAATTCTTAAGAGTATGAGAATTTTTTAAAGTGTCCAAATAATAAGCGAAATATCCGTACTCTGACTGTAAGTAAGGTGGCCAAGTAATGCGCGAGTTCTTAAGAGTATGAGAATTTTTATAAGTGGCCTCGTAATACGCGAGTGAAACGAAGTCTGTCCTGAAAAGAGTGTTCAAGTAATGCGCGAATTCTTAGGAGTATACAAATTTTTGTAAAGTGACCAAGTAATGTGCCAGTTGTTAGCAGTATGCGAATTGGAATAAAGTGGCCAAGTAATACGCGAGGATTCCGGACTCTGACTTTAAGTAAGGTGGACAAGTAATGCGCGAATTCGTAGGAGTATAAGAATTTTTATAAAGTGGCCAAGTAATCCGCGAATTCTTAGGAGTATAAGAATTTTTCTATAGTGGCCAAGTAAGGTGCGAGATTTCCGGACTTTGACTTTAAGTAAGGTGGCCAAGTAATGCGCGAGTTCTTAAAAGTATAAGAATTTTTATAAAGTTGCCAAGTAATACGCGAGATATCCGTACTCTGACTTTAAGTAAGGTGGCCAAGTAATGCGCGAGTTCTTAGGAGTATCATAATTTTTATAAAGTGACCAAGTAATGTGCCAGTTGTTAGCAGTATGCGAATTGGAATAAAGTGGCCAAGTAATGCGCGAGATTTCCGGACTCTGACTTTAAGTAAGGTGGTCAAGTAATGCGCGAGTTCGTAGGAGTATGATAATTTTTATAAAGTGGCCAAGTAATGCGCGAGTTCTTAGGAGTATGAGAATTTTTATAAAGTGTCCAAATAATAAGCGAGATATCCGTACTCTGACTGTAATTAAGGTGGCCAAGTAATGCGCGAGTTCTTAAGAGTATGAGAATTTTTATAAGTGGCCTCGTAATACGCGAGTGAAACGAAGTCTGTCCTGAAAAGAGTGTTCAAGTAATGCGCGAATTCTTAGGAGTATACAAATTTTTGTAAAGTGGCCAAGTAATGCGCGAGATTTCCGGACTCTGACTTTAAGTAAGGTGGCCACGTAATGCGCTAATTCTTAGGAGTATAAGAATTTTTCTAAAGTGGCCAAGTAATGTGCCAGTTGTTAGCAGTATGCGAATTGGAATAAAGTGGCCAAGTAATACGAGAGATTTCCGGACTCTGACTTCAAATAAGGTGGCCAAGTAATGCGCTAATTCTTAAGAGTATGAGAATTTTAATAAAGTCTCCATGTAATACGCGAGATATGCGTACTCTGACTTTAAGTAAGGTGGCCAAGTAATGCGCGAATTCTTAGGAGTATAAGAATTTTTCTAAAGTGGCCAAGTAAGGCGCGAGATTTCCGGACTTTGACTTTAAGTAAGGTGGCCAAATAATGCGCGAGTTCTTAAAATTATAAGAATTTTTATAAAGTTGCCAAGTAATACGCGATATATCCGTACTCTGACTTTAAGTAAGGTGGCCAAGTAATGCGCGAGTTCTTAAGAGTATAAGAATTTTTAAAAGTGGCCTCGTAATACGCGAGTGAAACGAAGTCTGTCCTGAAAAGAGTGTCCAAGTAATGCGCGAATTCTTAGGAGTATAAGAATTTTTATAAAGTGGCCAAGTAATGAGCGAGATTTCCGTATTCTGACTCAAAGTAAGGTGGCCAAGTAATGCGCGAAGTCTTAGGAGTATAAGAATTTTTATAAAGTTGCCAAGTAATACGCGAGATATCCGTACTCTGACTTTAAGTAAGGTGGCCAAGTAATGCGCGAGTTCTTAGGAGTATAGGAATTTTTATAAAGTTGCCAAGTAATACTCGAGATTTCCGTACTCTGACTTTAAGTAAGGTGGCCAAGTAATGCGCGAATTCGTAGGAGTATAAGAATTTTTCTAAAGTGGCCAAGTAAGGCGCTAGTTCTTAGGAGTATAAGAATTTTTATAAAGTGTCCAAATAATAAGCGAGATATCCGTACTCTGACTGTATGTAAGGTGGCCAAGTAATGCGCGAGTTCTTAAAAGTATGAGAATTTTTATAAGTGGCCTCGTAATACGCGAGTAAAACAAAGTCTGTCTTGAAAAGAGTGTCCAAGTAATGCGCGAATTCTTAGGAGTATATAAATTTTTATAAAGTGGCCAAGTAATGCGCGAGGTTTCCGGACTCTGACTTTAAGTAAGGTGGCCAAGTAATGCGCGAATTCTTAGGAGTATTAGAATTTTTCTAAAGTGGCCAAGTAATGTGCCAGTTGTTAGCAGTATGCGAATTGGAATAAAGTGGCCAAGTAATACGAGAGATTTCCGGACTCTGACTTCAAATAAGGTGGCCAAGTAATGCGCTAATTCTTAAGAGTATGAGAATTTTTTAAAGTGTCCAAATAATAAGCGAAATATCCGTACTCTGACTGTAAGTAAGGTGGCCAAGTAATGCGCGAGTTCTTAAGAGTATGAGAATTTTTATAAGTGGCCTCGTAATACGCGAGTGAAACGAAGTCTGTCCTGAAAAGAGTGTTCAAGTAATGCGCGAATTCTTAGGAGTATACAAATTTTTGTAAAGTGACCAAGTAATGTGCCAGTTGTTAGCAGTATGCGAATTGGAATAAAGTTGCCAAGTAATACGCGAGATATCCGTACTCTGACTTTAAGTAAGGTGGCCAAGTAATGCGCGAATTCGTAGGAGTATAAGAATTTTTATAAAGTGGCCAAGTAATTCGCGAATTCTTAGGAGTATAAGAATTTTTCTATAGTGGCCAAGTAAGGTGCGAGATTTCCGGACTTTGACTTTAAGTAAGGTGGCCAAGTAATGCGCGAGTTCTTAAAAGTATAAGAATTTTTATAAAGTTGCCAAGTAATACGCGAGATACCCGTACTCTGACTTTAAGTAAGGTGGCCAAGTAATGCGCGAATTCTTAGGAGTATGATAATTTTTATAAAGTGACCAAGTAATGTGCCAGTTGTTAGCAGTATGCGAATTGGAATAAAGTGGCCTAGTAATACGCGAGATTTCCGGACTCTGACTTTAAGTAAGGTGACCAAGTAATGCGCGAATTCGTAGGAGTATGATAATTTTTATAAAGTGGCCAAGTAATGCGCGAGTTCTTAGGAGTATAAGAATTTTTTAAAGTGTCCAAATAATAAGCGAGATATCCGTACTCTGACTGTAAGTAAGGTGGCCAAGTAATGCGCGAGTTCTTAAAAGTATGAGAATTTTTATAAGTGGCCTCGTAATACGCGAGTAAAACAAAGTCTGTCTTGAAAAGAGTGTCCAAGTAATGCGCGAATTCTTAGGAGTATATAAATTTTTATAAAGTGGCCAAGTAATGCGCGAGGTTTCCGGACTCTGACTTTAAGTAAGGTGGCCAAGTAAAGCGCTAATTCTTAGGAGTATAAGAATTTTTATAAAGTTGCCAAGTAATGTGCCAGTTGTTAGCAGTATGCGAATTGGAATAAAGTGGCCAAGTAATACGAGAGATTTCCGGACTCTGACTTCAAATAAGGTGGCCAAGTAATGCGCTAATTCTTAAGAGTATGAGAATTTTAATAAAGTCTCCATGTAATACGCGAGATATCCGTACTCTGACTTTAAGTAAGGTGGCCAAGTAATGCGCGAATTCTTAGGAGTATAAGAATTTTTCTAAAGTGGCCAAGTAAGGCGCGAGATTTCCGGACTTTGACTTTAAGTAAGGTGGCCAAGTAATGCGCGAGTTCTTAAAAGTATACGAATTTTTATAAAGTTGCCAAGTAATACGCGAGATATCCGTACTCTGACTTTAAGTAAGGTGGCCAAGTAATGCGCGAGTTCTTAAGAGTATAAGAATTTTTAAAAGTGGCCTCGTAATACGCGAGTGAAACGAAGTCTGTCCTGAAAAGAGTGTCCAAGTAATGCGCGAATTCTTAGGAGTATAAGAATTTTTATAAAGTGGCCAAGTAATGAGCGAGATTTCCGTATTCTGACTCAAAGTAAGGTGGCCAAGTAATGCGCAAATTCTTAGGAGTATAAGAATTTTTATAAAGTTGCCAAGTAATACGCGATATATCCGTACTCTGACTTTAAGTAAGGTGGCCAAGTAATGCGCGAAGTCTTAGGAGTATAGGAATTTTTATAAAGTTGCCAAGTAATACGCGAGATATCCGGACTCTGACTTTAAGTAAGGTGGCCAAGTAATGCGCGAATTCGTAGGAGTATGATAATTTTTATAAAGTGGCCAAGTAATGCGCGAGTTCTTAGGAGTATGATAATTTTTATAAAGTGACCAAGTAATGTGCCAGTTGTTAGCAGTATGCGAATTGGAATAAAGTGGCCAAGTAATACGAGAGATTTCCGGACTCTGACTTCAAATAAGGTGGCCAAGTAATGCGCTAATTCTTAAGAGTATAAGAATTTTTTTAAAGTGTCCAAATAATACGCGAGATATCCGTACTCTGACTTTAAGTAAGGTGGCCAAGTAATGCGCGAGTTCTTAAGAGTATGAGAATTTTTATAAGGGGCCTCGTAATACGCGAGTGAAACGAAGTCTGTCCTGAAAAGAGTGTTCAAGTAATGCGCGCATTCTTAGGAGTATACAAATTTTTGTAAAGTGACCAAGTAATGTGCCAGTTGTTAGCAGTATGCGAATTGGAATAAAGTGGCCAAGTAATACGCGAGATTTCCGGACTCTGACTTTAAGTAAGGTGGCCAAGTAATGCGCGAATTCGTAGGAGTATAAGAATTTTTATAAAGTGGCCAAGTAATTCGCGAATTCTTAGGAGTATAAGAATTTTTCTATAGTGGCCAAGTAAGGTGCGAGATTTCCGGACTTTGACTTTAAGTAAGGTGGCCAAGTAATGCGCGAGTTCTTAAAAGTATAAGAATTTTTATAAAGTTGCCAAGTAATACGCGAGATATCCGTACTCTGACTTTAAGTAAGGTGGCCAAGTAATGCGCGAATTCTTAGGAGTATGATAATTTTTATAAAGTGACCAAGTAATGTGCCAGTTGTTAGCAGTATGCGAATTGGAATAAAGTGGCCAAGTAATACGCGAGATTTCCGGACTCTGACTTTAAGTAAGGTGGCCAAGTAATGCGCGAATTCGTAGGAGTATGATAATTTTTATAAAGTGGCCAAGTAATGCGCGAGTTCTTAGGAGTATAAGAATTTTTTAAAGTGTCCAAATAATAAGCGAGATATCCGTACTCTGACTGTAAGTAAGGTGGCCAAGTAATGCGCGAGGTCTTAATAGTATGAGAATTTTTATAAGTGGCCTCGTAATACGCGAGTAAAACGAAGTCTGTCCTGAAAAGAGTGTTCAAGTAATGCGCGCATTCTTAGGAGTATACAAATTTTTGTAAAGTGGCCAAGTAATGCGCGAGATTTCCGGACTCTGACTTTAAGTAAGGTGGCCAAGTAATGCGCTAATTCTTAGGAGTATAAGAATTTTTCTAAAGTGGACAAGTAATGTGCCAGTTGTTAGCAGTATGCGAATTGGAATAAAGTGGCCAAGTAATACGAGAGATTTCCGGACTCTGACTTCAAATAAGGTGGCCAAGTAATGCGCTAATTCTTAAGAGTATGAGAATTTTAATAAAGTCTCCATGTAATACGCGAGATATCCGTACTCTGACTTTAAGTAAGGTGGCCAAGTAATGCGCGAATTCTTAGGAGTATAAGAATTTTTCTAAAGTGGCCAAGTAAGGCGCGAGATTTCCGGACTTTGACTTTAAGTGAGGTGGCCAAATAATGCGCGAGTTCTTAAACGTATAAGAATTTTTATAAAGTTGCCAAGTAATACGCGATATATCCGTACTCTGACTTTAAGTAAGGTGGCCAAGTAATGCGCGAGTTCTTAAGAGTATAAGAATTTTTAAAAGTGGCCTCGTAATACGCGAGTGAAACGAAGTCTGTCCTGAAAAGAGTGTCCAAGTAATGCGCGAATTCTTAGGAGTATAAGAATTTTTATAAAGTGGCCAAGTAATGAGCGAGATTTCCGTATTCTGACTCAAAGTAAGGTGGCCAAGTAATGCGCAAATTCTTAGGAGTATAAGAATTTTTCTCAAGTGGCCAAGTAATGCGCGAGATTTCCGTACTCTGACTTTAAGTAAGGTGGCCAAGTAATGCGCGAGTTCTTAGGAGTATAGGAATTTTTATAAAGTTGCCAAGTAATACTCGAGATTTCCGGACTCTGATTTTAAATAAGGTGGCCAAATAATGCGCAAGTTCTTAGGAGTATAATAATTTGTATAAAGTTGCCAAGTAATACGCGAGATATCCGTACTCTGACTTTAAGTAAGGTGGCCAAGTAATGCGCGAATTCTTAGGAGTATAAGAATTTTTCTATAGTGGCCAAGTAAGGTGCGAGATTTCCGGACTTTGACTTTAAGTAAGGTGGCCAAGTAATGCGCGAGTTCTTAAAAGTATAAGAATTTTTATAAAGTTGCCAAGTAATACGCGAGATATCCGTACTCTGACTTTAAGTAAGGTGGCCAAGTAATGCGCGAATTCTTAGGAGTATGATAATTTTTATACAGTGACCAAGTAATGTGCCAGTTGTTAGCAGTATGCGAATTGGAATAAAGTGGCCAAGTAATACGCGAGATTTCCGGACTCTGACTTTAAGTAAGGTGGCCAAGTAATGCGCGAGTTCGTAGGAGTATGATAATTTTTATAAAGTGGCCAAGTAATGCGCGAGTTCTTAGGAGTATAAGAATTTTTTAAAGTTTCCAATTAATACGCGAGATATCCGTACTCTGACTTTAAGTAAGGTGGCCAAGTAATGCGCGAGTTCTTAAGAGTATGAGAATTTTTATAAGGGGCCTCGTAATACGCGAGTGAAACGAAGTCTGTCCTGAAAAGAGTGTCCAAGTAATGCGCGAATTCTTAGGAGTATAAGAATTTTAATCGTGGCCAAGTAATACGCAAGCTTTCCGGACTCTGAATTTAAGTAAGGTGGCCAAGTAATGCGCTAATTCTTAGGAGTATAAGAATTTTTCTAAAGTGGCCAAGTAATACTCGAGATTTTACTCTGACTTTAAATAAGGTGGCCAAGTAATGCAATAATTCTTAGGAGAATGAGAATTTTAATAAAGTTGCGAAGTAATACGCGAGATATCCGTAACTCTGACTTTAGGTAAGGTGGCCAAATAATACGCGAATTCTTAGGAGTATGATAATTTTTATAAAGTGACCAAGTAATGTGCCAGTTGTTAGCAGTATGCGAATTGGAATAAAGCGGCCAAGTAATACGCGAGATTTCCGTACTCTGACTTTAAGTAAGGTGGCCAAGTAATGCGCGAATTCTTAGGAGTATAAGAATTTATCTAAAGTGGCCAAGTAAGGCGCGAGATTTCCGGACTTTGACTTTAAGTAAGGTGACCAAATAATGCGCGAGTTCTTAAAATTATAAAAATTTTTATAAAGTTGCCAAGTAATACGCGATATATCCGTACTCTGACTTTCAGTAAGGTGGCCAAGTAATGCGCGAGTTCTTAAGAGTATAAGAATTTTTAAAAGTGGCCTCGTAATACGCGAGTGAAACGAAGTCTGTCCTGAAAAGAGTGTCCAAGTAATGCGCGAATTCTTAGGAGTATAAGAATTTTTATAAAGTGGCCAAGTAATGAGCGAGATTTCCGTATTCTGACTCAAAGTAAGGTGGCCAAGTAATGCGCGAAGTCTTAGGAGTATAAGAATTTTTATAAAGTGGCCAAGTAATGCGCGAGATTTCCGTACTCTGACTTTAAGTAAGGTGGCCAAGTAATGCGCTAATTCTTAGGAGTATAAGAATTTTTCTAAAGTGGCCAAGTAAGGAGCGAGATTTCCGGACTTTGACTTTAAGTAAGGTGTCCAAGTAATGCGCGAGTTCTTAAAAGTATAAGAATTTTTATAAAGTTGCCAAGTAATACGCGAGATATCCGTACTCTGACTTTAAGTAAGGTGGCCAAGTAATGCGCGAATTCTTAGGAGTATGATAATTTTTATAAAGTGACCAAGTAATGTGCCAGTTGTTAGCAGTATGCGAATTGGAATAAAGTGGCCAAGTAATACGCGAGATTTCCAGACTCTGACTTTAAATACGGTGGCCAAGTGAAGAGCGAATTCTTAGGAGTATAAGAATTTTTATAAAGTTGCCAAGTAATGCGTGAGATTTCCGGACTCTGACTTTAAGTAAGGTGGCCAAGTATCGCGCTAATTCTTAGGAGTATAAGAATTTTTCTAAAGTGGCCAAGTAAGGCGCGAGATTTCCGGACTTTGAATTTAAGAAGGGTGGCCACGTAATGCGCGAATTCTTAGGAGTATGATAATTTTTATAAAGTGACCAAGTAATGTGCCAGTTGTTAGCAGAATGCGAATTTGAATAAAGTGGCCAAGTAATACGCGAGATTTCCGGACTCTGACTTTAAGTAAGGTGGCCATGTAATGCGCGAATTCGTAGGAGTATGATAATTTTTATAAAGTGGCCAAGTAATGCGCGAATTCTTAGGAGTATAAGAATTCTTCTATAGTGGCCAAGTAAGGTGCGAGATTTCCGGACATTGACTTTAAGTATGGTGGCCAAGTAATGCGCTAGTTCTTAAAAGTATAAGAATTTTTATAAAGTTGCCAAGTAATACGCGAGATACCCGTACTCTGACTTTAAGTAAGGTGGCCAAGTAATGCGCGAATTCGTAGGAGTATGATAATTTTTATAAAGTGACCAAGTAATGTGCCAGTTGTTAGCAGTATGCGAATTGGAATACAGTGGCCAAGTAATATGCGAGATTCCCGGACTCTGACTTTAAGTAAGGTGGCCAAGTAATGCGCGAATTCGTAGGAGTATGATAATTTTTATAAAGTGGCCAAGTAATGCGCGAGTTCTTAGGAGTATAAGAATTTTTTAAAGTGTCCAAATAATAAGCGAGATATCCGTACTCTGACTGTAAGTAAGGTGGCCAAGTAATGCGCGAGTTCTTAAGAGTATGAGAATTTTTATAAGGGGCCTCGTAATACGCGAGTGAAACGAAGTCTGTCCTGAAAAGAGTGTTCAAGTAATGCGCGCATTCTTAGGAGTATACAAATTTTTGTAAAGTGGCCAAGTAATGCGCGAGGTTTCCGGACTCTGACTTTAAGTAAGGTGGCCAAGTAATGCGCTAATTCTTAGGAGTATAAGAATTTTTCTAAAGTGGCCAAGTAATGTGCCAGTTGTTAGTAGTATGCGAATTGGAATAAAGTGGCCAAGTAATACGAGAGATTTCCGGACTCTGACTTCAAATAAGGTGGCCAAGTAATGCGCTAATTCTTAAGAGTATGAGAATTTTAATAAAGTCTCCATGTAATACGCGAGATATCCGTACTCTGACTTTAAGTAAGGTGGCCAAGTAATGCGCGAATTCTTAGGAGTATAAGAATTTTTCTAAAGTGGCCAAGTAAGGCGCGAGATTTCCGGACTTTGACTTTAAGTAAGGTGGCCAAGTAATGCGCGAGTTCTTAAAAGTATAAGAATTTTTATAAAGTTGCCAAGTAATACGCGATATATCCGTACTCTGACTTTAAGTAAGGTGGCCAAGTAATGCGCGAGTTCTTAAGAGTATAAGAATTTTTAAAAGTGGCCTCGTAATACGCGAGTGAAACGAAGTCTGTCCTGAAAAGAGTGTCCAAGTAATGCGCGAATTCTTAGGAGTATAAGAATTTTTATAAAGTGGCCAAGTAATGAGCGAGATTTCCGTATTCTGACTCAAAGTAAGGTGGCCAAGTAATGCGCGAAGTCTTAGGAGTATAAGAATTTTTCTAAAGTGGTCAAGTAGTACGCGAGATTTCCGTACTCTGACTTTAAGTAAGGTGGCCAAGTAATGCGCGAGTTCTTAGGAGTATAGGAATTTTTATAAAGTTGCCAAGTAATACTCGAGATTTCCGGACTCTGATTTTAAATAAGGTGGCCAAATAATGCGCAAGTTCTTAGGAGTATAAGAATTTGTATAAAGTTGCCAAGTAATACGCGAGATATCCGTACTCTGACTTTAAGTAAGGTGGCCAAGTAATCCGCGAATTCTTAGGAGTATAAGAATTTTTCTATAGTGGCCAAGTAAGGTGCGAGATTTCCGGACTTTGACTTTAAGTAAGGTGGCCAAGTAATGCGCGAGTTCTTAAAAGTATAAGAATTTTTATAAAGTTGCCAAGTAATACGTGAGATATCCGTACTCTGACTTTAAGTAAGGTGGCCAAGTAATGCTCGAATTCTTAGGAGTATGATAATTTTTATAAAGTGACCAAGTAATGTGCCAGTTGTTAGCAGTATGCGAATTGGAATAAAGTGGCCAAGTAATACGCGAGATTTCCGGACTCTGACTTTAAGTAAGGTGGCCAAGTAATGCGCGAATTCGTAGGAGTATGATAATTTTTATAAAGTGGCCAAGTAATGCGCGAGTTCTTAGGAGTATAAGAATTTTTTTAAAGTGTCCAATTAATAAGCGAGATATCCGTACTCTGACTTTAAGTAAGGTGGCCAAGTAATGCGCGAGTTCTTAAGAGTATGAGAATTTTTATAAGTGGCCTCGTAATACGCGAGTGAAACGAAGTCTGTCCTGAAAAGAGTGTTCAAGTAATGCGCGAATTCTTAGGAGTATACAAATTTTTGTAAAGTGGCCAAGTAATGCGTGAGGTTTCCGCACTCTGACTTTAAGTAAGGTGGCCAAGTAATGCGCTAATTCTTAGGAGTATACGAATTTTTCTAAAGTGGCCAAGTAATACTCGAGATTTTACTCTGACTTTAAATAAGGTGGCCAAGTAATGCAATAATTCTTAGGAGTATGAGAATTTGAATATAGTGGCCAAGTAATACGCGAGATATCCGTAACTCTGACTTTAAGTAAGGTGGCCAAATAATACGCGAATTCTTAGGAGTATGATAATTTTTATAATGTGCCCAAGTAATGTGCCAGTTGTTAGCAGTATGAGAATTTGAATAAAGTGGCCAAGTAATACGCGAGATTTCCGGACTCTGACTTTAAGTAAGGTGGCCAAGTAATGCGCGAGTTCTTAAAAGTATACGAATTTTTATAAAGTTGCCAAGTAATACGCGAGATATGCGTACTCTGACTTTAAGTAAGGTGGCCAAGTAATGCGCGAATTCTTAGGAGTATAAGAATTTTTCTAAAGTGGCCAAGTAAGGCGCGAGATTTCCGGACTTTGACTTTAAGTAAGGTGGCCAAATAATGCGCGAGTTCTTAAAATTATAAGAATTTTTATAAAGTTGCCAAGTAATACGCGATATATCCGTACTCTGACTTTAAGTAAGGTGGCCAAGTAATGCGCGAGTTCTTAAGAGTATAAGAATTTTTAAAAGTGGCCTCGTAATACGCGAGTGAAACGAAGTCTGTCCTGAAAAGAGTGTCCAAGTAATGCGCGAATTCTTAGGAGTATAAGAATTTTTATAAAGTGGCCAAGTAATGAGCGAGATTTCCGTATTCTGACTCAAAGTAAGGTGGCCATGTAATGCGCGAAGTCTTAGGAGTATAAGAATTTTTATAAAGTGGCCAAGTAATGCGCGAGATTTCCGTACTCTGACTTTAAGTAAGGTGGCCAAGTAATGCGCGAATTCTTAGGAGTATAAGAATTTTTCTATAGTGGCCAAGTAAGGTGCGAGATTTCCGGACTTTGACTTTAAGTAAGGTGGCCAAGTAATGCGCGAGTTCTTAAAAGTATAAGAATTTTTATAAAGTTGCCAAGTAATACGCGAGATATCCGTACTCTGACTTTAAGTAAGGTGGCCAAGTAATGCGCGAATTCTTAGGAGTATGATAATTTTTATAAAGTGACCAAGTAATGTGCCAGTTGTTAGCAGTATGCGAATTGGAATAAAGTGGCCAAGTAATACGCGAGATTTCCAGACTCTGACTTTAAATACGGTGGCCAAGTGAAGAACGAATTCTTAGGAGTATAAGAATTTTTATAAAGTTGCCAAGTAATGCGCGAGATTTCCGGACTCTGACTTTAAGTAAGGTGGCCAAGTATCGCGCTAATTCTTAGGAGTATAAGAATTTTTCTAAAGTGGCCAAGTAAGGCGCGAGATTTCCGGACTTTGAATTTAAGAAGGGTGGCCACGTAATGCGCGAGTTCTTAGGAGTATGATAATTTTTATAAAGTGACCAAGTAATGTGCCAGTTGTTAGCAGTATGCGAATTGGAATAAAGTGGCCAAGTAATACGCGAGATTTCCGGACTCTGACTTTAAGTACGGTGGCCATGTAATGCGCGAATTCGTAGGAGTATGATAATTTGTATAAAGTGGCCAAGTAATGCGCGAATTCTTAGGAGTATAAGAATTCTTCTATAGTGGCCAAGTAAGGTGCGAGATTTCCGGACTTTGACTTTAAGTAAGGTGGCCAAGTAATGCGCGAGTTCTTAAAAGTATAAGAATTTTTATAAAGTTGCCAAGTAATACGCGAGATATCCGTACTCTGACTTTAAGTAAGGTGGCCAAGTAATGCGCGAATTCTTAGGAGTATGATAATTTTTATAAAGTGACCAAGTAATGTGCCAGTTGTTAGCAGTATGCGAATTGGAATAAAGTGGCCAAGTAATACGCGAGATTTCCGGACTCTGACTTTAAGTAAGGTGGCCAAGTAATGCGCGAATTCGTAGGAGTATGATAATTTTTATAAAGTGGCCAAGTAATGCGCGAGTTCTTAGGAGTATAAGAATTTTTTAAAGTGTCCAAATAATAAGCGAGATATCCGTACTCTGACTGTAAGTAAGGTGGCCAAGTAATGCGCGAGTTCTTAAGAATATGAGAATTTTTATAAGTGGCCTCGTAATACGCGAGTGAAACGAAGTCTGTCCTGAAAAGAGTGTTCAAGTAATGCGCGCATTCTTAGGAGTATACAAATTTTTGTAAAGTGGCCAAGTAATGCGCGAGATTTCCGGACTCTGACTTTAAGTAAGGTGGCCAAGTATCGCGCTAATTCTTAGGAGTATAAGAATTTTTCTAAAGTGGCCAAGTAATGTGCCAGTTGTTAGCAGTATGCGAATTGGAATAAAGTGGCCAAGTAATACGCGAGATTTCCGGACTCTGACTTTAAATAAGGTGGCCAAGTAATGCGCTAATTCTTAAGAGTATTAGAATTTTAATAAAGTCTCCAAGTAATACGCGAGATATCCGTACTCTGACTTTAAGTAAGGTGGCCAAGTAATGCGCGAATTCGTAGGAGTATAAGAATTTTTATAAAGTGGCCAAGTAATTCGCGAATTCTTAGGAGTATAAGAATTTTTCTATAGTGGCCAAGTAATGCGCGAGATTTCCGGACTCTGACTTTAAGTAAGGTGGACAAGTAATGCGCGAGTTCTTAAAAGTATACGAATTTTTATAAAGTTGCCAAGTAACACGCGAGATATGCGTACTCTGACTTTAAGTAAGGTGGCCAAGTAATGCGCGAATGCTTAGGAGTATGATAATTTTTATAAAGTGACCAAGTAATGTGCCAGTTGTTAGCAGTATGCGAAATGGAATAAAGTTGCCAAGTAATACGCGAGATACCCGTACTCTGACTTTAAGTAAGGTGGCCAAGTAATGCGCTAGTTCTTAGGAGTATAAGAATTTTTATAAAGTTGCCAAGTAATGCGCGAGATTTCCGGACTCTGACTTTAAGTAAGGTGGCCAAGTATCGCGCTAATTCTTAGGAGTATAAGAATTTTTATAAAGTGGCCAAGTAAGGCGCGAGATTTCCGGACTTTGAATTTAAGAAGGGTGGCCACGTAATGCGCGAGTTCTTAGGAGTATGATAATTTTTATAAAGTGACCAAGTAATGTGCCAGTTGTTAGCAGTATGCGAATTGGAATAAAGTGGCCAAGTAATACGCGAGATTTCCGGACTCTGACTTTAAGTAAGGTGGACAAGTAATGCGCGAATTCGTAGGAGTATGATAATTTTTATAAAGTGGCCAAGTAATGCGCGAGTTCTTAGGAGTATAAGAATTTTTTTAAAGTGTCCAAATAATACGCGAGATATCCGTACTCTGACTTTAAGTAAGGTGGCCAAGTAATGCGCGAGTTCTTAAGAGTATGAGAATTTTTATAAGGGGCCTCGTAATACGCGAGTGAAACGAAGTCTGTACTGAAAAGAGTGTTGAAGTAATGCGCGAATTCTTAGGAGTATACAAATTTTTATAAAGTGGCCAAGTAATGCGCGAGGTTTCCGGACTCTGACTTTAAGTAAGGTGGCCAAGTAATGCGCTAATTCTTAGGAGTATAAGAATTTTTCTAAAGTGGCCCAGTAATACACGAGATTTCCGGACTCTGACTTTAAATAAGGTGGCCAAGTAATGGGCGAATTCTTAGGAGTATAAGAATTTTTCTAAAGTGACCAAGTAAGGCGCGAGATTTCCGGACTTTGACTTTAAGAAGGGTGGCCAAGTAATGCGCGAGTTCTTAAACGTATAAGAATTTTTATAAAGTTGCCAAGTAATACGCGAGATAACCGTACTCTGACTTTAAGTGAGGTGGTCAAATATGGCGCGAATTCGTAGGAGTATGATAATTTTTATAAAGTGGCCAAGTAATGCGCGAGTTATTAGGAGTATGAGAATTTTTATAAAGTGTCCAAGTAGTATGCGAGGTTTCTGGACTGTGACTTTGAGTAAGGTGGCCAAGTAATGCGCTATTTCTTAGGAGTTTGCGAATTTTTATAAAGTGGCCCAGTAATACGCGAGATTTCCGGACTCTGACTTTAAATAAGGTGGCCAAGTAATGCGCGAATTCTTAGGAGTATAAGAATTTTTCTAAAGTGGCCAAGTAATACTCGAGATTTCCGGACTCTGACTTTAAATAAGGTGGCCAAGTAATGCGCTAATTCTTAGGAGTATGAGAATTTTAATAAAGTTGCCAAGTAATACGCGAGATTTCCGGACTCTGACATTAAATAAGGTGGACAAGTAATGCGCTAATTTTTAGGAGTTTGCGAATTTTTATAATGTGGCCAAGTAATACGCGAGATTTCCGGACTCTGACTTTAAATAAGGTGGCCAAGTAATGGGCGAATTCTTAGGAGTATAAGAATTTTTATAAAGTTGCCAAGTAATACGCGATATATCCGTACTCTGACTTTAAGTAAGGTGGCCAAGTAATGCGCGAGTTCTTAAGAGTATAAGAATTTTTAAAAGTGGCCTCGTAATACGCGAGTGAAATGAAGTCTGTCCTGAAAAGAGTGTCCAAGTAATGCGCGAATTCTTAGGAGTATAAGAATTTTAATAGTGGCCAAGTAATACGCAAGCTTTCCGGACTCTGAATTTAAGTAAGGTGGCCAAGTAATGCGCGAGTTCTTAGGAGTATAGGAATTTTTATAAAGTTGCCAAGTAATACTCGAGATTTCCGTACTCTGACTTTAAGTAAAGTGGCCAAGTAATGCGCGAGTTCTTAGGAGTGTAAGAGTTTTTATAAAGTGGCCAAGTAATGCGCGAGATTTCCGTACTCTGACTTTAAGTAAGGTGGCCAAGTAATGCGCGAGATTTCCGGACTCTGACTTTAAATAAGGTGGCCAAGTAATGCGCGAATTCTTAGGAGTATAAGAATTTTTCTAAAGTGTCCAAGTAAGGCGCGAGATTTCCGGACTTTGACTTTAAGAAGGGTGGTCAAGTAATGCGCGAGTGAAACGAAGTCTGTCCTGAAAAGAGTGTTCAAGTAATGCGCGAATTCTTAGGAGTATACAAATTTTTATAAAGTGGCCAAGTAATGCTCGAGGTTTCCGGACTCTGACTTTAAGTAAGGTGGCCAAGTAATGCGCTAATTCTTCGGAGTATAAGAATTTTTCTAAAGTGGCCCAGTAATACGCGAGATTTCCGGACTCTGACTTTAAATAAGGTGGCCAAGTAATGAGCGAATTCTTAGGAGTATAAGAATTTTTCTAAAGTGACCAAGTAAGGCGCGAGATTTCCGGACTTTGACTTTAAGAAGGGTGGTCAAGTATTGCGCGAGTTCTTAAACGTATAAGAATTTTTATAAAGTTGCCAAGTAATACGCGAGATACCCGTACTCTGACTTTAAGTAAGGTGGTCAAATATGGCGCGAATTCGTAGGAGTATGATAATTTTTATAAAGTGGCCAAGTAATGCGCGAGTTCGTAGGAGTATGATAATTTTTATAAAGTGTCCAAGTAGTATGCGAGGTTTCTGGACTCTGACTTTGAGTAAGGTGGCCAAGTAATGCGCTAATTCTTAGGAGTTTGCGAATTTTTATAAAGTGGCCCAGTAAAATGCGAGATTTCCGGACTCTGACTTTAAATAAGGTGGCCAAGTAATGAGCGAATTCTTAGGAGTATAAGAATTTTTCTATAGTGGCCAAGTAATGCGCTAATTCTTAGGAGTATAAGAATTTTTCTAAAGTGGCCAAGTAATACTCGAGATTTCCGGACTCTGACTTTAAATAAGGTGGCCAAGTAATGCGCTAATTCTTAGGAGTATGAGAATTTTAATAAAGTTGCCAAGTAATACGCGAGATTTCCGTACTCTGACTTTAAGTAAGGTGGCCAAGTAATGCGCTAATTCTTAGGAGTATGAGAATTTTAATAAAGTTGCCAAGTAATACGCGAGATTTCCGGACTCTGACATTAAATAAGGTGGACAAGTAATGCGCGAATTCCTAGGAGTATAAGAATTTTTATAAAGTTGCCAAGTAATACGCGATATATCCGTACTCTGACTTTAAGCAAGGTGGCCAAGTAATGCGCGAGTTCTTAGGAGTATAGGAATTTTTATAAAGTGGCCTCGTAATACGCGAGTGAAACGAAGTCTGTCCTGAAAAGAGTGTCCAAGTAATGCGCGAATTCTTAGGAGTATAAGAATTTTTATAAAGTTGCCAAGAAATACGCGATATATCCGTACTCTGACTTTAAGCAAGGTGGCCAAGTAATGCGCGAGTTCTTAGGAGTATAGGAATTTTTATAAAGTTGCCAAGTAATACTCGAGATTTCCGGACTCTGATTTTAAATAAGGTGGCCAAATAATGCTCAAGTTCTTAGGAGTATAATAATTTGTATAAAGTTGCCAAGTAATACGCGAGATATCCGTACTCTGACTTTAAGTAAGGTGGCCAAGTAATGCGCGAATTCTTAGGAGTATGATAATTTTTATAAAGTGACCAAGTAATGTGCCAGTTGTTAGCAGTATGCGAATTGGAATAAAGTGGCCAAGTAATACGCGAGATTTCCGGACTCTCACTTTAAATACGGTGGCCAAGTGAAGAGCGAATTCTTAGGAGTATAAGAATTTTTATAAAGTTGCCAAGTAATGCGCGAGATTTCCGGACTCTGACTTTAAGTAAGGTGGCCAAGTATCGCGCTAATTCTTAGGAGTATAAGAATTTTTCTAAAGTGGCCAAGTAAGGCGCGAGATTTCCGGACTTTGAATTTAAGAAGGGTGGCCACGTAATGCGCAAATTCTTAGGAGTATGATAATTTTTATAAAGTGACCAAGTAATGTGCCAGTTGTTAGCAGTATGCGAATTGGAATAAAGTGGCCAAGTAATACGCGAGATATCCGGACTCTGACTTTAAGTAAGGTGGCCAAGTAATGCGCGAATTCGTAGGAGTATGATAATTTTTATAAAGTGGCCAAGTAATGCGCGAGTTCTTAGGAGTATAAGAATTTTTTTAAAGTGTCCAAATAATACGCGAGATATCCGTACTCTGACTTTAAGTAAGGTGGCCAAGTAATGCGCGAGTTCTTAAGAGTATGAGTATTTTTATTAGTGGCGTCGTAATACGCGAGTGATACGTATTCTGTCCTGAAAAGAGTGTTCAAGTAATGCGCGCATTCTTAGGAGTATACAAATTTTTGTAAAGTGTCCAAGTAATGCGCGAGGTTTCCGGACTCTGACTTTAAGTAAGGTCGCCAAGTAATGCGCTAATTCTTAGGAGTATAAGAATTTTTCTAAAGTGGCCAAGTAATACTCGAGATTTCCGGACTCTGACTTTAAATAAGGTGGCCAAGTAATGCAATAATTCTTAGGAGTATGAGAATTTTAATAAAGTTGCCAAGTAATACGCGAGATATCCGTAACTCTGACTTTAAGTAAGGTGGCCAAATAATACGCGAATTCTTAGGAGTATGATAATTTTTATAAAGTGACCAAGTAATGTGCCAGTTGTTAGCAGTATGCGAATTGGAATAAAGTGGCCAAGTAATACGCGAGATATCCGGACTCTGACTTTAAGTAAGGTGGCCAAGTAATGCGCGAATTCGTAGGAGTATGATAATTTTTATAAAGTGGCCAAGTAATGCGCGAGTTCTTAGGAGTATAAGAATTTTTATAAAGTTGCCAAGTAATACGCGAGATATCCGTACTCTGACTTTAAGTAAGGTGGCCAAGTAATGCGCGAGTTCTTAAGAGTATGAGAATTTTTATAAGTGGCCTCGTAATACGCGAGTGAAACGAAGTCTGTCCTGAAAAGAGTGTTCAAGTAATGCGCGAATTCTTAGGAGTATACAAATTTTTGTAAAGTGGCCAAGTAATGCGCGAGATTTCCGTATTCTGACACAAAGTAAGGTGGCCAAGTAATGCGCGAAGTCTTAGGAGTATAGGAATTTTTATAAAGTTGCCAAGTAATACGCGAGATATCCGTACTCTGACTTTAAGTAAGGTGGCCAAGTAATGCGCAAGTTCTTAGGAGTATACGAATTTGTATAATGTTGCCAAGTAATACGCGAGATATCCGTACTCTGACTTTAAGTAAGGTGGCCAAGTAATGCGCGAATTCTTAGGAGTATAAGAATTTTTCTATAGTGGCCAAGTAAGGTGCGAGATTTCCGGACTTTGACTTTAGGTAAGGTGGCCAAGTAATGCGCGAGTTCTTAAAAGTATAAGAATTTTTATAAAGTTGCCAAGTAATACGCGAGATATCCGTACTCTGACTTTAAGTAAGGTGGCCAAGTAATGCGCGAGTTCTTAAGAGTATAAGAATTTTTGAAAGTGGCCTCGTAATACGCGAGTGAAACGAAGTCTGTCCTGAAAAGAGTGTCCAAGTAATGCGCGAATTCTTAGGAGTATAATAATTTTTATAAAGTGGCCAAGTAATACGCGAGATTTCCGTATTCTGACCCAAAGTAAGGTGGCCAAGTAATGCGCGAAGTCTTAGGAGTATAAGAATTTTTATAAAGTGGCCAAGTAATACGCGAGATTTCCGGACTCTGACTTTAAGTAAGGTGGCCAAGTAATGCGCGAGTTCTTAGGAGTATAAGAATTTTTATAAAGTTGCCAAGTAATACGCGAGATATCCGGACTCTGACTTTAAGTAAGGTGGCCAAATAATGCGCAAGTTCTTAGGAGTATATGAATTTTTATAATGTTGCCAAGTAATACGCGAGATATCCGTACTCTGACTTTAAGTAAGGTGGCCAAGTAATCCGCGAATTCTTAGGAGTATAAGAATTTTTCTATAGTGGCCAAGTAAGGTGCGAGATTTCCGGACTTTGACTTTAAGTAAGGTGGCCAAGTAATGCGCGAGTTCTTAAAAGTATAAGAATTTTTATAAAGTTGCCAAGTAATACGCGAGATATCCGTACTCTGACTTTAAGTAAGGTGGCCAAGTAATGCGCGAATTCTTAGGAGTATGATAATTTTTATAAAGTGACCAAGTAATGTGCCAGTTGTTAGCAGTATGCGAATTGGAATAAAGTGGCCAAGTAATACGCGAGATTTCCGGACTCTGACTTTAAATACGGTGGCCAAGTAATGCGCGAATTCGTAGGAGTATAAGAATTTTTATAAAGTGGCCAAGTAATGCGCTAGTTCTTAGGAGTATGATAATTTTTATAAAGTGACCAAGTAATGTGCCAGTTGTTAGCTGTATGCGAATTGGAATAAAGTGGCCAAGTAATACGCGAGATTTCCGGACTCTCACTTTAAGTAAGGTGGCCAAGTAATGCGCGAATTCTTAGGAGTATATAAATTTTTATAAAGTGGCCAAGTAATGCGCGAGTTCTTAGGAGTATAGGAATTTTTATAAAGTTGCCAAGTAATACTCGAGATTTTCGGACTCTGATTTTAAATAAGGTGGCCAAATAATGCGCAAGTTCTTAGGAGTATAAGAATTTGTATAAAGTTGCCAAGTAATACGCGAGATATCCGTACTCTGACTTTAAGTAAGGTGGCCAAGTAATCCGCGAATTCTTAGGAGTATAAGAATTTTTCTATAGTGGCCAAGTAAGGTGCGAGATTTCCGGACTTTGACTTTAAGTAAGGTGGCCAAGTAATGCGCGAGTTCTTAAAAGTATAAGAATTTTTATAAAGTTGCCAAGTAATACGCGAGATATCCGTACTCTGACTTTAAGTAAGGTGGCCACGTAATGCGCGACTTCTTAGGAGTATGATAATTTTTATAAAGTGACCAAGTAATGTGCCAGTTGTTAGCAGTATGCGAATTGGAATAAAGTGGCCAAGTAATACGCGAGATTTCCGGACTCTGACTTTAAATACGGTGGTCAAGTGAAGAGCGAATTCTTAGGAGTATAAGGATTTTTATAAAGTGTCCAAGTAATACACGAGATTTCCGGACTCTGACTTTAAGTAAGGTGGCCAAGTAATGCGCTGAATCTTAGGAGTATAAGAATTTTTCTAAAGTGACCAAGTAAGGCGCGAGATTTCCGGACTTTGACTTTAAGAAGGGTGGCCAAGTAATGCGCGAGTTCTTAAACGTATAAGAATTTTTATAAAGTTGCCAAGTAATACGCGAGATACCCGTACTCTGATTTTAAGTAAGGTGGTCAAGTAATGCGCGAATTCGTAGGAGTATGATAATTTTTATAAAGTGGCCAAGTAATGCGCGAGTTATTAGGAGTATGAGAATTTTTATAAAGTGTCCAAGTAGTATGCGAGGTTTCTGGACTCTGACTTTGAGTAAGGTGGCCAAGTAATGCGCTAATTCTTAGGAGTTTGCGAATTTTTATAAAGTGGCCCAGTAAAATGCGAGATTTCCGGACTCTGACTTTAAATAAGGTGGCCAAGTAATGAGCGAATTCTTAGGAGTATAAGAATTTTTATAAAGTTGCCAAGTAATGCGCTAATTCTTAGGAGTATAAGAATTTTTCTAAAGTGGCCAAGTAATACGCGAGATTTCCGGACTCTGACTTTAAGTAAGGTGGCCAAGTAATGCGCTGAATCTTAGGAGTATGAGAATTTTTATAAAGTTGCCAAGTAATACGCGAGATATGCGTACTCTGACTTTAAGTAAGGTGGCCAAGTAATGCGCGAATTCTTAGGAGTATGATAATTTTTATAAAGTGACCAATTAATGTGCCAGTTGTTAGCAGTATGAGAATTTGAAAAAAGTGGCCAAGTAATACGCGAGATTTCCGGACTCTGACTTTAAGTAAGGTGGCCAAGTAATGCGCGAGTTCTTAAAAGTATACGAATTTTTATAAAGTTGCCAAGTAAGGTGCGAGATTTCCGGACTTTAAATTTAAGAAGGGTGGCCACGTAATGCGCGAATTCTTAGGAGTATGATAATTTTTATAAAGTGACCAAGTAATGTGCCAGTTGTTAGCAGTATGCGAATTTTTATAAAGTGGCCAAGTAATACACGAGATTTCCGGACTCTGACTTTAAATAAGGTGGCCAAGTAATGCGCGAATTCTTAGGAGTATAAGAATTTTTCTAAAGTGACCAAGTAAGGCGCGAGATTTCCGGACTTTGACTTTAAGAAGGGTGGCCAAGTAATGCGCGAGTTCTTAAACGTATAAGAATTTTTATAAAGTTGCCAAGTAATACGCGAGATACCCGTACTCTGATTTTAAGTAAGGTGGTCAAGTAATGCGCGATTTCGTAGGAGTATGATAATTTTTATAAAGTGGCCAAGTAATGCGCGAGTTATTAGGAGTATGAGAATTTTTATAAAGTGTCCAAGTAGTATGCGAGGTTTCTGGACTCTGACTTTGAGTAAGGTGGCCAAGTAATGCGCTAATTCTTAGGAGTTTGCGAATTTTTATAAAGTGGCCAAGTAAAACGCGAGATTTCCGGACTCTGACTTTAAATAAGGTGGCCAAGTAATGCGCGAATTCTTAGGAGTATAAGAAATTTTCTAAAGTGGCCAAGTAATGCGCTAATTCTTAGGAGTATAAGAATTTTTCTAAAGTGGCCAAGTAATACTCGAGATTTCCGGACTCTGACTTTAAATAAGGTGGCCAAGTAATGCGCTAATTCTTAGGAGTATGAGAATTTTAATAAAGTTGCCAAGTAATACGCGAGATTTCCGGACTCTGACATTAAATAAGGTGGACAAGTAATGCGCGAATTCGTAGGAGTATGATAATTTTTATAAAGTGGCCAAGTAATGCGCTAGTTCTTAGGAGTATAAGAATTTTTATAAATTTTCCAAGTAATATGCGAGGTTTCCGGACTCTGACATTAAGTAAGGTGGCCAAGTAATGCGCTAATTCTTAGGAGTTTGCGAATTTTTATAAAGTGGCCAAGTAATACGCGAGATTTCCGGACTCTGACATTAAATAAGGTGGACAAGTAATGCGCGAATTCTTAGGAGTATAAGAATTTTTTATAAAGTTGCCAAGTAATACGCGATATATCCGTACTCTGACTTTCAGTAAGGTGGCCAAGTAATGCGCGAGTTCTTAAGAGTATAAGAATTTTTAAAAGTGGCCTCGTAATACGCGAGTGAAACGAAGTCTGTCCTGAAAAGAGTGTCCAAGTAATGCGCGAATTCTTAGGAGTATAAGAATTTTTATAAAGTGGCCAAGTAATGAGCGAGATTTCCGTATTCTGACTCAAAGTAAGGTGGCCAAGTAATGCGCGAAGTCTTAGGAGTGAAAGAATTTTTATAAAGTGGCCAAGTAATGCGCGAGATTTCCGTACTCTGACTTTAAGTAAGGTGGCCAAGTAATGCGCTAGTTCTTAGGAGTATAGGAATTTTTATAAAGTTGCCAAGTAATACTCGAGATTTTCGGGCTCTGATTTTAAATAAGGTGGCCAAATAATGCGCAAGTTCTTAGGAGTATAAGAATTTGTATAAAGTGGCCAAGTAATACGCGAGATATCCGTATTCTGACCCAAAGTAAGGTGGCCAAGTAATGCGCGAAGTCTTAGGAGTATAAGAATATTTCTATAGTGGCCAAGTAAGATGCGAGATTTCCGGACTTTGACTTTAAGTAAGGTGGCCAAGTAATGCGCGAGTTCTTAAAAGTATAAGAATTTTTATAAAGTTGCCAAGTAATACGCGAGATATCCGTAACTCTGACTTTAAGTAAGGTGGCCAAATAATACGCGAATTCTTAGGAGTATGATAATTTTTATAAAGTGACCAAGTAATGTGCCAGTTGTTAGCAGTATGCGAATTGGAATGAAGTGGCCAAGTAATACGCGAGATTTCCGGACTCTGACTTTAAATACGGTGGCCAAGTGAAGAGCGAATTCTTAGGAGTATAAGAATTTTTATAAAGTTGCCAAGTAATGCGCGTGAGTTCCGGACTCTGACTTTAAGTAAGGTGGCCAAGTATCGCGCTAATTCTTAGGAGTATAGGAATTTTTCTAAAGTGGCCAAGTAAGGTGCGAGATTTCCGGACTTTGAATTTAAGAAGGGTGGCCACGTAATGCGCGAATTCTTAGGAGTATGATAATTTTTATAAAGTGACCAAGTAATGTGCCAGTTGTTAGCAGTATGCGAATTGGAATAAAGTGGCCAAATAATACGCGGGATTTCCGGACTCTGACTTTAAGTAAGGTGGCCAAGTAATGCGCGAGTTCTTAGGAGTATAAGAATTTTTTTAAAGTGTCCAAATAATACGCGAGATATCCGTACTCTGACTTTAAGTAAGGTGGCCAAGTAATGCGCGAGTTCTTAAGAGTATGAGAATTTTTATAAGGGGCCTCGTAATACGCGAGTGAAACGAAGTCTGTCCTGAAAAGAGTGTTCAAGTAATGCGCGCATTCTTAGGAGTATACAAATTTTTGTAAAGTGGCCAAGTAATGCGCGAGATTTCCGGACTCTGACTTTAAGTAAGGTGGCCAAGTATCGCGCTAATTCTTAGGAGTATAAGAATTTTTCTAAAGTGGCCAAGTAATACTCGAGATTTCCGGACTCTGACTTTAAATAAGGTGGCCAAGTAATGCAATAATTCTTAGGAGTATGAGAATTTTAATAAAGTTGCCAAGTAATACGCGAGATATCCGTAACTCTGACTTTAAGTAAGGTGGCCAAATAATACGCGAATTCTTAGGAGTATGATAATTTTTATAAAGTGACCAAGTAATGTGCCAGTTGTTAGCAGTATGCGAATTGGAATAAAGTGGCCAAGTAATACGCGAGATTTCCGGACTCTGACTTTAAGTAAGGTGGCCAAATAATACGCGAATTCTTATGAGGATGATAATTTTTATAAAGTGACCAAGTAATGTGCCAGTTGTTAGCAGTATGCGAATTGGAATAAAGTGGCCAAGTAATACGCGAGATTTCCGGACTCTGACTTTAAGTAAGGTGGCCAAGTAATGCGCGAATTCGTAGGAGTATGATAATTTTTATAAAGTGGCCAAGTAATGCGCGAGTTCTTAGGAGTATAAGAATTTTTTTAAAGTGTCCAAATAATACGCAAGATATCCGTACTCTGACTTTAAGTAAGGTGGCCAAGTAATGCGCGAGTTCTTAATAGTATCAGAATTTATATAAGGGGCCTCGTAATACGCGAGTGAAACGAAGTCTGTCCTGTAAAGAGAGGTCAAGTAATGCGCGCATTCTTAGGAGTCTACAAATTTTTATAAAGTGGACAAGTAATGCGCGAAATTTCCGTATTCTGACTCAAAGTAAGGTGGCCAAGTAATGCGCGAAGTCTTAGGAGTATAGGAATTTTTACAAAGTTGCCAAGTAATACGCGAGATATCCGGACTCTGACTTTAAGTAAGGTGGCCAAATAATGCGCAAGTTCTTAGGAGTATATGAATTTGTATAATGTTGCCAAGTAATACGCGAGATATCCGTACTCTGACTTTAAGTAAGGTGGCCAAGTAATGCGCGAATTGTTAGGAGTATAAGAATTTTTCTATAGTGGCCAAGTAAGGTGCGAGATTTCCGGACTTTGACTTTAGGTAAGGTGGCCAAGTAATGCGCGAGTTCTTAAAAGTATAAGAATTTTTATAAAGTTGCCAAGTAATACGCGAGATATCCGTACTCTGACTTTAAGTAAGGTGGCCAAGTAATGCGCGAATTCTTAGGAGTATGATAATTTTTATATAGTGGCCAAGTAATGCGCGAGTTCTTAGGAGTATGAGAATTTTTATAAAGTGTCCAAGTAATACGCGAAATTTCCAGACTCTGACTTTATGTAAGGTGGCCAAGTAATGCGCTAATTCTTAGGAGTATAAGAATTTTTCTAAAGTGTCCAAGTAATACGCGAAATTTCCAGACTCTGACTTTATGTAAGGTGGCCAAGTAATGCGCTAATTCTTAGGAGTATAAGAATTTTTCTAAAGTGGCAAAGTAATGCGCGAGATTTCCGTACTCTGACTTTAAGTAAGGTGGCCAAGTAATGCGCGAGTTCTTAGGAGTATAAGAATTTTTATAAAGTAGCCAAGTAATACGCGAGATATCCGGACTCTGACTTTAAGTAAGGTGGCCAAGTAATGCGCTAATTCTTAGGAGTATAAGAATTTTTCTAAAGTTGCCAAGTAATACTCGAGATTTCCGGACTCTGACTTTAAATAAGGTGGCCAATAATGCGCGAATTCTTAGGAGTATATAAATTTTTATAAAGTGTCCAAGTAATATGCGAGGTTTCCGGACTCTGACTTTAAATAAGGTGGCCAAGTAATGCGCAAATTCTTAGGAGTATAAGAATTTTTCTAAAGTGGCCAAGTAATTCTCGAGATTTCGGGACTCTGAATTTATATAAGGTGGCCAAGTAATGCGCGAGTTCTTAAGAGTATGAGAATTTTTATAAAGTTTCCAAGTAATACGCGAGATATCCGTGCTCTGACTTTAAAAAAGGTAGCCAAGTAATGCGCGAGATTTCCGGACTCTGACTTTAAGTAAGGTGGCCAAGTAATGCGCGAATTCTTAGGAGTATAAGAATTTTTCTATAGTGGCCAAGTAAGGTGCGAGATTTCCGGACTTTGACTTTAAATAAGGTGGCCAAGTAATGCGCGAATTCTTAGGAGTATGATAATTTTTATAAAGTGGCCAAGTAATGCGCTAGTTCTTAGGAGTATAAGAATTTTTATAAAGTTTCCAAGTAATATGCGACGTTTCCGGACTCTGACTTTAAGTAAGGTGGCCAAGCAATGCGCGAATTCTTAGGAGTATGATAATTTTTATATAGTGGCCAAGTAATGCGCGAATTCTTAGGAGTATATAAATTTTTATAAAGTGTCCAAGTAATATGCGAGGTTTCCGGACTCTGACTTTAAGTAAGGTGGCCAAGCAATGCGCGAATTCTTAGGAGTATGATATTTTTTATAAAGTGGCCAAGTAATACGCGAGATTTCCGGACTCTGACTTTAAATAAGGTGGCCAAGTAATGCGCAAATTCTTAGGAGTATAAGAATTTTTCTAAAGTGGCCAAGTAATGCGCGAGATTTCCAGACTCTGACTTTATGTAAGGTGGCCAAGTAATGCGCTAATTCTTAGGAGTATAAGAATTGTTATAAAGTTGCCAACTAATACGAGAGATTTCCGGACTCCGACTCAAAGTAAGGTGGCCAAGTGAAGCTCGAATTCTTAGGAGTATAAGAATTTTTCTAAAGTGGCAAAGTAAGGAGCGAGATTTCCGGACTTTGACTTTAAGTAAGGTGGCCAAGTAATGCGCGAATTCTTAGGAGTATGATAATTTTTATTTAGTGGCCAAGTAATGCGCGAGTTCTTAGGAGTATAAGAATTTTTCTAAAGTGGCAAAGTAAGGAGCGAGATTTCCGGACTTTGACTTTAAGTAAGGTGGCCAAGTAATGCGCTAATTCTTAGGAGTTTGCTATTTTTTATAAAGTGGCCAATTAATGCGCGAATTCTTAGGGGTATGAGAATTTTTATAAAATGTCCAAGTAATACGCGAGATATGCGTACTCTGACTTTAAGTAAGGTGGCCAAGTAATGCGCGAATTCTTAGGAGTATAAGAATTTTTATAAAGTGGCAAAGTAAGGAGCGAGATTTCCGGACTTTGACTTTAAGTAAGGTGGCCAAGTAATGCGCTAATTCTTAGGAGTTTGCTATTTTTTATAAAGTGGCCAAGTAATACGCGAGATTCCCGGACTCTGACTTTAAAAAAGGTGGCCAAGTTATGCGCGAGATTTCCGGACTCCGACTTTAAATAAGGTGGCCAAGTAATGCGCGAATTCTTAGGAGTAAAAGAAATTTTATAAAGTGGCCAAGTAAAGCGCTAATTCTTAGGAGTAAAAGAAATTTTATAAAGTGGCAAAGTAAGGAGCGAGATTTCCGGACTCTGACTTTAAATAAGGTGGCCAAGTAATGCGCGAATTCTTAGGAGTATAAGAATTTTTCTATAGTGGCCAAGTAAGGTGCGAGATTTCCGGACTTTGACTTTAAATAAGGTGGCCAAGTAATGCGCGAGTTCTTAAAAGTATAAGAATTTTTATAAAGTTGCCAAGTAATACGCGAGATATCCGTACTCTGACTTTAAGTAAGGTGGCCCAGTAATGCGCGAGTTCTTAGGAGTATGATTTTTTTTATAAAGTGACCAAGTAATGTGCCAGTTGTTAGCAGTATGCGAATTGGAATAAAGTGGCCAAGTAATACGCGAGATTTCCGGACTCTGACTTTAAATACGGTGGCCAAGTGAAGAGCGAATTCTTAGGAGTATAAGAATTTTTATAAAGTGGCCAAGTAATGAGCGAGATTTCCGTATTCTGACTCAAAGTAAGGTGGCCAAGTAATGCGCGAATTCTTAGGAGTATAAGAATTTTTCTAAAGTGACCAAGTAAGGCGCGAGATTTCCGGACTTTGACTTTAAGAAGGGTGGCCAAGTAATGCGCGAGTTCTTAAACGTATAAGAATTTTTATAAAGTTGCCAAGTAATACGCGAGATACCCGTACTCTGATTTTAAGTAAGGTGGTCAAGTAATGCGCGAATTCGTAGGAGTATGATAATTTTTATAAAGTGGCCAAGTAATGCGCGAGTTATTAGGAGTATGAGAATTTTTATAAAGTGTCCAAGTAGTATGCGAGGTTTCTGGACTGTGACTTTGAGTAAGGTGGCCAAGTAATGCGCTATTTCTTAGGAGTTTGCGAATTTTTATAAAGTGGCCAAGTAAAACGCGAGATTTCCGGACTCTGACTTTAAATAAGGTGGCCAAGTAATGAGCGAATTCTTAGGAGTATAAAAATTTTTATAAAGTTGCCAAGTAATGCGCTAATTCTTAGGAGTATAAGAATTTATATAAAGTGGCCAAGTAATACGCGAGATTTCCGGACTCTGACTTTAAGTAAGGTGGACAAGTAATGCGCTGAATCTTAGGAGTATGAGAATTTTTATAAAGTTGCCAAGTAATACGCGAGATATGCGTACTCTGACTTTAAGTAAGGTGGCCAAGTAATGCGCGAATTCTTAGGAGTATGATAATTTTTATACAGTGACCAAGTAATGTGCCAGTTGTTAGCAGTATGAGAATTTGAATAAAGTGGCCAAGTAATTCGCGAGATTTCCGGACTCTGACTTTAAGTAAGGTGGCCATGTAATGCGCGAGTTCTTAAAAGTATAATAATTTTTATAAAGTTCCCAAGTAAGGTGCGAGATTTCCGGACTTTAAATTTAAGAAGGGTGGCCACGTAATGCGCGAATTCTTAGGAGTATGATAATTTTTATAAAGTGACCAAGTAATGTGCCAGTTGTTAGCAGTATGCGAATTTGAATAAAGTGGCCAAGTAATACGCGAGATTTCCGGACTCTGACTTTAAATAAGGTGGCCAAGTAATGGGCGAATTCTTAGGAGTATAAGAATTTTTCTAAAGTGACCAAGTAAGGCGCGAGATTTCCGGACTTTGACTTTAAGAAGGGTGGCCAAGTAATGCGCGAGTTCTTAAACGTATAAGAATTTTTATAAAGTTGCCAAGTAATACGCGAGATACCCGTACTCTGATTTTAAGTAAGGTGGTCAAGTAATGCGCGAATTCGTAGGAGTATGATAATTTTTATAAAGTGGCCAAGTAATGCGCGAGTTATTAGGAGTATGAGAATTTTTATAAAGTGTCCAAGTAGTATGCGAGGTTTCTGGACTGTGACTTTGAGTAAGGTGGCCAAGTAATGCGCTATTTCTTAGGAGTTTGCGAATTTTTATAAAGTGGCCAAGTAAAACGCGAGATTTCCGGACTCTGACTTTAAATAAGGTGGCCAAGTAATGCGCGAATTCTTAGGAGTATAAGAAATTATCTAAAGTGGCCAAGTAATGCGCTAATTCTTAGGAGTATAAGAATTTTTCTAAAGTGGCCAAGTAATACTCGAGATTTCCGGACTCTGACTTTAAATAAGGTGGCCAAGTAATGCGCTAATTCTTAGGAGTATGAGAATTTTAATAAAGTTGCCAAGTAATACGCGAGATTTCCGGACTCTGACATTAAATAAGGTGGACAAGTAATGCGCGAATTCGTAGGAGTATGATAATTTTTATAAAGTGGCCAAGTAATGCGCTAGTTCTTAGGAGTATAAGAATTTTTATAAATTTTCCAAGTAATATGCGAGGTTTCCGGACTCTGACTTTAAGTAAGGTGGCCAAGTAATGCGCTAATTCTTAGGAGTTTGCGAATTTTTATAAAGTGGCCAAGTAAAACGCGAGATTTCCGGACTCTGACTTTAAATAAGGTGGCCAAGTAATGAGCGAATTCTTAGGAGTATAAAAATTTTTATAAAGTTGCCAAGTAATACGCGATATATCCGTACTCTGACTTTCAGTAAGGTGGCCAAGTAATGCGCGAGTTCTTAAGAGTATAAGAATTTTTAAAAGTGGCCTCGTAATACGCGAGTGAAACGAAGTCTGTCCTGAAAAGAGTGTCCAAGTAATGCGCGAATTCTTAGGAGTATAAGAATTTTTATAAAGTGGCCAAGTAATGAGCGAGATTTCCGTATTCTGACTCAAAGTAAGGTGGCCAAGTAATGCGCGAAGTCTTAGGAGTATAAGAATTTTTATAAAGTGGCCAAGTAATGCGCGAGATTTCCGTACTCTGACTTTAAGTAAGGTGGCCAAGTAATGCGCGAGTTCTTAGGAGTATAGGAATTTTTATAAAGTTGCCAAGTAATACTCGAGATTTTCGGACTCTGATTTTAAATAAGGTGGCCAAATAATGCGCAAGTTCTTAGGAGTATAAGAATTTGTATAAAGTTGCCAAGTAATACGCGAGATATCCGTACTCTGACTTAAAGTAAGGTGGCCAAGTAATGCGCGAATTCTTAGGAGTA
Source organism: Diplolepis rosae (assembly GCA_030998225.1). NCBI lineage: Eukaryota > Metazoa > Arthropoda > Insecta > Hymenoptera > Diplolepididae > Diplolepis > Diplolepis rosae. Next base: position 867,375 of record JAPYXD010000684.1, on the reverse strand, counting down.
TAAGAATTTTTCTATAGTGGCCAAGTAAGGTGCGAGATTTCCGGACTTTGACTTTAAGTAAGGTGGCCAAGTAATGCGCGAGTTCTTAAAAGTATAAGAATTTTTATAAAGTTGCCAAGTAATACGCGAGATATCCGTAACTCTGACTTTAAGTAAGGTGGCCAAATAATACGCGAATTCTTAGGAGTATGATAATTTTTATAAAGTGACCAAGTAATGTGCCAGTTGTTAGCAGTATGCGAATTGGAATGAAGTGGCCAAGTAATACGCGAGATTTCCGGACTCTGACTTTAAATACGGTGGCCAAGTGAAGAGCGAATTCTTAGGAGTATAAGAATTTTTATAAAGTTGCCAAGTAATGCGCGTGATTTCCGGACTCTGACTTTAAGTAAGGTGGCCAAGTATCGCGCTAATTCTTAGGAGTATAGGAATTTTTCTAAAGTGGCCAAGTAAGGTGCGAGATTTCCGGACTTTGAATTTAAGAAGGGTGGCCACGTAATGCGCGAATTCTTAGGAGTATGATAATTTTTATAAAGTGACCAAGTAATGTGCCAGTTGTTAGCAGTATGCGAATTGGAATAAAGTGGCCAAGTAATACGCGGGCTTTCCGGCCTCTGACTTTAAGGAAGGTGGCCGAGTAATGCGCGAAGTCTTAGGAGTATAGGAATTTTTATAAAGTTGCCAAGTAATACGCGAGATATCCGTACTCTGACTTTAAGTAAGGTGGCCAAGTAATGCGCGAGTTCTTAAGAGTATGAGAATTTTTATAAGTGGCCTCGTAATACGCGAGTGAAACGAAGTCTGTCCTGAAAAGAGTGTTCAAGTAATGCGCGCATTCTTAGGAGTATACAAATTTTTGTAAAGTGGCCAAGTAATGCGCGAGATTTCCGGACTCTGACTTTAAGTAAGGTGGCCAAGTATCGCGCTAATTCTTAGGAGTATAAGAATTTTTCTAAAGTGGCCAAGTAATACTCGAGATTTCCGGACTCTGACTTTAAATAAGGTGGCCAAGTAATGCAATAATTCTTAGGAGTATGAGAATTTTAATAAAGTTGCCAAGTAATACGCGAGATATCCGTAACTCTGACTTTAAGTAAGGTGGCCAAATAATACGCGAATTCTTAGGAGTATGATAATTTTTATAAAGTGACCAAGTAATGTGCCAGTTGTTAGCAGTATGCGAATTGGAATAAAGTGGCCAAGTAATACGCGAGATTTCCGGACCCTGACTTTAAGTAAGGTGGCCAAATAATACGCGAATTCTTAGGAGTATGTGAATTTTTATAAAGTGACCAAGTAATGTGCCAGTTGTTAGCAGTATGCGAATTGGAATAAAGTTGCCAAGTAATACGCGAGATATCCGGACTCTGACTTTAAGTAAGGTGGCCAAGTAATGCGCGAATTCGTAGGAGTATGATAATTTTTATAAAGTGGCCAAGTAATGCGCGAGTTCTTAGGAGTATAAGAATTTTTTTAAAGTGTCCAAATAATACGCAAGATATCCGTACTCTGACTTTAAATAAGGTGGCCAAGTAATGCGCGAGTTCTTAAGAGTATGAGAATTTTTATAAGTGGCCTCGTAATACGCGAGTGAAACGAAGTCTGTCCTGAAAAGAGTGTTCAAGTAATGCGCGAATTCTTAGGAGTATACAAATTTTTGTAAAGTGGAAAAGTAATGCGCGAAATTTCCGTATTCTGACTCAAAGTAAGGTGGCCAAGTAATGCGCGAAGTCTTAGGAGTATAGGAATTTTTACAAAGTTGCGAAGTAATACGCGAGATTTCCGGACTCTGACTTTAAGTAAGGTAGCCAAATAATGCGCAAGTTCTTAGGAGTATACGAATTTGTATAATGTTGCCAAGTAATACGCGAGATATCCGTACTCTGACTTTAAGTAAGGTGGCCAAGTAATGCGCGAATTCTTAGGAGTATAAGAATTTTTCTATAGTGGCCAAGTAAGGTGCGAGATTTCCGGACTTTGACTTTAGGTAAGGTGGCCAAGTAATGCGCGAGTTCTTAAAAGTATAAGAATTTTTATAAAGTTGCCAAGTAATACGCGAGATATCCGTACTCTGACTTTAAGTAAGGTGGCCAAGTAATGCGCGAATTCTTAGGAGTATGATAATTTTTATATAGTGGCCAAGTAATGCGCGAGTTCTTAGGAGTATGAGAATTTTTATAAAGTGTCCAAGTAATACGCGAAATTTCCAGACTCTGACTTTATGTAAGGTGGCCAAGTAATGCGCTAATTCTTAGGAGTATAAGAATTTTTCTAAAGTGGCCAAGTAATACGCGAGATTTCCGTACTCTGACTTTAAGTAAGGTGGCCAAGTAATGCGCTAATTCTTAGGAGTATAAGAATTTTTCTAAAGTGGAAAAGTAATGCGCGAGATTTCCGTACTCTGACTTTAAGTAAGGTGGCCAAGTAATGCGCGAGTTCTTAGGAGTATAAGAATTTTTATAAAGTAGCCAAGTAATACGCGAGATATCCGGACTCTGACTTTAAGTAAGGTGGCCAAGTAATGCGCTAATTCTTAGGAGTATAAGAATTTTTCTAAAGTGGCCAAGTAATACTCGAGATTTCCGGACTCTGACTTTAAATAAGGTGGCCAAGTAATGCGCGAATTCTTAGGAGTAAAAGAAATTTTATAAAGTGGCAAAGTAATACGCGAGATTTCCGGACTCTGACTTTAAATAAGGTGGCCAAGTAATGCGCAAATTCTTAGGAGTATAAGAATATATCTCAAGTCGCAAAGAAAGGCGCGAGATTTCCAGACGCTGACTTTATGAAAGGTGGCCAAGTAATGCGCGAGTTCTTAAGAGTATGAGAATTTTTATAAAGTTTCCAAGTAATACGCGAGATATCCGTGCTCTGACTTTAAAAAAGGTAGCCAAGTAATGCGCGAGATATCCGGACTCTGACTTTAAGTAAGGTGGCCAAGTAATGCGCGAATTCTTAGGAGTATAAGAATTTTTCTATAGTGGCCAAGTAAGGTGCGAGATTTCCGGACTTTGACTTTAAATAAGGTGGCCAATAATGCGCGAATTCTTAGGAGTATGATAATTTTTATAAAGTGGCCAAGTAATGCGCTAGTTCTTAGGACAATAATAATTTTTATAAAGTTTCCAAGTAATATGCGACGTTTCCGGACTCTGACTTTAAGTAAGGTGGCCAAGCAATGCGCGAATTCTTAGGAGTATGATAATTTTTATATAGTGGCCAAGTAATGCGCGAATTCTTAGGAGTATATAAATTTTTATAAAGTGTCCAAGTAATATGCGAGGTTTCCGGACTCTGACTTTAAATAAGGTGGCCAAGTAATGCGCAAATTCTTAGGAGTATAAGAATTTTTCTAAAGTGGCCAAGTAATACGCGAGATTTCCGGACTCTGACTTTAAATAAGGTGGCCAAGTAATGCGCAAATTCTCAGTAGTATAATTATTTTTCTAAAGTGGCCAAGTAATGCGCGAGATTTCCAGACTCTGACTTTATGTAAGGTGGCCAAGTAATGCGCTAATTCTTAGGAGTATAAGAATTGTTATAAAGTTGCCAACTAATACGAGAGATTTCCGGACTCCGACTCAAAGTAAGGTGGCCAAGTGAAACGCGAATTCTTAGGAGTATAAGAATTTTTCTAAAGTGGCAAAGTAAGGAGCGAGATTTCCGGACTTTGACTTTAAGTAAGGTGGCCAAGTAATGCGCGAATTCTTAGGAGTATGATAATTTTTATTTAGTGGCCAAGTAATGCGCGAGTTCTTAGGAGTATAAGAATTTTTCTAAAGTGGCAAAGTAAGGAGCGAGATTTCCGGACTTTGACTTTAAGTAAGGTGGCCAAGTAATGCGCGAATTCTTAGGTGTATGATAATTTTTATATAGTGGCCAAGTAATGCGCGAGTTCTTAAGAGTATGAGAATTTTTATAAAGTGTCCAAGTAATACGCGAGATATCCGTACTCTGACTTTAAGTAAGGTGGCCAAGTAATGCGCGAGTTCTTAAGAGTATAAGAATTTTTATAAAGTTTCCAAGTAATATGCGACGTTTCCGGACTTTGACTTTAAGTAAGGTGGCCAAGTAATGCGCTAATTCTTAGGAGTTTGCTATTTTTTATAAAGTGGCCAAGTAATACGCGAGATTCCCGGACTCTGACTTTAAAAAAGGTGGCCAAGTAATGCGCGAGATTTCCGGACTCCGACTTTAAATAAGGTGGCCAAGTAATGCGCGAATTCTTAGGAGTAAAAGAAATTTTATAAAGTGGCCAAGTAAAGCGCGAATTCTTAGGAGTAAAAGAAATTTTATAAAGTGGCAAAGTAAGGAGCGAGATTTCCGGACTCTGACTTTAAATAAGGTGGCCAAGTAATGCGCGAATTCTTAGGAGTATAAGAATTTTTCTATAGTGGCCAAGTAAGGTGCGAGATTTCCGGACTTTGACTTTAAATAAGGTGGCCAAGTAATGCGCGAGTTCTTAAAAGTATAAGAATTTTTATAAAGTTGCCAAGTAATACGCGAGATATCCGTACTCTGACTTTAAGTAAGGTGGCCAAGTAATGCGCGAATTCTTAGGAGTATGATTTTTTTTATAAAGTGACCAAGTAATGTGCCAGTTGTTAGCAGTATGCGAATTGGAATAAAGTGGCCAAGTAATACGCGAGATTTCCGGACACTGACTTTAAATAAGGTGGCCAAGTCAAGAGCGAAATCTTAGGAGTATAAGAATTTTTATAAAGTTGCCAAGTAAGGCGCGAGATTTCCGGACTTTGAATTTAAGAAGGGTGGCCAAGTAATGCGCGAGTTCTTAAAAGTATAAGAATTTTTATAAAGTTGCCAAGTAATACGCGAGATACCCGTACTCTGACTTTAAGTAAGGTGGCCAAGTAATGCGCTAGTTCTTAGGAGTATAAGAATTTTTATAAAGTTGCCAAGTAATACGCGAGATTTCCGGACTGTGACTTTAAGTAAGGTGGCCAAGTAATGCGCTAATTCTTAGGAGTATAAGAATTTTTCTAAAGTGGCCAAGTAATGCTAGAGATTTCCGGACTCTGACTTTAAGTAAGGTGGCCAAGTATCGCGCGAATTAGTAGGAGTATGATAATTTTTATAAAGTGGCCAAGTAATGCGCTAGTTCTTAGGAGTATAAGAATTTTTATAAAGTGTCCAAGTAAGGTGCGAGATTTCCGGACATTGACTTTAAGTAAGGTGGCCAAGTAATGCGCGAGTTCTTAAAAGGATAAAAATTTTTATAAAGTTGCCAAGTAATACGCGAGCTATCCGTACTCTGACTTTAAGTAAGGTGTCCAAGTAATGCGCGAATTCTTAGGAGTATGATAATTTTTATAAAGTTGCCAAGTAATGCGCGAGGTTTCCGGACTCTGACTTTAAGTAAGGTCGCCAAGTAATGCGCTAATTCTTAGGAGTATGAAAATTTTTATAAATTGTCCAAGTAATACGCGAGATTTCCGGACTCTGAATTTAAGTAAGGTGGCCAAGTAATGCGCTAATTCTAAGGAGTATGAGGATTTTTATAAAGTGTCCAAGTAATACGCGAGATTTCCGGACTCTGACTTCAAATAAGGTGGCCAAATAATGGGCGAATTCTTAGGAGTATAAGAATTTTTATAAAGTGACCAAGTAATGTGCCAGTTGTTAGCAGTATGCGAATTTGAATAAAGTGGCCAAGTAATACTCGAGATTTCCGGACTCTGACTTTAAATAAGGTGGCCAAGTAATGCGCGAGTTCTTAAGAGTATGAGAATTTTTATAAGTGGCCTCGTAATACGCGAGTGAAACGAAGTCTGTCCTGAAAAGAGTGTTCAAGTAATGCGCGAATTCTTAGGAGTATACAAATTTTTGTAAAGTGGCCAAGTAATGCGCGAGATTTCCGTATTCTGACTTTAAGTAAGGTGGCCAAGTAATGCGCTAATTCTTAGGAGTATAAGAATTTTTCTAAAGTGGCCAAGTAATACTCGAGATTTCCGGACTCTGACTTTAAATAAGGTGGCCAAGTAATGCAATAATTCTTAGGAGTATGAGAATTTTAATAAAGTTGCCAAGTAATACGCGAGATATCCGTAACTCTGACTTTAAGTAAGGTGGCCAAATAATACGCGAATTCTTAGGAGTATGATAATTTTTATAAAGTGACCAAGTAATGTGCCAGTTGTTAGCAGTATGCGAATTGGAATAAAGTGGCCAAGTAATACGCGAGATTTCCGGACTCTGACTTTAAGTAAGGTGGCCAAGTAATGCGCTAATTCTTAGGAGTATATGAATTTTTCTAAAGTGACCAAGTAAGGCGCGAGATTTCCGGACTTTGACTTTAAGAAGGGTGGTCAAGTAATGCGCGAGTTCGTAGGAGTATGATAATTTTTATAAAGTGGCCAAGTAATGCGCGAGTTATTAGGAGTATGAGAATTTTTATAAATTTTCCAAGTAATATGCGAGGTTTCCGGACTCTGACATTAAGTAAGGTGGCCAAGTAATGAGCGAATTCTTAGGAGTATAAGAATTTTTATAAAGTAGCCAAGTAATACGCGAGATATCCGGACTCTGACATTAAATAAGGTGGACAAGTAATGCGCGAATTCCTAGGAGTATAAGAATTTTTATAAAGTTGCCAAGTAATACGCGATATATCCGTACTCTGACTTTAAGTAAGGTGGCCAAGTAATGCGCGAGTTCTTAAGAGTATAAGAATTTTTAAAAGTGGCCTCGTAATACGCGAGTGAAACGAAGTCTGTCCTGAAAAGAGTGTCCAAGTAATGCGCGAATTCTTAGGAGTATAAGAATTTTTATAAAGTGGCCAAGTAATGAGCGAGATTTCCGTATTCTGACTCAAAGTAAGGTGTCCGAGTAATGCGCGAAGTCTTAGGAGTGAAAGAATTTTTATAAAGTGGCCAAGTAATGCGCGAGATTTCCGTACTCTGACTTTAAGTAAGGTGGCCAAGTAATGCGCGAGTTCTTAGGAGTATAGGAATTTTTATAAAGTTGCCAAGTAATACTCGAGATTTCCGGACTCTGATTTTAAATAAGGTGGCCAAATAATGCGCAAGTTCTTAGGAGTATAAGAATTTGTATAAAGTTGCCAAGTAATACGCGAGATATCCGTACTCTGACTTTAAGTAAGGTGGCCAAGTAATGCGCGAATTCTTAGGAGTATAAGAATTTTTCTATAGTGGCCAAGTAAGGTGCGAGATTTCCGGACTTTGACTTTAAGTAAGGTGGCCAAGTAATGCGCGAGTTCTTAAAAGTATAAGAATTTTTATAAAGTTGCCAAGTAATACGCGAGATATCCGTAACTCTGACTTTAAGTAAGGTGGCCAAATAATACGCGAATTCTTAGGAGTATGATAATTTTTATAAAGTGACCAAGTAATGTGCCAGTTGTTAGCAGTATGCGAATTGGAATGAAGTGGCCAAGTAATACGCGAGATTTCCGGACTCTGACTTTAAATACGGTGGCCAAGTGAAGAGCGAATTCTTAGGAGTATAAGAATTTTTATAAAGGTGCCAATTAAAGCGTCTGATTTTCTGACTCTGACTTTAAGTAAGGTGGCCAAGTATCGCGCTAATTCTTAGGAGTATAAGAATTTTTATAAAGTGGCCAAGTAAGGTGCGAGATTTCCGGACTTTGAATTTAAGAAGGGTGGCCACGTAATGCGCGAATTCTTAGGAGTATGATAATTTTTATAAAGTGACCAAGTAATGTGCCAGTTGTTAGCAGTATGCGAATTGGAATAAAGTGGCCAAGTAATACGCGAGATTTCCGGACTCTGACTTTAAGTAAGGTGGCCAAGTAATGCGCGAATTCTTAGGAGTATGAGAATTTTTATAAGTGGCCTCGTAATACGCGAGTGAAACGAAGTCTGTCCTGAAAAGAGTGTTCAAGTAATGCGCGAATTCTTAGGAGTATATAAATTTTTATAAAGTGGCCACGTAATGCGCGAGGTTTCCGGACTCTGACTTTAAGTAAGGTGGCCAAGTAATGCGCTAATTCTTAGGAGTATAAGAATTTTTCTAAAGTGGCCAAGTAATACTCGAGATTTCCGGACTCTGACTTTAAATAAGGTGGCCAAGTAATGCAATAATTCTTAGGAGTATGAGAATTTTAATAAAGTTGCCAAGTAATACGCGAGATATCCGTAACTCTGACTTTAAGTAAGGTGGCCAAATAATACGCGAATTCTTAGGAGTATGATAATTTTTATAAAGTGACCAAGTAATGTGCCAGTTGTTAGCAGTATGCGAATTGGAATAAAGTGGCCAAGTAATACGCGAGATTTCCGGACTCTGACTTTAAGTAAGGTGGCCAAATAATACGCGAATTCTTAGGAGTATGATAATTTTTATAAAGTGACCAAGTAATGTGCCAGTTGTTAGCTGTATGCGAATTGGAATAAAGTGGCCAAGTAATACGCGAGATTTCCGGACTCTCACTTTAAATACGGTGGCCAAGTGAAGAGCGAATTCTTAGGAGTATAAGAATTTTTATAAAGTTGCCAAGTAATGCGTGAGATTTCCGGACTCTGACTTTAAGTAAGGTGGCCAAGTATCGCGCTAATTCTTAGGAGTATAAGAATTTTTCTAAAGTGGCCAAGTAAGGCGCGAGATTTCCGGACTTTGAATTTAAGAAGGGTGGCCACGTAATGCGCGAATTCTTAGGAGTATGATAATTTTTATAAAGTGACCAAGTAATGTGCCAGTTGTTAGCAGTATGCGAATTGGAATAAAGTGGCCAAGTAATACGCGAGATACCCGTACTCTGACTTTAAGTATGGTGGCCAAGTAATGCGCTAGTTCTTAGGAGTATAAGAATTTTTATAAAGTTGCCAAGTAATACGCGAGATACCCGTACTCTGACTTTAAGTAAGGTGGCCAAGTAATGCGCGAGTTCTTAAGAGTATGAGAATTTTTATAAGGGGCCTCGTAATACGCGAGTGAAACGAAGTCTGTCCTGAAAAGAGTGTTCAAGTAATGCGCGCATTCTTAGGAGTATACAAATTTTTGTAAAGTGGCCAAGTAATGCGCGAGATTTCCGGACTCTGACTTTAAGTAAGGTGGCCAAGTAATGCGCTAATTCTTAGGAGTATAAGAATTTTTCTAAAGTGGCCAAGTAATACTCGAGATTTCCGGACTCTGACTTTAAATAAGGTGGCCAAGTAATGCAATAATTCTTAGGAGTATGAGAATTTTAATAAAGTTGCCAAGTAATACGCGAGATATCCGTAACTCTGACTTTAAGTAAGGTGGCCAAATAATACGCGAATTCTTAGGAGTATGATAATTTTTATAAAGTGACCAAGTAATGTGCCAGTTGTTAGCAGTATGCGAATTGGAATAAAGTGGCCAAGTAATACGCGAGATTTCCGGACTCTGACTTTAAGTAAGGTGGCCAAATAATACGCGAATTCTTAGGAGTATGATAATTTTTATAAAGTGACCAAGTAATGTGCCAGTTGTTAGCAGTATGCGAATTGGAATAAAGTGGCCAAGTAATACGCGAGATTTCCGGACTCTGACTTGAAGTAAGGTGGCCAAGTAATGCGCGAATTAGTAGGAGTCTTATAATTTTTATCAAGTGGCAAAGTAATGCGCGAGATATTAGGAGTCTCACAATTTGTTTAAAGTGTCCAAATAATACGCAAGATATCCGTACTCTGACTTTAAGTAAGGTGGCCAAGTAATGCGCGAGTTCTTAAGAGTATGAGAATTTTTATAAGTGGCCTCGTAATACGCGAGTGAAACGAAGTCTGTCCTGAAAAGAGTGTTCAAGTAATGCGCGAATTCTTAGGAGTATACAAATTTTTGTAAAGTGGCCAAGTAATGCGCGAAATTTCCGTATTCTGACACAAAGTAAGGTGGCCAAGTAATGCGCGAAGTCTTAGGAGTATAGGAATTTTTATAAAGTTGCCAAGTAATACGCGAGATATCCGGACTCTGACTTTAAGTTAGGTGGCCAAATAATGCGCAAGTTCTTAGGAGTATATGAATTTGTATAAAGTTGCCAAGTAATACGCGAGATATCCGTACTCTGACTTTAAGTAAGGTGGCCAAGTAATGCGCGAATTGTTAGGAGTATAAGAATTTTTCTATAGTGGCCAAGTAAGGTGCGAGATTTCCGGACTTTGACTTTAGGTAAGGTGGCCAAGTAATGCGCGAGTTCTTAAAAGTATAAGAATTTTTATAAAGTTGCCAAGTAATACGCGAGATATCCGTACTCTGACTTTAAGTAAGGTGGCCAAGTAATGCGCGAATTCTTAGGAGTATGATAATTTTTATATAGTGGCCAAGTAATGCGCGAGTTCTTAGGAGTATGAGAATTTTTATAAAGTGTCCAAGTAATACGCGAAATTTCCAGACTCTGACTTTATGTAAGGTGGCCAAGTAATGCGCTAATTCTTAGGAGTATAAGAATTTTTCTAAAGTGACAAAGTAATGCGCGAGATTTCCGTACTCTGACTTTAAGTAAGGTGGCCAAGTAATGCGCGACTTCTTAGGAGTATAAGAATTTTTCTAAAGTGGCAAAGTAATGCGCGAGATTTCCGTACTCTGACTTTAAGTAAGGTGGCCAAGTAATGCGCGAGTTCTTAGGAGTATAAGAATTTTTATAAAGTAGCCAAGTAATACGCGAGATATCCGGACTCTGACTTTAAGTAAGGTGGCCAAGTAATGCGCTAATTCTTAGGAGTATAAGAATTTTTCTAAAGTGGCCAAGTAATACTCGAGATTTCCGGACTCTGACTTTAAATAAGGTGGCCAAGTAATGCGCGAGTTCTTAGGAGTATAAGAATTTTTATAAAGTTGCCAAGTAATGCGCGAGATTTCCGGACTCTGACTTTAAGTAAGGTGGCCAAGTATCGCGCTAATTCTTAGGAGTATAAGAATTTTTCTAAAGTGGCCAAGTAAGGCGCGAGATTTCCGGACTTTGAATTTAAGAAGGGTGGCCACGTAATGCGCGAGTTCTTAAACGTATAAGAATTTTTATAAAGTTGCCAAGTAATACGCGAGATATCCGTACTCTGACTTTAAGTAAGGTAGCCAAGTAATGCGCGAAGTCTTAGGAGTATGATAATTTTTATAAAGTGGCCAAGTAATGCGCGAGGTTTCCGGACTCTGACTTTAAGTAAGGTGGCCAAGTAATGCGCTAATTCTTAGGAGTATAAGAATTTTTCTAAAGTGGCCAAGTAATACTCGAGATTTCCGGACTCTGACTTTAAATAAGGTGGCGAAGTAATGCGCGAATTCGTAGGAGTATGATAATTTTTATAAAGTGGCCAAGTAATGCGCTAGTTCTTAGGAGTATAAGAATTTTTATAAAGTGTCCAAGTAAGGTGCGAGATTTCCGGACATTGACTTTAAGTAAGGTGGCCAAGTAATGCGCGAGTTCTTAAAAGGATAAAAATTTTTATAAAGTTGCCAAGTAATACGCGAGATATCCGTACTCTGACTTTAAGTAAGGTGTCCAAGTAATGCGCGAATTCTTAGGAGTATGATAATTTTTATAAAGTTGCCAAGTAATGCGCGAGGTTTCCGGACTCTGACTTTAAGTAATGTGGCCAAGTAATGCGCTAATTCTTAGGAGTATGAAAATTTTTATAAATTGTCCAAGTAATACGCGAGATTTCCGGACTCTGACTTTAAATAAGGTGGCCAAGTAATGCGCATATTCTAAGGAGTATGAGGATTTTTATAAAGTGTCCAAGTAATACGCGAGATTTACGGACTCTGACTTTAAATAAGGTGGCCAAGTAATGGGCGAATTCTTAGGAGTATAAGAATTTTTATAAAGTTGCCAAGTAATACGCGAGATATCCGTACTCTGACTTTAAGTAAGGTGGCCAAGTAATGCGCGAATTCTTAGGAGTATGAGGATTTTTATAAAGTGTCCAAGTAATACACGAGATTTCCGGACTCTGACTTTGAATAAGGTGGCCAAGTAATGCGCGAATTCTTAGGAGTTTAAGAAATTTTATAAAGTGTCCAAGTAATACGCGAGGTTTCTGGACTCTGACTTTAAATAAGGTGGCCAAGTAATGCGCGAATTCTTAGGAGTATAAGAATTTTTATAAAGTGGCCAAGTAATACGCGAGATATCCGTACTGTGACTTTAAGTAAGGTGGCCAAGTAATGCGCTAATTCTTATGAGTATGAGAATTTTTATAAAGTGGCCGAGTAATACGCGAGGTTTCCTGACTCTGACTTTGAGTAAGGTGGCCAAGTAATGCGCGAATTCTTAGGAGTTTAAGAATTTTTAAAAAGTGTCCATGTAATACGTGAGATTTCCTGACTCTGACTTTGAATAAGGTGGCCAAGTAATGCGCGAATTAGTAGGAGTATGATAATTTTTATAAAGTGGCCAAGTAATGCGCTAGTTCTTAGGAGTATAAGAATTTTTATAAAGTGTCCAAGTAAGGTGCGAGATTTCCGGACATTGACTTTAAGTAAGGTGGCCAAGTAATGCGCGAATTCTTAGGAGTATAAGAATTTTTATAAAGTGTCCAAGTAATATGCGAGGTATCCGTACTCTGACTTTAAGTAAGGTGTCCAAGTAATGCGCGAATTCTTAGGAGTATGATAATTTTTATAAAGTTGCCAAGTAATGCGCGAGGTTTCCGGACTCTGACTTTAAGTAAGGTCGCCAAGTAATGCGCTAATTCTTAGGAGTATAAGAATTTTTCTAAAGTGGCCAAGTAATACACGAGATTTCCGGACTCTGACTTTGAATAAGGTGGCCAAGTAATGCGCGAATTCTTAGGAGTATGAAAATTTTTATAAATTGTCCAAGTAATACGCGTGATTTCCGGACTCTGACTTTAAGTAAGGTGGTCAAGTAATGCGCGAATTCTTAGGAGTATGAAAATTTTAATAAAGTGTCCATGTAATACGTGAGATTTCCGGACTCTGACTTTAAGTAAGGTGGCCAAGAAATGCGCTAATTCTTAGGAGTATGAAAATTTTTATAAATTGTCCAAGTAATACGCGAGATTTCCGGACTCTGACTTTAAGTAAGGTGGCCAAGTAATGCGCTAATTCTTAAGAGTATGAGAATTTTAATAAAGTGTCCATGTAATACGTGAGATTTCCGGACTCTGACTTTAAGTAAGGTGGCCAAGAAATGCGCTAATTCTTAGGAGTATGCAAATTTTTATAAATTGTCCAAGTAATACGTGAGATTTCCGGACTCTGACTTTAAGTAAGGTGGCCAAGTAATGCGCGAATTCTTAGGAGTATGAGAATTTTAATAGTGGCCAAGTAATACGCAAGATTTCCGGACTCTGAATTTAAGTAAGGTGGCCAAGTAATGCGCTGAATCTTAGGAGTATGAGAATTTTAATAAAGTGGCCAAGTAATACGCGAGATTTCCGGACTCTGACTTTAAGTAAGGTGGCCAAGTAATGCGCTAATTCTAAGGAGTATGAGGATTTTTATAAAGTGTCCAAGTAATACACGAGATTTCCGAACTCTGACTTTAAGTAAGGTGGCCAAGTAATGCGCTAATTCTTAGGAGTATGAAAATTTTTATAAATTGTCCAAGTAATACGCGAGATTTCCGGACTCTGACTTTAAATAAGGTGGCCAAGTAATGGGCGAATTCTTAGGAATATAAGAATTTTTCTAAAGTGGCCAAGTAAGGCGCGAGATTTCCGGACTCTGACTTTAAATAAGGTGGCCAAGTAATGCGCGAATTCTTAGGAGTATGAAAATTTTAATAAAGTGTCCATGTAATACGTGAGATTTCCGGACTCTGACTTTAAGTAAGGTGGCCAAGAAATGCGCTAATTCTTAGGAGTATGCAAATTTTTATAAATTGTCCAAGTAATACGTGAGATTTCCGGACTCTGACTTTAAGTAAGGTGGCCAAGTAATGCGCGAATTCTTAGGAGTATGAGAATTTTAATAGTGTCCAAGTAATACGCGAGGTTTCTGGACTCTGAATTTAAGTAAGGTGGCCAAGTAATGCGCTGAATCTTAGGAGTATGAGAATTTTAATAAAGTGGCCAAGTAATACGCGAGATTTCCGGACTCTGACTTTAAGTAAGGTGGCCAAGTAATGCGCTAATTCTAAGGAGTATGAGGATTTTTATAATGTGTCCAAGTAATACACGAGATTTCCGGACTCTGACTTTAAGTAAGGTGGCCAAGTAATGCGCTAATTCTTAGGAGTATGAAAATTTTTATAAATTGTCCAAGTAATACGCGAGATTTCCGGACTCTGACTTTAAATAAGGTGGCCAAGTAATGCGCGAATTCTTAGGAGTATGATAATTTTTATAAAGTGGCCAAGTAATGCGCAAATTCTTAGGAGTATAAGAATTTTTCTAAAGTGGCCAAGTAATACTCGAGATTTCCGGACTCTGACTTTAAATAAGGTGGCCAAGTAATGCGCTAATTCTTAGGAGTATGAGAATTTTAATAAAGTTGCCAAGTAATACGCGAGATATCCGTACTCTGACTTTAAGTAAGGTGGCCAAGTAATGCGCGAATTCGTAGGAGTATGATAATTTTTATAAAGTGGCCAAGTAATGCGCTAGTTCTTAGGAGTATAAGAATTTTTATAAATTTTCCAAGTAATATGCGAGGTTTCCGGACTCTGACATTAAGTAAGGTGGCCAAGTAATGCGCTAATTCTTAGGAGTTTGCGAATTTTTATAAAGTGGCCAAGTAATACGCGAGATTTCCGGACTCTGACTTTAAGTAAGGTGGACAAGTAATGCGCGATTTCTTAGGAGTATTGGAATTTTTATAAAGTTGCCAAGTAATACGCGAGATATCCGTACTCTGACTTTAAGTAAGGTGGCCAAGTAATGCGCGAGTTCTTAAAAGTATGAGAATTTTTATAAGTGGCCTCGTAATACGCGAGTAAAACAAAGTCTGTCTTGAAAAGAGTGTCCAAGTAATGCGCGAATTCTTAGGAGTATATAAATTTTTATAAAGTGGCCAAGTAATGAACGAGATTTCCGTATTCTGACTCAAAGTAAGGTGGCCAAGTAATGCGCGAAGTCTTAGGAGTATAAGAATTTTTATAAAGTGGCCAAGTAATGCGCGAGATTTCCGTACTCTGACTTTAAGTAAGGTGGCCAAGTAATGCGCGAGTTCTTAGGAGTATAGGAATTTTTATAAAGTTGCCAAGTAATACTCGAGATTTCCGGACTCTGATTTTAAATAAGGTGGCCAAATAATGCGCAAGTTCTTAGGAGTATAAGAATTTGTATAAAGTTGCCAAGTAATACGCGAGATATCCGTACTCTGACTTTAAGTAAGGTGGCCAAGTAATGCGCGAATTCTTAGGAGTATAAGAATTTTTCTATAGTGGCCAAGTAAGGTGCGAGATTTCCGGACTTTGACTTTAAGTAAGGTGGCCAAGTAATGCGCGAGTTCTTAAAAGTATAAGAATTTTTATAAAGTTGCCAAGTAATACGCGAGATTTCCGGACTTTGACTTTAAGTAAGGTGGCCAAGTAATGCGCGAGTTCTTAAAAGGATAAAAATTTTTATAAAGTTGCCAAGTAATACGCGAGATATCCGTACTCTGACTTTAAGTAAGGTGGCCAAGTAATCCGCGAATTCTTAGGAGTATAAGAATTTTTCTATAGTGGCCAAGTAAGGTGCGAGATTTCCGGACTTTGACTTTAAGTAAGGTGGCCAAGTAATGCGCGAGTTCTTAAGAGTATAAGAATTTTTAAAAGTGGCCTCGTAATACGCGAGTGAAACGAAGTCTGTCCTGAAAAGAGTGTCCAAGTAATGCGCGAATTCTTAGGAGTATAAGAATTTTTATAAAGTGGCCAAGTAATGAGCGAGATTTCCGTATTCTGACTCAAAGTAAGGTGGCCAAGTAATGCGCGAAGTCTTAGGAGTATAAGAATTTTTATAAAGTGGCCAAGTAATACGCGAGATTTCCGCATTCTGACTCAAAGTAAGGTGGCCAAGTAATGCGCGAGTTCTTAAGAGTATAAGAATTTTTAAAAGTGGCCTCGTAATACGCGAGTGAAACGAAGTCTGTCCTGAAAAGAGTGTCCAAGTAATGCGCGAATTCTTAGGAGTATAAGAATTTTTATAAAGTGGCCAAGTAATGAGCGAGATTTCCGTATTCTGACTCAAAGTAAGGTGGCCAAGTAATGCGCAAATTCTTAGGAGTATAAGAATTTTTATAAAGTGGCCAAGTAATCCGCGAGATTTCCGTACTCTGACTTTAAGTAAGGTGGCCAAGTAATGCGCGAGTTCTTAGGAGTATAGGAATTTTTATAAAGTTGCCAAGTAATACTCGAGATTTCCGGACTCTGATTTTAAATAAGGTGGCCAAATAATGCGCAAGTTCTTAGGAGTATAAGAATTTGTATAAAGTTGCCAAGTAATACGCGAGATATCCGTACTCTGACTTTAAGTAAGGTGGCCAAGTAATGCGCGAATTCTTAGGAGTATAAGAATTTTTCTATAGTGGCCAAGTAAGGTGCGAGATTTCCGGACTTTGACTTTAAGTAAGGTGGCCAAGTAATGCGCGAGTTCTTAAAAGTCTAAGAATTTTTTATAAAGTTGCCAAGTAATACGCGAGATATCCGTACTCTGACTTTAAGTAAGGTGGCCACGTAATGCGCGAATTCTTAGGAGTATGATAATTTTTATAAAGTGACCAATTAATGTGCCAGTTGTTAGCAGTATGCGAATTGGAATAAAGTGGCCAAGCAATACGCGAGATTTCCGGACTCTCACTTTAAATACGGTGGCCAAGTGAAGAGCGAATTCTTAGGAGTATAAGAATTTTTATAAAGTTGCCAAGTAATGCGTGAGATTTCCGGACTCTGACTTTAAGTAAGGTGGCCAAGTATCGCGCTAATTCTTAGGAGTATAAGAATTTTTCTAAAGTGGCCAAGTAAGGCGCGAGATTTCCGGACTTTGAATTTAAGAAGGGTGGCCAAGTAATGCGCTAGTTCTTAGGAGTATGATAATTTTTATAAAGTGCCCAAGTAATGTGCCAGTTGTTAGCAGTATGCGAATTGGAATACAGTGGCCAAGTAATACGCGAGATTTCCGGACTCTGACTTTAAGTAAGGTGGCCAACTAATGCGCGAATTCGTAGGAGTATGATAATTTTTATAAAGTGGCCAAGTAATGCGCGAGTTCTTAGGAGTATAAGAATTTTTTTAAAGTGTCTAAATAATACGCGAGATATCCGTACTCTGACTTTAAGTAAGGTGGCCAAGTAATGCGCGAGTTCTTAAGAGTATGAGAATTTTTATAAGTGGCCTCGTAATACGCGAGTGAAACGAAGTCTGTCCTGAAAAGAGTGTTCAAGTAATGCGCGAATTCTTAGGAGTATACAAATTTTTATAAAGTTGCCAAGTAATGCGCGAGGTTTCCGGACTCTGACTTTAAGTAAGGTCGCCAAGTAATGCGCTAATTCTTAGGAGTATAAGAATTTTTCTAAAGTGGCCAAGTAATACTCGAGATTTCCGGACTCTGACTTTAAATAAGGTGGCCAAGTAATGCGCGAGTTCTTAAGAGTATGAGAATTTTTATAAAGTTGCCAAGTAATACGCGAGATATCCGTAACTCTGACTTTAAGTAAGGTGGCCAAATAATACGCGAATTCTTAGGAGTATGATAATTTTTATAAAGTGACCAAGTAATGTGCCAGTTGTTAGCAGTATGCGAATTGGAATAAAGTGGCCAAGTAATACGCGAGATTTCCGGACTCTGACTTTAAGTAAGGTGGCCAACTAATGCGCGAATTCGTAGGAGTATGATAATTTTTATAAAGTGGCCAAGTAATGCGCGAGTTCTTAGGAGTATAAGAATTTTTTTAAAGTGTCCAAATAATACGCGAGATATCCGTACTCTGACTTTAAGTAAGGTGGCCAAGTAATGCGCGAGTTCTTAAGAGTATGAGAATTTTTATAAGTGGCCTCGTAATACGCGAGTGAAACGAAGTCTGTCCTGAAAAGAGTGTTCAAGTAATGCGCGAATTGTTAGGAGTATACATATTTTTGTAAAGTGTCCAAGTAATACGCGAAATTTCCAGACTCTGACTTTATGTAAGGTGGCCAAGTAATGCGCTAATTCTTAGGAGTATAAGAATTTTTCTAAAGTGGCCAAGTAATACTCGAGATTTCCGGACTCTGACTTTAAATAAGGTGGCCAAGTAATGCAATAATTCTTAGGAGTATGAGAATTTTTATAAAGTGTCCAAGTAATACGCGAAATTTCCAGACTCTGACTTTATGTAAGGTGGCCAAGTAATGCGCTAATTCTTAGGAGTATAAGAATTTTTCTAAAGTGACAAAGTAATGCGCGAGATTTCCGTACTCTGACTTTAAGTAAGGTGGCCAAGTAATGCGCGAGTTCTTAGGAGTATAAGAATTTTTATAAAGTAGCCAAGTAATACGCGAGATATCCGGACTCTGACTTTAAGTAAGGTGGCCAAGTAATGCGCTAATTCTTAGGAGTATAAGAATTTTTCTAAAGTGGCCAAGTAATACTCGAGATTTCCGGACTCTGACTTTAAATAAGGTGGCCAAGTAATGCGCGAGTTCTTAAGAGTATGAGAATTTTTATAAAGTGTCCAAGTAATATGCGAGATATCCGTACTCTGACTTTAAGTAAGGTGGCCAAGTAATGCGCGAGTTCTTAAGAGTATGAGAATTTTTATAAAGTTTCCAAGTAATACGCGAGATATCCGTGCTCTGACTTTAAAAAAGGTGGCCAAGTAATGCGCGAGATTTCCGGTCTCTGACTTTGAATAAGGTGGCCAAGTAATGCGCGAGTTCTTAAGAGTATGAGAATTTTTATAAAGTGTCCAAGTAAGGTGCGAGATTTCCGGACTTTGACTTTAAATAAGGTGGCCAATAATGCGCGAATTCTTAGGAGTGTGATAATTTTTATAAAGTGGCCAAGTAATGCGCTAGTTCTTAGGACTATAAGAATTTTTATAAAGTTTCCAAGTAATATGCGACGTTTCCGGACTCTGACTTTAAGTAAGGTGGCCAAGCAATGCGCGAATTCTTAGGAGTATGATAATTTTTATATAGTGGCCAAGTAATGCGCGAATTCTTAGGAGTATATAAATTTTTATAAAGTGTCCAAGTAATATGCGAGGTTTCCGGACTCTGACTTTAAGTAAGGTGGCCAAGTAATGCGCTAATTCTTAGGAGTTTGCTATTTTTTATAAAGTGGCCAAGAAATACGCGAGATTTCCGGACTCTGACTTTAAATAAGGTGGCCAAGTAATGCGCAAATTCTTAGGAGTATAAGAATTTTTCTAAAGTGGCCAAGTAATGCGCGAGATTTCCGGACTCTGACTTTAAATAAGGTGGCCAAGTAATGCGCAAATTCTTAGGAGTATAAGAATTTTTCTAAAGTGGCCAAGTAATGCGCGAGATTTCCAGACTCTGACTTTATGTAAGGTGGCCAAGTAATGCGCTAATTCTTAGGAGTATAAGAATTGTTATAAAGTTGCCAACTAATACGAGAGATTTCCGGACTCCGACTCAAAGTAAGGTGGCCAAGTGAAACGCGAATTCTTAGGAGTATAAGAATTTTTCTAAAGTGGCAAAGTAAGGAGCGAGATTTCCGGACTTTGACTTTAAGTAAGGTGGCCAAGTAATGCGCGAATTCTTAGGAGTATGATAATTTTTATAAAGTGGCCAAGTAATGCGCGAGTTCTTAGGAGTATAAGAATTTTTATAAATTTGCCAAGTAATACTCGAGATTTCCGGACTCTGATTTTAAATAAGGTCGCCAAATAATGCGCGAGTTCTTAGGAGTATAAGAATTTTTATAAAGTTGCCAAGTAATACGCGAGATATCCGTACTCTGACTTTAAGTAAGGTGGCCAAGTAATGCGCGAGTTCTTAGGAGTATAGGAATTTTTATAAAGTTGCCAAGTAATACTCGAGATTTCCGGACTCTGATTTTAAATAAGGTGGCCAAATAATGCGCAAGTTCTTAGGAGTATAAGAATTTGTATAAAGTTGCCAAGTAATACGCGAGATATCCGTACTCTGACTTTAAGTAAGGTGGCCAAGTAATGCGCGAATTCTTAGGAGTATAAGAATTTTTCTATAGTGGCCAAGTAAGGTGCGAGATTTCCGGACTTTGACTTTAAGTAAGGTGGCCAAGTAATGCGCGAGTTCTTAAAAGTATAAGAATTTTTATAAAGTTGCCAAGTAATACGCGAGATATCCGTACTCTGACTTTAAGTAAGGTGGCCACGTAATGCTCGAATTCTTAGGAGTATGATAATTTTTATAAAGTGACCAAGTAATGTGCCAGTTGTTAGCAGTATGCGAATTGGAATAAAGTGGCCAAGTAATACGCGAGATTTCCGGACTCTCACTTTAAATACGGTGGCCAAGTGAAGAGCGAATTCTTAGGAGTATAAGAATTTTTATAAAGTTGCCAAGTAATGCGTGAGATTTCCGGACTCTGACTTTAAGTAAGGTGGCCAAGTATCGCGCTAATTCTTAGGAGTATAAGAATTTTTCTAAAGTGGCCAAGTAAGGCGCGAGATTTCCGGACTTTGAATTTAAGAAGGGTGGCCACGTAATGCGCGAGTTCTTAGGAGTATGATAATTTTTATAAAGTGACCAAGTAATGTGCCAGTTGTTAGCAGTATGCGAATTGGAATAAAGTGGCCAAGTAATACGCGAGATTTCCGGACTCTGACTTTAAGTAAGGTGGCCAACTAATGCGCGAATTCGTAGGAGTATGATAATTTTTATAAAGTGGCCAAGTAATGCGCGAGTTCTTAGGAGTATAAGAATTTTTTTAAAGTGTCTAAATAATACGCGAGATATCCGTACTCTGACTTTAAGTAAGGTGGCAAAGTAATGCGCAAATTCTTAAGAGTATGAGAATTTTTATAAGTGGCCTCGTAATACGCGAGTGAAACGAAGTCTGTCCTGAAAAGAGTGTTCAAGTAATGCGCGAATTCTTAGGAGTATACAAATTTTTATAAAGTTGCCAAGTAATGCGCGAGGTTTCCGGACTCTGACTTTAAGTAAGGTCGCCAAGTAATGCGCTAATTCTTAGGAGTATAAGAATTTTTCTAAAGTGGCCAAGTAATACTCGAGATTTACGGACTCTGACTTTAAATAAGGTGGCCAAGTAATGCGCGAGTTCTTAAGAGTATGAGAATTTTAATAAAGTTGCCAAGTAATACGCGAGATATCCGTAACTCTGACTTTAAGTAAGGTGGCCAAATAATACGCGAATTCTTAGGAGTATGATAATTTTTATAAAGTGACCAAGTAATGTGCCAGTTGTTAGCAGTATGCGAATTGGAATAAAGTGGCCAAGTAATACGCGAGATTTCCGGACTCTGACTTTAAGTAAGGTGGCCAACTAATGCGCGAAGTCTTAGGAGTATAGGAATTTTTATAAAGTTGCCAAGTAATACGCGAGTTCTTAGGAGTATAAGAATTTTTTTAAAGTGTCCAAATAATACGCGAGATATCCGTACTCTGACTTTAAGTAAGGTGGCCAAGTAATGCGCGAGTTCTTAAGAGTATGAGAATTTTTATAAGTGGCCTCGTAATACGCGAGTGAAACGAAGTCTGTCCTGAAAAGAGTGTTCAAGTAATGCGCGAATTCTTAGGAGTATACAAATTTTTGTAAAGTGGCCAAGTAATGCGCGAGATTTCCCGACTCTGACTTTCAGTAAGGTGGCCAAGTAATGCGCTAATTCTTAGGAGTATAAGAATTTTTCTAAAGTGGCCAAGTAATACTCGAGATTTCCGGACTCTGACTTTAAATAAGGTGGCCAAGTAATGCAATAATTCTTAGGAGTATGAGAATTTTTATAAAGTTGCCAAGTAATACGCGAAATTTCCAGACTCTGACTTTATGTAAGGTGGCCAAGTAATGCGCTAATTCTTAGGAGTATAAGAATTTTTCTAAAGTGGCAAAGTAATGCGCGAGATTTCCGTACTCTGACTTTAAGTAAGGTGGCCAAGTAATGCGCGAGTTCTTAGGAGTATAAGAATTTTTATAAAGTAGCCAAGTAATACGCGAGATATCCGGACTCTGACTTTAAGTAAGGTGGCCAAGTAATGCGCTAATTCTTAGGAGTATAAGAATTTTTCTAAAGTGGCCAAGTAATACTCGAGATTTCCGGACTCTGACTTTAAATAAGGTGGCCAAGTAATGCGCGAGTTCTTAAGAGTATGAGAATTTTTATAAAGTGTCCAAGTAATATGCGAGATATCCGTACTCTGACTTTAAGTAAGGTGGCCAAGTAATGCGCGAGTTCTTAAGAGTATGAGAATTTTTATAAAGTTTCCAAGTAATACGCGAGATATCCGTGCTCTGACTTTAAAAAAGGTGGCCAAGTAATGCGCGAGATTTCCGGTCTCTGACTTTGAATAAGGTGGCCAAGTAATGCGCGAATTCTTAGGAGTATAAGAATTTTTCTATAGTGGCCAAGTAAGGTGCGAGATTTCCGGACTTTGACTTTAAATAAGGTGGCCAATAATGCGCGAATTCTTAGGAGTATGATAATTTTTATAAAGTGGCCAAGTAATGCGCTAGTTCTTAGGACTATAAGAATTTTTATAAAGTTTCCAAGTAATATGCGACGTTTCCGGACTCTGACTTTAAGTAAGGTGGCCAAGCAATGCGCGAATTCTTAGGAGTATGATAATTTTTATATAGTGGCCAAGTAATGCGCGAATTCTTAGGGGTATATAAATTTTTATAAAGTGTCCAAGTAATATGCGAGGTTTCCGGACTCTGACTTTAAGTAAGGTGGCCAAGTAATGCGCTAATTCTTAGGAGTTTGCTATTTTTTATAAAGTGGCCAAGAAATACGCGAGATTTCCGGACTCTGACTTTAAATAAGGTGGCCAAGTAATGCGCAAATTCTTAGGAGTATAAGAATTTTTCTAAAGTGGCCAAGTAATGCGCGAGATTTCCGGACTCTGACTTTAAACAAGGTGGCCAAGTAATGCGCGAATTCTTGGGAGTATAAGAAATTATCTAAAGTGGCCAAGTAATGCGCGAGATTTCCAGACTCTGACTTTATGTAAGGTGGCCAAGTAATGCGCTAATTCTTAGGAGTATAAGAATTGTTATAAAGTTGCCAACTAATACGAGAGATTTCCGGACTCCGACTCAAAGTAAGGTGGCCAAGTGAAACGCGAATTCTTAGGAGTATAAGAATTTTTCTAAAGTGGCAAAGTAAGGAGCGAGATTTCCGGACTTTGACTTTAAGTAAGGTGGCCAAGTAATGCGCGAATTCTTAGGAGTATGATAATTTTTATTTAGTGGCCAAGTAATGCGCGAGTTCTTAGGAGTATAAGAATTTTTATAAAGTTGCCAAGTAATACTCGAGATTTCCGGACTCTGATTTTAAATAAGGTGGCCAAATAATGCGCAAGTTCTTAGGAGTTATAGAATTTTTCTATAGTGGCCAAGTAATGCGCGAGTTCTTAAAAGTATAAGAATTTTTATAAAGTTTCCAAGTAATATGCGACGTTTCCGGACTCTGACTTTAAGTAAGGTGGCCAAGTAATGCTCTAATTCTTAGGAGTTTGCTATTTTTTATAAAGTGGCCAAGAAATACGCGAGATTTCCGGACTCTGACTTTATGTAAGGTGGCCAAGTAATGCGCTAATTCTTAGGAGTATTAGATTTGTTATAAAGTTGCCAACTAATACGAGAGATTTCCGGACTCCGACTCAAAGTAAGGTGGCCAAGTGAAACGCGAATTCTTAGGAGTATAAGAATTTTTCTAAAGTGGCAAAGTAAGGAGCGAGATTTCCGGACTTTGACTTTAAGTAAGGTGGCCAAGTAATGCGCGAATTCTTAGGAGTATGATAAATTTTATATAGTGGCCAAGTAATGCGCGAGTTCTTAGGAGTATAAGAATTTTTCTAAAGCGGCAAAGTAAGGAGCGAGATTTCCGGACTTTGACTTTAAATAAGGTGGCCAAGTAATGCGCGAGTTCTTAAAAGTATAAGAATTTTTACAAAGTTGCCAAGTAATACGCGAGCTATCCGTACTCTGACTTTAAGTAAGGTGGCCAATTAATGCGCGAATTCTTAGGAGGATGATAATTTTTATAAAGTGGCCAATTAATACGCGAGATTTCCGGTCTCTGACTTTAAGTAAGGTGGCCAAGTAATGCGCGAATTCTTAGGAGTATAAGAATTTTAATAAAGTGGCCAAGTAATACGCGAGATTTCCGGACTCTGACTTTAAGTAAGGTGGCCAAGTAATGCGCGAATTCTTAGGAGTATGAAAATTTTTATAAATTGTCCAAGTAATACGCGTGATTTCCGGACTCTGACTTTAAGTAAGGTGGTCAAGTAATGCGCGAATTCTTAGGAGTATGAAAATTTTAATAAAGTGTCCATGTAATACGTGAGATTTCCGGACTCTGACTTTAAGTAAGGTGGCCAAGAAATGCGCTAATTCTTAGGAGTATGAAAATTTTTATAAATTGTCCAAGTAATACGCGAGATTTCCGGACTCTGACTTTAAATAAAGTGGCCAAGTAATGCGCTAATTCTTAAGAGTATGAGAATTTTAATAAAGTGTCCATGTAATACGTGAGATTTCCGGACTCTGACTTTAAGTAAGGTGGCCAAGTAATGCGCGAATTCTTAGGAGTATGAGAATTTTAATAGTGGCCAAGTAATACGCAAGATTTCCGGACTCTGAATTTAAGTAAGGTGGCCAAGTAATGCGCTGAATCTTAGGAGTATGAGAATTTTAATAAAGTGGCCAAGTAATACGCGAGATTTCCGGACTCTGACTTTAAGTAAGGTGGCCAAGTAATGCGCTAATTCTAAGGAGTATGAGGATTTTTATAATGTGTCCAAGTAATACACGAGATTTCCGGACTCTGACTTTAAGTAAGGTGGCCAAGTAATGCGCGAATTCTTAGGAGTATGATTATTTTTATAAAGTGTCCATGTAATACGTGAGATTTCCTGACTCTGACTTTGAATAAGGTGGCCAAGTAATGCGCGAATTCTTAGGAGTTTAAGAAATTTTATAAAGTGTCCAAGTAATACGCGAGGTTTCTGGACTCTGACTTTAAATAAGGTGGCCAAGTAATGCGCGAATTCTTAGGAGTATGAAAATTTTTATAAAGTCGCCAAGTAAGGCGCGAGGTTTCTGGACTCTGACTTTAAATAAGTTGGCCAAGTAATGCGCGAATTCTTAGGAGTATGAAAATTTTTATAAAGTGACCAAGTAATGTGCCAGTTGTTAGCAGTATGCGAATTGGAATAAAGTGGCCAAGTAATACGCGAGATTTCCGGACTCTGACTTTAAATACGGTGGTCAAGTGAAGAGCGAATTCTTAGGAGTATAAGGATTTTTATAAAGTGTCCAAGTAAGGTGCGAGATTTCCGGACATTGACTTTAAGTAAGGTGGCCAAGTAATGCGCGAGTTCTTAAAAGTATAAGAATTTTTATAAAGTTGCCAAGTAATACGCGAGATATCCGTACTCTGACTTTAAGTAAGGTGGCCAAGTAATGCGCGAATTCTTAGGAGTATGATAATTTTTATAAAGTGACCAAGTAATGTGCCAGTTGTTAGCAGTATGCGAATTGGAATAAAGTGGCCAAGTAATACGCGAGATTTCCGGACTCTGACTTTAAATACGGTGGCCAAGTGAAGAGCGAATTCTTAGGAGTATAAGAATTTTTATAAAGTTGCCAAGTAATGCTCGAGATTTCCGGACTCTGACTTTAAGTAAGGTGGCCAAGTATCGCGCTAATTCTTAGGAGTATAAGAATTTTTCTAAAGTGGCCAAGTAAGGCGCGAGATTTCCGGACTTTGAATTTAAGAAGGGTGGCCACGTAATGCGCGAGTTCTTAAACGTATAAGAATTTTTATAAAGTTGCCAAGTAATACGCGAGATACCCGTACTCTGACTTTAAGTAAGGTGGCCAAGTAATGCGCGAATTCGTAGGAGTATGATAATTTTTATAAAGTGGCCAAGTAATGCGCTAGTTCTTAGGAGTATAAGAATTTTTATAAAGTGTCCAAGTAAGGTGCGAGATTTCCGGACATTGACTTTAAGTAAGGTGGCCAAGTAATGCGCGAGTTCTTAAAAGGATAAAAATTTTTATAAAGTTGCCAAGTAATACGCGAGATATCCGTACTCTGACTTTAAGTAAGGTGGCCAAGTAATGCGCGAATTCTTAGGAGTATAGGAATTTTTATAAAGTTGCCAAGTAATGCGCGAGGTTTCCGGACTCTGACTTTAAGTAAGGTCGCCAAGTAATGCGCTAATTCTTAGGAGTATAAGAATTTTTCTAAAGTGGCCAAGTAATACTCGAGATTTCCGGACTCTGACTTTAAATAAGGTGGCCAAGTAATGCGCGAATTCTTAGGAGTATGAAAATTTTTATAAATTATCCAAGTAATACGCGAGATTTCCGGACTCTGACTTTAAGTAAGGTGGCCAAGTAATGCGCTAATTCTTAGGAGTATGAAAATTTTAATAAAGTGTCCATGTAATACGTGAGATTTCCGGACTCTGACTTTAAGTAAGGTGGCCAAGTAATGCGCTAATTCTTAGGAGTATGAAAATTTTTATAAATTGTCCAAGTAATACGCGAGATTTCCGGACTCTGACTTTAAATAAGGTGGCCAAGTAATGCGCTAATTCTAAAGAGTATGAGAATTTTAATAAAGTGTCCATGTAATACGTGAGATTTCCGGACTCTGACTTTAAGTAAGGTGGCCAAGAAATGCGCTAATTCTTAGGAGTATGCAAATTTTTATAAATTGTCCAAGTAATACGTGAGATTTCCGGACTCTGACTTTAAGTAAGGTGGCCAAGTAATGCGCGAATTCTTAGGAGTATGAGAATTTTAATAGTGGCCAAGTAATACGCAAGATTTCCGGACTCTGAATTTAAGTAAGGTGGCCAAGTAATGCGCTGAATCTTAGGAGTATGAGAATTTTAATAAAGTGGCCAAGTAATACGCGAGATTTCCGGACTCTGACTTTAAGTAAGGTGGCCAAGTAATGCGCTAATTCTAAGGAGTATGAGGATTTTTATAAAGTGTCCAAGTAATACACGAGATTTCCGGACTCTGACTTTAAGTAAGGTGGCCAAGTAATGCGCTAATTCTTAGGAGTATGAAAATTTTTATAAATTGTCCAAGTAATACGTGAGATTTCCGGACTCTGACTTTAAGTAAGGTGGCCAAGTAATGCGCGAATTCTTAGGAGTATGAGAATTTTAATAGTGGCCAAGTTATACGCAACTTTTCCGGACTCTGAATTTAAGTAAGGTGGCCAAGTAATGCGCTGAATCTTAGGAGTATGAGAATTTTAATAAAGTGGCCAAGTAATACGCGAGATTTCCGGACTCTGACTTTAAGTAAGGTGGCCAAGTAATGCGCGAATTCTTAGGAGTATGAAAATTTTTATAAATTGTCCAAGTAATACGCGTGATTTCCGGACTCTGACTTTAAGTAAGGTGGCCAAGTAATGGGCGAATTCTTAGGAGTATAAGAATTTTTCTAAAGTGGCCAAGTAAGGCGCGAGATTTCCGGACTCTGACTTTAAATAAGGTGGCCAAGTAATGCGCTAATTCTTAAGAGTATGAGAATTTTAATAAAGTGTCCATGTAATACGTGAGATTTCCGGACTCTGACTTTAAGTAAGGTGGCCAAGTAATGCGCGAATTCTTAGGAGTATGAGAATTTTAATAGTGGCCAAGTAATACGCAAGATTTCCGGACTCTGAATTTAAGTAAGGTGGCCAAGTAATGCGCTGAATCTTAGGAGTATGAGAATTTTAATAAAGTGGCCAAGTAATACGCGAGATTTCCGGACTCTGACTTTAAGTAAGGTGGCCAAGTAATGCGCTAATTCTAAGGAGTATGAGGATTTTTATAATGTGTCCAAGTAATACACGAGATTTCCGGACTCTGACTTTAAGTAAGGTGGCCAAGTAATGCGCATATTCTAAGGAGTATGAGGATTTTTATAAAGTGTCCAAGTAATACGCGAGATTTCCGGACTCTGACTTTAAATAAGGTGGCCAAGTAATGCGCGAATTCTTAGGAGTATGAGAATTTTAATAAAGTGTCCATGTAATACGTGAGATTTCCGGACTCTGACTTTAAGTAAGGTGGCCAATTAATGCGCTAATTCTTAGGAGTATGAAAATTTTTATAAATTGTCCAAGTAATACGTGAGATTTCCGGACTCTGACTTTAAGTAAGGTGGCCAAGTAATGCGCGAATTCTTAGGAGTATGAGAATTTTAATAGTGGCCAAGTAATACGCAAGATTTCCGGACTCTGAATTTAAGTAAGGTGGCCAAGTAATGCGCTGAATCTTAGGAGTATGAGAATTTTAATAAAGTGGCCAAGTAATACGCGAGATTTCCGGACTCTGATATTAAGTAAGGTGGCCAAGTAATGCGCTAATTCTAAGGAGTATGAGAATTTGAATAAAGTGGCCAAGTAATACCCGAGATTTCCGGACTCTGACTTTAAGTAAGGTGGCCAAGTAATGCGCGAATTCTTAGGAGTATGAGAATTTTAATAGTGGCCAAGTAATACGCAAGAATTCCGGACTCTGACTTTAAATAAGGTGGCCAAGTAATGGGCGAATTCTTAGGAGTATAAGAATTTTTCTAAAGTGGCCAAGTAAGGCGCGAGATTTCCGGACTCTGACTTTAAATAAGGTGGCCAAGTAATGCGCTAATTCTTAAGAGTATGAGAATTTTAATAAAGTGTCCATGTAATACGTGAGATTTCCGGACTCTGACTTTAAGTAAGGTGGCCAAGTAATGCGCATATTCTAAGGAGTATGAGGATTTTTATAAAGTGTCCAAGTAATACGCGAGATTTCCGGACTCTGACTTTAAATAAGGTGGCCAAGTAATGCGCGAATTCTTAGGAGTATAAGAATTTTTATAAAGTTTCCAAGTAATACGCGAGATATCCGTACTCTGACTTTAAGTAAGGTGGCCAAGTAATGCGCGAATTCTTAGGAGTATGAGAATTTTTATAAAGTGTCCATGTAATACGTGAGATTTCCTGACTCTGACTTTGTATAAGGTGGCCAAGTAATGCGCGAATTCTTAGGAGTTTAAGAAATTTTATAAAGTGTCCAAGTAATACGCGAGGTTTCCGGACTCTGACTTTAAGTAAGGTGGCCAAGTAATGCGCGAATTCTTAGGAGTATAAGAATTTTTATAAAGTTGCCAAGTAATACGCGAGATATCCGTACTCTGACTTTAAGTAAGGTGGCCAAGTAATGCGCGAATTCTTAGGAGTATGAGAATTTTTACAAAGTGTCCAAGTAATACGCGAGGTTTCCTGACTCTGACTTTGAGTAAGGTGGCCAAGTAATGCGCGAATTCTTAGCGGTTTAAGAATTTTTATAAAGTGTCCAAGTAATACGGGAGGTTTCTGGACTCTGACTTTAAATAAGGTGGCCAAGTAATGCGCCGAATCTTAGGAGTATGAGGATTTTTATAAAGTGGCCAAGTAAGGCGCGAGGTTTCTGGACTCTGACTTTAAATAAGTTGGCCAAGTAATGAGCGAATTCTTAGGAGTATGAAAATTTTTATAAAGTGGCCAAGTAATGTGCCAGTTGTTAGCAGTATGCGAATTGGAATAAAGTGGCCAAGTAATACGTGAGATTTCCGGACTCTGACTTTAAATACGGTGGCCAAGTGAAGAGCGAATTCTTAGGAGTATAAGAATTTTTCTATAGTGGCCAAGTAAGGTGCGAGATTTCCGGACTTTGACTTTAAGTAAGGTGGCCACGTAATGCGCGAGTTCCTAAAAGTATAAGAATTTTTATAAAGTTGCCAAGTAATACGCGAGATATCCGTACTCTGACTTTAAGTAAGGTGGCCAAGTAATGCGCGAATTCTTAGGAGTATGATAATTTTTATAAAGTGACCAAGTAATGTGCCAGTTGTTAGCAGTATGCGAATTGGAATAAAGTGGCCAAGTAATACGCGAGATTTCCGGACTCTGACTTTAAATACGGTGGCCAAGTGAAGAGCGAATTCTTAGGAGTATAAGAATTTTTATAAAGTTGCCAAGTAATGCTCGAGATTTCCGGACTCTGACTTTAAGTAAGGTGGCCAAGTATCGCGCTAATTCTTAGGAGTATAAGAATTTTTCTAAAGTGGCCAAGTAAGGCGCGAGATTTCCGGACTTTGAATTTAAGAAGGGTGGCCACGTAATGCGCGAGTTCTTAAACGTATAAGAATTTTTATAAAGTTGCCAAGTAATACGCGAGATACCCGTACTCTGACTTTAAGTAAGGTGGCGAAGTAATGCGCGAATTCGTAGGAGTATGATAATTTTTATAAAGTGGCCAAGTAATGCGCTAATTCTTAGGAGTATAAGAATTTTTCTAAAGTGGCCAAGTAAGGCGCGAGATTTCCGGACTCTGACTTTAAATAAGGTGGCCAAGTAATGCGCTAATTCTTAAGAGTATGAGAATTTTAATAAAGTGTCCATGTAATACGTGAGATTTCCGGACTCTGACTTTAAGTAAGGTGGCCAAGTAATGCGCATATTCTAAGGAGTATGAGGATTTTTATAAAGTGTCCAAGTAATACGCGAGATTTCCGGACTCTGACTTTAAATAAGGTGGCCAAGTAATGCGCGAATTCTTAGGAGTATGAGAATTTTTACAAAGTGTCCAAGTAATACGCGAGGTTTCCGGACTCTGACTTTAAATAAGGTGGCCAAGTAATGCGCGAATTCTTAGGAGTATAAGAATTTTTATAAAGTTTCCAAGTAATACGCGAGGTTTCTGGACTCTGACTTTAAATAAGGTGGCCAAATAATGGGCGAATTCTTAGGAGTATAAGAATTTTTATAAAGTTGCCAAGTAATACGCGAGATATCCGTACTCTGACTTTAAGTAAGGTGTCCAAGTAATGCGCGAATTCTTAGGAGTATGAGAATTTTGACAAAGTGTCCAAGTAATACGCGAGGTTTCCTGACTCTGACTTTGAGTAAGGTGGCCAAGTAATGCGCGAATTCTTAGGAGTTTAAGAATTTTTATAAAGTGTCCATGTAATACGTGAGATTTCCTGACTCTGACTTTGAATAAGGTGGCCAAGTAATGCGCGAATTCTTAGGAGTTTAAGAAATTTTATAAAGTGTCCAAGTAATACGCGAGGTTTCTGGACTCTGACTTTAAATAAGGTGGCCAAGTAATGCGCGAATTCTTAGGAGTATGAAAATTTTTATAAAGTCGCCAAGTAAGGCGCGAGATTTCCGGACTCTGACTTTAAATAAGGTGGCCAAGTAATGCGCTAATTCTTAAGATTATGAGAATTTTAATAAAGTGTCCATGTAATACGTGAGATTTCCGGACTCTGACTTTAAGTAAGGTGGCCAAGTAATGCGCGAATTCTTAGGAGTATGAGAATTTTAATAGTGGCCAAGTAATACGCAAGATTTCCGGACTCTGAATTTAAGTAAGGTGGCCAAGTAATGCGCTGAATCTTAGGAGTATGAGAATTTTAATAAAGTGGCCAAGTAATACGCGAGATTTCCGGACTCTGACTTTAAGTAAGGTGGCCAAGTAATGCGCTAATTCTAAGGAGTATGAGGATTTTTATAAAGTGTCCAAGTAATACACGAGATTTCCGGACTCTGACTTTAAGTAAGGTGGCCAAGTAATGCGCTAATTCTTACGATTATGAGAATTTTTAAAAAGTGTCCAAGTAATACGCGAGCTTTCCGGACTCTGACTTTTAATAAGGTGGCCAAGTAATGCGCGAATTCTTAGGAGTATAAGAATTTTTATAAAGTTTCCAAGTAATACGCGAGGTTTCTGGACTCTGACTTTAAATAAGGTGGCCAAGTAATGCGCGAATTCTTAAGAGTATGAGAATTTTAATAAAGTGTCCATGTAATACGTGAGATTTCCGGACTCTGACTTTAAGTAAGGTGGCCAAGTAATGCGCATATTCTAAGGAGTATGAGGATTTTTATAAAGTGTCCAAGTAATACGCGAGATTTCCGGACTCTGACTTTAAATAAGGTGGCCAAGTAATGCGCGAATTCTTAGGAGTATGAGAATTTTTACAAAGTGTCCAAGTAATACGCGAGGTTTCCTGACTCTGACTTTGAGTAAGGTGGCCAAGTAATGCACTAATTCTAAGGAGTATGAGAATTTTTATAAAGTTTCCAAGTAATACGCGATGTTTCTGGACTCTGACTTTAAATAAGGTGGCCAAATAATGGGCTAATTCTTAGGAGTATAAGAATTTTTATAGAGTTGCCAAGTAATACGCGAGATATCCGTACTCTCACTTTAAGTAAGGTGTCCAAGTAATGCGCGAATTCTTAGGAGTATGAGAATTTTTACAAAGTGTCCAAGTTATACGCGAGGTTTCCTGATTCTGACTTTGAGTAAGGTGGCCAAGTAATGCGCGAATTCTTAGGAGTTTAAGAATTTTTATAAAGTGTCCATGTAATACGTGAGATTTCCTGACTCTGACTTTGAATAAGGTGGCCAAGTAATGCGCGAATTCTTAGGAGTTTAAGAAATTTTATAAAGTGTCCAAGTAATACGCGAGGTTTCTGGACTCTGACTTTAAATAAGGTGGCCAAGTAATGCGCGAATTCTGAGGAGTATGAAAATTTTTATAAAGTGGCCAAGTAAGGCGCGAGATTTCCGGACTCTGACTTTAAATATGTTGGCCTTGTTATCCTCCAATTCTTAAGAGTATGAGAATTTTAATAAAGTGTCCATGTAATACGTGAGATTTCCGGACTCTGACTTTAAGTAAGGTGGCCAAGTAATGCGCTAATTCTTAGGAGTATGAAAATTTTTATAAATTGTCCAAGTAATACGTGAGATTTCCGGACTCTGACTTTAAGTAAGGTGGCCAAGTAATGCGCGAATTCTTAGGAGTATGAGAATTTTAATAGTGGCCAAGTAATACGCAAGATTTCCGGACTCTGAATTTAAGTAAGGTGGCCAAGTAATGCGCTGAATCTTAGGAGTATGAGAATTTTAATAAAGTGGCCAAGTAATACGCGAGATTTCCGGACTCTGACTTTAAGTAAGGTGGCCAAGTAATGCGCTAATTCTAAGGAGTATGAGGATTTTTATAATGTGTCCAAGTAATACACGAGATTTCCGGACTCTGACTTTAAGTAAGGTGGCCAAGTAATGCGCTAATTCTTAGGAGTATGAAAATTTTTATAAATTGTCCAAGTAATACGCGAGATTTCCGGACTCTGACTTTAAATAAGGTGGCCAAGTAATGGGCGAATTCTTAGGAGTATAAGAATTTTTATAAAGTTGCCAAGTAATACGCGAGATATCCGTACTCTGACTTTAAGTAAGGTGTCCAAGTAATGCGCGAATTCTTAGGAGTATGAGAATTTTTACAAAGTGTCCAAGTAATACGCGAGGTTTCCTGACTCTGACTTTGAGTAAGGTGGCCAAGTAATGCGCGAATTCTTAGGAGTTTAAGAATTTTTAAAAAGTGTCCATGTAATACGTGAGATTTCCTGACTCTGACTTTGAATAAGGTGGCCAAGTAATGCGCGAATTCTTAGGAGTTTAAGAAATTTTATAAAGTGTCCAAGTAATACGCGATATTTCCGGACTCTGACTTTAAATAAGGTGGCCAAGTAATGCGCTAATTCTTAGGAGTATGAAAATTTTTATAAAGTCGCCAAGTAAGGCGCGAGATTTCCGGACTCTGACTTTAAATAAGGTGGCCAAGTAATGCGCTAATTCTTAAGATTATGAGAATTTTAATAAAGTGTCCATGTAATACGTGAGATTTCCGGACTCTGACTTTAAGTAAGGTGGCCAAGTAATGCGCTAATTCTTAGGAGTATGAAAATTTTTATAAATTGTCCAAGTAATACGTGAGATTTCCGGACTCTGACTTTAAGTAAGGTGGCCAAGTAATGCGCGAATTCTTAGGAGTATGAGAATTTTAATAGTGGCCAAGTAATACGCAAGATTTCCGGACTCTGAATTTAAGTAAGGTGGCCAAGTAATGCGCTGAATCTTAGGAGTATGAGAATTTTAATAAAGTGGCCAAGTAATACGCGAGATTTCCGGACTCTGACTTTAAGTAAGGTGGCCAAGTAATGCGCTAATTCTAAGGAGTATGAGGATTTTTATAATGTGTCCAAGTAATACACGAGATTTCCGGACTCTGACTTTAAGTAAGGTGGCCAAGTAATGCGCTAATTCTTAAGAGTATTGAAATTTTTATAAATTGTCCAAGTAATACGCGAGATTTCCGGACTCTGACTTTAAATAAGGTGGCCAAGTAATGGGCGAATTCTTAGGAGTATAAGAATTTTTCTAAAGTGGCCAAGTAAGGCGCGAGATTTCCGGACTCTGACTTTAAATAAGGTGGCCAAGTAATGCGCTAATTCTTAAGAGTATGAGAATTTTAATAAAGTGTCCATGTAATACGTGAGATTTCCGGACTCTGACTTTAAGTAAGGTGGCCAAGTAATGCGCATATTCTAAGGAGTATGAGGATTTTTAGAAAGTGTCCAAGTAATACGCGAGATTTCCGGACTCTGACTTTAAATAAGGTGGCCAAGTAATGCGCTGAATCTTAGGAGTATGAGGATTTTTATAAAGTGTCCAAGTAATACACGAGATTTCCGAACTCTGACTTTAAGTAAGGTGGCCAAGTAATGCGCTAATTCTAAGGAGTATGAGGATTTTTAAAAAGTGTCCAAGTAATACGCGAGGTTTCCTGACTCTGACTTTGAGTAAGGTGGCCAAGTAATGCGCTAATTCTTAGGAGTATGCGAATTTGAATAAAGTGGCCAAGTAATTCGCGAGATTTCCGGACTCTGACTTTAAATAAGGTGGCCAAGTAATGCGCTAATTCTTAAGATTATGAGAATTTTAATAAAGTGTCCATGTAATACGTGAGATTTCCGGACTCTGACTTTAAGTAAGGTGGCCAAGTAATGCGCTAATTCTTAGGAGTATGAAAATTTTTATAAATTGTCCAAGTAATACGTGAGATTTCCGGACTCTGACTTTAAGTAAGGTGGCCAAGTAATGCGCGAATTCTTAGGAGTATGAGAATTTTAATAGTGGCCAAGTAATACGCAAGATTTCCGGACTCTGAATTTAAGTAAGGTGGCCAAGTAATGCGCTGAATCTTAGGAGTATGAGAATTTTAATAAAGTGGCCAAGTAATACGCGAGATTTCCGGACTCTGACTTTAAGTAAGGTGGCCAAGTAATGCGCTAATTCTAAGGAGTATGAGGATTTTTATAATGTGTCCAAGTAATACACGAGATTTCCGGACTCTGACTTTAAGTAAGGTGGCCAAGTAATGCGCTAATTCTTAAGAGTATTAAAATTTTTATAAATTGTCCAAGTAATACGCGAGAGTTGCGGACTATGACTTTTAATAATGTGGCCAAGTAATGGGCGAATTCTTAGGAGCATAAGAATTTTTCTAAAGTTTCCAAGTAATGCGCGAGATTTCCGGAATCTGACTATCAATAATCTGTCCAAGTAAAGCGCTAATTCTTAAGAGTATGAGAATTTTAATAAAGTGTCCATGTAATACGTGAGATTTCCGGACTCTGACTTTAAGTAAGGTGGCCAAGTAATGCGCATATTCTAAGGAGTATGAGGATTTTTAGAAAGTGTCCAAGTAATACGCGAGATTTCCGGACTCTGACTTTAAATAAGGTTGCCAAGTAATGCGCGAATTCTTAGGAGTATAAGAATTTTTATAAAGTTTCCAAGTAATACGCGAGGTTTCCTGACTCTGACTTTAAGTAAGGTGGCCAAGTAATGCGCGAATTCTTAGGAGTATGAGAATTTTTATAAAGTTTCCAAGTAATACGCGAGGTTTCTGGACTCTGACTTTAAATAAGGTGGCCAAATAATGGGCGAATTCTTAGGAGTTTGAGAATTTGAATAAAGTGGCCAAGTAATACGCGAGATTTCCGTACTCTCACTTTAAGTAAGGTGTCCAAGTAATGCGCGAATTCTTAGGAGTATGAGAATTTTTACAAAGTGTCCAAGTTATACGCGAGGTTTCCTGATTCTGACTTTGAGTAAGGTGGCCAAGTAATGCGCGAATTCTTAGGAGTTTAAGAATTTTTATAAAGTGTCCATGTAATACGTGAGATTTCCTGACTCTGACTTTGAATAAGGTGCCAAGTAATGCGCGAATTCTTAGGAGTTTAAGAAATTTTATAAAGTGTCCTAGTAATACGCGAGGTTTCTGGACTCTGTCTTTAAATAAGGTGGCCAAGTAATGCGCGAATTCTGAGGAGTCTGAGAATTTTTATAAAGTGGCCAAGTAAGGCGCGAGATTTCCGGACTCTGACTTTAAATAAGGTGGCCAAGTAATGCGCTAATTCTTAGGAGTATTAGAATTTTAATAAAGTGTCCATGTAATACGTGAGATTTCCGGACTCTGACTTTAAGTAAGGTGGCCAAGTAATGCGCTAATTCTTAGGAGTATGAAAATTTTTATAAATTGTCCAAGTAATACGTGAGATTTCCGGACTCTGACTTTAAGTAAGGTGGCCAAGTAATGCGCGAATTCTTAGGAGTATGAGAATTTTAATAGTGGCCAAGTAATACGCAAGATTTCCGGACTCTGAATTTAAGTAAGGTGGCCAAGTAATGCGCTGAATCTTAGGAGTATGAGAATTTTAATAAAGTGGCCAAGTAATACGCGAGATTTCCGGACTCTGACTTTAAGTAAGGTGGCCAAGTAATGCGCTAATTCTAAGGAGTATGAGGATTTTTATAATGTGTCCAAGTAATACACGAGATTTCCGGACTCTGACTTTAAGTAAGGTGGCCAAGTAATGCGCTAATTCTAAGGAGTATGAGGATTTTTAAAAAGTGTCCAAGTAATACGCGAGATTTCCTGACTCTGACTTTGAATAAGGTGGCCAAGTCATGGGCGAATTCTTAGGAGTATAAGAATTTTTCTAAAGTTGCCAAGTAATGCGCGAGATATCCGTACTCTCACTTTAAGTAAGGTGTCCAAGTAATGCGCGAATTCTTAGGAGTATGAGAATTTTTACAAAGTGTCCCAGTTATACGCGAGCTTTCCTGACTCTGACTTTGAGTAAGGTGGCCAAGTAATGCGCGAATTCTTAGGAGTTTAAGAATTTTTAAAAATTGTCCATGTAATACGTGAGATTTCCTGACTCTGACTTTGAATAAGGTGGCCAAGTAATGCGCGAATTCTTAGGAGTTTAAGAAATTTTATAAAGTGTCCAAGTAATACGCGAGGTTTCTGGACTCTGACTTTAAATAAGGTGGCCAAGTAATGCGCGAATTCTTAGGAGTATGAAAATTTTTATAAAGTCGCCAAGTAAGGCGCGAGATTTCCGGACTCTGACTTTAAATAAGGTGGCCAAGTAATGCGCTAATTCTTAAGAGTATGAGAATTTTAATAAAGTGTCCATGTAATACGTGAGATTTCCGGACTCTGACTTTAAGTAAGGTGGCCAAGTAATGCGCTAATTCTTAGGAGTATGAAAATTTTTATAAATTGTCCAAGTAATACGTGAGATTTCCGGACTCTGACTTTAAGTAAGGTGGCCAAGTAATGCGCGAATTCTTAGGAGTATGAGAATTTTAATAGTGGCCAAGTAATACGCAAGATTTCCGGACTCTGAATTTAAGTAAGGTGGCCAAGTAATGCGCTGAATCTTAGGAGTATGAGAATTTTAATAAAGTGGCCAAGTAATACGCGAGATTTCCGGACTCTGACTTTAAGTAAGGTGGCCAAGTAATGCGCTAATTCTAAGGAGTATGAGGATTTTTATAATGTGTCCAAGTAATACACGAGATTTCCGGACTCTGACTTTAAGTAAGGTGGCCAAGTAATGCGCTAATTCTTAAGAGTATTGAAATTTTTATAAATTGTCCAAGTAATACGCGAGATTTCCGGACTCTGACTTTAAATAAGGTGGCCAAGTAATGGGCGAATTCTTAGGAGTATAAGAATTTTTCTAAAGTGGCCAAGTAAGGCGCGAGATTTCCGGACTCTGACTTTAAATAAGGTGGCCAAGTAATGCGCTAATTCTTAAGAGTATGAGAATTTTAATAAAGTGTCCATGTAATACGTGAGATTTCCGGACTCTGACTTTAAGTAAGGTGGCCAAGTAATGCGCATATTCTAAGGAGTATGAGGATTTTTATAAAGTGTCCAAGTAATACGCGAGATTTCCGGACTCTGACTTTAAGTAAGGTGGCCAAGTAATGCGCTGAATCTTAGGAGTATGAGAATTTTAATAAAGTGGCCAAGTAATACGCGAGATTTCCGGACTCTGACTTTAAGTAAGGTGGCCAAGTAATGCGCTAATTCTAAGGAGTATGAGGATTTTTAAAAAGTGTCCAAGTAATACGCGAGGTTTCCTGACTCTGACTTTGAGTAAGGTGGCCAAGTAATGCGCTAATTCTTAGGAGTATGAAAATTTTTATAAATTGTCCAAGTAATACGTGAGATTTCCGGACTCTGACTTTAAGTAAGGTGGCCAAGTAATGCGCGAATTCTTAGGAGTATGAAAATTTTTATAAAGTGTCCAAGTAATACGCGAGATTTCCGGACTCTGACTTTAAGTAAGGTGGCCAAGTAATGCGCTAATTCTTAGGAGTATGAGAATTTTAATAAAGTGTCCATGTAATACGTGAGATTTCCGGACTCTGACTTTAAGTAAGGTGGCCAAGTAATGCGCGAATTCTTAGGAGTATGAGAATTTTTACAAAGTGTCCAAGTAATACGCGAGGTTTCCTGACTCTGACTTTGAGTAAGGTGGCCAAGTAATGCGCTAATTCTTAGGAGTATGAAAATTTTTATAAATTGTCCAAGTAATACGTGAGATTTCCGGACTCTGACTTTAAGTAAGGTGGCCAAGTAATGCGCGAATTCTTAGGAGTATGAAAATTTTTATAAATTGTCCAAGTAATGTGCCAGTTGTTAGCAGTATGCGAATTGGAATAAAGTGGCCAAGTAATACGTGAGGTTTCCGGACTCTGACTTTGAGTAAGGTGGCCAAGTAATGCGCGAATTCTTAGGAGTTTAAGAATTTTTAAAAAGTGTCCATGTAATACGTGAGATTTCCTGACTCTGACTTTGAATAAGGTGGCCAAGTAATGCGCGAATTCTTAGGAGTTTAAGAAATTTTATAATGTGTCCAAGTAATACGCGAGGTTTCTGGACTCTGACTTTAAATAAGGTGGCCAAGTAATACGCGAATTCTTAGGAGTATGAAAATTTTTATAAAGTGGCCAAGTAAGGCGCGAGGTTTCTGGACTCTGACTTTAATTAAGTTGGCCAAGTAATGCGCGAATTCTTAGGAGTATGAAAATTTTTATAAAGTGGCCAAGTAATGTGCCAGTTGTTAGCAGTATGCGAATTGGAATAAAGTGGCCAAGTAATACGCGAGATTTCCGGATTCTTACTTTAAATACGGTGGCCAAGTGAAGAGCGAATTCTTAGGACTATAAGAATTTTTCTATAGTGGCCAAGTAAGGTGCGAGATTTCCGGACTTTGACTTTAAGTAAGGTGGCCAAGTAATGCGCGAGTTCTTAAAAGTATAAGAATTTTTATAAAGTTGCCAAGTAATACGCGAGATATCCGTACTCTGACTTTAAGTAAGGTGGCCAAGTAATGCGCGAATTCTTAGGAGTATGAGAATTTTCATAACGTGACCAAGTAATGTGCCAGTTGTTAGCAGTATGCGAATTGGAATAAAGTGGCCAAGTAATACGCGAGATTTCCGGACTCTGACTTTAAATACGGTGGCCAAGTGAAGAGCGAATTCTTAGGAGTATAAGAATTTTTATAAAGTTGCCAAGTAATGCTCGAGATTTCCGGACTCTGACTTTAAGTAAGGTGGCCAAGTATCGCGCTAATTCTTAGGAGTATAAGAATTTTTCTAAAGTGGCCGAGTAAGGCGCGAGATATCCGGACTTTGAATTTAAGAAGGGTGGCCACGTAATGCGCGAGTTCTTAAACGTATAAGAATTTTTATAAAGTTGCCAAGTAATACGCGAGATACCCGTACTCTGACTTTAAGTAAGGTGGCCAAGTAATGCGCGAATTCGTAGGAGTATGATAATTTTTATAAAGTGGCCAAGTAATGCGCTAATTCTTAGGAGTATAAGAATTTTTATAAAGTGTCCAAGTAAGGTGCGAGATTTCCGGACATTGACTTTAAGTAAGGTGGCCAAGTAATGCGCGAGTTCTTAAAAGTATAAGAATTTTTATAAAGTTGCCAAGTAATACGCGAGATATCCGTACTCTGACTTTAAGTAAGGTGGCCAAGTAATGCGCGAATTCTTAGGAGTATGATAATTTTTATAAAGTTGCCAAGTAATGCGCGAGGTTTCCGGACTCTGACTTTAAGTAAGGTCGCCAAGTAATGCGCTAATTCTTAGGAGTATAAGAATTTTTCTAAAGTGGCCAAGTAATACTCGAGATTTCCGGACTCTGACTTTAAATAAGGTGGCCAAGTAATGCGCGAATTCTTAGGAGTATAAAAAATTTTATAAAGTTTCCAAGTAATACGCGAGATTTAAGGACTCTGAATTTAAATAATGTGGCCAAGTAATGCGCGAATTCTTAGGAGTATGAAAATTTTAATAAAGTCTCCATGTAATTCGTGAGATTTGCGGACTCTGACTTTAAGTAAGGTGGCCAAGTAATGCGCTAATTCTTAGGAGTATGAAAATTTTTATAAATTATCCAAGTAATACGCGAGATTTCCGGACTCTGAATTTAAGTAAGGTGGCCAAGTAATGCGCGAATTCTTAGGAGTATGAAAATTTTAATAAAGTGTCCATGTAATACGTGAGATTTCCGGACTCTGACTTTAAGTAAGGTGGCCAAGAAATGCGCTAATTCTTAGGAGTATGCAAATTTTTATAAATTGTCCAAGTAATACGTGAGATTTCCGGACTCTGACTTTAAGTAAGGTGGCCAAGTAATGCGCGAATTCTTAGGAGTATGAGAATTTTAATAGTGGCCAAGTAATACGCAAGATTTCCGGACTCTGAATTTAAGTAAGGTGGCCAAGTAATGCGCTGAATCTTAGGAGTATGAGAATTTTAATAAAGTGGCCAAGTAATACGCGAGATTTCCGGACTCTGACTTTAAGTAAGGTGGCCAAGTAATGCGCTAATTCTAAGGAGTATGAGGATTTTTATAAAGTGTCCAAGTAATACACGAGATTTCCGAACTCTGACTTTAAGTAAGGTGGCCAAGTAATGCGCTAATTCTTAGGAGTATGAAAATTTTTATAAATTGTCCAAGTAATACGCGAGATTTCCGGACTCTGACTTTAAGTAAGGTGGCCAAGTAATGCGCGAATTCTTAGGAGTATGAGAATTTTAATAGTCGCCAAGTAATACGCTAGTTTTCCGGACTCTGAATTTAAGTAAGGTGGCCAAGTAATGCGCTGAAT
The DNA here is from genome assembly GCA_030998225.1 of Diplolepis rosae. Taxonomy (NCBI): domain Eukaryota; kingdom Metazoa; phylum Arthropoda; class Insecta; order Hymenoptera; family Diplolepididae; genus Diplolepis; species Diplolepis rosae. The sequence goes on along the minus strand of JAPYXD010000684.1, from coordinate 825,980 downwards.
CTTAGGAGTATGAGAATTTTAATAAAGTGGCCAAGTAATACGCGAGATTTCCGGACTCTGACTTTAAGTAAGGTGGCCAAGTAATGCGCTAATTCTAAGGAGTATGAGGATTTTTATAATGTGTCCAAGTAATACGCGAGATATCCGGACTCTGACTTTAAATAAGGTGGCCAAGTAATGGGCGAATTCCTTAGGAGTATAAGAATTTTTCTAAAGTGGCCAAGTAAGGCGCGAGATTTCCGGACTCTGACTTTAAATAAGGTGGCCAAGTAATGCGCTAATTCTTAAGAGTATGAGCATTTTAATAAAGTGGCCAAGTAATGCGCGAGATTTCCGGACTCTAACTTTAAATAAGGTGGCCAAGTAATGCGCGAATTCTTAGGAGTATAAGAATTTTTCTATAGTGGCCAAGTAAGGTGCGAGATTTCCGGACTTTGATTTTAAGTAAGGTGGCCAAGTAATGCGCGAGTTCTTAAAAGTATAAGAATTTTTGTAAGGTGGCCAAGTAATCCGCGAGATATCCGTACTCTGACTTTAAGTAAGGTGGCCAAGTAATGCTCGAATTCTTAGGAGTATGATAATTTTTATAAAGTGACCAAGTAATGTGCCAGTTGTTAGCAGTATGCGAATTGGAATAAAGTGGCCAAGTAATACGCGAGATTTCCGGACTCTGACTTTAAATACGGTGGCCAAGTAATGCGCGAATTCTTAGGAGTTTTAGTATTTTTAAAACTTGTCCAAGTAATACGCGAGGTTTCCTGACTCTGACTTTAAATAAGGTGGCCAAGTAATGCGCTAATTCTTAAGAGTATGAGAATTTTAATAAAGTGTCCATGTAATACGTGAGATTTCCGGACTCTGACTTTAAGTAAGGTGGCCAAGTAATGCGCATATTCTAAGGAGTATGAGGATTTTTATAAAGTGTCCAAGTAATACGCGAGATTTCCGGACTCTGACTTTAAATAAGGTGGCCAAGTAATGCGCGAATTCTTAGGAGTATAAGAATTTTTATAAAGTTTCCAAGTAATACGCGAGATATCCGTACTCTGACTTTAAGTAAGGTGGCCAAGTAATGCGCGAATTCTTAGGAGTATCAGAATTTTTATAAAGTGTCCATGTAATACGTGAGATTTCCTGACTCTGACTTTGAATAAGGTGGCCAAGTAATGCGCGAATTCTTAGGAGTTTAAGAAATTTTATAAAGTGTCCAAGTAATACGCGAGGTTTCTGGACTCTGACTTTAAATAAGGTGGCCAAATAATGCGCGAATTCTTAGGAGTATAAGAATTTTTATAAAGTTGCCAAGTAATACGCGAGATATCCGTACTCTGACTTTAAGTAAGGTGGCCAAGTAATGCGCGAATTCTTAGGAGTATGAGAATTTTTATAAAGTTTCCAAGTAATACGCGAGGTTTCTGGACTCTGACTTTAAGTAAGGTGGCCAAGTAATGCGCTGAATCTTAGGAGTATGAGAATTTTAATAAAGTGGCCAAGTAATACGCGAGATTTCCGGACTCTGACTTTAAGTAAGGTGGCCAAGTAATGCGCTAATTCTAAGGAGTATGAGGATTTTTATAAAGTGTCCAAGTAATACACGAGATTTCCGGACTCTGACTTTAAGTAAGGTGGCCAAGTAATGCGCTAATTCTTAGGAGTATGAAAATTTTTATAAATTGTCCAAGTAATACGCGAGATTTCCGGACTCTGACTTTAAGTAAGGTGGCCAAGTAATGCGCGAATTCTTAGGAGTATAAGAATTTTTCTATAGTGGCCAAGTAAGGTGCGAGATTTCCGGACTTTGACTTTAAGTAAGGTGGCCAAGTAATGCGCTGAATCTTAGGAGTATGAGAATTTTAATAAAGTGGCCAAGTAATACGCGAGATTTCCGGACTCTGACTTTAAATAAGGTGGCCAAGTAATGCGCGAATTCTTAGGAGTATAAGAATTTTTCTATAGTGGCCAAGTAAGGTGCGAGATTTCCGGACTTTGACTTTAAGTAAGGTGCTCGAGTAATGCGCAAGTTCTTAAAAGTATAAGAATTTTTATAAAGTTGCCAAGTAGTACGCGAGATATCCGTACTCTGACTTTAAGTAAGGTGGCCAAGTAATGCGCGAATTCTTAGGAGTATGATAATTTTTATAAAGTGACCAAGTAATGTGCCAGTTGTTAGCAGTATGCGAATTGGAATAAAGTGGCCAAGTAATACACGAGATTTCCGGACTCTGACTTTAAGTAAGGTGGCCAAGTAATGCGCTAATTCTAAGGAGTATGAGGATTTTTAAAACTTGTCCAAGTAATACGCGAGGTTTCCTGACTCTGACTTTGAATAAGGTGGCCAAGTAATGCGCTAATTCTTAAGAGTATGAGAATTTTAATAAAGTGGCCGAGTAATACGCGAGGTTTCCTGACTCTGACTTTGAGTAAGGTGGCCAAGTAATGCGCGAATTCTTAGGAGTTTAAGAATTTTTAAAAAGTGTCCATGTAATACGTGAGATTTCCTGACTCTGACTTTGAATAAGGTGGCCAAGTAATGCGCGAATTCTTAGGAGTTTAAGAAATTTTATAAAGTGTCCAAGTAATACGCGAGGTTTCTGGACTCTGACTTTAAATAAGGTGGCCAAGTAATGCGCGAATTCTTAGGAGTATAAGAATTTTTATAAAGTTGCCGAGTAATGCGCGAGATATCCGTACTCTGACTTTAAGTAAGGTGTCCAAGTAATGCGCGAATTCTTAGGAGTATGAGAATTTTTATAAAGTGTCCAAGTAATACGCGAGGTTTCTGGACTCTGACTTTAAGTAAGGTGGCCAAGTAATGCGCTGAATCTTAGGAGTATGAGAATTTTAATAAAGTGGCCAAGTAATACGCGAGATTTCCGGACTCTGACTTTAAGTAAGGTGGCCAAGTAATGCGCTAATTCTTAGGAGTATGAGAATTTTTATAAAGTTTCCAAGTAATACGCGAGATATCCGGAATCTGACTTTAAATAAGGTGGCCAAGTAATGCGCGAATTCTTAGGAGTTTAAGAATTTTTAAAAAGTGTCCATGTAATACGTGAGATTTCCTGACTCTGACTTTGAATAAGGTGGCCAAGTAATGCGCGAATTCTTAGGAGTATGAGAATTTTTATAAAGTGTCCAAGTAATACGGGAGGTTTCTGGACTCTGACTTTAAATAAGGTGGCCAAGTAATGCGCGAATTCTTAGGAGTATGAAAATTTTTATAAAGTCGCCAAGTAAGGCGCGAGATTTCCGGACTCTGACTTTAAATAAGGTGGCCAAGTAATGCGCTAATTCTTAAGATTATGAGAATTTTAATAAAGTGTCCATGTAATACGTGAGATTTCCGGACTCTGACTTTAAGTAAGGTGGCCAAGTAATGCGCTAATTCTTAGGAGTATGAAAATTTTTATAAATTGTCCAAGTAATACGTGAGATTTCCGGACTCTGACTTTAAGTAAGGTGGCCAAGTAATGCGCGAATTCTTAGGAGTATGAGAATTTTAATAGTGGCCAAGTAATACGCAAGATTTCCGGACTCTGAATTTAAGTAAGGTGGCCAAGTAATGCGCTGAATCTTAGGAGTATGAGAATTTTAATAAAGTGGCCAAGTAATACGCGAGATTTCCGGACTCTGACTTTAAGTAAGGTGGCCAAGTAATGCGCTAATTCTAAGGAGTATGAGGATTTTTATAATGTGTCCAAGTAATACACGAGATTTCCGGACTCTGACTTTAAGTAAGGTGGCCAAGTAATGCGCTAATTCTAAGGAGTATGAGAATTTTTATAAATTGTCCAAGTAATACGAGAGATTTCCGGACTCTGACTTTGAATAAGGTGGCCAAGTAATGGGCGAATTCTTAGGAGTATAAGAATTTTTATAAAGTTGCCAAGTAATGCGCGAGATATCCGTACTCTGACTTTAAGTAAGGTGTCCAAGTAATGCGCGAATTCTTAGGAGTATGAGAATTTTTACAAAGTGTCCAAGTAATACGCGAGGTTTCCTGACTCTGACTTTGAGTAAGGTGGCCAAGTAATGCGCGAATTCTTAGGAGTTTAAGAATTTTTAAAAAGTGTCCATGTAATACGTGAGATTTCCTGACTCTGACTTTGAATAAGGTGGCCAAGTAATGCGCGAATTCTTAGGAGTTTAAGAAATTTTATAAAGTGTCCAAGTAATACGCGAGGTTTCTGGACTCTGACTTTAAATAAGGTGGCCAAGTAATGCGCGAATTCTTAGGAGTATGAAAATTTTTATAAAGTCGCCAAGTAAGGCGCGAGATTTCCGGACTCTGACTTTAAATAAGGTGGCCAAGTAATGCGCTAATTCTTAAGATTATGAGAATTTTAATAAAGTGTCCATGTAATACGTGAGATTTCCGGACTCTGACTTTAAGTAAGGTGGCCAAGTAATGCGCTAATTCTTAGGAGTATGAAAATTTTTATAAATTGTCCAAGTAATACGTGAGATTTCCGGACTCTGACTTTAAGTAAGGTGGCCAAGTAATGCGCGAATTCTTAGGAGTATGAGAATTTTAATAGTGGCCAAGTAATACGCAAGATTTCCGGACTCTGAATTTAAGTAAGGTGGCCAAGTAATGCGCTGAATCTTAGGAGTATGAGAATTTTAATAAAGTGGCCAAGTAATACGCGAGATTTCCGGACTCTGACTTTAAGTAAGGTGGCCAAGTAATGCGCTAATTCTAAGGAGTATGAGGATTTTTATAATGTGTCCAAGTAATACACGAGATTTCCGGACTCTGACTTTAAGTAAGGTGGCCAAGTAATGCGCTAATTCTTAAGAGTATTGAAATTTTTATAAATTGTCCAAGTAATACGCGAGATTTCCGGACTCTGACTTTAAATAAGGTGGCCAAGTAATGGGCGAATTCTTAGGAGTATAAGAATTTTTCTAAAGTGGCCAAGTAAGGCGCGAGATTTCCGGACTCTGACTTTAAATAAGGTGGCCAAGTAATGCGCTAATTCTTAAGAGTATGAGAATTTTAATAAAGTGTCCATGTAATACGTGAGATTTCCGGACTCTGACTTTAAGTAAGGTGGCCAAGTAATGCGCATATTCTAAGGAGTATGAGGATTTTTAGAAAGTGTCCAAGTAATACGCGAGATTTCCGGACTCTGACTTTAAGTAAGGTGGCCAAGTAATGCGCTGAATCTTAGGAGTATGAGAATTTTAATAAAGTGGCCAAGTAATACGCGAGATTTCCGGACTCTGACTTTAAGTAAGGTGGCCAAGTAATGCGCTAATTCTAAGGAGTATGAGGATTTTTAAAAAGTGTCCAAGTAATACGCGAGGTTTCCTGACTCTGACTTTGAATAAGGTGGCCAAGTAATGCGCGAATTCTTAGGAGTATGAAAATTTTTATAAATTGTCCAAGTAATACGCGAGATTTCCGGACTCTGACTTTAAGTAAGGTGGCCAAGTAATGCGCGAATTCTTAGGAGTATGAAAATTTTTATAAATTGTCCAAGTAATACGCGAGATTTCCGGACTCTGACTTTAAATAAGGTGGCCAAGTAATGCGCTAATTCTTAAGAGTATGAGAATTTTAATAAAGTGTCCATGTAATACGTGAGATTTCCGGACTCTGACTTTAAGTAAGGTGGCCAAGTAATGCGCGAATTCTTAGGAGTATGAGAATTTTTACAAAGTGTCCAAGTAATACGCGAGGTTTCCTGACTCTGACTTTGAGTAAGGTGGCCAAGTAATGCGCGAATTCTTAGGAGTATGAAAATTTTAATAAAGTGTCCAAGTAATACGTGAGATTTCCGGACTCTGACTTTAAGTAAGGTGGCCAAGTAATGCGCGAATTCTTAGGAGTATGAAAATTTTTATAAATTGTCCAAGTAATGTGCCAGTTGTTAGCAGTATGCGAATTGGAATAAAGTGCCCAAGTAATACGTGAGATTTTCGGACTCTGACTTTGAGTAAGGTGGCCAAGTAATGCGCGAATTCTTAGGAGTTTAAGAATTTTTAAAAAGTGTCCATGTAATACGTGAGATTTCCTGACTCTGACTTTGAATAAGGTGGCCAAGTAATGCGCGAATTCTTAGGAGTTTAAGAAATTTTATAAAGTGTCCAAGTAATACGCGAGGTTTCTGGACTCTGACTTTGAATAAGGTGGCCAAGTAATGCGCGAATTCTTAGGAGTATGAAAATTTTTATAAATTGTCCAAGTAAGGCGCGAGGTTTCTGGACTCTGACTTTAAATAAGTTGGCCAAGTAATGCGCGAATTCTTAGGAGTATGAAAATTTTTATAAAGTGGCCAAGTAATGTGCCAGTTGTTAGCAGTATGCGAATTGGAATAAAGTGGCCAAGTAATACGCGAGATTTCCGGATTCTTACTTTAAATACGGTGGCCAAGTGAAGAGCGAATTCTTAGGAGTATAAGAATTTTTCTATAGTGGCCAAGTAAGGTGCGAGATTTCCGGACTTTGACTTTAAGTAAGGTGGCCAAGTAATGCGCGAGTTCTTAAAAGTATAAGAATTTTTATAAAGTTGCCAAGTAATACGCGAGATATCCGTACTCTGACTTTAAGTAAGGTGGCCAAGTAATGCGCGAATTCTTAGGAGTATGATAATTTTTATAAAGTGACCAAGTAATGTGCCAGTTGTTAGCAGTATGCGAATTGGAATACAGTGGCCAAGTAATACGCGAGATTTCCGGACTCTCACTTTAAATACGGTGGCCAAGTGAAGAGCGAATTCTTAGGAGTATAAGAATTTTTATAAAGTTGCCAAGTAATGCGCGAGATTTCCGGACTCTGACTTTAAGTAAGGTGGCCAAGTATCGCGCTAATTCTTAGGAGTATAAGAATTTTTCTAAAGTGGCCAAGTAAGGCGCGAGATTACCGGACTTTGAATTTAAGAAGGGTGGCCACGTAATGCGCGAGTTCTTAAACGTATAAGAATTTTTATAAAGTTGCCAAGTAATACGCGAGATACCCGTACTCTGACTTTAAGTAAGGTGGCCAAGTAATGCGCGAATTCGTAGGAGTATGATAATTTTTATAAAGTGGCCAAGTAATGCGCTAATTCTTAGGAGTATAAGAATTTTTATAAAGTGTCCAAGTAAGGTGCGAGATTTCCGGACATTGACTTTAAGTAAGGTGGCCAAGTAATGCGCGAGTTCTTAAAAGTATAAGAATTTTTATAAAGTTGCCAAGTAATACGCGAGATATCCGTACTCTGACTTTAAGTAAGGTGGCCAAGTAATGCGCGAATTCTTAGGAGTATGATAATTTTTATAAAGTTGCCAAGTAATGCGCGAGGTTTCCGGACTCTGACTTTAAGTAAGGTCGCCAAGTAATGCGCTAATTCTTAGGAGTATAAGAATTTTTCTAAAGTGGCCAAGTAATACTCGAGATTTCCGGACTCTGACTTTAAATAAGGTGGCCAAGTAATGCGCGAGTTCTTAAGAGTATGAGAATTTTTATAAATTGTCCAAGTAATACGCGAGATTTCCGGACTCTGACTTTAAATAATGTGGCCAAGTAATGCGCTAATTCTTAAGAGTCTTAGAATTTTAATAAAGTGTCCATGTAATACGTGAGATTTGCGGACTCTGACTTTAAGTAAGGTGGCCAAGTAATGCGCGAATTCTTAGGAGTATGAAAATTTTTATAAATTGTCCAAGTAATACGCGAGATTTCCGGACTCTGAATTTAAGTAAGGTGGCCAAGTAATGCGCGAATTCTTAGGAGTATGAAAATTTTAATAAAGTGTCCATGTAATACGTGAGATTTCCGGACTCTGACTTTAAGTAAGGTGGCCAAGAAATGCGCTAATTCTTAGGAGTATGCAAATTTTTATAAATTGTCCAAGTAATACGTGAGATTTCCGGACTCTGACTTTAAGTAAGGTGGCCAAGTAATGCGCGAATTCTTAGGAGTATGAGAATTTTAATAGTGGCCAAGTAATACGCAAGATTTCCGGACTCTGACTTTAAGTAAGGTGGCCAAGTAATGCGCTGAATCTTAGGAGTATGAGAATTTTAATAAAGTGGCCAAGTAATACGCGAGATTTCCGGACTCTGACTTTAAGTAAGGTGGCCAAGTAATGCGCTAATTCTAAGGAGTATGAGGATTTTTATAAAGTGTCCAAGTAATACACGAGATTTCCGAACTCTGACTTTATGTAAGGTGGCCAAGTAATGCGCTAATTCTTAGGAGTATGACAATTTTTATAAATTGTCCAAGTAATACGCGAGATTTCCGGACTCTGACTTTAAGTAAGGTGGCCAAGTAATGCGCGAATTCTTAGGAGTATGAGAATTTTAATAGTGGGCAAGTAATACGCAAGATTTCAGGACTCTGAATTTAAGTAAGGTGGCCAAGTAATGCGCTGAATCTTAGGAGTATGAGAATTTTAATAAAGTGGCCAAGTAATACGCGAGATTTCCGGACTCTGACTTTAAGTAAGGTGGCCAAGTAATGCGCTAATTCTAAGGAGTATGAGGATTTTTATAAAGTGTCCAAGTAATACTCGAGATTTCCGGACTCTGACTTTAAATAAGGTGGCCAAGTAATGGGCGAATTCTTAGGAGTATAAGAATTTTTCTAAAGTGGCCAAGTAAGGCGCGAGATTTCCGGACTCTGACTTTAAATAAGGTGGCCAAGTAATGCGCGAATTCTTACGAGTATGAGCATTTTAATAAAGTGGCCAAGTAATGCGCGAGATTTCCGGACTCTAACTTTAAATAAGGTGGCCAAGTAATGCGCGAATTCTTAGGAGTATAAGAATTTTTCTATAGTGGCCAAGTAAGGTGCGAGATTTCCGGACTTTGATTTTAAGTAAGGTGGCCAAGTAATGCGCGAGTTCTTAAAAGTATAAGAATTTTTGTAAGGTTGCCAAGTAATACGCGAGATATCCGCACTCTGACTTTAAGTAAGGTGGCCAAGTAATGCGCGAATTCTTAGGAGTATGATAATTTTTATAAAGTGACCAAGTAATGTGCCAGTTGTTAGCAGTATGCGAATTGGAATAAAGTGGCCAAGTAATACGCGAGATTTCCGGACTCTGACTTTAAATACGGTGGCCAAGTAATGGGCGAATTCTTAGGAGTATGAAAATTTTTATAAATTGTCCAAGTAATACGCGAGATTTCCGGACTCTGACTTTAAATAAGGTGGCCAAGTAATGCGCTAATTCTTAAGAGTATGAGAATTTTAATAAAGTGTCCATGTAATACGTGAGATTTCCGGACTCTGACTTTAAGTAAGGTGGCCAAGTAATGCGCATATTCTAAGGAGTATGAGGATTTTTATAAAGTGTCCAAGTAATACGCGAGATTTCCGGACTCTGACTTTAAATAAGGTGGCCAAGTAATGCGCGAATTCTTAGGAGTATAAGAATTTTTATAAAGTTTCCAAGTAATACGCGAGATATCCGTACTCTGACTTTAAGTAAGGTGTCCAAGTAATGCGCGAATTCTTAGGAGTATGAGAATTTTTATAAAGTGTCCATGTAATACGTGAGATTTCCTGACTCTGACTTTGAATAAGGTGGCCAAGTAATGCGCGAATTCTTAGGAGTTTAAGAAATTTTATAAAGTGTCCAAGTAATACGCGAGGTTTCTGGACTCTGACTTTAAATAAGGTGGCCAAGTAATGCGCGAATTCTTAGGAGTATGAGAATTTTTATAAAGTGTCCAAGTAATACGCGAGACATCCGTACTCTGACTTTAAGTAAGGTGGCCAAGTAATGCGCTAATTCTAAGGAGTATGAGAATTTTTATAAAGTTTCCAAGTAATACGCGAGGTTTCTGGACTCTGACTTTAAGTAAGGTGGCCAAGTAATGCGCTGAATCTTAGGAGTATGAGAATTTTAATAAAGTGGCCAAGTAATACGCGAGATTTCCGGACTCTGACTTTAAGTAAGGTGGCCAAGTAATGCGCTAATTCTAAGGAGTATGAGGATTTTTATAAAGTGTCCAAGTAATACACGAGATTTCCGGACTCTGACTTTAAGTAAGGTGGCCAAGTAATGCGCTAATTCTTAGGAGTATGAAAATTTTTATAAATTGTCCAAGTAATACGTGAGATTTCCGGACTCTGACTTTAAGTAAGGTGGCCAAGTAATGCGCGAATTCTTAGGAGTATGAGAATTTTAATAGTGGCCAAGTAATACGCAAGATTTCCGGACTCTGAATTTAAGTAAGGTGGCCAAGTAATGCGCTGAATCTTAGGAGTATGAGAATTTTAATAAAGTGGCCAAGTAATACGCGAGATTTCCGGACTCTGACTTTAAGTAAGGTGGCCAAGTAATGCGCTAATTCTAAGGAGTATGAGGATTTTTATAAAGTGTCCAAGTAATACGCGAGATTTCCGGACTCTGACTTTAAATAAGGTTGCCAAGTAATGCGCGAATTCTTAGGAGTATAAGAATTTTTATAAAGTGTCCAAGTAAGGCGCGAGATTTCCGGACTCTGACTTTAAATAAGGTGGCCAAGTAATGCGCTAATTCTTAAGAGTATGAGCATTTTAATAAAGTGGCCAAATAATGCGCGAGATTTCCGGACTCTGACTTTAAATAAGGTGGCCAAGTAATGCGCGAATTCTTAGGAGTATAAGAATTTTTCTATAGTGGCCAAGTAAGGTGCGAGATTTCCGGACTTTGATTTTAAGTAAGGTGGCCAAGTAATGCGCGAGTTCTTAAAAGTATAAGAATTTTTGTAAAGTTGCCAAGTAATACGCGAGATATCCGTACTCTGACTTTAAGTAAGGTGGCCAAGTAATGCTCGAATTCTTAGGAGTATGATAATTTTTATAAAGTGACCAAGTAATGTGCCAGTTGTTAGCAGTATGCGAATTGGAATAAAGTGGCCAAGTAATACGCGAGATTTCCGGACTCTGACTTTAAATACGGTGGCCAAGTAATGCGCTAATTCTAAGGAGTATGAGGATTTTTAAAACGTGTCCAAGTAATACGCGAGGTTTCCTGACTCTGACTTTGAATAAGGTGGCCAAGTAATGCGCTAATTCTTAAGAGTATGAGAATTTTAATAAAGTGGCCGAGTAATACGCGAGATTTCCGGACTCTGACTTTAAGTAAGGTGTCCAAGTAATGCGCGAATTCTTAGGAGTATCAGAATTATTAAAAATTGTCCATGTAATACGTGAGATTTCCTGACTCTGACTTTGAATAAGGTGGCCAAGTAATGCGCGAATTCTTAGGAGTTTAAGAAATTTTATAAAGTGTCCAAGTAATACGCGAGGTTTCTGGACTCTGACTTTAAATAAGGTGGCCAAGTAATGCGCGAATTCTTAGGAGTATAAAAATTTTTATAAAGTTGCCAAGTAATACGCGAGACATCCGTACTCTGACTTTAAGTACGGCGTCCAAGTAATGCGCTAATTCTTAGGAGTATGAGGATTTTTAAAAAGTGTCCAAGTAATACGCGAGGTTTCCTGACTCTGACTTTAAGTAAGGTGGCCAAGTAATGCGCTGAATCTTAGGAGTATGAGAATTTTAATAAAGTGGCCAAGTAATACGCGAGATTTCCGGACTCTGACTTTAAGTAAGGTGGCCAAGTAATGCGCTAATTCTAAGGAGTATGAGGATTTTTATAAAGTGTCCAAGTAATACGCGAGATATCCGGACTCTGACTTTAAATAAGGTGGCCAAGTAATGCGCTAATTCTTAAGAGTATGAGAATTTTAATAAAGTGGCCGAGTAATACGCGAGGTTTCCTGACTCTGACTTTGAGTAAGGTGGCCAAGTAATGCGCGAATTCTTAGGAGTTTAAGAATTTTTAAAAAGTGTCCATGTAATACGTGAGATTTCCTGACTCTGACTTTGAATAAGGTGGCCAAGTAATGCGCGAATTCTTAGGAGTTTAAGAAATTTTATAAAGTGTCCAAGTAATACGCGAGGTTTCTGGACTCTGACGTTAAATATGTTTGCCAAGTAATGCGCGAATTCTTAGGAGTATGAAAATTTTTATAAAGTCGCCAAGTAAGGCGCGAGATTTCCGGACTCTGACTTTAAATAAGGTGGCCAAGTAATGCGCTAATTCTTAAGATTATGAGAATTTTAATAAAGTGTCCATGTAATACGTGAGATTTCCGGACTCTGACTTTAAGTAAGGTGGCCAAGTAATGCGCTAATTCTTAGGAGTATGAAAATTTTTATAAATTGTCCAAGTAATACGTGAGATTTCCGGACTCTGACTTTAAATAAGGTGGCCAAGTAATGCGCGAATTCTTGGGAGTATAAGAAATTATCTAAAGTGGCCAAGTAAAGCGCTAATTCTTAGGAGTATAAGAATTTTTCTAAAGTGGCCAAGTAATGCGCGGGATACCCGTACTCTGACTTTAAGTAAGGTGGCCAAGTAATGCGCGAATTCTTAGGAGTATAAGAATTTTTCTATAGTGGCCAAGTAAGGTGCGAGATTTCCGGACTTTGACTTTAAGTAAGGTGGCCAAGTAATGCGCGAGTTCTTAAAAGGATAAAAATTTTTATAAAGTTGCCAAGTAATACGCGAGCTATCCGTACTCTGACTTTAAGTAAGGTGGCGAAGTAATGCGCGAATTCTTAGGAGTATGATAATTTTTATAAAGTGGCCAAGTAATGCGCTAATTCTTAGGAGTATAAGAATTTTTATAAAGTGTCCAAGTAAGGTGCGAGATTTCCGGACATTGACTTTAAGTAAGGTGGCCAAGTAATGCGCGAGTTCTTAAAAGGATAAAAATTTTTATAAAGTTGCCAAGTAATACGCGAGATATCCGTACTCTGACTTTAAGTAAGGTGGCCAAGTAATGCGCGAATTCTTAGGAGTATGATAATTTTTATAAAGTGGGCAAGTGATACGCAAATTTCCGGACTCTGACTTTGAGTACGGTGGCCAAGTAATGCGCGAGTTCTGAGGAGTATAAGAATTTTTCTAAAGTGGCCAAGTACTGCGCGAGTTCTTAGGAGTATAAGAATTTTTCTAAAGTGGCCAAGTAATGCGCGAGATATCCGTACTCTGACTTTAAGTAAGGTGGCCAAGTAATCCGCGAATTCTTAGGAGTATAAGAATTTTTCTATAGTGGCCAAGTAAGGTGCGAGATTTCCGGACTTTGACTTTAAGTAAGGTGGCCAAGTAATGCGCGAGTTCTTAAAAGTATAAGAATTTTTATAAAGTTGCCAAGTAATACGCGAGATATCCGTACTCTGACTTTAAGTAAGGTGGCCAAGTAATGCGCGAATTCTTAGGAGTATAAGAATTTTTATAAAGTGGCCAAGTAATGCGCTAGTTCTTAGGAGTATAAGAATTTTTATAAAGTGTCCAAGTAAGGTGCGAGATTTCCGGACATTGACTTTAAGTAAGGTGGCCAAGTAATGCGCGAGTTCTTAAAAGGATAAAAATTTTTATAAAGTTGCCAAGTAATACGCGAGATACCCGTACTCTGACTTTAAGTAAGGTGGCCAAGTAATGCGCGAATTCGTAGGAGTATAAGAATTTTTATAAAGTGGCCAAGTAATGCGCTAGTTCTTAGGAGTATAAGAATTTTTATAAAGTGTCCAAGTAAGGTGCGAGATTTCCGGACATTGACTTTAAGTAAGGTGGCCAAGTAATGCGCGAGTTCTTAAAAGGATAAAAATTTTTATAAAGTTGCCAAGTAATACGCGAGATATCCGTACTCTGACTTTAAGTAAGGTGGCCAAGTAATGCGCGAATTCTTAGGAGTATGATAATTTTTATAAAGTTGCCAAGTAATGCGCGAGGTTTCCGGACTCTGACTTTAAGTAAGGTCGCCAAGTAATGCGCTAATTCTTAGGAGTATAAGAATTTTTCTAAAGTGGCCAAGTAATACGCGAGGTTTCTGGACTCTGACTTTAAATAATGTGGCCAAGTAATGCGCGAATTCTTAGGAGTATGAAAATTTTTATAAATTGTCCAAGTAATACGCGAGATTTCCGGACTCTGACTTTAAGTAAGGTGGCCAAGTAATGCGCGAATTCTTAGGAGTATGAGAATTTTAATAGTGGCCAAGTAATACGCAAGATTTCCGGACTCTGAATTTAAGTAAGGTGGCCAAGTAATGCGCTGAATCTTAGGAGTATGAGAATTTTAATAAAGTGGCCAAGTAATACGCGAGATTTCCGGACTCTGACTTTAAGTAAGGTGGCCAAGTAATGCGCTAATTCTAAGGAGTATGAGGATTTTTATAAAGTGTCCAAGTAATACACGAGATTTCCGAACTCTGACTTTAAGTAAGGTGGCCAAGTAATGCGCTAATTCTAAGGAGTATGAAAATTTTTATAAATTGTCCAAGTAATACGCGAGATTTCCGGACTCTGACTTTAAATAAGGTGGCCAAGTAATGGGCGAATTCTTAGGAATATAAGAATTTTTCTAAAGTGGCCAAGTAAGGCGCGAGATTTCCGGACTCTGACTTTAAATAAGGTGGCCAAGTAATGCGCTAATTCTTAAGAGTATTAGAATTTTAATAAAGTGTCCATGTAATACGTGAGATTTCCGGACTCTGACTTTAAGTAAGGTGGCCAAGTAATGCGCTAATTCTTAGGAGTATGAAAATTTTTATAAATTGTCCAAGTAATACGTGAGATTTCCGGACTCTGACTTTAAGTAAGGTGGCCAAGTAATGCGCGAATTCTTAGGAGTATGAGAATTTTAATAGTGGCCAAGTAATACGCAAGATTTCCGGACTCTGACTTTAAGTAAGGTGGCCAAGTAATGCGCTAATTCTTAGGAGTATGAAAATTTTTATAAATTGTCCAAGTAATACGTGAGATTTCCGGACTCTGACTTTAAGTAAGGTGGCCAAGTAATGCGCGAATTCTTAGGAGTATGAGAATTTTAATAGTGGCCAAGTAATACGCAAGATTTCCGGACTCTGAATTTAAGTAAGGTGGCCAAGTAATGCGCTGAATCTTAGGAGTATGAGAATTTTAATAAAGTGGCCAAGTAATACGCGAGATTTCCGGACTCTGACTTTAAATAAGGTGGCCAAGTAATGGGCGAATTCTTAGGAATATAAGAATTTTTCTAAAGTGGCCAAGTAAGGCGCGAGATTTCCGGACTCTGACTTTAAATAAGGTGGCCAAGTAATGCGCTAATTCTTAAGAGTATTAGAATTTTAATAAAGTGTCCATGTAATACGTGAGATTTCCGGACTCTGACTTTAAGTAAGGTGGCCAAGTAATGCGCATATTCTAAGGAGTATGAGGATTTTTATAAAGTGTCCAAGTAATACGCGAGGTTTCCTGACTCTGACTTTAAATAAGGTGGCCAACTAATGCGCGAATTCTTAAAAGTATAAGAATTATTATAAAGTTGCCAAGTAATGCGCGAGATATCCGTACTCTGACTTTAAGTAAGGTGTCCAAGTAATGCGCGAATTCTTAGGAGTATGAGAATTTTTATAAAGTGTCCATGTAATACGTGAGATTTCCTGACTCTGACATTAACTAATGTGGCCAAGTAATGCGCGAATTCTTAGGAGTTTAAGAAATTTTAAAAAATGTCCAAGTAATACGCGAGGTTTCCTGACTCTGACTTCAAATAAGGTGGCCAAGTAATGCGCGAATTCTTAGTAGTATGAGAATTTTTATAAAGTGGCCGAGTAATGCGCGAGATATCCGTACTCTGACTTTAAGTAAGGTGTCCAAGTAATGCGCGAATTCTTAGGAGTATGAGAATTTTTACAAAGTGTCCAAGTAATACGCGAGGTTTCCTGACTCTGACTTTGAGTAAGGTGGCCAAGTAATGCGCGAATTCTTAGGAGTATGAGAATTTTTATAAAGTGGCCAAGTAATACGTGAGATTTTCGAACTCTGACTTTGAATAAGGTGGCCAAGTAATGCGCGAATTCTTAGGAGTTTAAGAAATTTTATAAAGTGTCCAAGTAATACGCGAGGTTTCTGGACTCTGACTTTAAGTAAGGTGGCCAAGTAATGCGCTAATTCTTAGGAGTATGAAAATTTTTATAAAGTGTCCAAGTAATACGCGAGGTTTCTGGACTCTGACTTTAAATAAGGTGGCCAAGTTATGCGCGAATTCTTAGTAGTATGCAAATTTTTATAAAGTGGCCAAGTAAGGCGCGAGATTTCCGGACTCTGACTTTAAATAAGGTGGCCAAGTAATGCGCTAATTCTTAAGAGTATGAGAATTTTAATAAAGTGTCCATGTAATACGTGAGATTTCCGGACTCTGACTTTAAGTAAGGTGGCCAAGTAATGCGCTAATTCTTAGGAGTATGAAAATTTTTATAAATTTTCCAAGTAATACGTGAGATTTCCGGACTCTGACTTTAAGTAAGGTGGCCAAGTAATGCGCGAATTCTTAGGAGTATGAGAATTTTAATAGTGGCCAAGTAATACGCAAGATTTCCGGACTCTGAATTTAAGTAAGGTGGCCAAGTAATGCGCGAATTCTTAGCAGTTTAAGAATTTTTATAAAGTGTCCATGTAATACGTGAGATTTCCTGACTCTGAATTTCAATAAGGTGGCCAAGTAATGCGCGAATTCTTAGGAGTTTAAGAAATTTTATGAAGTGTCCAAGTAATACGCGAGGTTTCTGGACTCTGACTTTAAATAAGGTGGCCAAGTAATGCGCTGAATCTTAGGAGTTTGAGAATTTGAATAAAGTGGCCAAGTAATACGCGAGGTTTCTGGACTCTGACTTTAAATAAGGTGGCCAAATAATGGGCGAATTCTTAGGAGTTTGAGAATTTGAATATAGTGGCCAAGTAATACGCGAGATTTCCGGACTCTGACTTTAAGTAAGGTGGCCAAGTAATGCACTAATTCTAAGGAGTATGAGAATTTTTATAAAGTTTCCAAGTAATACGCGAGGTTTCTGGACTCTGACTTTGAATAAGGTGGCCAAGTAATGCGCAAATTCTTAGGAGTTTAAGAAATTTTATAAAGTGTCTAAGTAATACGCGATGTTTCTGGACTCTGACTATAAATAAGGTGGCCAAGTAATGCGCGAATTCTTAGGAGTATGAACATTTTTATAAAGTGTCCAAGTAATACGCGAGGTTTCTGGACTCTGACTTTAAGTAAGGTGGCCAAGTAATGCGCTGAATCTTAGGAGTATGAGAATTTTAATAAAGTGACCAAGTAATACGCGAGATTTCCGGACTCTGACTTTAAGTAAGGTGGCCAAGTAATGCGCGAATTCTTAGGAGTATGAAAATTTTTATAAATTGTCCAAGTAATACGCGAGATTTCCGGACTCTGACTTTAAATAAGGTGGCCAAGTAATGCGCGAATTCTTAAGAGTATGAGAATTTTAATAAAGTGTCCATGTAATACGCGAGATTTCCGGACTCTGACTTTAAGTAAGGTGGCCAAGAAATGCGCTAATTCTTAGGAGTATGCAAATTTTTATAAAGTGGCCAAGTAATGCGCGAGGTTTCCGGACTCTGACTTTAAGTAAGGTGGCCAAGTAATGCACGAATTCTTAGGAGTATGAAAATTTTTATAAATTGTCCAAGTAATACGCGAGATTTCCGGACTCTGACTTTAAATAAGGTGGCCAAGTAATGCGCTAATTCTTAAGAGTATTAGAATTTTAATAAAGTGTCCATGTAATACGTGAGATTTCCGGACTCTGACTTTAAGTAAGGTGGCCAAGAAATGCGCTAATTCTTAGGAGTATGCAAATTTTTATAAAGTGGCCAAGTAATGCGCGAGGTTTCCGGACTCTGACTTTAAGTAAGGTGGCCAAGTAATGCGCGAATTCTTAGGAGTATGAAAATTTTTATAAATTGTCCAAGTAATACGCGTGATTTCCGGACTCTGACTTTAAGTAAGGTGGCCAAGTAATGCGCGAATTCTTAGGAGTATAAGAATTTTTCTAAAGTGGCCAAGTAAAACCCGAGTTTTCCTGACTCTGACTGTTAATAAGGTGGCCAAGTAATGCGCTAATTCTTAAGAGTATGAGAATTTTAATAAAGTGTCCATGTAATACGTGAGATTTCCGGACTCTGACTTTAAGTAAGGTGGCCAAGTAATGCGCATATTCTAAGGAGTATGAGGATTTTTATAAAGTGTCCAAGTAATACGCGAGATTTCCGGACTCTGACTTTAAATAAGGTGGCCAAGTAATGCGCGAATTCTTAGGAGTATAAGAATTTTTATAAAGTTTCCAAGTAATACGCGAGATTTCCGTACTCTGACTTTAAGTAAGGTGTCCAAGTAATGCGCGAATTCTTAAGAGTATGAGTATTTTTAGAAAGTGTCCATGTAATACGTGAGATTTCCGGACTCTGACTTTAAGTAAGGTGGCCAAGTAATGCGCTAATTCTTAGGAGTATGAGAATTTTTACAAAGTGTCCAAGTAATACGCGAGGTTTCCTGACTCTGACTTTGAGTAAGGTGGCCAAGTAATGCGCGAAATCTTAGGAGTATGAGAATTTTAATAAAGTGGCCAAGTAATACGCGAGGTTTCCTGACTCTGACTTTGAATAAGGTGGCCAAGTAATGCGCGAGATATCCTGACTCTGACTTTGAATAAGGTGGCCAAGTAATGCGCGAATTCTTAGGAGTTTAAGAAATTTTATAAAGTGTCCAAGTAATACGCGAGGTTTCATGACTCTGACTTTAAATAAGGTGGCCAAGTAATGCGCGAATTCTTAGGAGTTTAAGAATTTTTATAAAGTTGCCATGTAATCCGCGAGATATCCGTACTCTGACTTTAAGTAAGGTGTCCAAGTAATGCGCGAATTCTTAGGAGTATGAGCATTTTTACAAAGTGTCCAAGTAATACGCGAGTTTTCCTGACTCTGACTTTTAGTAAGGTGGCCAAGTAATGCGCTGAATCTTAGGAGTATGAGAATTTTAATAAAGTGGCCAAGTAATACGCGAGATTTCCTGACTCTGACTTTGAATAAGGTGGCCAAGTAATGCGCGAATTCTTAGGAGTTTAAGAAATTTTATAAAGTGTCCAAGTAATACGCGAGGTTTCTGGACTCTGACTTTAAATAATGTGGCCAAGTAATGCGCGAATTCTTAGGAGTATGAAAATTTTTATAAAGTGGCCAAGTAAGGCGCGAGGTTTCTGGTCTCTGACTTTAATTAAGTTGGCCACGTTATGCGCGAATTCTTAGGAGTATAAGAATTTTTAAAAAGTGTCCAAGTAATACGCGAGATTTCCGGACTCTGACTTTAAATAAGGTGGCCAAGTAATGCGCTAATTCTTAAGAGTATGAGAATTTTAATAAAGTGTCCATGTAATACGTGAGATTTCCGGACTCTGACTTTAAGTAAGGTGGCCAAGAAATGCGCTAATTCTTAGGAGTATGCAAATTTTTATAAAGTGTCCAAGTAATACGCGAGATTTCCGGACTCTGACTTTAAGTAAGGTGGCCAAGTAATGCGCGAATTCTTAGCGGTTTAAGAATTTTTATAAAGTGTCCAAGTAATACGGGAGGTTTCTGGACTCTGACTTTAAATAAGGTGGCCAAGTAATGCGCGAATTCTTAGCGGTTTAAGAAATTTTATAAAGTGTCCAAGTAATACGGGAGGTTTCCTGACTCTGACTTTGAGTAAGGTGGCCAAGTAATGCGCGAATTCTTAGGAGTATAAGAAATTTTATAAAGTGTCCAAGTAATACGCGAGGTTTCCGGACTCTGACTTTAAGTAAGGTGGCCAAGTAATGCGCATATTCTAAGGAGTATGAGGATTTTTATAAAGTGTCCAAGTAATACGCGAGATTTCCGGACTCTGACTTTAAATAAGGTGGCCAAGTAATGCGCGAATTCTTAGGAGTATAAGAATTTTTATAAAGTTTCCAAGTAATACGCGAGATATCCGTACTCTGACTTTAAGTAAGGTGGCCAAGTAATGCGCGAATTCTTAGGAGTATGAGAATTTTTACAAAGTGTCCAAGTAATACGTGAGATTTCCTGACTCTGACTTTGAATAATGTGGCCAAGTAATGCGCGAATTCTTAGGAGTTTAAGAAATTTTATAAAGTGTCCAAGTAATACGCGAGGTTTCTGGACTCTAACTTTAAATAAGGTGGCCAATTAATGCGCGAATTCTTAGGAGTATAAGAATTTTTATAAAGTTGCCAAGTAATACGCGAGATATCCGTACTCTGACTTTAAGTAAGGTGGCCAAGTAATGCGCGAATTCTTAGGAGTATGAGAATTTTTACAAAGTGTCCAAGTAATACGCGAGGTTTCCTGACTCTGACTTTGAGTAAGGTGGCCAAGTAATTCGCTAATTCTTATGAGTATGAGAATTTTAATAAAGTGGCCAAGTAATACGCGAGTTTTCCTGACTCTGACTTTGAATAAGGTGGCCAAGTAATGCGCGAATTCTTAGGAGTTTAAGAAATTTTATAAAGTGTCCAAGTAATACGCGAGGTTTCTGGACTCTGACTTTAAATAATGTGGCCAAGTAATGCGCGAATTCTTAGGAGTATGAAAATTTTTATAAATTATCCAAGTAAGGCGCGAGGTTTCTGGTCTCTGACTTTAAATAAGTTGGCCAAGTTATGCGCGAATTCTTAGGAGTATTATAAATTTTATAAAGTGTCCAAGTAATACGCGAGATTTCCGGACTCTGAATTTAAGTAAGGTGGCCAAGTAATGCGCGAATTCTTAGGAGTATGAAAATTTTAATAAAGTGTCCATGTAATACGTGAGATTTCCGGACTCTGACTTTAAGTAAGGTGGCCAAGAAATGCGCTAATTCTTAGGAGTATGCAAATTTTTATAAAGTGTCCAAGTAATACGAGAGATTTCCGGACTCTGACTTTAAGTAAGGTGGCCAAGTAATGCGCGAATTCTTAGGAGTTTAAGAAATTTTATAAAGTGTCCAAGTAATACGCGAGGTTTCTGGACTCTGACTTTAAATAAGGTGGCCAAGTAATGCGCGAATTCTTAGGAGTATGAAAATTTTTATAAAGTCGCCAAGTAAGGCGCGAGGTTTCTGGACTCTGACTTTAAATAAGTTGGCCAAGTAATGCGCGAATTCTTAGGAGTGTGAGAATTTTAATAGTGGCCAAGTAATACGAAAGATTTCCGGACTCTGAATTTAAGTAAGGTGGCCAAGTAATGCGCGAATTCTTAGCGGTTTAAGAATTTTTATAAAGTGTCCAAGTAATACGTGAGATTTCCTGACTCTGACTTTGAATAAGGTGGCCAAGTAATGCGCGAATTCTTAGGAGTTTAAGAAATTTTATGAAGTGTCCAAGTAATACGCGAGGTTTCTGGACTCTGACTTTAAATAAGATGGCCAAGTAATGCGCTGAATCTTAGGAGTATGAGAATTTTTATAAAGTGGCCAAGTAATACGCGAGGTTTCTGGACTCTGACTTTAAATAAGGTGGCCAAATAATGGGCGAATTCTTAGGAGTTTGAGAATTTGAATATAGTGGCCAAGTAATACGCGAGATTTCCGGACTCTGACTTTAAGTAAGGTGGCCAAGTAATGCGCTAATTCTAAGGAGTATGAGGATTTTTAAAAAGTGTCCAAGTAATACGCGAGGTTCCCTGACTCTGACTTTGAATAAGGTGGCCAAGTAATGCGCAAATTCTTAGGAGTTTAAGAAATTTTATAAAGTGTCTAAGTAATACGCGATGTTTCTGGACACTGACTATAAATAAGGTGGCCAAGTAATGCGCGAATTCTTAGGAGTATGAACATTTTTATAAAGTGTCCAAGTAATACGCGAGGTTTCTGGACTCTGACTTTAAATAAGGTGGCCAAGTAATGCGCTGAATCTTAGGAGTATGAGAATTTTAATAAAGTGACCAAGTAATACGCGAGATTTCCGGACTCTGACTTTAAGTAAGGTGGCCAAGTAATGCGCGAATTCTTAGGAGTATGAAAATTTTTATAAATTGTCCAAGTAATACGCGAGATTTCCGGACTCTGACTTTAAATAAGGTGGCCAAGTAATGGGCGAATTCTTAAGAGTATAAGAATTTTACTAAAGTGTCCATGTAATACGTGAGATTTCCGGACTCTGACTTTAAGTAAGGTGGCCAAGAAAGGCGCTTATTCATAGGAGTATGCAAATTTTTATAAAGTGGCCAAGTAATGCGCGAGGTTTCCGGACTCTGACTTTAAGTAAGGTGGCCAAGTAATGCGCGAATTCTTAGGAGTATGAAAATTTTTATAAATTGTCCAAGTAATACGCGAGATTTCCGGACTCTGACTTTAAGTAAGGTGGCCAAGTAATGCGCGAATTCTTAGGAGTATAAGAATTTTTCTAAAGTGGCCAAGTAAGGCGCGAGATTTCCGGACTCTGACTTTAAATAAGGTGGCCAAGTAATGCGCTAATTCTTAAGAGTATGAGAATTTTAATAAAGTGTCCATGTAATACGTGAGATTTCCGGACTCTGACTTTAAGTAAGGTGGCCAAGTAATGCGCATATTCTAAGGAGTATGAGGATTTTTATAAAGTGTCCAAGTAATACGCGAGATTTCCGGACTCTGACTTTAAATAAGGTGGCCAAGTAATGCGCGAATTCTTAGGAGTATAAGAATTTTTATAAAGTTTCCAAGTAATACGCGAGATATCCGTACTCTGACTTTAAGTAAGGTGTCCAAGTAATGCGCGAATTCTTAGGAGTATGAGTATTTTTATAAATTGTACATGTAATACGAGAGATTTCCTGACTCTGACTTTTAATAATGTGTCCAATTAATGAGCTAATTCTTATGAGTTTTAGAATTTTTATAAAGTTTCCAAGTAATACGCGAGGTTTCTGGACTCTGACTTTAAATAAGTTGGCCAATTAATGGGCGAATTCTTAGGAGTATAAGAATTTTTATAAAGTTGCCAAGTAATACGCGAGATATCCGTACTCTGACTTTAAGTAAGGTGGCCAAGTAATGCGCGAATTCTTAGGAGTATGAGAATTTTTACAAAGTGTCCAAGTAATACGCGAGGTTTCCTGACTCTGACTTTGAGTAAGGTGGCCAAGTAATGCGCTAATTCTTAAGAGTATGAGAATTTTAATAAAGTGTCCAAGTAATACGCGAGATTTCCGGACTCTGACTTTAATTAAGGTGGCCAAGTAATGCGCGAATTCTTAGGAGTTTAAGAAATTTTATAAAGTGTCCAAGTAATACGCGAGGTTTCTGGACTCTGACTTTAAATAAGGTGGCCAAGTAATGCGCGAATTCTTAGGAGTATGAAAATTTTTATAAAGTGGCCAAGTAAGGCGCGAGGTTTCTGGTCTCTGACTTTAAATAAGTTGGCCAAGTTATGCGCGAATTCTTAGGAGTATGCAAAATTTTATAAAGTCGCCAAGTAAGGCGCGAGATTTCCGGACTCTGACTTTAAATAAGGTGGCCAAGTAATGCGCTAATTCTTAAGATTATGAGAATTTTAATAAAGTGTCCATGTAATACGTGAGATTTCCGGACTCTGACTTTTTGTAAGGTGGCCAAGTAATGCGCTAATTCTTAGGAGTATGAAAATTTTTATAAATTGTCCAAGTAATACGTGAGATTTCCGGACTCTGACTTTAAGTAAGGTGGCCAAGTAATGCGCGAATTCTTAGGAGTATGAGAATTTTAATAGTGGCCAAGTAATACGCAAGATTTCCGGACTCTGAATTTAAGTAAGGTGGCCAAGTAATGCGCGAATTCTTAGGAGTATGAAAATTTTAATAAAGTGTCCATGTAATACGTGAGATTTCCGGACTCTGACTTTAAATAAGGTGGCCAAGTAATGCGCGAATTCATAGGAGTTTAAGAAATTTTATGAAGTGTCCAAGTAATACGCGAGGTTTCTGGACTCTGAATTTAAGTAAGGTGGCCAAGTAATGCGCTGAATCTTAGGAGTATGAGAATTTTAATAAAGTGGCCAAGTAATACGCGAGATTTCTGGACTCTGACTTTAAATAAGTTGGCCAAGTTATGCGCGACTTCTTAGGAGTATGAGAATTTTAATAAAGTGGCCAAGTAATTCGCGAGATTTCCGAACTCTGACTTAAAGTAAGGTGGCCAAGTAATGCTCTAATTCTAAGGAGTATGAGGATTTTTAAAAAGTGTCCAAGTAATACGCGAGGTTCCCTGACTCTGACTTTGAATAAGGTGGCCAAGTAATGCGCAAATTCTTAGGAGTTTAAGAAATTTTATAAAGTGTCTAAGTAATACGCGATGTTTCTGGACTCTGACTATAAATAAGGTGGCCAAGTAATGCGCGAATTCTTAGGAGTATGAACATTTTTATAAAGTGTCCAAGTAATACGCGAGGTTTCTGGACTCTGACTTTGAATAAGGTGGCCAAGTAATGCGCTAATTCTTATGAGTATGATAATTTTTATAAATTGTCCAAGTAATACGCGTGATTTCCGGACTCTGACTTTAAGTAAGGTGGTCAAGTAATGCGCGAATTCTTAGGAGTATGAAAATTTTAATAAAGTGTCCAAGTAATACCCGAGATTTCCGGACTCTGACTTTAAGTAAGGTGGCCAAGTAATGCGCTAATTCTTAAGAGTATGAGAATTTTAATAAAGTGTCCATGTAATACGTGAGATTTCCGGACTCTGACTTTAAGTAAGGTGGCCAAGTAATGCGCTAATTCTTAGGAGTATGCAAATTTTTATAAAGTGGCCAAGTAATGCGCGAGGTTTCCGGACTCTGACTTTAAGTAAGGTGGCCAAGTAATGCGCGAATTCTTAGGAGTATGAAAATTTTTATAAATTGTCCAAGTAATACGCGAGATTTCCGGACTCTGACTTTAAATAAGGTGGCCAAGTAATGCGCGAATTCTTAGGAGTATAAGAATTTTTATAAAGTTTCCAAGTAATACGCGAGGTTTCTGGACTCTGACTTTAAATAAGGTGGCCAAATAATGGGCGAATTCTTAGGAGTATAAGAATTTTTATAAAGTTGCCAAGTAATACGCGAGATATCCGTACTCTGACTTTAAGTAAGGTGGCCAAGTAATGCGCGAATTCTTAGGAGTATGAGAATTTTTACAAAGTGTCCAAGTAATACGCGAGGTTTCCTGACTCTGACTTTGAGTAAGGTGGCCAAGTAATGCGCGAATTCTTAGGAGTTTAAGAATTTTTATAAAGTGTCCATGTAATACGTGAGATTTCCTGACTCTGACTTTGAATAAGGTGGCCAAGTAATGCGCGAATTCTTAGGAGTTTAAGAAATTTTATAAAGTGTCCAAGTAATACGCGAGGTTTCTGGACTCTGACTTTAAATAAGGTGGCCAAGTAATGCGCGAATTCTTAGGAGTATGAAAATTTTTATAAAGTCGCCAAGTAAGGCGCGAGATTTCCGGACTCTGACTTTAAATAAGGTGGCCAAGTAATGCGCTAATTCTTAAGATTATGAGAATTTTAATAAAGTGTCCATGTAATACGTGAGATTTCCGGACTCTGACTTTAAGTAAGGTGGCCAAGTAATGCGCTAATTCTTAGGAGTATGAAAATTTTTATAAATTGTCCAAGTAATACGTGAGATTTCCGGACTCTGACTTTAAGTAAGGTGGCCAAGTAATGCGCGAATTCTTAGGAGTATGAGAAATTTTATAAAGTGTCCAAGAAAAACGCGAGTTATCTGGACTCTGACTATAACTAAGGTGGCCAAGTAATGCGCTAATTCTAAGGAGTATGAGGATTTTTAAAACCTGTCCAAGTAATACGCGAGGTTTCCTGACTCTGACTTTGAATAAGGTGGCCAAGTAATGCGCTAATTCTTAAGAGTATGAGAATTTTAATAAAGTGGCCGAGTAATACGCGAGGTTTCCTGACTCTGACTTTAAGTAAGGTGGCCAAGTAATGCGCGAATTCTTAGGAGTATGAAAATTTTTATAAATTGTCCAAGTAATACGCGAGATTTCCGGACTCTGACTTTAAATAAGGTGGCCAAGTAATGCGCTAATTCTTAAGAGTATGAGAATTTTAATAAAGTGTCCATGTAATACGTGAGCTTTCCGGACTCTGACTTTAAGTAAGGTGGCCAAGAAATGCGCTAATTCTTAGGAGTATAACAATTTTCATAAAGTGGCCAAGTAATGAGCGTGATTTCCGGACACTGACTTTAAGTAATGTGGCTAAGTAATGCCTGAATTCTTAGGAGTATAAATCTTTTTGTAAAGTGTCCAAGTAATACTCGAGATTTGAGGACTCTGACTTTAAGTAAGGTGGCCAAGTAATGCGCTAATTCTTAGGAGTATGAGAATTTTTCTGAAGTGGCCAAGTAAAGCGCGAGATTTCCGGACTCTGACTTTAAATAAGGTGGCCAAGTAATGCGCTAATTCTTAAGAGTATGAGAATTTAAATAAATTGAACATGTAATAAGTGAGATTTCCGGACTCTGACATTAAGAAAGGTGGCCAAGTAATGCGCATATTCTAAGGAGTATGAGGATTTTTATAAAGTGTCCAAGTAATACGCGAGATTTCCGGACTCTGACTTTAAATAAGGTGGCCAAGTAATGCGCGAATTCTTAGGAGTATAAGAATTTTTATAAAGTTTCCAAGTAATACGCGAGATATCCGTACTCTGACTTTAAGCAAGGTGGCCAAGTAATGCGCGAATTCTTAGGAGTATGAGAATTTTTATAAAGTGTCCATGTAATACGTGAGATTTCCTGACTCTGACTTTAAGTAAGGTGGCCAAGTAATGCGCGAATTCTTAGGAGTTTAAGAAATTTTATAAAGTGTCCAAGTAATACGCGAGGTTTCTGGACTCTGACTTTAAATAAGTTGGCCAAGTAATGCGCGAATTCTTAGGAGTATAAGAATTTTTATAAAGTTGCCAAGTAATACGCGAGATATCCGTACTCTGACTTTAAGTAAGGTGGCCAAGTAATGCGCGAATTCTTAGGAGTATGAGAATTTTTACAAAGTGTCCAAGTAATACGCGAGGTTTCCTGACTCTGACTTTGAGTAAGGTGGCCAAGTAATGCGCTAATTCTTAGGAGTATGAGAATTTTAATAAAGTGGCCGAGTAATACGCGAGATTTCCTGACTCTGACTTTGAATAAGGTGGCCAAGTAATGCGCGAATTCTTAGGAGTTTAAGAAATTTTATAAAGTGTCCAAGTAATACGCGAGGTTTCTGGACTCTGACTTTAAATAAGGTGGCCAAGTAATGCGCGAATTCTTAGGAGTATGAAAATTTTTATAAAGTCGCCAAGTAAGGCGCGAGGTTTCTGGTCTCTGACTTTAAATAAGTTGGCCAAGTAATGCGCGAATTCTTAGGAGTATGAAAATTTTTATAAAGTCGCCAAGTAAGGCGCGAGATTTCCGGACTCTGACTTTAAATAAGGTGGCCAAGTAATGCGCTAATTCTTAAGACTATGAGAATTTTAATAAAGTGTCCATGTAATACGTGAGATTTCCGGACTCTGACTTTAAGTAAGGTGGCCAAGTAATGCGCTAATTCTTAGGAGTATGAAAATTTTTATAAATTGTCCAAGTAATACGTGAGATTTCCGGACTCTGACTTTAAGTAAGGTGGCCAAGTAATGCGCGAATTCTTAGGAGTATGAGAATTTTAATAGTGGCCAAGTAATACGCAAGATTTCCGGACTCTGACTTTAAATAAGGTGGCCAAGTAATGCGCGAATTCTTAGGAGTTTAAGAATTTTTAAAAATTGTCCATGTAATACGTGAGATTTCCTGACTCTGACTTTGAATAAGGTGGCCAAGTAATGCGCGAATTCTTAGGAGTTTAAGAAATTTTATAAAGTGTCCAAGTAATACGCGAGGTTTCTGGACTCTGACTTTAAATAAGGTGGCCAAGTAATGCGCGAATTCTTAGGAGTATGAAAATTTTTATAAAGTGGCCAAGTAAGGCGCGAGGTTTCTGGACTCTGACTTTAAATAAGTTGGCCAAGTTATGCGCGAATTCTTAGGTGTATGAGAATTTGAAAAAAGTGGCCAACTAATACGCGAGATTTCCGAACTCTGACTTTAAGTAAGGTGGCCAAGTAATGCTCTAATTCTAAGGAGTATGAGGATTTTTAAAAATTGTACAAGAAATACGCGAGGTTCCCTGACTCTGACTTTGAATAAGGTGGCCAAGTAATGCGCAAATTCTTAGGAGTTTAAGAAATTTTATAAAGTGTCTAAGTAATACGCGATGTTTCTGGACTCTGACTTTAAATAAGGTGGCCAAGTAATGCGCGAATTCTTAGGAGTATAATAATTTTTATAAAGTGTCCAAGTAATACGCGAGGTTTCTGGACTCTGACTTTAAATAAGGTGGCCAAGTAATGCGCTAATTCTTATGAGTATGAGAATTTTAATAAAGTGTCCAAGTAATACGCGAGATTTCCGGACTCTGACTTTAAGTAAGGTGGCCAAGTAATGCGCGAATTCTTAGGAGTATGAGAATTTTAATAAAGTGTCCATGTAATACGTGAGATTTCCTGACTCTGACTTTGAATAAGGTGGCCAAGTAATGCGCGAATTCTTAGGAGTTTAAGAAATTTTATAAAGTGTCCAAGTAATACGCGAGGTTTCTGGACTCTGACTTTAAATAAGTTGGCCAAGTAATGCGCGAATTCTTAGGAGTATAAGAATTTTTATAAAGTTGCCAAGTAATACGCGAGATATCCGTACTCTGACTTTAAGTAAGGTGGCCAAGTAATGCGCGAATTCTTAGGAGTATGAGAATTTTTACAAAGTGTCCAAGTAATACGCGAGGTTTCCTGACTCTGACTTTGAATAAGGTGGCCAAGTAATGCGCTAATTCTTAAGAGTATGAGAATTTTAATAAAGTGGCCGAGTAATACGCGAGGTTTCCTGACTCTGACTTTGAATAAGGTGGCCAAGTAATGCGCGAATTCTTAGGAGTTTAAGAAATTTTATAAAGTGTCCAAGTAATACGCGAGGTTTCTGGACTCTGACTTTAAATAAGGTGGCCAAGTAATGCGCGAATTCTTAGGAGTATGAAAATTTTTATAAAGTAGCCAAGAAAGGCGCGAGGTTTCTGGTCTCTGACTTTAAATAAGTTGGCCAAGTTATGCGCGAATTCTTAGGAGTATGAAAATTTTTAAAACTTGTCCAAGTAATACGCGAGATTTCCGGACTCTGAATTTAAGTAAGGTGGCCAAGTAATGCGCGAATTCTTAGGAGTATGAAAATTTTAATAAAGTGTCCATGTAATACGTGAGATTTCCGGACTCTGACTTTAAGTAAGGTGGCCAAGAAATGCGCTAATTCTTAGGAGTATGCAAATTTTTATAAAGTGTCCAAGTAATACGCGAGATTTCCGGACTCTGACTTTAAGTAAGGTGGCCAAGTAATGCGCGAATTCTTAGGAGTTTAAGAAATTTTATAAAGTGTCCAAGTAATACGCGAGGTTTCTGGACTCTGACTTTAAATAAGGTGGCCAAGTAATGCGCGAATTCTTAGGAGTATGAAAATTTTTATAAAGTCGCCAAGTAAGGCGCGAGATTTCCGGACTCTGACTTTAAATAAGTTGGCCAAGTAATGCGCGAATTCTTAGGAGTGTGAGAATTTTAATAGTGGCCAAGTAATACGCAAGATTTCCGGACTCTGAATTTAAGTAAGGTGGCCAAGTAATGCGCGAATTCTTAGCGGTTTAAGAATTTTTATAAAGTGTCCAAGTAATACGGGCGATTTCCTGACTCTGACTTTGAATAAGGTGGCCAAGTAATGCGCGAATTCTTAGGAGTTTAAGAAATTTTATAAAGTGTCCAAGTAATACGCGAGGTTTCTGGACTCTGACTTTAAATAAGATGGCCAAGTAATACGCGAATTCTTAGGAGTATGATAATTTTTCTACAGTTTCCAAGTAATACGCGAGGTTTCTGGACTCTGACTTTAAATAAGGTGGCCAAATAATGGGCGAATTCTTAGGAGTTTGAGAATTTGAATAAAGTGGCCAAGTAATACGCGAGATTTCCGGACTCTGACTTTAAGTAAGGTGGCCAAGTAATGCACTAATTCTAAGGAGTATGAGAATTTTTATAAAGTTTCCAAGTAATACGCGAGGTTTCTGGACTCTGACTTTAAGTAAGGTGGCCAAGTAATGCGCTAATTCTTAGGAGTTTAAGAAATTTTATAAAGTGTCTAAGTAATACGCGATGTTTCTGGACACTGACTATAAATAAGGTGGCCAAGTAATGCGCGAATTCTTAGGAGTATGAACATTTTTATAAAGTTTCCAAGTAATCCGCGAGGTTTCTGGACTCTGACTTTAAATAAGGTGGCCAAGTAATGCGCTCAATCTTAGGAGTATGAGAATTTTAATAAAGTGTCCAAGTAATACGCGAGATTTCCGGACTCTGACTTTAAGTAAGGTGGCCAAGTAATGCGCGAATTCTTAGGAGTATGAAAATTTTTATAAATTGTCCAAGTAATACGCGAGATTTCCGGACTCTGACTTTAAATAAGGTGGCCAAGTAATGCGCTAATTCTTAAGAGTATGAGAATGTTAATAAAGAGTCCATGAAATACGTGAAATTTCCGGACTCTGACTTTAAGTAAGGTGGCCAAGTAATGCGCTAATTCTTAGCAGTATGCGAATTTGTTTAAAGTTGCAAAGTAATCCGCGAGATTTCCGGACTCTGACTTTAAGTAAGGTGGCCAAGTAATGCGCGAATTCTTAGGAGTATGAAAATTTTTATAAATTGTCCAAGTAATACGCGAGATTTCCGGACTCTGACTTTAAGTAAGGTGGCCAAGTAATGCGCGAATTCTTAGGAGTATAAGAATTTTTCTAAAGTGGCCAAGTAAAGCGCGAGATTTCCTGACTCTGACTTTAAGTTAGGTGGCCAAGTAATGCGCTAATTCTTAAGAGTATGAGAATTTTAATAAATTGTCCATGTAATACGTGAGATTTCCGGACTCTGACTTTAAGTAAGGTGGCCAAGTAATGCGCATATTCTAAGGAGTATGAGGATTTTTATAAAGTGTCCAAGTAATACGCGAGATTTCCGGACTCTGACTTTAAATAAGGTGGCCAAGTAATGCGCGAATTCTTAGGAGTATAAGAATTTTTATAAAGTTTCCAAGTAATACGCGAGATATCCGTACTCTGACTTTAAGTAAGGTGGCCAAGTAATGCGCGAATTCTTAGGAGTATGAGAATTTTTACAAAGTATCCATGTAATACGTGAGATTTCCGGACTCTGACTTTAAATAAGGTGGCCAAGTAATGCGCGAATTCTTAGGAGTATTAGAAATTTTATAAAGTGTCCAAGTAATACGAGAGGTTTCTGGACTCTGACTGTAAATAAGATATCCAAGTAATGCGCGAATTCTTAGGAGTATAAGAATTTTTATAAAGTTGCCAAGTAATACGCGAGATATCCGTACTCTGACTTTAAGTAAGGTGGCCAAGTAATGCGCGAATTCTTAGGAGTATGAGAATTTTTACAAAGTGTCCAAGTAATACGCGAGGTTTCCTGACTCTGACTTTGAATAAGGTGGCCAAGTAATGCGCTAATTCTTAAGAGTATGAGAATTTTAATAAAGTGGCCGAGTAATACGCGAGGTTTCCTGACTCTGACTTTGAATAAGGTGGCCAAGTAATGCGCGAATTCTTAGGAGTTTAAGAAATTTTATAAAGTGTCCAAGTAATACGCGAGGTTTCTGGACTCTGACTTTAAATAAGGTGGCCAAGTAATGCGCGAATTCTTAGGAGTATGAAAATTTTTATAAAGTGGCCAAGTAAGGCGCGAGGTTTCTGGTCTCTGACTTTAAATAAGTTGGCCAAGTTATGCGCGAATTCTTAGTAGTATGCAAATTTTTATAAAGTGGCCAAGTAAGGCGCGAGATTTCCGGACTCTGACTTTAAATAAGGTGGCCAAGTAATGCGCTAATTCTTAAGAGTATGAGAATTTTAATAAAGTGTCCATGTAATACGTGAGATTTCCGGACTCTGACTTTAAGTAAGGTGGCCAAGTAATGCGCTAATTCTTAGGAGTATGAAAATTTTTAGAAATTTTCCAAGTACTACGTGAGATTTCCGGACTCTGACATTAAGTAAGGTGGCCAAGTAATGCGCGAATTCTTAGGATTTTGAGAATTTTAATAGTGGCCAAGTAATACGCAAGATTTCCGGACTCTGAATTTAAGTAAGGTGGCCAAGTAATGCGCGAATTCTTAGGAGTTTAAGAATTTTTATAAAGTGTCCATGTAATACGTGAGATTTCCTGACTCTGACTTTGAATAAGGTGGCCAAGTAATGCGCGAATTCTTAGGAGTTTAAGAAATTTTATAAAGTGTCCAAGTAATACGCGAGGTTTCTGGACTCTGACTTTAAATAAGGTGGCCAAGTAATACGCGAATTCTTAGGAGTATGAAAATTTTTATAAAGTGGCCAAGTAAGGCGCGAGGTTTCTGGACTCTTACTTTAATTAATTTGTCCAAGTTATGCGCGATTTCTTAGGAGTATGAGAATTTTAATAAAGTGGCCAAGTAATACGCGAGATTTCCGAACTCTGACTTTAACTAAGGTGGCCAAGTAATGCTCTAATTCTAAGGAGTATGAGGATTTTTAAAAAGTGTCCAAGTAATACGCGAGGTTCCCTGACTCTGACTTTGAATAAGGTGGCCAAGTAATGCGCAAATTCTTAGGAGTTTAAGAAATTTTATAAAGTGTCTAAGTAATACGCGATGTTTCTGGACTCTGACTATAAATAAGGTGGCCAAGTAATGCGCGAATTCTAAGGAGTATGAGGATTTTTATAAAGTGTCCAATTAATACGCGAGTGTTCCGGACTCTGACTTTAAATAAGGGGGCCAATTAATGCGCGAATTCTTAGGAGTATGAAAATTTTTATAAATTGTCCAAGTAATACGCGTGATTTCCGGACTCTGACTTTAAGTAAGGTGGTCAAGTAATGCGCGAATTCTTAGGAGTATGAAAATTTTAATAAAGTGGCCAAGTAATACCCGAGATTTCCGGACTCTGACTTTAAGTAAGGTGGCCAAGTAATGCGCTAATTCTTAAGAGTATGAGAATTTTAATAAAGTGTCCATGTAATACGTGAGATTTCCGGACTCTGACTTTAAGTAAGGTGGCCAAGTAATGCGCTAATTCTTAGGAGTATGCAAATTTTTATAAAGTGGCCAAGTAATGCGCGAGGTTTCTGGACTCTGACTTTAAGTAAGGTGGCCAAGTAATGCGCGAATTCTAAGGAGTATGAGGATTTTTATAAAGTGTCCAAGTAATACGCGAGATTTCCGGACTCTGACTTTAAATAAGGTGGCCAAGTAATGCGCGAATTCTTAGGAGTATAAGAATTTTTATAAAGTTTCCAAGTAATACGCGAGGTTTCTGGACTCTGACTTTAAATAAGGTGGCCAAATAATGGGCGAATTCTTAGGAGTATAAGAATTTTTATAAAGTTGCCAAGTAATACGCGAGATATCCGTACTCTGACTTTAAGTAAGGTGGCCAAGTAATGCGCGAATTCTTAGGAGTATGAGAATTTTTACAAAGTGTCCAAGTAATACGCGAGGTTTCCTGACTCTGACTTTGAGTAAGGTGGCCAAGTAATGCGCGAATTCTTAGGAGTTTAAGAATTTTTATAAAGTGTCCATGTAATACGTGAGATTTCCTGACTCTGACTTTGAATAAGGTGGCCAAGTAATGCGCGAATTCTTAGGAGTTTAAGAAATTTTATAAAGTGTCCAAGTAATACGCGAGGTTTCTGGACTCTGACTTTAAATAAGGTGGCCAAGTAATGCGCGAATTCTTAGGAGTATGAAAATTTTTATAAAGTGGCCAAGTAAGGCGCGAGATTTCCGGACTCTGACTTTAAATAAGGTGGCCAAGTAATGCGCTAATTCTTAAGAGTATGAGAATTTTAATAAAGTGTCCATGTAATACGTGAGATTTCCGGACTCTGACTTTAAGTAAGGTGGCCAAGTAATGCGCTAATTCTTAGGAGTATGAAAATTTTTATAAATTGTCCAAGTAATACGTGAGATTTCCGGACTCTGACTT
The DNA here is from genome assembly GCA_030998225.1 of Diplolepis rosae. Taxonomy (NCBI): domain Eukaryota; kingdom Metazoa; phylum Arthropoda; class Insecta; order Hymenoptera; family Diplolepididae; genus Diplolepis; species Diplolepis rosae. The sequence goes on along the minus strand of JAPYXD010000684.1, from coordinate 792,092 downwards.
TAAGTAAGGTGGCCAAGTAATGCGCGAATTCTTAGGAGTTTAAGAAATTTTATAAAGTGTCCAAGTAATACGCGAGGTTTCTGGACTCTGACTTTAAATAAGGTGGCCAAGTAATGCGCGAATTCTTAGGAGTATGAGAATTTTTATAAAGTTTCCAAGTAATACGCGAGATTTCCGGACTCTGACTTTAAATAAGGTGGCCAAGTAATGCGCTAATTCTTAAGAGTATGAGAATTTTAATAAAGTGGCCAAGTAATACGCGAGATTTCCGGACTCTGACTTTAAGTAAGGTGGCCAAGTAATGCGCGAATTCTTAGGAGTATGAAAATTTTTATAAATTGTCCAAGTAATACGCGAGATTTCCGGACTCTGACTTTAAATAAAGTGGCCAAGTAATGCGCTAATTCTTAAGAGTATTAGAATTTTAATAAAGTGTCCATGTAATACGTGAGATTTCCGGACTCTGAATTTAAGTAAGGTGGCCAAGAAATGCGCTAATTCTTAGGAGTATGCAAATTTTCATAAAGTGGCCAAGTAATGAGCGTGATTTCCGGACACTGACTTTAAGTAAGGTGGCTAAGTAATGCGCGAATTCTTAGGAGTATGAATCTTTTTGTAAAGTGTCCAAGTAATACGCGAGATTTCCGGACTCTGACTTTAAGTAAGGTGGCCAAGTAATGCGCGAATTCTTAGGAGTATAAGAATTTTTCTAAAGTGGCCAAGTAATGCGCGAGATTTCCGGACTCTGACTTTAAATAAGGTGGCCAAGTAATGCGCTAATTCTTAAGAGTATGAGAATTTTAATAAACTGTCCATGTAAGACGTGAGATTTCCGGACTCTGACTTTAAGTAAGGTGGCCAAGTAATGCGCATATTCTAAGGAGTATGAGGATTTTTATAAAGTGTCCAAGTAATACGCGAGATTTCCGGACTCTGACTTTAAATAAGGTGGCCAAGTAATGCGCGAATTCTTAGGAGTATAAGAATTTTTATAAAGTTTCCAAGTAATACGCGAGATATCCGTACTCTGACTTTAAGTAAGGTGTCCAAGTAATGCGCGAATTCTTAGGAGTATGAGAATTTTTATAAAGTGTCCATGTAATACGTGAGATTTCCTGACTCTGACTTTGAATAATGTGGCCAAGTAATGCGCGAATTCTTAGGAGTTTAAGAAATTTTATAAAGTGTCCAAGTAATACGCGAGGTTTCTGGACTCTGACTTTAAATAAGGTGGCCAAATAATGGGCGAATTCTTAGGAGTATTAGAATTTTTATAAAGTTGCCAAGTAATACGCGAGATATCCGTACTCTGACTTTAAGTAAGGTGGCCAAGTAATGCGCGAATTCTTAGGAGTATGAGAATTTTTACAAAGTGTCCAAGTAATACGCGAGGTTTCCTGACTCTGACTTTGAGTAAGGTGGCCAAGTAATGCGCTGAATCTTAGGAGTATGAGTATTTTAATAAAGTGGCCAAGTAATACGCGAGATTTCCGGACTCTGACTTTTAATAAGGTTGCCAAGTAATGCGCGAATTCTTAGGAGTTTAAGAAATTTTATAAAGTGTCCAAGTAATACGCGAGGTTTCTGGACTCTGACTTTAAATAAGGTGGCCAAGTAATACGCGAATTCTTAGGAGTATGAAAATTTTTATAAAGTGGCCAAGTAAGGCGCGAGGTTTCTGGTCTCTGACTTTAAATAAGTTGGCCAAGTCATTCGCGAATTCTTAGGAGTATGAAAATTTTTATAAATTCGCCAAGTAAGGCGCGAGATTTCCGGACTCTGACTTTAAATAAGGTGGCCAAGTAATGCGCTAATTCTTAAGATTATGAGAATTTTAATAAAGTGTCCATGTAATACGTGAGATTTCCGGACTCTGACTTTAAGTAATGTGGCCAAGTAATGCGCTAATTCTTAGGAGTATGAAAATTTTTATAAATTTTCCAAGTAATACGTGAGATTTCCGGACTCTGACTTTAAGTAAGGTGGCCAAGTAATGCGCGAATTCTTAGGAGTATGAGAATTTTAATAGTGGCCAAGTAATACGCTAGATTTCCGGACTCTGAATTTAAGTAAGGTGGCCAAGTAATGCGCGAATTCTTAGGAGTTTAAGAAATTTTATAAAGTGTCCATGTAATACGTGAGATTTCCTGACTCTGACTTTGAATAAGGTGGCCAAGTAATGCGCGAATTCTTAGGAGTTTAAGAAATTTTATGAAGTGTCCAAGTAATACGCGAGGTTTCTTGACTCTGACTTTAAATAAGGTGGCCAAGTAATGCGCGAATTCTTAGGAGTATGAAAATTTTTATAAAGTGGCCAAGTAAGGCGCGAGGTTTCTGGACTCTGACTTTAAATAAGTTGGCCAAGTTATGCGCGAATTCTTAGGAGTATGAGAATTTTAATAAAGTGGCCAAGTAATACGCGAGATTTCCGAACTCTGACTTTAAGTAATGTGGCCAATTATTTCGCTAATTCTTAGGAGTTTGTGTATTTTTTAATAGTGTCCAAGTAATACTCTAGGTTTCCGGACTCTGACTTTGACTAAGGTGGCCAAGTAATGCGCAAATTCTTAGGAGTTTAAGAAATTTTATAAAGTGTCTAAGTAATACGCGATGTTTCTGGACTCTGACTATAAATAAGGTGGCCAAGTAATGCGCGAATTCTTAGGAGTATGAACATTTTTATAAAGTGTCCAAGAAATACGCGAGGTTTCTGGACTCTGACTTTAAATAAGGTGGCCAAGTAATGCGCTAATTCTTAGGAGTATGAGAATTTTAATAAAGTGTCCAAGTAATACGCGAGATTTCCGGACTCTGACTTTAAGTAAGGTGGCCAAGTAATGCGCGAATTCTTAGGAGTATGAAAATTTTTATAAATTGTCCAAGTAATACGCGAGATTTCCGGACTCTGACGGTAAATAAGGTGGCCAAGTAATGCGCGAATTCTTAGGAGTATGAAAATTTTAATAAAGTGTCCATGTAATACGTGAGATTTCCGGACTCTGACTTTAAGTAAGGTGGCCAAGAAATGCGCTAATTCTTAGGAGTATGAGGATTTTTATAAAGTGTCCAAGTAATACGCGAGGTTTCCGGACTCTGACTTTAAGTAAGGTGGCCAAGTAATGCGCGAATTCTTAGGAGTATGAAAATTTTTATAAATTGTCCAAGTAATACGCGAGATTTCCGGACTCTGACTTTAAATAAGGTGGCCAAGTAATGCGCGAATTCTTAGGAGTATAAGAATTTTTATAAAGTTTCCAAGTAATACGCGAGGTTTCTGGACTCTGACTTTAAATAAGGTGGCCAAATAATGGGCGAATTCTTAGGAGTATAAGAATTTTTATAAAGTTGCCAAGTAATACGCGAGATATCCGTACTCTGACTTTAAGTAAGGTGGCCAAGTAATGCGCGAATTCTTAGGAGTATGAGAATTTTTACAAAGTGTCCAAGTAATACGCGAGGTTTCCTGACTCTGACTTTGAGTAAGGTGGCCAAGTAATGCGCGAATTCTTAGGAGTTTAAGAATTTTTATAAAGTGTCCATGTAATACGTGAGATTTCCTGACTCTGACTTTGAATAAGGTGGCCAAGTAATGCGCGAATTCTTAGGAGTTTAAGAAATTTTATAAAGTGTCCAAGTAATACGCGAGGTTTCTGGACTCTGACTTTAAATAAGGTGGCCAAGTAATGCGCGAATTCTTAGGAGTATGAAAATTTTTATAAAGTCGCCAAGTAAGGCGCGAGATTTCCGGACTCTGACTTTAAATAAAGTGGCCAAGTAATGCGCTAATTCATAAGTGTATGACAAATGTAATAAAGTCGCCGCGTAATACGCGAGATTTCCGGACTCTGACTTTAAGTAAGGTGGCCAAGTAATGCGCTAATTCTTAGGAGTATGAAAATTTTTATAAATTGTCCAAGTAATACGTGAGATTTCCGGACTCTGACTTTAAGTAAGGTGGCCAAGTAATGCGCGAATTCTTAGGAGTATGAGAATTTTAATAGTGGCCAAGTAATACGCAAGATTTCCGGACTCTGAATTTAAGTAAGGTGGCCAAGTAATGCGCTGAATCTTAGGAGTATGAGAATTTTAATAAAGTGGCCAAGTAATACGCGAGATTTCCGGACTCTGACTTTAAGTAAGGTGGCCAAGTAATGCGCTAATTCTAAGGAGTATGAGGATTTTTATAATGTGTCCAAGTAATACACGAGATTTCCGGACTCTGACTTTAAGTAAGGTGGCCAAGTAATGCGCTAATTCTTAGGAGTATGAAAATTTTTATAAATTGTCCAAGTAATACGCGAGATTTCCGGACTCTGACTTTAAATAAGGTGGCCAAGTAATGGGCGAATTCTTAGGAGTATAAGAATTTTTCTAAAGTGGCCAAGTAAGGCGCGAGATTTCCGGACTCTGACTTTAAATAAGGTGGCCAAGTAATGCGCTAATTCTTAGGAGTATGAGAATTTTAATAAAGTGTCCATGTAATACGTGAGATTTCCGGACTCTGACTTTAAGTAAGGTGGCCAAGAAATGCGCTAATTCTTAGGAGTATGCAAATTTTTATAAATTGTCCAAGTAATACGCGAGGTTTCTGGACTCTGACTTTAAGTAAGGTGGCCAAGTAATGCGCTAATTCTAAGGAGTATGAGGATTTTTATAAAGTGTCCAAGTAATACGCGAGATTTCCGGACTCTGACTTTAAGTAAGGTGGCCAAGTAATGCGCTGAATCTTAGGAGTATGAGAATTTTAATAAAGTGGCCAAGTAATACGCGAGATTTCCGGACTCTGACTTTAAGTAAGGTGGCCAAGTAATGCGCTAATTCTAAGGAGTATGAGGATTTTTATAAAGTGTCCAAGTAATACACGAGATTTCCGGACTCTGACTTTAAGTAAGGTGGCCAAGTAATGCGCGAATTCTTAGGAGTATGAGAATTTTAATAGTGGCCAAGTAATACGCAAGATTTCCGGACTCTGAATTTAAGTAAGGTGGCCAAGTAATGCGCTGAATCTTAGGAGTATGAGAATTTTAATAAAGTGGCCAAGTAATACGCGAGATTTCCGGACTCTGACTTTAAGTAAGGTGGCCAAGTAATGCGCTAATTCTAAGGAGTATGAGGATTTTTAAAAAGTGTCCAAGTAATACGCGAGGTTTCCTGACTCTGACTTTGAATAAGGTGGCCAAGTAATGCGCGAATTCTTAGGAGTTTAAGAAATTTTATAAAGTGTCCAAGTAATACGCGAGGTTTCTGGACTCTGACTTTAAATAAGGTGGCCAAGTAATGCGCGAATTCTTAGGAGTATGAGAATTTTAATAAAGTGGCCAAGTAATACGCGAGATTTCCGGACTCTGACTTTAAGTAAGGTGGCCAAGTAATGCGCGAATTCTTAGGAGTATGAAAATTTTTATAAATTGTCCAAGTAATACGCGAGATTTCCGGACTCTGACTTTAAATAAAGTGGCCAAGTAATGCGCTAATTCTTAGGAGTATTAGAATTTTAATAAAGTGTCCATGTAATACGTGAGATTTCCGGACTCTGACTTTAAGTAAGGTGGCCAAGAAATGCGCTAATTCTTAGGAGTATGCAAATTTTTATAAAGTGTCCAAGTAATACGCGAGATTTCCGGACTCTGACTTTAAGTAAGGTGGCCAAGTAATGCGCTAATTCTAAGGAGTATGAGGATTTTTATAATGTGTCCAAGTAATACACGAGATTTCCGGACTCTGACTTTAAGTAAGGTGGCCAAGTAATGCGCTAATTCTTAGGAGTATGAAAATTTTTATAAATTGTCCAAGTAATACGCGAGATTTCCGGACTCTGACTTTAAATAAGGTGGCCAAGTAATGCGCGAATTCTTAGGAGTATAAGAATTTTTATAAAGTGTCCAAGTAATACGCGAGGTTTCTGGACTCTGACTTTAAATAAGGTGGCCAAGTAATGCGCTAATTCTTAAGAGTATTAGAATTTTAATAAAGTGGCCAAGTAATACGCGAGATTTCCGGACTCTGACTTTAAGTAAGGTGGCCAAGTAATGCGCGAATTCTTAGGAGTATGAAAATTTTTATAAATTGTCCAAGTAATATGCGAGATTTCCGGACTCTGACTTTAAATAAGGTGGCCAAGTAATGCGCGAATTCTTAGGAGTATAAGAATTTTTATAAAGTTTCCAAGTAATACGCGAGGTTTCTGGACTCTGACTTTAAATAAGGTGGCCAAATAATGGGCTAATTCTTAGGAGTATAAGAATTTTTATAAAGTGTCCAAGTAATGCGCGAGATATCCGTACTCTGACTTTAAGTAAGGTGTCCAAGTAATGCGCGAATTCTTAGGAGTATGAGAATTTTTACAAAGTGTCCAAGTAATACGCGAGGTTTCCTGACTCTGACTTTGAGTAAGGTGGCCAAGTAATGCGCGAATTCTTAGGAGTTTAAGAATTTTTATAAAGTGTCCATGTAATACGTGAGATTTCCTGACTCTGACTTTGAATAAGGTGGCCAAGTAATGCGCTAATTCTTAAGAGTATGAGAATTTTAATAAAGTGTCCATGTAATACGTGAGATTTCCGGACTCTGACTTTAAGTAAGGTGGCCAAGTAATGGGCTAATTCTTAAGATTATGAGAATTTTAATAAAGTGTCCATGTAATACGTGAGATTTCCGGACTCTGACTTTAAGTAAGGTGGCCAAGTAATGCGCTAATTCTTAGGAGTATGAAAATTTTTATAAATTGTCCAAGTAATACGTGAGATTTCCGGACTCTGACTTTAAGTAAGGTGGCCAAGTAATGCGCGAATTCTTAGGAGTATGAGAATTTTAATAGTGGCCAAGTAATACGCAAGATTTCCGGACTCTGAATTTAAGTAAGGTGGCCAAGTAATGCGCTGAATCTTAGGAGTATGAGAATTTTAATAAAGTGGCCAAGTAATACGCGAGATTTCCGGACTCTGACTTTAAGTAAGGTGGCCAAGTAATGCGCTAATTCTAAGGAGTATGAGGATTTTTATAATGTGTCCAAGTAATACACGAGATTTCCGGACTCTGACTTTAAGTAAGGTGGCCAAGTAATGCGCTAATTCTAAGGAGTATGAAAATTTTTATAAATTGTCCAAGTAATACGCGAGATTTCCGGACTCTGACTTTAAATAAGGTGGCCAAGTAATGCGCGAATTCTTAGGAGTATGAGAATTTTTACAAAGTGTCCAAGTAATACGCGAGGTTTCCTGACTCTGACTTTGAGTAAGGTGGCCAAGTAATGCGCGAATTCTTAGGAGTTTAAGAATTTTTAAAAATTGTCCATGTAATACGTGAGATTTCCTGACTCTGACTTTGAATAAGGTGGCCAAGTAATGCGCTAATTCTTAAGAGTATGAGAATTTTAATAAAGTGGCCGAGTAATACGCGAGATTTCCGGACTCTGACTTTAAGTAAGGTGGCCAAGTAATGCGCTAATTCTTAAGAGTATGAGAATTTTAATAAAGTGTCCATGTAATACGTGAGATTTCCGGACTCTGACTTTAAGTAAGGTGGCCAAGTAATGCGCTAATTCTTAGGAGTATGACAATTTTTATAAATTGTCCAAGTAATACGTGAGATTTCCGGACTCTGACTTTAAGTAAGGTGGCCAAGTAATGCGCGAATTCTTAGGAGTATGAGAATTTTAATAGTGGCCAAGTAATACGCAAGATTTCCGGACTCTGAATTTAAGTAAGGTGGCCAAGTAATGCGCTGAATCTTAGGAGTATGAGAATTTTAATAAAGTGGCCAAGTAATACGCGAGATTTCCGGACTCTGACTTTAAGTAAGGTGGCCAAGTAATGCGCTAATTCTAAGGAGTATGAGGATTTTTATAATGTGTCCAAGTAATACACGAGATTTCCGGACTCTGACTTTAAGTAAGGTGGCCAAGTAATGCGCTAATTCTTAGGAGTATGAAAATTTTTATAAATTGTCCAAGTAATACGCGAGATTTCCGGACTCTGACTTTAAATAAGGTGGCCAAGTAATGCGCGAATTCTTAGGAGTATGAAAATTTTTATAAAGTCGCCAAGTAAGGCGCGAGATTTCCGGACTCTGACTTTAAGTAAGGTGGCCAAGTAATGCGCTAATTCTAAGGAGTATGAGGATTTTTAAAAAGTGTCCAAGTAATACGCCAGGTTTCCTGACTCTGACTTTGAATAAGGTGGCCAAGTAATGCGCGAATTCTTAGGAGTTTAAGAAATTTTATAAAGTGTCCAAGTAATACGCGAGGTTTCTGGACTCTGACTTTAAATAATGTGGCCAAGTAATGCGCGAATTCTTAGGAGTATGAAAATTTTTATAAATTGTCCAAGTAATACGCGAGATTTCCGGACTCTGACTTTAAGTAAGGTGGCCAAGTAATGCGCGAATTCTTAGGAGTATGAAAATTTTTATAAATTGTCCAAGTAATACGCGAGATTTCCGGACTCTGAATTTAAGTAAGGTGGCCAAGTAATGCGCGAATTCTTAGGAGTATGAAAATTTTAATAAAGTGTCCATGTAATACGTGAGATTTCCGGACTCTGACTTTAAGTAAGGTGGCCAAGAAATGCGCTAATTCTTAGGAGTATGCAAATTTTTATAAATTGTCCAAGTAATACGTGAGATTTCCGGACTCTGACTTTAAGTAAGGTGGCCAAGTAATGCGCGAATTCTTAGGAGTATGAAAATTTTTATAAATTGTCCAAGTAATACGCGAGATTTCCGGACTCTGACTTTAAGTAAGGTGGCCAAGTAATGCGCGAATTCTTAGGAGTATGAGAATTTTAATAAAGTGGCCAAGTAATACGCGAGATTTCCGGACTCTGACTTTAAGTAAGGTGGCCAAGTAATGCGCTAATTCTAAGGAGTATGAGGATTTTTATAAAGTGTCCAAGTAATACTCGAGATTTCCGGACTCTGACTTTAAATAAGGTGGCCAAGTAATGCGCGAATTCTTAGGAGTATGAAAATTTTTATAAATTGTCCAAGTAATACGCGAGATTACCGGACTCTGACTTTATGTAATGAGGTCAAGTAATGCGCTAATTCTTAGGAGTATGAGAATTTTAGGAAAGTCGCCATGTAATACGCGAGATTTCCGGACTCTGACTTTAAGTAAGGTGGCCAAGTAATGCGCTAATTCTTAGGAGTATGAGAATTTTAATAAAGTGGCCAAGTAATACGCGAGATTTCCGGACTCTGACTTTAAGTAAGGTGGCCAAGTAATGCGCGAATTCTTAGGAGTATGAAAATTTTTATAAATTGTCCAAGTAATACGTGAGATTTCCGGACTCTGACTTTAAGTAAGGTGGCCAAGTAATGCGCGAATTCTTAGGAGTATGAGAATTTTAATAGTGGCCAAGTAATACGCAAGATTTCCGGACTCTGAATTTAAGTAAGGTGGCCAAGTAATGCGCTGAATCTTAGGAGTATGAGAATTTTAATAAAGTGGCCAAGTAATACGCGAGATTTCCGGACTCTGACTTTAAGTAAGGTGGCCAAGTAATGCGCTAATTCTAAGGAGTATGAGGATTTTTATAAAGTGTCCAAGTAATACACGAGAGTTGCGGCCTCTGACTTTAAATAAGGTGGGCAAGTTATGCGCTAATTCTTAGGAGTATGAGAATTTTTATAAAGTGGCCAAGTAATACGCGAGATTTCCGGACTCTGACTTTAAATAAGGTGGCCAAGTAATGGGCGAATTCTTAGGAGTATAAGAATTTTTCTAAAGTGACCAAGTAAGGCGCGAGATTTCCGGACTTTGACTTTAAGAAGGGTGGCCAAGTAATGCGCGAATTCTTAGGAGTATGAGAATTTTAATAGTGGCCAAGTAATACGCAAGATTTCCGGACTCTGAATTTAAGTAAGGTGGCCAAGTAATGCGCTGAATCTTAGGAGTATGAGAATTTTAATAAAGTGGCCAAGTAATACGCGAGATTTCCGGACTCTGACTTTAAGTAAGGTGGCCAAGTAATGCGCTAATTCTAAGGAGAATGAGGATTTTTATAAAGTGTCCAAGTAATACACGAGATTTCCGGACTCTGACTTTAAGTAAGGTGGCCAAGTAATGCGCTAATTCTTAGGAGTATGAAAATTTTTATAAATTGTCCAAGTAATACGCGAGATTTCCGGACTCTGACTTTAAGTAAGGTGGCCAAGTAATGCGCGAATTCTTAGGAGTATGATAATTTTTATAAAGTGGCCAAGTAAAGCGCTAATTCTTAGGAGTATAAGAATTTTTCTAAAGTGGCCAAGTAATGCGCGGGATACCCGTACTCTGACTTTAAGTAAGGTGGCCAAGTAATGCGCGAATTCGTAGGAGTATGATAATTTTTATAAAGTGGCCAAGTAATGCGCTAGTTCTTAGGAGTATAAGAATTTTTATAAATTTTCCAAGTAATATGCGAGGTTTCCGGACTCTGACATTAAGTAAGGTGGCCAAGTAATGCGCTAATTCTTAGGAGTTTGCGAATTTTTATAAAGTGGCCAAGTAATACGCGAGATATCCGTATTCTGACCCAAAGTAAGGTGGCCAAGTAATGCGCGAGTTCTTAAGAGTATAAGAATTTTTAAAAGTGGCCTCGTAATACGCGAGTGAAACGAAGTCTGTCCTGAAAAGAGTGTCCAAGTAATGCGCGAATTCTTAGGAGTATAAGAATTTTTATAAAGTGTCCAAGTAATGAGCGAGATTTGCGTATTCTGACTCAAAGTAAGGTGGCCAAGTAATGCGCGAAGTCTTAGGGGTATAAGAATTTTTATAAAGTGGCCAAGTAATGCGCAAGATTTCCGTACTCTGACTTTAAGTAAGGTGGCCAAGTAATGCGCGAGTTCTTAGGAGTATAGGAATTTTTATAAAGTTGCCAAGTAATACGCGAGGTTTCTGGACTCTGACTTTAAATAAGGTGGCCAAATAATGCGCAAGTTCTTAGGAGTATACGAATTTGTATAAAGTTGCCAAGTAATACGCGAGATATCCGTATTCTGACTTTAAGTAAGGTGGCCAAGTAATGCGCGAAGTCTTAGGAGTATAAGAATATTTCTATAGTGGCCAAGTAAGATGCGAGATTTCCGGACTTTGACTTTAAGTAAGGTGGCCAAGTAATGCGCGAGTTCTTAAAAGTATGAGAATTTTTATAAGTGGCCTCGTAATACGCGAGTAAAACAAAGTCTGTCTTGAAAAGAGTGTCCAAGTAATGCGCGAATTCTTAGGAGTATGATAATTTTTATAAAGTGGACAAGTAATACGCGAGATTACCGGGCTCTGACTTTAAGTAAGGTGGCCAAGTAATGCGCGAATTCGTAGGAGTATGATAATTTTTATAAAGTGGCCAAGTAATGCGCGAGTTCTTAGGAGTATAAGAATTTTTTTAAAGTGTCCAAATAATACGCGAGATATCCGTACTCTGACTTTAAGTAAGGTGGCCAAGTAATGCGCGAGTTCTTAAGAGTATGAGAATTTTTATAAGTGGCCTCGTAATACGCGAGTGAAACGAAGTCTGTCCTGAAAAGAGTGTTCAAGTAATGCGCGAATTCTTAGGAGTATACATATTTTTGTAAAGTGGCCAAGTAATGCGCGAGATTTCCGGAATCTGACTTTAAGTATGGTGGCCAAGTAATGCGCGAATTCTTATCATTATGATAATTTTTATAAAGTGACCAATTAATGTGCCAGTTGTTAGCAGTATGCGAATTGGAATAAAGTTGCCAAGTAATACGCGAGATATCCGGACTCTGACTTTAAGTAAGGTGGCCAAGTAATGCGCGAATTCGTAGGAGTATGATAATTTTTATAAAGTGGCCAAGTAATGCGCGAGTTCTTAGGAGTATAAGAATTTTTTTAAAGTGTCCAAATAATACGCGAGATATCCGTACTCTGACTTTAAGTAAGGTGGCCAAGTAATGCGCGAGTTCTTAAGAGTATGAGAATTTTTATAAGTGGCCTCGTAATACGCGAGTGAAAGGAAGTCTGTCCTGAAAAGAGTGTTCAAGTAATGCGCGAATTCTTAGGAGTATACAAATTTTTATAAAGTGGACAAGTAATGCGCGAGGTTTCCGGACTCTGACACAAAGTAAGGTGGCCAAGTAATGCGCGAAGTCTTAGGAGTATAGGAATTTTTATAAAGTTGCCAAGTAATACGCGAGATATCCGGACTCTGACTTTAAGTTAGGTGGCCAAATAATGCGCAAGTTCTTAGGAGTATATGAATTTGTATAAAGTTGCCAAGTAATACGCGAGATATCCGTACTCTGACTTTAAGTAAGGTGGCCAAGTAATGCGCGAATTCTTAGGAGTATAAGAATTTTTCTATAGTGGCCAAGTAAGGTGCGAGATTTACGGACTTTGATTTTAGGTAAGGTGGCCAAGTAATGCGCGAGTTCTTAAAAGTATAAGAATTTTTATAAAGTTGCCAAGTAATACGCGAGATATCCGTACTCTGACTTTAAGTAAGGTGGCCAAGTAATGCGCGAATTCTTAGGAGTATGATAATTTTTATATAGTGGCCAAGTAATGCGCGAGTTCTTAGGAGTATGAGAATTTTTATAAAGTGTCCAAGTAATACGCGAAATTTCCAGACTCTGACTTTATGTAAGGTGGCCAAGTAATGCGCTAATTCTTAGGAGTATTTGAATTTTTATAAAGTTGCCAAGTAATACGCGATATTTCCTTACTCTGACTTTATGTAAGGTGGCCAAGTAATGCGCTAATTCTTAGGAGTATAAGAATTTTTCTAAAGTGGCAAAGTAATGCGCGAGATTTCCGTACTCTGACTTTAAGTAAGGTGGCCAAGTAATGCGCGAGTTCTTAGGAGTATAAGAATTTTTATAAAGTAGCCAAGTAATACGCGAGATATCCGGACTCTGACTTTAAGTAAGGTGGCCAAGTAATGCGCTAATTCTTAGGAGTATATGAATTTTTCTAAAGTGACCAAGTAAGGCGCGAATTCTTAGGAGTATAAGAATTTTTCTATAGTGGCCAAGTAAGGTGCGAGATTTCCGGACTTTGACTTTAAATAAGGTGGCCAAGTAATGCGCGAATTCTTAGGAGTATGATAATTTTTATAAAGTGGCCAAGTAATGCGCTAGTTCTTAGGACTATAAGAATTTTTATAATGTTTCCAAGTAATATGCGACGTTTCCGGACTCTGACTTTAAGTAAGGTGGCCAAGCAATGCGCGAATTCTTAGGAGTATGATAATTTTTATATAGTGGCCAAGTAATGCGCGAATTCTTAGGAGTATATAAATTTTTATAAAGTGTCCAAGTAATGCGCGAGATTTCCGGACTCTGACTTTATGTAAGGTGGCCAAGTAATGCGCGAGTTCTTAAAAGGATAATAATTTTTATAAAGTTGCCAAGTAATACGCGAAGTTTCCGGACTCTGAATTTAAGTAAGGTGGCCAAGTAATGCGCTGAATCTTAGGAGTATGAGAATTTTAATAAAGTGTCCAAGTAATACGTGAGATTTCCGGACTCTGACTTTAAGTAAGGTGGCCAAGTAATGCGCAAATTCTTAGGAGTATAAGAATTTTTCTAAAGTGGCCAAGTAATGCGCGAGATTTCCAGACTCTGACTTTATGTAAGGTGGCCAAGTAATGCGCTAATTCTTAGGAGTATAAGAATTGTTATAAAGTTGCCAACTAATACGAGAGATTTCCGGACTCCGACTCAAAGTAAGGTGGCCAAGTGAAGCTCGAATTCTTAGGAGTATAAGAATTTTTCTAAAGTGGCAAAGTAAGGAGCGAGATTTCCGGACTTTGACTTTAAGTAAGGTGGCCAAGTAATGCGCGAATTCTTAGGAGTATGATAATTTTCATATAGTGGCCAAGTAATGCGCGAGTTCTTAGGAGTATAAGAATTTTTCTAAAGTGGCAAAGTAAGGAGCGAGACTTCCGGACTTTGACTTTAAGTAAGGTGGCCAAGTAATGCGCGAGTTCTTAAAAGTATAAGAATCTTTATAAAGTTGCCAAGTAATACGCGAGCTATCCGTACTCTGACTTTAAATAATGTGGCCAAGTAATGCGCGAATTCTTAGGAGTATGAAAATTTTTATAAATTGTCCAAGTAATACGCGAGATTTCCGGACTCTGACTTTAAGTAAGGTGGCCAAGTAATGCGCGAATTCTTAGGAGTATGAAAATTTTAATAAAGTGTCCAAGTAATACGCGAGATTTCCGGACTCTGACTTTAAGTAAGGTGGCCAAGTAATGCGCGAATTCTTAGGAGTATGAAAATTTTAATAAAGTGTCCATGTAATACGTGAGATTTCCGGACTCTGACTTTAAGTAAGGTGGCCAAGAAATGCGCTAATTCTTAGGAGTATGCAAATTTTTATAAAGTGTCCAAGTAATACGCGAGGTTTCCGGACTCTGACTTTAAGTAAGGTGGCCAAGTAATGCGCGAATTCTTAGGAGTATGAAAATTTTTATAAATTGTCCAAGTAATACGCGAGATTTCCGGACTCTGACTTTAAGTAAGGTGGCCAAGTAATGCGCGAATTCTTAGGAGTATGATAATTTTAATAAAGTGGCCAAGTAATGCGCGAGCTCTTCGGACTCTGACTTTAAGTAAGGTGGCGAAGTAATGCGCTAATTCTTAGGAGTATAAGAATTTTTGTAAAGTGGCCAAGTAATACTCGAGATTTGCGGACTCTGACTTTGAATAAGGTGGCCAAGTAATGCGCGAATTCTTAGGAGTATGAAAATTTTTATAAATTGTCCAAGTAATACGCGTGATTTCCGGACTCTGACTTTAAGTAAGGTGGTCAAGTAATGCGCTAATTCTTAAGAGTATGAGAATTTTAATAAAGTCTCCATGTAATACGTGAGATTTCCGGACTCTGTCTTTAAGTAAGGTGGACAAGAAATGCGCGAATTCTTAGGAGTATGAAAATTTTTATAAATTATCCAAGTAATACGCGAGATTTCCGGACTCTGACTTTAAGTAAGGTGGCCAAGTAATGCGCGAATTCTTAGGAGTATGAAAATTTTAATAAAGTGTCCATGTAATACGTGAGATTTCCGGACTCTGACTTTAAGTAAGGTGGCCAAGAAATGCGCTAATTCTTAGGAGTATGCAAATTTTTATAAATTGTCCAAGTAATACGTGAGATTTCCGGACTCTGACTTTAAGTAAGGTGGCCAAGTAATGCGCGAATTCTTAGGAGTATGAGAATTTTAATAGTGGCCAAGTAATACGCAAGATTTCCGGACTCTGAATTTAAGTAAGGTGGCCAAGTAATGCGCTGAATCTTAGGAGTATGAGAATTTTAATAAAGTGGCCAAGTAATACGCGAGATTTCCGGACTCTGACTTTAAGTAAGGTGGCCAAGTAATGCGCTAATTCTAAGGAGTATGAGGATTTTTATAAAGTGTCCAAGTAATACACGAGATTTCCGGACTCTGACTTTAAGTAAGGTGGCCAAGTAATGCGCTAATTCTTAGGAGTATTGAAATTTTTATAAATTGTCCAAGTAATACGCGAGATTTCCGGACTCTGACTTTAAATAAGGTGGCCAAGTAATGGGCGAATTCTTAGGAGTATAAGAATTTTTCTAAAGTGGCCAAGTAAGGCGCGAGATTTCCGGACTCTGACTTTAAATAAGGTGGCCAAGTAATGCGCTAATTCTTAAGAGTATGAGAATTTTAATAAAGTGTCCATGTAATACGTGAGATTTCCGGACTCTGACTTTAAGTAAGGTGGCCAAGAAATGCGCTAATTCTTAGGAGTATGAGGATTTTTATAAATTGTCCAAGTAATACAAGAGATTTCCGGACTCTGACTTTGAATAAGGTGGCCAAGTAATGCGCGAATTCTTAGGAGTATAAGAATTTTTATAAAGTGTCCATGTAATACGCGAGGTTTCTGGACTCTGACTTTAAGTAAGGTGGCCAAGAAATGCGCTAATTCTTAGGAGTATGCAAATTTTTATAAATTGTCCAAGTAATACGTGAGATTTCCGGACTCTGACTTTAAGTAAGGTGGCCAAGTAATGCGCGAATTCTTAGGAGTATGAGAATTTTAATAGTGGCCAAGTAATACGCAAGATTTCCGGACTCTGAATTTAAGTAAGGTGGCCAAGTAATGCGCTGAATCTTAGGAGTATGAGAATTTTAATAAAGTGGCCAAGTAATACGCGAGATTTCCGGACTCTGACTTTAAGTAAGGTGGCCAAGTAATGCGCTAATTCTAAGGAGTATGAGGATTTTTATAAAGTGTCCAAGTAATACACGAGATTTCCGAACTCTGACTTTAAGTAAGGTGGCCAAGTAATGCGCTAATTCTTAGGAGTATTGAAATTTTTATAAAGTGTCCAAGTAATACGCGAGATTTCCGGACTCTGACTTTAAATAAGGTGGCCAAGTAATGGGCGAATTCTTAGGAGTATAAGAATTTTTCTAAAGTGGCCAAGTAAGGCGCGAGATTTCCGGACTCTGACTTTAAATAAGGTGGCCAAGTAATGCGCTAATTCTTAAGAGTATTAGAATTTTAATAAAGTGTCCATGTAATACGTGAGATTTCCGGACTCTGACTTTAAGTAAGGTGGCCAAGTAATGCGCTAATTCTTAGGAGTATGAAAATTTTTATAAATTGTCCAAGTAATACGTGAGATTTCCGGACTCTGACTTTAAATAAGGTGGCCAAGTAATGCGCGAATTCTTAGGAGTATAAGAATTTTTCTAAAGTGGCCAAGTAATGCGCTAATTCTTAGGAGTATGAAAATTTTTATAAATTGTCCAAGTAATACGCGAGATTTCCGGACTCTGACTTTAAATAAGGTGGCCAAGTAATGGGCGAATTCTTAGGAATATAAGAATTTTTCTAAAGTGGCCAAGTAAGGCGCGAGATTTCCGAACTCTGACTTTAAGTAAGGTGGCCAAGTAATGCGCTAATTCTAAGGAGTATGAGGATTTTTATAATGTGTCCAAGTAATACACGAGATTTCCGGACTCTGACTTTAAGTAAGGTGGCCAAGTAATGCGCTAATTCTAAGGAGTATGAGGATTTTTAAAACTTGTCCAAGTAATACGCGAGGTTTCCTGACTCTGACTTTAAATAAGGTGGCCAAGTAATGCGCGAATTCTTAGGAGTATAAGAAATTATCTAAAGTGGCCAAGTAAAGCGCTAATTCTTAGGAGTATAAGAATTTTTCTAAAGTGGCCAAGTAATACGCGAGGTTTCCTGACTCTGACTTTGAATAAGGTGGCCAAGTAATGCGCTAATTCTTAAGAGTATGAGAATTTTAATAAAGTGGCCGAGTAATACGCGAGGTTTCCTGACTCTGACTTTGAGTAAGGTGGCCAAGTAATGCGCGAATTCTTAGGAGTTTGCGAATTTTTATAAAGTGGCCAAGTAATACGCGAGATATCCGTATTCTGACCCAAAGTAAGGTGGCCAAGTAATGCGCGAAGTCTTAGGAGTATAAGAATATTTCTATAGTGGCCAAGTAAGATGCGAGATTTCCGGACTTTGACTTTAAGTAAGGTGGCCAAGTAATGCGCGAGTTCTTAAAAGTATGAGAATTTTTATAAGTGGCCTCGTAATACGCGAGTAAAACAAAGTCTGTCTTGAAAAGAGTGTCCAAGTAATGCGCGAATTCTTAGGAGTATATAAATTTTTATAAAGTGGCCAAGTAATGCGCGAGATACCCGTACACTGACTTTAAGTAAGGTGGCCAAGTAATGCGCGAATTCGTAGGAGTATGATAATTTTTATAAAGTGGCCAAGTAATGCGCGGGATACCCGTACACTGACTTTAAGTAAGGTGGCCAAGTAATGCGCGAATTCGTAGGAGTATGATAATTTTTATAAAGTGGCCAAGTAATACTCGAGATTTGAGGACTCTGACTTTAAGTAAGGTGGCCAAGTAATGCGCTAATTCTTAGGAGTATAAGAATTTTTATAAAGTGTCCAAGTAAGGTGCGAGATTTCCGGACTCTGACTTTAAATAAGGTGGCCAAGTAATGCGCGAGTTCTTAAGAGTATGAGAATTTTTATAAAGTGTCCAAGTAATATGCGAGATATCCGTACTCTGACTTTAAGTAAGGTGGCCAAGTAATGCGCGAATTCTTAGGAGTATAAGAATTTTTCTATAGTGGCCAAGTAAGGTGCGAGATTTCCGGACTTTGACTTTAGGTAAGGTGGCCAAGTAATGCGCGAGTTCTTAAAAGTATAAGAATTTTTATAAAGTTGCCAAGTAATACGCGAGATATCCGTACTCTGACTTTAAGTAAGGTGGCCAAGTAATGCGCGAATTCTTAGGAGTATGATAATTTTTATATAGTGGCCAAGTAATGCGCGAGTTCTTAGGAGTATGAGAATTTTTATAAAGTGTCCAAGTAATACGCGAAATTTCCAGACTCTGACTTTATGTAAGGTGGCCAAGTAATGCGCTAATTCTTAGGAGTATAAGAATTTTTATAAAGTTGCCAAGTAATACGCGAGATTTCCGTACTCTGACTTTAAGTAAGGTGGCCAAGTAATGCGCGAGTTCTTAGGAGTATAAGAATTTTTATAAAGTAGCCAAGTAATACGCGAGATATCCGGACTCTGACTTTAAGTAAGGTGGCCAAGTAATGCGCTAATTCTTAGGAGTATAAGAATTTTTATAAAGTGACCAAGTAATTCGCGAATTCTTAGGAGTATAAGAATTTTTCTATAGTGGCCAAGTAAGGTGCGAGATTTCCGGACTTTGACTTTAAATAAGGTGGCCAAGTAATGCGCGAATTCTTAGGAGTATGATAATTTTTATAAAGTGGCCAAGTAATGCGCTAGTTCTTAGGAGTATAAGAATTTTTATAAAGTTTCCAAGTAATATGCGACGTTTCCGGACTCTGACTTTAAGTAAGGTGGCCAAGCAATGCGCGAATTCTTAGGAGTATGATAATTTTTATATAGTGGCCAAGTAATGCGCGAATTCTTAGGAGTATATAAATTTTTATAAAGTGTCCAAGTAATATGCGAGGTTTCCGGACTCTGACTTTAAGTAAGGTGGCCAAGTAATGCGCTAATTCTTAGGAGTTTGCTATTTTTTATAAAGTGGCCAAGTAATACGCGAGATTTCCGGACTCTGACTTTAAATAAGGTGGCCAAGTAATGCGCAAATTCTTAGGAGTATAAGAATTTTTCTAAAGTGGCCAAGTAATGCGCGAGATTTCCAGACTCTGACTTTATGTAAGGTGGCCAAGTAATGCGCTAATTCTTAGGAGTATAAGAATTGTTATAAAGTTGCCAACTAATACGAGAGATTTCCGGACTCCGACTCAAAGTAAGGTGGCCAAGTGAAGCTCGAATTCTTAGGAGTATAAGAATTTTTCTAAAGTGGCAAAGTAAGGAGCGAGATTTCCGGACTTTGACTTTAAGTAAGGTGGCCAAGTAATGCGCGAATTCTTAGGAGTATGATAATTTTTATTTAGTGGCCAAGTAATGCGCGAGTTCTTAGGAGTATAAGAATTTTTCTAAAGTGGCAAAGTAAGGAGCGAGATTTCCGGACTTTGACTTTAAGTAAGGTGGCCAAGTAATGCGCTAATTCTTAAAAGTATAAGAATCTTTATAAAGTTGCCAAGTAATACGCGAGCTATCCGTACTCTGACTTTAAATAATGTGGCCAAGTAATGCGCGAATTCTTAGGAGTATGAAAATTTTTATAAATTGTCCAAGTAATACGCGAGATTTCCGGACTCTGACTTTAAGTAAGGTGGCCAAGTAATGCGCGAATTCTTAGGAGTATGAAAATTTTTATAAATTGTCCAAGTAATACGCGAGATTTCCGGACTCTGACTTTAAGTAAGGTGGCCAAGTAATGCGCGAATTCTTAAGAGTATGAAAATTTTAATAAAGTGTCCATGTAATACGTGAGATTTCCGGACTCTGACTTTAAGTAAGGTGGCCAAGAAATGCGCTAATTCTTAGGAGTATGCAAATTTTTATAAATTGTCCAAGTAATACGCGAGATTTCCGGACTCTGACTTTAAGTAAGGTGGCCAAGTAATGCGCGAATTCTTAGGAGTATAAAAATTTTTATAAATTGTCAAAGTAATACGCGAGATTTCCGGACTCTGACTTTAAGTAAGGTGGCCAAGTAATGCGCGAATTCTTAGGAGTATGATAATTTTCATAAAGTGGCCAAGTAATGAGCGTGATTTCCGGACACTGACTTTAAGTAATGTGGCTAAGTAATGCCTGAATTCTTAGGAGTATAAATCTTTTTGTAAAGTGTCCAAGTAATACTCGAGATTTGAGGACTCTGACTTTAAGTAAGGTGGCCAAGTAATGCGCGAATTCTTAGGAGTATGAAAATTTTAATAAAGTGTCCAAGTAATAAGCGAGATTTCCTGACTCTTACTTTAAGTAAGGTGGTCAAGTAATGCGCGAATTCTTAGGAGTATGAAAATTTTAATAAAGTGTCCATGAAATACGTGAGATTTTCGGACTCTGACTTTAAGTAAGGTGGCCAAGAAATGCGCTAATTCTTATGAGTATGAAAATTTTTATAAATTGTGCAAGTAATACGCGAGATTTCCGGACTCTGAATTTAAGTAAGGTGGCCAAGTAATGCGCGAATTCTTAGGAGTATGAAAATTTTAATAAAGTGTCCATGTAATACGTGAGATTTCCGGACTCTGACTTTAAGTAAGGTGGCCAAGAAATGCGCTAATTCTTAGGAGTATGCAAATTTTTATAAATTGTCCAAGTAATACGTGAGATTTCCGGACTCTGACTTTAAGTAAGGTGGCCAAGTAATGCGCGAATTCTTAGGAGTATGAGAATTTTAATAGTGGCCAAGTAATACGCAAGATTTCCGGACTCTGAATTTAAGTAAGGTGGCCAAGTAATGCGCTGAATCTTAGGAGTATGAGAATTTTAATAAAGTGGCCAAGTAATACGCGAGATTTCCGGACTCTGACTTTAAGTAAGGTGGCCAAGTAATGCGCTAATTCTAAGGAGTATGAGGATTTTTATAAAGTGTCCAAGTAATACACGAGATTTCCGAACTCTGACTTTAAGTAAGGTGGCCAAGTAATGCGCTAATTCTTAGGAGTATGAAAATTTTTATAAATTGTCCAAGTAATACGCGAGATTTCCGGACTCTGACTTTAAATAAGGTGGCCAAGTAATGGGCGAATTCTTAGGAGTATAAGAATTTTTCTAAAGTGGCCAAGTAAGGCGCGAGATTTCCGGACTCTGACTTTAAATAAGGTGGCCAAGTAATGCGCTAATTCTTAAGAGTATGAGAATTTTAATAAAGTGTCCATGTAATACGTGAGATTTCCGGACTCTGACTTTAAGTAAGGTGGCCAAGTAATGCGCTAATTCTTAGGAGTATGAAAATTTTTATAAATTGTCCAAGTAATACGTGAGATTTCCGGACTCTGACTTTAAGTAAGGTGGCCAAGTAATGCGCGAATTCTTAGGAGTATGAGAATTTTAATAGTGGCCAAGTAATACGCAAGATTTCCGGACTCTGAATTTAAGTAAGGTGGCCAAGTAATGCGCTGAATCTTAGGAGTATGAGAATTTTAATAAAGTGGCCAAGTAATACGCGAGATTTCCGGACTCTGACTTTAAGTAAGGTGGCCAAGTAATGCGCTAATTCTAAGGAGTATGAGGATTTTTATAATGTGTCCAAGTAATACACGAGATTTCCGGACTCTGACTTTAAGTAAGGTGGCCAAGTAATGCGCTAATTCTTAGGAGTATGAAAATTTTTATAAATTGTCCAAGTAATACGCGAGATTTCCGGACTCTGACTTTAAATAAGGTGGCCAAGTAATGCGCGAATTCTTGGGAGTATAAGAAATTATCTAAAGTGGCCAAGTAAAGCGCTAATTCTTAGGAGTATAAGAATTTTTCTAAAGTGGCCAAGTAATACTCGAGATTTCCGGACTCTGACTTTAAATAAGGTGGCCAAGTAATGCGCGAGTTCTTAAGAGTATGAGAATTTTAATAAAGTTGCCAAGTAATACGCGAGATTTCCGTACTCTGACTTTAAGTAAGGTGGCCAAGTAATGCGCGAGTTCTTAGGAGTATGAGAATTTTTATAAAGTGGCCAAGTAATGCGCTAGTTCTTAGGAGTATAAGAATTTTTATAAATTTTCCAAGTAATATGCGAGGTTTCCGGACTCTGACATTAAGTAAGGTGGCCAAGTAATGCGCTAATTCTTAGGAGTTTGCGAATTTTTATAAAGTGGCCAAGTAATACGCGAGATTTCCGGACTCTGACTTTAAATAAGGTGGCCAAGTAATGGGCGAATTCTTAGGAGTATAAGAATTTTTATAAAGTTGCCAAGTAATACGCGATATATCCGTACTCTGACTTTAAGTAAGGTGGCCAAGTAATGCGCGAGTTCTTAAGAGTATAAGAATTTTTAAAAGTGGCCTCGTAATACGCGAGTGAAACGAAGTCTGTCCTGAAAAGAGTGTCCAAGTAATGCGCGAATTCTTAGGAGTATAAGAATTTTTATAAAGTGGCCAAGTAATGAGCGAGATTTCCGTATTCTGACTCAAAGTAAGGTGGCCAAGTAATGCGCGAAGTCTTAGGAGTATAAGAATTTTTATAAAGTGGCCAAGTAATGCGCGAGATTTCCGTACTCTGACTTTAAGTAAGGTGGCCAAGTAATGCGCGAGTTCTTAGGAGTATAGGAATTTTTATAAAGTTGCCAAGTAATACTCGAGATTTCCGGACTCTGATTTTAAATAAGGTGGCCAAATAATGCGCAAGTTCTTAGGAGTATAAGAATTTGTATAAAGTTGCCAAGTAATACGCGAGATATCCGTACTCTGACTTTAAGTAAGGTGGCCAAGTAATGCGCGAATTCTTAGGAGTATAAGAATTTTTCTATAGTGGCCAAGTAATACGCGAGATTTCCGGACTCTGACTTTAAGGTGGCCACGTAATGCGCGAGTTCTTAAAAGTATAAGAATTTTTATAAAGTTGCCAAGTAATACGCGAGATACCCGTACTCTGACTTTAAGTAAGGTGGCCAAGTAATGCGCGAATTCTTAGGAGTATGATAATTTTTATAAAGTGACCAATTAATGTGCCAGTTGTTAGCAGTATGCGAATTGGAATAAAGTGGCCAAGTAAGGCGCGAGATTTCCGGACTTTGACTTTAAGAAGGGTGGTCAAGTAATGCGCGAGTTCGTAGGAGTATGATAATTTTTATAAAGTGGCCAAGTAATGCGCGAGTTCTTAGGAGTATGAGAATTTTTATAAAGTGGCCAAGTAATGCGCTAGGTTTCCGGACTCTGACTTTATGTAAGGTGGCCAAGTAATGCGCTAATTCTTAGGAGTATAAGAATTTTTTTAAAGTGTCCAAATAATACGCGAGATATCCGTACTCTGACTTTAAGTAAGGTGGCCAAGTAATGCGCGAGTTCTTAAGAGTATGAGAATTTTTATAAGGGGCCTCGTAATACGCGAGTGAAACGAAGTCTGTCCTGAAAAGAGTGTTCAAGTAATGCGCGCATTCTTAGGAGTATACAAATTTTTGTAAAGTGGCCAAGTAATGCGCGAGATTTCCGGACTCTGACTTTAAGTAAGGTGGCCAAGTATCGCGCTAATTCTTAGGAGTATAAGAATTTTTCTAAAGTGGCCAAGTAAGGCGCGAGATTTCCGGACTTTGAATTTAAGAAGGGTGGCCACGTAATGCGCGAATTCTTAGGAGTATGATAATTTTTATAAAGTGACCAAGTAATGTGCCAGTTGTTAGCAGTATGCGATTTGGAATAAAGTGGCCAAGTAATACGAGAGATTTCCGGACTCTGACTTTAAGTAAGGTGGCCAAGTAATGCGCGAATTCGTAGGAGTATGATAATTTTTATAAAGTGGCCAAGTAATGCGCGAGTTCTTAGGAGTATAATAATTTTTATAAATTTACCAATTAATAAGCGAGGTTTCCGGACTCTGACTTTATGTAAGGTGGCCAAGTAATGCGCTAATTCTTAGGAGTATAAGAATTTTTCTAAAGTGTCCAAATAATACGCGAGATATCCGTACTCTGACTTTAAGTAAGGTGGCCAAGTAATGCGCGAGTTCTTAAGAGTATGAGAATTTTTATAAGTGGCCTCGTAATACGCGAGTGAAACGAAGTCTGTCCTGAAAAGAGTGTTCAAGTAATGCGCGAATTGTTAGGAGTATACAAATTTTTATAAAGTGGCCAAGTAATGCGCGAGATTTCCGGACTCTGACTTTAAGTAAGGTGGCCAAGTAATGCGCGAATTCTTAGGAGTATAAGAATTTTTCTAAAAAGGCCAAGTAATACTCGAGATTTCCGGACTATGACTTTAAATAAGGTGATCAAGTAATGCAATAATTCTTAGGAGTATGAGAATTTTAATAAAGTTGCCAAGTAATACGCGAGATATCCGTAACTCTGACTTTAAGTAAGGTGGCCAAATAATACGCGAATTCTTAGGAGTATGATAATTTTTATAAAGTGACCAAGTAATGTGCCAGTTGTTAGCAGTATGCGAATTGGAATAAAGTGGCCAAGTAATTCGCGATATTTCCGGACTCTGACTTTAAGTAAGGTGGCCAAGTAATGCGCGAATTCTTAGGAGTATGATAATTTTTATATAGTGGCCAAGTAATGCGCGAGTTCTTAGGAGTATGAGAATTTTTATAAAGTGGCCAAGTAATGCGCTAGTTCTTAGGAGTATAAGAATTTTTATAAAGTGTCCAAATAATACGCGAGATATCCGTACTCTGACTTTAAGTAAGGTGGCCAAGTAATGCGCGAGTTCTTAAGAGTATGAGAATTTTTATAAGTGGCCTCGTAATACGCGAGTGAAACGAAGTCTGTCCTGAAAAGAGTGTTCAAGTAATGCGCGAATTCTTAGGAGTATACAAATTTTTATAAATTGGACAAGTAATGCGCGAGATTTCCGTATTCTGACACAAAGTAAGGTGGCCAAGTAATGCGCGAAGTCTTAGGAGTATAGGAATTTTTATAAAGTTGCCAAGTAATACGCGAGATATCCGGACTCTGACTTTAAGTTAGGTGGCCAAATAATGCGCAAGTTCTTAGGAGTATATGAATTTGTATAAAGTTGCCAAGTAATACGCGAGATATCCGTACTCTGACTTTAAGTAAGGTGGCCAAGTAATGCGCGAATTCTTAGGAGTATAAGAATTTTTCTATAGTGGCCAAGTAAGGTGCGAGATTTCCGGACTTTGACTTTAGGTAAGGTGGCCAAGTAATGCGCGAGTTCTTAAAAGTATAAGAATTTTTATAAAGTTGCCAAGTAATACGCGAGATATCCGTACTCTGACTTTAAGTAAGGTGGCCAAGTAATGCGCGAATTCTTAGGAGTATGATAATTTTTATATAGTGGCCAAGTAATGCGCGAGTTCTTAGGAGTATGAGAATTTTTATAAAGTGTCCAAGTAATACGCGAAATTTCCAGACTCTGACTTTATGTAAGGTGGCCAAGTAATGCGCTAATTCTTAGGAGTATAAGAATTTTTATAAAGTTGCCAACTAATACGCGAGATTTCCGTACTCTGACTCATAGTAAGGTGGCCAAGTAATGCGCTAATTCTTAGGAGTATACAGAATTGTTATAATGTGGCCAACTGATACGCGAGATTTCCGTACTCTGAATCAAAGTAAGGTGGCCAAGTAATGCGCGAATTCGTAGGAGTATGATAATTTTTATAAAGTGGCCAAGTAATGCGCGAGTTCTTAGGAGTATAAGAATTTTTTTAAAGTGTCCAAATAATACGCGAGATATCCGTACTCTGACTTTAAGTAAGGTGGCCAAGTAATGCGCGAGTTCTTAAGAGTATGAGAATTTTTATAAGTGGCCTCGTAATACGCGAGTGAAACGAAGTCTGTCCTGAAAAGAGTGTTCAAGTAATGCGCGAATTCTTAGGAGTATACAAATTTTTGTAAAGTGGCCAAGTAATGCGCGAGATTTCCGTATTCTGACACAAAGTAAGGTGGCCAAGTAATGCGCGAAGTCTTAGGAGTATAGGAATTTTTATAAAGTTGCCAAGTAATACGCGAGATATCCGGACTCTGACTTTAAGTTAGGTGGCCAAATAATGCGCAAGTTCTTAGGAGTATATGAATTTGTATAAAGTTGCCAAGTAATACGCAAGATATCCGTACTCTGACTTTAAGTAAGGTGGCCAAGTAATGCGCGAATTCTTAGGAGTATAAGAATTTTTCTATAGTGGCCAAGTAAGGTGCGAGATTTCCGGACTTTGACTTTAGGTAAGGTGGCCAAGTAATGCGCGAGTTCTTAAAAGTATAAGAATTTTTATAAAGTTGCCAAGTAATACGCGAGATATCCGTACTCTGACTTTAAGTAAGGTGGCCAGTGAATGCGCGAATTCTTAGGAGTATGATAATTTTTATATAGTGGCCAAGTAATGCGCGAGTTCTTAGGAGTATGAGAATTTTTATAAAGTGTCCAAGTAATACGCGAAATTTCCAGACTCTGACTTTATGTAAGGTGGCCAAGTAATGCGCTAATTCTTAGGAGTATAAGAATTTTTCTAAAGTGGCAAAGTAATGCGCGAGATTTCCGTACTCTGACTTTAGGTAAGGTGGCCAAGTAATGCGCTAATTCTTAGGAGTATAAGAATTTTTCTAAAGTGGCAAAGTAATGCGCGAGATTTCCGTACTCTGACTTTAAGTAAGGTGGCCAAGTAATGCGCGAGTTCTTAGGAGTATAAGAATTTTTATAAAGTAGCCAAGTAATACGCGAGATATCCGGACTCTGACTTTAAGTAAGGTGGCCAAGTAATGCGCTAATTCTTAGGAGTATAAGAATTTTTCTTAAGTGGCCAAGTAATGCGCGAATTCTTAGGAGTATAAGAATTTTTCTATAGTGGCAAAGTAATGCGCGAGATTTCCGTACTCTGACTTTAAGTAAGGTGGCCAAGTAATGCGCGAGTTCTTAGGAGTATACAAATTTTTATAAAGTGGCCAAGTAATGCGCGAGGTTTCCGGACTCTGACTTTAAGTAAGGTGGCCAAGTAATGCGCTAATTCTTAGGAGTATAAGAATTTTTTTAAAGTGTCCAAATAATACGCGAGATATGCGTACTCTGACTTTAAGTAAGGTGGCCAAGTAATGCGCGAGTTCTTAAAAGTATGAGAAATTTTATAAGTGGCCTCGTAATACGCGAGTGAAACGAAGTCTGTCCTGAAAAGAGTGTTCAAGTAATGCGCGTATTCTTAGGAGTATACAAATTTTTATAAAGTGGCCAAGTAATGCGCGAGGTTTACGGACTCTGACTTTAAGTAAGGTGGCCAAGTAATGCGCGAATTCTTAGGAGTATAATAATTTTTCTAAAGTGGCCAAGTATTACTCGAGATTTCCGGACTCTGACTTTAAATAAGGTGGCCAAGTAATGCAATAATTCTTAGGAGTATGAGAATTTTAATAAAGTTGCCAAGTAATACGCGAGATATCCGTAACTCTGACTTTAAGTAAGGTGGCCAAATAATACGCGAATTCTTAGGAGTATGATAATTTTTATTAAGTGACCAAGTAATGTGCCAGTTGTTAGCAGTATGCGAATTGGAATAAAGTTGCCAAGTAATACGCGAGATATCCGGACTCTGACTTTAAGTAAGGTGGCCAAGTAATGCGCGAATTCGTAGGAGTATGATAATTTTTATAAAGTGGCCAAGTAATGCGCGAGTTCTTAGGAGTATAAGAATTTTTTTAAAGTGTCCAAATAATACGCGAGATATCCGTACTCTGACTTTAAGTAAGGTGGCCAAGTAATGCGCGAGTTCTTAAGAGTATGAGAATTTTTATAAGTGGCCTCGTAATACGCGAGTGAAACGAAGTCTGTCCTGAAAAGAGTGTTCAAGTAATGCGCGAATTCTTAGGAGTATACAAATTTTTGTAAAGTGGCCAAGTAATGCGCGAGATTTCCGTATTCTGACACAAAGTAAGGTGGCCAAGTAATGCGCGAAGTCTTAGGAGTATAGGAATTTTTATAAAGTTGCCAAGTAATACGCGAGATATCCGGACTCTGACTTTAAGTTAGGTGGCCAAATAATGCGCAAGTTCTTAGGAGTATATGAATTTGTATAAAGTTGCCAAGTAATACGCGAGATATCCGTACTCTGACTTTAAGTAAGGTGGCCAAGTAATGCGCGAATTCTTAGGAGTATAAGAATTTTTCTATAGTGGCCAAGTAAGGTGCGAGATTTCCGGACTTTGACTTTAGGTAAGGTGGCCAAGTAATGCGCGAGTTCTTAAAAGTATAAGAATTTTTATAAAGTTGCCAAGTAATACGCGAGATATCGGGACTCTGACTTTAAGTAAGGTGGCCAAGTAATGCGCGAATTCTTAGGAGTATGATAATTTTTATATAGTGGCCAAGTAATGCGCGAGTTCTTAGGAGTATGAGAATTTTTATAAAGTGTCCAAGTAATACGCGAAATTTCCAGACTCTGACTTTATGTAAGGTGGCCAAGTAATGCGCTAATTCTTAGGAGTATAAGAATTTTTCTAAAGTGGCAAAGTAATGCGCGAGATTTCCGTACTCTGACTTTAAGTAAGGTGGCCAAGTAATGCGCGAATTCTTAGGAGTGTAAGAATTTTTCTAAAGTGGCCAAGTAATGCGCGAGATTTCCGTACTCTGACTTTAAGTAAGGTGGCCAAGTAATGCGCGAGTTCTTAGGAGTATAAGAATTTTTATAAAGTAGCCAAGTAATACGCGAGATATCCGGACTCTGACTTTAAGTAAGGTGGCCAAGTAATGCGCTAATTCTTAGGAGTATAAGAATTTTTCTAAAGTGACCAAGTAATGCGCGAATTCTTAGGAGTATAAGAATTTTTCTATAGTGGCCAAGTAAGGTGCGAGATTTCCGGACTTTGACTTTAAATAAGGTGGCCAAGTAATGCGCGAATTCTTAGGAGTATGATAATTTTTATAAAGTGGCCAAGTAATGCGCTAGTTCTTAGGAGTATAAGAATTTTTATAAAGTTTCCAAGTAATATGCGACGTTTCCGGACTCTGACTTTAAGTAAGGTGGCCAAGCAATGCGCGAATTCTTAGGAGTATGATAATTTTTATATAGTGGCCAAGTAATGCGCGAATTCTTAGGAGTATATAAATTTTTATAAAGTGTCCAAGTAATATGCGAGGTTTCCGGACTCTGACTTTAAGTAAGGTGGCCAAGTAATGCGCTAATTCTTAGGAGTTTGCTATTTTTTATAAAGTGGCCAAGTAATACGCGAGATTTCCGGACTCTGACTTTAAATAAGGTGGCCAAGTAATGCGCAAATTCTTAGGAGTATAAGAGTTTTTCTAAAGTGGCCAAGTAATGCGCGAGATTTCCAGACTCTGACTTTATGTAAGGTGGCCAAGTAATGCGCTAATTCTTAGGAGTATAAAAATTGTTATAAAGTTGCCAACTAATACGAGAGATTTCCGGACTCCGACTCAAAGTAAGGTGGCCAAGTGAAACGGGAATTCTTAGGAGTATAAGAATTTTTCTAAAGTGGCAAAGTAAGGAGCGAGATTTCCGGACTTTGACTTTAAGTAAGGTGGCCAAGTAATGTGCTAATTCTTAAGAGTTTGCTATTTTTTATAAAGTGGCCAAGTAATGTGCCAGTTCTTAGAAGTATGAAAATTTTTATAAATTGGCCAAGTAATAGGCGATATTTCCGGAATCTAACTTTAAATAAGGTGGTCAAGTAATGCGCTAATTCTTAAGAGTATGAGAATTTTAATAAAGTCTCTATGTAATACGTGAGATTTCCGGACTCTGACTTTAAGTAAGGTGTCCAAGTAATGCGCGAATTCTTAGGAGTATGATAATTTTTATAAAGTGGCCAAGTAATGCGCGAGGTTTCCGGACTCTGACTTTAAATAAGGTGGCCAAGTAATGCGCGAGTTCTTAGGAGTATGAAAATTTTAATAAAGTGTCCATGTAATACGTGAGATTTCCGGACTCTGACTTTAAGTAAGGTGGCCAAGAAATGCGCTAATTCTTAGGAGTATGCAAATTTTTATAAATTGTCCAAGTAATACGTGAGATTTCCGGACTCTGACTTTAAGTAAGGTGGCCAAGAAATGCGCTAATTCTTAGGAGTATGCAAATTTTTATAAATTGTCCAAGTAATACGTGAGATTTCCGGACTCTGACTTTAAGTAAGGTGGCCAAGTAATGCGCGAATTCTTAGGAGTATGAGAATTTTAATAGTGGCCAAGTAATACGCAAGATTTCCGGACTCTGAATTTAAGTAAGGTGGCCAAGTAATGCGCTGAATCTTAGGAGTATGAGAATTTTAATAAAGTGTCCAAGTAATACGCGAGATTTCCGGACTCTGACTTTAAGTAAGGTGGCCAAGTAATGCGCTAATTCTAAGGAGTATGAGGATTTTTATAAAGTGTCCAAGTAATACACGAGATTTCCGGACTCTGACTTTAAGTAAGGTGGCCAAGTAATGCGCTAATTCTTAGGAGTATGAAAATTTTTATAAATTGTCCAAGTAATACGCGAGATTTCCGGACTCTGACTTTAAATAAGGTGGCCAAGTAATGGGCGAATTCTTAGGAATATAAGAATTTTTCTAAAGTGGCCAAGTAAGGCGCGAGATTTCCGGACTCTGACTTTAAATAAGGTGGCCAAGTAATGCGCTAATTCTTAAGAGTATTAGAATTTTAATAAAGTGTCCATGTAATACGTGAGATTTCCGGACTCTGACTTTAAGTAATGTGGCCAAGTAATGCGCTAATTCTTAGGAGTATGAAAATTTTTATAAATTGTCCAAGTAATACGTGAGATTTCCGGACTCTGACTTTAAGTAAGGTGGCCAAGTGATGCGCTAATTCTAAGGAGTATGAGGATTTTTATAATGTGTCCAAGTAATACACGAGATTTCCGGACTCTGACTTTAAGTAAGGTGGCCAAGTAATGCGCTAATTCTTAAGAGTATGAGAATTTTAATAAAGTGTCCATGTAATACGTGAGATTTCCGGACTCTGACTTTAAGTAAGGTGGCCAAGTAATGCGCATATTCTAAGGAGTATGAGGATTTTTATAAAGTGTCCAAGTAATACGCGAGATTTCCGGACTCTGACTTTAAATAAGGTGGCCAAGTAATGCGCGAATTCTTAGGAGTATAAGAATTTTTATAAAGTTTCCAAGTAATACGCGAGATATCCGTACTCTGACTTTAAGTAAGGTGGCCAAGTAATGCGCGAATTCTTAGGAGTATTAGAATTTTTATAACGTGTCCAAGTAATACGCGAGGTTTCCTGACTCTGACTTTGAATAAGGTGGCCAAGTAATGCGCTAATTCTTAAGAGTATGAGAATTTTAATAAAGTGGCCGAGTAATACGCGAGGTTTCCTGACTCTGACTTTGAGTAAGGTGGCCAAGTAATGCGCGAATTCTTAGGAGTTTAAGAATTTTTAAAAAGTGTCCATGTAATACGTGAGATTTCCTGACTCTGACTTTGAATAAGGTGGCCAAGTAATGCGCGAATTCTTAGGAGTTTAAGAAATTTTATAAAGTGTCCAAGTAATACGCGAGGTTTCTGGACTCTGACTTTAAATAAGGTGGCAAGGATATACGCGAATTCTTAGGAGTATGAAAATTTTTATAAAGTGGCCAAGTAAGGCGCGAGGTTTCTGGACTCTGACTTTTAATAAGGTTGCCAAGTAATGCGCTAATTCTTAGGAGTTTGAAAATTTTTATAAAGTCGACAAGTAATGCGCGAGATTTCCTGACTCTGACTTTTAGTAATGTGGCCAAGTAATGCGCTAATTCTTAGGAGTATAAGAATTTTTCTATAGTGGCCAAGTAAGGTGCGGGATTTCCGGACTTTGACTTTAAGTAAGGTGGCCAAGTAATGCGCGAGTTCTTAAAAGTATAAGAATTTTTATAAAGTTGTCAAGTAATACGCGAGATATCCGTACTCTGAGTTTAAGTAAGGTGGCCAAGTAATGCGCGAATTCTTAGGAGTATGATAATTTTTATAAAGTGACCAAGTAATGTGCCAGTTGTTAGCAGTATGCGAATTGGAATAAAGTGGCCAAGTAATACGCGAGATTTCCGGACTCTGACTTTAAATACGGTGGCCAAGTAATGCGCGAATTCTTAGGAGTATGAAAATTTTTATAAATTGTCCAAGTAATACGCGAGATTTCCGGACTCTGACTTTAAATAAGGTGGCCAAGTAATGCGCTAATTCTTAAGAGTATGAGAATTTTAATAAAGTGTCCATGTAATACGTGAGATTTCCGGACTCTGACTTTAAGTAAGGTGGCCAAGTAATGCGCATATTCTAAGGAGTATGAGGATTTTTATAAAGTGTCCAAGTAATACGCGAGATTTCCGGACTCTGACTTTAAATAAGGTGGCCAAGTAATGCGCTAATTCTAATGAGTATG
The DNA here is from genome assembly GCA_030998225.1 of Diplolepis rosae. Taxonomy (NCBI): domain Eukaryota; kingdom Metazoa; phylum Arthropoda; class Insecta; order Hymenoptera; family Diplolepididae; genus Diplolepis; species Diplolepis rosae. Next base: position 759,725 of record JAPYXD010000684.1, on the reverse strand, counting down.
AGAATTTGAATAAAGTGTCCAAGTAAGGTGCGAGATTTCCGGACATTGACTTTAAGTAAGGTGGCCAAGTAATGCGCGATCTCTTAAAAGGATAAAAATTTTTATAAAGTTGCCAAGTAATACGCGAGCTATCCGTACTCTGACTTTAAGTAAGGTGTCCAAGTAATGCGCGAATTCTTAGGAGTATGATAATTTTTATAAAGTTGCCAAGTAATGCGCGAGGTTTCCGGACTCTGACTTTAAGTAAGGTCGCCAAGTAATGCGCTAATTCTTAGGAGTATAAGAATTTTTCTAAAGTGGCCAAGTAATACTCGAGATTTCCGGACTCTGACTTTAAATAAGGTGGCCAAGTAATGCGCGAATTCTTAGGAGTATGAAAATTTTTATAAATTGTCCAAGTAATACGCGAGATTTCCTGACTCTGACTTTAAATAAGGTTGCCAACTAATGCGCTAATTCTTAAGAGTATGAGAATTTTAATAAAGTGTCCATGTAATACGTGAGATTTCCGGACTCTGACTTTAAGTAAGGTGGCCAAGTAATGCGCTAATTCTTAGGAGTATGAAAATTTTTATAAATTGTCCAAGTAATACGAGAGATTTCAGGACTCTGACTTTAAGTAAGGTGGTCAAGTAATGCGCGAATTCTTAAGAGTATGAGAATTTTAATAAAGTGTCCATGTAATACGTGAGATTTCCGGACTCTGACTTTAAGTACGGTGGCCAAGTAATGCGCTAATCCTTAGGAGTATGAGAATTTTTACAAAGTGTCCAAGTAATACGCGAGGTTTCCTGACTCTGACTTTGAATAAGGTGGACAACTAATGTGCGAGTTCTTAAAAGTATAAGAACTTTTATAAAGTGGCCAAGTAATACGCGAGATATCCGTACTCTGACTTTAAGTAAGGTGTCCAAGTAATGCGCGAATTCTTAGGAGTATGAGAATTTTTACAAAGTGTCCAAGTAATACGCGAGGTTTCCTGACTCTGACTTTGAGTAAGGTGGCCAAGTAATGCGCGAATTCTTAGGAGTTTAAGAATTTTTAAAAATTGTCCATGTAATACGTGAGATTTCCTGACTCTGACTTTGAATAAGGTGGCCAAGTAATGCGCGAATTCTTAGGAGTTTAAGAAATTTTATAAAGTGTCCAAGTAAGGCGCGAGGTTTCTGGACTCTGACTTTAAGTAAGGTGGCCATGTATCGCGCTAATTCTTAGGAGTATAAGAATTTTTCTAAAGTGGCCGAGTAAGGCGCCAGATTTACGGACTTTGAATTTAAGAAGGGTGGCCACGTAATGCGCGAGTTCTTAAACGTATAAGAATTTTTATAAAGTTGCCAAGTAATACGCGAGATACCCGTACTCTGACTTTAAGTAAGGTGGCCAAGTAATGCGCGAATTAGTAGGAGTATGATAATTTTTATAAAGTGGCCAAGTAATGCGCTAGTTCTTAGGAGTATAAGAATTTTTATAAAGTGTCCAAGTAAGGTGCGAGATTTCCGGACATTGACTTTAAGTAAGGTGGCCAAGTAATGCGCGATCTCTTAAAAGGATAAAAATTTTTATAAAGTTGCCAAGTAATACGCGAGCTATCCGTACTCTGACTTTAAGTAAGGTGTCCAAGTAATGCGCGAATTCTTAGGAGTATGATAATTTTTATAAAGTTGCCAAGTAATGCGCGAGGTTTCCGGACTCTGACTTTAAGTAAGGTCGCCAAGTAATGCGCTAATTCTTAGGAGTATAAGAATTTTTCTAAAGTGGCCAAGTAATACTCGAGATTTCCGGACTCTGACTTTAAATAAGCTGGACAAGTAATGCGCGAATTCTTAGGAGTATGAAAAATTTTTATAAATTGTCCAAGTAATACGCGAGATTTCCGGACTCTGAATTTAAGTAAGGTGGCCAAGTAATGCGCTAATTCTTAGGAGTATGAAAATTTTAATAAAGTGTCCATGTAATACGTGAGATTTTCGGACTCTGACTTTAAGTAAGGTGGCCAAGAAATGCGCTAATTCTTAGGAGTATGAGGATTTTTATAAAGTGTCCAAGTAATACACGAGATTTCCGGACTCTGACTTTGAATAAGGTGGCCAAGTAATGCGCGAATTCTTAGGAGTATAAGAATTTTTATAAAGTTTCCAAGTAATACGCGAGGTTTCTGGACTCTGACTTTAAGTAAGGTGGCCAAGAAATGCGCTAATTCTTAGGAGTATGCAAATTTTTATAAATTGTCCAAGTAATACGTGAGATTTCCGGACTCTGACTTTAAGTAAGGTGGCCAAGTAATGCGCGAATTCTTAGGAGTATGAGAATTTTAATAGTGGCCAAGTAATACGCAAGATTTCCGGACTCTGACTTTAAGTAAGGTGGCCAAGTAATGCGCGAATTCTTAGGAGTATGAAAATTTTTATAAATTGTCCAAGTAATACGCGTGATTTCCGGACTCTGACTTTAAGTAAGGTGGTCAAGTAATGCGCGAATTCTTAGGAGTATGAAAATTTTAATAAAGTGTCCAAGTAATACGTGAGATTACCGGACTCTGACTTTAAGTAAGGTTGCCAAGAAATGCGCTAATTCTTAGGAGTATGGAATTTTTTATAAAGTTTCCAAGTAATACGCGAGATTTCCGGACTCTGACATTAAATAAGGTGGCCAAGTAATGCGCGAATTCTTAGGAGTATGAAAATTTTAATAAAGTGTCCATGTAATACGTGAGATTTCCGGACTCTGACTTTAAGTAAGGTGGCCAAGAAATGCGCTAATTCTTAGGAGTATGCAAATTTTTATAAATTGTCCAAGTAATACGTGAGATTTCCGGACTCTGACTTTAAGTAAGGTGGCCAAGTAATGCGCGAATTCTTAGGAGTATGAGAATTTTAATAGTGGCCCAGTAATACGCAAGATTTCCGGACTCTGAATTTAAGTAAGGTGGCCAAGTAATGCGCTGAATCTTAGGAGTATGAGAATTTTAATAAAGTGTCCAAGTAATACGCGAGATATCCGGACTCTGTCTTTCAGTAAAGGTGGCCAAGTAATGCGCTAATTCTAAGGAGTATGAGGATTTTTATAAAGTGTCCAAGTAATACGCGAGATTTCCGGACTCTGACTTTAAGTAAGGTGGCCAAGTAATGCGCTAATTCTTAGGAGTATGAAAATTTTTATAAATTGTCCAAGTAATACGCGAGATTTCCGGACTCTGACTTTAAATAAGGTGGCCAAGTAATGGGCGAATTCTTAGGAATATAAGAATTTTTCTAAAGTGGCCAAGTAAGGCGCGAGATTTCCGGACTCTGACTTTAAATAAGGTGGCCAAGTAATGCGCTAATTCTTAAGAGTATTAGAATTTTAATAAAGTGTCCATGTAATACGTGAGATTTCCGGACTCTGACTTTAAGTAAGGTGGCCAAGTAATGCGCTAATTCTTAGGAGTATGAAAATTTTTATAAATTGTCCAAGTAATACGTGAGATTTCCGGACTCTGACTTTAAGTAAGGTGGCCAAGTGATGCGCTAATTCTAAGGAGTATGAGGATTTTTATAATGTGTCCAAGTAATACACGAGATTTCCGGACTCTGACTTTAAGTAAGGTGGCCAAGTAATGCGCTAATTCTTAAGAGTATGAGAATTTTAATAAAGTGTCCATGTAATACGTGAGATTTCCGGACTCTGACTTTAAGTAAGGTGGCCAAGTAATGCGCATATTCTAAGGAGTATGAGGATTTTTATAAAGTGTCCAAGTAATACGCGAGATTTCCGGACTCTGACTTTAAATAAGGTGGCCAAGTAATGCGCGAATTCTTAGGAGTATAAGAATTTTTATAAAGTTTCCAAGTAATACGCGAGATATCCGTACTCTGACTTTAAGTAAGGTGGCCAAGTAATGCGCGAATTCTTAGGAGTATGAGAATTTTTATAAAGTGTCCATGTAATACGCGAGGTTTCCTGACTCTGACTTTGAATAAGGTGGCCAAGTAATGCGCGAATTCTTAGGAGTTTAAGAAATTTTATAAAGTGTCCAAGTAATACGCGAGGTTTCCTGACTCTGACTTTGAGTAAGGTGGCCAAGTAATGCGCGAATTCTTAGGAGTTTAAGAATTTTTAAAAAGTGTCCATGTAATACGTGAGATTTCCTGACTCTGACTTTGAATAAGGTGGCCAAGTAATGCGCGAATTCTTAGGAGTTTAAGAAATTTTATAAAGTGTCCAAGTAATACGCGAGGTTTCTGGACTCTGACTTTAAATAAGGTGGCCAAGTAATGCGCGAATTCTTAGGAGTATGAAAATTTTTATAAAGTCGCCAAGTAAGGCGCGAGGTTTCCTGACTCTGAATTTTACTAAGGTGGCCAAGTAATGCGCGAATTCTTAGGAGTATGAAAATTTTAATAAAGTGTCCATGTAATACGTGAGATTTCCGGACTCTGACTTTAAGTAAGGTGGCCAAGTAATGCGCATATTCTAAGGAGTATGAGGATTTTTATAAAGTGTCCAAGTAATACGCGAGATTTCCGGACTCTGACTTTAAATAAGGTGGCCAAGTAATGCGCGAATTCTTAGGAGTATAAGAATTTTTATAAAGTGTCCAAGTAATACGCGAGGTTTCCTGACTCTGACTTTGAATAAGGTGGCCAAGTAATGCGCGAGATATCCGTACTCTGACTTTAAGTAAGGTGTCCAAGTAATGCGCGAATTCTTAGGAGTATGAGAATTTTTACAAAGTGTCCAAGTAATACGCGAGATATCCGGACTCTGACTTTAAGTAAGGTGGCCAAGTAATGCGCGAATTCTTAGGAGTATGAGAATTTTTACAAAGTGTCCAAGTAATACGCGAGGTTTCCTGACTCTGACTTTGAGTAAGGTGGCCAAGTAATGCGCGAATTCTTAGGAGTTTAAGAATTTTTATAAAGTGTCCATGTAATACGTGAGATTTCCTGACTCTGACTTTGAATAAGGTGGCCAAGTAATGCGCGAATTCTTAGGAGTTTAAGAAATTTTATAAAGTGTCCAAGTAATACGCGAGGTTTCTGGACTCTGACTTTAAATAAGGTGGCAAGGATATACGCGAATTCTTAGGAGTATGAAAATTTTTATAAAGTGGCCAAGTAAGGCGCGAGGTTTCTGGACTCTGACTTTAAATAAGGTGGCCAAGTAATGCCCTAATTCTTAAGAGTATGAGCATTTTAATTAAGTGGCCTAGTAATGCGCGAGATTTCCGGTCTCTGACTTTAAATAAGGTGGCCAAGTAATGCGCGAATTCTTAGGAGTATAAGAATTTTTCTATAGTGGCCAAGTAAGGTGCGAGATTTCCGGACTTTGACTTTAAGTAAGGTGGCCAAGTAATGCGCGAGTTCTTAAAAGTATAAGAATTTTTATAAAGTGTTCAAGTAATACGCGAGATATCCGTACTCTGAGTTTAAGTAAGGTGGCCAAGTAATGCGCGAATTCTTAGGAGTATGATAATTTTTATAAAGTGACCAAGTAATGTGCCAGTTGTTAGCAGTATGCGAATTGGAATAAAGTGGCCAAGTAATACGCGAGATTTCGGACTCTGACTTTAAATACGGTGGCCAAGTAATGCGCGAATTCTTAGGAGTATGAAAATTTTTATAAATTGTCCAAGTAATACGCGCGATTTCCGGACTCTGACTTTAAATAAGGTGGCCAAGTAATGCGCTAATTCTTAAGAGTATGAGAATTTTAATAAAGTGTCCATGTAATACGTGAGATTTCCGGACTCTGACTTTAAGTAAGGTGGCCAAGTAATGCGCATATTCTAAGGAGTATGAGGATTTTTATAAAGTGTCCAAGTAATACGCGAGATTTCCGGACTCTGACTTTAAATAAGGTGGCCAAGTAATGGGCTAATTCTTAAGAGTATGAGAATTTTAATAAAGTGTCCAAGTAAGGTGCGAGATTTCCGGACTCTGACTTTAGATAAGGTGGCCAAATAATGGGCTAATGCTTAGGTGTATGAGAATTTTAATAAAGTGTCCAAGTAATACGCAAGATTTCCGGACTCTGACTTTAAGTAAGGTGGCCAAGTAATGCGCTAATTCTTGGTAGTCTAAGAATTTTTCTAAAGTGGCCAAGTAATTCGCGAGATTTCCCTACTCTGACTTTAAATAAGCTGGCCACGTAATGCGCGAATTCTTAGGAGTATGAAAATTTTTATAAATTGTCCAAGTAATACGCGAGATTTCCGGACTCTGACTTTAAATAAGGTTGCCAAGTAATGCGCTAAATCTTAAGAGTATGAGAATTTTAATAAAGTCTCCATGTAATACGTGAGATTTCCGGACTCTGACTTTAAGTAAGGTGGCCAAGAAATGCGCTAATTCTTAGGAGTATGAAAATTTTTATAAATTGTCCAAGTAATACGCGAGATTTCCGGACTCTGACTTTAAATAAGGTGGCCAAGTAATGCGCGAATTCTTAAGAGTATGAGAATTTTAATAAAGTGTCCATGTAATACGTGAGATTTCCGGACTCTGACTTTAAGTACGGTGGCCAAGTAATGCGCTAATCCTTAGGAGTATGAGAATTTTTACAAAGTGTCCAAGTAATACGCGAGGTTTCCTGACTCTGACTTTGAATAAGGTGGCCAACTAATGCGCGAGTTCTTAAAAGTATAAGAACTTTTATAAAGTTGCCGAGTAATGCGCGAGATATCCGTACTCTGACTTTAAGTAAGGTGTCCAAGTAATGCGCGAATTCTTAGGAGTATGAGAATTTTTACAAAGTGTCCAAGTAATACGCGAGGTTTCCTGACTCTGACTTTGAGTAAGGTGGCCAAGTAATGCGCGAATTCTTAGGAGTTTAAGAATTTTTATAAAGTGTCCATGTAATACGTGAGATTTCCTGACTCTGACTTTGAATAAGGTGGCCAAGTAATGCGCGAATTCTTAGGAGTTTAAGAAATTTTATAAAGTGTCCAAGTAAGGCGCGAGGTTTCTGGACTCTGACTTTAAATAAGTTGGCCAAGTATCGCGCTAATTCTTAGGAGTATAAGAATTTTTCTAAAGTGGCAAAGTAAGGCGCGAGATTTCCGGACTTTGAATTTAAGAAGGGTGGCCTCGTAATGCGCGAGTTCTTAAACGTATGAGAATTTTTATAAAGTGTCCAAGTAATACGCGAGGTTTCCTGACTCTGACTTTGAGTAAGGTGGCCAAGTAATGCGCGAATTCTTAGGAGTTTAAGAATTTTTAAAAATTGTCCATGTAATACGTGAGATTTCCTGACTCTGACTTTGAATAAGGTGGCCAAGTAATGCGCGAATTCTTAGGAGTTTAAGAAATTTTATAAAGTGTCCAAGTAATACGCGAGGTTTCTGGACTCTGACTTTAAATAAGGTGGCAAGGATATACGCGAATTCTTAGGAGTATGAAAATTTTTATAAAGTGGCCAAGTAAGGCGCGAGGTTTCTGGACTCTGACTTTAAATAAGGTGGCCAAGTAATGCGCTAATTCTTAAGAGTATGAGCATTTTAATAAAGTGTCCAAGTAATACGCGAGATTTCCGGACTCTGACTTTAAATAAGGTGGCCAAGTAATCCGCGAATTCTTAGGAGTATAAGAATTTTTCTATAGTGGCCAAATAAGGTGCGAGATTTCCGGACTTTGACTTTAAGTAAGGTGGCCAAGTAATGCGCGAGTTCTTAAAAGTATAAGAATTTTTATAAAGTTGACAAGTAATACGCGAGATTTGCGTACTCTGAGTTTAAGTAAGGTGGCCAAGTAATGCTCGAATTCTTAGGAGTATGATAATTTTTATAAAGTGACCAAGTAATGTGCCAGTTGTTAGCAGTATGCGAATTGGAATAAAGTGGCCAAGTAATACGCGAGATTTCCGGACTCTGACTTTAAATACGGTGGCCAAGTAATGCGCGAATTCTTAGGAGTATGAAAATTTTTATAAATTGTCCAAGTAATACGCGAGATTTCCGGACTCTGACTTTAAATAAAGTGGCCAAGTAATGCGCTAATTCTTAAGAGTATGAGAATTTTAATAAAGTGTCCATGTAATACGTGAGATTTCCGGACTCTGACTTTAAGTAAGGTGGCCAAGTAATGCGCATATTCTAAGGAGTATGAGGATTTTTATAAAGTGTCCAAGTAATACGCGAGATTTCCGGACTCTGACTTTAAATAAGGTGGCCAAATAATGGGCTAATTCTTAAGATTATGAGAATTTTAATAAAGTGTCCAAGTAAGGTGCGAGATTTCCGGACTCTGACTTTAGATAAGGTGGCCAAATAATGGGCTAATTCTTAAGATTATGAGAATTTTAATAAAGTGTCCAAGTAATTCGCGAGTTTTCCGGACTCTGACTTTAAATAAGGTGGCCAAGTAATGCGCTAATTCTTAGGAGTATAATAATTTTTCTAAAGTGGACAAGTAATACCCGAGATTTCCGGACTCTGACTTTAAATAAGCTGGCCACGTAATGCGCGAATTCTTAAGAGTATGAAAATTTTTATAAATTGTCCAAGTAATACGCGAGATTTCCGGACTCTGACTTTAAATAAGGTTGCCAAGTAATGCGCGAATTCTTAGGAGTATAAGAATTTTTATAAAGTTTCCAAGTAATACGCGAGATTTCTGGACTCTGACTTTAAGTAAGGTGGCCAAGAAATGCGCTAATTCTTAGGAGTATGCAAATTTTTATAAATTGTCCAAGTAATACGTGAGATTTCCGGACTCTGACTTTAATTAAGGTGGCCAAGTAATGCGCGAATTCTTAAGAGTATGAGAATTTTAATAAAGTGTCCATGTAATACGTGAGATTTCCGGACTCTGACTTTAAGTACGGTGGCCAAGTAATGCGCTAATCCTTAGGAGTATGAGAATTTTTACAAAGTGTCCAAGTAATACGCGAGGTTTCCTGACTCTGACTTTGAACAAGGTGGACAACTAATGTGCGAGTTCTTAAAAGTATAAGAACTTTTATAAAGTGGCCAAGTAATGCGCGAGATATCCGTACTCTGACTTTAAGTAAGGTGTCCAAGTAATGCGCGAATTCTTAGGAGTATGAGAATTTTTACAAAGTGTCCAAGTAATACGCGAGGTTTCCTGACTCTGACTTTGAGTAAGGTGGCCAAGTAATGCGCGAATTCTTAGGAGTTTAAGAATTTTTATAAAGTGTCCATGTAATACGTGAGATTTCCTGACTCTGACTTTGAATAAGGTGGCCAAGTAATGCGCGAATTCTTAGGAGTTTAAGAAATTTTATAAAGTGTCCAAGTAAGGCGCGAGGTTTCTGGACTCTGACTTTAAATAAGTTGGCCAAGTATCGCGCTAATTCTTAGGAGTATAAGAATTTTTCTAAAGTGGCCAAGTAAGGCGCGAGATTTCCGGACTTTGAATTTAAGAAGGGTGGCCACGTAATGCGCGAGTTCTTAAACGTATAAGAATTTTTATAAAGTTGCCAAGTAATACGCGAGATACCCGTACTCTGACTTTAAGTAAGGTGGCGAAGTAATGCGCGAATTCGTAGGAGTATGATAATTTTTATAAAGTGGCCAAGTAATGCGCTAATTCTTAGGAGTATAAGAATTTTTATAAAGTGTCCAAGTAAGGTGCGAGATTTCCGGACATTGACTTTAAGTAAGGTGGCCAAGTAATGCGCGAGTTCTTAAAAGGATAAAAATTTTTATAAAGTTGCCAAGTAATACGCGAGATATCCGTACTCTGACTTTAAGTAAGGTGGCCAAGTAATGCGCGAATTCTTAGGAGTATGATAATTTTTATAAAGTGACCAAGTAATGTGCCAGTTGTTAGCAGTATGCGAATTGGAATAAAGTGGCCAAGTAATACGCGAGATTTCCGGACTCTGACTTTAAATACGGTGGCCAAGTAATGCGCGAATTCTTAGGAGTATGAAAATTTTTATAAATTGTCCAAGTAATACGCGAGATTTCCGGACTCTGACTTTAAATAAGGTGGCCAAGTAATGCGCTAATTCTTAAGAGTATGAGAATTTTAATAAAGTGTCCATGTAATACGTGAGATTTCCGGACTCTGACTTTAAGTAAGGTGGCCAAGTAATGCGCATATTCTAAGGAGTATGAGGATTTTTATAAAGTGTCCAAGTAATACGCGAGATTTCCGGACTCTGACTTTAAATAAGGTGGCCAAATAATGGGCTAATTCTTAAGATCATGAGAATTTTAATAAAGTGTCCAAGTAAGGTGCGAGATTTCCAGACTCTGACTTTAAATAAGGTGGCCAAATAATGGGCTAATTCTTAAGATTATGAGAATTTTAATAAAGTGTCCAAGTAATACGTGAGATTTCCGGACTCTGACTTTAAGTAAGGTGGCCAAGTAATGCGCTAATTCTTAGGAGTATAAGAATTTTTCTAAAGTGGCCAAGTAATACTCGAGATTTCCGGACTCTGACTTTAAATAAGCTGGCCACGTAATGCGCGAATTCTTAGGAGTATGAAAATTTTTATAAATTGTCCAAGTAATACGCGAGATTTCCGGACTCTGACTTTAAATAAGGTTTCCAAGTAATGCGCTTATTCTTAGGAGTATCAGAATTTTTAATAAAGTCTCCATGTAATACGTGAGATTTCCGGACTCTGACTTTAAGTAAAGGTGGCCAAGAAATGCGCTAATTCTTAGGAGTATGAAAATTTTTATAAATTGTCCAAGTAATACGCGAGATTTCCGGACTCTGACTTTAAATAAGGTGGCCAAGTAATGCGCGAATTCTTAAGAGTATGAGAATTTTAATAAAGTGGCCATGTAATACGCGAGATTTCCGGACTCTGACTTTAAGTACGGCGGCCAAGTAATGCGCTAATCCTTAGGAGTATGAGAATTTTTACAAAGTGTCCAAGTAATACGCGAGGTTTCCTGACTCTGACTTTGAACAAGGTGGACAACTAATGTGCGAGTTCTTAAAAGTATAAGAACTTTTATAAAGTGGCCAATTAATACGCAAGATATCCGTACTCTGACTTTAAGTAAGGTGTCCAAGTAATGCGCGAATTCTTAGGAGTATGAGAATTTTTACAAAGTGTCCAAGTAATACGCGAGGTTTCCTGACTCTGACTTTGAGTAAGGTGGCCAAGTAATGCGCGAATTCTTAGGAGTTTAAGAATTTTTAAAAATTGTCCATGTAATACGTGAGATTTCCTGACTCTGACTTTGAATAAGGTGGCCAAGTAATGCGCGAATTCTTAGGAGTTTAAGAAATTTTATAAAGTGTCCAAGTAAGGCGCGAGGTTTCTGGACTCTGACTTTAAATAAGTTGGCCAAGTATCGCGCTAATTCTTAGGAGTATAAGAATTTTTCTAAAGTGGCCAAGTAAGGCGCGAGATTTCCGGACTTTGAATTTAAGAAGGGTGGCCACGTAATGCGCGAGTTCTTAAACGTATAAGAATTTTTATAAAGTTGCCAAGTAATACGCGAGATACCCGTACTCTGACTTTAAGTAAGGTGGCGAAGTAATGCGCGAATTCGTAGGAGTATGATAATTTTTATAAAGTGGCCAAGTAATGCGCTAATTCTTAGGAGTATAAGAATTTTTATAAAGTGTCCAAGTAAGGTGCGAGATTTCCGGACATTGACTTTAAGTAAGGTGGCCAAGTAATGCGCGAGTTCTTAATAGTATAAGAATTTTTATAAAGTTGCCAATTAATACGCGAGATATTCGTACTCTGACTTTAAGTAAGGTGTTCAAGTAATGCGCGAATTCTTAGGAGTATGATAAATTTTATAATGTGGCCAAGTAATGCGCGAGGTTTCCGGACTCTGACTTTAAGTAAGGTGGCCAAGTAATGCGCTAATTCTTAGAAGTATAAGAATTTTTCTAAAGTGGCCAAGTAATACTCGAGATTTCCGGACTCTGACTTTAAATAAGCTGGACAAGTAATGCGCGAATTCTTACGAGTATGAAAATTTTTATAAATTGTCCAAGTAATACGCGAGATTTCCGGACTCTGAATTTAAGTAAGGTGGCCAAGTAATGCGCGAATTCTTAGGAGTATGAAAATTTTAATAAAGTGTCCATGTAATACGTGAGATTTCCGGACTCTGAATTTAAGTAAGGTGGCCAATAAATGAGCTAATTCTTAGGAGTATGAAAATTTTTATAAATTGTCCAAGTAATACGCGAGATTTCCGGACTCTGAGATTAAGTAAGGTGGCCAAGTAATGCGCTAGTTCTTAAGAGTATGAGAATTTTAATAAAGTGTCCATGTAATACGTGAGATTTCCGGACTCTGACTTTAAGTAAGGTGGCCAAGAAATGCGCTAATTCTTAGGAGTATGCAAATTTTTATAAATTGTCCAAGTAATACGTGAGATTTCCGGACTCTGACTTTAAGTAAGGTGGCCAAGTAATGCGCGAATTCTTAGGAGTATGAGAATTTTAATAGTGGCCAAGTAATACGCAAGATTTCCGGACTCTGAATTTAAGTAAGGTGGCCAAGTAATGCGCTGAATCTTAGGAGTATGAGAATTTTAATAAAGTGGCCAAGTAATACGCGAGATTTCCGGACTCTGACTTTAAGTAAGGTGGCCAAGTAATGCGCTGAATCTTAGGAGTATGAGAATTTTAATAAAGTGGCCAAGTAATACGCGAGATTTCCGGACTCTGACTTTAAGTAAGGTGGCCAAGTAATGCGCGAATTCTTAGGAGTATAAGAATTTTAATAAAGTGTCCATGTAATACGTGAGATTTCCGGACTCTGAATTTAAGTAAGGTGGCCAAGTAATGCGCTGAATCTTAGGAGTATGAGAATTTTAATAAAGTGGCCAAGTAATACGCGAGATTTCCGGACTCTGACTTTAAGTAAGCTGGCCAAGTAATGCGCGAATTCTTAGGAGTATGAGAATTTTAATAGTGGCCAAGTAATACGCAAGATTTCCGGACTCTGAATTTAAGTAAGGTGGCCAAGTAATGCGCTGAATCTTAGGAGTATGAGAATTTTAATAAAGTGGCCAAGTAATACGCGAGATTTCCGGACTCTGACTTTAAGTAAGGTGGCCAAGTAATGCGCTAATTCTAAGGAGTATGAGGATTTTTATAAAGTGTCCAAGTAATACGCGAGATTTCCGGACTCTGACTTTAAATAAGGTGGCCAAGTAATGGGCGAATTCTTAGGAGTATAAGAATTTTTCTAAAGTGGCCAAGTAAGGCGCGAGATTTCCGGACTCTGACTTTAAGTAAGGTGGCCAAGTAATGCGCTGAATCTTAGGAGTATGAGAATTTGAATAAAGTGGCCAAATAATACGCGAGATTTCCGGGCTCTGACTTTAAGTAAGGTGGCCAAGTAATGCGCGAGTTCTTAAAAGTATACGAATTTTTATAAAGTTGCCAAGTAATACGCGAGATATGCGTACTCTGACTTTAAGTAAGGTGGCCAAGTAATGCGCTAATGCTTAGGTGTATGAGAATTTTTATAAAGTGACCAAGTAATGTGCCAGTTGTTAGCAGTATGCGAATTGGAATAAAGTGGCCAAGTAATACGCGAGATTTCCGGACTCTGACTTTAAATACGGTGGCCAAGTAATGGGCGAATTCTTAGGAGTATAAGAATTTTTCTAAAGTGGCCAAGTAAGGCGCGAGATTTCCGGACTCTGACTTTAAGTAAGGTGGCCAAGTAATGCCCTAATTCTTAGGAGTATGAGAATTTGAAAAAAGTGGCCAAGTAATACGCGAGATTTCCGGGCTCTGACTTTAAGTAAGGTGGCCAAGTAATGCGCGAGTTCTTAAAAGTATACGAATTTTTATAAAGTTGCCAAGTAATACGCGAGATATGCGTACTCTGACTTTAAGTAAGGTGGCCAAGTAATGCGCTAATGCTTAGGAGTATGATAATTTTTATAAAGTGACCAAGTAATGTGCCAGTTGTTAGCAGTATGCGAATTGGAATAAAGTGGCCAAGTAATACGCGAGATTTCCGGACTCTGACTTTAAATAAGGTGGCCAAGTAATGCGCGAATTCTTAGGAGTGTAAGAATTTTTATAAATTGTCCAAGTAATACGCGAGATTTCCGGACTCTGACTTTAAGTAAGGTGGCCAAGTAATGCGCTAATTCTTAAGAGTATGAGAATTTTAATAAAGTGTCCATGTAATACGTGAGATTTCCGGACTCTGACTTTAAGTAAGGTGGCCAAGTAATGCGCATATTCTAAGGAGTATGAGGATTTTTTATAAAGTGTCCAACTAATACGCAAGATTTCCGGACTCTGACTTTAAATAAGGTGGCCAAATAATGGGCGAATTCTTAGGAGTATAAGAATTTTTATAAAGTTGCCAAGTAATACGCGAGATATCCGTACTCTGACTTTAAGTAAGGTGGCCAAGTAATGCGCGAATTCTTAGGAGTATGAGAATTTTTATAAAGTGTCCAAGTAATACACGAGATTTCCTGACTCTGACTTTAAATAAGGTGGCCAAGTAATGCGCGAATTCTTAGCGGTTTAAGAATTTTTATAAAGTGTCCAAGTAATACGGGAGGTTTCCTGACTCTGACTTTGAGTAAGGTGGCCAAGAAATGCGCGAATTCTTAGCGGTTTAAGAATTTTTATAAAGTGTCCAAGTAATACGTGAGTTTTCCTGACTCTGACTTTTATTAAGGTGGCCAAGTAATGCGCGAATTCTTAGGAGTTTAAGAAATTTTATAAAGTGTCCAAGTAATACGCGAGGTTTCTGGACTCTGACTTTAAATAATGTGGCCAAGTAATACGCTAAATATAAGGAGTATGAAAATTTTTATAAAGTGGCCAAGTAAGGCGCGAGGTTTGTGGACTCTGACTTTAAATAAGTTGGCCAAGTAATGCGCGAATTCTTAGGAGTATAAGAATTTTTATAAAGTGTCCATGTAATACGCGAGATATCCGTACTCTGACTTTAAGTAAGGTGGCCAAGTAATGCTCGAATTCTTAGGAGTATGATAATTTTTATAAAGTGACCAAGTAATGTGCCAGTTGTTAGCAGTATGCGAATTGGAATAAAGTGGCCAAGTAATACGCGAGATTTCCGGACTCTGACTTTAAATAAGGTGGCCAAGGAATGGGCGAATTCTTAGGAGTATAAGAATTTTTCTAAAGTGGCCAAGTAAGGCGCGAGATTTCCGGACTCTGACTTTAAATAAGGTGGCCAAGTAATGCGCTAATTCTTAGGAGTATGAGAATTTGAAAAAAGTGGCCAAGTAATACGCGAGATTTCCGGGCTCTGACTTTAAGTAAGGTGGCCAAGTAATGCGCGAGTTCTTAAAAGTATAAGAATTTTTATAAAGTTGCCAAGTAATACGCGAGATATGCGTACTCTGACTTTTAAGTAAGGTGGCCAAGTAATGCGCTAATGCTTAGGTGTATGATAATTTTTATAAAGTGACCAAGTAATGTGCCAGTTGTTAGCAGTATGCGAATTGGAATAAAGTGACCAAGTAATACGCGAGATTTCCGGACTCTGACTTTAAATAATGTGGCCAAGTAATGCGCGAATTCTTAGGAGTATGAAAATTTTTATAAATTGTCCAAGTAATACGCGAGATTTCCGGACTCTGACTTTAAGTAAGGTGGCCAAGTAATGCGCTAATTCTTAAGAGTATGAGAATTTTAATAAAGTGTCCATGTAATACGTGAGATTTCCGGACTCTGACTTTAAGTAAGGTGGCCAAGTAATGCGCATATTCTAAGGAGTATGAGGATTTTTATAAAGTGTCCAAGTAATACGCGAGATTTCCGGACTCTGACTTTAAATAAGGTGGCCAAGTAATGCGCGAATTCTTAGGAGTATAAGAATTTTTATAAAGTTTCCAAGTAATACGCGAGGTTTCTGGACTCTGACTTTAAGTAAGGTGGCCAAGAAATGCGCTAATTCTTAGGAGTATGCAAATTTTTATAAAGTGTCCATGTAATACGTGAGTTTTCCTGACTCTGACTTTGAATAAGGTGGCCAAGTAATGCGCGAATTCTTATGAGTTTTAGAATTTTTATAAAGTGTCCAAGTAATACGCGAGGTTTCCTGACTCTGACTTTGAGTAAGGTGGCCAAGTAATGCGCGAATTCTTAGGAGTATGAAAATTTTTATAAAGTCGCCAAGTAAGGCGCGAGATTTCCGGACTCTGACTTTAATTATTTTGGCCAAGTAATGCGCGAATTCTTAGGAGTATGAAAATTTTAATAAAGTGTCCATGTAATACGTGAGATTTCCGGACACTGACTTTCAGTAAGGTGGCCAAGTAATGCGCATATTCTAAGGAGTATGAGGATTTTTATAAAGTGTCCAAGTAATACGCGAGATTTCCGGACTCTGACTTTAAATAAGGTGGCCAAGTAATGCGCGAATTCTTAGGAGTATAAGAATTTTTATAAAGTTTCCAAGTAATACGCGAGATTTCCGGACTCTGACTTTAAGTAAGGTGGCCAAGTAATGCGCGAATTCTTAGGAGTATAAGAATTGTTATAAAGTACCCAACTAATACGCGAGATTTCCGGACTCTGACTTTAAATAAGGGGGCCAAGTAATGCGCGAATTCTTAGGAGTATGAGAATTTTACAAAGTGTCCAAGTAATACGCGAGGTTTCCTGACTCTGACTTTGAGTAAGGTGGCCAAGTAATGCGCGAATTCTTAGGAGTTTAAGAATTTTTATAAAGTGGCCTGGTAATTCGTGAGATTTCCTGTCTCTGACTTTGACTAAGGTGGCCAAGTAATGCGCGAATTCTTAGGAGTTTAAGAAATTTTATAAAGTGTCCAAGTAATACGCGAGGTTTCTGGACTCTGACTTTAAATAAGGTGGCCAAGTAATACGCGAATTCTTAGGAGTATGAAAATTTTTATAAAGTGGCCAAGTAAGGCGCGAGGTTTCTGGACTCTGACTTTAAATAAGTTGGCCAAGTAATGCTCGAATTCTTAGGAGTATGATAATTTTTATAAAGTGACCAAGTAATGTGCCAGTTGTTAGCAGTATGCGAATTGGAATAAAGTGGCCAAGTAATACGCGAGATTTCCGGACTCTGACTTTAAATACGGTGGTCAAGTGAAGAGCGAATTCTTAGGAGTATAAGAATTTTTCTATAGTGGCCAAGTAAGGTGCGAGATTTCCGGACTTTGACTTTAAGTAAGGTGGCCAAGTAATGCGCGAGTTCTTAAAAGTATAAGAATTTTTATAAAGTTGCCAAGTAATACGCGAGATATCCGTACTCTGACTTTAAGTAAGGTGGCCAAGTAATGCGCGAATTCTTAGGAGTATGATAATTTTTATAAAGTGGCCAAGTAATGTGCCAGTTGTTAGCAGTATGCGAATTTTAATAAAGTGGCCAAGTAATACCCGAGATTTCCGGACTCTGACTTTAAATACGGTGGCCAAGTGAAGAGCGAATTCTTAGGAGTATAAGAATTTTTATAAAGTTGCCAAGTAATACGCGAGATTTCCGGACTCTGACTTTAAGTAAGGTGGCCAAGTAATGCGCGAGTTCTTAGGAGTATAAGAATTTTTCTAAAGTGGCCAAGTAAGGCGCGAGATTTCCGGACTCTGACTTTAATTAAGGTGGCCAAGTAATGCGCTAATTCTTAGGAGTATGAGAATTTGAATAAAGTGGCCAAGTAATACGCGAGATTTCCGGACTCTGACTTTAAGTAAGGTGGCCAAGTAATGCGCGAATTCTTAGGAGTATAAGAATTTTTCTATAGTGGCCAAGTAAGGTGCGAGATTTCCGGACTTTGACTTTAAGTAAGGTGGCCAAGTAATGCGCGAGTTCTTAAAAGTATAAGAATTTTTATAAAGTTGCCAAGTAATACGCGAGATATCCGTACTCTGACTTTAAGTAAGGTGGCCAAGTAATGCGCGAATTCTTAGGAGTATGATAATTTTTATAAAGTGACCAAGTAATGTGCCAGTTGTTAGCAGTATGCGAATTGGAATAAAGTGGCCAAGTAATACGCGAGATTTCCGGAATCTGACTTTAAATACGGTGGCCAAGTAATGCGCGAATTCTTAGGAGTATGAAAATTTTTATAAATTGTCCAAGCAATACGCGAGATTTCCGGACTCTGACTTTAAATAAGGTGGCCAAGCAATGCGCGAACTCTTAGGAGTATGAGAATTTTTATAGTGTCCAAGTAATACGTGAGATTTCCGGACTCCGACTTTAAGTAAGGTGGCCAAGTAATGCGCATATTCTAAGGAGTATGAGGATTTTTATAAAGTGTCCAAGTAATACGCGAGATTTCCGGACTCTGACTTTAAATAAGGTGGCCAAATAATGGGCTAATTCTTAAGAGTATGAGAATTTTAATAAAGTGTCCAAGTAAGGTGCGAGATTTCCGGACATTGACTTTAAGTAAGGTGACCAAGTAATGCGCGAGTTCTTAAAAGTATAAGAATTTTTATAAAGTTGCCAAGTAATTCGCCAGTTATCCGAACTCTGACTTTAAGTAAGGTGTCCAAGTAATGCGCGAATTCTTAGGAGTATGATAATTTTTATAAAGTTGCCAAGTAATGCGCGAGGTTTCCGGACTCTGACTTTAAGTAAGGTCGCCAAGTAATGCGCTAATTCTTAGGAGTATAAGAATTGTTCTAAAGTGGCCAAGTAATACTCGAGATTTCCGGACTCTGACTTTAAATAAGCTGGCCAAGTAATGCGCGAATTCTTAGGAGTATGAAAATTTTTATAAATTGTCCAAGTAATACGCGAGTTTTCCTGACTCTGACTTTAAATAAGGTGGCCAAGTAATGCGCTAATTCTTAAGAGTATGAGAATTTTAATAAAGTCTCCATGTAATACGTGAGATTTCCGGACTCTGACTTTAAGTAAGGTGGCCAAGAAATGCGCTAATTCTTAGGAGTATGAAAATTTTTATAAATTGTCCAAGTAATACGCGAGATTTCCGGACTCTGACTTTAAATAAGGTGGCCAAGTAATGCGCTAGTTCTTAAGAGTATGAGAATTTTAATAAAGTCTCCATGTAATACGTGAGATTTCCGGACTCTGACTTTAAGTAAGGTGGCCAAATAATGCGCTAATTCTTAGGAGTATGAGAATTTTTACAAAGTGTCCAAGTAATACGCGAGGTTTCCTGACTCTGACTTTGAGTAAGGTGGCCAAGTAATGCGCGAATTCTTAGGAGTTTAAGAATTTTTATAAAGTGTCCATGTAATACGTGAGATTTCCTGACTCTGACTTTGAATAAGGTGGCCAAGTAATGCGCGAATTCTTAGGAGTATGAGAATTTTAATAAAGTGGCAAAGTAATACGCGAGATTTCCGTACTCTGAATTTAAGTAAGGTGTCCAAGTAATGCGCGAATTCTTAGGAGTATGAGAATTTTTACAAAGTGTCCAAGTAATACGCGAGGTTTCCTGACTCTGACTTTGCGTAAGGTGGCCAAGTAATGCGCGAATTCTTAGGAGTTTAAGAATTTTTAAAAAGTGTCCATGTAATACGTGAGATTTCCTGACTCTGACTTTGAATAAGGTGGCCAAGTAATGCGCGAATTCTTAGGAGTTTAAGAAATTTTATAAAGTGTCCAAGTAAGGCGCGAGGTTTCTGGACTCTGACTTTAAGTAAGGTGGCCAAGTATCGCGCTAATTCTTAGGAGTATAAGAATTTTTCTAAAGTGGCCAAGTAAGGCGCGAGATTTCCGGACTTTGAATTTAAGAAGGGTGGCCACGTAATGCGCGAGTTCTTAAACGTATAAGAATTTTTATAAAGTTGCCAAGTAATACGCGAGATACCCGTACTCTGACTTTAAGTAAGGTGGCCAAGTAATGCGCGAATTCGTAGGAGTATGATAATTTTTATAAAGTGGCCAAGTAATGCGCTAGTTCTTAGGAGTATAAGAATTTTTATAAAGTGTCCAAGTAAGGTGCGAGATTTCCGGACTCTGACTTTAAATAAGGTGGCCAAGTAATGCGCGAGTTCTTAAGAGTATGAGAATTTTTCTAAAGTGGACAAGTAAGGCGCGAGATTTCCGGACTTTGAATTTAAGAAGAGTGGCCACGTAATGCGCGAGTTCTTAAACGTATAAGAATTTTTATAAAGTTGCCAAGTAATACGCGAGCTATCCGTACTCTGACTTTAAGTAAGGTGTCCAAGTAATGCGCGAATTCTTAGGAGTATGATAATTTTTATAAAGTTGCCAAGTAATGCGCGAGGTTTCCGGACTCTGACTTTAAGTAAGGTCGCCAAGTAATGCGCTAATTCTTAGGAGTATAAGAATTTTTCTAAAGTGGCCAAGTAATACTCGAGATTTCCGGACTCTGACTTTAAATAAGGTGGCCAAGTAATGCGCGAATTCTTAGGAGTATGAAAATTTTTATAAATTGTCCAAGTAATACGCGAGGTTTCCTGACTCTGACTTTGAATAAGGTGGCCAAGTACTGCGCTAATTCTTAAGAGTATTAGAATTTTAATAAAGTGTCCATGTAATACGTGAGATTTCCTGACTCTGACTTTAAGTAAGGTGGCGAAGTAATGCGCTAATTCTAAGGAGTGTGTGTATTTTTAAAACTTGTCCAAGTAATACGCGAGGTTTCCTGACTCTGACTTTGAGTAAGGTGGCCAAGTAATGCGCGAATTCTTATGAGTTTAAGAATTTTTAAAAAGTGTCCATGTAATACGTGAGATTTCCTGACTCTGACTTTGAATAAGGTGGCCAAGTAATGCGCGAATTCTTAGGAGTTTAAGAAATTTTATAAAGTGTCCAAGTAATACGCGAGGTTTCCGGACTCTGACTTTTACTAAGGTGGCCAAGTAATGCGCGAATTCTTAGGAGTATGAAAATTTTTATAAATTGTCCAAGTAAGGCGCGAGGTTTCTGGACTCTGACTTTAAATAAGTTGGCCAAGTAATGCGCGAATTCTTAGGAGTATGAAAATTTTTATAAAGTGACCAAGTAATGTGCCAGTTGTTAGCAGTATGCGAATTGGAATAAAGTGGCCAAGTAATACGCGAGATTTCCGGACTCTGACTTTAAATACGGTGGCCAAGTGAAGACCGAATTCTTAGGAGTATAAGAATTTTTCTATAGTGGCCAAGTAAGGTGCGAGATTTCCGGACTCCGACTTTAAGTAAGGTGGCCAAGTAATGCGCGAGTTCTTAAAAGTATAAGAATTTTTATAAAGTTGCCAAGTAATACGCGAGATATCCGTACTCTGACTTTAAGTAAGGTGGCCAAGTAATGCGCGAAATCTTAGGAGTATGATAATTTTTATAAAGTGACCAAGTAATGTGCCAGTTGTTAGCAGTATGCGAATTGGAATAAAGTGGCCAAGTAATACCCGAGATTTCCGGACTCTGACTTTAAATACGGTGGCCAAGTGAAGAGCGAATTCTTAGGAATATAAGAATTTTTCTAAAGTGGCCAAGTAAGGCGCGAGATTTCCGGACTCTGACTTTAAATAAGGTGGCCAAGTAATGGGCGAATTCTTAGGAATATAAGAATTTTTATAAATTGTCCAAGTAATACGTGAGATTTCCGGACTCTGACTTTAAGTAAGGTGGCCAAGTAATGCGCGAATTCTTAGGAGTATGAGAATTTTAATAGTGGCCAAGTAATACGCAAGATTTCCGGACTCTGAATTTAAGTAAGGTGGCCAAGTAATGCGCTGAATCTTAGGAGTATGAGAATTTTAATAAAGTGGCCAAGTAATACGCGAGATTTCCGGACTCTGACTTTAAGTAAGGTGGCCAAGTAATGCGCTAATTCTAAGGAGTATGAGGATTTTTATAAAGTGTCCAAGTAATACGCGAGATTTCCGGACTCTGACTTTAAATAAAGTGGCCAAGTAATGCGCTAATTCTTAAGAGTATTAGAATTTTAATAAAGTGTCCATGTAATACGTGAGATTTCCGGACTCTGAATTTAAGTAAGGTGGCCAAGTAATGCGCTGAATCTTAGGAGTATGAGAATTTTAATAAAGTGGCCAAGTAATACGCGAGATTTCCGGACTCTGACTTTAAGTAAGGTGGCCAAGTAATGCGCGAATTCTTAGGAGTATGAGAATTTTAATAGTCGCCAAGTAATACGCAAGATTTCCGGACTCTGAATTTAGGTAAGGTGGCCAAATAATGCGCTGAATCTTAGGAGTATGAGAATTTTAATAAAGTGGCCAAGTAATACGCGAGATTTCCGGACTCTGACTTTAAGTAAGGTGGCCAAGTAATGCGCTAATTCTAAGGAGTATGAGGATTTTTATAAAGTGTCCAAGTAATACGCGAGATTTCCGGACTCTGACTTTAAATAAGGTGGCCAAATAATGGGCGAATTCTTAGGAGTATAAGAATTTTTATAAAGTTGCCAAGTAAGGCGCGAGATTTCCGGACTCTGACTTTAAGTAAGGTGGCCAAGTAATGCGCTAATTCTTAGGTGTATGAGAATTTTAATAAAGTGGCCAAATAATACGCGAGATTTCCGGGCTCTGACTTTAAGTAAGGTGGCCAAGTAATGCGCGAGTTCTTAAAAGTATACGAATTTTTATAAAGTTGCCAAGTAATACGCGAGATATGCGTACTCTGACTTTAAGTAAGGTGGCCAAGTAATGCGCGAGTGCTTAGGAGTATGATAGTTTTTATAAAGTGACCAAGTAATGTGCCAGTTGTTAGCAGTAAGCGACTTGGCATAAAGTGGCCAAGTAATACCCGAGATTTCCGGACTCTGACTTTATGTAAGGTGGCCAAGTAATGCGCGAATTCTTAGGAGTATGAAAATTTTTATAAATTGTCCAAGTAATACGCGAGATTTCCGGACTCTGACTTTAAGTAAGGTGGCCAAGTAATGCGCTAATTCTTAAGAGTATGAGAATTTTAATAAAGTGTCCATGTAATACGTGAGATTTCCGGACTCTGACTTTAAGTAAGGTGGCCAAGTAATGCGCATATTCTAAGGAGTATGAGGATTTTTCTAAAGTGGCCAAGTAAGCCGCGAGATTTCCGGACTCTGACTTTAAATAAGGTGGCCAAGTAATGCGCTAATTCTTAAGAGTATGAGCATTTTAATAAAGTGGCCAAGTAATGCGCGAGATTTCCGGACTCTGACTTTAAATAAGGTGGCCAAGTAATGCGCGAATTCTTAGGAGTATAAGAATTTTTCTATAGTGGCCAAGTAAGGTGCGAGATTTCCGGACTTTGACTTTAAGTAAGGTGGCCAAGTAATGCGCGAGTTCTTAAAAGTATAAGAATTTTTATAAAGTTGCCAAGTAATACGCGAGATATCCGTACTCTGACTTTAAGTAAGGTGGCCAAGTAATGCGCGAATTCTTAGGAGTATGATAATTTTTATAAAGTGACCAAGTAATGTGCCAGTTGTTAGCAGTATGCGAATTGGAATAAAGTGGCCAAGTAATACGCGAGTTGTCCGGACTCTTACTTTCACTACGGTGGCCAAGTACTGCGCGAATTCTTAGGATTATGACTATTTTAATAAAGTGTCCAAGTAATACGCGAGTTTTCCGGACTCTGACTTTTATTAAGGTGGCCAAGTAATGCGCTAATTCTTAAGAGTATGAGAATTTTAATAAAGTGTCCATGTAATACGTGAGATTTCCGGACTCTGACTTTAAGTAAGGTGGCCAAGTAATGCGCATATTCTAAGGAGTATGAGGATTTTTATAAAGTGTCCAAGTAATACGCGAGATTTCCGGACTCTGACTTTAAATAAGGTTGCCAAATAATGGGCTAATTCTTAAGAGTATGAGAATTTTAATAAAGTGTCCAAGTAAGGTGCGAGATTTCCGGACATTGACTTTAAGTAAGGTGGCCAAGTAATGCGCTAGTTCTTAGGAGTATAAGAATTTTTATAAAGTTGCCAAGTAATACGCGAGATAACCGTACTCTGAATTTAAGTAAGGTGGCCAAGTAATGCGCGAATTCTTAGGAGTATGATAATTTTTATAAAGTGGCCAAGTAATTTGCGAGATTTCCGGACTCTGACTTTAAGTAAGGTGGCCAAGTAATGCGCTAGTTCTTAGGAGTATAAGAATTTTTATAAAGTTTCCAAGTAATACGCGAGATTTCCGGACTCTGACTTTAAATAAGGTGGCCAAGTAATGCGCGAATTCTTAGGAGTATGAAAATTTTTATAAATTATCCAAGTAATACGCGAGATTTCCGGACTCTGAATTTAAGTAAGGTGGCCAAGTAATGCGCGAATTCTTAGGAGTATGAAAATTTTAATAAAGTGTCCATGTAATACGTGAGATTTCCGGACTCTGACTTTAAGTAAGGTGGCCAAGAAATGCGCTAATTCTTAGGAGTATGAAAATTTTTATAAATTGTCCAAGTAATACGAGAGATTTCCGGACTCTGACTTTAAATAAGGTGGCCAAGTAATGCGCTAGTTCTTAGGAGTATGAAAATTTTAATAAAGTGTCCATGTAATACGTGAGATTTCCGGACTCTGACTTTAAGTAAGGTGGCCAAGAAATGCGCTAATTCTTAGGAGTATGCAAATTTTTATAAATTGTCCAAGTAATACGTGAGATTTCCGGACTCTGACTTTAAGTAAGGTGGCCAAGTAATGCGCGAATTCTTAGGAGTATGAGAATTTTAATAGTGGCCAAGTAATACGCAAGATTTCCGGACTCTGAATTTAAGTAAGGTGGCCAAGTAATGCGCTGAATCTTAGGAGTATGAGAATTTTAATAAAGTGGCCAAGTAATACGCGAGATTTCCGGACTCTGACTTTAAGTAAGGTGGCCAAGTAATGCGCTAATTCTAAGGAGTATGAGGATTTTTATAAAGTGTCCAAGTAATACACGAGATTTCCGAACTCTGACTTTAAGTAAGGTGGCCAAGTAATGCGCGAATTCTTAGGAGTATGATAATTTTTATAAAGTGACCAAGTAATGTGCCAGTTGTTAGCTGTATGCGAAGTGGAATATAGTGGCCAAGTAATACGCGAGATTTCCGGACTCTGACTTTAACTAATGTGGCCAAGTAATGCGCGAATTCTTAGGAGTATGAAAATTTTTATAAATTGTCCAAGTAATACGCGAGATTTCCGGACTCTGACTTTAAATAAGGTGGCCAAGTAATGCGCTAATTCTTAAGAGTATTAGAATTTTAATAAAGTGTCCATGTAATACGTGAGATTTCCGGACTCTGACTTTAAGTAAGGTGGCCAAGTAATGCGCATATTCTAAGGAGTATGAGGATTTTTCTAAAGTGGCCAAGTAAGGCGCGAGATTTCCGGACTCTGACTTTAACTAAGGTGGCCAAGTAATGCGCTAATTCTTAAGAGTATGATAATTTTAATAAAGTGGCCGAGTAATACGCGAGGTTTCCTGACTCTGACTTTTAGTAAGGTGGCCAAGTAATGCGCTAATTATAAGGAGAATATGAATTATTCTAAAGTGAACAAGTAAGGAGAGAGAAATCAGGACATTGACTTAAAGAAAGGTGGCCAAGTAATGCGCGAGTTCTTAAAAGTATAAGATTTTTTATAAAGTTGCCAAGTAATACGCGAGATATCCGTACTCTGACTTTAAGTAAGGTGGCCAAGTAATGCGCGAATTCTTAGGAGTATGATAATTTTTATAAAGTGACCAAGTAATGTGCCAGTTGTTAGCAGTATGCGAATTGGAATAAAGTGGCCAAGTAATACGCGAGATTTCCGGACTCTGACTTTAAATAAGGTGGCCAAGTAATGCGCGAATTGTTAGGAGTATGAGAATTTTTATAAAGTGTCCAAGTAATACGCGAGATTTCCGGACTCTGACTTTAAATAAGGTGGCCAAGTAATGCGCTAATTCTTAAGAGTATGAGAATTTTAATAAAGTGTCCATGTAATACGTGAGATTTCCGGACTCTGACTTTAAGTAAGGTGGCCAAGTAATGCGCATATTCTAAGGAGTATGAGGATTTTTATAAAGTGTCCAAGTAATACGCGAGATTTCCGGACTCTGACTTTAAATAAGGTGGCCAAATAATGGGCTAATTCTTAAGAGTATGAGAATTTTTATACAGTGGCCAAGTAAGGTGCGAGATTTCCGGACACTGACTTTAATTAAGGTGGCCAAGTAATGCGCGAGTTCTTAAAAGGATAAAAATTTTTATAAAGTTGCCAAGTAATACGCGAGCTATCCGTACTCTGACTTTAAGTAAGGTGTCCAAGTAATGCGCGAATTCTTAGGAGTATGATAATTTTTATAAAGTTGCCAAGTAATGCGCGAGGTTTCCGTACTCTGACTTTAAGTAAGGTGGCCAAGTAATGCGCTAATTCTTAGGAGTATAAGAATTTTTCTAAAGTGGCCAAGTAATACTCGAGATTTCCGGACTCTGACTTTAAATAAGCTGGCCAAGTAATGCGCGAATTCTTAGGAGTATGAAAATTTTTATAAATTGTCCAAGTAATACGCGAGATTTCCGGACTCTGAATTTAAGTAAGGTGGCCAAGTAATGCGCGAATTCTTAGGAGTATGAAAATTTTAATAAAGTGTCCATGTAATACGTGAGATTTCCGGACTCTGACTTTAAGTAAGGTGGCCAAGAAATGCGCTAATTCTAAGGAGTATGATAATTTTTATAAATTGTCCAAGTAATACCCGAGATTTCCGGACTCTGACTTTAAATAAGGTGGCCAAGTAATGAGCTAGTTCTTAAGAGTATGAAAATTTTAATAAAGTGTCCATGTAATACGTGAGATTTCCGGACTCTGACTTTAAGTAAGGTGGCCAAGAAATGCGCTAATTCTTAGGAGTATGCAAATTTTTATAAATTGTCCAAGTAATACGTGAGATTTCCGGACTCTGACTTTAAGTAAGGTGGCCAAGTAATGCGCGAATTCTTAGGAGTATGAGAATTTTAATAGAGTCCAAATAAAACACAAGATTTCGGGCGTCTGAATTTAAGTAAGGTGGCCAAGTAATGCGCTGAATCTTAGGAGTATGAGAATTTTAATAAAGTGGCCAAGTAATACGCGAGATTTCCGGACTCTGACTTTAAGTAAGGTGGCCAAGTAATGCGCTAATTCTAAGGAGTATGAGGATTTTTATAAAGTGTCCAAGTAATACACGAGATTTCCGAACTCTGACTTTAAGTAAGGTGGCCAAGTAATGCGCGAATTCTTAGGAGTATGATAATTTTTATAAAGTGACCAAGTAATGTGCCAGTTGTTAGCAGTATGCGAATTGGAATAAAGTGGCCAAGTAATACGCGAGATTTCCGTACTCTGACTTTAAATACGGTGGCCAAGTAATGCGCGAATTCTTAGGAGTATGAAAATTTTTATAAATTGTCCAAGTAATACGCGAGATTTCCGGACTCTGACTTTAAATAAGGTGGCCAAGTAATGCGCTAATTCTTAAGAGTATGAGAAATTTAATAAAGTGTCCATGTAATACGTGAGATTTCCGGACTCTGACTTTAAGTAAGGTGGCCAAGTAATGCGCATATTCTAAGGAGTATGAGGATTTTTCTAAAGTGGCCAAGTAAGGCGCGAGATTTCCGGACTCTGACTTTAAATAAGGTGGCCAAGTAATGCGCTAATTCTTAGGAGTATGAGAATTTTAATAAAGTGGCCAAGTAATATGCGAGATTTCCGGACTCTGACTTTAAATAAGGTGGCCAAGTAATGCGCGAATTCTTAGGAGTATAAGAATTTTTCTATAGTGGCCAAGTAAGGTGCGAGATTTCCGGACTTTGACTTTAAGTAAGGTGGCCAAGTAATGCGCGAGTTCTTAAAAGTATAAGAATTTTTATAAAGTTGCCAAGTAATACGCGAGATATCCGTACTCTGACTTTAAGTAAGGTGGCCAAGTAATGCTCGAATTCTTAGGAGTATGATAATTTTTATAAAGTGACCAAGTAATGTGCCAGTTGTTAGCAGTATGCGAATTTGAATAAAGTGGCCAAGTAATACGCGAGATTTCCGGACTCTGACTTTAAGTAAGGTGGCCAAGTAATGCGCGAATTCTTAGGAGTATGAGAATTTTAATAGTGGCCAAGTAATACGCAAGGTTTCCGGACTCTGAATTTAAGTAAGGTGGCCAAGTAATGCGCTGAATCTTAGGAGTATGAGAATTTTAATAAAGTGGCCAAGTAATACGCGAGATTTCCGGACTCTGACTTTAAGTAAGGTGGCCAAGTAATGCGCTAATTCTAAGGAGTATGAGGATTTTTATAAAGTGTCCAAGTAATACACGAGATTTCCGGACTCTGACTTTAAATAAGGTGGCCAAGTAATGGGCGAATTCTTAGGAGTATAAGAATTTTTCTAAAGTGGCCAAGTAAGGCGCGAGATTTCCGGACTCTGACTTTAAATAAGGTGGCCAAGTAATGCGCTAATTCTTAAGAGTATGAGAATTTGAAAAAAGTGGCCAAATAATACGCAAGATTTCCGGGCTCTGACTTTAAGTAAGGTGGCCAAGTAATGCGCGAGTTCTTAAAAGTATACGAATTTTTATAAAGTTGCCAAGTAATACGCGAGATTTCCGGACTATGACTTTAAGTAAGGTGGCCAAGTAATGCGCGAGTTCTTAGGAGTATGATAATTTTTATAAAGTGACCAAGTAATGTGCCAGTTGTTAGCAGTATGCGAATTGGAATAAAGTGGCCAAGTAATACGCGAGATTTCCGGATTCTGACTTTAAATACGGTGGCCAAGTAATGCGCGAATTCTTAGGAGTATGAAAATTTTTATAAATTGTCCAAGTAATACGCGAGATTTCCGGACTCTGACTTTAAATAAGGTGGCCAAGTAATGCGCTAATTCTTAAGAGTATGAGAATTTTAATAAAGTGTCCATGTAATACGTGAGATTTCCGGACTCTGACTTTAAGTAAGGTGGCCAAGTAATGCGCATATTCTAAGGAGTATGAGGATTTTTATAAAGTGGCCAAGTAAGGCGCGAGAATTCCGGACTCTGACTTTAAATAAGGTGGCCAACAAATGCGCTAATTCATAAGAGTATTAGAATTATAATAAAGAGACCAAGTAATACTAGAGATTTCCGGACTCTGACTTTAAGTAAGGTGGCCAAGTAATGCGCGAATTCTTAGGAGTATAAGAATTTTTATATAGTGGCCAAGTAAGCCGCGAGATTTCCGGACTTTGACTTTAAGTAAGGTGGCCAAGTAATGCGCGAATTCTTAGGAGTATGAGAATTTTAATAGTGTCCAAGTAATACGCTAGCTTTCCGGACTCTGAATTTAAGTAAGGTGGCCAAGTAATGCGCTGAATCTTAGGAGTATGAGAATTTTAATAAAGTGGCCAAGTAATACGCGAGATTTCCGGACTCTGACTTTAAGTAAGGTGGCCAAGTAATGCGCTAATTCTAAGGAGTATGAGGATTTTTATAAAGTGTCCAAGTAATACGCGAGATTTCCGGACTCTGACTTTAAATAAGGTGGCCAAGTAATGGGCGAATTCTTAGGAGTATAAGAATTTTTCTAAAGTGGCCAAGTAAGGCGCGAGATTTCCGGACTCTGACTTTAAATAAGGTGGCCAAGTAATGCGCTAATTCTTAGGAGTATGAGAATTTGAATAAAGTGGCCAAGTAATACGCGAGATTTCCGGACTCTGACTTTAAGTAAGGTGGCCAAGTAATGCGCGAGTTCTTAAAAGTATAAGAATTTTTATAAAGTTGCCAAGTAATACGCGAGATATCCGTACTATGACTTTAAGTAAGGTGGCCAAGTAATGCGCGAATTCTTAGGAGTATGATAATTTTTATAAAGTGACCAAGTAATGTGCCAGTTGTTAGCAGTATGCGAATTGGAATAAAGTGGCCAAGTAATACGCAGAGATTTCCGGATTCTGACTTTAAATACGGTGGCCAAGTAATGCGCGAATTCTTAGGAGTATGAAAATTTTTATAAATTGTCCAAGTAATACGCGAGGTTTCTGGACTCTGACTTTAAATAAGGTGGCCAAGTAATGCGCGAATTCTTAAGAGTATGAGAATTTTAATAAAGTGTCCATGTAATACGTGAGATTTCCGGACTCTGACTTTAAGTAAGGTGGCCAAGTAATGCGCATATTCTAAGGAGTATAAGAATTTTTCTAAAGTGGCCAAGTAAGTCGCGAGATGTCCGGACTCTGACTTTAAATAAGGGGGCCAAGTAATGCGCTAATTCTTAAGAGTATGAGAATTTTAATAAAGTGGCCAAGTAATACGCGAGATTTCCGGACTCTGACTTTAAGTAAGGTGGCCAAGTAATGCGCGAATTCTTAGGAGTATAAGAATTTTTCTATAGTGGCCAAGTAAGGTGCGAGATTTCCGGACTTTGACTTTAAGTAAGGTGGCCAAGTAATGCGCGAGTTCTTAAAAGTATAAGAATTTTTATAAAGTTGCCAAGTAATACGCGAGATATCCGTACTCTGACTTTAAGTAAGGTGGCCAAGTAATGCGCGAATTCTTAGGAGTATTATAATTTTTATAAAGTGATGAAGTAATGTGCCAGTTGTTAGCAGTATGAGAATTTGAATAAAGTGGCCAAGTAATACCCGAGATTTCCGGACTCTGACTTTAAGTAAGGTGGCCAAGTAATGCGCTAATTCTTAAGAGTATGAGAATTTTAATAAAGTGTCCATGTAATACGTGAGATTTCCGGACTCTGACTTTAAGTAAGGTGGCCAAGTAATGCGCATATTCTAAGGAGTATGAGGATTTTTATAAAGTGTCCAAGTAATACGCGAGATTTCCGGACTCTGACTTTAAATAAGGTGGCCAAGTAATGCGCTAATTCTTAAGATTATGAGAATTTTAATAAAGTGTCCAAGTAAGGTGCGAGATTTCCGGACATTGACTTTAAGTAAGGTGGCCAAGTAATGCGCGAGTTCTTAAAAGTATAAGAATTTTTATAAAGTGTCCAAGTAATACGCGAGATTTCCGGACTCTGAGTTTAAGTAAGGTGGCCAAGTAATGCGCTAATTCTTAGGAGTATGAGAATTTTAATAAAGTGTCCAAGTAATACGCGAGATTTCCGGACTCTGACTTTAAGTAAGGTGGCCAAGTAATGCGCGAGTTCTTAAAAGTATACGAATTTTTATAAAGTTGCCAAGTAATACGCGAGATTTCCAGACTCTGACTTTAAGTAAGGTGGCCAAGTAATGCCCTAATTCTTAGGAGTATGATAATTTTTATAAAGTAGCCAAGTAATGCGCGAGGTTTCCGGACTCTGACTTTAAGTAAGGTCGCCAAGTAATGCGCTAATTCTTAGGAGTATAAGAATTTTTCTAAAGTGGCCAAGTAATAATCGAGATTTCAGGACTCTGACTTTAAATAAGGTGGCCAAGTAATGCGCGAGTTCTTAAGAGTATGAAAATTTTTATAAATTGTCCAAGTAATACGCGAGATATCGGACTCTGACTTTAAATAAGGTGGCCAAGTAATGCGCTAATTCTTAAGAGTATTAGAATTTTAATAAAGTGTCAATGTAATACGTGAGATTTCCGGACTCTGACTTTAAGTAAGGTGGCCAAGAAATGCGCTAATTCTTAGGAGTATGAAAATTTTTATAAATTGTCCAAGTAATACGCGAGATTTCCGGACTCTGACTTTAAATAAGGTGGCCAAGTAATGCGCTAGTTCTTAAGAGTATGAGAATTTTAATAAAGTCTCCATGTAATACGTGAGATTTCCGGACTCTGACTTTAAGTACGGTGGCCAAGTAATGCGCTAATTCTTAGGAGTATAAGAATTTTTACAAAGTGTCCAAGTAATACGCGAGGTTTCCTGACTCTGACTTTGAGTAAGGTGGCCAAGTAATGCGCGAATTCTTAGGAGTTTAAGAATTTTTATAAAGTGTCCATGTAATACGTGAGATTTCCTGACTCTGACTTTGAATAAGGTGGCCAAGTAATGCGCGAATTCTTAGGAGTATAAGAATTTTTATAAAGTGGCCAAGTAATACGCGAGATTTCCGTACTCTGACTTTAAGTAAGGTGGCCAAGTAATGCGCGAATTCTTAGGAGTATGAGAAATTTTACAAAGTGGCCAAGTAATACGCTAGCTTTCCTTTCTCTGACTTTCAGTAAGGTGGCCAAGTAATGCGCGAATTCTTAGGAGTTTAAGAATTTTTAAAAAGTGTCCATGTAATACGTGAGATTTCCTGACTCTGACTTTGAATAAGGTGGCCAAGTAATGCGCGAATTCTTAGGAGTTTAAGAAATTTTATAAAGTGTCCAAGTAAGGCGCGACGTTTCTGGACTCTGACTTTAAATAAGTTGGCCAAGTATCGCGCTCATTCTTAGGAGTATAAGAATTTTTCTAAAGTGGCCAAGTAAGGCGCGAGATTTCCGGACTTTGAATTTAAGAAGGGTGGCCAAGTAATGCGCGGGATACCCGTACTCTGACTTTAAGTAAGGTGGCCAAGTAATGCGCGAATTCGTAGGAGTATGATAATTTTTATAAAGTGGCCAAGTAATGCGCTAGTTCTTAGGAGTATAAGAATTTTTATAAAGTGTCCAAGTAAGGTGCGAGATTTCCGGACATTGACTTTAAGTAAGGTGGCCAAGTAATGCGCGAATTCTTAGGAGTATAAGAATTTTTATAAAGTGTCCAAGTAAGGTGCGAGATTTCCGGACTCTGACTTTAAGTAAGGTGGCCAAGTAATGCGCTAATTCTTAGGAGTATAAGAATTTTTCTAAAGTGGCCAAGTAATACTCGAGATTTCCGGACTCTGACTTTAAGTAAGGTGGCCAAGTAATGCGCGAATTCTTAGGAGTATGAAAATTTTTATAAATTGTCCAAGTAATACGCGAGATTTCCGGACTCTGACTTTAAATAAAGTGGCCAAGTAATGCGCTAATTCTTAAGAGTATTAGAATTTTAATAAAGTGTCCATGTAATACGTGAGATTTCCGGACTCTGACTTTAAGTAAGGTGGCCAAGAAATGCGCTAATTCTTAGGAGTATGCAAATTTTTATAAATTGTCCAAGTAATACGTGAGATTTCCGGACTCTGACTTTAAGTAAGGTGGCCAAGTAATGCGCGAATTCTTAGGAGTATGAGAATTTTAATAGTGGCCAAGTAATACGCAAGATTTCCGGACTCTGAATTTAAGTAAGGTGGCCAAGTAATGCGCTGAATCTTAGGAGTATGAGAATTTTAATAAAGTGGCCAAGTAATACGCGAGATTTCCGGACTCTGACTTTAAGTAAGGTGGCCAAGTAATGCGCTAATTCTAAGGAGTATGAGGATTTTTATAAAGTGTCCAAGTAATACGCGAGATTTCCGGACTCTGACTTTAAGTAAGGTGGCCAAGTAATGCGCTAATTCTTAAGAGTATTAGAATTTTAATAAAGTGTCCATGTAATACGTGAGATTTCCGGACTCTGAATTTAAGTAAGGTGGCCAAGTAATGCGCTGAATCTTAGGAGTATGAGAATTTTAATAAAGTGGCCAAGTAATACGCGAGATTTCCGGACTCTGACTTTAAGTAAGGTGGCCAAGTAATGCGCGAATTCTTAGGAGTATGAGAATTTTAATAGTGGCCAAGTAATACGCAAGATTTCCGGACTCTGAATTTAAGTAAGGTGGCCAAGTAATGCGCTGAATCTTAGGAGTATGAGAATTTTAATAAAGTGGCCAAGTAATACGCGAGATTTCCGGACTCTGACTTTAATTAAGGTGGCCAAGTAATGCGCTAATTCTAAGGAGTATGAGGATTTTTATAATGTGTCCAAGTAATACTCGAGATTTCCGGACTCTGACTTTAAATAAGGTGGCCAAGTAATGGGCGAATTCTTAGGAGTATAAGAATTTTTCTAAAGTGGCCAAGTAAGGCGCGAGATTTCCGGACTCTGACTTTAAATAAGGTGGCCAAGTAATGCGCTAATTCTTAGGTGTATGAGAATTTTAATAAAGTGGCCAAATAATACGCAAGATTTCCGGGCTCTGACTTTAAGTAAGGTGGCCAAGTAATGCGCGAGTTCTTAAAAGTATACGAATTTTTATAAAGTTGCCAAGTAATACGCGAGATATGCGTACTCTGACTTTAAGTAAGGTGGCCAAGTAATGCGCTAATGCTTAGGAGTATGATAATTTTTATAAAGTGACCAAGTAATGTGCCAGTTGTTAGCAGTATGCGAATTGGAATAAAGTGGCCAAGAAATACGCGAGATTTCCGGACTCTGACTTTAAATAAGGTGGCCAAGTAATGCGCGAATTCTAAGGAGTATGAGGATTTTTAAAAAGTGTCCAAGTAATACGCGAGGTTTCCTGACTCTGACTTTGAATAAGGTGGCCAAGTAATGCGCTAATTCTTAAGAGTATGAGAATTTTAATAAAGTGTCCATGTAATACGTGAGATTTCCGGACTCTGACTTTAAGTAAGGTGGCCAAGTAATGCGCATATTCTAAGGAGTATGAGGATTTTTATAAAGTGTCCAAGTAATACGCGAGATTTCCGGACTCTGACTTTGAGTAAGGTGGCCAAATAATGGGCGAATTCTTAGGAGTATAAGAATTTTTAAAAATTGTCCATGTAATACGTGAGATTTCCTGACTCTGACTTTGAATAAGGTGGCCAAGTAATGCGCGAATTCTTAGGAGTTTAAGAAATTTTATAAAGTGTCCAAGTAATACGCGAGGTTTCTGGACTCTGACTTTAAATAAGGTGGCCAAGTAATGCGCGAATTCTTAGGAGTATAAGAATTTTTATAAAGTTTCCAAGTAATACGCGAGGTTTCTGGACTCTGACTTTAAATAAGGTGGCCAAGTAATGCGCGAATTCTTAGGAGTATGAAAATTTTTATAAAGTCGCCAAGTAAGGCGCGAGATTTCCGGACTCTGACTTTAAATAAGGTGGCCAAGTAATGCGCTAATTCTTAAGACTATGAGAATTTTAATAAAGTGTCCATGTAATACGTGAGATTTCCGGACTCTGACTTTAAGTAAGGTGGCCAAGTAATGCGCTAATTCTTAGGAGTATGAAAATTTTTATAAATTTTCCAAGTAATACGTTGAGATTTCCGGACTCTGACTTTAAGAAGGGTGGCAAAGTAATGCGCGAATTCTTATGAGAATGAGAATTTTAATAGTGTCCAAGTAATACGCAAGATTTCCAGGACTCTGAATTTAAGTAAGGTGGCCAAATAATGCGCTGAATCTTAGGAGTATGAGAATTTTAATAAAGTGGCCAAGTAATACGCGAGATTTCCGGACTCTGACTTTAAGTAAGGTGGCCCAGTAATGCGCTAATTCTAAGGAGTATGAGGATTTTTTAAAAAGTGTCCAAGTAATACGCGAGGTTCCCTGACTCTGACTTTAAATAAGGTGTCCAAGTAATGCGCGAATTCTTGGGAGTATAAGAAATTATCTAAAGTGGCCAAGTAAAGCGCTAATTCTTAGGAGTATAAGAATTTTTCTAAAGTGGCCAAGTAATGCGCGGGATACCCGTACTCTGACTTTAAGTAAGGTGGCCAAGTAATGCGCGAATTCGTAGGAGTATAAGAATTTTTCTATAGTGGCCAAGTAAGGTGCGAGATTTCCGGACTCTGACTTTAAGTAAGGTGGCCAAGTATCGCGCTAATTCTTAGGAGTATAAGAATTTTTCTAAAGTGGCCAAGTAAGGCGCGAGATTTCCGGACTTTGAATTTAAGAAGGGTGGCCACGTAATGCGCGAGTTCTTAAACGTATAAGAATTTTTATAAAGTTGCCAAGTAATACGCGAGATACCCGTACTCTGACTTTAAGTAAGGTGGCCAAGTAATTCGCGAATTCTTAGGAGTATAAGAATTTTTCTATAGTGGCCAAGTAATGCGCGAGTTCTTAAAAGTATAAGAATTTTTATAAAGTTGCCAAGTAATACGCGAGATACCCGTACTCTGACTTTAAGTAAGGTGGCCAAGTAATGCGCTAATTCTTAGGAGTATAAGAATTTTTATAATGTGGCCTAGTAATGCGCGAGATTTCCGTACTCTGACTTTAAGTAAGGTGGCCAAGTAATGCGCTAATTCTTAGGAGTATAAGAATTTTTCTAAAGTGGCCAAGTAATACTCGAGATTTCCGGACTCTGACTTTAAATAAGGTGGCCAAGTAATGCGCGAGTTCTTAAGAGTATGAGAATTTTAATAAAGTCTCCATGTAATACGTGAGATTTCCGGACTCTGACTTTAAGTAAGGTGGCCAAGAAATGCGCTAATTCTTAGGAGTATGAAAATTTTTATAAATTGTCCAAGTAATACGCGAGATTTCCGGACTCTGACTTTAAGTAAGGTGGCCAAGTAATGCGCGAATTCTTAGGAGTATGAAAATTTTAATAAAGTGTCCATGTAATACGTGAGATTTCCGGACTCTGACTTTAAGTAAGGTGGCCAAGAAATGCGCTAATTCTTAGGAGTATGCAAATTTTTATAAATTGTCCAAGTAATACGTGAGATTTCCGGACTCTGACTTTAAGTAAGGTGGCCAAGTAATGCGCGAATTCTTAGGAGTATGAGAATTTTAATAGTGGCCAAGTAATACGCAAGATTTCCGGACTCTGAATTTAAGTAAGGTGGCCAAGTAATGCGCGAATTCTTAGGAGTATGAAAATTTTAATAAAGTGTCCATGTAATACGTGAGATTTCCGGACTCTGACTTTAAGTAAGGTGGCCAAGAAATGCGCTAATTCTTAGGAGTATGAAAATTTTTATAAATTGTCCAAGTAATACGCGAGATTTCCGGACTCTGACTTTAAATAAGGTGGCCAAGTAATGCGCTAATTCTTAAGAGTATGAGAATTTTAATAAAGTGTCCATGTAATACGTGAGATTTCCGGACTCTGACTTTAAGTAAGGTGGCCAAGAAATGCGCTAATTCTTAGGAGTATGCAAATTTTTATAAATTGTCCAAGTAATACGTGAGATTTCCGGACTCTGACTTTAAGTAAGGTGGCCAAGTAATGCGCGAATTCTTAGGAGTATGAGAATTTTAATAGTGGCCAAGTAATACGCAAGATTTCCGGACTCTGAATTTAAGTAAGGTGGCCAAGTAATGCGCGAATTCTTAGGAGTATGAGAATTTTAATAGTGGCCAAGTAATACACAAGATTTCCGGACTCTGACTTTAAATAAGGTGGCCAAGTAATGCGCTAATTCTTAAGAGTATTAGAATTTTAATAAAGTGTCCATGTAATACGTGAGATTCCGGACTCTGACTTTGAATAAGGTGGCCAAGAAATGCGCTAATTCTTAGGAGTATGCAAATTTTTATAAATTGTCCAAGTAATACGCGAGATTTCCGGACTCTTTCTTTAAGTAAGGTGGCCAAGTAATGCGCTTATTCTAAGGAGTATGAGGATTTTATAAAGTGTCCAAGTAATACGCGAGATTTCCGGACTCTGACTTTAAGTAAGGTGGCCAAGTAATGCGCATATTCTAAGGAGTATGAGGATTTTTATAAAGTGTCCAAGTAATACGCGAGATTTCCGGACTCTGACTTTAAATAAGGTGGCCAAGTAATGCGCGAATTCTTAGGAGTATAAGAATTTTTATAAAGTTTCCAAGTAATACGCGAGATATCCGTACTCTGACATTAAGTAAGGTGTCCAAGTAATGCGCGAATTCTTAGGAGTATGAGAATTTTTATAAAGTGTCCATGTAATACGTGAGATTTCCTGAATCTGACTTTGAATAAGGTGGCCAAGTAATGCGCGAATTCTTAGGAGTTTAAGAAATTTTATAAAGTGTCCAAGTAATACGCGAGGTTTCTGGACTCTGACTTTAAATAAGTTGGCCAAGTAATGCGCGAATTCTTAGGAGTATAAGAATTTTTATAAAGTTGCCAAGTAATGCGCGAGATATCCGTACTCTGACTTTAAGTAAGGTGTCCAAGTAATGCGCGAATTCTTAGGAGTATGAGAATTTTTACAAAGTGTCCAAGTAATACGCGAGGTTTCCTGACTCTGACTTTGAGTAAGGTGGCCAAGTAATGCGCTAATTCTTAGGAGTATGAAAATTTTTAAAAAGTGTCCAAGTAATACGTGAGATTTCCGGACTCTGACTTTAAGTAAGGTGGCCAAGTAATGCGCGAATTCTTAGGAGTATGAGAATTTTAATAAAGTGGCCAAGTAAGGCGCGAGATTTCCGGACTCTGACTTTAAGTAAGGTGGCCAATTAATGCGATAATTCTTAAGAGTATGAGAATTTTAATACAGTGTCCATGTAATACGTTAGATTTACGGAATCTTACTTTAAGTAAGTTGGCCAAGTAATGCGCTAATTCTTAGGAGTATGAAAATTTTTATAAATTGTCCAAGTAATACGCGAGATTTCCGGACTCTGACATTAAATAAGGTGGCCAAGTAATGGGCGAATTCTTAGTAGTATAAGAATTTTTCTAAAGTGGCCAAGTAAGGCGCGAGATTTCCGGACTCTGACTTTAAATAAGGTGGCCAAGTAATGCGCTAATTCTTAAGAGTATGAGATTTTTAATATAGTCTCCATGTATTCCGTTTTATTTCCGGACTCTGACTTTAAGTAAGGTGGTCAAGTAATGCGCTAATTCTTAGGAGTATGAAAATTTTTATAAATTGTCCAAGTAATACGTGAGATTTCCGGACTCTGACTTTAAGTAAGGTGGCCAAGTAATGCGCGAATTCTTAGGAGTATGAGAATTTTAATAGTGGCCAAGTAATACGCAAGATTTCCGGACTCTGAATTTAAGTAAGGTGGCCAAGTAATGCGCTGAATCTTACCCGTAGTTGAAGTGTAATCAAGTGGCCAAGTAATACGCGAGAGTTCCGGACTCTGACTTTAAGTAAGGTGGCCAAGTAATGCGCATATTCTAAGGAGTATGAGGATTTTTATAAAGTGTCCAAGTAATACGCGAGATTTCCGGACTCTGACTTTAAATAATGTGGCCAAGTAATGCGCGAATTCTTAGGAGTATGAAAATTTTTATAAATTGTCCAAGTAATACGCGTGATTTCCGGACTCTGACTTTAAGTAAGGTGGTCAAGTAATGCGCGAATTCTTAAGAGTATGAGAATTTTAATAAAGTGTCCATGTAATACGTGAGATTTCCGGACTCTGACTTTAAGTAAGGTGGCCAAGTAATGCGCATATTCTAAGGAGTATGAGGATTTTTATAAAGTGTCCAAGTAATACGCGAGGATTCTGGACTCTGACTTTAAATAAGGTGGCCAAATAATGGGCGAATTCTTAGGAGTATAAGAATTTTTATAAAGTGTCCAAGTAATACGCGAGGTTTCCTGACTCTGACTTTGAATAAGGTGGCCAACTAATGCGCGAGTTCTTAAAAGTATAAGAACTTTTATAAAGTGTCCAAGTAATACGCGAGGTTTCTGGACTCTGACTTTAAATAAGGTGGCCAAGTAATGCGCGAATTCTTAGGAGTATAAGAATTTTTTATAAAGTTGCCAAGTAATACGCGAGATATCCGTACTCTGACTTTAAGTAAGGTGTCCAAGTAATGCGCGAATTCTTAGGAGTATGAGAATTTTAAAAAAGTGTCCAAGTAATACGTGAGATTTCCTGACTCTGACTTTGAATAAGGTGGCCAAGTAATGCGCGAATTCTTAGGAGTTTAAGAAATTTTATAAAGTGTCCAATTAAATCTCGAGGTTTCTGGACTCTGACTTTAAATAAGGTGGCCAAGTAATGCGCGAATTCTTAGGAGTATGAAAATTTTTATAAAGTCGCCAAGTAAGGCGCGAGATTTCCGGACTCTGACTTTAAATAAGGTGGCCAAGTAATGCGCTAATTCTTAAGATTATGAGAATTTTAATAAAGTGTCCATGTAATACGTGAGATTTCCGGACTCTGACTTTAAGTAAGGTGGCCAAGTAATGCGCTAATTCTTAGGAGTATGAAAATTTTTATAAATTGTCCAAGTAATACGTGAGATTTCCGGACTCTGACTTTAAGTAAGGTGGCCAAGTAATGCGCGAATTCTTAGGAGTATGAGAATTTTAATAGTGGCCAAGTAATACGCAAGATTTCCGGACTCTGAATTTAGGTAAGGTGGCCAAATAATGCGCTGAATCTTAGGAGTATGAGAATTTTAATAAAGTGGCCAAGTAATACGCGAGATTTCCGGACTCTGACTTTAAGTAAGGTGGCCAAGTAATGCGCTAATTCTAAGGAGTATGAGGATTTTTAAAAAGTGTCCAAGTAATACGCCAGGTTTCCTGACTCTGACTTTGAATAAGGTGGCCAAGTAATGCGCGAATTCTTGGGAGTATAAGAAATTATCTAAAGTGGCCAAGTAAAGCGCTAATTCTTAGGAGTATAAGAATTTTTCTAAAGTGGCCAAGTAATGCGCGGGATACCCGTACTCTGACTTTAAGTAAGGTGGCCAAGTAATGGGCGAATTCTTAGGAATATAAGAATTTTTCTAAAGTGGCCAAGTAAGGCGCGAGATTTCCGGACTTTGACTTTAAGTAAGGTGGCCAAGTAATGCGCTAATTCTTAGGAGTATAAGAATTTTTCTAAAGTGGCCAAGTAAGGCGCGAGATTTCCGGACTTTGAATTTAAGAAGGGTGGCCACGTAATGCGCGAGTTCTTAAACGTATAAGAATTTTTATAAAGTTGCCAAGTAATACGCGAGATATCCGTACTCTGACTTTAAGTAAGGTGGCCAAGTAATGCGCGAATTCTTAGGAGTATAAGAATTTTTCTATAGTGGCCAAGTAATGCGCGAGTTCTTAAAAGTATAAGAATTTTTATAAAGTTGCCAAGTAATACGCGAGATATCCGTACTCTGACTTTAAGTAAGGTGGCCAAGTAATGCGCGAATTCTTAGGAGTATGATAATTTTTATAAAGTGGCCAAGTAATGCGCGAGGTTTCCGTACTCTGACTTTAAGTAAGGTGGCCAAGTAATGCGCTAATTCTTAGGAGTATAAGAATTTTTCTAAAGTGGCCAAGTAATACTCGAGATTTCCGGACTCTGACTTTAAATAAGGTGGCCAAGTAATGCGCCAATTCTTAGGAGTATGAGAATTTTAATAAAGTTTACAAGAAATACTCGAGATTTCTGGACTCTGACTTTAAGTAAGGTGGCCAAGAAATGCGCTAATTCTTAGGAGTATGAAAATTTTTATAAATTGTCCAAGTAATACGCCAGGTTTCCGGACTCTGACTTTGAATAAGGTGGCCAAGTAATGCGCGAATTCTTAGGAGTATGAAAATTTTAATAAAGTGTCCATGTAATACGTGAGATTTCCGGACTCTGACTTTAAGTAAGGTGGCCAAGAAATGCGCTAATTCTTAGGAGTATGCAAATTTTTATAAATTGTCCAAGTAATACGTGAGATTTCCGGACTCTGACTTTAAGTAAGGTGGCCAAGTAATGCGCGAATTCTTAGGAGTATGAGAATTTTAATAGTGGCCAAGTAATACGCAAGATTTCCGGACTCTGAATTTAAGTAAGGTGTCCAAGTAATGCGCGAATTCTTAGGAGTATGAGAATTTTTACAAAGTGTCCAAGTAATACGTGAGATTTCCGGACTCTGACTTTAAGTAAGGTGGCCAAGAAATGCGCTAATTCTTAGGAGTATGAAAATTTTTATAAATTGTCCAAGTAATACGTGAGATTTCCGGACTCTGACTTTAAGTAAGGTGGCCAAGTAATGCGCTAATTCTTAGGAGTATGAAAATTTTAATAAAGTGTCCATGTAATACGTGAGATTTCCGGACTCTGACTTTAAGTAAGGTGGCCAAGAAATGCGCTAATTCTTAGGAGTATGCAAATTTTTATAAATTGTCCAAGTAATACGTGAGATTTCCGGACTCTGACTTTAAGTAAGGTGGCCAAGTAATGCGCGAATTCTTAGGAGTATGAGAATTTTAATAGTGGCCAAGTAATACGCAAGATTTCCGGACTCTGAATTTAAGTAAGGTGGCCAAGTAATGCGCGAATTCTTAGGAGTATGAGAATTTTAATAGTGTCCAAGTAATACGTGAGATTTCCGGACTCTGACTTTAAATAAGGTGGCCAAGTAATGCGCTAATTCTTAAGAGTATGAGAATTTTAATAAAGTGTCCATGTAATACGTGAGATGTCCGGACTCTGACTTTAAGTAAGGTGGCCAAGAAATGCGCTAATTCTTAGGAGTATGCAAATTTTTTATAAATTGTCCAAGTAATACGCGAGATTTCCGGACTCTGACTTTAAGTAAGGTGGCCAAGTAATGCGCTAATTCTAAGGAGTATGAGGATTTTT
Organism: Diplolepis rosae; assembly: GCA_030998225.1. NCBI lineage: Eukaryota > Metazoa > Arthropoda > Insecta > Hymenoptera > Diplolepididae > Diplolepis > Diplolepis rosae. Next base: position 717,659 of record JAPYXD010000684.1, on the reverse strand, counting down.
ATAAAGTGTCCAAGTAATACACGAGATTTCCGGACTCTGACTTTAAGTAAGGTGGCCAAGTAATGCGCTAATTCTAAGGAGTATGAGGATTTTTAAAAAGTGTCCAAGTAATACGCGAGGTTTCCTGACTCTGACTTTAAATAAGGTGGCCAAGTAATGCGCGAATTCTTAGGAGTATAAGAATTTTTATAAAGTTGCCAAAGTAATACGCGAGATATCCGTACTCTGACATTAAGTAAGGTGTCCAAGTAATGCGCGAATTCTTAGGAGTATGAGAATTTTAATAAAGTGTAAAAGTAATACGCGAGATTTCCTGAATCTGAGTTTAAATAATGTTTCCAAGTAATGCGCTAATTCTTAGGAATATAATAATTTTTATAAAGTGTCCAAGTAATACGCGAGGTTTCTGGACTCTGACTTTAAATAAGTTGGCCAAGTAATGCGCGAATTCTTAGGAGTATAAGAATTTTTATAAAGTTGCCAAGTAATGCGCGAGATATCCGTACTCTGACTTTAAGTAAGGTGTCCAAGTAATGCGCGAATTCTTAGGAGTATGAGAATTTTTACAAAGTGTCCAAGTAATACGCGAGGTTTCCTGACTCTGACTTTGAGTAAGGTGGCCAAGTAATGCGCTAATTCTTAGGAGTATGAAAATTTTTATAAATTGTCCAAGTAATACGTGAGATTTCCGGACTCTGACTTTAAGTAAGGTGGCCAAGTAATGAGCGACTTCTTAGGAGTATGATAATTTTTTTTTTTATAAAGTGGCCAAGTAAAGCGCAAGATTTCCGGACTCTGACTTTAAGTAAGTTGGCCAAGTAATGCGCTAATTCTTAGCAGTATGCGAATTTGTAGAAAGTGGCCAAGTAATACGCGAGATATCCGTACTCTGACTTTAAGTAAGGTGGCCAAGTAATGCGCTAATTCTTAGGAGTATGAAAATTTTTATAAATTGTCCAAGTAATACGTGAGATTTCCGGACTCTGACTTTAAGTAAGGTGGCCAAGTAATGCGCTAATTCTTAGGAGTATGAAAATTTTTATAAATTGTCCAAGTAATACGTGAGATTTCCGGACTCTGACTTTAAGTAAGGTGGCCAAGTAATGCGCGAATTCTTAGGAGTATGAGAATTTTAATAGTGGCCAAGTAATACGCAAGATTTCCGGACTCTGAATTTAAGTAAGGTGGCCAAGTAATGCGCTGAATCTTAGGAGTATGAGAATTTTAATAAAGTGGCCAAGTAATACGCGAGATTTCCGGACTCTGACTTAAAGTCAGGTGGTCAAGTAATGCGCGAATTCTAAGGAGTATGAGAATTTTTATAAAGTGGCCAAGTAATACGCGAGATTTCCGGACTCTGACTTTAAGTAAGGTGGCCAAGTAATGCGCTGAATCTTAGGAGTATGAGAATTTTAATAAAGTGGCCAAGTAATATGCGAGATTTCCGGACTCTGACTTTAAATAAGGTGGCCAAGTAATGCGCGAATTCTTAGGAGTATAAGAATTTTTATAAAGTTTCCAAGTAATACGCGATATATCCGTACTCTGACTTTAAGTAAGGTGTCCAAGTAATGCGCGAATTCTTAGGAGTATGAGAATTTTTACAAAGTGTCCAAGTAATACGCGAGATTTCCGGACTCTGACTTTAAGTAAGGTGGCCAAGTAATGCGCTGAATCTTAGGAGTATGAAAATTTTTATAAATTGTCCAAGTAATACGTGAGATTTCCGGACTCTGACTTTAAGTAAGGTGGCCAAGTAATGGGGGAATTCTTAGGAGTATGAGAATTTTAATAGTGGGCAAGTAATACGCAAGCTTTCCGGACTCTGAATTTAAGTAAGGTGGCCAAGTAATGAGCTGAATCTTAGGAGTATGATAATTTTTATAAAGTGGCCAAGTAATGCGCTGAATCTTAGCGGTATGAGAATTTTAATAAAGTGGCCAAGTAATACGCGTGATTTCCGGACTCTGAATTTAAGTAAGGTGGCCAAGTAATGAGCTGAATCTTAGGAGTATGAGAATTTTAATAAAGTGGCCAAGTAATACGCGAGATTTCCGGACTCTGACTTTAAGTAAGGTGGCCAAGTAATGCGCTAATTCTAAGGAGTATGAGGATTTTTATAATGTGTCCAAGTAATACACGAGATTTCCGGACTCTGACTTTAAGTAAGGTGGCCAAGTAATGCGCTAATTCTAAGGAGTATGAGGATTTTTATAACTTGTCCAAGTAATACGCGAGATTTCCGGACTCTGACTTTAAATAAGGTGGCCAAGTAATGGGCGAATTCTTAGGAGGATATGAATTTTTATAAAGTGGCCAAGTAAGGCGCGAGATTTCAGGACTCTGACTTTAAGTAAGGTGGCCAAGTAATGCGCTAATTCTTAAGAGTATGAGAATTTTAATAAAGTGTCCATGTAATACGCGAGATTTCCGGACTCTGACTTTAAATAAGGTGGCCAAATAATGGGCGAATTCTTAGGAGTATAAGAATTTTTATAAAGTTGCCGAGTAATGCGCGAGATATCCGTACTCTGACTTTAAGTAAGGTGTCCAAGTAATGCGCGAATTCTTAGGAGTATGAGAATTTTTACAAAGTGTCCAAGTAATACGCGAGGTTTTCCTGACTCTGACTTTGAGTAAGGTGGCCAAGTAATGCGCGAATTCTTAGGAGTTTAAGAATTTTTAAAAAGTGTCCATGTAATACGTGAGATTTCCTGACTCTGACTTTGAATAAGGTGGCCAAGTAATGCGCGAATTCTTAGGAGTATAAGAATTTTTATAAAGTTTCCAAGTAATACGCGAGGTTTCTGGACTCTGACTTTAAATAAGGTGGCCAAGTAATGCGCGAATTCTTAAGAGTATGAGAATTTTAATAAAGTGTCCATGTAATACGTGAGATTTCCGGACTCTGACTTTAAGTAAGGTGGCCAAGTAATGCGCTAATTCTTAGGAGTATGAAAATTTTTATAAATTGTCCAAGTAATACGTGAGATTTCCGGACTCTGACTTTAAGTAAGGTGGCCAAGTAATGCGCGAATTCTTAGGAGTATGAGAATTTTAATAGTGGCCAAGTAATACGCAAGATTTCCGGACTCTGAATTTAAGTAAGGTGGCCAAGTAATGCGCTGAATCTTAGGAGTATGAGAATTTTAATAAAGTGGCCAAGTAATACGCGAGATTTCCGGACTCTGACTTTAAGTAAGGTGGCCAAGTAATGCGCTAATTCTAAGGAGTATGAGGATTTTTAAAAAGTGTCCAAGTAATACGCGAGGTTTCCTGACTCTGACTTTGAATAAGGTGGCCAAGTAATGCGCGAATTCTTAGGAGTTTAAGAAATTTTATAAAGTGTCCAAGTAATACGCGAGGTTTCTGGACTCTGACTTTAAATAATGTGGCCAAGTAATGCGCGAATTCTTAGGAGTATGAAAATTTTTATAAATTGTCCAAGTAATACGCGAGATTTCCGGACTCTGAATTTAAGTAAGGTGGCCAAGTAATGCGCGAATTCTTAGGAGTATGAAAATTTTAATAAAGTGTCCAAGTAATACGCGAGATTTCCGGACTCTGACTTTAAATAAGGTGGCCAAGTAATGGGCGAATTCTTAGGAATATAAGAATTTTTCTAAAGTGGCCAAGTAAGGCGCGAGATTTCCGGACTCTGACTTTAAATAAGGTGGCCAAGTAATGCACTAATTCTTAGGAGTATGAAAATTTTAATAAAGTGTCCATGTAATACGTGAGATTTCCGGACTCTGACTTTAAGTAAGGTGGCCAAGAAATGCGCTAATTCTTAGGAGTATGCAAATTTTTATAAATTGTCCAAGTAATACGTGAGATTTCCGGACTCTGACTTTAAGTAAGGTGGCCAAGTAATGCGCGAATTCTTAGGAGTATGAGAATTTTAATAGTGGGCAAGTAATACACAAGATTTCCGGACTCTGAATTTAAGTAAGGTATCCAAGTAATGAGATGAATCTTAGGAGTATGAGAATTTTAATAATGTGGCCAAGTAATACGCGAGATTTCCGGACTCTGACTTTAAGTAAGGTGGCCAAGTAATGCGCTAATTCTAAGGAGTATGAGGATTTTTATAATGTGTCCAATTAATACACGAGATTTCCGGACTCTGACTTTAAGTAAGGTGGCCAAGTAATGCGCTAATTCTTAAGAGTATGAAAATTTTTATAAATTGTCCAAGTAATACGCGAGATTTCCGGACTCTGACTTTAAATAAGGTGGCCAAGTAATGGGCGAATTCTTAGGAGTATAAGAATTTTTCTAAAGTGGCCAAGTCAGGCGCGAGATTTCCGGACTCTGACTTTAAATAAGGTGGCCAAGTAATGCGCTAATTCTTAAGAGTATGAGAATTTTAATAAAGTGTCCATGTAATACGTGAGATTTCCGGACTCTGACTTTAAATAAGGTGGCCAAATAATGGGCGAATTCTTAGGAGTATAAGAGTTTTTATAAAGTTGCCAAGTAATACGCGAGATATCCGTACTCTGACTTTAAGTAAGGTGTCCAAGTAATGCGCGAATTCTTAGGAGTATGAAAATTTTTACAAAGTGTCCAAGTAATACGCGAGGTTTCCTGACTCTGACTTTGAGTAAGGTGGCCAAGTAATGCGCGAATTCTTAGGAGTTTAAGATTTTTTATTTAGTGTACGTGTAATAGGTGATATTTCCTGACTCTGACTTTGATTAAGGTGGCCAAGTAATGCGCGATTTCTTAGGAGTTTTAGAAATTTTATAAAGTGTCCAAGTAATACGCGAGGTTTCTGGACTCTGACTTTAAATAAGGTGGCCAAGTAATGCGCGAATTCTTAGGAGTATGCAAATTTTTATAAAGTGGCCAAGTAAGGCGCGAGATTTCCGGACTCTGACTTTAAATAAGGTGGCCAAGTAATGCGCTAATTCTTAAGAGTATGAGAATTTTAATAAAGTGTCCAAGTAATATGCGAGATATCCGTACTCTGACTTTAAGTAAGGTGGCCAAGTAATGCGCTAATGCTTAGGAGTATGAAAATTTTTATAAATTGTCCAAGTAATACGCGAGATTTCCGGACTCTGACTTTAAATAAGGTGGCCAAGTAATGGGCGAATTCTTAGTAGTATAAGAATTTTTCTAAAGTGGCCAAGTAAGGCGCGAGATTTCCGGACTCTGACTTTGAATAAGGTTGCCAAGTAATGCGCTAATTCTTAAGAGTATGAGAATTTTAATAAAGTGTCCATGTAACACGTGTGATTTCCGGACTCTGACTTTAACTAAGGTGGCCAAGTAATGCGCGAATTCTTAGGAGTATGCAAATTTTTATAAAGTGGCCAAGTAAGGCGCGAGATTTCCGGACTCTGACTTTAAATAAGGTGGCCAAGTAATGCGCGAATTCTTAGGAGTATGAGAATTTTAATAAAGTGTCCATGTAATACGCGAGATATCCGTACTCTGACTTTAAGTAAGGTGGCCAAGTAATGCGCTAATGCTTAGGAGTATGAAAATTTTAATAATGTGGCCAAGTAATACGCGAGATTTCCGGACTCTGACTTAAAGTCAGGTGGTCAAGTAATGCGCTAATTCTAAGGAGTATGAGGATTTTTATAATGTGTCCAATTAATACACGAGATTTCCGGACTCTGACTTTAAGTAAGGTGGCCAAGTAATGCGCTGAATCTTAGCGGTATGAGAATTTTAATAATGTGGCCAAGTAATACGCAAGATTTCCGGACTCTGAATTTAAGTAAGGTGGCCAAGTAATGCGCTGAATCTTAGGAGTATGTGAATTTTAATAAAGTGGCCAAGTAATACGCGAGATTTCCGGACTCTGACTTTAAGTAAGGTGGCCAAGTAATGCGCTAATTCTAAGGAGTATGAGGATTTTTATAATGTGTCCAAGTAATACACGAGATTTCCGGACTCTGACTTTAAGTAAGGTGGCCAAGTAATGCACTAATTCTAAGGAGTATGAGGATTTTTATAAAGTGTCCAAGTAATACGCGAGATATCCGGAATCTGACTTTAAATAAGGTGGCCAAGTAATGGGCGAATTCTTAGGAGTATAAGAATTTTTCTAAAGTGGCCAAGTAAGGCGCGAGATTTCCGGACTCTGACTTTAAATAAGGTGGCCAAGTAATGCGCTAATTCTTAAGAGTATGAGAATTTTAATAAAGTGTCCATGTAATACGTGAGATTTCCGGACTCTGACTTCAAATAAGGTGGCCAAATAATGGGCGAATTCTTAGGAGTATAAGAATTTTTATAAAGTTGCCGAGTAATGCGCGAGATATCCGTACTCTGACTTTAAGTAAGGTGTCCAAGTAATGCGCGAATTCTTAGGAGTATGAGAATTTTTACAAAGTGTCCAAGTAATACGCGAGGTTTCCTGACTCTGACTTTGAGTAAGGTGGCCAAGTAATGCGCGAATTCTTAGGAGTTTAAGAATTTTTAAAAATTGTCCATGTAATACGTGAGATTTCCTGACTCTGACTTTGAATAAGGTGGCCAAGTAATGCGCGAATTCTTAGGAGTTTAAGAAATTTTATAAAGTGTCCAAGTAATACGCGAGGTTTCTGGACTCTGACTTTAAATAAGGTGGCCAAGTAATGCGCGAATTCTTAAGAGTATGAGAATTTTAATAAAGTGTCCATGTAATACGTGAGATTTCCGGACTCTGACTTTAAGTAAGGTGGCCAAGTAATGCGCTAATTCTTAGGAGTATGAAAATTTTTATAAATTGTCCAAGTAATACGTGAGATTTCCGGACTCTGACTTTAAGTAAGGTGGCCAAGTAATGCGCGAATTCTTAGGAGTATGAGAATTTTAATAGTGGCCAAGTAATACGCAAGATTTCCGGACTCTGAATTTAAGTAAGGTGTCCAAGTAATGCGCTGAATCTTAGGAGTATGAGAATTTTAATAAAGTGGCCAAGTAATACGCGAGATTTCCGGACTCTGACTTTAAGTAAGGTGGCCAAGTAATGCGCTAATTCTAAGGAGTATGAGGATTTTTAAAAAGTGTCCAAGTAATACGCCAGGTTTCCTGACTCTGACTTTGAATAAGGTGGCCAAGTAATGCGCGAATTCTTAGGAGTTTAAGAAATTTTATAAAGTGTCCAAGTAATACGCGAGGTTTCTGGACTCTGACTTTAAATAATGTGGCCAAGTAATGCGCGAATTCTTAGGAGTATGAAAATTTTTATAAATTGTCCAAGTAATACGCGAGATTTCCGGACTCTGAATTTAAGTAAGGTGGCCAAGTAATGCGCGAATTCTTAGGAGTATGAAAATTTTAATAAAGTGTCCATGTAATACGTGAGATTTCCGGACTCTGACTTTAAATAAGGTGGCCAAGTAATGGGCGAATTCTTAGGAATATAAGAATTTTTCTAAAGTGGCCAAGTAAGGCGCGAGATTTCCGGACTCTGACTTTAAATAAGGTGGCCAAGTAATGCGCTAATTCTTAAGAGTATTAGAATTTTAATAAAGTGTCCATGTAATACGTGAGATTTCCGGACTCTGACTTTAAGTAAGGTGGCCAAGAAATGCGCTAATTCTTAGGAGTATGCAAATTTTTATAAATTGTCCAAGTAATACGTGAGATTTCCGGACTCTGACTTTAAGTAAGGTGGCCAAGTAATGCGCGAATTCTTAGGAGTATGAGAATTTTAATAGTGGCCAAGTAATACTCAAGATTTCCGGACTCTGAATTTAAGTAAGGTGGCCAAGTAATGCGCTGAATCTTAGGAGTATGAGAATTTTAATAAAGTGGCCAAGTAATACGCGAGATTTCCGGACTCTGACTTTAAGTAAGGTGGACATGTAATGCGCTAATTCTAAGGTGTATGAGGATTTTTATAAAGTGTCCAAGTAATACACGAGATTTCCGAACTCTGACTTTAAGTAAGGTGGCCAAGTAATGCGCTAATTCTAAGGAGTATGAAAATTTTTATAAATTGTCCAAGTAATACTCGAGATTTCCGGACTCTGACTTTAAATAAGGTGGCCAAGTAATGGGCGAATTCTTAGGAGTATAAGAATTTTTCTAAAGTGGCCAAGTAAGGCGCGAGATTTCCGGACTCTGACTTTAAATAAGGTGGCCAAGTAATGCGCTAATTCTTAAGAGTATTAGAATTTTAATAAAGTGTCCATGTAATACGTGAGATTTCCGGACTCTGACTTTAAATAAGGTGGCCAAATAATGGGCGAATTCTTAGGAGTATAAGAATTTTTATAAAGTTGCCAATTAATGCGCGAGATTTCCGTACTCTGACTTTAAGTAAGGTGTCCAAGTAATGCGCGAATTCTTAGGAGTATGAAAATTTTTACAAAGTGTCCAAGTAATACGCGAGGTATCCTGACTCTGACTTTGAGTAAGGTGGCCAAGTAATGCGCGAATTCTTAGTAGTATAAGAATTTTTCTAAAGTGGCCAAGTAAGGCGCGAGATTTCCGGACTCTGACTTTGAATAAGGTTGCCAAGTAATGCGCTAATTCTTAAGAGTATGAGAATTTTAATAAAGTGTCCATGTAATACGTGTGATTTCCGGACTCTGACTTTAAGCAAGGTGGCCAAGTAATGCGCGAATTCTTAGGAGTATGAAAATTTTTATAAAGTGGCCAAGTAAGGCGCGAGATTTCCGGACTCTGACTTTAAATAAGGTGGCCAAGTAATGCGCTAATTCTTAAGAGTATGAGAATTTTAATAAAGTGTCCATGTAATACGCGAGATATCCGTACTCTGACTTTAAGTAAGGTGGCCAAGTAATGCGCTAATTCTTAGGAGTATGAAAATTTTAATAATGTGGCCAAGTAATACGCGAGATTTCCGGACTCTGACTTAAAGTCAGGTGGTCAAGTAATGCGCTAATTCTAAGGAGTATGAGGATTTTTATAATGTGTCCAAGTAATACACGAGATTTCCGGACTCTGACTTTAAGTAAGGTGGCCAAGTAATGCGCATATTCTAAGGAGTATGAGGATTTTTATAAAGTGTCCAAGTAATACGTGAGATTTCCGGACTCTGACTTTAAATACGGTGGCCAAGTGAAGAGCGAATTCTTAGGAGTATAAGAATTTTTATAAAGTTGCCAAGTAATACGCGAGATATCCGTACTCTGACTTTAAGTAAGGTGGCCAAGTAATGCGCGAATTCTTAGGAGTATAAGAATTTTTCTATAGTGGCCAAGTAATGCGCGAGTTCTTAAAAGTATAAGAATTTTTATAAAGTTGCCAAGTAATACGCGAGATATCCGTACTCTGACTTTAAGTAAGGTGGCCAAGTATCGCGCTAATTCTTAGGAGTATAAGAATTTTTCTAAAGTGGCCAAGTAAGGCGCGAGATTTCCGGACTTTGAATTTAAGAAGGGTGGCCACGTAATGCGCGAGTTCTTAAACGTATAAGAATTTTTATAAAGTTGCCAAGTAATACGCGAGATACCCGTACTCTGACTTTAAGTAAGGTGGCCAAGTAATGCGCGAATTCTTAGGAGTATAAGAATTTTTCTATAGTGGCCAAGTAATGCGCGAGTTCTTAAAAGTATAAGAATTTTTATAAAGTTGCCAAGTAATACGCGAGATATCCGTACTCTGACTTTAAGTAAGGTGTCCAAGTAATGCGCGAATTCTTAGGAGTATGATAATTTTTATAAAGTTGCCAAGTAATGCGCGAGATTTCCGTAGTCTGACTTTAAGTAAGGTGGCCAAGTAATGCGCTAATTCTTAGGAGTATAAGAATTTTTCTAAAGTGGCCAAGTAATACTCGAGATTTCCGGACTCTGACTTTAAATAAGGTGGCCAAGTAATGCGCTAATTCTTAAGAGTATGAGAATTTTAATAAAGTGTCCATGTAATACGTGAGATTTCCGGACTCTGACTTTAAGTAAGGTGGCCAAGAAATGCGCTAATTATTAGGAGTATGAAAATTTTAATAAAATGTCCAAGTAATACTAGAGATTTCCGTACTCTGACTTTTAATAAGGTGGCCAAGTAATGCGCGAATTCTTAGGAGTATGAAAATTTTAATAAAGTGTCCATGTAATACGTGAGATTTCCGGACTCTGACTTTAAGTAAGGTGGCCAAGAAATGCGCTAATTCTTAGGAGTATGCAAATTTTTATAAATTGTCCAAGTAATACGTGAGATTTCCGGACTCTGACTTTAAGTAAGGTGGCCAAGTAATGCGCGAATTCTTAGGAGTATGAGAATTTTAATAGTGGCCAAGTAATACGCAAGATTTCCGGACTCTGAATTTAAGTAAGGTGGCCAAGTAATGCGCGAATTCTTAGGAGTATGAAAATTTTAATAAAGTGTCCATGTAATACGTGAGATTTCCGGACTCTGACTTTAAGTAAGGTGGCCAAGAAATGCGCTAATTCTTAGGAGTATGAAAATTTTTATAAAGTGTCCAAGTAATACGCGAGATTTCCGGACTCTGACTTTAAGTAAGGTGGCCAAGTAATGCGCGAATTCTTAGGAGTATGAAAATTTTAATAAAGTGTCCATGTAATACGTGAGATTTCCGGACTCTGACTTTAAGTAAGGTGGCCAAGAAATGCGCTAATTCTTAGGAGTATGCAAATTTTTATAAATTGTCCAAGTAATACGTGAGATTTCCGGACTCTGACTTTAAGTAAGGTGGCCAAGTAATGCGCGAATTCTTAGGAGTATGAGAATTTTAATAGTGGCCAAGTAATACGCAAGATTTCCGGACTCTGAATTTAAGTAAGGTGTCCAAGTAATGCGCGAATTCTTAGGAGTATGAGAATTTTAATAGTGGCCAAGTAATACGCAAGATTTCCGGACTCTGACTTTAAATAAGGTGGCCAAGTAATGCGCTAATTCTTAAGAGTATGAGAATTTTAATAAAGTCTCCATGTAATACGTGAGATGTCCGGACTCTGACTTTAAGTAAGGTGGCCAAGAAATGCGCTAATTCTTAGGAGTATGAAAATTTTTATAAATTGTCCAAGTAATACGCGAGATTTCCGGACTCTGACTTTAAGTAAGGTGGCCAAGTAATGCGCTAATTCTAAGGAGTATGAGGATTTTTATAAAGTGTCCAAGTAATACACGAGATTTCCGAACTCTGACTTTAAGTAAGGTGGCCAAGTAATGCGCTAATTCTAAGGAGTATGAGGATTTTTAAAAAGTGTCCAAGTAATACGCGAGGTTTCCTGACTCTGACTTTAAATAAGGTGGCCAAGTAATGCGCGAATTCTTAGGAGTATAAGAATTTTTATAAAGTTGCCGAGTAATACGCGAGATATCCGTACTCTGACATTAAGTAAGGTGTCCAAGTAATGCGCGAATTCTTAGGAGTATGAGAATTTTTATAAAGTGTCCATGTAATACGTGAGATTTCCTGAATCTGACTTTGAATAAGGTGGCCAAGTAATGCGCGAATTCTTAGGAGTTTAAGAAATTTTATAAAGTGTCCAAGTAATACGCGAGGTTTCTGGACTCTAACTTTAAATAAGGTGGCCAAGTAATGGGCGAATTCTTAGGAGTATAAGAATTTTTATAAAGTTGCCAAGTAATGCGCGAGATATCCGTACTCTGACTTTAAGTAAGGTGTCCAAGTAATGCGCGAATTCTTAGGAGTATGAGAATTTTTACAAAGTGTCCAAGTAATACGCGAGGTTTCCTGACTCTGACTTTGAGTAAGGTGGCCAAGTAATGCGCTAATTCTTAGGAGTATGAAAATTTTTATAAATTGTCCAAGTAATACGTGAGATTTCCGGACTCTGACTTTAAGTAAGGTGGCCAAGTAATGCGCGAATTCTTAGGAGTATGAAAATTTTTATAAAGTCGCCAAGTAAGGCGCGAGATTTCCGGACTCTGACTTTAAATAAGGTGGCCAAGTAATGCGCTAATTCTTAAGAGTATGAGAATTTTAATAAAGTGTCCATGTAATACGCGAGATATCCGTATTCTGACTTTAAGTAAGGTGGCCAAGTAATGCGCTAATTCTTAGGAGTATGAAAATTTTTATAAATTGTCCAAGTAATACGTGAGATTTCCGGACTCTGACTTTAAGTAAGGTGGCCAAGTAATGCGCTAATTCTTAGGAGTATGAAAATTTTTATAAATTGTCCAAGTAATACGTGAGATTTCCGGACTCTGACTTTAAGTAAGGTGGCCAAGTAATGCGCGAATTCTTAGGAGTATGAGAATTTTAATAGTGGCCAAGTAATACGCAAGATTTCCGGACTCTGAATTTAAGTAAGGTGGCCAAGTAATGCGCTGAATCTTAGGAGTATGAGAATTTTAATAATGTGGCCAAGTAATACGCGAGATTTCCGAACTCTGACTTAAAGTCAGGTGGTCAAGTAATGCGCTAATTCTAAGGAGTATGAGGATTTTTATAATGTGTCCAATTAATACACGAGATTTCCGGACTCTGACTTTAAGTAAGGTGGCCAAGTAATGCGCTGAATCTTAGCGGTATGAGAATTTTAATAATGTGGCCAAGTAATACGCAAGATGTCCGGACTCTGAATTTAAGTAAGGTGGCCAAGTAATGCGCTGAATCTTAGGAGTATGAGAATTTTAATAAAGTGGCCAAGTAATACGCGAGATTTCCGGACTCTGACTTTAAGTAAGGTGGCCAAGTAATGCGCTAATTCTAAGGAGTATGAGGATTTTTATAATGTGTCCAAGTAATACACGAGATTTCCGGACTCTGACTTTAAGTAAGGTGGCCAAGTAATGCGCTAATTCTAAGGAGTATGAGGATTTTTAAAACGTGTCCAAGTAATACGCGAGATTTCCGGACTCTGACTTTAAATAAGGTGGCCAAGTAATGCGCGAATTCTTAGGAGTATAAGAATTTTTATAAAGTGTCCAAGTAATGCGCGAGATTTCAGGACTCTGACTTTAAATAAGGTGGCCAAGAAATGCGCTAATTCTTACGAGTATGAGAATTTTAATAAAGTGTCCATGTAATACGTGAGATTTCCGGACTCTTACTTTAAATAAGGTGGCCAAATAATGGGCGAATTCTTAGGAGTATAAGAAATTTTATAAAGTTGCCAAGTAATACCCGAGATATCCGTACTCTGACTTTAAGTAAGGTGGCCAAGTCATGAGCGAATTCTTATGAGTATGAGAATTTTTACAAAGTGTCCAAGTAATACGCGAGGTTTCCTGACTCTGACTTTGTGTAAGGTGGCCAAGTAATGCGCGAATTCTTAGGAGTTTAAGAATTTTTAAAAAGTGTCCATGTAATACGTGAGATTTCCTGACTCTGACTTTGAATAAGGTGGCCAAGTAATGCGCGAATTCTTAGGAGTTTAAGAAATTTTATAAAGTGTCCAAGTAATACGCGAGGTTTCTGGACTCTGACTTTAAATAAGGTGGCCAAGTAATGCGCTAATTCTTAAGAGTATGAGAATTTTAATAAAGTGTCCATGTAATACGTGAGATTTCCGGACTCTGACTTTAAGTAAGGTGGCCAAGTAATGCGCTAATTCTTAGGAGTATGAAAATTTTTATAAATTGTCCAAGTAATACGTGAGATTTCCGGACTCTGACTTTAAGTAAGGTGGCCAAGTAATGCGCGAATTCTTAGGAGTATGAGAATTTTAATAGTGGCCAAGTAATACGCAAGATTTCCGGACTCTGAATTTAAGTAAGGTGGCCAAGTAATGCGCTGAATCTTAGGAGTATGAGAATTTTAATAAAGTGGCCAAGTAATACGCGAGATTTCCGGACTCTGACTTTAAGTAAGGTGGCCAAGTAATGCGCTAATTCTAAGGAGTATGAGGATTTTTAAAAAGTGTCCAAGTAATACGCGAGGTTTCCTGACTCTGACTTTGAATAAGGTGGCCAAGTAATGCGCGAATTCTTAGGAGTTTAAGAAATTTTATAAAGTGTCCAAGTAATACGCGAGGTTTCTGGACTCTGACTTTAAATAATGTGGCCAAGTAATGCGCGAATTCTTAGGAGTATGAAAATTTTTATAAATTGTCCAAGTAATACGCGAGATTTCCGGACTCTGACTTTAAGTAAGGTGGCCAAGTAATGCGCGAATTCTTAGGAGTATGAGAATTTTAATAAAGTGTCCAAGTAATACGCGAGATTTCCGGACTCTGACTTTAAATAAGGTGGCCAAGTAATGGGCGAATTCTTAGGAATATAAGAATTTTTCTAAAGTGGCCAAGTAAGGCGCGAGATTTCCGGACTCTGACTTTAAATAAGGTGGCCAAGTAATGCGCTAATTCTTAAGAGTATTAGAATTTTAATAAAGTGTCCAAGTAATACGCGAGGTTTCCTGACTCTGACTTCAAATAAGGTGGCCAAATAATGGGCGAATTCTTAGGAGTATAAGAATTTTTATAAAGTTGCCGAGTAATGCGCGAGATATCCGTACTCTGACTTTAAGTAAGGTGTCCAAGTAATGCGCGAATTCTTAGGAGTATGAGAATTTTTACAAAGTGTCCAAGTAATACGCGAGGTTTCCTGACTCTGACTTTGAGTAAGGTGGCCAAGTAATGCGCTAATTCTTAGGAGTATGAGGATTTTTATAAAGTGTCCAAGTAATACACGAGATTTCCGGACTCTGACTTTAAGTAAGGTGGCCAAGTAATGCGCTAATTCTAAGGAGTATGATAATTTTTAAAAATTGTCCAAGTAATACGTGAGATTTCCTGACTCTGACTTTGAATAAGGTGGCCAAGTAATGCGCGAAATCATAGGAGTTTAAGAAATTTTATAAAGTGTCCAATTAATACGCGAGCTTTCAGGACTCTGAATTTAAGAAAGGTGGCCAAGAAATGCGATGAATCTTAGGAGTATGAGAATTTTAATAAAGTGGCCAAGTAATACGCGAGATTTCCGGACTCTGACTTTAAGTAAGGAGGCCAAGTAATGCGCTAATTCTAAGGAGTATGAGGATTTTTATAATGTGTCCAAGTAATACACGAGATTTCCGGACTCTGACTTTAAGTAAGGTGGCCAAGTAATGCGCTAATTCTTAGGAGTATGAAAATTTTTAAAAATTGTCCATGTAATACGTGAGATTTCCTGACTCTGACTTTGAATAAGGTGGCCAAGTAATGCGCGAATTCTTAGGAGTTTAAGAAATTTTATAAAGTGTCCAAGTAATACGCGAGGTTTCTGGACTCTGACTTTAAATAAGGTGGCCAAGTAATGCGCGAATTCTTAGGAGTATGAAAATTTTTATAAAGTCGCCAAGTAAGGCGCGAGATTTCCGGACTCTGACTTTAAATAAGGTGGCCAAGTAATGCGCTAATTCTTAAGATTATGAGAATTTTAATAAAGTGTCCATGTAATACGCGAGATATCCGTACTCTGACTTTAAGTAAGGTGGCCAAGTAATGCGCTAATTCTTAGGAGTATGAAAATTTTTATAAATTGTCCAAGTAATACGCGAGATTTCCGGACTCTGACTTTAAATAAGGTGGCCAAGTAATGGGCGAATTCTTAGTAGTATAAGAATTTTTCTAAAGTGGCCAAGTAAGGCGCGAGATTTCCGGACTCTGACTTTGAATAAGGTTGCCAAGTAATGCGCTAATTCTTAAGAGTATGAGAATTTTAATAAAGTGTCCATGTAACACGTGTGATTTCCGGACTCTGACTTTAACTAAGGTGGCCAAGTAATGCGCGAATTCTTAGGAGTATGAAAATTTTTATAAAGTCGCCAAGTAAGGCGCGAGATTTCCGGACTCTGACTTTAAATAAGGTGGCCAAGTAATGCGCTAATTCTTAAGATTATGAGAATTTTAATAAAGTGTCCATGTAATACGTGAGATTTCCGGACTCTGACTTTAAGTAAGGTGGCCAAGTAATGCGCTAATTCTTAGGAGTATGAAAATTTTAATAATGTGGCCAAGTAATACGCAAGCTTTCCGGACTCTGAATTTAAGTAAGGTGGCCAAGTAATGCGCTGAATCTTAGGAGTATGAGAATTTTAATAAAGTGGCCAAGTAATACGCGAGATTTCCGGACTCTGACTTTAAGTAAGGTGGCCAAGTAATGCGCTGAATCTTAGGAGTATGAGAATTTTAATAAAGTGGCCAAGTAATACGCAAGATTTCCGGACTCTGAATTTAAGTAAGGTGGCCAAGTAATGCGCTGAATCTTAGGAGTATGAGAATTTTAATAAAGTGGCCAAGTAATACGCGAGATTTCCGGACTCTGACTTTAAGTAAGGTGGCCAAGTAATGCGCGAATTCTTAGGAGTATGAAAATTTTAATAAAGTGTCCATGTAATACGCGAGGTTTCTGGACTCTGAATTTAAGTAAGGTGGCCAAGTAATGCGCTGAATCTTAGGAGTATGAGAATTTTAATAAAGTGGCCAAGTAATACGCGAGATTTCCGGACTCTGACTTTAAATAAGGTGGCCAAGTAATGCGCTAATTCTTAAGAGTATTAGAATTTTAATAAAGTGTCCATGTAATACGTGAGATTTCCGGACTCTGACTTTAAGTAAGGTGGCCAAGTAATGCGCTAATTCTTAGGAGTATGAAAATTTTTATAAATTGGCCAAGTAATACGCAAGATTTCCGGACTCTGAATTTAAGTAAGGTGGCCAAGTAATGCGCTGAATCTTAGGAGTATGAGAATTTTAATAAAGTGGCCAAGTAATACGCGAGATTTCCGGACTCTGACTTTAAGTAAGGTGGCCAAGTAATGCGCTGAATCTTAGGAGTATGAGAATTTTAATAAAGTGGCCAAGTAATATGCGAGATTTCCGGACTCTGACTTTAAATAAGGTGGCCAAGTAATGCGCGAATTCTTAGGAGTATAAGAATTTTTATAAAGTTTCCAAGTAATACGTGTGATTTCCGGACTCTGACTTTAAGTAAGGTGGCCAAGTAATGCGCGAATTCTTAGGAGTATGAAAATTTTTATAAAGTGGCCAAGTAAGGCGCGAGATTTCCGGACTCTGACTTTAAATAAGGTGGCCAAGTAATGCGCTAATTCTTAAGAGTATTAGAATTTTAATAAAGTGTCCATGTAATACGCGAGATATCCGTACTCTGACTTTAAGTATGGTGGCCAAGTAATGCGCTAATTCTAAGGAGTATGAGGATTTTTATAATGTGTCCAATTAATACACGAGATTTCGGGACTCTGACTTTAATTAACGTGGCTAAGTAATGCGCTGAATCTTAGTTGTATTAGAATTTTAATAAAGTGGCCAAGTAATACGCAAGATTTCCGGACTCTGAATTTAAGTAAGGTGGCCAAGTAATGCGCTGAATCTTAGGAGTATGAGAATTTTAATAAAGTGGCCAAGTAATACGCGAGATTTCCGGACTCTGATATTAAGTAAGGTGGCCAAGTAATGCGCTAATTCTAAGGAGTATGAGGATTTTTATAATGTGTCCAAGTAATACACGAGATTTCCGGACTCTGACTTTAAGTAAGGTGGCCAAGTAATGCGCTAATTCTTAGGAGTATGACAATTTTTATAAATTGTCCAAGTAATACGCGAGATTTCCGGACTCTGACTTTAAATAAGGTGGCCAAGTAATGGGCGAATTCTTAGGAGTATAAGAATTTTTCTAAAGTGGCCAAGTAAGGCGCGAGATTTCCGGACTCTGACTTTAAATAAGGTGGCCAAGTAATGCGCTAATTCTTAAGAGTATGAGAATTTTAATAAAGTGTCCATGTAATACGTGAGATTTCCGGACTCTGACTTTAAATAAGGTGGCCAAATAATGGGCGAATTCTTAGGAGTATAAGAATTTTTATAAAGTTGCCAAGTAATGCGCGAGATATCCGTACTCTGACTTTAAGTAAGGTGTCCAAGTAATGCGCGAATTCTTAGGAGTATGAGAATTTTTACAAAGTGTCCAAGTAATACGCGAGGTTTCCTGACTCTGACTTTGAGTAAGGTGGCCAAGTAATGCGCGAATTCTTAGGAGTTTAAGAATTTTTAAAAATTGTCCATGTAATACGTGAGATTTCCTGACTCTGACTTTGAATAAGGTGGCCAAGTAATGCGCGAATTCTTAGGAGTTTAAGAAATTTTATAAAGTGTCCAAGTAATACGCGAGGTTTCTGGACTCTGACTTTAAATAAGGTGGCCAAGTAATGCGCGAATTCTTAAGAGTATGAGAATTTTAATAAAGTGTCCATGTAATACGTGAGATTTCCGGACTCTGACTTTAAGTACGGTGGCCAAGTAATGCGCTAATCCTTAGGAGTATGAGAATTTTTATAAAGTGTCCAAGTAATACGAGAGATTTCCGGACTCTGAATTTAAGTAAGGTGGCCAAGTAATGACCGAATTCTTAGGAGTATGAGAATTTTAATAGTGGCCAAGTAATACGCAAGATTTCCGGACTCTGAATTTAAGTAAGGTGTCCAAGTAATGCGCTGAATCTTAGGAGTATGAGAATTTTAATAAAGTGGCCAAGTAATACGCGAGATTTCCGGACTCTGACTTTAAGTAAGGTGGCCAAGTAATGCGCTAATTCTAAGGAGTATGAGGATTTTTAAAAAGTGTCCAAGTAATACGCGAGGTTTCCTGACTCTGACTTTGAATAAGGTGGCCAAGTAATGCGCGAATTCTTAGGAGTTTAAGAAATTTTATAAAGTGTCCAAGTAATACGCGAGGTTTCTGGACTCTGACTTTAAATAAGGTGGCCAAGTAATGCGCGAATTCTTAGGAGTCTGAAAATTTTTATAAATTGTCCAAGTAATACGCGAGATTTCCGGACTCTGACTTTAAGTAAGGTGGCCAAGTAATGCGCGAATTCTTAGGAGTATGAGAATTTTAATAAAGTGTCCAAGTAATACGCGAGATTTCCGGACTCTGACTTTAAATAAGGTGGCCAAGTAATGGGCGAATTCTTAGGAATATAAGAATTTTTCTAAAGTGGCCAAGTAAGGCGCGAGATTTCCGGACTCTGACTTTAAATAAGGTGGCCAAGTAATGCACTAATTCTTATGAGTATGAGAATTTTAATAAAGTGTCCATGTAATACGTGAGATTTCCGGACTCTGACTTTAAGTAAGGTGGCCAAGTAATGCGCTAATTCTTAGGAGTATGAAAATTTTTATAAATTGTCCAAGTAATACGTGAGATTTCCGGACTCTGACTTTAAGTAAGGTGGCCAAGTAATGCGCGAATTCTTAGGAGTATGAGAATTTTAATAGTGGGCAAGTAATACGCAAGCTTTCCGGACTCTGAATTTAAGTAAGGTGTCCAAGTAATGAGATGAATCTTAGGAGTATGAGAATTTTAATAAAGTGTCCAAGTAATACGCGAGATTTCCGGACTCTGACTTTAAGTAAGGTGGTCAAGTAATGCGCTAATTCTTAGGATTATGAGTATTTTTATAAAGTGTACAATTAATACACGAGATTTCCGAACTCTGACTTTAAGTAAGGTGTCCAAGTAATGCGCTAATTCTTAGGAGTATGAAAATTTTTATAAATTGTCCAAGTAATACGCGAGATTTCCGGACTCTGACTTTAAATAAGGTGGCCAAGTAATGGGCGAATTCTTAGGAGTATAAGAATTTTTCTAAAGTGGCCAAGTAAGGCGCGAGATTTCCGGACTCTGACTTTAAATAAGGTGGCCAAGTAATGCGCTAATTCTTAAGAGTATGAGAATTTTAATAAAGTGTCCATGTAATACGTTAGATTTCCGGACTCTGACTTTAAATAAGGTGGCCAAATAATGGGCGAATTCTTAGGAGTATAAGAATTTTTATAAAGTTGCCAAGTAATACGCGAGATATCCGTACTCTGACTTTAAGTAAGGTGTCCAAGTAATGCGCGAATTCTTAGGAGTATGAAAATTTTTACAAAGTGTCCAAGTAATACGCGAGGTATCCTGACTCTGACTTTGAGTAAGGTGGCCAAGTAATGCGCGAATTCTTAGGAGTTTAAGAATTTTTATAAAGTGTCCATGTAATACGTGAGATTTCCTGACTCTGACTTTAAATAAGGTGGCCAAGTAATGCGCGAAATCTTAGGAGTTTAAGAAATTTTATAAAGTGTCCAAGTAATACGCGAGGTTTCTGGACTCTGACTTTAAATAAGGTGGCCAAGTAATGCGCGAATTCTTAGGAGTATGAAAATTTTTATAAAGTCGCCAAGTAAGGCGCGAGATTTCCGGACTCTGACTTTAAATAAGGTGGCCAAGTAATGCGCTAATTCTTAAGAGTATGAGAATTTTAATAAAGTGTCCATGTAATACGCGAGATATCCGTACTCTGACTTTAAGTAAGGTGGCCAAGTAATGCGCTAATTCTTAGGAGTATGAAAATTTTTATAAATTGTCCAAGTAATACGCGAGATTTCCGGACTCTGACTTTAAATAAGGTGGCCAAGTAATGGGCGACTTCTTAGGAGTATAAGAATTTTTCTAAAGTGGCCAAGTAAGGCGCGAGATTTCCGGACTCTGACTTTGAATAAGGTTGCCAAGTAATGCGCTAATTCTTAAGAGTATGAGAATTTTAATAAAGTGTCCATGTAACACGTGTGATTTCCGGACTCTGACTTTAAGTAAGGTGGCCAAGTAATGCGCGAATTCTTAGGAGTATGATAATTTTTATAAAGTGTCCAAGTAAGCCGCGAGATTTCCGGACTCTGACTTTAAGTAAGGTGGCCAAGTAATGCGCTAAATCTTAGGAGTATGAGAATTTTAATAAAGTGTCCAAGTAATACGCGAGATGTCCGTACTCTGACTTTAAGTAAGGTGGCCAAGTAATGCGCTAATTCTTAGGAGTATGAAAATTTTAATAATGTGGCCAAGTAATACGCAAGATTTCCGGACTCTGAATTTAAGTAAGGTGGCCAAGTAATGCGCTGAATCTTAGGAGTATGAGAATTTTAATAAAGTGGCCAAGTAATACGCGAGATTTCCGGACTCTGACTTTAAGTAAGGTGGCCAAGTAATGCGCTGAATCTTAGGAGTATGAGAATTTTAATAAAGTGGCCAAGTAATACGCAAGATTTCCGGCTCTGAATTTAAGTAAGGTGGCCAAGTAATGCGCTGAATCTTAGGAGTATGAGAATTTTAATAAAGTGGCCAAGTAATACGCGAGATTTCCGGACTCTGACTTTAAGTAAGGTGGCCAAGTAATGCGCGAATTCTTAGGAGTATGAGAATTTTAATAGTGGCCAAGTAATACGCAAGATTTCCGGACTCTGAATTTAAGTAAGGTGGCCAAGTAATGCGCTGAATCTTAGGAGTATGAGAATTTTAATAAAGTGGCCAAGTAATACGCGAGATTTCCGGACTCTGACTTTAAATAAGGTGGCCAAGTAATGCGCTAATTCTTAAGAGTATTAGAATTTTAATAAAGTGTCCATGTAATACGTGAGATTTCCGGACTCTGAATTTAAGTAAGGTGGCCAAGTAATGCGCTGAATCTTAGGAGTATGAGAATTTTAATAAAGTGGCCAAGTAATACGCAAGATTTCCGGACTCTGAATTTAAGTAAGGTGGCCAAGTAATGCGCTGAATCTTAGGAGTATGAGAATTTTAATAAAGTGGCCAAGTAATACGCGAGATTTCCGGACTCTGACTTTAAGTAAGGTGGCCAAGTAATGCGCTGAATCTTAGGAGTATGAGAATTTTAATAAAGTGGCCAAGTAATATGCGAGATTTCCGGACTCTGACTTTAAATAAGGTGGCCAAGTAATGCGCGAATTCTTAGGAGTATAAGAATTTTTATAAAGTTTCCAAGTAACACGTGTGATTTCCGGACTCTGACTTTAAGTAAGGTGGCCCAGTAATGCGCGAATTCTTAGGATTATGACAACTTTTATAAAGTCGCCAAGTAAGGCGCGAGCTTTCCGGACTCTGACTTTTAATAAGGTGGCCAAGTAATGCGCTAATTCTTAAGATTATGAGAATTTTAATAAAGAGTCCATGTAATACGCGAGATTTCCGGACTCTGACTTTAAGTAAGGTGGCCAAGTAATGCGCTAATTCTAAGGAGTATGAGGATTTTTATAAAGTGTCCAAGTAATACACGAGATTTCCGGACTCTGAATTTAAGTAAGGTGGCCAAGTAATGCGCTGAATCTTAGGAGTATGAGAATTTTAATAAAGTGGCCAAGTAATACGCGAGATTTCCGGACTCTGAATTTAAGTAAGGTGGCCAAGTAATGCGCTGAATCTTAGGAGTATGAGAATTTTTATATTGTGGCGTAGTAATACGCGAGATTTCCGGACTCTGACTTTAAGTAAGGTGGCCAAGTAATGCGCTAATTCTAAGGAGTATGAGGATTTTTATAATGTGTCCAAGTAATACACGAGATTTCCGGACTCTGACTTTAAGTAAGGTGGCCAAGTAATGCGCTAATTCTAAGGAGTATGAGGATTTTTAAAACGTGTCCAAGTAATACGCGAGGTTTCCTGACTCTGACTTTAAATAAGGTGGCCAAGTAATGGGCGAATTCTTAGGAGTATAAGAATTTTTCTAAAGTGGCCAAGTAAGGCGCGAGATTTCCGGACTCTGACTTTAAATAAGGTGGCCAAGTAATGCGCTAATTCTTAAGAGTATTAGAATTTTAATAAAGTGTCCATGTAATACGTGAGATTTCCTGACTCTGACTTTGAATAAGGTGGCCAAATAATGGGCGAATTCTTAGGAGTATAAGAATTTTTATAAAGTTGCCAAGTAATACGCGAGATATCCGTACTCTGACTTTAAGTAAGGTGGCCAAGTAATGCGCGAATTCTTAGGAGTATGAGAATTTTTACAAAGTGTCCAAGTAATACGCGAGGTTTCCTGACTCTGACTTTGAGTAAGGTGGCCAAGTAATGCGCGAATTCTTAGGAGTTTAAGAATTTTTAAAAATTGTCCATGTAATACGTGAGATTTCCTGACTCTGACTTTGAATAAGGTGGCCAAGTAATGCGCGAATTCTTAGGAGTTTAAGAAATTTTATAAAGTGTCCAAGTAATACGCGAGGTTTCTGGACTCTGACTTTAAGTAAGGTGGCCAAGTAATGCGCTAATTCTTAGGAGTATGAGAATTTTAATAAAGTGTCCATGTAATACGTGAGATATCAGGACTCTGACTTTAAGTAAGGTGGCCAAGAAATGCGCTAATTCTTAGGAGTATGAAAATTTTAATAAAGTGGCCAAGTAATACGCGAGATTTCCGGACTCTGACTTTAAGTAAGGTGGCCAAGTAATGCACGAATTCTTAGGAGTATGAGAATTTTAATAGTCGCCAAGTAATACGCAAGATTTCCGGACTCTGAATTTAGGTAAGGTGGCCAAATAATGCGCTGAATCTTAGGAGTATGAGAATTTTAATAAAGTGGCCAAGTAATACGCGAGATTTCCGGACTCTGACTTTAAGTAAGGTGGCCAAGTAATGCGCTAATTCTAAGGAGTATGAGGATTTTTAAAAAGTGTCCAAGTAATACGCGAGGTTTCCTGACTCTGACTTTGAATAAGGTGGCCAAGTAATGCGCGAATTCTTAGGAGTTTAAGAAATTTTATAAAGTGTCCAAGTAATACGCGAGGTTTCTGGACTCTGACTTTAAATAATGTGGCCAAGTAATGCGCGAATTCTTAGGAGTATGAAAATTTTTATAAATTGTCCAAGTAATACGCGAGATTTCCGGACTCTGAATTTAAGTAAGGTGGCCAAGTAATGCGCGAATTCTTAGGAGTATGAAAATTTTAATAAAGTGTCCATGTAATACGTGAGATTTCCGGACTCTGACTTTAAATAAGGTGGCCAAGTAATGGGCGAATTCTTAGGAATATAAGAATTTTTCTAAAGTGGCCAAGTAAGGCGCGAGATTTCCGGACTCTGACTTTAAATAAGGTGGCCAAGTAATGCGCTAATTCTTAAGAGTATTAGAATTTTAATAAAGTGTCCATGTAATACGTGAGATTTCCGGACTCTGACTTTAAGTAAGGTGGCCAAGTAATGCGCTAATTCTTAGGAGTATGAAAATTTTTATAAATTGTCCAAGTAATACGTGAGATTTCCGGACTCTGACTTTAAGTAAGGTGGCCAAGTAATGCGCGAATTCTTAGGAGTATGAGAATTTTAATAGTGGCCAAGTAATACGCAAGATTTCCGGACTCTGAATTTAAGTAAGGTGGCCAACTAATGAGCACAATAGTAGGAGTATGACAATTTTAATAAAGTGGCCAAGTAATACGCGAGATTTCCGGACTCTGACTTTAAGTAAGGTGGCCAAGTAATGCGCTAATTCTAAGGAGTATGAGGATTTTTATAATGTGTCCAATTAATACACGAGATTTCCGGACTCTGACTTTAAGTAAGGTGGCCAAGTAATGCGCTAATTCTTAGGAGTATGAAAATTTTTATAAAGTGGCCAAGTAATACGCGAGATTTCCGGACTCTGACTTTAAGTAAGGTGGCCAAGTAATGGGCGAATTCTTAGGAGTATAAGAATTTTTCTAAAGTGGCCAAGTAAGGCGCGAGATTTCCGGACTCTGACTTTAAATAAGGTGGCCAAGTAATGCGCTAATTCTTAAGAGTATTATAATTTTAATAAAGTGTCCATGTAATACGTGAGATTTCCGGACTCTGACTTTAAATAAGGTGGCCAAATAATGGGCGAATTCTTAGGAGTATAAGAATTTTTATAAAGTTGCCAAGTAATACGCGAGATATCCGTACTCTGACTTTAAGTAAGGTGTCCAAGTAATGCGCGAATTCTTAGGAGTATGAAAATTTTTACAAAGTGTCCAAGTAATACGCGAGGTATCCTGACTCTGACTTTGAGTAAGGTGGCCAAGTAATGCGCGAATTCTTAGTAGTATAAGAATTTTTCTAAAGTGGCCAAGTAAGGCGCGAGATTTCCGGACTCTGACTTTGAATAAGGTTGCCAAGTAATGCGCTAATTCTTAAGAGTATGAGAATTTTAATAAAGTGTCCATGTAATACGCGAGATATCCGTACTCTGACTTTAAGTAAGGTGGCCAAGTAATGCGCTAATTCTTAGGAGTATGAAAATTTTTATAAATTGTCCAAGTAATACGCGAGATTTCCGGACTCTGACTTTAAATAAGGTGGCCAAGTAATGGGCGAATTCTTAGTAGTATAAGAATTTTTCTAAAGTGGCCAAGTAAGGCGCGAGATTTCCGGACTCTGACTTTGAATAAGGTTGCCAAGTAATGCGCTAATTCTTAAGAGTATTAGAATTTTAATAAAGTGTCCATGTAATACGTGAGATTTCCGGACTCTGACTTTAAGTAAGGTGGCCAAGTAATGCGCGAATTCTTAGGAGTATGAAAATTTTTATAAAGTCGCCAAGTAAGGCGCGAGATTTCCGGACTCTGACTTTAAATAAGGTGGCCAAGTAATGCGCTAATTCTTAGGAGTATGAGAATTTTAATAAGGTGTCCATGTAATACGCGAGATATGCGTACTCTGACTTTAAGTAAGGTGGCCAAGTAATGCGCTAATTCTTAGGAGTATGAAAATTTTAATAATGTGGCCAAGTAATACGCGAGATTTCCGGACTCTGACTTAAAGTCAGGTGGTCAAGTAATGCGCTAATTCTAAGGAGTATGAGGATTTTTATAATGTGTCCAATTAATACACGAGATTTCCGGACTCTGACTTTAAGTAAGGTGGCCAAGTAATGCGCTGAATCTTAGCGGTATGAGAATTTTAATAATGTGGCCAAGTAATACGCAAGCTTTCCGGACTCTGAATTTAAGTAAGGTGGCCAAGTAATGCGCTGAATCTTAGGAGTATGAGAATTTTTATAATGTGGCCAAGTAATCCGCGAGATTTCCGGACTCTGACTTTAAGTAAGGTGGCCAAGTAATGCGCTAATTCTAAGGAGTATGAGGATTTTTATAACGTGTCCAATTAATACACGAGATTTCCGGACTCTGACTTTAAGTAAGGTGGCCAAGTAATGCGCTAATTCTTAGGAGTATGAAAATTTTTATAAATTGTCCAAGTAATACGAGAGATTTCCGGACTCTGACTTTAAATAAGGTGGCCAAGTAATGGGCGAATTCTTAGGAGTATAAGAATTTTTCTAAAGTGGCCAAGTAAGGCGCGAGATTTCCGGACTCTGACTTTAAGTAAGGTGGTCAAGTAATGCGCTAATTCTAAGGAGTATGAGGATTTTTATAATGTGTCCAATTAATACACGAGATTTCCGGACTCTGACTTTAAGTAAGGTGGCCAAGTAATGCGCTAATTCTTAAGAGTATTGAAATTTTTATAAATTGTCCAAGTAATACGCGAGATTTCCGGACTCTGACTTTAAATAAGGTGGCCAAGTAATGGGCGAATTCTTAGGAGTATAAGAATTTTTACAAAGTGTCCAAGTAATACGCGAGGTTTCCTGACTCTGACTTTAAATAAGGTGGCCAAGTAATGGGCGAATTCTTAGGAGTATAAGAGTTTTTCTAAAGCGGCCAAGTAAGGCGCGAGATTTCCGGACTCTGACTTTAAATAAGGTGGCCAAGTAATGCGATAAGTCTAAAGAGGAGGAGTCTTATAATCAAGACTCCCTGAAATAAGTGTGATTTCCGGACTCTGACTTTAAGTAAGGTGGCCAAGTAATGCGCTAATTCTTAGGAGTATGAAAATTTTTATAAATTGTCCAAGTAATACGTGAGATTTCCGGACTCTGACTTTAAGTAAGGTGGCCAAGTAATGCGCGAATTCTTCGGAGTACGAGAATTTTAATAGTGGGCAAGTAATACGCAAGCTTTCCGGACTCTGAATTTAAGTAAGGTGGCCAAGTAATGAGCTGAATCTTAGGAGTATGAGAATTTTAATAATGTGGCCAAGTAATACGCGAGATTTCCGGACTCTGACTTTAAGTAAGGTGGCCAAGTAATGAGCTAATTCTAAGGAGTATGAGGATTTTTATAAAGTGGCCAATTAATACGCGAGATTTCTGGACTCTGACTTTAAGTAAGGTGGCCAAGTAATGCGCTAATTCTTAGGAGTATGAAAATTTTTATAAATTGTCCAAGTAATACGCGAGATTTCCGGACTCTGACTTTAAATAAGGTGGCCAAGTAATGGGCGAATTCTTAGGAGTATAAGAATTTTTCTAAAGTGGCCAAGTAAGGCGCGAGATTTCCGGACTCTGACTTTAAATAAGGTGGCCAAGTAATGCGCTAATTCTTAAGAGTATGAGAATTTTAATAAAGTGTCCATGTAATACGTGAGATTTCCGGACTCTGACTTTAAATAAGGTGGCCAAATAATGGGCGAATTCTTAGGAGTATAAGAATTTTTATAAAGTTGCCAAGTAATACGCGAGATATGCGTACTCTGACTTTAAGTAAGGTGGCCAAGTAATGCGCGAATTCTTAGGAGTATGAAAATTTTTACAAAGTGTCCAAGTAATACGCGAGGTATCCTGACTCTGACTTTGAGTAAGGTGGCCAAGTAATGCGCGAATTCTTAGGAGTTTAAGAATTTTTAAAAAGTGTCCATGTAATACGTGAGATTTCCTGACTCTGACTTTGAATAAGGTGGCCAAGTAATGCGCTAAATCTTAGGAGTTTAAGAAATTTTATAAAGTGTCCAAGTAATACGCGAGGTTTCTGGACTCTGACTTTAAATAAGGTGGCCAAGTAATGCGCGAATTCTTAGGAGTATGAAAATTTTTATAAAGTCGCCAAGTAAGGCGCGAGATTTCCGGACTCTTACTTTAAATAAGGTGGCCAAGTAATGCGCTAATTCTTAAGAGTATGAGAATTTTAATAAAGTGTCCAAGTAATACGCGAGATATGCGTACTCTGACTTTAAGTAAGGTGGCCAAGTAATGCGCTAATTCTTAGGAGTATGAAAATTTTTATAAATTGTCCAAGTAATACGCGAGATTTCCGGACTCTGACTTTAAATAAGGTGGCCAAGGAATGGGCGAATTCTTAGTAGTATTTGAATGTTTCTAACGTGTCCTAGTTTGCCGCGTGCTTTCCGGACTCTGACTTTAAATAAGGTGGCCAAGTATTGCGCTAATTCTTAAGAGTATGAGAATTGTAATCACGTGTCCATGTTCCACGTGAGATGTCCGGACTCTGACTTTCAGTAAGGTGGCCAAGTAATGCGCGAATTCTTAGGAGTATGAAAATTGTTATAAAGTGGCCAAGTAAGGCGCGAGATTTCCGGACTCTGACTTTAAATAAGGTGGCCAAGTAATGCGCTAATTCTTAAGAGTATTAGAATTTTAATAAAGTGTCCATGTAATACGCGAGATATGCGTACTCTGACTTTAAGTAAGGTGGCCAAGTAATGCGCTAATTCTTAGGAGTATGAAAATTTTTATAAATTGTCCAAGTAATACGCGAGATTTCCGGACTCTGACATTAAATAAGTTGGCCAAGAAATGGGCGAATTAGTAGTATAATAATAATTTTTCTAAAGTGGCCAAGTAAGGCGCGAGATTTCCGGACTCTGACTTTAAATAAGGTGGCCAAGTAATGCGCTAATTCTTAAGAGTATTAGAATTTTAATAAATTGTCCATGTAATACTAGAGATATCCGGACTCTGACTTTAAATAAGGTGGCCAAGTAATGCGCTAATTCTTAAGAGTATGAGAATTTTAATAAAGTGTCCATGTAAGTCGAGAGATTTCCGGACTCTGACTTTAAGTAAGGTGGCCAAGTAATGCGCTAATTCTTAGGAGTATGAAAATTTTTATAAATTGTCCAAGTAATACGTGAGATTTCCGGACTCTGACTTTATGTAAGGTGGCCAAGTAATGCGCGAATTCTTAGGAGTATGAGAATTTTAATAGTGGGCAAGTAATACGCAAGCTTTCCGGACTCTGAATTTAAGTAAGGTGGCCAAGTAATGCGCTGAATCTTAGCGGTATGAGAATTTTAATAATGTGGCCAAGTAATACGCGAGATTTCCGGACTCTGACTTAAAGTCAGGTGGTCAAGTGATGCGCTAATTCTAAGGAGTATGAGGATTTTTATAATGTGTCCAAGTAATACACGAGATTTCCGGACTCTGACTTTAAGTAAGGTGGCCAAGTAATGCGCTAATTCTAAGGAGTATGAGGATTTTTAAAACTTGTCCAAGTAATACGCGAGGTTTCCTGACTCTGACTTTAAATAAGGTGGCCAAGTAATGGGCGAATTCTTAGGAGTATAAGAATTTTTCTAAAGTGGCCAAGTAAGGCGCGAGATTTCCGGACTCTGACTTTAAATAAGGTGGCCAAGTAATGCGCTAATTCTTAAGAGTATGAGAATTTTAATAAAGTGTCCATGTAATACGTGAGATTTCCGGACTCTGACTTTAAATAAGGTGGCCAAATAATGGGCGAATTCTTAGGAGTATAAGAATTTTTATAAAGTTGCCAAGTAATACGCGAGATATCCGTACTCTGACTTTAAGTAAGGTGGCCAAGTAATGCGCGAATTCTTAGGAGTATGAGAATTTTTACAAAGTGTCCAAGTAATACGCGAGGTTTCCTGACTCTGACTTTGAGTAAGGTGGCCAAGTAATGCGCGAATTCTTAGGAGTTTAAGAATTTTTAAAAATTGTCCATGTAATACGTGAGATTTCCTGACTCTGACTTTGAATAAGGTGGCCAAGTAATGCGCGAATTCTTAGGAGTTTAAGAAATTTTATAAAGTGTCCAAGTAATACGCGAGGTTTCTGGACTCTGACTTTAAATAAGGTGGCCAAGTAATGCGCGAATTCTTAGGAGTATGAAAATTTTTATAAAGTCGCCAAGTAAGGCGCGAGATTTCCGGACTCTGACTTTAAATAAGGTGGCCAATTACTGCGCTAACTCTTTTGACTTTTTGAATTTAAATATAGTGTCCTTGTAATACGTGAGATTTCCGGACTCTGACTTTAAGTAAGGTGGCCAAGTAATGCGCTAATTCTTAGGAGTATGAAAATTTTTATATATTGGCCTAGTAATACGCGAGATTTCCGGACTCTGACTTTAAATAAGGTGGCCAAGTAATGGGCGAATTCTAAGGAATAAAAGAAGATTTCTAAAGTGGCCAAGTCAGGCGCGAGATGTCCGGACTCTGACGTTGATGAAGGTGGCCAAGTAGTGCGCTAATTCTTAAGAGTATTAGAATTTTAATAAAGTGTCCATGTAATACGTGAGATTTCCGGACTCTAACTTTAAATAAGGTGGCCAAATAATGGGCGAATTCTTAGGAGTATAAGAATTTTTATAAAGTTGCCAAGTAATACGCGAGATATCCGTACTCTGACTTTAAGTAAGGTGGCCAAGTAATGCGCGAATTCTTAGGAGTATGAAAATTTTAATAAAGTCTCCAAGTAATACGCGAGGTTTCCTGACTCTGACTTTGAGTAAGGTGGCCAAGTAATGCGCGAATTCTTAGGAGTTTAAGAATTTTTAAAAATTGTCCATGTAATACGCGAGGTTTCCTGACTCTGACTTTGAATAAGGTGGCCAAGTAATGCGCGAATTCTTAGGAGTTTAAGAAATTTTATAAAGTGTCCAAGTAATACGCGAGGTTTCTGGACTCTGAATTTAAGTAAGGTGGCCAAGTAATGCGCTGAATCTTAGGAGTATGAGAATTTTAATAAAGTGGCCAAGTAAGGCGCGAGATTTCCGGACTCTGACTTTAAATAAGGTGGCCAAGTAATGCGCTAATTCTTAAGAGTATTAGAATTTTAATAAAGTGTCCATGTAATACGTGAGATTTCCGGACTCTGACTTTAAGTAAGGTGGCCAAGTAATGCGCGAATTCTTAGGAGTATGAGAATTTTAATAAAGTGTCCAAGTAATACGCGAGATTTCCGGACTCTGACTTTAAATAAGGTGGCCAAGTAATGGGCGAATTCTTAGGAATATAAGAATTTTTCTAAAGTGGCCAAGTAAGGCGCGAGATTTCCGGACTCTGACTTTAAATAAGGTGGCCAAGTAATGCGCTAATTCTTAAGAGTATTAGAATTTTAATAAAGTGTCCATGTAATACGTGAGATTTCCGGACTCTGACTTTAAGTAAGGTGGCCAAATAATGGGCGAATTCTTCGGAGTATAAGAGTTTTTATAAAGTTGCCAAGTAATACACGAGATATCCGAACTCTGACTTTAAGTAAGGTGTCCAAGTAATGCGCGAATTCTTAGGAGTATGAAAATTTTTACAAAGTGTCCAAGTAATACGCGAGGTTTCCTGACTCTGTCTTTGAGTAAGGTGGCCAAGTAATGCGCGAATTCATAGGAGTTTAAGAATTTTTATAAAGTGTCCAAGTAATACCCGAGATTTCCGGACTCTGACTTTGAATAAGGTGGCCAAGTAATGCGCGAATTCTTAGGAGTTTAAGAAATTTTATAAAGTGTCCAAGTAATACGCGAGGTTTCTGGACTGTGTCTTTATATAATGTGGCCAAGTAATGCGCGAATTCTTAGGAATATAAGAATTTTTCTAAAGTGGCCAAGTAAGGCGCGAGATTTCCGGACTCTGACTTTAAATAAGGTGGCCAAGTAATGGGCGAATTCTTAGGAATATAAGAATTTTTCTAAAGTGGCCAAGTAAGGCGCGAGATATCCGGACTCTGACTTTAAATAAGGTGGCCAAGTAATGCGCTAATTCTTAAGAGTATGAGAATGTTAATAAAGTGTCCATGTAATACGTGAGATTTCCGGACTCTGACTTTAAGTAATGTGGCCAAGTAATGCGCTAATTCTTAGGAGTATGAAAATTTTTATAAATTGTCCAAGTAATACGTGAGATTTCCGGACTCTGACTTTAAGTAAGGTGGCCAAGTAATGCGCGAATTCTTAGGAGTATGAGAATTTTAATAGTGTCCAAGTAATAAACAAGATTTCAGGAGTCTGAAATTTAGTAAGGTGGCCAAGTAATGCGCTGAATCTTAGGAGTATGAGAATTTTAATAAAGTGTCCAAGTAATACGCGAGATTTCCGGACTCTGACTTTAAATAAGGTGGCCAAGTAATGGGCGAATTCTTAGGAATATAAGAATTTTTCTAAAGTGGCCAAGTAAGGCGCGAGATTTCCGGACTCTGACTTTAAATAAGGTGGCCAAGTAATGCGCTAATTCTTAAGAGTATGAGAATTTTAATAAAGTGTCCATGTAATACGAGAGATTTCCGGACTATGACTTTAAATAAGGTGGCCAAATAATGGGCGAATTCTTCGGAGTATAAGAGTTTTTATAAAGTTGCCAAGTAATACGCGAGATATCCGTACTCTGACTTTAAGTAAGGTGTCCAAGTAATGCGCGAATTCTTAGGAGTATGATAATTTTTATAAAGTGTCCGAGTAATACGCGAGGTTTCCTGACTCTGACTTTGAGTAAGGTGGCCAAGTAATGCGCGAATTCTTAGGAGTTTAAGAATTTTTAAAAATTGTCCATGTAATACGTGAGATTTCCTGACTCTGACTTTGAATAAGGTGGCCAAGTAATGCGCGAATTCTTAGGAGTTTAAGAAATTTTATAAAGTGTCCAAGTAATACGCGAGGTTTCTGGACTCTGACTTTAAATAATGTGGCCAAGTAATGCGCGAATTCTTAGGAATATAAGAATTTTTCTAAAGTGGCCAAGTAAGGCGCGAGATTTCCGGACTCTGACTTTAAATAAGGTGGCCAAGTAATGGGCGAATTCTTAGGAATATAAGAATTTTTCTAAAGTGGCCAAGTAAGGCGCGAGATTTCCGGACTCTGACTTTAAATAAGGTGGCCAAGTAATGCGCTAATTCTTAAGAGTATGAGAATTTTAATAAAGTGTCCATGTAAGTCGTGTGAGTTCCGGACTCTGACTTTAAGTAAGGTGGCCAAGTAATGCGCTAATTCTAAGGAGTATGAAAATTTTTATAAAGTCTCCTAGTACATCTCGCGCGTTCGGGACTCTGACCTTAAGTAAGGTGGCCAAGTAATGCGCGAATTCTTAGGAGTATGAGAATTTTAATAGTGGGCAAGTAATACGCAAGCTTTCCGCACTCTGATTTTAAGTAAGGTGGCCAAGTAATGAGCTGAATCTTAGGAGTTTGAGAATTTTAATAAAGTGTCCAAGTAATACGCGAGATTTCCGGACTCTGACTTTAAGTAAGGTGGTCAAGTAATGCGCTAATTCTAAGGAGTATGAGGATTTTTATAATGTGTCCAATTAATACACGAGATTTCCGGACTCTGACTTTAAGTAATGTGGCCAAGTAATGCGCTAATTCTTAGGAGTTTGAGAATTTTTATAGATTGTCCAAGTAATACGCGAGATTTCCGGACTCTGACTTTAAATAAGGTGGCCAAGTAATGGGCGAATTCTTAGGAGTATAAGAATTTTTCTAAAGTGGCCAAGTAAGGCGCGAGATTTCCGGACTCTGACTTTAAATAAGGTGGCCAAGTAATGCGCTAATTCTTAAGAGTATGAGAATTTTAATAAAGTGTCCATGTAATACGTGAGATTTCCGGACTCTGACTTTAAATAAGGTGGCCAAATAATGGGCGAATTCTTAGGGTATAAGAATTTTTATAAAGTTGCCAAGTAATACGTGAGATTTCCGGACTCTGACTGTAAGTAAGGTGTCCAAGTAATGCGATAATTCTTAGGAGTATGAAAATTTTTATAAATTGTCCAAGTAATACGCGAGGTTTCCTGACTCTGACTTTGAGTAAGGTGGCCAAGTAATGCGCGAATTCTTAGGAGTTTAAGAATTTTTAAAAAGTGTCCATGTAATACGTGAGATTTCCTGACTCTGACTTTGAATAAGGTGGCCAAGTAATGCGCGAAATCTTAGGAGTTTAAGAAATTTTATAAAGTGTCCAAGTAATACGCGAGGTTTCTGGACTGTGACTTTAAATAAGGTGGCCAAGTAATGCGCGAATTCTTAGGAGTATGAAAATTTTTATAAAGTCGCCAAGTAAGGCGCGAGATTTCCGGACTCTGACTTTAAATAAGGTGGCCAAGTAATGCGCTAATTCTTAAGAGTATGAGAATTTTAATAAAGTGTCCAAGTAATACGCGAGATACCCGTACTCTGATTTTAAGTAAGGTGGCCAAGTAATGCGCTAATTCTTAGGAGTATGAAAATTTTTATAAATTGTCCAAGTAATACGCGAGATTTCCGGACTCTGACTTTAAATAAGGTGGCCAAGTAATGGGCGAATTCTTAGTAGTATAAGAATTTTTCTAAAGTGGCCAAGTAAGGCGCGAGTTTTCCGGACTCTGACTTTAAATAAGGTGGCCAAGTAATGCGCTAATTCTTAAGAGTATGAGAATTTTAATAAAGTGTCCATGTAACACGTGTGATTTCCGGACTCTGACTTTAAGTAAGGTGGCCAAGTAATCCGCTAATGCTTAGGAGTATGAAAATTTTTATAAATTGTCCAAGTAATACGTGAGATTTCCGGACTCTGACTTTAAGTAAGGTGGCCAAGTAATGCGCGAATTCTTAGGAGTATGAGAATTTTAATAGTGGGCAAGTAATACGCAAGCTTTCCGGACTCTGAATTTAAGTAAGGTGGCCAAGTAATGCGCTGAATCTTAGCGGTATGAGAATTTTAATAATGTGGCCAAGTAATACGCGAGATTTCCGGACTCTGACTTTAAGTCAGGTGGCCAAGTAATGCGCTAATTCTAAGGAGTATGAGGATTTTTATAAAGTGTCCAAGTAATACACGAGATTTCCGAACTCTGACTTTAAGTAAGGTGGCCAAGTAATGCGCTAATTCTTAGGAGTATGAAAATTTTTATAAATTGTCCAAGTAATACGCGAGATTTCCGGACTCTGACTTTAAATAAGGTGGCCAAGTAATGGGCGAATTCTTAGGAATATAAGAATTTTTCTAAAGTGGCCAAGTAAGGCGCGAGATTTCCGGACTCTGACTTTAAATAAGGTGGCCAAGTAATGCGCTAATTCTTAAGAGTATTAGAATTTTAATAAAGTGTCCATGTAATACGTGAGTTATCCGCACTCTGACTTTGAGTAAGGTGGCCAAGTAATGCGCGAATTCTTAGGAGTATGAAAATTTTTATAAAGTCGCCAAGTAAGGCGCGAGATTTCCGGACTCTGACTTTAAATAAGGTGGCCAAGTAATGCGCTAATTCTTAAGATTATGAGAATTTTAATAAAGTGTCCATGTAATACGTGAGATTTCCGGACTCTGACTTTAAGTAAGGTGGCCAAGTAATGCGCTAATTCTTAGGAGTATGAAAATTTTTATAAATTGTCCAAGTAATACGTGAGATTTCCGGACTCTGACTTTAAGTAAGGTGGCCAAGTAATGCGCGAATTCTTAGGAGTATGAGAATTTTAATAGTGGCCAAGTAATACGCAAGATTTCCGGACTCTGAATTTAAGTAAGGTGGCCAAGTAATGCGCTGAATCTTAGGAGTATGAGAATTTTAATAAAGTGGCCAAGTAATACGCGAGATTTCCGGACTCTGACTTTAAGTAAGGTGGCCAAGTAATGCGCTAATTCTAAGGAGTATGAGGATTTTTAAAAAGTGTCCAAGTAATACGCCAGGTTTCCTGACTCTGACTTTGAATAAGGTGGCCAAGTAATGCGCGAATTCTTAGGAGTTTAAGAAATTTTATAAAGTGTCCAAGTAATACGCGAGGTTTCTGGACTCTGACTTTAAATAATGTGGCCAAGTAATGCGCGAATTCTTAGGAGTATGAAAATTTTTATAAATTGTCCAAGTAATACGCGAGATTTCCGGACTCTGACTTTAAGTAAGGTGGCCAAGTAATGCGCGAATTCTTAGGAGTATGATTATTTTTATAAAGTGTCCAAGTAATACGCGAGATTTCCGGACTCTGACTTTAAATAAGGTGGCCAAGTAATGGGCGAATTCTTAGGAATATAAGAATTTTTCTAAAGTGGCCAAGTAAGGCGCGAGATTTCCGGACTCTGACTTTAAATAAGGTGGCCAAGTAATGCGCTAATTCTTAAGAGTATTAGAATTTTAATAAAGTGTCCATGTAATACGTGAGATTTCCGGACTCTGACTTTAAGTAAGGTGGCCAAGTAATGCGCTAATTCTTAGGAGTATGAAAATTTTTATAAATTGTCCAAGTAATACGTGAGATTTCCGGACTCTGACTTTAAGTAAGGTGGCCAAGTAATGCGCGAATTCTTAGGAGTATGAGAATTTTAATAGTGGCCAAGTAATACACAAGATTTCCGGACTCTGAATTTAAGTAAGGTGGCCAAGTAATGCGCTGAATCTTAGGAGTATGAGAATTTGAATAAAGTGGCCAAGTAATACGCGAGATTTCCGGACTCTGATATTAAGTAAGGTGGCCAAGTAATGCGCTAATTCTAAGGAGTATGAGGATTTTTATAAAGTGTCCAAGTAATACGCGAGATTTCCGGACTCTGACTTTAAATAAGGTGGCCAAGTAATGCGCGAATTCTTAGGAGTATAAGAATTTTTATAAAGTTTCCAAGTAATACGCGAGGTTTCTGGACTCTGACTTTAAATAAGGTGGCCAAATAATGGGCGAATTCTTAGGAGTATAAGAATTTTTATAAAGTTGCCAAGTAATACGCGAGATATCCGTACTCTGACTTTAAGTAAGGTGGCCAAGTAATGCGCTAATCCTTAGGAGTATGAGATTTTTTATAAAGTGTCCAAGTAATACGCGAGATTTCCGGACTCTGACTTTAAATAAGGTGGCCAAGGAATGGGCGAATTCTTAGGAGTATAAGAATTTTTCTAAAGTGGCCAAGTAAGGCGCGAGATTTCCGGACTCTGACTTTAAATAAGGTGGCCAAGTATTGCGCTAATTCTTAAGAGTATGCGAATTTTAATAACGTGTCCATGTAACACGTGTGTTTTCCGGACTCTGACTTTAAGTAAGGTGGCCAAGTAATGCGCTAATTCTTAGGAGTATGAAAATTTTTATAAATTTTCCAAGTAATACGTGAGATTTCCGGAATCTGACATTAAGTAAGGTGGCCAAGTAATGCGCGAATTCTTAGGAGTATGAGAATTTTAATAGTGGCCAAGTAATACGCAAGATTTCCGGACTCTGAATTTAAGTAAGGTGGCCAAGTAATGCGCTGAATCTTAGGAGTATGAGAATTTTAATAATGTGGCCAAGTAATACGCGAGATTTCCGGACTCTGACTTTAAGTCAGGTGGTCAAGTAATGCGCTAATTCTAAGGAGTATGAGGATTTTTATAATGTGGCCAAGTAATACCCGAGATTTCCGGACTCTGACTTTAAGTAAGGTGGCCAAGTAATGCGCTAATTCTAAGGAGTATGAGAATTTTTATAAAGTTTCCAAGTAATACGCGAGATTTCCGGACTCTGACATTAAATAAGGTGGCCAAGTAATGCGCGAATTCTTAGGAGTATAAGAATTTTTCTAAAGTGGCCAAGTAAGGCGCGAGATTTCCGGACTCTGACTTTAAATAAGGTGGCCAAGTAATGCGCTAATTCTTAAGAGTATTAGAATTTTAATAAAGTGTCCATGTAATACGTGAGATTTCCGGACTCTGACTTTAAATAAGGTGGCCAAGTAATGCGCTAATTCTTAAGAGTATGAGAATTTTAATAAAGTGTCCATGTAATACGTGAGATTTCCGGACTCTGACTTTAAGTAAGGTGGCCAAGTAATGCGCTAATTCTTAGGAGTATGAAAATTTTTATAAATTGTCCAAGTAATACGTGAGATTTCCGGACTCTGACTTTAAGTAAGGTGGCCAAGTAATGCGCGAATTCTTAGGAGTATGAGAATTTTAATAGTGGGCAAGTAATACGCAAGCTTTCCGGACTCTGACTTTAAGTAAGGTGGCCAAGTAATGCGCTGAATCTTAGGAGTATGAGAATTTGAATAAAGTGGCCAAGTAATACGCGAGAATTCCGGACTCTGATATTAAGTAAGGTGGCCAAGTAATGCGCTAATTCTAAGGAGTATGAGAATTTGAATAAAGTGGCCAAGTAATACCCGAGATTTCCGGACTCTGACTTTAAGTAAGGTGGCCAAGTAATGCGCTAATTCTAAGGAGTATGAGAATTTTTATAAAGTTTCCAAGTAATACGCGAGGTTTCTGGACTCTGACTTTAAATAAGGTGGCCAAATAATGGGCGAATTCTTAGGAGTATAAGAATTTTTATAAAGTTGCCAAGTAATACGCGAGATATCCGTACTCTGACTTTAAGTAAGGTGGCCAAGTAATGCGCTAATTCTTAGGAGTATGAGAATTTTTATAAAGTGTCCAAGTAATACGCGTGATTTCCGGACTCTGACTTTAAGTAAGGTGGCCAAGTAATGGGCGAATTCTCAGGAGTATAAGAATTTTTCTAAAGTGGCCAAGTAAGCTGCGAGATTTCCGGACTCTGACTTTAATTAAAGTGGGCAAGTAATCCGCTAAATCTAAAGAGTAAACCAAATTTAATAAAGTGTCCATGTAATACGTGTGATTTCCGGACTCTGACTTTGAGTAAGGTGGCCAAGTAATGCGCTAATTCTTAGGAGTATGAAAATTTTTATAAATTGTCCAAGTAATACGTGAGATTTCCGGACTCTGACTTTAAGTAAGGTGGCCAAGTAATGCGCGAATTCTTAGGAGTATGAGAATTTTAATAGTGGCCAAGTAATACGCAAGATTTCCGGACTCTGAATTTAAGTAAGGTGGCCAAGTAATGAGCTGAATCTTAGGAGTATGAGAATTTTAATAATGTGGCCAAGTAATACGCGAGATTTCCGGACTCTGACTTTAAGTCAGGTGGTCAAGTAATGCGCTAATTCTAAGGAGTATTATGATTTTTTTAATGTGTCCAATTAATACACGAGTTTTCCGGAATCTGACTTTAAGTAAGGTGGCCAAGTAATGCGCGAATTCTTAGGAGTATGAAAATTTTTATAAATTGTCCAAGTAATACTCGACATTACCGGAATCTCACTTAAAAAAAGCTGTCCCAGTAATGGTCGACTTCTTAGGAGTATAAGAATTTTTCTAAAGTGGCCAAGTAAGGCGCCAGATTTCCGGACTCTGACTTTAAATAAGGTGGCCAAGTAATGCGCTAATTCTTAAGAGTATGAGAATTTTAATAAAGTGTCCATGTAATACGTGAGGTTTCTGGACTCTGACTTTAAATAAGGTGGCCAAATAATGGGCGAATTCTTAGGAGTATAAGAATTTTTATAAAGTTGCCAAGTAATACGCGAGATATCCGTACTCTGACTTTAAGTAAGGTGTCCAAGTAATGCGCGAATTCTTAGGAGTATGAGAATTTTTACAAAGTGTCCAAGTAATACGCGAGGTTTCCTGACTCTGACTTTGAGTAAGGTGGCCAAGTAATGCGCGAATTCTTAGGAGTATAAGAATTTTTATAAAGTGTCCAAGTAATACGCGAGATTTCCTGACTCTGACTTTAAGTAAGGTGGCCAAGTAATGCGCTGAATCTTAGGAGTATGAGAATTTTTATAAAGTGGCCAAGTAATACGCTAGATTTCCGGACTCTGACTTTAAGTAAGGTGGCCAAGTAATGCGCTAATTCTTAAGAGTATGAGAATTTTAATAAAGTGTCCATGTAATACGTGAGCTTTCCGGACTCTGACTTTAAGTAAGGTGGCCAAGTAATGCGCTAATTCTTAGGAGTATGAAAATTTTTATAAATTGTCCAAGTAATACGCGAGATTTCCGGACTCTGACTTTAAGTAAGGTGGCCAAGTAATGCGCGAATTCTTAGGAGTATGAAAATTTTAATAGTGGGCAAGTAATACTCGAGCTTTCCGGACTCTGACTTTCAGTAAGGTGGCCAAGTAATGCGCTGAATCTTAGGAGTATGAGAATTTTAATAAAGTGCCCAAGTAATACGCGAGATTTCCGGACTCTGACTTTAAGTAAGGTGGCCAAGTGATGCGCTAATTCTAAGGAGTATGAGGATTTTTATAATGTGTCCAAGTAATACACGAGATTTCCGGACTCTGACTTTAAGTAAGGTGGCCAAGTAATGCGCTAATTCTAAGGAGTATGAGGATTTTTAAAACTTGTCCAAGTAATACGCGAGGTTTCCTGACTCTGACTTCAAATAAGGTGGCCAAGTAATGGGCGAATTCTTAGGAGTATAAGAATTTTTCTAAAGTGGCCAAGTAAGGCGCGAGATTTCCGGACTCTGACTTTAAATAAGGTGGCCAAGTAATGCGCTAATTCTTAAGAGTATGAGAATTTTAATAAAGTGTCCATGTAATACGCGAGATTTCCTGACTCTGACTTCAAATAAGGTGGCCAAATAATGGGCGAATTCTTAGGAGTATAAGAATTTTTATAAAGTTGCCGAGTAATGCGCGAGATATCCGTACTCTGACTTTAAGTAAGGTGTCCAAGTAATGCGCGAATTCTTAGGAGTATGAGAATTTTTACAAAGTGTCCAAGTAATACGCGAGGTTTCCTGACTCTGACTTTGAGTAAGGTGGCCAAGTAATGCGCGAATTCTTAGGAGTTTAAGAATTTTTAAAAAGTGTCCATGTAATACGTGAGATTTCCTGACTCTGACTTTGAATAAGGTGGCCAAGTAATGCGCGAATTCTTAGGAGTTTAAGAAATTTTATAAAGTGTCCAAGTAATACGCGAGGTTTCTGGACTCTGACTTTAAATAAGGTGGCCAAGTAATGCGCGAATTCTTAGGAGTATGAAAATTTTTATAAAGTCGCCAAGTAAGGCGCGAGATTTCCGGACTCTGACTTTAAATAAGGTGGCCAAGTAATGCGCTAATTCTTAAGATTATGAGAATTTTAATAAAGTGTCCATGTAATACGCGAGATTTCCGGACTCTGACTTTAAGTAAGGTGGCCAAGTAATGCGCTAATTCTTAGGAGTATGAAAATTTTTATAAATTGTCCAAGTAATACGCGAGATTTCCGGACTCTGACTTTAAATAAGGTGGCCAAGTAATGGGCGAATTCTTAGGAGTATAAGAATTTTTCTAAAGTGGCCAAGTAAGGCGCGAGATTTCCGGACTCTGACTTTAAATAAGGTGGCCAAGTAATGCGCTAATTCTTAAGAGTATGAGAATTTTACTAAAGTGTCCATGTAACACGTGTGATTTCCGGACTCTGACTTTAAATAAGGTGGCCAAGTAATGCGCTAATTCTTAGGAGTATGAAAATTTTTATAAATTGTCCAAGTAATACGTGAGATTTCCGGACTCTGACTTTAAGTAAGGTGGCCAAGTAATGCGCGAATTCTTAGGAGTATGAGAATTTTAATAGTGGGCAAGCAATACGCGAGATTTCCGGACTCTGACTTTAAGTAAGGTGGCCAAGTAATGCGCTGAATCTTAGGAGTATGAGAATTTTAATAAAGTGGCCAAGTAATACGCGAGATTTCCGGACTCTGACTTTAAGACAGGTGGCCAAGTGATGCGCTAATTCTAAGGAGTATGAGGATTTTTATAATGTGTCCAAGTAATACACGAGATTTCCGGACTCTGACTTTAAGTAAGGTGGCCAAGTAATGCGCTAATTCTAAGGAGTATGAGGATTTTTAAAACTTGTCCAAGTAATACGCGAGGTTTCCTGACTCTGAATTTGAGTAAGGTGGCCAAGTAATGCGCGAATTCTTAGGAGTATAAGAATTTTTCTAAAGTGGCCAAGTAAGGCGCGAGATTTCCGGACTCTGACTTTAAATAAGGTGGCCAAGTAATGCGCTAATTCTTAAGAGTATGAGAATTTTAATAAAGTGTCCATGTAATACGTGAGATTTCCGGACTCTGACTTTAAGTAAGGTGGCCAAATTATGGGCGAATTCTTAGGAGTATAAGAATTTTTATAAAGTTGCCAAGTAATACGCGAGATATCCGTACTCTGACTTTAAGTAAGGTGGCCAAGTAATGCGCGAATTCTTAGGAGTATGAGAATTTTTACAAAGTGTCCAAGTAATACGCGAGGTTTCCTGACTCTGACTTTGAGTAAGGTGGCCAAGTAATGCGCGAATTCTTAGGAGTTTAAGAATTTTTAAAAAGTGTCCATGTAATACGTGAGATTTCCTGACTCTGACTTTGAATAAGGTGGCCAAGTAATGCGCGAATTCTTAGGAGTTTAAGAAATTTTATAAAGTGTCCAAGTAATACGCGAGGTTTCTGGACTCTGACTTTAAATAAGGTGGCCAAGTAATGCGCGAATTCTTAGGAGTATGAAAATTTTTATAAAGTGTCCAAGTAATACGCGTGATTTCCGGACTCTGACTTTAAGTAAGGTGGCCAAGTAATGCGCGAATTCTTAGGAGTATGAGAATTTTAATAGTGGCCAAGTAATACGCAAGATTTCCGGACTCTGAATTTAAGTAAGGTGGCCAAGTAATGCGCTGAATCTTAGGAGTATGAGAATTTTAATAAAGTGGCCAAGTAATACGCGAGATTTCCGGACTCTGACTTTAAGTAAGGTGGTCAAGTAATGCGCGAATTCTTAGGAGTATGAAAATTTTAATAAAGTGTCCAAGTAATACGTGAGATTTCCGGACTCTGACTTTAAGTAAGGTGGCCAAGTAATGCGCGAATTCTTAGGAGTATGAGAATTTTAATAGTCGCCAAGTAATACGCAAGATTTCCGGACTCTGAATTTAGGTAAGGTGGCCAAGTAATGAGCTGAATCATAGGAGTATGAGAATTTTAATAATGTGGCCAAGTAATACGCGAGATTTCCGGACTCTGACTTTAAGTAAGGTGGTCAAGTAATGCGCTAATTCTAAGGAGTATGAGGATTTTTATAATGTGTCCAAGTAATACGCGAGATTTCCGGACTCTGACTTTAAGTAAGGTGGCCAAGTAATGCGCGAATTCTTAGGAGTATGAAAATT
The DNA here is from genome assembly GCA_030998225.1 of Diplolepis rosae. Classification (NCBI taxonomy): domain Eukaryota; kingdom Metazoa; phylum Arthropoda; class Insecta; order Hymenoptera; family Diplolepididae; genus Diplolepis; species Diplolepis rosae. The sequence goes on along the minus strand of JAPYXD010000684.1, from coordinate 674,990 downwards.
TTTATAAATTGTCCAAGTAATACGCGAGATTTCCGGACTCTGACTTTAAATAAGGTGGCCAAGTAATGGGCGAATTCTTAGGAATATAAGAATTTTTCTAAAGTGGCCAAGTAAGGCGCGAGATTTCCGGACTCTGACTTTAAATAAGGTGGCCAAGTAATGCGCTAATTCTTAGGAGTATGAAAATTTTTATAAATTGTCCAAGTAATACGTGAGATTTCCGGACTCTGACTTTAAGTAAGGTGGCCAAGTAATGCGCTAATTCTTAAGAGTATGAGAATTTTAATAAAGTGTCCATGTAATACGTGAGATTTCCGGACTCTGACTTTAAGTAAGGTGGCCAAGTAATGCGCTAATTCTTAGGAGTATGAAAATTTTTATAAATTGTCCAAGTAATACGTGAGATTTCCGGACTCTGACTTTAAGTAAGGTGGCCAAGTAATGCGCGAATTCTTAGGAGTATGAGAATTTTAATAGTGGCCAAGTAATACGCAAGATTTCCGGACTCTGAATTTAAGTAAGGTGGCCAAGTAATGCGCTGAATCTTAGGAGTATGAGAATTTTAATAGTGGGCAAGCAATACGCGAGATTTCCGGACTCTGACTTTAAGTAAGGTGGCCAAGTAATGCCCTAATTCTAAGGAGTATGAGGATTTTTATAATGTGTCCAAGTAATACACGAGATTTCCGGACTCTGACTTTAAGTAAGGTGGCCAAGTAATGCGCTAATTCTTAGGAGTATGAGAATTTTAATAGTGTCCAAGTAATACGCGAGATTTCCGGACTCTGACTTTAAATAAGGTGGCCAAGTAATGGGCGAATTCTTAGGAGTATAAGAATTTTTATAAAGTTGCCAAGTAAGCTGCGAGATTTCCGGACTCTGCCCTTAAATGAGGTGGCCAAGTAATGCGCTAATTCTTAAGACTATGAGAATTTTAATAAAGTGTCCATGTAATACGTGAGATTTCCGGACTCTGACTTTAAATAAGGTGGCCAAATAATGGGCGAATTCTTAGGAGTATAAGAATTTTTATAAAGTTGCCAAGTAATACGCGAGATATCCGTACTCTGACTTTAAGTAAGGTGTCCAAGTAATGCTCGAATTCTTAAGAGTATGAGAATTTTAATAAAGTGGCCGAGTAATACGCGAGGTTTCCTGACTCTGACTTTGAGTAAGGTGGCCAAGAAATGCGCGAATTCTTAGGAGTATAAGAATTTTTATAAAGTTGCCAAGTAATACGCGAGATATCCGTACTCTGACTTTAAGTAAGGTGTCCAAGTAATGCGCTGAATCTTAGGAGTATGAGAATTTTAATAATGTGGCCAAGTAATACGCGAGATTTCCGGACTCTGACTTTAAGTAAGGTGGCCAAGTAATGCGCTAATTCTTAGGAGTATGAGATTTTTAATAAAGTGTCCATGTAACACGTGTGATTTCCTGACTCTGACTTTGAGTAAGGTGGCCAAGTAATGCGCTAATTCTTAGGAGTATGAAAATTTTTATAAATTGTCCAAGTAATACGTGAGATTTCCGGACTCTGACTTTAAGTAAGGTGGCCAAGTAATGCGCGAATTCTTAGGAGTATGAGAATTTTAATAGTTGGCAAGTAATACGCAAGCTTTCCGTACTCTGAATTTAAGTAAGGTGGCCAAGTAATGAGCTGAATCTTAGGAGTATGAGAATTTTAATAATGTGGCCAAGTAATACGCGAGATTTCCGGACTCTGACTTTAAGTAAGGTGGCCAAGTAATGCGCTAATTCTAAGGAGTATGAGGATTTTTATAAAGTGTCCAAGTAATACACGAGATTTCCGGACTCTGACTTTAAGTAAGGTGGCCAAGTAATGCGCTAATTCTTAGGAGTATGAAAATTTTTATAAATTGTCCAAGTAATACGTGAGATTTCCGGACTCTGACTTTAAGTAAGGTGGCCAAGTAATGCGCTAATTCTTAGGAGTATGAAAATTTTTATAAATTGTCCAAGTAATACGTGAGATTTCCGGACTCTGACTTTAAGTAAGGTGGCCAAGTAATGCGCGAATTCTTAGGAGTATGAGAATTTTTATAAAGTGGCCAAGTAATACGCGAGATTTCCGGACTCTGACTTTAAGTAAGGTGGCCAAGTAATGCGATAATTCTTAGGAGTATGAGAATTTTTATAAAGTGGCCAAGTAATACGCGAGATTTCCGGACTCTGACTTTAAGTAAGGTGGCCAAGTAATGCGCGAATTCTTAGGAGTATGAAAATTTTTATAAATTGTCCAAGTAATACGCGAGATTTCCGGACTCTGACTTTAAGTAAGGTGGCCAAGTAATGCGCGAATTCTTAGGAGTATGAGAATTTTAATAGTGGCCAAGTAATACGCAAGATTTCCGGACTCTGACTTTAAGTAAGGTGGCCAAGTAATGCGCTAATTCTAAGGAGTATGAGGATTTTTAAAAAGTGTCCAAGTAATACGCCAGGTTTCCTGACTCTGACTTTGAATAAGGTGGCCAAGTAATGCGCGAATTCTTAGGAGTTTAAGAAATTTTATAAAGTGTCCAAGTAATACGCGAGGTTTCTGGACTCTGACTTTAAATAAGGTGGCCAAGTAATGCGCGAATTCTTAGGAGTATGAAAATTTTTATAAAGTCGCCAAGTAATACGTGAGATTTCCGGACTCTGACTTTAAGTAAGGTGGCCAAGTAATGCGCGAATTCTTAGGAGTATGAGAATTTTAATAGTGGCCAAGTAATACGCAAGATTTCCGGACTCTGAATTTAAGTAAGGTGGCCAAGTAATGCGCTGAATCTTAGGAGTATGAGAATTTTAATAAAGTGGCCAAGTAATACGCGAGATTTCCGGACTCTGACTTTAAGTAAGGTGGCCAAGTAATGCGCTAATTCTTAGGAGTATGAAAATTTTTATAAATTGTCCAAGTAATACGTGAGATTTCCGGACTCTGACTTTAAGTAAGGTGGCCAAGTAATGCGCGAATTCTTAGGAGTATGAGAATTTTAATAGTGGCCAAGTAATACGCAAGATTTCCGGACTCTGAATTTAAGTAAGGTGGCCAAGTAATGAGCTGAATCATAGGAGTATGATAATTTTAATAAAGTGGCCTAGTAAGACGCGAGATTTCCGGACTCTGACTTTAAGTAAGGTGGCCAAGTAATGCGCTAATTCTAAGGAGTATGAGGATTTTTATAATGTGTCCAAGTAATACGCGAGATTTCCGGACTCTGTCATTAAGTAAGGTGGCCAAGTAATGCGCTAATTCTTAGGAGTATGAAAATTTTTATAAATTGTCCAAGTAATACGCGAGATTTCCGGACTCTGACTTTAAATAAGGTGGCCAAGTAATGGGCGAATTCTTAGGAATATAAGAATTTTTCTAAAGTGGCCAAGTAAGGCGCGAGATTTCCGGACTCTGACTTTAAATAAGGTGGCCAAGTAATGCGCTAATTCTTAGGAGTATGAAAATTTTTATAAATTGTCCAAGTAATACGTGAGATTTCCGGACTCTGACTTTAAATAAGGTGGCCAAGTAATGCGCTAATTCTTAAGAGTATTAGAATTTTAATAAAGTGTCCATGTAATACGTGAGATTTCCGGACTCTGACTTTAAGTAAGGTGGCCAAGTAATGCGCTAATTCTTAGGAGTATGAAAATTTTTATAAATTGTCCAAGTAATACGTGAGATTTCCGGACTCTGACTTTAAGTAAGGTGGCCAAGTAATGCGCGAATTCTTAGGAGTATGAGAATTTTAATAGTGGCCAAGTAATACGCAAGATTTCCGGACTCTGAATTTAAGTAAGGTGGACAAGTAATGCGCTGAATCTTAGGAGTATGAGAATTTTAATGAAGTGGCCAAGTAATACTCGAGATTTCCGGACTCTGACTTTAAGTAAGGTGGCCAAGTAATGCGCTAATTCTAAGGAGTATGAGGATTTTTATAATGTGTCCAAGTAATACTCGAGATTTCCGGACTCTGACTTTAAGTAAGGTGGCCAAGTAATGCGCTAATTCTAAGGAGTATGAGGATTTTTAAAACGTGTCCAAGTAATACGCGAGATATCCGGAATCTGACTTTAAATAAGGTGGCCAAGTAATGCGCGAATTCTTAGGAGTATAAGAATTTTTCTAAAGTGGCCAAGTAAGCTGCGAGATTTCCGGACTCTGACTTTAAATAAGGTGGCCAAGTAATGCGCTAATTCTTAAGAGTATGAGAATTTTAATAAAGTGTCCATGTAATACGTGAGATTTCCGGACTCTGACTTTAAATAAGGTGGCCAAATAATGGGCGAATTCTTAGGAGTATAAGAATTTTTATAAAGTTGCCAAGTAATACGCGAGATATCCGTACTCTGACTTTAAGTAAGGTGTCCAAGTAATGCTCGAATTCTTAGGAGTATGAGAATTTTTACAAAGTGTCCAAGTAATACGCGAGGTTTCCTGACTCTGACTTTGAGTAAGGTGGCCAAGTAATGCGCGAATTCTTAGGAGTATAAGGATTTTTATAAAGTGTCCTTGTAATAGAGGAGAGTTCCGTACTCTGACTTTATGTAAGGTGGCCAAGTAATGCGCTGAATCTTAGGAGTATGAGAATTTTAATAAAGTGGCCAAGTAATACGCGAGATTTCCGGACTCTGACTTTAAGTAAGGTGGCCAAGTAATGCGCTAATTCTTAGGAGTATGAGAATTTTAATAAAGTGTCCATGTAATACGTGAGATTTCCGGACTCTGACTTTAAGTAAGGTGGCCAAGTAATGCGCTAATTCTTAGGAGTATGAAAATTTTTATAAATTGTCCAAGTAATACGTGAGATTTCCGGACTCTGACTTTAAGTAAGGTGGCCAAGTAATGCGCGAATTCTTAGGAGTATGAGAATTTTAATAGTGGCCAAGTAATACGCAAGATTTCCGGACTCTGAATTTAAGTAAGGTGGCCAAGTAATGCGCTGAATCTTAGGAGTATGAGAATTTTAATAAAGTGGCCAAGTAATACGCGAGATTTCCGGACTCTGACTTTAAGTAAGGTGGCCAAGTAATGCGCTAATTCTAAGGAGTATGAGGATTTTTATAAAGTGGCCAAGTAATACGCGAGATTTCCGGACTCTGACTTTAAGTAAGGTGGCCAAGTAATGCGCTAATTCTTAGGAGTATGAAAATTTTTATAAATTGTCCAAGTAATACGTGAGATTTCCGGACTCTGACTTTAAGTAAGGTGGCCAAGTAATGCGCTAATTCTTAGGAGTATGAAAATTTTTATAAATTGTCCAAGTAATACGTGAGATTTCCGGACTCTGACTTTAAGTAAGGTGGCCAAGTGATGCGCTAATTCTAAGGAGTATGAGGATTTTTATAATGTGTCCAAGTAATACGCGAGATTTCCGGACTCTGACTTTAAGTAAGGTGGCCAAGTAATGCGCTAGTTCTAAGGAGTATGAGGATTTTTATAATGTGTCCAAGTAACACGTGTGATTTCCGGACTCTGACTTTAAGTAAGGTGGCCAAGTAATGCGCTAATTCTTAGGAGTATGAAAATTTTTATAAATTGTCCAAGTAATACGTGAGATTTCCGGACTCTGACTTTAAGTAAGGTGGCCAAGTAATGCGCGAATTCTTAGGAGTATGAGAATTTTAATAGTGGCCAAGTAATACGCGAGATTTCCGGACTCTGACTTTAAGTAAGGTGGCCAAGTAATGCGCTAATTCTAAGGAGTATGAGGATTTTTAAAAAGTGTCCAAGTAATACGCGAGGTTTCCTGACTCTGACTTTGAATAAGGTGGCCAAGTAATGCGCGAATTCTTAGGAGTTTAAGAAATTTTATAAAGTGTCCAAGTAATACGCGAGGTTTCTGGACTCTGACTTTAAATAATGTGGCCAAGTAATGCGCGAATTCTTAGGAGTATGAAAATTTTTATAAATTGTCCAAGTAATACGCGAGATTTCCGGACTCTGACTTTAAGTAAGGTGGCCAAGTAATGCGCGAATTCTTAGGAGTATGAGAATTTTAATAAAGTGTCCAAGTAATACGCGAGATTTCCGGACTCTGACTTTAAATAAGGTGGCCAAGTAATGGGCGAATTCTTAGGAATATAAGAATTTTTCTAAAGTGGCCAAGTAAGGCGCGAGATTTCCGGACTCTGACTTTAAATAAGGTGGCCAAGTAATGCGCTAATTCTTAAGAGTATTAGAATTTTAATAAAGTGTCCATGTAATACGTGAGATTTCCGGACTCTGACTTTAAGTAAGGTGGCCAAGTAATGCGCTAATTCTTAGGAGTATGAAAATTTTTATAAATTGTCCAAGTAATACGTGAGATTTCCGGACTCTGACTTTAAGTAAGGTGGCCAAGTAATGCGCGAATTCTTAGGAGTATGAGAATTTTAATAGTGGCCAAGTAATACGCAAGCTTTCCGGGCTCTGAATTTAAGTAAGGTGGCCAAGTAATGAGCTGAATCTTAGGAGTATGAGAATTTTAATAATGTGGCCAAGTAATACGATAGATTTTCGGACTCTGACTTTAAGTAAGGTGGCCAAGTGATGCGCTAATTCTAAGGAGTATGAGGATTTTTATAATGTGTCCAAGTAATACACGAGATTTCCGGACTCTGACTTTAAGTAAGGTGGCCAAGTAATGCGCTAATTCTAAGGAGTATGAGGATTTTTAAAACTTGTCCAAGTAATACGCGAGGTTTCCTGACTCTGACTTTGAATAAGGTGGCCAAGTAATGGGCGAATTCTTAGGAGTATGAGAATTTTTATAAAGTTGCCGAGTAATGCGCGAGATTTCCGGACTCTGACTTTAAATAAGGTGGCCAAGTAATGCGCTAATTCTTAAGAGTATGCGAATTTTAATAAAGTGTCCATGTAATACGTGAGATTTCCGGACTCTGACTTTAAATAAGGTGGCCAAATAATGGGCGAATTCTTAGGAGTTTGAGAATTTGAATAAAGTGGCCAAGTAATACGCGAGATATCCGTACTCTGACTTTAAGTAAGGTGGCCAAGTAATGCGCTAATTCTTAAGAGTATGAGAATTTTAATAAAGTGGCCGAGTAATACGCGAGGTTTCCTGACTCTGACTTTGAGTAAGGTGGCCAAGTAATGCGCGAATTCTTAGGAGTTTAAGAATTTTTAAAAAGTGTCCATGTAATACGTGAGATTTCCTGACTCTGACTTTGAATAAGGTGGCCAAGTAATGCGCGAATTCTTAGGAGTTTAAGAAATTTTATAAAGTGTCCAAGTAATACGCGAGGTTTCTGGACTCTGACTTTAAATAAGGTGGCCAAGTAATGCGCGAATTCTTAGGAGTATGAAAATTTTTATAAAGTCGCCAAGTAAGGCGCGAGATTTCCGGACTCTGACTTTAAATAAGGTGGCCAAGTAATGCGCTAATTCTTAAGAGTATGAGAATTTTAATAAAGTGTCCAAGTAATACGCGAGATTTCCGGACTCTGACTTTAAGTAAGGTGGCCAAGTAATGCGCTAATTCTTAGGAGTATGAAAATTTTTATAAATTGTCCAAGTAATACGCGAGATTTCCGGACTCTGACTTTAAGTAAGGTGGCCAAGTAATGCGCGAATTCTTAGGAGTATGAAAATTTTTATAAATTGTCCAAGTAATACGTGAGATTTCCGGACTCTGACTTTAAGTAAGGTGGCCAAGTAATGCGCTGAATCTTAGGAGTATGAGAATTTTAATAAAGTGGCCAAGTAATACGCAAGATTTCCGGACTCTGAATTTAAGTAAGGTGGCCAAGTAATGCGCTGAATCTTAGGAGTATGAGAATTTTAATAAAGTGGCCAAGTAATACGCGAGATTTCCGGACTCTGACTTTAAGTAAGGTGGCCAAGTAATGCGCTAATTCTTAGGAGTATGAAAATTTTTATAAATTGTCCAAGTAATACGCGAGATTTCCGGACTCTGACTTTAAATAAGGTGGCCAAGTAATGGGCGAATTCTTAGGAGTATAAGAATTTTTCTAAAGTGGCCAAGTAAGGCGCGAGATTTCCGGACTCTGACTTTAAATAAGGTGGCCAAGTAATGCGCTAATTCTTAAGAGTATGAGAATTTTAATAAAGTGTCCATGTAATACGTGAGATTTCCGGACTCTGACTTTAAATAAGGTGGCCAAGTAATGGGCGAATTCTTAGGAGTATAAGAATTTTTATAAAGTTGCCAAGTAATACGCGAGATATCCGTACTCTGACTTTAAGTAAGGTGGCCAAGTAATGCGCGAATTCTTAGGAGTATGAGAATTTTTACAAAGTGTCCAAGTAATACGCGAGGTTTCCTGACTCTGACTTTGAGTAAGGTGGCCAAGTAATGCGCGAATTCTTAGGAGTATAAGAATTTTTATAAAGTTTCCAAGTAATACGCGAGATATCCGTACTCTGACTTTAAGTAAGGTGTCCAAGTAATGCGCGAATTCTTAGGAGTATGCAAATTTTTATAAATTGTCCAAGTAATACGTGAGATTTCCGGACTCTGACTTTAAGTAAGGTGGCCAAGTAATGCGCGAATTCTTAGGAGTATGAGAATTTTAATAAAGTGGCCAAGTAATACGCGAGATTTCCGGACTCTGACTTTAAGTAAGGTGGCCAAGTAATGCGCTAATTCTAAGGAGTATGAGGATTTTTATAATGTGTCCAAGTAATACACGAGATTTCCGGACTCTGACTTTAAGTAAGGTGGCCAAGTAATGCGCTAATTCTAAGGAGTATGAGAATTTTTAAAACGTGTCCAAGTAATACGCGAGATTTCCGACTCTGACTTTAAGTAAGCTGGCCAAGTAATGCTCGAATTATTATGAGTACGAGAATTTTTAAATAGTGTCCATTTAATACGTGAGATTTCCTGAATATGACTTTCAGTAAGGTGGCCAAGTAATGCGCGCATTCTTAGGAGTATGACAATTTTTATAAAGTGTCCAAGTAATACGCGAGATTTCCGGACTCTGACTTTAAATAATGTGGCCAAGTAATGCGCGAATTCTTAGGAGTATGAAAATTTTTATAAATTGTCCAAGTAATACGTGAGATTTCCGGACTCTGACTTTAAGTAAGGTGGCCAAGTAATGCGCGAATTCTTAGGAGTATGAGAATTTTAATAGTGGCCAAGTAATACGCAAGATTTCCGGACTCTGAATTTAAGTAAGGTGGCCAAGTAATGCGCTGAATCTTAGGAGTATGTGAATTTTTTTAATGTGGCCAAGTTATACGCGAGATTTCCGGACTCTGACTTTAATTAAGGTGGCCAAGTAATGCGCTAATTCTAAGGAGTATGAGGATTTTTATAATGTGTCCAATTAATACCCGAGATTTCCGGACTCTGACTTTAAGTAAGGTGGCCAAGTAATGCGCTAATTCTTAAGAGTATGAGAATTTTAATAAAGTGTCCATGTAATACGTGGGATTTCCGGACTCTGACTTTAAATAAGGTGGCCAAGTAATGCGCTAATTCTTAAGAGTATGAGAATTTTAATAAAGTGTCCATGTAATACGTGAGATTTCCGGACTCTGACTTTAAGTAAGGTGGCCAAGTAATGCGCTGAATCTTAGGAGTATGAGAATTTGAATAAAGTGGCCAAATAATACGCGAGATTTCCAGACACTCACTTTAAGTAAGGTGGCCAACTAATGCGCGAGTTCTTAAAAGTATAAGAACTTTTATAAAGTGGCCAAGTAATACGCGAGATTTCCGGACTCTGACTTTATGTAAGGTGACCAAGTAATGCGCGAGTTCTTAGGAGTATAAGAATTTTTATACAGTGGCCAAGTAATACGCGAGATTTCCGGACTCTGACTTTAAGTAAGGTGACCAAGTAATGCGCGAGTTCTTAGGAGTATAAGAATTTTTATAAAGTGTCCAAGTAATACGCGAGGTTTCTGGACTCTGACTTTAAATAAGGTGGCCAAGTAATGCGCTGAATTTTAGGAGTTTGAGAATTTGAATAAAGCGGCCAAATAACACGCGAGATTTCCTGACAATTAGTTTTAGTAATGTGTCAAACTAATGCGCGTGTTCTTTATTTTATAAGAACTTTTATATACTCTCCTAGTAATACGCTAGTTTTCCGGACTCTGACTTTGAGTAAGGTGGCCAAGTAATGTGCGAGTTCTTAGGAGTATAAGAATTTTTATACAGTGGCCAAATAATAAACGAGATTTCCAGACACTTACTTTAAGTAAGGTGGCCAACTAATGCGCGACTTCTTAAAAGTATAAGAATTTTTCTAAAGTGGCCAAGTAAGGCGCGAGATTTCCGGACTCTGACTTTAAATAAGGTGGCCAAGTAATGCGCTAATTCTTAAGAGTATGAGAATTTTAATAGTGGGCAAGTAATACGCAAGCTTTCCGGACTCTGAATTTAAGTAAGGTGGCCAAGTAATGCGCGAATTCTTAGGAGTTTAAGAAATTTTATAAAGTGTCCAAGTAATACGCGAGGTTTCTGGACTCTGACTTTAAATAAGGTGGCCAAGTAATGCGCGAATTCTTAGGAGTATGAAAATTTTTATAAAGTCGCCAAGTAAGGCGCGAGATTTCCGGACTCTGACTTTAAATAAGGTGGCCAAGTAATGCGCTAATTCTTAAGATTATGAGAATTTTAATAAAGTGTCCATGTAATACGTGAGATTTCCGGACTCTGACTTTAAGTAAGGTGGCCAAGTAATGCGCTAATTCTTAGGAGTATGAAAATTTTTATAAATTGTCCAAGTAATACGTGAGATTTCCGGACTCTGACTTTAAGTAAGGTGGCCAAGTAATGCGCGAATTCTTAGGAGTATGAGAATTTTAATAGTGGCCAAGTAATACGCAAGATTTCCGGACTCTGAATTTAAGTAAGGTGGCCAAGTAATGAGCTGAATCTTAGGAGTATGAGAATTTTAATAAAGTGGCCAAGTAATACGCGAGATTTCCGGACTCTGACTTTAAGTAAGGTGGCCAAGTGATGCGCTAATTCTAAGGAGTATGAGGATTTTTATAATGTGTCCAAGTAATACACGAGATTTCCGGACTCTGACTTTAAGTAAGGTGGCCAAGTAATGCGCTAATTCTAAGGAGTATGAAAATTTTTATAAATTGTCCAAGTAATACGCGAGATTTCCGGACTCTGACTTTAAATAAGGTGGCCAAGTAATGGGCGAATTCTTAGGAGTATAAGAATTTTTCTAAAGTGGCCAAGTAAGGCGCGAGATTTCCGGACTCTGACTTTAAATAAGGTGGCCAAGTAATGCGCTAATTCTTAAGAGTATTAGAATTTTAATAAAGTGTCCATGTAATACGTGAGATTTCCGGACTCTGACTTTAAATAAGGTGGCCAAATAATGGGCGAATTCTTAGGAGTATAAGAATTTTTATAAAGTGGCCAAGTAATGCGCGAGATATCCGTACTCTGACTTTAAGTAAGGTGTCCAAGTAATGCGCGAATTCTTAGGAGTATGAGAATTTTTACAAAGTGTCCAAGTAATACGCGAGGTTTCCTGACTCTGACTTTGAGTAAGGTGGCCAAGTAATGCGCGAATTCTTAGGAGTTTAAGAATTTTTATAAAGTTACAAAGTAATATCGCGAGATATCCGTACTCTGACTTTAAGTAAGGTGTCCAAGTAATGCGCGAATTCTTAGGAGTATGAAAATTTTTATAAATTGTCCAAGTAATACGTGAGATTTCCGGACTCTGACTTTAAGTAAGGTGGCCAAGTAATGCGCGAATTCTTAGGAGTATGAGAATTTTAATAGTGGCCAAGTAATACGCAAGATTTCCGGACTCTGAATTTAAGTAAGGTGGCCAAGTAATGCGCTGAATCTTAGGAGTATGAGAATTTTAATAAAGTGGCCAAGTAATACGCGAGATTTCCGGACTCTGACTTTAAGTAAGGTGGCCAAGTAATGCGCTAATTCTTAGGAGTATGAGAATTTTTATAAAGTGTCCAAGTAATACGCGAGATTTCCGGACTCTGACTTTAAGTAAGGTGGCCAAGTAATGCGCTAATTCTAAGGAGTATGAGGATTTTTATAAAGTGTCCAAGTAATACGCGAGATTTCCGGACTCTGACTTTAAATAAGGTGGCCAAGTAATGCGCGAATTCTTAGGAGTATGAGAATTCTTATAAAGTGGCCAAGTGATACGCGAAATTTCCGGACTCTGACTTTAAGTATTTTGGCCAAGTAATGCCCGAATTCTTAGGAGTATTAGAATTTTAATAAAGTATCCAAGTAATACGTGAGATTTCCGGACTCTGACTTTAAGTAAGGTGGCCAAGTAATGCGCGAATTCTTAGGAGTATTAGAATTTTTATAAAGTTGCCAATTAATACGCGTGTTTTCCGGTCTCTGACTTTAAGTAAGGTGTCCAAGTAATGCGCGAATTCTTAGGAGTATGAGAATTTTTATAAATTGTCCAAGTAATACGTGAGATTTCCGGACTCTGACTTTAAGTAAGGTGGCCAAGTAATGCGCGAATTCTTAGGAGTATGAGAATTTTAATAGTGGCCAAGTAATACGCAAGATTTCCGGACTCTGAATTTAAGTAAGGTGGCCAAGTAATGCGCTGAATCTTAGGAGTATGAGAATTTGAATAAAGTGGCCAAGTAATACGCGAGATTTCCGGACTCTGATATTAAGTAAGGTGGCCAAGTAATGCGCTAATTCTAAGGAGTATGAGAATTTGAATAAAGTGGCCAAGTAATACCCGAGATTTCCGGACTCTGACTTTAAGTAAGGTGGCCAAGTAATGCGCTAATTCTTAAGAGTATGAGAATTTTAATAAAGTGTCCATGTAATACGTGAGATTTCCGGACTCTGACTTTAAATAAGGTGGCCAAGTATTGCGCTAATTCTTAAGAGTATGAGAATTTTAATAAAGTGTCCATGTAATACGTGAGATTTCCGGACTCTGACTTTAAGTAAGGTGGCCAAGTAATGCGCTGAATCTTAGGAGTTTGAGAATTTGAATAAAGCGGCCAAATAATACGCGAGATTTCCAGACACTTACTTTAAGTAAGGTGGCCAACTAATGCGAGAGTTCTTGAAAGTATAAGAACTTTTATAAAGTGTCCGAGTAATACGCGAGATTTCCGGACTCTGACTTTATGTAAGGTGACCAAGTAATGCGCGAGTTCTTAGGAGTATAAGAATTTTTATACAGTGGCCAAGTAATACGCGAGATTTCCGGACTCTGACTTTAAGTAAGGTGACCAAGTAATGCGCGAGTTCTTAGTAGTCGAAGAATTTTTATAAAGTGGCCAAGTAATACGCGAGGTTTCTGAACTCTGACTTTAAATAAGGTGGCCAAGTAATGCGCTGAATCTTAGGAGTATGAGAATTTGAATAAAGTGGCCAAATAATACGCGAGATTTCCAGACACTTACTTTAAGTAAGGTGGCCAACTAATGCGCGAGTTCTTGAAAGTATAAGAACTTTTATAAAGTGTCCGAGTAATACGCGAGGATTCCGGACTCTGACTTTGAGTAAGGTGGCCAAGTAATGCGCGAGTTCTTAGGAGTATAAGAATTTTTATAAAGTGGCCAAGTAATACGCGAGATTTCCAGACACTTACTTTAAGTAAGGTTGCCAACTAATGCGCGATTTCTTAAAAGTATAAGAATTTTTCTAAAGTGGCCAAGTAAGGCGCGAGATTTCCGGACTCTGACTTTAAATAAGGTGGCCAAGTAATGCGCTAATTCTTAAGAGTATTAGAATTTTAATAGTGGCCAAGTAATACGTAAGATTTCCGGACTCTGACTTTAAATAAGGTGGCCAAGTAATGCGCGAATTCTTAGGAGTTTAAGAAATTTTATAAAGTGTCCAAGTAATACGCGAGGTTTCTGGACTCTGACTTTAAATAAGGTGGCCAAGTAATGCGCGAATTCTTAGGAGTATGAGAATTTTAATAAAGTGTCCAAGTAATACGCGAGATTTCCGGACTCTGACTTTAAATAAGGTGGCCAAGTAATGCGCGAATTCTTAGGAGTATGAGAATTTTAATAAAGTGTCCAAGTAATACGTGAGATTTCCGGACTCTGACTTTAAGTAAGGTGGCCAAGTAATGCGCGAATTCTTAGGAGTATGAAAATTTTTATAAATTGTCCAAGTAATACGTGAGATTTCCGGACTCTGACTTTAAGTAAGGTGGCCAAGTAATGCGCGAATTCTTAGGAGTATGAGAATTTTAATAGTGGCCAAGTAATACGCAAGATTTCCGGACTCTGAATTTAAGTAAGGTGGCCAAGTAATGAGCTAATTCTAAGGAGTATGAGAATTTGAATAAAGTGGCCAAGTAATACGCGAGATTTCCGGACTCTGACTTTAAGTAAGGTGGCCAAGTAATGCGCTAATTCTTAGGAGTATGAAAATTTTTATAAATTGTCCAAGTAATACGCGAGATTTCCGGACTCTGACTTTAAATAAGGTGGCCAAGTAATGGGCGAATTCTTAGGAATATAAGAATTTTTCTAAAGTGGCCAAGTAAGGCGCGAGATTTCCGGACTCTGACTTTAAATAAGGTGGCCAAGTAATGCGCTAATTCTTAAGAGTATTAGAATTTTAATAAAGTGTCCATGTAATACGTGAGATTTCCGGACTCTGACTTTAAGTAAGGTGGCCAAATAATGGGCGAATTCTTAGGAGTATAAGAATTTTTATAAAGTTGCCAAGTAATGCGCGAGATATCCGTACTCTGACTTTAAGTAAGGTGTCCAAGTAATGCGCGAATTCTTAGGAGTATGAGAATTTTTACAAAGTGTCCAAGTAATACGCGAGGTTTCCTGACTCTGACTTTGAGTAAGGTGGCCAAGTAATGCGCGAATTCTTAAAAGTATAAGAACTTTTATAAAGTTGCCAATTAATATCGCGAGATTTCCGGAATCTGACTTTAAGTAAGGTGTTCAAGTAATGCGCGAATTCTTAGGAGTATAAGAATTTTTTTTTTTATAAAGTGTCCAAGTAATACGCGAGATTTCCGGACTCTGACTTTAAGTAAGGTGGCCAAGTAATGCGCGAATTCTTTGGAGTATGAGTAATTTAATAGTGGCCAAGTCATACGCAAGATTTCCGGACTCTGAATTTAAGTAAGGTGGCCAAGTAATGCGCTGAATCTTAGGAGTATGAGAATTTTAATAAAGTGGCCAAGTAATACGCGAGATTTCCGGACTCTGACTTTAAGTAAGGTGGCCAAGTAATGCGCTAATTCTAAGGAGTATGAGGATTTTTATAAAGTGTCCAAGTAATACACGAGATTTCCGGACTCTGACTTTAAGTAAGGTGGCCAAGTAATGCGCTAATTCTTAAGAGTATGAGAATTTTAATAAAGTGTCCATGTAATACGTGAGATTTCCGGACTCTGACTTTAAATAAGGTGGCCAAGTAATGCGCTAATTCTTAAGAGTATAAGAATTTTTATAAAGTTGCCAAGTAATGCGCGAGATATCCGTACTCTGACTTTAAGTAAGGTGTCCAAGTAATGCGCGAATTCTTAGGAGTATGAGAATTTTTACAAAGTGTCCAAGTAATACGCGAGGTTTCCTGACTCTGACTTTGAGTAAGGTGGCCAAGTAATGCGCTAATTCTTAGGAGTATAAGAACTTTTATAAAGTGGCCAATTAATATCGCGAGATATCCGTACTCTGACTTTAAGTAAGGTGTCCAAGTAATGCGCTAATTCTTAGGAGTATGATAATTTTTAAAAATTGTCCAAGTAATACGTGAGATTTCCGGACTCTGACTTTAAGTAAGGTGGCCAAGTAATGCGCGAATTCTTAGGAGTATGAGAATTTTAATAGTGGCCAAGTAATACGCAAGATTTCCGGACTCTGAATTTAAGTAAGGTGGCCAAGTAATGCGCTGAATCTTAGGAGTATGAGAATTTTAATAAAGTGGCCAAGTAATACGCGAGATTTCCGGACTCTGACTTTAAGTAAGGTGGCCAAGTAATGCGCTAATTCTAAGGAGTATGAGGATTTTTATAATGTGTCCAATTAATACACGAGATTTCCGGACTCTGACTTTAAGTAAGGTGGCCAAGTAATGCGCTAATTCTTAAGAGTATGAGAATTTTAATAAAGTGTCCATGTAACACGTGTGATTTCCGCACTCTGACTTTAAATAAGGTGGCCAAGTAATGCGCTAATTCTTAAGAGTATTAGAATTTTAATAAAGTGTCCATGTAATACGTGAGATTTCCGGACTCTGACTTTAAGTAAGGTGGCCAAGTAATGCGCTGAATCTTAGGAGTTTGAGAATTTGAATAAAGCGGCCAAATAATACGCGAGATTTCCAGACACTTACTTTAAGTAAGGTGGCCAACTAATGCGCGAGTTCTTAAAAGTATAAGAACTTTTATAAAGTGTCAAAATAATACGCGAGATTTCCGGACTCTGACTTTATGTAAGGTGACCAAGTAATGCGCGAGTTCTTAGGAGTATAAGAATTTTTATACAGTGGCCAAGTAATACGCGAGATTTCCGGACTCTGACTTTAAGTAAGGTGACCAAGTAATGCGCGAATTCTTAGTAGTCGAAGAATTTTTATAAAGTGTCCAAGTAATACGCGAGGTTTCTGAACTCTGACTTTAAATAAGGTGGCCAAGTAATGCGCTGAATTTTAGGAGTTTGAGAATTTGAATAAAGCGGCCAAATAATAAACGAGATTTCCAGACACTTACTTTAAGTAAGGTGGCCAACTAATTCGCGAGTTCTTAAAATTATAAGAACTTTTATAAAGTGTCCAAATACTACGCAAGATTTCCGGTATCTGACTTTAAGTAAGGGTGCCAAGTAATGCGCGAGTTATTAGGAGTTTAAGAATTTTTATAAAGTGGCCAAATAATACGCGAGATTTCCAGACACTTACTTTAAGTAAGGTGGCCAACTAATGCGCGATTTCTTAAAAGTATAAGAATTTTTCTAAAGTGGCCAAGTAAGGCGCGAGATTTCCGGACTCTGACTTTAAATAAAGTGGCCAAGTAATGCGCTAATTCTTAGGAGTAGGAGAATTTAAATAGTGGGCAAGTAATACGCAAGCTTTCCGGACTCTGACTTTGAATAAGGTGGCCAAGTAATGCGCGAATTCTTAGGAGTTTAAGAAATTTTATAAAGTGTCCAAGTAATACGCGAGGTTTCTGGACTCTGACTTTAAATAAGGTGGCCAAGTAATGCGCGAATTCTTAGGAGTATGAAAATTTTTATAAAGTCGCCAAGTAAGGCGCGAGATTTCCGGACTCTGACTTTAAATAAGGTGGCCAAGTAATGCGCTAATTCTTAAGATTATGAGAATTTTAATAAAGTGTCCATGTAATACGTGAGATTTCCGGACTCTGACTTTAAGTAAGGTGGCCAAGTAATGCGCTAATTCTTAGGAGTATGAAAATTTTTATAAATTGTCCAAGTAATACGCGTGATTTCCGGACTCTGACTTTAAGTAAGGTGGTCAAGTAATGCGCGAATTCTTAGGAGTATGAAAATTTTAATAAAGTGTCCAAGTAATACGTGAGATTTCCGGACTCTGACTTTAAGTAAGGTGGCCAAGTAATGCGCGAATTCTTAGGAGTATGAGAATTTGAATAAAGTGGCCAAGTAATACGCAAGATTTCCGGACTCTGAATTTAAGTAAGGTGGCCAAGTAATGCGCTGAATCTTAGGAGTATGAGAATTTTAATAAAGTGGCCAAGTAATACGCGAGATTTCCGGACTCTGACTTTAAGTAAGGTGGCCAAGTAATGCGCTAATTCTTAGGAGTATGAAAATTTTTATAAATTGTCCAAGTAATACGCGAGATTTCCGGACTCTGACTTTAAATAAGGTGGCCAAGTAATGGGCGAATTCTTAGGAGTATAAGAATTTTTCTAAAGTGGCCAAGTAAGGCGCGAGATTTCCGGACTCTGACTTTAAATAAGGTGGCCAAGTAATGCGCTAATTCTTAAGAGTATGAGAATTTTAATAAAGTGTCCATGTAATACGTGAGATTTCCGGACTCTGACTTTAAATAAGGTGGCCAAATAATGGGCGAATTCTTAGGAGTATAAGAATTTTTATAAAGTTGCCAAGTAATGCGCGAGATATCCGTACTCTGACTTTAAGTAAGGTGTCCAAGTAATGCGCGAATTCTTAGGAGTATGAGAATTTTTACAAAGTGTCCAAGTAATACGCGAGGTTTCCTGACTCTGACTTTGAGTAAGGTGGCCAAGTAATGCGCGAATTCTTAGGAGTATAAGAATTTTTATAAAGTTGCCAATTAATATCGCGAGATATCCGTACTCTGACTTTAAGTAAGGTGTCCAAGTAATGCGCGAATTCTTAGGAGTATGAGAATTTTAATAAAGTGTCCATGTAACACGTGTGATTTCCGGACTCTGACTTTAAATAAGGTGGCCAAGTAATGCGCTAATTCTTAAGAGTATAAGAATTTTTATAAAGTTGCCAAGTAATGCGCGAGATATCCGTACTCTGACTTTAAGTAAGGTGTCCAAGTAATGCGCGAATTCTTAGGAGTATGAGAATTTTTACAAAGTGTCCAAGTAATACGCGAGGTTTCCTGACTCTGACTTTGAGTAAGGTAGCCAAGTAATGCGCGAATTCTTAGGAGTATAAGAATTTTTATAAAGTTGCCAATTAATATCGCGAGATATCCGTACTCTGACTTTAAGTAAGGTGTCCAAGTAATGCGCGAATTCTTAGGAGTATGAAAATTTTTATAAATTGTCCAAGTAATACGTGAGATTTCCGGACTCTGACTTTAAGTAAGGTGGCCAAGTAATGTGCGAATTATTAGGAGTATGAGAATTTTAATAGTGGGCAAGTAATACGCAAGCTTTCCGGACTCTGAATTTAAGTAAGGTGGCCAAGTAATGAGCTGAATCTTAGGAGTATGAGAATTTTAATAATGTGGCCAAGTAATACGCGAGATTTCCGGACTCTGACTTTAAGTAAGGTGGTCAAGTAATGCGCTAATTCTAAGGAGTATGAGGATTTTTATAATGTGTCCAATTAATACACGAGATTTCCGGACTCTGACTTTAAGTAAGGTGGCCAAGTAATGCGCTAATTCTTAAGAGTATGATAATTTTAATAAAGTGTCCATGTAACACGTGTGATTTCTGGACTCTGACTTTAAATAAGGTGGCCAAGTAATGCGCTAATTCTTAAGAGTATGAAAATTTTAATAAAGTGTCCATGTAATACGAGAGATTTCCGGACTCTGACTTTAAGTAAGGTGGCCAAGTAATGCGCTGAATCTTAGGAGTTTGAGATATTTAATATAGTGGCCAAATAATACGCGAGATTTCCGGACTCTGACTTTAAGTAAGGTGGCCAAGTAATGCGCTAATTCTTAAGAGTATGAGAATTTTAATAAAGTGTCCATGTAACACGTGTGATTTCCGGACTCTGACTTTAAATAAGGTGGCCAAGTAATGCGCTAATTCTTAAGAGTATGAGAATTTTAATAAAGTGTCCATGTAATACGTGAGATTTCCGGACTCTGACTTTAAGTAAGGTGGCCAAGTAATGCGCTGAATCTTAGGAGTATGAGAATTTGAATAAAGTGGCCAAATAATACGCGAGATTTCTGGACTCTGACTTTAAATAAGGTGGCCAAGTAATGCGCTGAATCTTAGGAGTATGAGAATTTGAATAAAGTGGCCAAATAATAAAATAGATTTACATACACTTACTTTAAGTAAGGTGGCCAACTAATGCGCGAGTTCTTAAAAGTATAAGAACTTTTATAAAGTGTCCGAGTAATACGCGAGGATTCCGGACTCTGACTTTGAGTAAGGTGGCCAAGTAATGCGCGAGTTCTTAAAAGTATAAGAAGTGGCCAAATAATACGCGAGATTTCCAGACACTTACTTTAAGTAAGGTGACCAAGTAATGCGCGATTTCTTAAAAGTATAAGAATTTTTCTAAAGTGGCCAAGTAAGGCGCGAGATTTCCGGACTCTGACTTTAAATAAGGTGGCCAAGTAATGCGCTAATTCTTAAGAGTATGAGAATTTTAATAGTGGCCAAGTAATACGTAAGATTTCCGGACTCTGAATTTATATAAGGTGGCCAAGTAATGCGCGAATTCTTAGGAGTTTAAGAAATTTTATAAAGTGTCCAAGTAATACGCGAGGTTTCTGGACTCTGACTTTAAATAAGGTGGCCAAGTAATGCGCGAATTCTTAGGAGTATGAAAATTTTTATAAAGTCGCCAAGTAAGGCGCGAGATTTCCGGACTCTGACTTTAAATAAGGTGGCCAAGTAATGCGCTAATTCTTAAGAGTATGAGAATTTTAATAAAGTGTCCATGTAATACGTGAGATTTCCGGACTCTGACTTTAAGTAAGGTGGCCAAGTAATGCGCTAATTCTTAGGAGTATGAAAATTTTTATAAATTGTCCAAGTAATACGTGAGATTTCCGGACTCTGACTTTAAGTAAGGTGGCCAAGTAATGCGCTAATTCTTAGGAGTATGAAAATTTTTATAAATTGTCCAAGTAATACGTGAGATTTCCGGACTCTGACTTTAAGTAAGGTGGCCAAGTAATGCGCTGAATCTTAGGAGTATGAGAATTTGAATAAAGTGGGCAAGGAATACGCAAGCTTTCCGGACTCTGAATTTAAGTAAGGTGGCCAAGTAATGCGCTGAATCTTAGGAGTATGAGAATTTTAATAAAGTGGCCAAGTAATACGCGAGATTTCCGGACTCTGACTTTAAGTAAGGTGGCCAAGTAATGCGCTAATTCTTAGGAGTATGAAAATTTTTATAAATTGTCCAAGTAATACGCGAGATTTCCGGACTCTGACTTTAAATAAGGTGGCCAAGTAATGGGCGAATTCTTAGGAGTATAAGAATTTTTCTAAAGTGGCCAAGTAAGGCGCGAGATTTCCGGACTCTGACTTTAAATAAGGTGGCCAAGTAATGCGCTAATTCTTAAGAGTATGAGAATTTTAATAAAGTGTCCATGTAATACGTGAGATTGCCGGACTCTGACTTCAAATAAGGTGGCCAAATAATGGGCGAATTCTTAGGAGTATAAGAATTTTTATAAAGTTGCCGAGTAATGCGCGAGATATCCGTACTCTGACTTTAAGTAAGGTGTCCAAGTAATGCGCGAATTCTTAGGAGTATGAGAATTTTTACAAAGTGTCCAAGTAATACGCGAGGTTTCCTGACTCTGACTTTGAGTAAGGTGGCCAAGTAATGCGCGAATTCTGAGGAGTATAAGAATTTTTATAAAGTTGCCAATTAATATCGCGAGATTTCCGGACTCTGACTTTAAGTAAGGTGTCCAAGTAATGCGCGAATTCTTAGGAGTATGAGAATTTTAAAAAAGTGTCCATGTAACACGTGTGATTTCCGGACTCTGACTTTAAATAAGGTGGCCAAGTAATGCGCTAATTCTTAAGAGTATAAGAATTTTTATAAAGTTGCCAAGTAATGCGCGAGATATCCGTACTCTGACTTTAAGTAAGGTGTCCAAGTAATGCGCGAATTCTTAGGAGTATGAGAATTTTTACAAAGTGTCCAAGTAATACGCGAGGTTTCCTGACTCTGACTTTGAGTAAGGTGGCCAAGTAATGCGCTAATTCTTAGGAGTATGAAAATTTTTATAAAGTTGCCAATTAATATCGCGAGATATCCGTACTCTGACTTTAAGTAAGGTGTCCAAGTAATGCGCGAATTCTTAGGAGTATGAAAATTTTTATAAATTGTCCAAGTAATACGTGAGATTTCCGGACTCTGACTTTAAGTAAGGTGGCCAAGTACTGTGCGAATTCTTAGGAGTATGAGAATTTTAATAGTGGGCAAGTAATACGCAAGCTTTCCGGACTCTGAATTTAAGTAAGGTGGCCAAGTAATGAGCTGAATCTTAGGAGTATGAGAATTTTAATAATGTGGCCAAGTAATACGCGAGATTTCCGGACTCTGACTTTAAGTAAGGTGGTCAAGTAATGCGCTAATTCTAAGGAGTATGAGGATTTTTATAATGTGTCCAATTAATACACGAGATTTCCGGACTCTGACTTTAAGTAAGGTGGCCAAGTAATGCGCTAATTCTTAAGAGTATGAGAATTTTAATAAAGTGTCCATGTAACACGTGTGATTTCCGGACTCTGACTTTAAATAAGGTGGCCAAGTAATGCGCTAATTCTTAAGAGTATGAGAATTTTAATAAAGTGTCCATGTAATACGTGAGATTTCCGGACTCTGACTTTAAGTAAGGTGGCCAAGTAATGCGCTGAATCTTAGGAGTTTGAGAATTTGAATAAAGCGGCCAAATAATATGCGAGATTTCCAGACACTTACTTTAAGTAAGGTGGCCAACTAATGCGCGAGTTCTTAAAAGTATAAGAACTTTTATAAAGTGGCCAAGTAATACGCGAGCTCTTCGGACTTTATGTAAGGTGACCAAGTAATGCGCGAGTTCTTAGGAGTATAAGAATTTTTATACAGTGGCCAAGTAATACGCGAGATTTCCGGACTCTGACTTTAAGTAAGGTGACCAAGTAATGCGCGAATTCTTAGTAGTCGAAGAATTTTTATAAAGTGGCAAAGTAATACGCGAGGTTTCTGAACTCTGACTTTAAATAAGGTGGCCAAGTAATGCGCTGAATTTTAGGAGTTTGAGAATTTGAATAAAGCGGCCAAATAATACGCGAGATTTCCAGACACTTACTTTAAGTAAGGTGGCCAACTAATGCGCGAGTTCTTAAAAGTATAAGAACTTTTATAAAGTGTCCAAGTAATACGCGAGGATTCCGGACTCTGACTTTGAGTAAGGTGGCCAAGTAATGCGCGAGTTCTTAGGAGTATAAGAATTTTTATACAGTGGCCAAATAATACGCGAGATTTCCAGACACTTACTTTAAGTAAGGTGGCCAACTAATGCGCGATTTCTTAAAAGTATAAGAATTTTTCTAAAGTGGCCAAGTAAGGCGCGAGATTTCCGGACTCTGACTTTAAATAAGGTGGCCAAGTAATGCGCTAATTCTTAAGAGTATGAGAATTTTAATAGTGGGCAAGTAATACGCAAGCTTTCCGGACTCTGAATTTAAATAAGGTGGCCAAGTAATGCGCGAATTCTTAGGAGTTTAAGAAATTTTATAAAGTGTCCAAGTAATACGCGAGGTTTCTGGACTCTGACTTTAAATAAGGTGGCCAAGTAATGCGCGAATTCTTAGGAGTATGAAAATTTTTATAAAGTCGCCAAGTAAGGCGCGAGATTTCCGGACTCTGACTTTAAATAAGGTGGCCAAGTAATGCGCTAATTCTTAAGAGTATGAGAATTTTAATAAAGTGTCCATGTAATACGTGAGATTTCCGGACTCTGACTTTAAGTAAGGTGGCCAAGTAATGCGCTAATTCTTAGGAGTATGAAAATTTTTATAAATTGTCCAAGTAATACGTGAGATTTCCGGACTCTGACTTTAAGTAAGGTGGCCAAGTAATGCGCGAATTCTTAGGAGTATGAAAATTTTTATAAATTGTCCAAGTAATACGTGAGATTTCCGGACTCTGACTTTAAGTAAGGTGGCCAAGTAATGCGCGAATTCTTAGGAGTATGAGAATTTTAATAGTGGCCAAGTAATACGCAAGATTTCCGGACTCTGAATTTAAGTAAGGTGGCCAAGTAATGCGCTGAATCTTAGGAGTATGAGAATTTTAATAAAGTGGCCAAGTAATACGCGAGATTTCCGGACTCTGACTTTAAGTAAGGTGGCCAAGTAATGCGCGAATTCTTAGGAGTATGAAAATTTTTATAAATTGTCCAAGTAATACGCGAGATTTCCGGACTCTGACTTTAAATAAGGTGGCCAAGTAATGGGCGAATTCTTAGGAGTATAAGAATTTTTCTAAAGTGGCCAAGTAAGGCGCGAGATTTCCGGACTATGACTTTAAATAAGGTGGCCAAGTAATGCGCTAATTCTTAGGAGTATGAGAATTTTAATAAAGTTTCCAAGTAATACGCGAGATTTCCGGACTCTGACTTTAAATAAGGTGGCCAAATAATGGGCGAATTCTTAGGAGTATAAGAATTTTTATAAAGTTGCCAAGTAATGCGCGAGATATCCGTACTCTGACTTTAAGTAAGGTGTCCAAGTAATGCGCGAATTCTTAGGAGTATGAGAATTTTTACAAAGTGTCCAAGTAATACGCGAGGTTTCCTGACTCTGACTTTGAGTAAGGTGGCCAAGTAATGCGCGAATTCTTAAAAGTATAAGAACTTTTATAAAGTGGCCAATTAATATCGCGAGATATCCGTACTCTGACTTTAAGTAAGGTGTCCAAGTAATGCGCTAATTCTTAGGAGTATGAAAATTTTTATAAATTGTCCAAGTAATACGTGAGATTTCCGGACTCTGACTTTAAGTAAGGTGGCCAAGTAATGCGCTGAATCTTAGGAGTATGAGAATTTTAATAAAGTGGCCAAGTAATACGCGAGATTTCCGGACTCTGACTTTAAGTAAGGTGGCCAAGTAATGCGCTAATTCTAAGGAGTATGAGGATTTTTATAATGTGTCCAAGTAATACACGAGATTTCCGGACTCTGACTTTAAGTAAGGTGGCCAAGTAATGCGCTAATTCTTAGGAGTATGAGAATTTTAATAAAGTGTCCATGTAACACGTGTGATTTCCGGACTCTGACTTTAAATAAGGTGGCCAAGTAATGCGCTAATTCTTAAAAGTATACGAATTTTTATAAAGTTGCCAAGTAATGCGCGAGATATCCGTACTCTGACTTTAAGTAAGGTGTCCAAGTAATGCGCGAATTCTTAGGAGTATGAGAATTTTTACAAAGTGTCCAAGTAATACGCGAGGTTTCCTGACTCTGACTTTGAGTAACGTAGCCAAGTAATGCGCGAATTCTTAGGAGTATAAGAATTTTTATAAAGTTGCCAAGTAATACGCGAGATTTCCGGACTCTGACAATAAGTAAGGTTGCCAAATAATGCGCAAATTCTTAGGAGTATGAGAATTTTAATAGTGGGCAAGTAATACGCAAGCTTTCCGGACTCTGAATTTAAGTAAGGTGACCAAGTAATGAGCTGAATCTTAGGAGTATGAGAATTTTAATATTGTGGCCAAGTAATACGCGAGATTTCCGGACTCTGACTTTAAGTAAGGTGGTCAAGTAATGCGCTAATTCTAAGGAGTATGAGGATTTTTATAATGTGTCCAATTAATACACGAGATTTCCGGACTCTGACTTTAAGTAAGGTGGCCAAGTAATGCGCTAATTCTTAAGAGTATGAGAATTTTAATAAAGTGTCCATGTAACACGTGTGATTTCCGGACTCTGACTTTAAATAAGGTGGCCAAATAATGGGCTAATTCTTAAGATTATGAGAATTTTAATAAAGTGTCCATGTAATACGTGAGATTTCCGGACTCTGACTTTAAGTAAGGTGGCCAAGTAATGCGCTGAATCTTAGGAGTATGAGAATTTTAATAAAGCGGCCAAATAATACGCGAGATTTCCAGACACTTACTTTAAGTAAGGTGGCCAACTAATGCGCGAGTTCTTAAAAGTATAAGAACTTTTATAAAGTGTCCAAGTAATACGCGAGGATTCCGAACTCTGACTTTAAGTAAGGTGACCAAGTAATGCGCGAGTTCTTAGGAGTATAAGAATTTTTATACAGTGGCCAAGTAATACGCGAGATTTCCGGACTCTGACTTTAAGTAAGGTGACCAAGTAATGCGCGAATTCTTAGTAGTCGAAGAATTTTTATAAAGTGTCCAAGTAATACGCGAGGTTTCTGAACTCTGACTTTAAATAAGGTGGCCAAGTAATGCGCTGAATTTTAGGAGTTTGAGAATTTGAATAAAGCGGCCAAATATTACGCTATATTTCCAGACACTTACTTTAAGTAAGGTGGCCAACTAATGCGCGAGTTCTTTAAAGTATAAGAACTTTTATAAAGTGTCCTAGTAATACGCGAGGATTCCGGACTCTGACTTTGAGTAAGGTGGCCAAGTAATGCGCGAGTTCTTAGGAGTATAAGAATTTTTATACAGTGGCCAAATAATACGCGAGATTTCCAGACACTTACTTTAAGTAAGGTGGCCAACTAATGCGCGATTTCTTAAAAGTATAAGAATTTTTCTAAAGTGACCAAGTAAGGCGCGAGATTTCCGGACTCTGACTTTAAGTAAGGTGGCCAAGTAATGCGCGAATTCTTAGGAGTATGAGAATTTTAATAGTCGCCAAGTAATACGCAAGATTTCCGGACTCTGACTTTAATTAAGGTGGCCAAGTAATGCGCGAATTCTTAGGAGTTTAAGAAATTTTATAAAGTGTCCAAGTAATACGCGAGGTTTCTGGACTCTGACTTTAAATAAGGTGGCCAAGTAATGCGCGAATTCTTAGGAGTATGAAAATTTTTATAAAGTCGCCAAGTAAGGCGCGAGATTTCCGGACTCTGACTTTAAATAAGGTGGCCAAGTAATGCGCTAATTCTTAAGAGTATGAGAATTTTAATAAAGTGTCCATGTAATACGTGAGATTTCCGGACTCTGACTTTAAGTAAGGTGGCCAAGTAATGCGCTAATTCTTAGGAGTATGAAAATTTTTATAAATTGTCCAAGTAATACGTGAGATTTCCGGACTCTGACTTTAAGTAAGGTGGCCAAGTAATGCGCGAATTCTTAGGAGTATGAAAATTTTAATAGTGGGCAAGTAATACGCAAGCTTTCCGGACTCTGAATTTAAGTAAGGTGGCCAAGTAATGCGCTGAATCTTAGGAGTATGAGAATTTGAATAAAGTGGCCAAGTAATACCCGAGATTTCCGGACTCTGACTTTAAGTAAGGTGGCCAAGTAATGCGCTAATTCTTAGGAGTATAAGAATTTTTATAAATTGTCCAAGTAATACGCGAGATTTCCGGACTCTGACTTTAAATAAGGTGGCCAAGTAATGGGCGAATTCTTAGGAGTATAAGAATTTTTCTAAAGTGGCCAAGTAAGGCGCGAGATTTCCGGACTCTGACTTTAAATAAGGTGGCCAAGTAATGCGCTAATTCTTAAGAGTATGAGAATTTTAATAAAGTGTCCATGTAATACGTGAGATTTCCGGACTCTGACTTTAAATAAGGTGGCCAAATAATGGGCGAATTCTTAGGAGTATAAGAATTTTTATAAAGTTGCCAAGTAATGCGCGAGATATCCGTACTCTGACTTTAAGTAAGGTGTCCAAGTAATGCGCGAATTCTTAGGAGTATGAGAATTTTTACAAAGTGTCCAAGTAATACGCGAGGTTTCCTGACTCTGACTTTTAATAAGGTGGCCAAGTAATGCGCGAGTTCTTAAAAGTATAAGAACTTTTATAAAGTGGCCAATTAAAACGCAAGATATCCGTACTCTGACTTTAAGTAAGGTGTCCAAGTAATGCGCGAATTCTTAGGAGTATGAAAATTTTTATAAATTATCCAAGTAATACGTGAGATTTCCGGACTCTGACTTTAAGTAAGGTGGCCAAGTAATGCGTGAATTCTTTGGAGTATGAGAAATTTAATAGTGGCAAGTAATACGCAAGCTTTCCGGACTCTGTATTTTATTAAGGTGGCCAAGTAATGAGCTGAATCTTAGGAGTATGAGAATTTTAATAATGTGGCCAAGTAATACGCGAGATTTCCGGACTCTGACTTTAAGTAAGGTGGCCAAGTAATGCGCTAATTCTAAGGAGTATGAGGATTTTTATAAAGTGTCCAAGTAATACACGAGATTTCCGGACTCTGACTTTAAGTAAGGTGGCCAAGTAATGCGCTAATTCTTAAGAGTATGAGAATTTTAATAAAGTGTCCATGTAATACGTGAGATTTCCGGACTCTGACT
The DNA here is from genome assembly GCA_030998225.1 of Diplolepis rosae. Lineage (NCBI taxonomy): Eukaryota > Metazoa > Arthropoda > Insecta > Hymenoptera > Diplolepididae > Diplolepis > Diplolepis rosae. The sequence continues at coordinate 647,185 of JAPYXD010000684.1, read as the reverse complement.
TTAAATAAGGTGGCCAAGTAATGCGCTAATTCTTAAGAGTATAAGAATTTTTATAAGGTGGCCAAGTAATGCGCGAGATATCCGTACTCTGACTTTAAGTAAGGTGTCCAAGTAATGCGCGAATTCTTAGGAGTATGAGAATTTTTACAAAGTGTCCAAGTAATACGCGAGGTTTCCTGACTCTGACTTTGAGTAAGGTGGCCAAGTAATGCGCGAATTCTTAGGAGTATAAGAATTTTTATAAATTGGCCAATTAATATCGCGAGATATCCGTACTCTGACTTTAAGTAAGGTGTCCAAGTAATGCGCGAATCCTTAGGAGTATGAAAATTTTTATAAATTGTCCAAGTAATACGTGAGATTTCCGGACTCTGACTTTAAGTAAGGTGGCCAAGTAATGCGCGAATTCTTAGGAGTATGAGAATTTTAATAGTGGCCAAGTAATACGCAAGATTTCCGGACTCTGAATTTAAGTAAGGTGGCCAAGTAATGCGCTGAATCTTAGGAGTATGTGAATTTTAATAAAGTGGCCAAGTAATACGCGAGATTTCCGGACTCTGACTTTAAGTAAGGTGGCCAAGTAATGCGCTAATTCTAAGGAGTATGAGGATTTTTATAATGTGTCCAAGTAATACACGAGATTTCCGGAATCTGACTTTAAGTAAGGTGGCCAAGTAATGCGCTAATTCTTAAGAGTATGAGAATTTTAATAAAGTGTCCATGTAACACGTGTGATTTCCGGACTCTGACTTTAAATAAGGTGGCCAAGTAATGCGCTAATTCTTAAGAGTATTAGAATTTTAATAAAGTGTCCATGTAATACGTGAGATTTCCGGACTCTGACTTTAAGTAAGGTGGACAACTAATGCGCGAATTCTTATAAGTATAAGAAATTTTATAAAGTGTCCAAGTAATACGCGAGATTTCCGGACTCTGACTTTATGTAAGGTGACGATTTAATGCTCGAGTTCTTAGGAGTATAAGAATTTTTATACAGTGGCCAAGTAATACGCGAGATTTCCGGACTCTGACTTTAAGTAAGGTGACCAAGTAATGCGCGAATTCTTAGTAGTCGAAGAATTTTTCTAAAGTGGCCAAGTAATACGCGAGGTTTCTGAACTCTGACTTTAAATAAGGTGGCCAAGTAATGCGCTGAATTTTAGGAGTTTGAGAATTTGAATAAAGCGGCCAAATAATACGCGAGATTTCCAGACACTTACTTTAAGTAAGGTGGCCAACTAATGCGCGTGTTCTTAAAAGTAGAAGAACTTTTATAAAGTGGCCATGTAATACGCGTGAGTTCCGGACTCTGTCTTGAAGTAAGGTGGCCAAGTAATGCGCGAGTTCTTAGGAGTATGAGAATATTTATAAAGTTGCCAATTAATACGCGAGATAAGCGTACTCTGACTTAAAGTAAGGTTGCCAAGAAATTCGCTAATGCTTAGGAGTATGAAAATTTTAATAAAGTGTCCAAGTAATACGTGAGATTACCGGACTCTGACTTTAAGTAAGGTGGCCAAGTAATGCGCGAATTCTTAGGAGTATGAGAATTTTAATAGTGGCCAAGTAATACGCAAGATTTCCGGACTCTGAATTTAAGTAAGGTGGCCAAGTAATGAGCTGAATCTTAGGAGTATGAGAATTTTAATAATGTGGCCAAGTAATACGCGAGATTTCCGGACTCTGACTTTAAGTAAGGTGGTCAAGTAATGCGCTAATTCTAAGGAGTATGAGGATTTTTATAATGTGTCCAATTAATACACGAGATTTCCGGACTCTGACTTTAAGTAAGGTGGCCAAGTAATGCGCTAATTCTTAAGAGTATGAGAATTTTAATAAAGTGTCCATGTAACACGTGTGATTTCCGGACTCTGACTTTTATTAAGGTGGCCAAGTAATGCGCGAATTCTTAGGAGTATAAGAATTTTAATAAAGTGTCCATGTAATACGTGAGATTTCCAGACACTTACTTTAAGTAAGGTGGCCAACTAATGCGCGAGTTCTTAATAGTATAAGAACTTTTATAAAGTGTCCAAGTAATACGCGAGGATTCCGAACTCTGACTTTGAGTAAGGTGGCCAAGTAATGCGCGAGTTCTTATAAGTATTAGAAATTGTATACAGTGGCCAAGTAATACGCGAGATTTCCGGACTCTGACTTTAAGTAAGGTGACCAAGTAATGCGCGAATTCTTAGTAGTCGAAGAATTTTTATAAAGTGGCAAAGTAATACGCGAGGTTTCTGAACTCTGACTTTAAATAAGGTGGCCAAGTTATGCGCTGAATTTTAGGAGTTTGAGAATTTGAATAAAGCTGCTAATTAATACGCGTGATTTCCCGACACTCACTTTAAGTAAGGTGGCCAACTAATGCGCGAGTTCTTAAAAGTATAAGAACTTTTATAAAGTGTCCAAGTAATACGCGAGGATTCCGGACTCTGACTTTGAGTAAGGTGGCCAAGTAATGCGCGAGTTCTTAGGAGTATAAGAATTTTTATACAGTGGCCAAATAATACGCGAGATTTCCAGACACTTACTTTAAGTAAGGTGGCCAACTAATGCGCGATTTCTTAAAAGTATAAGAATTTTTCTAAAGTGGCCAAGTAAGGCGCGAGATTTCCGGACTCTGACTTTAAATAAGGTGGCCAAGTAATGCGCTAATTCTTAAGAGTATGAGAATTTTAATAGTGGCCAAGTAAGGCGCGAGATTTCCGGACTCTGACTTTAAATAAGGTGGCCAAGTAATGCGCGAATTCTTAGGAGTTTAAGAAATTTTATAAAGTGTCCAAGTAATACGCGAGGTTTCTGGACTCTGACTTTAAATAAGGTGGCCAAGTAATGCGCGAATTCTTAGGAGTATGAAAATTTTTATAAAGTCGCCAAGTAAGGCGCGAGATTTCCGGACTCTGACTTTAAATAAGGTGGCCAAGTAATGCGCTAATTCTTAAGAGTATGAGAATTTTAATAAAGTGTCCATGTAATACGTGAGATTTCCGGACTCTGACTTTAAGTAAGGTGGCCAAGTAATGCGCTAATTCTTAGGAGTATGAAAATTTTTATAAATTGTCCAAGTAATACGTGAGATTTCCGGACTCTGACTTTAAGTAAGGTGGCCAAGTAATGCGCGAATTCTTAGGAGTATGAAAATTTTAATAGTGGCCAAGTAATACGCAAGATTTCCGGACTCTGACTTTAAGTAAGGTGGCCAAGTAATGCGCTGAATCTTAGGAGTATGAGAATTTTAATAAAGTGGCCAAGTAATACGCGAGATTTCCGGACTCTGACTTTAAGTAAGGTGGCCAAGTAATGCGCTAATTCTTAGGAGTATGAAAATTTTTATAAATTGTCCAAGTAATACGTGAGATTTCCGGACTCTGACTTTAAGTAAGGTGGCCAAGTAATGCGCAAATTCTTAGGAGTATAAGAATTTTTCTAAAGTGGCCAAGTAAGGCGCGAGATTTCCGGACTCTGACTTTAAATAAGGTGGCCAAGTAATGCGCTAATTCTTAAGAGTATTAGAATTTTAATAAAGTGTCCATGTAATACGTGGGATTTCCGGACTCTGACTTTAAATAAGGTGGCCAAATAATGGGCGAATTCTTAGGAGTATAAGAATTTTTATAAAGTTGCCAAGTAATACGCGAGATATCCGTACTCTGACTTTAAGTAAGGTGTCCAAGTAATGCGCGAATTCTTAGGAGTATGAGAATTTTTACAAAGTGTCCAAGTAATACGCGAGGTTTCCTGACTCTGACTTTGAGTAAGGTGGCCAAGTAATGCGCGAATTCTTAGGAGTATGAAAATTTTTATAAAGTTGCCAATTAATATCGCGAGATATCCGTACTCTGACTTTAAGTAAGGTGTCCAAGTAATGCGCGAATTCTTAGGAGTATGAAAATTTTTATAAATTATCCAAGTAATACGTGAGATTTCCGGACTCTGACTTTAAGTAAGGTGGCCAAGTAATGCGTGAATTCTTTGGAGTATGAGAAATTTAATAGTGGGCAAGTAATACGCAAGCTTTCCGGACTCTGAATTTAAGTAAGGTGGCCAAGTAATGCGCTGAATCTTAGGAGTATGAGAATTTTAATAAAGTGGCCAAGTAATACGCGAGATTTCCGGACTCTGACTTTAAGTAAGGTGGCCAAGTAATGCGCTAATTCTAAGGAGTATGAGGATTTTTATAAAGTGTCCAAGTAATACACGAGATTTCCGGACTCTGAATTTAAGTAAGGTGGCCAAGTAATGCGCTGAATCTTAGGAGTATGAGAATTTTAATAAAGTGTCCATGTAATACGTGAGATTTCCGGACTCTGACTTTAAATAAGGTGGCCAACTAATGCGCTTATTCTTAGGAGTATCAGTATTTTTATAAAGTGGCCAAGTAATGCGCGAGATATCCGTACTCTGACTTTAAGTAAGGTGTCCAAGTAATGCGCGAATTCTTAGGAGTATGAGAATTTTTACAAAGTGTCCAAGTAATACGCGAGGTTTCCTGACTCTGACTTTGAGTAAGGTGGCCAAGTAATGCGCTAATTCTTAGGAGTATGAAAATTTTTATGAAGTTGCCAATTAATATCGCGAGATATCCGTACTCTGAATTTAAGTAAGGTGTCCAAGTAATGCGCGAATTCTTAGGAGTATGAGAATTTTTACAAAGTGTCCAAGTAATACGTGAGATTTCCGGACTCTGACTTTAAGTAAGGTGGCCAAGTAATGCGCGAATTCTTAGGAGTATGAGAATTTTAATAGTGGCCAAGTAATACGCAAGATTTCCGGACTCTGAATTTAAGTAAGGTGGCCAAGTAATGCGCTGAATCTTAGGAGTATGAGAATTTTAATAAAGTGGCCAAGTAATACGCGAGATTTCCGGACTCTGACTTTAAGTAAGGTGGCCAAGTAATGCGCTAATTCTAATGAGTATGAGAATTTTTATAATGTGACCAATTAATACGCGAGATTTCCGGACACTGACTTTAAGTAAGGTGGCCAAGTAATTCGCTAATTCTTAAGAGTATGAGAATTTTAATAAAGTGTCCATGTAACACGTGTGATTTCCGGACTCTGACTTTAAATAAGGTGGCCAAGTAATGCGCTAATTCTTAAGAGTATGAGAATTTTAATAAAGTGTCCATGTAATACGCTAGATTTCCGGACTCTGACTTTAAGTAAGGTGGCCAAGTAATGCGCTGAATCTTAGGAGTTTGAGAATTTGAACAAAGCGGCCAAATAATACGCGAGATTTCCAGACACTTACTTTAAGTAAGGTGGCCAAGTAATGCCCGTATTCTTAGGAGTATGAGAATTTTAATAGTGGGCAAGTAATACGCAAGCTTTCCGGACTCTGAATTTAAGTAAGGTGGCCAAGTAATGAGCTGAATCTTAGGAGTATGTGAATTTTATTAATGTGGCCAAGTAATACGCGAGATTTCCGGACTCTGACTTTAAGTAAGGTGGCCAAGTAATGCGCTAATTCTAAGGAGTATGAGGATTTTTATAATGTGTCCAATTAATACACGAGATTTCCGGACTCTGACTTTAAGTAAGGTGGCCAAGTAATGCGCTAATTCTTAAGAGTATGAGAATTTTAATAAAGTGTCCATGTAACACGTGTGATTTCCGGACTCTGACTTTAAATAAGGTGGCCAAGTAATGCGCTAATTCTTAAGAGTATGAGAATTTTAATAAAGTGTCCATGTACTACGTGAGATTTCCAGACACTTACTTTAAGTAAGGTGGCCAACTAATGCGCGAGTTCTTAAAAGTATAAGAACTTTTATAAAGTGTCCAAGTAATACGCGAGGATTCCGAACTCTGACTTTAAGTAAGGTGGCCAAGTAATGCGCGAGTTCTTAGGAGTATAAGAATTTTTATACAGTGGCCAAGTAATACGCGAGATTTCCGGACTCTGACTTTAAGTAAGGTGGCCAAGTAATGCGCGAATTCTTAGTAGTCGAAGAATTTTTATAAAGTGGCCAAGTAATACGCGAGGTTTCTGAACTCTGACTTTAAATAAGGTGGCCAAGTAATGCGCTGAATTTTAGGAGTTTGAGAATTTGAATAAAGCGGCCAAATAATAAACGAGATTTCCAGACACTTACTTTAAGTAAGGTGGCCAACTAATGCGCGAGTTCTTGAAAGTATAAGAACTTTTATAAAGTGTCCGAGTAATACGCGACGATTCCGGACTCTGACTTTGAGTAAGGTGGCCAAGTAATGCGCGAGTTCTTAGGAGTATAAGAATTTTTATACAGTGGCCAAATAATACGCGAGATTTCCAGACACTTACTTTAAGTAAGGTGGCCAACTAATGCGCGATTTCTTAAAAGTATAAGAATTTTTCTAAAGTGGCCAAGTAAGGCGCGAGATTTCCGGACTCTGACTTTAAGTAAGGTGGCCAAGTAATGCGCTAATTCTTAGGAGTATGAGAATTTTAATAGTGGCCAAGTAAGGCGCGAGATTTCCGGACTCTGACTTTAAATAAGGTGGCCAAGTAATGCGCGAATTCATAGGAGTTTAAGAAATTTTATAAAGTGTCCAAGTAATACGCGAGGTTTCTGGACTCTGAATTTAAGTAAGGTGGCCAAGTAATGCGCGAATTCTTAGGAGTATGAGAATTTTAATAGTGGCCAAGTAATACGCAAGATTTCCGGACTCTGAATTTAAGTAAGGTGGCCAAGTAATGCGCTGAATCTTAGGAGTATGAGAATTTTAATAAAGTGGCCAAGTAATACGCGAGATTTCCGGACTCTGACTTTAAGTAAGGTGGTCAAGTAATGCGCGAATTCTTAGGAGTATGAGAATTTTAATAGTCGCCAAGTAATACGCAAGATTTCCGGACTCTGAATTTAGGTAAGGTGGCCAAATAATGAGCTGAATCTTAGGAGTATGAGAATTTTAATAAAGTGGCCAAGTAATACGCGAGGATTCCGGACTCTGACTTTGAGTAAGGTGGCCAAGTAATGCTCGAGTTCTTAGGAGTATAAGAATTTTTATACAGTGGCCAAGTAATACGCGAGATTTCCGGACTCTGACTTTAAGTAAGGTGACCAAGTAATGCGCGAATTCTTAGTAGTCGAAGAATTTTTATAAAGTGGCCAAGTAATACGCGTGATATCCGTACTCTGACTTTAAATAAGGTGGCCAAGTAATGCGCTGAATTTTAGGAGTTTGAGAATTTGAATAAAGCGGCCAAATAATACGCGAGATTTCCAGACACTTACTTTAAGTAAGGTGGCCAACTAATGCGCGTGTTCTTAAAAGTATAAGAACTTTTTATAAAGTGTCCAAGTAATACGCGAGGATTCCGGACTCTGACTTTGAGTAAGGTGGCCAAGTAATGCGCGAGTTCTTAGGAGTATAAGAATTTTTATACAGTGGCCAAATAATACGCGAGATTTCCAGACACTTACTTTAAGTAAGGTGGCCAACTAATGCGCGATTTCTTAAAAGTATAAGAATTTTTCTAAAGTGGCCAAGTAAGGCGCGAGATTTCCGGACTCTGACTTTAAATAAGGTGGCCAAGTAATGCGCTAATTCTTAAGAGTATGAGAATTTTAATAGTGGGCAAGTAATACGCAAGCTTTCCGGACTCTTACTTAAAGTAAGATGGCCAAGTAATGCGCGAATTCTTAGGAGTTTAAGAAATTTTATAAAGTGTCCAAGTAATACGCGAGGTTTCTGGACTCTGACTTTAAATAAGGTGGCCAAGTAATGCGCGAATTCTTAGGAGTATGAAAATTTTTATAAAGTCGCCAAGTAAGGCGCGAGATTTCCGGACTCTGACTTTAAGTAATGTGGCCAAGTAATGCGCTAATTCTTAGGAGTATGAAAATTTTTATAAATTGTCCAAGTAATACGTGAGATTTCCGGACTCTGACTTTAAGTAAGGTGGCCAAGTAATGCGCGAATTCTTAGGAGTATGAGAATTTTAATAGTGGCCAAGTACGACGCCAGCTTTCCGGACTCTGAATTTCACTAAGGTGGCCAAGTAATGCGCTGTATCTTAGGAGTATGAGAATTTTAATCCTGTGGCCAAGTAATACGCGAGATTTCCGGACTCTGACTTTAAGTAAGGTGGCCAAGTAATGCGCTAATTCTAAGGAGTATGAGGATTTTTATAATGTGTCCAAGTAATACACGAGATTTCCGGACTCTGACTTTAAGTAAGGTGGCCAAGTAATGCGCTAATTCTTAGGAGTATGAAAATTTTTATAAATTGTCCAAGTAATACGCGAGATTTCCGGACTCTGACTTTAAATAAAGTGGCCAAGTAATGCGCTAATTCTTAAGAGTATTAGAATTTTAATAAAGTGTCCATGTAATACGTGAGATTTCCGGACTCTGACTTTAAGTAAGGTGGCCAAGTAATGCGCGAATTCTTAGGAGTATAAGAATTTTTATAAAGTTGCCAAGTAATGCGCGAGATATCCGTACTCTGACTTTCAGTAAGGTGTCCAAGTAATGCGCGAATTCTTAGTAGTATGAGAATTTTAATAGTGGGCAAGTAGTACGCAAGCTTTCCGGACTCTGAATTTAAGTAAGGTGGCCAAGTAATGAGCTGAATCTTAGGAGTATGAGAATTTTTTTAAAGTGGCCAAGTAATACGTAAGATTTCCGGACTCTGACTTTAAATAACGTGGCCAAGTAATGCGCGAATTCTTAGGAGTATTAGAATTTTTATAGTGGGCAAGTAATACGCAAGCTTTCCGGACTCTGAATTTAAGTAAGGTGGCCAAGTAATGAGCTGAATCTTAGGAGTATGAGAATTTTAATAATGTGGCCAAGTAATACGCGAGATTTCCGGACTCTGACTTTAAGTAAGGTGGTCAAGTAATGCGCTAATTCTAAGGAGTATGAGGATTTTTATAATGTGTCCAATTAATACACGAGATTTCGGACTCTGACTTTAAGTAAGGTGGCCAAGTAATGCGCTAATTCTTAAGAGTATGAGAATTTTAATAAAGTGTCCATGTAACACGTGTGATTTCCGGACTCTGACTTTAAATAAGGTGGCCAAGTAATGCGCTAATTCTTAAGAGTATAAGAACTTTTATAAAGTTGCCAAGTAATGCGCGAGATATCCGGACTCTGACTTTAAGTACGGTGGCCAAGTAATGCGCGAATCCTTAGGAGTATGAGAATTTTTACAAAGTGTCCAAGTAATACGCGAGGTTTCCTGACTCTGACTTTGAGTAAGGTGGCCAAGTAATGCGCGAGTTCTTAAAAGTATAAGAACTTTTATAAAGTGGCCAATTAATATCGCGAGATATCCGTACTCTGACTTTCAGTAAGGTGGCCAAGTAATGCGCTCATTCTTATGAGTATTTAAATTTTTATAAATTGTCCAAGTAATACGGGAGATTTCCGGACTCTGACTTTAAGTAAGGTGGCCAAGTAATGGGCGAATTCTTAGGAGTATGAGAATTTTAATAGTGGGCAAGTAGTACGCAAGCTTTCCGGACTCTGAAATTAAGTAAGGTGGCAAAGTAATGAGCTGAATCTTAGTAGTATGAGAATTTGAATAATGTGGCCAAGTAATACGGGAGATTTCCGGTCTCTGACTTTAAGTAAGGTGGCCAAGTAATGCGCGAAGTCTAAGGAGTATGAGACTTTTTATAATGTGTCCAATTAATACACGAGATTTCCGGACTCTGACTTTAAGTAAGGTGGCCAAGTAATGCGCTAATTCTTAAGAGTATGAGAATTTTAATAAAGTGTCCATGTAACACGTGTGATTTCCGGACTCTGACTTTAAATAAGGTGGCCAAGTAATGCGCTAATTCTTAAGAGTATTAGAATTTTAATAATGTGTCCATGTAATACGTGAGATTTCCGGACTCTGAATTTAAGTAAGGTGGCCAAGTAATGCGCTGAATCTTAGGAGTATGAGAATTTGAATAAAGCGGCCAAATAATACGCGAGATTTCCAGACACTTACTTTAAGTAAGGTGGCCAACTAATGCGCGAGTTCTTAAAAGTATAAGAACTTTTATAAAGTGTCCAATTAATACGCGAGGATTCCGAACTCTGACTTTGAGTAAGGTGGCCAAGTAATGCGCGAGTTGTTAGGAGTATAAGAATTTTTATACAGTGGCCAAGTAATACGCGAGATTTCCGGACTCTGACTTTAAGTAAGGTGACCAAGTAATGCGCGAATTCTTAGTAGTCGAAGAATTTTTATAAAGTGTCCAAGTAATACGCGAGGTTTCTGAACTCTGACTTTAAATAAGGTGGCCAAGTCATGCGCTGAATCTTAGGAGTATGAGAATTTGAATAAAGTGGCCAAATAATAAACGAGATTTCCAGACACTTACTTTAAGTAAGGTGGCCAACTAATGCGCGAGTTCTTGAAAGTATAAGAACTTTTATAAAGTGTCCGAGTAATACGCGAGGATTCCGGACTCTGACTTTAAGTAAGGTGACCAAGTAATGCGCGAGTTCTTAGGAGTATGAGAATTTTTATACAGTGGCCAAATAATACGCGAGATTTCCAGACACTTACTTTAAGTAAGGTGGCCAACTAATGCGCGATTTCTTAAAAGTATAAGAATTTTTCTAAAGTGGCCAAGTAAGGCGCGAGATTTCCGGACTCTGACTTTAAATAAGGTGGCCAAGTAATGCGCTAATTCTTATGAGTATGAGAATTTTAATAAAGTGTCCATGTAATACGCGAGTTTTTTGGACTCTGACTTTAAATAAGGTGGCCAAATAATGGGCGAATTCTTAGGAGTATAAGAATTTTTATAAAGTTGCCAAGTAATACGCGAGATATCCGTACTCTGACTTTAAGTAAGGTGGCCAAGTAATGCGCGAATTCTTAGGAGTATGAGAATTTTTAAAAAGTGTCCAAGTAATACGCGAGGTTTCCTGACTCTGACTTTGAGTAAGGTGGCCAAGTAATGCGCGAATTCTTAGGAGTTTAAGAATTTTTAAAAAGTGTCCATGTAATACGTGAGATTTCCTGACTCTGACTTTGAATAAGGTGGCCAAGTAATGCGCGAATTCTTAGGAGTTTAAGAAATTTTATAAAGTGTCCAAGTAATACGCGAGGTTTCTGGACTCTGACTTTAAATAAGGTGGCCAAGTAATGCGCGAATTCTTAGGAGTATGAAAATTTTTATAAAGTCGCCAAGTAAGGCGCGAGATTTCCGGACTCTGACTTTAAATAAGGTGGCCAAGTAATGCGCTAATTCTTAAGATTATGAGAATTTTAATAAAGTGTCCATGTAATACGTGAGATTTCCGGACTCTGACTTTAAGTAAGGTGGCCAAGTAATGCGCTAATTCTTAGGAGTATGAGAATTTTTACAAAGTGTCCAAGTAATACGCGAGGTTTCCTGACTCTGACTTTGAGTAAGGTGGCCAAGTAATGCGCGAATTCTTAAAAGTATAAGAACTTTTATAAAGTTGCAAATTAATATCGCGAGATATCCGTACTCTGACTTTAAGTAAGGTGTCCAAGTAATGCGCTAATTCTTAGGAGTATGATAATTTTTATAAATTGTCCAAGTAATACGTGAGATTTCCGGACTCTGACTTTAAGTAAGGTGGCCAAGTAATGCGCGAATTCTTAGGAGTATGAGAATTTTAATAGTGGGCAAGTAGTACGCAAGCTTTCCGGACTCTGAATTTAAGTAAGGTGGCCAAGTAATGAGCTGAATCTTAGGAGTATGAGAATTTTAATAATGTGGCCAAGTAATACGCGAGATTTCCGGACTCTGACTTTAAGTAAGGTGGCCAAGTAATGCACTCAATCTAAGGAGTATGAGGATTTTTATAATGTGTCCAATTAATACACGAGATTTCCGGACTCTGACTTTAAGTAAGGTGGCCAAGTAATGCGCTGATTCTTAAGAGTATGAGAATTTTAATAAAGTGTCCATGTAACACGTGAGACTTCCGGACTCTGACTTTAAGTAAGGTGGCCAAGTAATGCGCTAATTCTTAGGAGTATGAGAATTTTAATAAAGTGTCCAAGTAATACGTGAGATTTCCGGACTCTGACTTTAAGTAAGGTGGCCAAGTAATGCGCTGAATCTTAGGAGTTTGAGAATTTGAATAAAGTGGCCAAGTAATACGCGAGATTTCCGGACACTGACTTTAAGTAAGGTGGCCAACTAATGCGCGAGTTCTTAGAAGTATAAGAAGTTTTATAAAGTGTCCAAGTAATACGCGAGGATTCCGAACTCTGACTTTAAGTAAGGTGACCAAGTAATGCGCGAGTTCTTAGGAGTATAAGAATTTTTATACAGTGGCCAAGTAATACGCGAGATTTCCGGACTCTGACTTTAAGTAAGGTGACCAAGTAATGCGCGAGTTCTTAGGAGTATAAGAATTTTTATACAGTGGCCAAGTAATACGCGTGATATCCGGACTCTGAATTTAAGTAAGGTGGCCAAGTAATGCGCTGAATCTTAGGAGTATGAGAATTTTAATAAAGTGGCCAAGTAATACGCGAGATTTCCGGACTCTGACTTTAAGTAAGGTGGCCAAGTAATGCGCTAATTCTAAGGAGTATGAGGATTTTTATAATGTGTCCAATTAATACACGAGATTTCGGACTCTGACTTTAAGTAAGGTGGCCAAGTAATGCGCTAATGCTTAAGAGTATGAGAATTTTAATAAAGTGTCCATGTAACACGTGTGATTTCCGGACTCTGACTTTAAATAAGGTGGCCAAGTAATGCGCTAATTCTTATGATTATTAGAATTTTTATAAAGTTGCCAAGTAATGCGCGAGATATCCGTACTCTGACTTTAAGTAAGGTGTCCAAGTAATGCGCGAATTCTTAGGAGTATGAGAATTTTTACAAAGTGTCCAAGTAATACGCGAGGTTTCCTGACTCTGACTTTGAGTAAGGTGGCCAAGTAATGCGCGAATTCTTAGGAGTATAAGAATTTTTATAAAGTTGCCAATTAATATCGCGAGATATCCGTACTCTGACTTTAAGTAAGGTGTCCAAGTAATGCGCGAATTCTTAGGAGTATGAAAATTTTTATAAATTGTCCAAGTAATACGTGAGATTTCCGGACTCTGACTTTAAGTAAGGTGGCCAAGTAATGCTCGAATTCTTAGGAGTATGAGAATTTTAATAGTGGGCAAGTAGTACGCAAGCTTTCCTGACTCTGAATTTAAGTAAGGTGGCAAAGTAATGAGCTGAATCTTAGGAGTATGAGAATTTTAATAATGTGGCCAAGTAATACGCGAGATTTCCGGACTCTGACTTTAAGTAAGGTGGTCAAGTAATGCGCTAATTCTAAGGAGTATGAGGATTTTTATAATGTGTCCAATTAATACACGAGATTTCCGGACTCTGACTTTAAGTAAGGTGGCCAAGTAATGCGCTAATTCTTAAGAGTATGAGAATTTTAATAAAGTGTCCATGTAACACGTGTGATTTCCGGACTCTGACTTTAAATAAGGTGGCCAAGTAATGCGCTAATTCTTAAGAGTATGAGAATTTTAATAAAGTGTCCATGTAATACGTGAGATTTCCGGACTCTGACTTTAAGTAAGGTGGCCAAGTAATGCGCTGAATCTTAGGAGTTTGAGAATTTGAATAAAGCGGCCAAATAATACGCGAGATTTCCAGACACTTACTTTAAGTAAGGTGGCCAACTAATGCGCGAGTTCTTAAAAGTATAAGAACTTTTATAAAGTGTCCAAGTAATACGCGAGGATTCCGAACTCTGACTTTGAGTAAGGTGGCCAAGTAATGCGCGAGTTGTTAGGAGTATAAGAATTTTCATACAGTGGCCAAGTAATACGCGAGATTTCCGGACTCTGACTTTAAGTAAGGTGGCCAAGTAATGCGCGAATTCTTAGTAGTCGACGAATTTTTATAAAGTGTCCAAGTAATACGCGAGGTTTCTGAACTCTGACTTTAAATAAGGTGGCCAAGTAATGCGCTGAATTTTAGGAGTTTGAGAATTTGAATAAAGCGGCCAAATAATACGCGAGATTTCCAGACACTTACTTTAAGTAAGGTGGCCAACTAATGCGCGAGTTCTTAGGAGTATAAGAACTTTTATAAAGTGTCCAAGTAATACGCGAGGATTCCGGACTCTGACTTTGAGTAAGGTGACCAAGTAATGCGCGAGTTCTTAGGAGTATAAGAATTTTTATAAAGTGTCCAAATAATACGCGAGATTTCCAGACACTTACTTTAAGTAAGGTGGCCAACTAATGCGCGATTTCTTAAAAGTATAAGAATTTTTCTAAAGTGGCCAAGTAAGGCGCGAGATTTCCGGACTCTGACTTTAAATAAGGTGTCCAAGTAATGATCTAATTCTTAATAGTATTAGAATAATAAAAAAGTGTACATGTAATACGTGAGATTTTCGGACTCTGACTTTAAATAAGGTGGCCAAATAATGGGCGAATTCTTAGGAGTATAAGAATTTTTATAAAGTTGCCGAGTAATGCGCGAGATATCCGTACTCTGACTTTAAGTAAGGTGGCCAAGTAATGCGCTAATTCTAAGGAGTATGAGAATTTTTACAAAGTGTCCAAGTAATACGCGAGGTTTCCTGACTCTGACTTTGAGTAAGGTGGCCAAGTAATGCGCGAATTCTTAGGAGTTTAAGAATTTTTAAAAAGTGTCCATGTAATACGTGAGATTTCCTGACTCTGACTTTGAATAAGGTGGCCAAGTAATGCGCGAATTCTTAGGAGTTTAAGAAATTTTATAAAGTGTCCAAGTAATACGCGAGGTTTCTGGACTCTGACTTTAAATAAGGTGGCCAAGTAATGCGCGAATTCTTAGGAGTATGAAAATTTTTATAAAGTCGCCAAGTAAGGCGCGAGATTTCCGGACTCTGACTTTAAATAAGGTGGCCAAGTAATGCGCTAATTCTTAAGATTATGAGAATTTTAATAAAGTGTCCATGTAATACGTGAGATTTCCGGACTCTGACTTTAAGTAAGGTGGCCAAGTAATGCGCTAATTCTTAGGAGTATGAGGATTTTTAAAAAGTGTCCAAGTAATACGCGAGGTTTCCTGACTCTGACTTTGAGTAAGGTGGCCAAGTAATGCGCGAATTCTTAGGAGTATAAGAATTTTTATAAAGTTGCAAATTAATATCGCGAGATATCCGTACTCTGACTTTAAGTAAGGTGTCCAAGTAATGCGCGAATTCTTACGAGTATGACAATTTTAATAAAGTGTCCATTTAATACGTGAGATTTCCGGACTCTGACTTTAAGTAAGGTGGCCAAGTAATGCGCGAATTCTTAGGAGTATGAGAATTTTAATAGTGGGCAAGTAGTACGCAAGCTTTCCGGACTCTGAATTTAAGTAAGGTGGCCAAGTAATGAGCTGAATCTTAGGAGTATGAGAATTTTAATAAAGTGGCCAAGTAATACGCGAGATTTCCGGACTCTGACTTTAAGTAAGGTGGTCAAGTAATGCGCTAATTCTAAGGAGTATGAGGATTTTTATAATGTGTCCAATTAATACACGAGATTTCCGGACTCTGACTTTAAGTAAGGTGGCCAAGTAATGCGCTAATTCTTAAGAGTATGAGAATTTTAATAAAGTGTCCATGTAACACGTGTGATTTCCGGACTCTGACTTTAAATAAGGTGGCCAAGTAATGCGCTAATTCTTAGCAGTATGCGAATTTTAATAAAGTGTCCAAGTAATACGTGAGATTTCCGGACTCTGACTTTAAGTAAGGTGGCCAACTAATGCGCTAATTCTTAGCAGTATGCGAATTTGAATAAAGTGGCCAAGTAATACGCGAGATTTCCGGACACTGACTTTAAGTAAGGTGGCCAACTAATGCGCGAGTTCTTAAAAGTATAAGAACTTTTATAAAGTGGCCAAGTAATACGCGAGATTTCCGGACTCTGACTTTATGTAAGGTGACCAAGTAATGCGCGAGTTCTTAGGAGTATAAGAATTTTTATACAGTGGCCAAGTAATACGCGAGATTTCCGGACTCTGACTTTAAGTAAGGTGACCAAGTAATGCGCGAGTTCTTAGGAGTATAAGAATTTTTATACAGTGGCCAAGTAATACGCGAGATTTACGGACTCTGACTTTAAGTAAGGTGGCCAAGTAATGCGCTGAATCTTAGGAGTATGAGAATTTGAATAAAGTGGCCAAGTAATACGCGAGATTTCCGGACTCTGATATTAAGTAAGGTGGCCAAGTAATGCGCTAATTCTAAGGAGTATGAGAATTTGAATAAAGTGGCCAAGTAATACCCGAGATTTCCGGACTCTGACTTTAAGTAAGGTGGCCAAGTAATGCGCTAATTCTTAAGAGTATGAGAATTTTAATAAAGTGTCCATGTAATACGTGAGATTTCCGGACTCTGACTTTAAATAAGGTGGCCAAGTAATGCGCTGAATTTTAGGAGTTTGAGAATTTGAATAAAGCGGCCAAAGAATACGCGAGATTTCCAGACTCTTACTTTAAGTAAGGTGGCCAACTAATGCGCGAGTTCTTGTAAGTATTAGAACTTTTATAAAGTGTCCTAGTAATACGCGAGGATTCCGGACTCTGACTTTGAGTAAGGTGGCCAAGTAATGCGCTAATTCTTAGGAGTATGAAAATTTTTATAAATTGTCCAAGTAATACGCGAGATTTCCGGACTCTGACTTTAAATAAGGTGGCCAAGTAATGGGCGAATTCTTAGGAGTATAAGAATTTTTCTAAAGTGGCCAAGTAAGGCGCGAGATTTCCGGACTCTGACTTTAAATAAGGTGGCTAAGTAATGCGCTAATTCTTAAGAGTATGAGAATTTTAATAAAGTGTCCATGTAATACGTGAGATTTCTGGACGCTGACTTTAAATAAGGTGGCCAAATAATGGGCGATTTCTTAGGAGTATAAGAATTTTTATAAAGTTGCCAAGTAATACGCGAGATATGCGTACTCTGACTTTAAGTAAGGTGGCCAAGTAATGCGCTGAATCTTAGGAGTATGAGAATTTGAATAAAGTGGCCAAGTAATACGCGAGATTTCCGGACTCTGACTTTAAGTAAGGTGGCCAAGTAATGCGCTAATTCTAAGGAGTATGAGGATTTTTATAAAGTGTCCAAGTAATACGAGATTTCCGGACTCTGACTTTAAGTAAGGTGGCCAAGTAATGCGCTAATTCTTAGGAGTATGAAAATTTTTATAAAGTGTCCAAGTAATACGTGAGATTTCCGGACTCTGACTTTAAGTAAGGTGGCCAAGTAATGCGCTAATTCTTAGGAGTATGAAAATTTTTATAAATTGTCCAAGTAATACGCGAGATTTCCGGACTCTGACTTTAAATAAGGTGGCCAAGTAATGGGCGAATTCTTAGGAGTATAAGAATTTTTCTAAAGTGGCCAAGTAAGGCGCGAGATTTCCGGACTCTGACTTTAAATAAGGTGGCCAAGTAATGCGCTAATTCTTAAGAGTATGAGAATTTGAATATAGTGGCCAAGTAATACGCGAGATTTCCGGACTCTGACATCAAGTAAGGTGGCCAAGAAATGCGCTGAATCTTAGGAGTATGAGAATTTTTATAAAGTTGCCAAGTAATACGCGAGATATGCGTACTCTGACTTTAAGTAAGGTGGCCAAGTAATGCGCTAATGCTTAGGTGTATGAGAATTTTAATAAAGTGTCCAAGTAATACGCGAGGTTTCCTGACTCTGACTTTAAGTAAGGTGGCCAAGTAATGCGCGAATTCTTAGGAGTATAAGAATTTTTATAAAGTTTCCAAGTAATACGCGAGGTTTCTGGACTCTGACTTTAAATAAGGTGGCCAAATAATGGGCGAATTCTTAGGAGTATAAGAATTTTTATAAAGTTGCCAAGTAATACGCGAGATATCCGTACTCTGACTTTAAGTAAGGTGGCCAAGTAATGCGCTAATTCTAAGGAGTATGAAAATTTTTATAAATTGTCCAAGTAATACGCGAGATTTCCGGACTCTGACTTTACATAAGCCCGCCAAATACTGCGCGAATTCCTAGGAGTATAACAAGTTTTATAAAGTGTCCTAGTAATACGCGAGATATCCGTACTCTGACTTTAAGTAAGGTGGCCAAGTAATGCGCGAATTCTTAGGAGTATGAGAATTTTTACAAAGTGTCCAAGTAATACGCGAGGTTTCCTGACTCTGACTTTGAGTAAGGTGGCCAAGTAATGCGCGAATTCTTAGCGGTTTAAGAATTTTTATAAAGTGTCCAAGTAATACGGGAGGTTTCTGGACTCTGACTTTAAATAAGGTGGCCAAGTAATGCGCGAATTCTTAGGAGTATGAAAATTTTTATAAATTATCCAAGTAATACGCGAGATTTCCGGACTCTGAATTTAAGTAAGGTGGCCAAGTAATGCGCGAATTCTTAGGAGTATGAAAATTTTAATAAAGTGTCCATGTAATACGTGAGATTTCCGGACTCTGACTTTAAGTAAGGTGGCCAAGTAATGCGCTGAATCTTAGGAGTTTGAGAATTTTAAATAAAGTGGCCAAATAATACGCGAGATTTCCAGACACTGACTTTAAGTAAGGTGCCCAACTAATGCGCGAGTTCTTAAAAGTATAAGAACTTTTATAAAGTGTCCGAGTAATACGCGAGGATTCCGGACTCTGACTTTCAGTAAGGTGACCAAGTAATGCGCGAGTTCTTAGGAGTATAAGAATTTTTATACAGTGGCCAAGTAATACGCGAGATTTCCGGACTCTGACTTTAAGTAAGGTGACCAACTAATGCGCGAGTTCTTAGTAGTCGACGAATTTTTATAAAGTGTCCAAGTAATACGCGAGGTTTCTGAACTCTGACTTTAAATAAGGTGGCCAAGTAATGCGCTGAATTTTAGGAGTTTGAGAATTTGAATAAAGCGGCCAAAGAATACGCGAGATTTCCAGACACTGACTTTAAGTAAGGTGGCCAACTAATGCGCGAGTTCTTAAAAGTATAAGAACTTTTATAAAGTGTCCAAGTAATACGCGAGGATTCCGGACTCTGACTTTGAGTAAGGTGGCCAAGTAATGCGCGAATTCTTAGGAGTATGAAAATTTTTATAAATTGTCCAAGTAATACGCGAGATTTCCGGACTCTGACTTTAAATAAGGTGGCCAAGGAATGGGCGAATTCTTAGGAGTATAAGAATTTTTCTAAAGTGGCCAAGTAAGGCGCGAGATTTCCGGACTCTGACTTTAAATAAGGTGGCCAAGTATTGCGCTAATTCTTAAGAGTATGAGAATTTTAATAAAGTGTCCATGTAATACGTGAGATTTCAGGACTCTGACTTTAAATAAGGTGGCCAAATAATGGGCGAATTCTTAGGAGTATAAGAATTTTTATAAAGTTGCCAAGTAATACGCGAGATATCCGTACTCTGACTTTAAGTAAGGTGGCCAAGTAATGCGCTGAATCTTAGGAGTATGAGAATTTTAATAAAGTGGCCAAGTAATACGCGAGATTTCCGGACTCTGACTTTAAGTAAGGTGGCCAAGTAATGCGCTAATTCTAAGGAGTATGAGGATTTTTATAAAGTGTCCAAGTAATACACGAGATTTCCGGACTCTGACTTTAAGTAAGGTGGCCAAGTAATGCGCTAATTCTTAGGAGTATGAAAATTTTTATAAATTGTCCAAGTAATACGCGAGATTTCCGGACTCTGACTTTAAATAAGGTGGCCAAGTAATGGGCGAATTCTTAGGAGTATAAGAATTTTTCTAAAGTGGCCAAGTAAGGCGCGAGATTTCCGGACTCTGTCTTTAAATAAGGTGGCCAACTAATGCGCTTATTCTTATGAGTATGAGAATTTTAATAAAGTGTCCATGTAATACGCGAGATTTCCGGACTCTGACTTTAAGTAAGGTGGCCAAGTAATGCGCTAATTCTTAGGAGTATGAAAATTTTTATAAATTGTCCAAGTAATACGTGAGATTTCCGGACTCTGACTTTAAGTAAGGTGGCCAAGTAATGCGCTAATTCTTAGGAGTATGAAAATTTTTATAAATTGTCCAAGTAATACGCGAGATTTCCGGACTCTGACTTTAAATAAGGTGGCCAAGTAATGGGCGAATTCTTAGGAGTATAAGAATTTTTATAAAGTTGCCAAGTAATACGCGATATATCTGAACTCTGACTTTAAATAAGGTGGCCAAGTAATGCGCTGAATCTTAGGAGTTTGAGAATTTGAATAAAGCGGCCAAATAATACGCGAGATTTCCAGACACTTACTTTAAGTAAGGTGGCCAACTAATGCGCGAGTTCTTAAAAGTATAAGAACTTTTATAAAGTGTCCAAGTAATACGCGAGATTTCCAGACACTCACTTTAAGTAAGGTGGCAAACTAATGCGCGAGTTCTTAAAAGTATAAGAACTTTTATAAAGTGTCCAAATAATACGCGAGATTTCCAGACACTTACTTTAAGTAAGGTGGCCAACTAATGCGCGAGTTCTTGAAAGTATAAGAACTTTTATAAAGTGTCCGAGTAATACGCGAGGATTCCGGACTCTGACTTTGAGTAAGGTGACCAAGTAATGCGCGAGTTCTTAGGAGTATAAGAATTTTTATACAGTGGCCAAGTAATACGCGAGATTTCTGAACTCTGACTTTAAATAAGGTGGCCAAGTAATGCGCTGAATCTTAGGAGTTTGAGAATTTGAATAAAGCGGCCAAATAATACGCGAGATTTCCAGACACTTACTTTAAGTAAGGTGGCCAACTAATGCGCGAGTTCTTAAAAGTATAAGAACTTTTATAAAGTGTCCAAATAATACGCGAGATTTCCAGACACTTACTTTAAGTAAGGTGGCCAACTAATGCGCGAGTTCTTAAAAGTATAAGAACTTTTATAAAGTGTCCCAGTAATACGCGAGATTTCCGGACTCTGACTTTATGTAAGGTGACCAAGTAATGCGCGAGTTCTTAGGAGTATAAGAATTTTTATACAGTGGCCAAGTAATACGCGAGATTTCCGGACTCTGACTTTAAGTAAGGTGACCAAGTAATGCGCGAATTCTTAGTAGTCGAAGAATTTTTATAAAGTGGCAAAGTAATACGCAAGATTTCTGAACTCTGACTTTAAATAAGGTGGCCAAGTAATGCGCTGAATTTTAGGAGTATGAGAATTTGAATAAAGTGGCCAAATAATACGCGAGATTTCCAGACACTGACTTGAAGTAAGGTGGCCAACTAATGCGCGAGTTCTTAAAAGTATAAGAACTTTTATAAAGTGGCCAAATAATACGCAAGATTTCCGGGCTCTGACTTTAAGTAAGGTGGCCAAGTAATGCGCGATTTCTTAGGAGTATGAGAATTTTTATACAGTGGCCAAGTAATACGCGAGATTTCCTGACACTTACTTTAAGTAAGGTGGCCAACTAATGCGCGATTTCTTAAAAGTATAAGAATTTTTCTAAAGTGGCCAAGTACGCCGCGAGATTTCCGGACTCTGAGTTTAAGTAAGGTGGCCAAGTAATGCCCTAATTCTTAGGAGTATGAGAATTTGAATATAGTGGCCAAGTAATACGCGAGATTTCCGGACTCTGACATCAAGTAAGGTGGCCAAGTAATGCGCTGAATCTTAGGAGTATGAGAATTTTTATAAAGTTGCCAAGTAATACGCGAGATATGCGTACTCTGACTTAAAGTAAGGTGGCCAAGTAATGCGCTAATGCTTAGGTGTATGAGAATTTTAATAAAGTGTCCAAGTAATACGCGAGATTTCCGGACTCTGACATCAAGTAAGGTGGCCAAGTAATGCGCTGAATCTTAGGAGTATGAGAATTTTTATAAAGTTGCCAAGTAATACGCGAGATATGCGTACTCTGACTTAAAGTAAGGTGGCCAAGTAATGCGCGAGTTCTTAGGAGTATGCGAATTTTTATACAGTGGCCAAGTAATACGCGAGATTTCCGGACTCTGACTTTAAGTAAGGTGGCCAAGTAATGCGCGAATTCTTAGTAGTCGAAGAATTTTTATAAAGTGTCCAAGTAATACGCGAGGTTTCAGGACTCTGACTTTAAATAAGGTGGCCAAGTAATGCCCGAGTTCTTAAAAGTATAAGAACTTTTATAAAGTGTCCAAGTAATACGCAAGGTTTCCGGGCTCTGACTTTAAGTAAGGTGGCCAAGTAATGCGCTGAATCTTAGGAGTATGAGAATTTTAATAAAGTGGCCAAGTAATACGCGAGATTTCCGGACTCTGGCTTTAAGGTGGCCAAGTAATGCGCTAATTCTAAGGAGTATGAGAATTTTTATAAAGTTTCCAAGTAATACGCGAGATATCCGGACTCTGACTTTAAATAAGGTGGCCAAGTAATGCGCGAATTCTTAGGAGTATAAGAATTTAAATAAAGTGTCCATGTAATACGCGAGATTTCCGGACTCTTACTTTAAATAAGGTTGCCAAGTAATGCGCTGAATCTTAGGAGTATGAGAATTTTTCTAAAGTGGCCAAGTAAGCTGCGAGATTTCCGGACTCTGACTTTAAGTAAGATGGACCAGTAATGCGCGAGTTCTTAAAAGTATAAGAATTTTTATAAAGTTGCAAAGTAATACGCGTGATATCCGTACTCTGACTTTAAGTAAGGTGGCCAAGTAATGCGCGAATTCTTAGGAGTATGAGAATTTTAATAGTGGCCAAGTAATACGCAAGATTTCCGGACTCTGAATTTAAGTAAGGTGGCCAAGTAATGCGCTGAATCTTAGGAGTATGAGAATTTTAATAAAGTGTCCAAGTAATACGCGAGATTTCCGGACTCTGACTTTAAGTAAGGTGGCCAAGTAATGCGCGAATTCTTAGGAGTATAAGAATTTTTATAAAGTTTCCAAGTAATACGCGAGGTTTCTGGACTCTGACTTTAAATAAGGTGGCCAAGTAATGCGCGAATTCTTAGGAGTATGAGAATTTTAATAGTGTCCAAGTAATACGTGAGATTTCCGGACTCTGACTTTAAGTAAGGTGGCCAAGTAATGCGCTGAATCTTAGGAGTATGAGAATTTGAATAAAGTGGCCAAGTAATACGCGAGATTTCCGGACTCTGACTTTAAGTAAGGTGGCCAAGTAATGCGCTAATTCTAAGGAGTATGAGAATTTTTATAAAGTTTCCAAGTAATACGCGAGATTTCCGGACTCTGACTTTAAATAAGGTGGCCAAATAATGGGCGAATTCTTAGGAGTATAAGAATTTTTATAAAGTTGCCAAGTAATACGCGAGATATCCGTACTCTGACTTTAAGTAAGGTGGCCAAGTAATGCGCGAATTCTTAGGAGTATGAGAATTTTTACAAAGTGTCCAAGTAATACGCGAGGTTTCCTGACTCTGACTTTGAGTAAGGTGGCCAAGTAATGCGCGAATTCTTAGCGGTTTAAGAATTTTTATAAAGTGTCCAAGTAATACGCGAGGTTTCTGGACTCTGACTTTAAATAAGGTGGCCAAATAATGGGCGAATTCTTAGGAGTATAAGAATTTTTATAAAGTTGCCAAGTAATACGCGAGATATCCGTACTCTGACTTTAAGTAAGGTGGCCAAGTAATGCGCGAATTCTAAGGAGTATGAAAATTTTTATAAATTGTCCAAGTAATACGCGAGATTTCCGGACTCTGACTTTAAATAAGGTGGCCAAGTAATGCGCTAATTCTTAAGAGTATGAGAATTTTAATAAAGTGTCCATGTAATACGTGAGATTTCCGGACTCTGACTTTAAGTAAGGTGGCCAAGTAATGCGCTAATTCTTAGGAGTATGAGAATTTTAATAAAGTGTCCATGTAATACGTGAGATTTCCGGACTCTGACTTTAAGTAAGGTGGCCAAGTAATGCGCTAATTCTTAGGAGTATGCAAATTTTTATAAATTGTCCAAGTAATACGTGAGATTTCCGGACTCTGACTTTAAGTAAGGTGGCCAAGGAATGGGCGAATTCTTAGGAGTATAAGAATTTTTCTAAAGTGGCCAAGTAAGGCGCGAGATTTCCGGACTCTGACTTTAAATAAGGTGGCCAAGTATTGCGCTAATTCTTAAGAGTATGAGAATTTTAATAAAGTGTCCATGTAATACGTGAGATTTCCGGACTCTGACTTTAAGTAAGGTGGCCAAGAAATGCGCTAATTCTTAGGAGTATGCAAATTTTTATAAATTGTCCAAGTAATACGTGAGATTTCCGGACTCTGACTTTAAGTAAGGTGGCCAAGTAATGCGCTGAATCTTAGGAGTATGAGAATTTTAATAAAGTGGCCAAGTAATACGCGAGATTTCCGGACTCTGACTTTAAGTAAGGTGGCCAAGTAATGCGCTAATTCTAAGGAGTATGAGGATTTTTATAAAGTGTCCAAGTAATACACGAGATTTCCGGACTCTGACTTTAAGTAAGGTGGCCAAGTAATGCGCTGAATCTTAGGAGTATGAGAATTTTAATAAAGTGGCCAAGTAATACGCGAGATTTCCGGACTCTGACTTTAAGTAAGGTGGCCAAGTAATGCGCTAATTCTAAGGAGTATGAGGATTTTTATAAAGTGTCCAAGTAATACACGAGATTTCCGAACTCTGACTTTAAGTAAGGTGGCCAAGTAATGCGCTAATTCTTAGGAGTATGAAAATTTTTATAAATTGTCCAAGTAATACGCGAGATTTCCGGACTCTGACTTTAAATAAGGTGGCCAAGGAATGGGCGAATTCTTAGGAGTATAAGAATTTTTCTAAAGTGGCCAAGTAAGGCGCGAGATTTCCGGACTCTGACTTTAAATAAGGTGGCCAAGTAATGCGCTAATTCTTAAGAGTATGAGAATTTTAATAAAGTGTCCATGTAATACGTGAGATTTCCGGACTCTGACTTTAAGTAAGGTGGCCAAGTAATGCGCTAATTCTTAGGAGTATGAAAATTTTTATAAATTGTCCAAGTAATACGTGAGATTTCCGGACTCTGACTTTAAGTAAGGTGGCCAAGTAATGCGCTAATTCTTAGGAGTATGAAAATTTTTATAAAGTGTCCAAGTAATACGTGAGATTTCCGGACTCTGACTTTAAGTAAGGTGGCCAAGTAATGCGCGAATTCTTAGGAGTATGAGAATTTTTATAAAGTGTCCAAGTAATACGCGAGGTTTCTGGACTCTGACTTTAAATAAGGTGGCCAAATAATGGGCGAATTCTTAGGAGTATAAGAATTTTTATAAAGTTGCCAAGTAATACGCGAGATATCCGTACTCTGACTTTAAGTAAGGTGGCCAAGTAATGCGCTAATTCTAAGGAGTATGAGAATTTTTATAAAGTTTCCAAGTAATACGCGAGATTTCCGGACTCTGACATTAAATAAGCTGGCCAAATAATGGGCGAATTCTTAGGAGTATAAGAATTTTTATAAAGTTGCCAAGTAATACGCGAGATATCCGTACTCTGACTTTAAGTAAGGTGGCCAAGTAATGCGCGAATTCTTAGCGGTTTAAGAATTTTTATAAAGTGTCCAAGTAATACGCGAGGTTTCATGACTCTGACTTTGAGTAAGGTGGCCAAGTAATGCGCGAATTCTTAGGAGTTTAAGAAATTTTATAAAGTGTCCAAGTAATACGCGAGGTTTCTGGACACTGAAATTAAATAATGTGGCCAAGTAATGCGCGAATTCTTAGGAGTATTGAAATTTTTATAAATTGTCCAAGTAATACGCGAGATTTCCGGACTCTGACTTTAAATAAGGTGGCCAAGTAATGGGCGAATTCTTAGGAATATAAGAATTTTTCTAAAGTGGCCAAGTAAGGCGCGAGATTTCCGGACTCTGACTTTAAATAAGGTGGCCAAGTAATGCGCTAATTCTTAAGAGTATTAGAATTTTAATAAAGTGTCCATGTAATACGTGAGATTTCCGGACTCTGAATTTAAGTAAGGTGGCCAAGTAATGCGCTGAATCTTAGGAGTATGAGAATTTTAATAAAGTGTCCAAATAATACGCGAGATTTCCAGACACTTACTTTAAGTAAGGTGGCCAACTAATGCGCGAGTTCTTAAAAGTATAAGAATTTTTATAAATTTTCCAAGTAATATGCGAGGTTTCCGGACTCTGACATTAAGTAAGGTGGCCAAGTAATGCGCGAAGTCTTAGGAGTATAGGAATTTTTATAAAGTTGCCAAGTAATACGCGAGATATCCGGACTCTGACTTTAAGTAAGGTGGCCAAGTAATGCGCTAATTCTTAGGAGTATGAGAGTTTTAATAAAGTGTCCATGTAATACGCGAGATTTCCGGACTCTGACTTTAAGTAAGGTGGCCAATTAATGCGCGAATTCTTAGTAGTCGACGAATTTTTTTAAGTGTCCAAGTAATACGCGAGGTTTCTGAACTCTGACTTTAAATAAGGTGGCCAAGTAATGCGCTGAATCTTAGGAGTTTGAGAATTTGAATAAAGCGGCCAAATAATACGCGAGATTTCCAGACACTTACTTTAAGTAAGGTGGCCAACTAATGCGCGAGTTCTTAAAAGTATAAGAACTTTTATAAAGTTTCCGAGTAATACGCAAGAATTCCGGACTCTGACTTTGAGTAAGGTGGCCAAGTAATGCGCGAGTTCTTAGGAGTATAAGAATTTTTATACAGGGGCCAAATAATACTCGAGATTTCCAGACACTGACTTTAAGTAAGGTGGCCAACTAATGCGCGATTTCTTAAAAGTATAAGAATTTTTATAAAGTTGCCAAGTAATACTTGAGATATCCGTACTCTGACTTTAAGTAAAGTGGCCAAGTAATGCGCGAATTCTTAGGAGTATGAGAATTTTTACAAAGTGTCCATGTAATACGCGAGATTTCCAGACACTGACTTTAAGTAAGGTGGCCAAGTAATGCGCTAATTCTAAGGAGTATGAGGACTTTTATAAAGTTTCCAAGTAATACACGAGATTTCCGGATTCTGACTTTAAGTAAGGTGGCCAAGTAATGCGCTAATTCTAAGGAGTATGAGAATTTTCATAAAGTGTCCAAGTAATACGAGAGCGTTCTGGCCTCTGACTTTAAAAAAGGTGGCCAAGTAATGGGCGAATTCTTAGGAGTATAAGAATTTTTCTAAAGTGGCCAAGTAAGGCGCGAGATTTCCGGACTGTGACTATAAATAAGGTGGCCAAGTGAAGCGCGAATTCTTAGGAGTATGAGAATTTTTACAAAGTGTCCAAGTAATACGCGAGATTTCCAGACACTGACTTTAAGTAAGGTGGCCAAGTAATGCGCTAATTCTTAGCAGTATGCGAATTTTAATAAAGTGTCCATGTAATACGTGAGATTTCCAGATTCTGACTTTAAATAAGGTGGCCAAGTAATGCGCTGAATCTTAGGAGTATAAGAATTTTTCTAAAGTGGCCAAGTAAGGCGCGAGATTTCCGGACTTTGACTTTAAGTAAGGTGGCCATGTAATGCGCGAGTTCTTAAAAGTATAAGAATTTTTATAAAGTTGCCAAGTAATACGCGTGATATCCGTACTCTGACTTTAAGTAAGGTGGCCAAGTAATGCGCGAATTCTTAGGAGTATGAGAATTTTAATAGTGGCCAAGTAATACGCAAGATTTCCGGACTCTGAATTTAAGTAAGGTGGCCAAGTAATGCGCTGAATCTTAGGAGTTTGAGAATTTGAATAAAGTGGCCAAGTAATACGCGAGATATCCGGACTCTGAATTTGAGTAAGGTGGCCAAGTAATGCGCTGAATCTTAGGAGTATGAGAATTTGAATAAAGTGGCCAAGTAATATGCGAGATTTCCGGACTCTGACTTTAAATAAGGTGGCCAAGTAATGCGCGAATTCTTAGGAGTATAAGAATTTTTATAAAGTTTCCAAGTAATACGCGAGGTTTCTGGACTCTGACTTTAAATAAGGTGGCCAAGTAATGCGCGAATTCTTAGGAGTATGAGAATTTTAATAGTGTCCAAGTAATACGTGAGATTTCCGGACTCTGACTTTAAGTAAGGTGGCCAAGTAATGCGCTAATTCTAAGGAGTATGAGGATTTTTATAAAGTGTCCAAGTAATACGCGAGATTTCCGGACTCTGACTTTAAATAAGGTGGCCAAGTAATGCGCGAATTCTTAGGAGTATAAGAATTTTTATAAAGTTGCCAAGTAATACGCGAGATATCCGTACTCTGACTTTAAGTAAGGTGGCCAAGTAATGCGATAATTCTTAGGAGTATGAGGATTTTTAAAAAGTGTCCAAGTAATACGCGAGGTTTCCTGACTCTGACTTTGAATAAGGTGGCCAAGTAATGGGCGAATTCTTAGGAATATAAGAATTTTTCTAAAGTGGCCAAGTAAGGCGCGAGATTTCCGGACTCTGACTTTAAATAAGGTGGCCAAGTAATGCGCTAATTCTTAAGAGTATGAGAATTTTAATAAAGTGTCCATGTAATACGTGAGATTTCCGGACTCTGACTTTAAGTAAGGTGGCCAAGTAATGCGCTAATTCTTAGGAGTATGAGAATTTTAATAAAGTGGCCAAGTAATACGCGAGATTTCCGGACTCTGACTTTAAGTAAGGTGGCCAAGTAATGCGCTAATTCTTAGGAGTATGAAAATTTTTATAAATTGTCCAAGTAATACGTGAGATTTCCGGACTCTGACTTTAAGTAAGGTGGCCAAGTAATGCGCTAATTCTAAGGAGTATGAGGATTTTTATAAAGTGTCCAAGTAATACGCGAGATTTCCGGACTCTGACTTTAAATAAGGTGGCCAAGTAATGCGCTAATTCTTAAGAGTATGAGAATTTTAATAAAGTGTCCATGTAATACGTGAGATTTCCGGACTCTGACTTTAAATAAGCTGGCCAAATAATGGGCGAATTCTTAGGAGTATAAGAATTTTTATAAAGTTTCCAAGTAATACGCGAGATTTCCGGACTCTGACTTTAAGTAAGGTGGCCAAGTAATGCGCGAATTCTTAGGAGTATGAAAATTTTTATAAATTGTCCAAGTAATACGCGAGATTTCCGGACTCTGACTTTAAATAAGGTGGCCAAGTAATGGGCGAATTCTTAGGAGTATAAGAATTTTTATAAAGTGGCCAAGTAAGGCGCGAGATTTCCGGACTCTGACTTTAAATAAGGTGGCCAAGTAATGCGCTAATTCTTAAGAGTATGAGAATTTTAATAAAGTGTCCATGTAATACGTGAGATTTCCGGACTCTGACTTTAAGTAAGGTGGCCAAGTAATGCGCTGAATCTTAGGAGTTTGAGAATTTGAATAAAGTGGCCATGTAATACGCGAGATATCCGGACTCTGAATTTGAGTAAGCTGGCCAAGTAATGCGCGAATTCTTAAAAGTATAAGAACTTTTATAAAGTGTCCAAGTAATACGCGAGGATTCCGGAGTCTGACTGTAAGTAAGGTGGCCAAGTAATGCGCGACTTCTTAGGAGTATAAGAAGTGTTATACAGTGGCCAAGTAATACGCGAGATTTCCGGACTCTGACTTTAAATAAGGTGGCCAAGTAATGCGCTAATTCTTAAGAGTATGAGAGTTTTAATAAAGTGTCCATGTAATACGTGAGATCTCCTGACTCTGACTTTAAGTAAGGTGGCCAAGAAATGCGCTGAATCTTAGGAGTATGAGAATTTTTATAAAGTTGCCAATTAATACGCGAGATATGCGTACTCTGACTTTAAGTAAGGTGGCCAAGTAATGCGCTAATGCTTAGGTGTATGAGAGTTTTAATAAAGTGTCCAAGTAATACGCGAGATTTCCGGACTCTGACTTTAAGTAAGGTGGCCAAGTAATGCGCTGAATTTTAGGAGTATGAGAATTTTTATAAAGTTGCCAAGTAATACGCGAGATATCCAGACACTTACTTTAAGTAAGGTGGCCAATTCATGCGCGATTTCTTAAAAGTATAAGAATTTTTATAAAGTTGCCAAGTAATACTTGAGATATCCGTACTCTGACTTTAAGTAAAGTGGCCAAGTAATGGGCGAATTCTTAGGAGTTTGAGAATTTGAATATAGTGGCCAAGTAATACGCGAGATTTCCGGACTCTGACTTTAAATAAGGTGGCCAAGTATTGCGCTAATTCTTAAGAGTATGAGAATTTTAATAAAGTGTCCATGTAATACGTGAGATTTCCGGACTCTGACTTTAAATAAGCTGGCCAAATAATGGGCGAATTCTTAAGAGTATAAGAATTTTTATAAAGTGGCCAAGTAAGGCGCGAGATTTCCGGACTCTGACTTTAAATAAGGTGGCCAAGTAATGCGCTAATTCTTAAGAGTATTAGAATTTTAATAAAGTGTCCATGTAATACGTGAGATTTCCGGACTCTGACTTTAAGTAAGGTGGCCAAGTAATGCGCTGAATCTTAGGAGTTTGAGAATTTTAATAAAGTGGCCAAATAATACGCGAGATTTCCAGACACTGACTTTAAGTAAGGTGCCCAACTAATGCGCGAGTTCTTAAAAGTATAAGATCTTTTATAAAGTGTCCAAGTAATACGCGAGGATTCCGGACTCTGACTTTGAGTAAGGTGGCCAAGTAATGCGCGAGTTCTTAGGAGTATAAGAATTTTTATACAGTGGCCAAGTAGTACGCCAGATTTCCGGACTCTGACTTTAAGTAAGGTGGCCAATTAATGCGCGAATTCTTAGTAGTCGACGAATTTTTTTAAGTGTCCAAGTAATACGCGAGGTTTCTGAACTCTGACTTTAAATAAGGTGGCCAAGTAATGCGCTGAATCTTAGGAGTTTGAGAATTTGAATAAAGCGGCCAAATAATACGCGATATTTCCAGACACTTACTTTAAGTAAGGTGGCCAACTGATGCGCGAGTTCTTAAAAGTATAAGAACTTTTATAAAGTGTCCAAGTAATACGCGAGGATTCCGGACCCTGACTTTGAGTAAGGTGGCCAAGTGATGCGCGAGTTCTTAGGAGTATAAGAATTTTTATACAGGGGCCAAATAATACGCGAGATTTCCAGACACTTACTTTAAGTAAGGTGGCCAATTCATGCGCGATTTCTTAAAAGTATAAGAATTTTTATAAAGTTGCCAAGTAATACTTGAGATATCCGTACTCTGACTTTAAGTAAAGTGGCCAAGTAATGCGCGAATTCTTAGGAGTATGAGAATTTTTACAAAGTGTCCATGTAATACGCGAGATTTCCAGACACTGACTTTAACTAAGGTGGCCAAGTAATGCGCTAATTCTAAGGAGTATGAGAAATTTTATAAAGTTTCCAAGTAATACACGAGATTTCCGGATTCTGACTTTAAGTAAGGTGGCCAAGTAATGCGCTAATTCTTAGGAGTATGAAAATTTTTATAAATTGTCCAAGTAATACGTGAGATTTCCGGACTCTGACTTTAAATAAGGTGGCCAAGTAATGGGCGAATTCTTAGGAGTATAAGAATTTTTCTAAAGTGACCAAGTAAGGCGCGAGATTTCCGGACTGTGACTATAAATAAGGTGGCCAAGTGAAGCGCGAATTCTTAGGAGTATGAGAATTTTTACAAAGTGTCCAAGTAATACGCGAGATTTCCAGACACTGACTTTAAGTAAGGTGGCCAAGTAATGCGCTAATTCTTAAGAGTATGAGAATTTTTATAAAGTGTCCATGTAATACGTGAGATTTCCGGAATCTTACTTTAAATAAGGTTGCCAAGTAATGCGCTGAATCTTAGGAGTATGAGAATTTTTCTAAAGTGGCCAAGTAAGCTGCGAGATTTCCGGACTTTGACTTTAAGTAAGATGGACCAGTAATGCGCGAGTTCTTAAAAGTATAAGAATTTTTATAAAGTTGCCAAGTAATACGCGTGATATCCGTACTCTGACTTTAAATAAGGTGGCCAAGTAATGCGCGAATTCTTAGGAGTATGAGAATTTTAATAGTGGCCAAGTAATACGCAAGATTTCCGGACTCTGAATTTAAGTAAGGTGGCCAAGTAATGCGCTGAATCTTAGGAGTATGAGAATTTTAATAAAGTGTCCAAGTAATACGTGAGATTTCCGGACTCTGACTTTAAGTACGGTGGCCAAGTAATGCGCTGAATCTTAGGAGTATGAGAATTTAAATAGTGTCCAATTAATACGTGAGATTTCCGGACTCTGACTTTAAGTAAGGTGGCCAAGTAATGCACTAATTCTAAGGAGTATGAGAATTTTTATAAAGTTTCCAAGTAATACGCGAGATTTCCGGACTCTGACTTTAAATAAGGTGGCCAAATAATGGGCGAATTCTTAGGAGTATAAGAATTTTTATAAAGTTGCCAAGTAATACGCGAGATATCCGTACTCTGACTTTAAGTAAGGTGGCCAAGTAATGCGCGAATTCTTAGGAGTATGAGAATTTTTACAAAGTGTCCAAGTAATACGCGAGGTTTCCTGACTCTGACTTTGAGTAAGGTGGCCAAGTAATGCGCGAATTCTTAGCGGTTTAAGAATTTTTATAAAGTGTCCAAGTAATACGGGAGGTTTCTGGACTCTGACTTTAAGTAAGGTGGCCAAGTAATGCGCCGAATCTTAGGAGTATGAGGATTTTTATAAAGTGTCCAAGTAATACACGAGATTTCCGGACTCTGAATTTAAGTAAGGTGGCCAAGTAATGCGCTAATTCTTAGGAGTATGAGAATTTTAATAAAGTGTCCATGTAATACGTGAGATTTCCGGACTCTGACTTTAAGTAAGGTGGCCGAGTAATGCACTAATTCTTAGGAGTATGAAAATGTTTATAAATTGTCCAAGTAATACGTGAGATTGCCGGACTCTGACTTTAAGTAAGGTGTCCAAGTAATGCGCGAATTCTTAGGAGTATAAGAATTTTTCTAAAGTGGCCAAGTAAGGCGCGAGATTTCCGGACTCTGACTTTAAATAAGGTGGCCAAGTAATGCGCTAATTCTTAAGAGTATTAGAATTTTAATAAAGTGTCCATGTAATACGTGAGATTTCCGGACTCTGACTTTAAGTAAGGTGGCCAAGTAATGCGCTAATTCTTAGGAGTATGAGAATTTTAATAAAGTGGCCAAGTAATACGCGAGATTTCCGGACTCTGACTTTAAGTAAGGTGGCCAAGTAATGCGCTAATTCTTAGGAGTATGAAAATTTTTATAAATTGTCCAAGTAATACGTGAGATTTCCGGACTCTGACTTTAAGTAAGGTGGCCAAGTAATGCGCTAATTCTAAGGAGTATGAGGATTTTTATAAAGTGTCCAAGTAATACGCGAGATATCCGGACTCTGACTTTAAATAAGGTGGCCAAGTAATGCGCGAATTCTTAGGAGTATAAGAATTTAAATAGTGTCCAAGTAAGGCGCGAGATTTCCGGACTCTGACTTTAAATAAGGTGGCCAAATAATGGGCTAATTCTTAAGATTATGAGAATTTTAATAAAGTGTCCATGTAATACGTGAGATTTCCGGACTCTGACTTTAAGTAAGGTGGCCAAGTAATGCGCGAATTCTTAGGAGTATGAGAATTTTAATAGTGGCCAAGTAATGCGCTGAATCTTAGGAGTATGAGAATTTGAATAAAGTGGCCAAGTAATACGCGAGATTTCCGGACTCTGACTTTAAGTAAGGTGGCCAAGTAATGCGCTAATTCTAAGGAGTATGAGGATTTTTATAAAGTGTCCAAGTAATACGCGAGATTTCCGGACTCTGACTTTAAATAAGGTGGCCAAGTAATGCGCGAATTCTTAGGAGTATGAAAATTTTAATAAAGTGTCCATGTAATACGTGAGATTTCCGGACTCTGACTTTAAGTAAGGTGGCCAAGTAATGCGCGAATTCTTAGGAGTATAAGAATTTTTATAAAGTGGCCAAGTAAGGCGCGAGATTTCCGGACTCTGACTTTAAATAAGGTGGCCAAGTAATGCGCTAATTCTTAAGAGTATGAGAATTTTAATAAAGTGTCCATGTAATACGTGAGATTTCCGGACTCTGACTTTAAGTAAGGTGGCCAAGTAATGCGCTAATTCTTAGCAGTATGAGAATTTGAATAAAGTGGCCAAATAATACGCGAGATTTCTGGACTCTGACTTTAAATAAGGTGGCCAAGTAATGCGCTGAATCTTAGGAGTATGAGAATTTGAATAAAGTGGCCAAATAATACGCGAGATTTCCAGACACTTACTTTAAGTAAGGTGGCCAACTAATGCGCGAGTTCTTAAAAGTATAAGAACTTTTATAAAGTGTCCGAGTAATACGCGAGGATTCCGGACTCTGACTTTAAGTAAGGTGGCCAAGTATTGCGCGAGTTCTTAAAAGTATACGAATTTTTATAAAGTTGCCAAGTAATACCCGAGATATCCGTACTCTGACTTTAAGTAAGGTGGCCAAGTAATGCGCGAATTCTTAGGAGTATGAGAATTTTTACAAAGTGTCCAAGTAATACGCGAGATTTCCAGACACTGACTTTAAGTAAGGTGGCCAAGTAATGCGCTAATTCTTACGAGTATGAGAATTTTAATAAAGTGTCCAAGTAATACGTAAGATTTCAGGACTCTGACTTTAAGTAAGGTTGCCAAGTAATGCGCTGAATCTTAGGAGTATGAGAATTTTAATAAAGTGGCCAAGTAATACGCGAGATTTCCGGATTCTGACTTTAAGGTGGCCAAGTCATGCTCTAATTATAAGGAGTATGAGTATTTTTATAAAGTGTCCAAGTAATACGCGAGATATCCGGAATCTGACTTTAACTAAGGTGGCCAAGTAATGCGCTAATTCTTAGGAGTATGAAAATTTTTATAAATTGTCCAAGTAATACGCGAGATTTCCGGAGTCTGACTTTAAATAAGGTGGCCAAGTAATGGGCGAATTCTTAGGAGTATAAGAATTTTTCTAAAGTGGCCAAGTAAGGCGCGAGATTTCCGGACTCTGACTTTAAATAAGGTGGCCAAGTGAAGCGCGAATTCTTAGGAGTATGAGAATTTTTACAAAGTGTCCAAGTAATACGCGAGATTTCCGGACTCTGACTTTAAGTAAGGTGGCCAAGTAATGCGCTAAATCTTAGGAGTATGAGAATTTTAATAAAGTGTCCATGTAATACGTGAGATTTCCGGACTCTGACTTTAAATAAGGTTGCCAAGTAATGCGCGAATTCTTAGGAGTATAAGAATTTTTATAAGGACGCCAAGTAATACGTGAGAAATCCGTACTCTGACTTTAAGTAAGGTGGACAAGTAATGCGCGAGTTCTTAGGAGTATGAGAATTTTTATACAGTGGCCAAGTAATACGCGTGATATCCGTACTCTGACTTTAAATAAGGTGGCCAAGTAATGCGCGAATTCTTAGGAGTATGAGAATTTAAATAGTGTCCAATTAATACGTGAGATTTCCGGACTCTGACTTTAAGTAAGGTGGCCAAGTAATGCGCTGAATCTTAGGAGTATGAGAATTTTAAATAAAGTGGCCAAATAATACGCGAGATTTCCAGACACTGACTTTAAGTAAGGTGCCCAACTAATGCGCGAGTTCTTAAAAGTATAAGAACTTTTATAAAGTGGCCAATTAATACGCAAGATTTCCGAGCTCTGACTTTAAGTAAGGTGGCCAAGTAATGCGCTAATCCTTAGCAGTATGCGAATTTGAATAAAGTGGCCAAGTAATACGCGAGATTTCCGGACTCTGACTTTAAATAAGGTGGCCAAGTAATGCGCGAATTCTTAGGAGTATGAGAATTTTAATAGTGTCCAAGTAATACGTGAGATTTCCGGACTCCGACTTTAAGTAAGGTGGCCAAGTAATGCGCGA
Source organism: Diplolepis rosae (assembly GCA_030998225.1). Classification (NCBI taxonomy): domain Eukaryota; kingdom Metazoa; phylum Arthropoda; class Insecta; order Hymenoptera; family Diplolepididae; genus Diplolepis; species Diplolepis rosae. The sequence continues at coordinate 611,543 of JAPYXD010000684.1, read as the reverse complement.
GTTCTTAAAAGTATAAGAATTTTTACAAAGTTGCCAAGTAATACGCGAGATTTCCGGACTCTGACTTTAAGTAAGGTGGCCATGTAATGCGCGAGTTCTTAGGAGTATGAGAATTTTTATACAGTGGCCAAGTAATACGCGTGATATCCGTACTCTGACTTTAAATAAGGTGGCCAAGTAATGCGCGAATTCTTAGGAGTATGAGAATTTTAATAGTGTCCAAGTAATACGTGAGATTTCCGGACTCTGACTTTAAGTAAGGTGGCCAAGTAATGCGCTAATTCTAAGGAGTATGAGAATTTTTATAAAGTTTCCAAGTAATACGCGAGGTTTCTGGACTCTGACTTTAAATAAGGTGGCCAAGTAATGCACTAATTCTTAGGAGTATGAGAATTTTTATACAGTTTCCAAGTAATACGCGTGATATCCGTACTCTGAATTTAAATAAGGTGGCCAAGTAATGCGCGAATTCTTAGGAGTATGAGAATTTTAATAGTGTCCAAGTAATACGTGAGATTTCCGGACTCTGACTTTAAGTAAGGTGGCCAAGTAATGGGCGAATTCTTAGGAGTATAAGAATTTTTCTTAAGTGACCAAGTAAGGCGCGAGATTTCCGGACTTTGACTTTAAGAAGGGTGGCCAAGTAATGCGCGAATTCTTAGGAGTATGAGAATTTTAATAGTGGCCAAGTAATACGCAAGATTTCCGGACTCTGAATTTAAGTAAGGTGGCCAAGTAATGCGCTGAATCTTAGGAGTATGAGAATTTTAATAAAGTGGCCAAGTAATACGCGAGATTTCCGGACTCTGACTTTAAGTAAGGTGGCCAAGTAATGCGCTAATTCTAAGGAGTATGAGGATTTTTATAAAGTGTCCAAGTAATACACGAGATTTCCGGACTCTGACTTTAAGTAAGGTGGCCAAGTAATGCGCTAATTCTTAGGAGTATGAAAATTTTTATAAATTGTCCAAGTAATACTCGAGATTTCCGGACTCTGACTTTAAATAAGGTGTCCAAGTAATGGGCGAATTCTTAGGAGTATAAGAATTTTTCTAAAGTGGCCAAGTAAGGCGCGAGATTTCCGGACTCTGACTTTAAATAAGGTGGCCAAGTAATGCGCTAATTCTTAAGAGTATGAGAATTTTAATAAAGTGTCCATGTAATACGTGAGATTTCCGGACTCTGACTTTAAGTAAGGTGGCCAAGTAATGCGCGAATTCTTAGGAGTATAAGAATTTTTATAAAGTGTCCAAGTAAGGCGCGAGATTTCCGGACTCTGACTTTAAATAAGGTGGCCAAGTAATGCGCTAATTCTTAAGAGTATGAGAATTTTAATAAAGTGTCCATGTAATACGTGAGATTTCCGGACTCTGACATTAAGTAAGGTGGCCAAGTAAGGCGCTAATTCTTAAGAGTATAAGAATTTTTATAACGTTGCCAAGTAATACGCGAGATATCCGGACATTGACTTCAAGTAAGGTGGCCAAGTAATGCGCGAGTTCTTAAAAGTACAAGAATTTTTATAAGGTCGCCAAGTAATACGTGAGAAATCCGTACTCTGACTTTAAGTAAGGCGGCTAAGTAATGCGCGAATTCTTAGGAGTATGAGAATTTTAATAAAGTGTCCAGGTAATACGTAAGATTTCCCGACTCTGACTTTAAATAAGGTGGCCAAGTAATGCGCGAATTCTTAGGAGTATGAGAATTTTAATAGTGTCCAAGTAATACGTGAGATTTCCGGACTCTGACTTTAAGTAAGGTGGCCAAGTAATGCGCTAATTCTTAGGAGTATGAGAATTTGAATAAAGTGGCCAAGTAATACGCGAGATTTCCAGACACTTACTTTAAGTAAGGTGGCCAACTAATGCGCGAATTCTTAGGAGTATAAGAATTTTTCTAAAGTGTCCAAGTAATATGCGAGATTTCCGGACTCTGTCCTTAAGTAAGGTGGCCAAGTAATGCGCTAACTCTTAGGAGTATGCGAATTTTTATACAGTGGCCAAGTAATACGCGAGATTTCCGGACTCTGACTTTAAGTAAGGTGACCAAGTAATGCGCGAGTTCTTAGGAGTATAAGAATTTTTATACAGTGGCCAAGTAATACGCGTGATATCCGTAGTCTGACTTTAAATAAGGTGGCCAAGTAATGCGCGAATTCTTAGGAGTATGAGAATTTTAATAGTGTCCAAGTAATACGTGAGATTTCCGGACTCTGACTTTAAGTAAGGTGGCCAAGTAATGCGCTGAATCTTAGGAGTATGAGAATTTGAATAAAGTGGCCAAATAATACGCGAGATTTCCAGACACTTACTTTAAGTAAGGTGGCCAACTAATGCGCGAGTTCTTAAGAGTATAAGAACTTTTATAAAGTTGCCAAGTAATACGCGAGATATCCGTACTCTGACTTTAAGTAAGGTGGCCAAGTAATGCGCTGAATCTTAGGAGTATGAGAATTTTAATAAAGTGGCCAGGTAATACGCGAGATTTCCCGACTCTGACTGTAAGGTGGCCAAGTAATGCGCTAATTCTAAGGAGTATGAGGATTTTTATAAAGTGTCCAGGTAATACACGAGATTTCCGGATTCTGACTTTAAGTAAGGTGGCCAAGTAATGGGCAAATTCTTAGGAGTATAAGAATTTTTCTAAAGTGGCCAAGTAAGGCGCGAGATTTCCGGACTCTGACTTTAAATAAGGTGGCCAAGTAATGCGCGAATTCTTAGGAGTATGAGAATTTTAATAGTGTCCAAGTAATACGCAAGATTTCCGGACACTGACTGTAAGTAAGGTGTCCCAGTAATGAGCTGAAACTTAGGAGTATGAGAATTTTAATAAAGTGGCCAAGTAATACGCGAGATTTCCGGACTCTGATATTAATTAAGGTGGCCAAGTAATGCGCTAATTCTAAGGAGTATGAGGATTTTTATAAATTGTCCAAGTAATACACGAGATTTCCGGATTCTGACTTTAAGTAAGGTGGCCAAGTGAAGCGCGAATTCTTAGGAGTATGAGAATTTTAATAAAGTGTCCAAGTAATACGCGAGATTTCCAGACACTGACTTTAAGTAAGGTGGCCAAGTAATGCGCTAATTCTTACGAGTTTGAGAATTTTAATAAAGTGTCCAAGTAATACGTAAGATTTCAGGACTCTGACTTTAAGTAAGGTTGCCAAGTAATGCGCTGAATCTTGGGAGTATGAGAATTTTAATAAAGTGGCCAAGTAATACGCGAGATTTCCAGACACTGACTTTAAGTAAGGTGGCCAAGTAATGCGCGAATTCTTAAGAGTATGAGAATTTTAATAAAGTGTCCAAGTAATACGTAAGATTTCAGGACTCTGACTTTAAGTAAGGTTGCCAAGTAATGCGCTGAATCTTAGGAGTATGAGAATTTTAATAAAGTGGCCAAGTAATACGCGAGATTTCCGGACTCTGACTTTAAGGTGGCCAAGTAATGCGCTAATTCTAAGGAGTATGAGGATTTTTATAAAGTGTCCAAGTAATACACGAGATTTCCAGACACTGACTTTAAGTAAGGTGGCCAAGTAATGCGCTAATTCTTAGGAGAATGAAAATTTTCATAAAATGTCCAAGTAATACGCGAGATTTCCGGAGTCTGACTTTAAATAAGGTGGCCAAGTAATGGGCGAATTCTTAGGAGTATAAGAATTTTTCTAAAGTGGCCAAGTAAGGCGCGAGATTTCCGGACTCTGACTTTAAATAAGGTGGCGAAGTGAAGCGCGAATTCTTAGGAGTATAAGAATTTTTATAAAGTGGCCAAGTAATACGCGAGATTTCCAGACTCTGACTTTAAATAAGGTGGCCAAGTAATGCGATAATTCTAAGGAGTATGAGTATTTTTATAAAGTGTCCAAGTAATACACGAGATTTCCGGATTCTGACTTTAAGTAAGGTGGCCAAATAATGCGCTAATTCTTAGGAGTATGAAAATTTTTATAAAATGTCCTAGTAAGACGCGTGATTTCCTGAGTCTGACTTTAAATAAGGTGGCCAAGTAATGGGCGAATTCTTAGGAATATAAGAATTTTTCTAAAGTGGCCAAGTAAGGCGCGAGATTTCCGGACTCTGACTTTAAATAAGGTGGCCAAGTGAAGCGCGAATTCTTAGGAGTATGAGAATTTTTACAAAGTGTCCAAGTAATACGCGAGATTTCCAGACACTGACTTTAAGTAAGGTGGCCAAGTAATGCGCTAATTCTTACGAGTATGAGAATTTTAATAAAGTGTCCAAGTAATACGTAAGATTTCAGGACTCTGACTTTAAGTAAGGTTGCCAAGTAATGCGCTGAATCTTAGGAGTATGAGAATTTTAATAAAGTGGCCAAGTAATACGCGAGATTTCCGGACTCTGACTTTAAGGTGGCCAAGTAATGCGCTAATTCTAAGGAGTATGAGGATTTTTATAAAGTGTCCAAGTAATACACGAGATTTCCGGATTCAGACTTTAAGTAAGGTGGCCAAATAATGCGCTAATTCTTAGGAGTATGAAAATTTTTATAAAATGTCCAAGTAATACGCGAGATTTCCGGAGTCTGACTTTAAATAAGGTGGCCAAGTAATGGGCGAATTCTTAGGAGTATAAGAATTTTTCTAAAGTGGCCAAGTAAGGCGCGAGATTTCCGGACTCTGACTTTAAATAAGGTGGCCAAGTGAAGCGCGAATTCTTAGGAGTATGAGAATTTTTACAAAGTGTCCAAGTAATACGCGAGATTTCCAGACACTGACTTTAAGTAAGGTGGCCAAGTAATGCGCTAATTCTTAGGAGTATGAGAATTTAAATAAAGTGTCCATGTAATACGTGAGATTTCCGGACTCTGACTTTAAATAAGGTTGCCAAGTAATGCGCGAATTCTTAGGAGTATAAGAATTTTTATAACGTTGCCAAGTAATACGTGAGATATCCGTACTCTGACTTTAAGTAAGGTGGCCAACTAATGCGCTAATCCTTAGCAGTATGCGAATTTGAATAAAGTGGCCAAGTAATACGCGCGATTTCCAGAAACTGACTTTAAGTAAGGTGACCAAGTAATGCGCTTGATCTTAGGAGTATGAGAATTTTAATAAAGTGTCCAGGTAATACGTAAGATTTCCGGACTCTGACTTTAAATAAGGTGGCCAAGTAATGGGCGAATTCTTAGGTGTATAAGAATTTTTCTAAAGTGGCCAAGTAAGGCGCGAGATTTCCGGACTTGGACTTTAAATAAAGTGGCCAAGTGAAGCGCGAATTCTTAGGAGTATTAGAATTTTTATACAGTGGCCAAGTAATACGCGAGATTTCCGGACTCTGACTTTAAGTAAGGTGACAAAGTAATGAGCGAGTATAAGAATTTTTATACAGTTGCCAAGTAATACGCGTGATATCCGTACTCTGACTAACAATAAGGGGGACAATTTATGCGCGAATTCTTAGGAGTATGAGAATTTTAATAGTGTCCAAGTAATACGTGAGATTTCCGGACTCTGACTTTAAGTAAGGTGGCCAAGTAATGCGCTGAATCTTAGGAGTATGAGAATTTGAATAAAGTGGCCAAATAATACGCGAGATTTCCAGACACTTACTTTAAGTAAGTTGGCCAACTAATGCGCGAGTTCTTGAAAGTATAATAACTTTTATAAAGTGTCCGAGTAATACGCGAGGATTCCGGACTCTGACTTTGAGTAAGGTGGCCAAGTAATACGCGAATTCATAGGAGTATAAGAATTTTTCTAAAGTGGCCAAGTAAGGTGCGAGATTTTCGGACTTTGACTTTGAGTAAGGTAGCCAAGTAATGCGCGAATTCTTAGGAGTATTAGAATTTTTATACAGTGGCCATGTAATACGCGAGATTTCCGGACTATGACTTTAAGTAAGGTGGCCAAGTAATGCGCGATTTCGTAGTAGTATAAGAATTTTTATAAAGTGGCCAAGTAATACGCGAGGTTTCCGTACTCTGACTTTAAATAAGGTGGCCAAGTAATGCGCTAATTCTTAGCAGTATGCGAATTTGAATAAAGTGGCCAAGTAATACGCGAGATTTCCGGACACTGACTTTAAGTAAGGTGGCCAACTAATGCGCTAATTCTTAGCAGTATGCGAATTTGAATAAAGTGGCCAAGTAATACGCGAGATTTCCGGACACTGACTTTAAGTAAGGTGGCCAACTAATGCGCTAATTCTTAGCAGTATGCGAATTTTAATAAAGTGTCCAGGTAATACGTAAGATTTCCCGACTCTGAATTTAAATAAGGTGGCCAAGTAATGGGCGAATTCTTAGGAATATAAGAATTTTTCTAAAGTGGCCAAGTAAGGCGCGAGATTTCCGGACTCTGACTATAAATAAGCTGGCCAACTAAAGGGCGAATACTTAGGACTATAAGAATATTTCTAAATTGGACAAGTAATACGCGAGATTTCCGGACTCTGACTTTAAGTAAGGTGACCCAGTAATGCGCGAGTTCTTAGGAGTATAAGAATTTTTATACAGTGGCCAAGTAATACGCGTGATATCCGTACTCTGACTTTAAATAAGGTGGCAAAGTAATGCGCGAATTCTAAGGAGTATGAGAATTTTCTTATTGTCAAAGTAATACGTGAGATTTCCGGACTCTGACTTTAAGTAAGGTGGCCAAGTACTGCGCTGAATCTTAGGAGTATGAGAATTTTTCTAAAGTGGCCAAGTAATACGTAAGATTTCAGGACTCTGACTTTATGTAAGGTGGCCAAGTAATGCGCTGAATCTTAGGAGTATGAGAATTTTAATAAAGTGGCCAAGTAATACGCGAGATTTCCGGACTCTGACTTTAAGGTGGCCAAGTAATGCGCTAATTCTAAGGAGTATGAGGATTTTTATAAATTGTCCAAGTAATACACGAGATTTCCGGAATCTGACTTTAAGTAAGGTGGCCAAGTAATGCGCTAATTCTTAAGAGTATGAGAATTTTAATAAAGTGTCCATGTAATACGTGAGATTTCCGGACTCTGACATTAAGTAAGGTGGTCAAGTAATGCGCTAATTCTTAAGAGTATAAGAATTTTTATAACGTTGCCAAGTAATACGCGAGATATCCGGACATTGACTTCAAGTAAGGTGGCCAAGTAATGCGCGAGTTCTTAAAAGTACAAGAATTTTTATAAGGTCGCCAAGTAATACGTGAGAAATCCGTACTCTGACTTTAAGTAAGGCGGCTAAGTAATGCGCGAATTCTTAGGAGTATGAGAATTTTTTTAAAGTGGCCAAGTAATACGTAAGATTTCCGGACTCTGACTTTAAATAAGGTGGCAAAGTAATGCGCGAATTCTTAGGAGTATGAGAATTTTAATAGTGTCCAAGTAATACGTGAGATTTCCGGACTCTGACTTTAAGTAAGGTGGCCAAGTAATGCGCTAATTCTTAGGAGTATGAGAATTTGAATAAAGTGGCCAAATAATACGCGAGATTTCCAGACACTTACTTTAAGTAAGGTGGCCAAGTAATGCGCGAATTCTTAGGAGTATAAGAATTTTTCTAAAGTGGCCAAGTAATACGCGGGATTTCCGGACTCTGACTTTAAGTAAGGTGGCCAAGTAATGCCCTAATTCTTAGGAGTATGAGAATTTGAAAAAAGTGGCCAAGTAATACGCGAGATTTCCGGACTCTGACTTTAAGTAAGGTGACCAAGTAATGCGCGAGTTCTTAGGAGTATAAGAATTTTTATACAGTGGCCAAGTAATACGCGTGATATCCGTACTCTGACTTTAAATAAGGTGGCAAAGTAATGCGCGAATTCTTAGGAGTATGAGAATTTTAATAGTGTCCAAGTAATACGTGAGATTTCCGGACTCTGACTTTAAGTAAGGTGGCCAAGTAATGCGCTGAATCTTAGGAGTATGAGAATTTGAATAAAGTGGCCAAATAATACGCGAGATTTCCAGACACTGACTTTAAGTAAGGTGGCCAACTAATGCGCGAGTTCTTAAAAGTATACGAATTTTTATAAAGTTGCCAAGTAATACGCGAGATATGCGTACTCTGACTTTAAGTAAGGTGGCCAAGTAATGCGCTGAATCTTAGGAGTATGCGAATTTTAGTAAAGTGGGCGGGTAATACGCGAGATTTCCCGACTCTGACTGTAAGGTGGCCAAGTAATGCGCTAATTCTAAGGAGTATGAGGATTTTTATAAAGTGTCCAGGTAATACACGAGATTTCCGGATTCTGACTTTAAGTAAGGTGGCCAAGTAATGGGCGAATTCTTAGGAGTATAAGAATTTTTCTAAAGTGGCCAAGTAAGGCGCGAGATTTCCGGACTCTGACTTTAAATAAGGTGGCCAAGTAATGCGCTAATTCTTAGGAGTATAAGAATTTTAATAAAGTTTCCAAGTAATACGAGAGATTTCAGGACTCTGACTTTAAGTAAGGTTGCCAAGTAATGCGCTGAATCTTAGGAGTATGAGAATTTTAATAAAGTGGCCAAGTAATACGCGAGATTTCCGGACTCTGACTTTAAGGTGGCCAAGTAATGCGCTAATTCTAAGGAGTATGAGGATTTTTATAAATTGTCCAAGTAATACACGAGATTTCCGGATTCTGACTTTAAGTAAGGTGGCCAAGTGAAGCGCGAATTCTTAGGAGTATGAGAATTTTTACAAAGTGTCCAAGTAATACGCGAGATTTCCAGACACTGACTTTAAGTAAGGTGGCCAAGTAATGCGCTAATTCTTACGAGTTTGAGAATTTTAATAAAGTGTCCAAGTAATACGTAAGATTTCAGGACTCTGACTTTAAGTAAGGTTGCCAAGTAATGCGCTGAATCTTAGGAGTATGAGAATTTTAATAAAGTGGCCAAGTAATACGCGAGATTTCCAGACACTGACTTTAAGTAAGGTGGCCAAGTAATGCGCTAATTCTTACGAGTAATAGAATTTTAATAAAGTGTCCAAGTAATACGTAAGATTTCAGGACTCTGACTTTAAGTAAGGTTGCCAAGTAATGCGCTGAATCTTAGGAGTATGAGAATTTTAATAAAGTGGCCAAGTAATACGCGAGATTTCCGGACTCTGACTTTAAGGTGGCCAAGTAATGCGCTAATTCTAAGGAGTATGAGGATTTTTATAAAGTGTCCAAGTAATACACGAGATTTCCAGACACTGACTTTAAGTAAGGTGGCCAAGTAATGCGCTAATTCTTAGGAGAATGAAAATTTTCATAAAATGTCCAAGTAATACGCGAGATTTCCGGAGTCTGACTTTAAATAAGGTGGCCAAGTAATGGGCGAATTCTTAGGAGTATAAGAATTTTTCTAAAGTGGCCAAGTAAGGCGCGAGATTTCCGGACTCTGACTTTAAATAAGGTGGCCAAGTGAAGCGCGAATTCTTAGGAGTATGAGAATTTTTACAAAGTGTCCAAGTAATACGCGAGATTTCCGGACTCTGACTTTAAGTAAGGTGGCCAAGTAATGCGATAATTCTAAGGAGTATGAGGATTTTTATAAAGTGTCCAAGTAATACACGAGATTTCCGGATTCTGACTTTAAGTAAGGTGGCCAAATAATGCGCTAATTCTTAGGAGTATGAAAATTTTTATAAAATGTCCAAGTAATACGCGAGATTTCCGGAGTCTGACTTTAAATAAGGTGGCCAAGTAATGGGCGAATTCTTAGGAGTATAAGAATTTTTCTAAAGTGGCCAAGTAAGGCGCGAGATTTCCGGACTCTGACTTTAAATAAGGTGGCCAAGTGAAGCGCGAATTCTTAGGAGTATGAGAATTTTTACAAAGTGTCCAAGTAATACGCGAGATTTCCAGACACTGACTTTAAGTAAGGTGGCCAAGTAATGCGCTAATTCTTACGAGTATGAGAATTTTAATAAAGTGTCCAAGTAATACGTAAGATTTCAGGACTCTGACTTTAAGTAAGGTTGCCAAGTAATGCGCTGAATCTTAGGAGTATGAGAATTTTAATAAAGTGGCCAAGTAATACGCGAGATTTCCGGACTCTAACTTAAATTAAGGTGGCCAAGTAAATCTCTAATTCTAAGGAGTATGAGGATTTTTATAAAGTGTCAAAGTAATACACGAGATTTCCGGATTCTGACTTTAAGTAAGGTGGCCAAATAATGCGCTAATTCTTAGGAGTATGAAAATTTTTATAAAATGTCCAAGTAATACGCGAGATTTCCGGAGTCTGACTTTAAATAAGGTGGCCAAGTAATGGGCGAATTCTTAGGAGTATAAGAATTTTTCTAAAGTGGCCAAGTAAGGCGCGAGATTTCCGGACTCTGACTTTAAATAAGGTGGCCAAGTGAAGCGCGAATTCTTAGGAGTATGAGAATTTTTACAAAGTGTCCAAGTAATACGCGAGATTTCCAGACACTGACTTTAAGTAAGGTGGCCAAGTAATGCGCTAATTCTTAGGAGTATGAGAATTTAAATAAAGTGTCCATGTAATACGTGAGATTTCCGGACTCTGACTTTAAATAAGGTTGCCAAGTAATGCGCGAATTCTTAGGAGTATACGAATTTTTATAAAGTTGCCAAGTAATACGCGAGATATGCGTACTCTGACTTTAAGTAAGGTGGCCAACTAATGCGCTAATGCTTAGGTGTATGAGAATTTGAATAAAGTGGCCAAGTAATACGCGAGATTTCCGGACACTGACTTTACGTAAGGTGGCCAACTAATGCGCGAGTTCTTAGGAGTATGAGAATTTTAATAAAGTGGCCAGGTAATACGTAAGATTTCCGGACTCTGACTTTAAATAAGGTGGCCAAGTAATGGGCGAATTCTTAGGTGTATAAGAATTTTTCTAAAGTGGCCAAGTAAGGCGCGAGATTTCCGGACTTGGACTTTAAATAAAGTGGCCAAGTGAAGCGCGAATTCTTAGGAGTATAACAATTTTTCTAAAGTAGCCAAGTAATACGAGAGATTTCCGGACTCTGACTTTAAGTAAGGTGACAAAGTAATGCGCGAGTTCTTAGGAGTATAAGAATTTTTATACAGTGGCCAAGTAATACGCGTGATATCCGTACTCTGACTTTAAATAAGGGGGCCAAGTAATGCGCGAATTCTTAGGAGTATGAGAATTTTAATAGTGTCCAAGTAATACGTGAGATTTCCGGACTCTGACTTTAAGTAAGGTGGCCAAGTAATGCGCTGAATCTTAGGAGTATGAGAATTTGAATAAAGTGGCCAAATAATACGCGAGATTTCCAGACACTTACTTTAAGTAAGTTGGCCAACTAATGCGCGAGTTCTTAAAAGTATAAGAACTTTTATAAAGTGTCCAAGTAATACGCGAGGATTCCGGACTCTGACTTTGAGTAAGGTGGCCAAGTAATGCGCGAATTCTTAGGAGTATAAGAATTTTTCTAAAGTGGCCAAGTAAGGTGCGAGATTTTCGGACTTTGACTTTGAGTAAGGTAGCCAAGTAATGCGCGAGTTCTAAGGAGTATAAGAATTTTTATACAGTGGCCAAGTAATACGCGAGATTTCCGGACTCTGACTTTAAGTAAGGTGGCCAAGTAATGCACTAATTCTAAGGAGTATGAGAATTTTTATAAAGTTTCCAAGTAATACGCGAGGTTTCTGGACTCTGACTTTAAGTAAGGTGGCCAAGTAATGCGCTGAATCTTAGGAGTATGAGAATTTGAATAAAGTGGCCAAGTAATACGCGAGATTTCCGGACACTGACTTTAAGTAAGGTGGCCAACTAATGCGCTAATTCTTAGCAGTATGCGAATTTGAATAAAGTGGCCAAGTAATACGCGAGATTTCCAGAAACTGACTTTAAGTAAGGTGGCCAAGTAATGCGCTAATTCTTAGGAGTATGAGAATTTTAATAAAGTGTCCAGGTAATACGTAAGATTTCCCGACTCTGAATTTAAATAAGGTGGCCAAGTAATGGGCGAATTCTTAGGAGTATAAGAATTTTTCTAAAGTGGCCAAGTAAGGCGCGAGATTTCCGGACTCTGACTTTAAATAAGGTGGCCAAGTGAAGCGCGAATTCTTAGGAGTATAACAATTTTTCTAAAGTGGCCAAGTAATACGCGAGATTTCCGGACTCTGACATTAAGTAAGGTGAAAAAGTAATGCGCGAGTTCTTAGGAGTATAAGAATTTTTATACAGTGGCCAAGTAATAGGCGTGATATCCGTACTCTGACTTTAAATAAGGTGGCAAAGTAATGCGCGAATTCTTAGGAGTATGAGAATTTTCTTATTGTCAAAGTAATACGTGAGATTTCCGGACTCTGACATCAAGTAAGGTGGCCAAGTAATGCGCTGAATCTTAGGAGTATGAGAATTTGAATAAAGTTGCCAAATAATACGCGAGATTTCCAGACACTTACTTTAAGTAAGGTGGCCAACTAATGCGCGAGTTCTTAAAAGTATAAGAACTTTTATAAAGTTGCCAAGTAATACTTGAGATATCCGTACTCTGACTTTAAGTAAGGTGGCCAAGTAATGCGCTGAATCTTAGGAGTATGAGAATTTTAATAAAGGGGCCAAGTAATACGCGAGATTTCCGGACTCTGACTTCAAGGTGGCCAAGTAATGCGCTAATTCTAAGGAGTATGAGGATTTTTATAAAGTGTCCAAGTAATACGCGAGATATCCGGAATCTGACTTTAAATAAGGTGGCCAAGTAATGCGCGAATTCTTAGGAGTATAAGAATTTTTATAAAGTTTCCAAGTAAGGCGCGAGATTTCCGGACTCTGACTTTAAATAAGGTGGCCAAGTGAAGCGCGAATTCTTAGGAGTATGAGAATTTTTACAAAGTGCCCAAGTAATACGCGAGATTTCCAGACACTGACTTTGAGTAAGGTGGCCAAGTAATGCGATAATTCTTACGAGTATGAGAATTTTAATAAAGTGTCCAAGTAATACGTAAGATTTCAGGACTCTGACTTTAAGTAAGGTTGCCAAGTAATGCGCTGAATCTTAGGAGTATGAGAATTTTAATAAAGTGGCCAAGTAATACGCGAGATTTCCGGACTCTGACTTTAAGGTGACCAAGTAATGCGCTAATTCTAAGGAGTATGAGGATTTTTATAAAGTGTCCAAGTAATACACGAGATTTCCGGATTCTGACTTTTAGTAAGGTGGCCAAGTAATGCGCTAATTCTTAGGAGTATGAAAATTTTTATAAAATGTCAAAGTAATACGCGAGATTTCCGGAGTCTGACTTTAAATAAGGTGGCCAAGTAATGGGCGAATTCTTAGGAGTATAAGAATTTTTCTAAAGTGGCCAAGTAAGGCGCGAGATTTCCGGACTCTGACTTTAAATAAGGTGGCCAAGTGAAGCGCGAATTCTTAGGAGTATGAGAATTTTTACAAAGTGTCCAAGTAATACGCGAGATTTCCAGACACTGACTTTAAGTAAGGTGGCCAAGTAATGCGCTAATTCTTAGGAGTATGAGAATTTTAATAAAGTGTCCATGTAATACGTGAGATTTCCGGACTCTGTCATTAAGTAAGGTTGCCAAGTAATGCGCGAATTCTTAGGAGTATAAGAATTTTTATAACGTTTCAAAATAATACGCGAGATATCCGGACATTGACTTTAAGTAAGGTGGCCAAGTAATGCGCGAGTTCTTAAAAGTATAAGAATTTTTATAAAGTTGCCAAGTAATACGCGTGATATCCGTACTCTGACTTTAAATAAGGTGGCCAAGTAATGCGCTAATTCTTAGCAGTATGCGAATTTGAATAAAGTGGCCAAGTAATACGCGAGATTTCCGGACTCTGACTTTAAGTAAGGTGGCCAAGTAATGCGCTAGTTCTTAGGAGTATAAGAATTTTTATACAGTGGCCAAGTAATAGGCGTGATATCCGTACTCTGACTTTAAATAAGGGGGCCAAGTAATGCGCGAATTCTTAGGAGTATAAGAATTTTTCTAAAGTGGCCAAGTAAGGTGCGAGATTTCCGGACTCTGACTTTAAGTAAGGTGGCCAAGTAATGCGCGAATTCTTAGTAGTCGACGAATTTTTATGAAGTGTCCAAGTAATACGCGAGGTTTCTGGACTCTGACTTTAAATAAGGTGGCCAAGTAATGCGCTGAATCTTAGGAGTATGAGAATTTGAATAAAGTGGCCAAATAATACGCGAGATTTCCAGACACTTACTTTAAGTAAGGTGGCCAACTAATGCGCGAGTTCTTGAAAGTATAAGAACTTTTATAAAGTGTCCGAGTAATACGCGAGGATTCCGGACTCTGACTTTGAGTAAGGTGGCCAAGTAATGCGCTAATTCTTAGCAGTATAAGAATTTTTATACAGTGGCCAAGTAAGGCGCGAGATTTCCGGACTTGGACTTTAAATAAAGTGGCCAAGTGAAGCGCGAGTTCTTAGGAGTATGCGAATTTTTATACAGTGGCCAAGTAATACGCGAGATTTCCGGACTCTGACTTTAAGTAAGGTGACAAAGTAATGCGCGAGTTCTTAGGAGTATAAGAATTTTTATACAGTTGCCAAGTAATACGCGTGATATCCGTACTCTGACTTTAAATAAGGTGGCCAAGTAATGCGCGAATTCTTAGGAGTATGAGAATTTGAAAAAAGTGGCCAAGTAATACGCGAGATTTCCGGACTCTGACTTTAAGTAAGGTGGCCAAGTAATGCGCGAGATTTCCAGACACTTACTTTAAGTAAGGTGGCCAACTAATGCGCGAGTTCTTGAAAGTATAAGAACTTTTATAAAGTGTCCGAGTAATACGCGAGGATTCCGGACTCTGACTTTGAGTAAGGTGGCCAAGTAATGCGCTGAATCTTAGGAGTATGAGAATTTTTCTAAAGTGGCCAAGTAATACGTAAGATTTCCGGACTCTGACTTTATTTAAGGTGGCCAAGTAATGCGCTGAATCTTAGGAGTATGAGAATTTGAATAAAGTGTCCAAGTAATACGCGAGATTTCCGGACTCTGACATTAAATAAGGTGGCCAAGTAATGCGCGAATTCTTAGCGGTTTAAGAATTTTTATAAAGTGGCCAAGTAATACGTAAGATTTCTGGACTCTGACTTTAAATAAGGTGGCCAAGTAATGCGCTGAATCTTAGGAGTATGAGAATTTGAATAAAGTGGCCAAATAATAAACGAGATTTCCAGACACTTACTTTAAGTAAGGTGGCCAACTAATGCGCGAGTTCTTGAAAGTATAAGAACTTTTATAAAGTGTCCGAGTAATACGCGAGGATTCCGGACTCTGACTTTGAGTAAGGTGGCCAAGTAATGCGCTGAATCTTAGGAGTATGAGAATTTTTCTAAAGTGGCCAAGTAATACGTAAGATTTCCGGACTCTGACTTTAAGTAAGGTGGCCAAGTAATGCGCTGAATCTTAGGAGTATGAGAATTTTAATAAAGTGTCCAAGTAATACGCGAGATATCCGGACTCTGATTTTAAATAAGGTGGCCAAGTAATGCGCGAATTCTTAGGAGTATGAGAATTTAAATAGTGTCCAATTAATACGTGAGATTTCCGGACTCTGACTTTAAGTAAGGTGGCCAAGTAATGCGCGAATTCTTAGGAGTATTAGAATTTTTATAAAGTGTCCAAGTAATACGCGAGGTTTCTGGACTCTGACTTTAAATAAGGTGGCCAAGTAATGCGCTGAATCTTAGGAGTATGAGAATTTGAATAAAGTGGCCAAATAATACGCGAGATTTCCAGACACTTACTTTAAGTAAGGTTGCAAAATAATGAGAGATTTCTTGAAATTATAAGAACTATTATAAATTGTACGAGTAATAAGCGAGTATTCCGGACTCTGACTTTGAGTAAGGTGTCCAAGTAATGCGCGAGTTCTTAAAAGTATACGAATTTTTATAAAGTTGCCAAGTAATACGCGAGATTTCCATACTCTGACTTTAAGTAAGGTGGCCAAGTAATGCGCGAATTCTTAGGAGTATGAGAATTTTTACAAAGTGTCCAAATAATACGCCAGATTTCCTGGCTATGACTTTAAGTAAGGTTGCCAAGTAATGCGATAACTCTTAGCATTATGAGAATTTTTATACATTGTCCAAGTAATACGCGAGATTTCCGGACTCTGACTTTAAATAAGGTGGCCAAGTAATGGGCGAATTCTTAGGAGTATAAGAATTTTTTTAAGTGGCCAAGTAAAGCGCGAGATTTCCGGACACTGACTTTAAATAAGGTGGCCAAGTAATGCTCGAGTTCTTAAAAGTATAAGAATTTTTCTAAAGTGGCCAAGTAATACGCGAGATTTCTGGACTCTGACTTTAAGTAAGGTGGCCAAGTAATGCGCTAATTCTTAGGAGTATGAGAATTTTAATAAAGTGGCCAAGTAATACGCGAGATTTCCGGACTCTGACTTTAAGTAAGGTGGCCAAGTAATGCGCGAATTCTTAGTAGTCGAAGAATTTTTATAAAGTGGCCAAGTAATACGCGAGGTTTCAGGACTCTGACTTTAAGTAAGGTGGCCAAGTAATGCGCTAAATCTTAGGAGTAAGAGAATTTTAATAAAGTGTCCAAGTAATACGTGAGATTTCAGGACTCTGACTTTAAGTAAGGTTGCCAAGTAATGCGCTTAATCTTAGGAGTATGAGAATTTTAATAAAGTGGCCAAGTAATACGCGAGATTTCCGGACTCTGACTTTAAGTAAGGTGGCCAAGTAATGCGCGAATTCTTAGTAGTCGACGAATTTTTATGAAGTGTCCAAGTAATACGCGAGGTTTCTGGACTCTGACTTTAAATAAGGTTGACAAGTAATGCGCTGAATCTTAGGAGTATGAGAATTTGAATAAAGTGGCCAAATAATACGCGAGATTTCCAGACACTTACTTTAAGTAAGGTGGCCAACTAATGCGCGAGTTCTTAAAAGTATAAGAACTTTTATAAAGTGGCCAAATAATACGCAAGATTTCCGGGCTCTGACTTTAAGTAAGGTGGCCAAGTAATGCGCGAGTTCTTAAAAGTATACGAATTTTTATAAAGTTGCCAAGTAATACGCGAGATATGCGTACTCTGACTTTAAGTAAGGTGGCCAAGTAATGCGCGAATTCTTAGGTGTATGAGAATTTTAATAAAGTGTCCAAGTAATACGCGAGATTTCCAGACACTGACTTTAAGTAAGGTGGCCAAGTAATGCGCGAGTTCTTAGGAGTATGATAATTTTTAAAAATTGTCCATGTAATACGCGAGATTTCCGGACTCTGACTTTGATTAAGGTGGCCAAGTAATGCGCGAATTCTTAGGAGTATAAGAATTTTTTTAAGTGGCCAAGTAAAGCGCGAGATTTCCGGACACTGACTTTAAATAAGGTGGCCAAGTGAAGCGCTAATGCTTAGGTGTATGAGAATTTTAATAAAGTGTCCAAGTAATACGCGAGATTTCCAGACACTGACTTTAAGTAAGGTGGCCAAATAATGGGCGAGTTCTTAAGAGTATAAGAACTTTTATAAAGTGGCCAAATAATACGCGAGAATTCCGGGCTCTGACTTTAAGTAAGGTGGCCAAGTAATGCGCTAATTCTTAGGAGTATGAAAATTTTTATAAATTGTCCAAGTAATACGCGAGATTTCCGGACTCTGACTTTAAATAAGGTGGCCAAGTAATGGGCGAATTCTTAGGAGTATAAGAATTTTTATAAAGTTGCCAAGTAATACGCGATATATCCGTACTCTGACTTTAAGTAAGGTGGCCAAATAATGCGCGAGTTCTTAAGAGTATAAGAACTTTTATAAAGTGGCCAAATAATACGCGTGATATCCGTACTCTGACTTTAAATAAGGTGGCCAAGTAATGCGCTAATGCTTAGGTGTATGAGAATTTTAATAGTGTCCAATTAATACGCGAGATTTCCGGACTCTGACTTTAAGTAAGGTGGCCAAGTAATGCGCTGAATCTTAGGAGAATGAGAATTTTTATACAGTGGCTAAATAATACGCGTGATATCCGTACTCTGACTTTAAATAAGGTGGCCAAGTAATGCGCGAATTCTTAGGAGTATGAGAATTTTAATAGTGTCCAATTAATATGTGAGATTTCCGGACTCTGACTTTAAGTAAGGTGGCCAAGTAATGCGCTGAATCTTAGGAGAATGAGAATTTTTATACAGTGGCTAAATAATACGCGTGATATCCGTACTCTGACTTTAAATAAGGTGGCCAAGTAATGCGCGAATTCTTAGGAGTATGAGAATTTTAATAGTGTCCAATTAATACGCGAGGATTCCGGACTCTGACTCTAAGTAAGGTGGCCAAGTAATGCGCGAATTCTTAGTAGTCGACGAATTTTTATAAAGTGTCCAAGTAATACGCGAGGTTTCTGAACTCTGACTTTAACTAAGGTGGCCAAGTGAAGCGCGAATTCTTAGGAGTATAACAATTTTTCTAATGTGGCCAAGTAATACGCGTGATATCCGTACTCTGACTTTAAATAAGGTGGCAAAGTAATGCGCGAATTCTTAGGAGTATGAGAATTTTAATAGTGTCCAAGTAATACGTGAGATTTCCGGACTCTGACTTTAAGTAAGGTGGCCAAGTAATGCGCTGAATCTTAGGAGTATGAGAATTTGAATAAAGTGGCCAAATAATACGCGAGATTTCCAGACACTTACTTTAAGTAAGGTGGCCAACTAATGCGCGAGTTCTTGAAAGTATAAGAACTTTTATAAAGTGTCCGAGTAATACGCGAGGATTCCGGACTCTGACTTTGAGTAAGGTGGCCAAGTAATGCTCGAGTTCTTAAAAGTATAAGAATTTTTCTAAAGTGGCCAAGTAAGGTGCGAGATTTCCGGACTTTGACTTTGAGTAAGGTAGCCAAGTAATGCGCGAATTCTTAGCGGTTTAAGAATTTTTATAAAGTGTCCAAGTAATACGCGAGGTTTCCTGACTCTGACTTTGAGTAAGGTGGCCAACTAATGCGCGAGTTCTTAAAAGTATAAGAACTTTTATAAAGTGGCCAATTAATACGCAAGATTTCCGAGCTCTGACTTTAAGTAAGGTGGCCAAGTAATGCGCTAATTCTAAGGAGTATGAGGATTTTTATAAAGTGTCCAAGTAATACGCGAATTCTTAGGAGTATGAGAATTTTAATAGTGTCCAAGTAATACGTGAGATTTCCGTACTCTGACTTTAAGTAAGGTGGCCAAGTAATGCGCGAATTCTTAGTAGTATAAGAATTTTTATAAAGTGTCCAAGTAATACGCGAGGTTTCCTGACTCTGACTTTGAATAAGGTGGCCAACTAATGCGCGAGTTCTTAAAAGTATAAGAACTTTTATAAAGTGGCCAATTAATACGCAAGATTTCCGAGCTCTGACTTTAAGTAAGGTGGCCAAGTAATGCGCTAATTCTAAGGAGTATGAGGATTTTTATAAAGTGTCCAAGTAATGCGCGAATTCTTAGGAGTATGAGAATTTAAATAGTGTCCAATTAATACGTGAGATTTCCGGACTCTGACTTTAAGTAAGGTGGCCAAGTAATGCGCTGAATCTTAGGAGTATGAGAATTTGAATAAAGTGGCCAAGTAATACGCGAGATTTCCAGACACTGACTTTAAGTAAGGTGGCCAAGTAATGCCCTAATTCTTAGGAGTATGAGAATTTGAAAAAAGTGGCCAAGTAATACGCGATATTTCCAGAAACTGACTTTAAGTAAGGTAGCCAAGTAATGCGCTAATTCTTAGGAGTATGAGAATTTTAATAAAGTGTCCAGGTAATACGTAAATTTCCCGACTCTGAATTTAAGTAAGGTGGCCAAGTAATGCGCTGAATCTTAGGAGTATGAGAATTTTAATAAAGTGGCCAAGTAATACGCGAGATTTCCGGACTCTGACTTTAAGTAAGGTGGCCAAGTAATGCGCCGAATCGTAGGAGTATGAGGATTTTTATAAAGTGTCCAAGTAATACGCGAGATATCCGGACTCTGACTTTAAATAAGGTGGCCAAGTAATGCGCTGAATCTTAGGAGTATGAGAATTTGAATAAAGTGGCCAAATAATACGCGAGATTTCCAGACACTTACTTTAAGTAAGGTGGCCAACTAATGCGCGAGTTCTTGAAAGTATAAGAACTTTTATAAAGTGTCCGAGTAATACGCGAGGATTCCGGACTCTGACTTTGAGTAAGGTGGCCAAGTAATGCGCGAGTTCTTAAAAGTATAAGAATTTTTATAAAGTTGCCAAGTAATACTCGAGATATGCGTACTCTGTCTTTAAGTGAGGTGGCCAAGTAACGCGCGAATTCTTAGGAGTATAAGAATTTTTTTTTTATAAAGTGTCCAAGTAATACGCGAGATTTCCGGACTCTGACTTAAAGTAAGGTGGCCTAGTAATGGGCGAATTCTTAGGAATATAAGAATTTTTTAAGTGGCCAAGTAAAGCGCGAGATTTCCGGACACTGACTTTAAATAAGGTGGCCAAGTGAAGCGCGAATTCTTAGGTGTATGAGAATTTTTATGAAGTGTCCAACTAATACGCTAGATTTCCCGCCACTGACTTTAAGTAAGGTGGCCAACTAATGCGCGAGTTCTTAAAAGTATAAGAACTTTTATAAAGTGTCCAAATAATACGCGAGATTTCCGGTCTCTGACTTTAAGTAAGGTGGCCAAGTAATGCGCTAATGCTTAGGAGTATGAAAATTTTTATCAATTGTCCAAGTAATACGCGAGATTTCCGGACTCTGACTTTAAATAAGGTGGCCAAGTAATGGGCGAATTCTTAGGAGTATAAGAATTTTTCTAAAGTGGCCAAGTAAAGCGCGAGATTTCCGGACACTGACTTTAAATAAGGTTGCCAAGTAATGCGCGAATTCTTAGGAGTATAAGAATTTTTATAAAGTTGCCAAGTAATACGCGAGATATCCGGACATTGACTTCAAGTAAGGTGGCCAAGTAATGCGCGAGTTCTTAAAAGTATAAGAATTTTTATAAAGTTGCCAAGTAATACGTGAGAAATCCGTACTCTGACTTTAAGTAAGGTGGCCAAGTAATGCGCGAATTCTTAGGAGTATGAGAATTTTTATACAGTGGCTAAATAATACGCGTGATATCCGTACTCTGACTTTAAATAAGGTGGCCAAGTAATGCGCGAATTCTTAGGAGTATGAGAATTTAAATAGTGTCCAATTAATACGTGAGATTTCCGGACTCTGACTTTAAGTAAGGTGGACAAGTAATGCGCTGAATCTTAGGAGAATGAGAATTTTTATACAGTGGCTAAATAATACGCGTGATATCCGTACTCTGACTTTAAATAAGGTGGCCAAGTAATGCGCGAATTCTTAGGAGTATGAGAATTTTAATAGTGTCCAAGTAATACGTGAGATATCCGGACTCTGACTTTAAGTAAGGTGGCAAAGTAATGCGCTGAATCTTAGGAGTATGAGAATTTGAATAAAGTGGCCAAATAATACGCGAGATTTCTGGACTCTGACTTTAAATAAAGTGGCCAAGTAATGCGCGAGTTCTTAGGAGTATAAGAATTTTTATACAGTGGCCAAGTAATACGCGAGATTTCCGGACTCTGACTTTAAGTAAGGTGACCAAGTAATGCGCGAGTTCTTATGAGTATAAGAATTTTTATACAGTGGCCAAGTAATAGGGGTGATATCCGTACTCTGACTTTAAATAAGGTGGCAAAGTAATGCGCGAATTCTTAGGAGTATGAGAATTTTAATAGTGTCCAAGTAATACGTGAGATTTCCGGACTCTGACTTTAAGTAAGGTGGCCAAGTAATGCGCTGAATCTTAGGAGTATGAGAATTTGAATAAAGTGGCCAAATAATACGCGAGATTTCCAGACACTTACTTTAAGTAAGGTGGCCAACTAATGCGCGAGTTCTTGAAAGTATAAGAACTTTTATAAAGTGTCCGAGTAATACGCGAGGATTCCGGACTCTGACTTTGAGTAAGGTGGCCAAGTAATGCTCGAGTTCTTAAAAGTATAAGAATTTTTCTAAAGTGGCCAAGTAAGGTGCGAGATTTCCGGACTTTGACTTTGAGTAAGGTAGCCAAGTAATGCGCGAGTTCTTAGGAGTATAAGAATTTTTATACAGTGCCAAAGTAATACGCGAGATTTCCGGACTCTGACTTTAAGTAAGGTGGCCAAGTAATGCGCGAATTCTTAGTAGTCTAAGAATTTTAATAAAGTGTCCAAGTAATACGCGAGATTTCCAGACACTGACTTTAAGTAAGGTGGCCAAATAATGCGCGAGTTCTTAAGAGAATAAGAACTTTTATAAAGTGGCCAAATAATACGCGAGATTTCCGGGCTCTGACTTTAAGTAAGGTGGCCAAGTAATGCGCTAATTCTTAGCAGTATGCGAATTTGAATAAAGTGGCCAAGTAATACGCGAGATTTCCGGACTCTGACTTTAAGTAAGGTGGCCAAGTAATGCGCGAATTCTTAGGAGTATAAGAATTTTTCTAAAGTGGCCAAGTAAGGCGCGAGATTCTTAGGAGTATGAGAATTTTAATAGTGTCCAAGTAATACGGGAGATTTCCGGACTCTGAATTTTAGGAAGGTGGCCAAGTAATGCGCTGAATCTTAGGAGTATGAGAATTTGAATAAAGTGGCCAAATAATACGCGAGATTTCCAGACACTCACTTTAAGTAAGGTGGCCAACTAATGCGCTAATTCTTAGCAGTATGCGAATTTGAATAAAGTGGCCAAGTAATACGCGATATTTCCAGAAACTGACTTTAAGTAAGGTAGCCAAGTAATGCGCTAATTCTTAGGAGTATGAGAATTTTAATAAAGTGTCCAGGTAATACGTAAATTTCCCGACTCTGAATTTAAATAAGGTGGCCAAGTAATGGGCGAATTCTTAGGAGTATAAGAATTTTTCTAAAGTGGCCAAGTAAGGCGCGAGATTTCCGGACTCTGACTTTAAATAAGGTGGCCAAGTGAAGCGCGAATTCTTAGGAGTATAACAATTTTTCTAAAGCGGCCAAGTAATACGCGAGATTTCCGGACTCTGACTTTAACTAAGGTGACAAAGTAATGCGCGAATTCTTAGGAGTATAAGAATTTTTCTAAAGTGGCCAAGTAAGGCGCGAGATTTCCGGACATTGACTTAAAGTAAAGTGGCCAAGTAATGCGCGAGTTCTTAAAAGTATAAGAATTTTTATAAAGTGGCCAAGTAATACGCGAGATTTCCGGACTCTGACTTTAAGTAAGGTGGCCAAGTAATGCGCTGAATCTTAGGAGTATGAGAATTTGAATAAAGTGGCCAAATAATACGCGAGATTTCCAGACACTCACTTTAAGTAAGGTGGCCAACTAATGCATGATTTCTTAAAAGTATAAGAACTTTTATAAAGTGTCCAACTAATACGCGAGGATTCCGGACTCTGACTTTGAGTAAGGTGGCCAAGTAATGCGCGAGTTGTTAAAAGTATAAGAATTTTTATAAAGTTGCCAAGTAATACGCGAGATATGCGTACTCTGACTTTAAGTAAGGTGGCCAAGTAATGCGCTAATTCTTAGGTGTATGAGAATTTTAAAAAAGTGTCCAAGTAATACGCGAGATTTCCAGACACTGACTTTAAGTAAGGTGGCCAAATAATGCGCTACTTCTTAGGAGTATGAAAATTTTTATAAATTGTCCAAGTAATACGCGAGATTTCCGGACTCTGACTTTAAATAAGGTGGCCAAGTAATGGGCGAATTCTTAGGAGTATAAGAATTTTTTTAAGTGGCCAAGTAAAGCGCGAGATTTCCGGAAACTGACTTTAAATAAGGTGGCCAAGTGAAGCGCGAATTCTTAGGAGTATGAGAATTTTTACAAAGTGTCCAAGTAATACGCGAGATTTCCAGACACTTACTTTAAGTAAGGTGGCCAACTAATGCGCGATTTCTTAAAAGTATAAGAACTTTTATAAAGTGTCCAAGTAATACGCGAGGATTCCGGACTCTGACTTTAAGTAAGGTGGCCAAGTAATGCGCTGAATCTTAGGAGTATGAGACTTTTTTGAAAGTTGCCAAGTAATACGCGAGATTTCCGGACTCTGACTTTAAATAAGGTGGCCAAGAAATGCGCGAATTCTTAGGAGTATAAGAATTTTTCTAAAGTGGCCAAGTAAGGCGCGAGATTTCCGGACTTTGACTTTAAGTAAGGTGGCCAACTAATGCGCGAGTTCTTAAAAGTATAAGAATTTTTATAAAGTGTCCAAGTAATACGCGAGATTTCCGGACTCTGACTTTAAGTAAGGTGGCCAAGTAATGCGCTGAATCTTAGGAGTATGAGAATTTGAATAAAGTGGCCAAATAATACGCGAGATTTCCAGACACTCACTTTAAGTAAGGTGGCCAACTAATGCATGATTTCTTAAAAGTATAAGAACTTTTATAAAGTGTCCAACTAATACGCGAGGATTCCGGACTCTGACTTTGAGTAAGGTGGCCAAGTAATGCGCGAGTTGTTAAAAGTATAAGAATTTTTATAAAGTTGCCAAGTAATACTTGAGATATCCGTACTCTGACTTTAAGTAAGGTGGCCAAGTAATGCGCGAATTCTTAGGAGTATGAGAATTTTTACAAAGTGTCCAAGTAATACGCGAGATTTCCAGACACTGACTTTAAGTAAGGTGGCCAAGTAATGCGCTACTTCTTAGGAGTATGAAAATTTTTATAAATTGTCCAAGTAATACGTGAGATTTCCGGACTCTGACTTTAAATAAGGTGGCCAAGTAATGGGCGAATTCTTAGGAGTATAAGAATTTTTTTAAGTGGCCAAGTAAAGCGCGAGATTTCCGGAAACTGACTTTAAATAAGGTGGCCAAGTGAAGCGCGAATTCTTAGGAGTATGAGAATTTTTACAAAGTGTCCAATTAATACGCGAGATTTCCAGACACTAACTTTAAGTAAGGTGGCCAACTAATGCGCGATTTCTTAAAAGTATAAGAACTTTTATAAAGTGTCCGAGTAATACGCGAGGATTCCGGACTCTGACTTTAAGTAAGGTGGCCAAGTAATGCGCTAATTCTTAGGAGTATGAAAATTTTTATAAATTGTCCAAGTAATACGCGAGATTTCCGGACTCTGACTTTAAATAAGGTGGCCAAGTAATGGGCGAATTCTTAGGAGTATAAGAATTTTTATAAAGTTGCCAAGTAATACGCGATATATCCGTACTCTGACTTTAAGTAAGGTGGCCAAGTAATGCGCGAGTTCTTAATAGTATAAGAATTTTTATAAAGTTGCCAAGTAATACGTGAGAAATCCGTACTCTGACTTTAAGTAAGGTGGCAAATTATTGCCCTAATTCTTAGGAGTATGAGAATTTTTATACAGTGTCCAATTAATACGCGTGATATCCGTACTCTGACTTTAAATAAGGTGGCCAAGTAATGCGCGAATTCTTAGCAGTATGAGCATTTAAATAGTGTCCAATTAATACGAGAGATTTCCGGACTCTGACTTTAAGTAATGTGGACAACTAATTCGCAGAATCTTAGGAGTATGAGAATTTTTATACAGTGGCTAAATAATACGCGTGATATCCGTACTCTGACTTTAAATAAGGTGGCCAAGTAATGCGCGAATTCTTAGGAGTATGAGAATTTTAATAGTGTCCAATTAATAAGAGAGATTTCCGGACTCTGACTTTAAGTAAGTTGGCAAAGTAATGCGCTGAATCTTAGGAGTTTGAGAATTTGAATAAAGTGGCCAAATAATACGCGAGATTTCCGGACTCTGACTTTAAATAAGGTGGCCAAGTAATGCGCGAGTTCTTAGGAGTATAAGAATTTTTATACAGTGGCCAAGTAATACGCGAGATTTCCGGACTCTGACTTTAAGTAAGGTGACCAAGTAATGCGCGAGTTCTTAGGAGTATAAGAATTTTTATACAGTGGCCAACTAATACGGGCGATATCCGTACTCTGACTTTAAATAAGGTGGCCAAGTAATGCGCGAATTCTTAGGAGTATGAGAATTTTAATAGTGTCCAAGTAATACGTGAGATTTCCGGACTCTGACTTTAAGTAAGGTGGCCAAGTAATGCGCTGAATCTTAGGAGTATGAGAATTTGAATAAAGTGGCCAAATAATACGCGAGATTTCCAGACACTTACTTTAAGTAAGGTGGCCAACTAATGCGCGAGTTCTTGAAAGTATAAGAACTTTTATAAAGTGTCCGAGTAATACGCGAGGATTCCGGACTCTGACTTTGAGTAAGGTGGCCAAGTAATGCTCGAGTTCTTAAAAGTATAAGAATTTTTCTAAAGTGGCCAAGTAAGGTGCGAGATTTCCGGACTTTGACTTTGAGTAAGGTGACCAAGTAATGCGCGAGTTCTTAGGAGTATAAGAATTTTTATACAGTGTCCAAGTAATACGCGTGATATCCGTACTCTGACTTTAAATAAGGTGGCCAAGTAATGCGCGAATTCTTAGGAGTATGAGAATTTTAATAGTGTCCAAGTAATACGTGAGATTTCCGGACTCTGACTTTAAGTAAGGTGGCCAAGTAATGCGCTGAATCTTAGGAGTATGAGAATTTGAATAAAGTTGCCAAATAATACGCGAGGTTTCCGGACTCTGACTTTAAATAAGGTGGCCAAGTGAAGCGCGAATTCTTAGGAGTTTGCGAATTTTTATAAAGTGGCCAAGTAATACGCGAGATTTCCGGACTCTGACTTTAAATAAGGTGACCAAGTAATGCGCGAGTTCTTAGGAGTATAAGAATTTTTATACAGTGGCCAAGTAATACGCGTGATATCCGTACTCTGACTTTAAATAAGGTGGCAAAGTAATGCGCGAATTCTTAGGAGTATGAGAATTTTAATAGTGTCCAAGTAATACGTGAGATTTCCGGACTCTGACTTTAAGTAAGGTGGCCAAGTAATGCGCTGAATCTTAGGAGTATGAGAATTTGAATAAAGTGGCCAAATAATACGCGAGATTTCCAGACACTGACTTTAAATAAAGTGGCCAAGTAATGGGCGAACTCTTAGGAGTATTAGAATTTTTCTAAAGTGGCCAAGTAAGGCGCGAGATTTCCGGACTCTGACTTTAAATAAGGTGGCCAAGTGAAGCGCGAATTCTTAGGAGTATAACAATTTTTCTAAAGTGGCCAAGTAATACGCGAGATTTCCGGACTCTGACTTTAACTAAGGTGACAAAGAAATGCGCGAATTCTTAGGAGTATAAGAATTTTTCTAAAGTGGCCAAGTAAGGCGCGAGATTTCCGGACTTTGACTTTAAGTAAGGTGGCCATGTAATGCGCGAGTTCTTAAAAGTATAAGAATTTTTATAAAGTGTCCAAGTAATACGCGAGATTTCCGGACTCTGACATTAAATAAGGTGGCCAAGTGAAGCGCGAATTCTTAGGAGTATGAGAATTTTTACAAAGTGTCCAAGTAATACGCGAGATTTCCAGACACTTACTTTAAGTAAGGTGGCCAACTAATGCGCGATTTCTTAAAAGTATAAGAACTTTTATAAAGTGTCCAAGTAATACGCGAGGATTCCGGACTCTGACTTTAAATAAGGTGGCCAAGTAATGCGCGAATTCTTAGGAGTATAAGAATTTTTCTAAAGTGGCCAAGTAAGGCGCGAATTCTTAGGAGTATGATAATTTTTAAAGTGTCCAAGTAATACGTGAGATTTCCGGACTCTGACTTTCAGTAAGTTGGCCAAGTAATGCGCTTATTCTTAGGAGTATGAGAATTTGAATAAAGTGGCCAAGTAATACGCGAGATTTCCGGACACTGACTTTAAGTAAGGTGGCCAACTAATGCGCTAATTCTTAGCAGTATGCGAATTTGAATAAAGTGGCCAAGTAATACGCGATATTTCCAGAAACTGACTTTAAGTAAGGTAGCCAAGTAATGCGCTAATTCTTAGGAGTATGAGAATTTTAATAAAGTGTCCAGGTAATACGTAAATTTCCCGACTCTGAATTTAAATAAGGTGGCCAAGTAATGCGCGTATTCTTAGGAGTATTAGAATTTTTCTAAAGTGGCCAAGTAAGGCGCGAGATTTCCGGACTCTGACTTTAAATAAGGTGGCCAAGTGAAGCGCGAATTCTTAGGAGTATAACAATTTTTCTAAAGTGGCCAAGTAATACGCGAGATTTCCGGACTCTGACTTTAACTAAGGTGACAAAGTAATGCGCGAATTCTTAGGAGTATAAGAATTTTTCTAAAGTGGCCAAGTAAGGCGCGAGATTTCCGGACTTTGACTTTAAGTAAGGTGGCCATGTAATGCGCGAGTTCTTAAAAGTATAAGAATTTTTATAAAGTTGCCAAGTAATACGCAAGATTTCCGGACTCTGAATTTAAGTAAGGTGGCCAAGTAATGCGCTAATTCTTAGGAGTATGAGAATTTGAATAAAGTGGCCAAATAATACGCGAGATTTCCAGACACTTACTTTAAGTAAGGTGGCCAACTAATGCGCTAATCCTTAGCAGTATGCGAATTTGAATAAAGTGGCCAAGTAATACGCGATATTTCCAGAAACTGACTTTAAGTAAGGTAGCCAAGTAATGCGCTAATTCTTAGGAGTATGAGAATTTTAATAAAGTGTCCAGGTAATACATAAATTTCCCGACTCTGAATTTAAATAAGGTGGCCAAGTAATGGGCGAATTCTTAGGAGTATTAGAATTTTTCTAAAGTGGCCAAGTAAGGCGCGAGATTTCCGGACTCTGACTTTAAATAAGGTGGCCAACTGAAGCGCGAATTCTTAGGAGTATAAGAATTTTTATAAAGTGGCCAAATAATACGCGAGATTTCCAGACACTTACTTTAAGTAAGGTGGCCAACTAATGCGCGAGTTCTTAAAAGTATAAGAACTTTTATAAAGTGTCCGAGTAATACGCGAGGATTCCGGACTCTGACTTTGAGTAAGGTGGCCAAGTAATGCGCGAGTTCTTAAAAGTATACGAATTTTTATAAAGTTGCCAAGTAACACTTGAGATATCCGTACTCTGACTTTAAGTAAGGTGTCCAAGTAATGCGCGAATTCTTAGGAGTATGAGAATTTTTACAAAGTGTCCAAGTAATACGTGAGATTTCCGGACTCTGACTTTAAGTAAGGTGGCCAAGTAATGCGCTAATTCTTAGGAGTATGAAAATTTTTATAAATTGTCCAAGTAATACGCGAGATTTCCGGACTCTGACTTTAAGTAAGGTGGCCAAGTAATGCGCTAATTCTTAGCAGTATGCGAATTTGAATAAAGTGGCCAAGTAATACGCGAGATTTCCGGACTCTGACTTTAAGTAAGGTGGCCAAGTAATGCGCTGAATCTTAGGAGTATGAGAATTTGAATAAAGTGGCCAAATAATACGCGAGATTTCCAGACACTCACTTTAAGTAAGGTGGCCAACTAATGCGCGAGTTCTTAAAAGTATAAGAACTTTTATAAAGTGGCCAAGTAATACGCGAGGATTCCGGACTCTGACTTTGAGTAAGGTGGCCAAGTAATGCTCGAGTTCTTAAAAGTATAAGAATTTTTATAAAGTGTCCAAGTAATACGCGAGGTTTCTGGACTCTGACTTTAAATAAGGTGGCCAAGTAATGCGCTGAATCTTAGGAGTATGAGAATTTTAATAAAGTGGCCAAGTAATACGCGAGATTTCCGGACTCTGACTTTAAGTAAGGTGGCCAAGTAATGCGCGAATTCTTAATAGTCGACGAAATTTTATAAAGTGTCCAAGTAATACGCGAGGTTTCTGAACTCTGACTTTAAGTATGGTGGCCAAGTAATGCGCTAATTCTTACGAGTATGAGAATTTTAATAAAGTGTCCAAGTAATACGTAAGATTTCAGGACTCTGACTTTAAGTAAGGTTGCCAAGTAATGCGCTGAATCTTGGGAGTATGAGAATTTTAATAAAGTGGCCAAGTAATACGCGAGGATTCCGGACTCTGACTTTGAGTAAGGTGGCCAAGTAATGCTCGAGTTCTTAAAAGTATAAGAATTTTTCTAAAGCGGCCAAGTAATACGCGAGGTTTCTGGACTCTGACTTTAAATAAGGTGGCCAAGTAATGCGCTGAATCTTAGGAGTATGAGAATTTTAATAAAGTGGCCAAGTAATACGCGAGATTTCCGGACTCTGACTTTAAGTAAGGTGGCCAAGTAATGCGCGAATTCTTAGCAGTATGCGAATTTGAATAAAGTGGCTAAATAATACGCGAGGTTTCTGGACTCTGACTTTAAATAAGGTGGCCAAGTAATGCGCTGAATCTTAGGAGTATGAGAATTTGAATAAAGTGGCCAAATAATAAACGAGATTTCCAGACACTTACTTTAAGTAAGGTGGCCAACTAATGCGCGAGTTCTTGAAAGTATAAGAACTTTTATAAAGTGTCCGAGTAATACGCGAGGATTCCGGACTCTGACTTTGCGTAAGGTGGCCAAGTAATGCGCGAGTTCTTAAAAGTATAAGAATTTTTATAAAGTTGCCAAGTAACACTTGAGATATCCGTACTCTGACTTTAAGTAAGGTGGCCAAGTAATGCGCGAATTCTTAGGAGTATGAGAATTTTTACAAAGTGTACAAGAAAAACGCGAGATTTCCAGACACTGACTTTAAGTAAGGTGGCCAAGTAATGCGCTACTTCTTAGGAGTATGAAAATTTTTATAAATTGTCCAAGTAATACGCGAGATTTCCGGACTCTGACTTTAAATAAGGTGGCCAAGTAATGGGCGAATTCTTAGGAGTATTAGAATTTTTCTAAAGTGGCCAAGTAAGGCGCGAGATTTCCGGACTCTGACTTTAAATAAGGTGGCCAACTGAAGCGCGAATTCTTAGGAGTATGAGAATTTTTACAAAGTGTCCAAGTAATACGCGAGATTTCCAGACACTTACTTTAAGTAAGGTGGCCAACTAATGCGCGAGTTCTTAAAAGTATAAGAACTTTTATAAAGTGGCCAAGTAATACGCGAGATTTCCGGACTCTGACTTTAAGTAAGGTGGCCAAGTAATGCGCGAGTTCTTAAAAGTATAAGAATTTTTATAAAGTTGCCAAGTAATACGCGAGATATTCGTGCTCTGACTTTAAGTAAGGTGGCCAAGTAATGCGCGAATTCTTAGGAGTATGAGAATTTTTACAAAGTGTCCAAGTAATACGCGAGATTTCCAGACACTGACTTTAAGTAAGGTGGCAAAGTAATGCGCTACTTCTTAGGAGTATGAAAATTTTTATAAATTGTCCAAGTAATACGCGAGATTTCCGGACTCTGACTTTAAGTAAGGTGGCCAAGTAATGCGCTAATTCTTAGCAGTATGCGAATTTGAATAAAGTGGCCAAGTAATACGCGAGATTTCCGGACTCTGACTTTAAGTAAGGTGGCCAAGTAATGCGCTGAATCTTAGGAGTATGAGAATTTGAATAAAGTGGCCAAATAATACGCGAGATTTCCAGACACTCACGTTAAGTAAGGTGGCCAAATAATGCGCGAGTTCTTAAAAGTATAAGAACTTTTATAAAGTGTCCAAGTAATACGCGAGGATTCCGGACTCTGACTTTGAGTAAGGTGGCCAAGTAATGCTCGAGTTCTTAAAAGTATAAGAATTTTTATAAAGTGTCCAAGTAATACGGGAGGTTTCTGGACTCTGACTTTAAATAAGGTGGCCAAGTAATGCGCTGAATCTTAGGAGTATGAGAATTTTAATAAAGTGGCCAAGTAATACGCGAGATTTCCGGACTCTGACTTTAAGTAAGGTGGCCAAGTAATGCGCGAATTCTTAATAGTCGACGAAATTTTATAAAGTGTCCAAGTAATACGCGAGGTTTCTGAACTCTGACTTTAAGTATGGTGGCCAAGTAATGCGCTAATTCTTACGAGTATGAGAATTTTAATAAAGTGTCCAAGTAATACGTAAGATTTCAGGACTCTGACTTTAAGTAAGGTTGCCAAGTAATGCGCTGAATCTTAGGAGTATGAGAATTTTAATAAAGTGGCCAAGTAATACGCGAGGATTCCGGACTCTGACTTTAAGTAAGGTGGCCAACTAATGCGCGATTTCTTAAAAGTATAAGAACTTTTATAAAGTGTCCAAGTAATACGCGAGGATTCCGGACTCTGACATTAAATAAGGTGGCCAAGTGAAGCGCGAATTCTTAGGAGTATGAGAATTTTTACAAAGTGTCCAAGTAATACGCGAGATTTCCAGACACTTACTTTAAGTAAGGTGGCCAACTAATGCGCGATTTCTTAAAAGTATAAGAACTTTTATAAAGTGTCCAAGTAATACGCGAGGATTCCGGACTCTGACTTTAAATAAGGTGGCCAAGTAATGCGCGAATTCTTAGGAGTATAAGAATTTTTCTAAAGTGGCCAAGTAAGGCGCGAACTCTTAGGAGTATGAGAATTTTAATAGTGTCCAAGTAATACGTGAGATTTCCGGGCTCTGAATTTAAGTAAGGTGGCCAAGTAATGCGCTAATTCTTAGGAGTATGAGAATTTGAATAAAGTATCCAAGTAATACGCGAGATTTCCAGACTCTGACTTTAAGTAAGGTGGCCAACTAATGCGCTAATCCTTAGCAGTATGCGAATTTGAATAAAGTGGCCAAGTAATACGCGATATTTCCAGAAACTGACTTTAAGTAAGGTGGCCAAGTAATGCCCTAATTCTTAGGAGTATGAGAATTTTTATACAGTGTCCAGGTAATACGTAAATTTCCCGACTCTGAATTTAAATAAGGTGGCCAAGTAATGGGCGAATTCTTAGGAGTATTAGAATTTTTCTAAAGTGGCCAAGTAAGGCGCGAGATTTCCGGACTCTGACTTTAAATAAGGTGGCCAAGTGAAGCGCGAATTCTTAGGAGTATAACAATTTTTCTAAAGTGGCCAAGTAATACGCGAGATTTCCGGACTCTGACTTTAAATAAGGTGGCCAAGAAATGCGCGAATTCTTAGGAGTATAAGAATTTTTCTAAAGTGGCCAAGTAAGGCGCGAGATTTCCGGACTTTGACTTTAAGTAAGGTGGCCATGTAATGCGCGAGTTCTTAAAAGTATAAGAATTTTTATAAAGTTGCCAAGTAATACGCGAGATTTCTGGACTCTGAGTTTAAGTAAGGTGGCCAAGTAATGCGCTAATGCTTAGGAGTATGAGAATTTGAATAAAGTGGCCAAATAATACGCGAGATTTCCAGACACTTACTTTAAGTAAGGTGGCCAACTAATGCGCTAATCCTTAGCAGTATGCGAATTTGAATAAAGTGGCCAAGTAGTACGCGATATTTCCAGAAACTGACTTTAAGTAAGGTAGCCAAGTAATGCGCTAATTCTTAGGAGTATGAGAATTTTAATAAAGTGTCCAGGTAATACGTAAATTTCCCGACTCTGAATTTAAATAAGGTGGCCAAGTAATGGGCGAATTCTTAGGAGTATTAGAATTTTTCTAAAGTGGCCAAGTAAGGCGCGAGATTTCCGGACTCTGACTTTAAATAAGGTGGCCAACTGAAGCGCGAGTTCTTAGGAGTATGAGAATTTTTATACAGTGGCCAAGTAATACGCGAGATTTCCGGACTTTGACTTTAAGTAAGGTGGCCAACTAATGCGCGAGTTCTTAAAAGTATAAGAACTTTTATAAAGTGTCCAAATAATACGCAAGATTTCCGCGCTCTGACTTTAAGTAAGGTGGCCAAGTAATGCGCGAGTTCTTAAAAGTATAAGAATTTTTATAAAGTTGCCAATAACACTTGAGATATCCGTACTCTGACTTTAAGTAAGGTGGCCAAATAATGCGCGAATTCTTAGGAGTATGAGAATTTTTACAAAGTGTCCAAGTAATACGCGAGATTTCCAGACACTGACTTTAAGTAAGGTGGCCAAGTAATGCGCTAATTCTTAGGAGTATGAGAATTTTAATAAAGTGTCCAAGTAATACGCGAGATTTCCGGACTCTGACTTTAAGTAAGGTGGCCAAGTAATGCGCTAATTCTTAGCAGTATGCGAATTTGAATAAAGTGGCCAAGTAATACGCGAGATTTCCGGACTCTGACTTTAAGTAAGGTGGCCAAGTAATGCGCTGAATCTTAGGAGTATGAGAATTTGAATAAAGTGGCCAAATAATACGCGAGATTTCCAGACACTCACTTTAAGTAAGGTGGCCAAATAATGGGCGAATTCTTAAAAGTATAAGAACTTTTATAAAGTGTCCAAGTAATACGCGAGGATTCCGGACTCTGACTTTGAGTAAGGTGGCCAAGTAATGCTCGAGTTCTTAAAAGTATAAGAATTTTTCTAAAGTTTCCAAGTAATACGCGAGGTTTCTGGACTCTGACTTTAAGTAAGGTGGCCAAGTAATGCGCTGAATCTTAGGAGTATGAGAATTTGAATAAAGTGGCCAAGTAATACGCGAGATTTCCGGACTCTGACTTTAAGTAAGGTGGCCAAGTAATGCGCGAATTCTTAATAGTCGACGAAATTTTATAAAGTGTCCAAGTAATACGCGAGGTTTCTGAACTCTGACTTTAAGTATGGTGGCCAAGTAATGCGCTAATTCTTACGAGTATGAGAATTTTAATAAAGTGTCCAAGTAATACGTAAGATTTCAGGACTCTGACTTTAAGTAAGGTTGCCAAGTAATGCGCTGAATCTTAGGAGTATGAGAATTTTAATAAAGTGGCCAAGTAATACGCGAGGATTCCGGACTCTGACTTTGAGTAAGGTGGCCAAGTAATGCTCGAGTTCTTAAAAGTATAAGAATTTTTCTAAAGTGGCCAAGTAATACGCGAGGTTTCTGGACTCTGACTTTAAATAAGGTGGCCAAGTAATGCGCTGAATCTTAGGAGTATGAGAATTTGAATAAAGTGGCCAAATAATACGCGAGATTTCCAGACACTTACTTTAAGTAAGGTGGCCAACTAATGCGCGAGTTCTTAAAAGTATAAGAACTTTTATAAAGTGTCCAAATAATACGCGAGGATTCCGGACTCTGACTTTAAGTAAGGTGGCCAAGTAATGCGCGAGTTCTTAAAAGTATACGAATTTTTATAAAGTTGCCAAGTAATACGCGAGATATGCGTACTCTGACTTTAAGTAAGGTGGCCAAGTAATGCGCTAATGCTTAGGTGTATGAGAATTTTAATGAAGTGTCCAAGTAATACGCGAGATTTCCAGACACTGACTTTAAGTAAGGTGGCCAAATAATGCGCGAGTTCTTAAAAGTATGAAAATTTTTATAAATTGTCCAAGTAATACGCGAGATTTCCGGACTCTGACTTTAAATAAGGTGGCCAAGTAATGGGCGAATTCTTAGGAGTATTAGAATTTTTCTAAAGTGGCCAAGTAAGGCGCGAGATTTCCGGACTCTGACTTTAAATAAGGTGGCCAACTGAAGCGCGAATTGTTAGGAGTATGAGAATTTTAAAGTGTCCAAGTAATACGCGAGATTTCCAGACACTCACTTTAAGTAAGGTGGCCAACTAATGCGCGAGTTCTTAAAAGTATAAGAACTTTTATAAAGTGGCCAAATAATACGCAAGATTTCCGGGCTCTGACTTTAAGTAAGGTGGCCAAGTAATGCGCGAGTTCTTAAAAGTATACGAATTTTTATAAAGTTGCCAAGTAATACGCGAGATATCCGTACTCTGACTTTAAGTAAGGTGGCCAAGTAATGCGCTAATTCTTAGGAGTATGAGAATTTTTACAAAGTGTCCAAGTAATACGCGAGATTTCCAGACACTGACTTTAAGTAAGGTGTCCAAGTAATGCGCTATATCTTAGGAGTATTATAATTTTTATAAAGTGTCCAAGTAATACGCAAGATTTCCGGACTCTGACTTTAAGTAAGGTGGCCAAGTAATGCGCTAATTCTTAGCAGTATGCGAATTTGAATAAAGTGGCCAAGTAATACGGGAGATTTCCGGACTCTGAATTTTAGGAAGGTGGCCAAGTAATGCGCTGAATCTTAGGAGTATGAGAATTTGAATAAAGTGGCCAAATAATACGCGAGATTTCCAGACACTCACTTTAAGTAAGGTGGCCAAATAATGCGCGAGTTCTTAAAAGTATAAGAACTTTTATAAAGTGTCCAAGTAATACGCGAGGATTCCGGACTCTGACTTTGAGTAAGGTGGCCAAGTAATGCTCGAGTTCTTAAAAGTATAAGAATTTTTCTAAAGTGGCCAAATAATACGCGAGATTTCTGGACTCTGACTTTAAATAAAGTGGCCAAGTAATGCGCTGAATCTTGGGAGTATGAGAATTTTAATAATGTGGCCAAGTAATACGCGAGATTTCCGGACTCTGACTTTAAGTAAGGTGGCCAAGTAATGCGCGAATTCTTAATAGTCGACGAAATTTTATAAAGTGTCCAAGTAATACGCGAGGTTTCTGAACTCTGACTTTAAGTATGGTGGCCAAGTAATGCGCTAATTCTTACGAGTATGAGAATTTTAATAAAGTGTCCAAGTAATACGTAAGATTTCAGGACTCTGACTTTAAGTAAGGTTGCCAAGTAATGCGCTGAATCTTAGGAGTATGAGAATTTTAATACAGTGGCCAACTAATACGCGCGAGTTCCCGACTCCGACTTTAAGTAAGGTGGCCAACTAATGCGCGAGTTCTTAAAAGTATAAGAACTTTTATAAAGTGTCCAAGTAATACGCGAGGATTCCGGACTCTGACATTAAATAAGGTGGCCAAGTGAAGCGCGAATTCTTAGGAGTATGAGAATTTTTACAAAGTGTCCAAGTAATACGCGAGATTTCCAGACACTTACTTTAAGTAAGGTGGCCAACTAATGCGCGATTTCTTAAAAGTATAAGAACTTTTATAAAGTGTCCAAGTAATACGCGAGGATTCCGGACTCTGACTTTAAATAAGGTGGCCAAGTAATGCGCGAATTCTTAGTAGTATGCAAATTTTTTTAAAGTGGCCAAGTAAGGCGCGAATTCTTAGGAGTATGAGAATTTTAATAGTGTCCAAGTAATACGTGAGATTTCCGGACTCTGACTTTAAGTAAGGTGGCAAACTAATGCGCTGAATCTTAGGAGTATGAGAATTTGACTACAGTGGCCACATAATAAACGAGATTTCCAGACACTTACGTTCAGGAAGGTGGCCAACTAATGCGCTAATCCTTAGCAGTATGCGAATTTGAATAAAGTGGCCAAGTAATACGCGATATTTCCAGAAACTGACTTTAAGTAAGGTAGCCAAGTAATGCGCTAATTCTTAGGAGTATGAGAATTTTAATAAAGTGTCCAGGTAATACGTAAATTTCCCGACTCTGAATTTAAATAAGGTGGCCAAGTAATGGGCGAATTCTTAGGAGTATTAGAATTTTTCTAAAGTGGCCAAGTAAGGCGCGAGATTTCCGGACTCTGACTTTAAATAAGGTGGCCCAGTAATGCGCGAATTCTTAGGAGTATGAGAATTTTAATAGTGTCCAAGTAATACGCGAGATTTCCAGACACTGACTTTAAGTAAGGTGGCCAACTAATGCGCGAGTTCTTAAAAGTATAAGAACTTTTATAAAGTGGCCAAATAATACGCGAGATTTCCGGACTCTGACTTTAAGTAAGGTGGCCAAGTAATGCGCGAGTTCTTAAAAGTATAAGAATTTTTAAAAAGTTGCCAAGTAACACTTGAGATATCCGTACTCTGACTTTAAGTAAGGTGGCCAAATAATGCGCGAATTCTTAGGAGTATGAGAATTTTTACAAAGTGTCCAAGTAATACGCGAGATTTCCAGACACTGACTTTAAATAAGGTGGCAAAGTAATGCGCGAATTCTAAGGAGTATTAGAATTTTTATAAAGTGTCCAAGTAATACGCGAGGTTTCCGGACTCTGACTTTAAGTAAGGTGGCCAAGTAATGCGCTAATTCTTAGCAGTATGCGAATTTGAATAAAGTGGCCAAGTAATACGCGAGATTTCCGGACTCTGACTTTAAGTAAGGTGGCCAAGTAATGCGCTGAATCTTAGGAGTATGAGAATTTGAATAAAGTGGCCAAATAATACGCGAGATTTCCAGACACTTACTTTAAGTAAGGTGGCCAAATAATGCGCGAGTTCTTAAGAGTATAAGAACTTTTATAAAGTGTCCAAGTAATACGCGAGGATTCCGGACTCTGACTTTGAGTAAGGTGGCCAAGTAATGCTCGAGTTCTTAAAAGTATGAGAATTTTAATAAAGTGGCCAAGTAATATGCGAGATTTCCGGACTCTGACTTTAAATAAGGTGGCCAAGTAATGCGCTGAATCTTAGGAGTATGAGAATTTTAATAAAGTGGCCAAGTAATACGCGAGATTTCCGGACTCTGACTTTAAGTAAGGTGGCCAAGTAATGCGCGAGTTCTTAATAGTCGACGAAATTTTATAAAGTGTCCAAGTAATACGCGAGGTTTCTGAACTCTGACTTTAAGTATGGTGGCCAAGTAATGCGCTAATTCTTACGAGTATAGAGAATTTTAATAAAGTGTCCAAGTAATACGTAAGATTTCAGGACTCTGACTTTAAGTAAGGTTGCCAAGTAATGCGCTGAATCTTAGGAGTATGAGAATTTTAATAAAGTGGCCAAGTAATACGCGAGGATTCCGGACTCTGACTTTGAGTAAGGTGGCCAAGTAATGCTCGAGTTCTTAAAAGTATAAGAATTTTTCTAAAGCGGCCAAGTAATACGCGAGGTTTCTGGACTCTGACTTTAAATAAGGTGGCCAAGTAATGCGCTGAATCTTAGGAGTATGAGAATTTGAATAAAGTGGCCAAATAATACGCGAGATTTCCAGACACTTACTTTAAGTAAGGTGGCCAACTAATGCGCGATTTCTTAAAAGTATAAGAACTTTTATAAAGTGTCCAAGTAATACGCGAGGATTCCGGACTCTGACTTTGCGTAAGGTGGCCAAGTAATGCGCGAGTTCTTAAAAGTATAAGAATTTTTAGAAAGTTGCCAAGTAACACTTGAGATATCCGTACTCTGACTTTAAGTAAGGTGGCCAAGTAATGCGCGAATTCTTAGGAGTATGAGAATTTTTACAAAGTGTCCAAGTAATACGCGAGATTTCCAGACACTGACTTTAAGTAAGGTGGCCAAGTAATGCGCTACTTCTTAGGAGTATGAAAATTTTTATAAATTGTCCAAGTAATACGCGAGATTTCCGGACTCTGACTTTAAATAAGGTGGCCAAGTAATGGGCGAATTCTTAGGAGTATTAGAATTTTTCTAAAGTGGCCAAGTAAGGCGCGAGATTTCCGGACTCTGACTTTAAATAAGGTGGCCAACTGAAGCGCGAATTCTTAGGAGTATGTGAATTTTTATATAGTGTCCAAGTAATACGCGAGATTTCCAGACTTTGACTTTAAGTAAGGTGGCCAACTAATGCGCGAGTTCTTAAAAGTATAAGAACTTTTATAAAGTGGCCAAATAATACGCAAGATTTCCGGGCTCTGACTTTAAGTAAGGTGGCCAAGTAATGCGCGAGTTCTTAAAAGTATACGAATTTTTATAAAGTTGCCAAGTAACACGCGAGATATGCGTACTCTGACTTTAAGTAAGGTGGCCAAGTAATGCGCGAATTCTTAGGAGTATGAGAATTTTAATAAAGTGTCCAAGTAATACGCGAGATTTCCAGACACTGACTTTAAGTAAGGTGGCCAAGTAATGCGCTACTTCTTAGGAGTATTAGAATTTTTATAAAGTGTCCAAGTAATACGCGTGATATCCGTACTCTGACTTTAAATAAGGTGGCCAAGTAATGCGCTAATTCTTAGCAGTATGCGAATTTGAATAAAGTGGCCAAGTAATACGCGAGATTTCCGGACTCTGACTTTAAGTAAGGTGGCCAAGTAATGCGCTGAATCTTAGGAGTATGAGAATTTGAATAAAGTGGCCAAATAATACGCGAGATTTCCAGACACTTACTTTAAGTAAGGTGGCCAAGTAATGCGCGAGTTCTTGAAAGTATAAGAACTTTTATAAAGTGTCCGAGTAATACGCGAGGATTCCGGACTCTGACTTTGAGTAAAGGTGGCCAAGTAATGCTCGAGTTCTTAAAAGTATAAGAATTTTTCTAAAGTGGCCTAGTAATACGCGAGGTTTCTGGACTCTGACTTTTACTAAGGTGGCCAAGTAATGCGCTGAATCTTAGGAGTATGAGAATTTTAATAAAGTGGCCAAGTAATACGCGAGATTTCCGGACTCTGACTTTAAGTAAGGTGGCCAAGTAATGCGCGATTTCTTAATAGTCGACGAAATTTTATAAAGTGTCCAAGTAATACGCGAGGTTTCTGAACTCTGACTTTAAGTATGGTGGCCAAGTAATGCGCTAATTCTTACGAGTATGAGAATTTTAATAAAGTGTCCAAGTAATACGTAAGATTTCAGGACTCTGACTTTAAGTAAGGTTGCCAAGTAATGCGCTGAATCTTAGGAGTATGAGAATTTTAATAAAGTGGCCAAGTAATACGCGAGGATTCCGGACTCTGACTTTGAGTAAGGTGGCCAAGTAATGCTCGAGTTCTTAAAAGTATAAGAATTTTTCTAAAGCGGCCAAATAATACGCGAGATTTCCAGACACTTACTTTAAGTAAGGTGGCCAACTAATGCGCGATTTCTTAAAAGTATAAGAACTTTTATAAAGTGTCCAAGTAATACGCGAGGATTCGGACTCTGACTTTGCGTAAGGTGGCCAAGTAATGCGCGAGTTCTTAAAAGTATAAGAATTTTTATAAAGTTGCCAAGTAACACTTGAGATATCCGTACTCTGACTTTAAGTAAGGTGGCCAAGTAATGCGCGAATTCTTAGGAGTATGAGAATTTTTACAAAGTGTCCAAGTAATACGCGAGATTTCCAGACACTGACTTTAAGTAAGGTGGCCAAGTAATGCGCTACTTCTTAGGAGTATGAAAATTTTTATAAATTGTCCAAGTAATACGCGAGATTTCCGTACTCTGACTTTAAATAAGGTGGCCAAGTAATGGGCGAATTCTTAGGAGTATAAGAATTTTTTTAAGTGGCCAAGTAAAGCGCGAGATTTCCGGACACTGACTTTAAATAAGGTGGCCAAGTGAAGCGCGAATTCTTAGGAGTATGAGAATTTTTACAAAGTGTCCAAGTAATACGCGAGATTTCCAGACACTTACTTTAAGTAAGGTGGCCAACTAATGCGCGATTTCTTGAAAGTATAAGAACTTTTATAAAGTGGCCAAGTAATACGCGAGGATTCCGGACTCTGACTTTAAGTAAGGTGGCCAAGTAATGCGCTAATTCTTAGGAGTATGAAAATTTTTATCAATTGTCCAAGTAATACGCGAGATTTCCGGACTCTGACTTTAAATAAGGTGGCCAAGTAATGGGCGAATTCTTAGGAGTATAAGAATTTTTCTAAAGTGGCCAAGTAAAGCGCGAGATTTCCGGACACTGACTTTAAATAAGGTTGCCAAGTAATGCGCGAATTCTTAGGAGTATGAGAATTTAAATAGTGTCCAATTAATACGTGAGATTTCCGGACTCTGACTTTAAGTAAGGTGGCCAAGTAATGCGCGAATTCTTAGGAGTATGAGAATTTTGATAAAGTTTCCAAGTAATACGTGAGAAATCCGTACTCTGACTTTAAGTAAGGTGGCCAAGTAATGCGCGAATTCTTAGGAGTATGAGAATTTTTATACAGTGGCTAAATAATACGCGTGATATCCGTACTCTGATTTTAAATAAGGTGGCCAAGTAATGCGCTAATTCTTAGGAGTATGAGAATTTAAATAGTGTCCAAATAATACGTGAGATTTACGTACTATGACTTTAAGTAAGTTTGACAAGTAATGCGCTGAATATAAGTAGTATGATAATTTTTATACAGTGGCTAAATAATACGCGTGATATCCGTACTCTGACTTTAAATAAGGTGGTCAAGTAATGCGCGAATTCTTAGGAGTATGAGAATTTTAATAGTGTCCAATTAATACGTGAGATTTCCGGACTCTGACTTTAAGTAAGGTGGACAAGTAATGCGCTGAATCTTAGGAGTATGAGAATTTGAATAAAGTTGCCAAATAATACGCGAGGTTTCCGGACTCTGACTTTAAATAAGGTGGCCAAGTGAAGCGCGAATTCTTAGGAGTATAAGAATTTTTCTAAAGTGGCCAAGTAATACGCGGGATTTCCGGACTCTGACTTTAAGTAAGGTGGCCAAGTAATGCCCTAGTTCTTATAAGTATGAGAATTTTTATAAAGTGGCCAAGTAAGGTGCGAGATTTCCGGACTTTGACTTTGAGTAAGGTAGCCAAGTAATGCGCGAGTTCTTAGGAGTATAAGAATTTTTATACAGTGGCCAAGTAATACGCGTGATATCCGTACTCTGACTTTAAATAAGGTGGCCAAGTAATGCGCGAATTCTTAGGAGTATGAGAATTTTAATAGTGTCAAAGTAATACGTGAGATTTCCGGACTCTGACTTTAAGTAAGGTGGCCAAGTAATGCGCTGAATCTTAGGAGTATGAGAATTTGAATAAAGTGGCCAAATAATACGCGAGATTTCCAGACACTTACTTTAAGTAAGGTGGCCAACTAATGCGCGAGTTCTTGAAAGTATAAGAACTTTTATAAAGTGTCCGAGTAATACGCGAGGATTCCGGACTCTGACTTTGAGTAAGGTGGCCAAGTAATGCTCGAGTTCTTAAAAGTATAAGAATTTTTCTAAAGTGGCCAAGTAATACGCGAGATTTCCGGACTCTGACTTTAAGTAAGGTGACCAAGTAATGCGCGAGTTCTTAGGAGTATAAGAATTTTTATACAGTGGCCAAGTAATACGCGTGATATCCGTACTCTGACTTTAAATAAGGTGGCCAAGTAATGCGCGAGTTCTTAAAAGTATAAGAACTTTTATAAAGTGGCCAAATAATACGCAAGATTTCCGGGCTCTGACTTTAAGTAAGGTGGCCAAGTAATGCGCTAATTCTTAGGAGTATGAGAATTTGAATAAAGTGGCCAAATAATACGCGAGATTTCCAGACACTTACTTTAAGTAAGGTGGCCAACTAATGCGCTAATTCTTAGCAGTATGCGAATTTGAATAAAGTGGCCAAGTAATACGTGAGATTTCCAGAAACTGACTTTAAGTAAGGTAGCCAAGTAATCCGCTAATTCTTAGGAGTATGAGAATTTTAATAAAGTGTCCAGGTAATACGTAAATTTCCCGACTCTGAATTTAAATAAGGTGGCCAAGTAATGGGCGAATTCTTAGGAGTATAAGAATTTTTCTAAAGTGGCCAAGTAAGGCGCGAGATTTCCGGACTCTGACTTTAAATAAGGTGGCCAAGTGAAGCGCGAATTCTTAGGAGTATAACAATTTTTCTAAAGTGGCCAAGTAATACGCGAGATTTCCGAACTCTGACACTAACTAAGGTGACAAAGAAATGCGCGAATTCTTAGGAGTATAAGAATTTTTCTAAAGTGGCCAAGTAAGGCGCGAGATTTCCGGACTTTGACTTTAAGTAAGGTGGCCAAGTAATGCGCGAGTTCTTAAAAGTATAAGAATTTTTATAAAGTTGCCAAGTAATACGCGAGATTTCCGGACTCTGACTTTAAGTAAGGTGGCCAAGTAATGCGCTGAATCTTAGGAGTATGAGAATTTGAATAAAGTTGCCATGTAATACGCGAGATTTCCAGACACTTACTTTTAAGTAAGGTGGCCAAGTAATGCTCGAGTTCTTAAAAGTATAAGAATTTTTCTAAAGTGGCCAAGTAATACGCGAGGTTTCTGTACTCTGACTTTAAATAAGGTGGCCAAGTAATGCGCGAATTCTTAATAGTCGACGAATTTTTATAAAGTGTCCAAGTAATACGCGAGGTTTCTGAACTCTGACTTTAAGTAAGGTGGCCAAGTAATGCGCTAATTCTTACGAGTATGAGAATTTTAATAAAGTGTCCAAGTAATACGTAAGATTTCAGGACTCTGACTTTAAGTAAGGTTGCCAAGTAATGCTCTGAATCTTAAGAGTATGAGAATTTGAATAAAGTGGCCAAATAATACGCGAGATCTCCAGACACTGACTTTAAGTAAGGTGGCCAAGTAATGCGCTAATTCTAAGGAGTATGAGGATTTTTATAAAGTGTCCAAGTAATACGCGAGATTTCGGGACTCTGACTTTAAATAAGGTTGCCAAGTAATGCGCGAATTCTT
The DNA here is from genome assembly GCA_030998225.1 of Diplolepis rosae. Classification (NCBI taxonomy): domain Eukaryota; kingdom Metazoa; phylum Arthropoda; class Insecta; order Hymenoptera; family Diplolepididae; genus Diplolepis; species Diplolepis rosae. The sequence continues at coordinate 567,528 of JAPYXD010000684.1, read as the reverse complement.
AGGAGTATAAGAATTTTTATAAAGTGTCCAAGTAATACGCGTGATATCCGTACTCTGACTTTAAGTAAGGTGGCCAACTAATGCGCGAGTTCTTGAAAGTATAAGAACTTTTATAAAGTGTCCGAGTAATACGCGAGGATTCCGGACTCTGACTTTGAGTAAGGTGGACAAGTAATGCGCGAGTTCTTAAAAGTATAAGAATTTTTATAAAGTTGCCAAGTAATACTTGAGATATCCGGACACTGACTTTAAATAAGGTGGCCAAGTGAAGCGCGAATTCTTAGGAGGATGAGAATTTTTACAAAGTGTCCAAGTAATAAGCGAGATTTCCAGACACTTACTTTAAGTAAGGTCGCCAAGTAATGCGCGATTTCTTAAAAGTATAAGAACTTTTATAAAGTGTCCAAGTAATACGCGAGGATTCCGGACTCTGACTTTAAGTAAGGTGGCCAAGTAATGCGCTAATTCTTAGGAGTATGAAAATTTTTATCAATTGTCCAAGTAATACGCGAGATTTCCGGACTCTGACTTTAAATAAGGTCGCCAAGTAATGGGCGAATTCTTAGGAGTATAAGAATTTTTCTAAAGTGGCCAAGTAAAGCGCGAGATTTCCGGACACTGACTTTAAATAAGGTGGCCAAGTGAAGCGCGAATTCTTAGGAGTATGATAATTTTTACAAAGTGTCCAAGTAATACACGAGATTTCCGGACTCTGACTTTAAGTAAGGTGGCCAAGTAATGCGCTAATTCTTAGGAGTATGAGAATTTTAATAAAGTGTCCAAGTAATACGCTAGATTTCAGGACTCTGACTTTAAGTAAGGTGGCCAAGTGAAGCGCGAATTCTTAGGAGTATGAGAATTTTTACAAAGTGTCCAAGTAATACGCAAGATTTCCGGACTCTGACTTTAAGTAAGGTGGCCAAGTAATGCGCTAATTCTTAGGAGTATGAGAATTTTAATAAAGTGTCCAAGTAATACGTGAGATTTCCGGACTCTGACTTTAAGTAAGGTGGCAAAGTAATGCGCTGAATCTTAGGAGTATGAGAATTTGAATAAAGTGGCCAAATAATACGCGAGATTTCCAGACACTTACTTTAAGTAAGGTGGCCAACTAATGCGCGAGTTCTTGAAAGTATAAGAACTTTTATAAAGTGTCCGAGTAATACGCGAGGATTCCGGACTCTGACTTTGAGTAAGGTGGCCAAGTAATGCGCTGAATCTTAGGAGTATGAGAATTTGAATAAAGTGGCCAAATAATACGCGAGATTTCCAGACACTTACTTTAAGTAAGGTGGCCAACTAATGCGCGAATTCTTAGGAGTATGAGAATTTTTACAAAGTGTCCAAGTAATACGCGAGATTTCCAGACACTGACTTTAAGTAAGGTGGCCAAGTAATGCGCTACTTCTTAGGAGTATGAAAATTTTTATAAATTGTCCAAGTAATACGCGAGATTTCCGGACTGTGACTTTAAATAAGGTGGCCAAGTAATGGGCGAATTCTTAGGAGTATAAGAATTTTTTAAGTGGCCAAGTAAAGCGCGAGATTTCCGGACACTGACTTTAAATAAGGTGGCCAAGTGAAGCGCGAATTCTTCGGAGTATGAGCATTTAAATAGTGTCCAATTAATACGTGAGATTTCCGGACTCTGACTTTAAGTAAGGTGGCCAAGTAATGGGCGAATTCTTAGGAGTATGAGAATTTGAATAAAGTGGCCAAGTAATACGCGAGAATTCCGGACTCTGACTTTAAGGTGGCCAAGTAATGCGCTAATTCTTAGGAGTATGAGGATTTTTATAAAGTGTCCAAGTAATACACGAGATTTCCGGATTCTGACTTTAAGTAAGGTGGCCAAGTAATGCGCTAATTCTTAGGAGTATGAAAATTTTTATAAATTGTCCAAGTAATACGCGAGATTTCCGGACTCTGACTTTAAATAAGGTGGCCAAGTGAAGCGCGAATTCTTAGGAGTATAACAATTTTTCTAAAGTTGCCAAGTAATACGCGAGATTTCCGGACTCTGACTTTAAGTAAGGTGGCCATGTAATGCGCGAGTTCTTAGGAGTATGAGAATTTTAATAAAGTGGCCAAGTAATACGCGAGATTTCCGGACACTGACTTCAAGTAAGGTGGCCAAGTAATGCGCTGAATCTTAGGAGTATGAGAATTTTAATAAAGTGGCCAAGTAATATGCGAGATTTCCGGACTCTGACTTTAAGGTGGCCAAGAAATGCGCTAATTCTAAGGAGTATGAGGATTTTTATAAAGTGTCCAAGTAATACACGAGATTTCCGGATTCTGACTTTAAGTAAGGTGGCCAAGTAATGCGCTAATTCTTACGATTATGAGAATTTTAATAAAGTGTCCAAGTAATACGTAAGATTTCAGGACTCTGACTTTAAGTAAGGTTGCCAAGTAATGCGCTGAATCTTAGGAGTATGAGAATTTTAATAAAGTGGCCAAGTAATACGCGAGATTTCCGGACACTGACTTTAAGGTGACCAAGTAATGCGCTAATTCTAAGGAGTATGAGGATTTTTATAAAGTGTCCAAGTAATACACGAGATTTCCGGATTCTGACTTTAAGTAAGGTGGCCAAGTAATGCGCTAATTCTTAGGAGTATGAAAATTTTTATAAAATGTCCAAGTAATACGCGAGATTTCCGGAGTCTGACTTTAAATAAGGTGGCCAAGTAATGGGCGAATTCTTAGGAGTATAAGAATTTTTCTAAAGTGGCCAAGTAAGGCGCGAGATCTCCGGACTCTGACTTTAAATAAGGTGGCCAAGTGAAGCGCGAATTCTTAGGAGTATGAGAATTTTTACAAAGTGTCCAAGTAATACGCGAGATTTCCAGACACTGACTTTAAGTAAGGTGGCCAAGTAATGCGCTAATTCTTAGGAGTATGAGAATTTTAATAAAGTGTCCATGTAATACGTGAGATTTCCGGACTCTGACTTTAAATAAGGTTGCCAAGTAATGCGCGAATTCTTAGGAGTATAAGAATTTTTATAACGTTGCCAAGTAATACGCGAGATATCCGGACATTGACTTCAAGTAAGGTGGCCAAGTAATGCGCGAGTTCTTAAAAGTATAAGAATTTTTATAAAGTTGCCAAGTAATACGTGAGATATCCGTACTCTGACTTTAAGTAAGGTGGCCAACTAATACGCTAATCCTTAGCAGTATGCGAATTTGAATAAAGTGGCCAAGTAATACGCGCGATTTCCAGAAACTGACTTTAAGTAAGGTGGCCAAGTAATGCGCTAGTTCTTAGGAGTATGAGAATTTTAATAAAGTGTCCAGGTAATACGTGAGATATCCGTACTCTGACTTTAAGTAAGGTGGCCAACTAATGCGCTAATCCTTAGCAGTATGGGAATTTGAATAAAGTGGCCAAGTAATACGCGCGATTTCCAGAAACTGACTTTAAGTAAGGTGGCCAAGTAATGCGCTGAATCTTAGGAATATGAGAATTTTAATAAAGTGGCCAAGTAATACGCGAGATTTCCAGACACTCACTTTAAGTAAGGTGGCCAACTAATGCGCGAGTTCTTAAAAGTATAAGAAATTTTATAAAGTGTCCAAGTAATACGCGAGGATTCCGGACTCTGACTTTGAGTAAGGTGGCCAAGTAATGCGCTGAAACTTAGGAGTATGAGAATTTGAATAAAGTGGCCAAATAATACGCGAGATTTCCAGACACTTACTTTAAGTAAGGTGGCCAAGTAATGCGCGAATTCTTAGGAGTATGAGAATTTTTACAAAGTGTCCAAGTAATACGCGAGATTTCCAGACACTGACTTTAAGTAAGGTGGCCAAGTAATGCGCTACTTCTTAGGAGTATGAAAATTTTTATAAATTGTCCAAGTAATACGCGAGATTTCCGGACTGTGACTTTAAATAAGGTGGCCAAGTAATGGGCGAATTCTTAGGAGTATAAGAATTTTTTTAAGTGGCCAAGTAAAGCGCGAGATTTCCGGACACTGACTTTAAATAAGGTGGCCAAGTGAAGCGCGAATTCTTAGGAGTTTGAGATTTTAAATAGTGTCCAATTAATACCCGAGATTTCCGGACTCTGACTTTAAGTAAGGTGGCCAAGTAATGGGCGAATTCTTAGGAGTATGAGAATTTGAATAAAGTGGCCAAGTAATACGCGAGAATTCCGGACTCTGCGAGTACGTAAGGTGGCCAAGTAATACGCTAATTCTAAGGAGTATGAGAATTTTTATAAAGTGTCCAAGTAATACACGAGATTTCCGGATTCTGACTTTAAGTAAGGTGGCCAAGTAATGCGCTAATTCTTAGGAGTATGAAAATTTTTATAAATTGTCCAAGTAATACGCGAGATTTCCGGACTCTGACTTTAAATAAGGTGACCAAGTAATGCGCGAGTTCTTAGGAGTATAAGAATTTTTATACAGTGGCCAAGTAATACGCGAGATTTCCGGACTCTGACTTTAAGTAAGGTGACCAAGTAATGCGCGAGTTCTTAGGAGTATAAGAATTTTTATACAGTGGCCAAGTAATACGCGTGATATCCGTACTCTGACTTTAAATAAGGTGGCCAAGTAATGCGCGAATTCTTAGGAGTATGAGAATTTTAATAGTGTCCAAGTAATACGTGAGATTTCCGGACTCTGACTTTAAGTAAGGTGGCCAAGTAATGCGCTGAATCTTAGGAGTATGAGAATTTGAATAAAGTGGCCAAATAATACGCGAGATTTCCAGACACTTACTTTAAGTAAGGTGGCCAACTAATGCGCGAGTTCTTGAAAGTATAAGAACTTTTATAAAGTGTCCGAGTAATACGCGAGGATTCCGGACTCTGACTTTGAGTAAGGTGGCCAAGTAATGCGCTGAATCTTAGGAGTATGAGAATTTGAATAAAGTGGCCAAATAATACGCGAGATTTCCAGACACTTACTTTAAGTAAGGTGGCCAACTAATGCGCGAGTTCTTGAAAGTATAAGAACTTTTATAAAGTGTCCTAGTAATACGCGAGTTTTCCGGACTCTGACTTTGAGTAAGGTGGCCAAGTAATGCGCGAATTCTTAGGAGTATAAGAATTTTTCTAAAGTGGCCAAGTAAGGTGCGAGATTTTCGGACTTTGACTTTGAGTAAGGTAGCCAAGTAATGCGCGAGTTCTAAGGAGTATAAGAATTTTTATACAGTGGCCAAGTAATACGCGAGATTTCCAGAAACTGACTTTAAGTAAGGTGGCCAAGTAATGCGCTAATTCTTAGGAGTATGAGAATTTTAATAAAGTGTCCAGGTAATACGTAAGATTTCCCGACTCTGAATTTAAATAAGGTGGCCAAGTAATGGGCGAATTCTTAGGAATATAAGAATTTTTCTAAAGTGGCCAAGTAAGGCGCGAGATTTCCGGACTCTGACTTTAAATAAGGTGGCCAAGTGAAGCGCGAATTCTTAGGAGTATAACAATTTTTCTAAAGTGGCCAAGTAATACGCGAGATTTCCGGACTCTGACATTAAGTAAGGTGAAAAAGTAATGCGCGAGTTCTTAGGAGTATAAGAATTTTTATACAGTGGCCAAGCAATAGGCGTGATATCCGTACTCTGACTTTAAATAAGGTGGCAAAGTAATGCGCGAATTCTTAGGAGTATGAGAATTTTAATAGTGTCAAAGTAATACGTGAGATTTCCGGACTCTGGCTTTAAGTAAGGTGGCCAAGTAATGCGCGAGTTCTTAGAAGTATGAGAATTTTTATAAAGTGGCCAAGTAAGGTGCGAGATTTTCGGACTTTGACTTTGAGTAAGGTAGCCAAGTAATGCGCGAGTTCTAAGGAGTATAAGAATTTTTATACAGTGGCCAAGTAATACGCGAGATTTCCAGAAACTGACTTTAAGTAAGGTGGCCAAGTAATGCGCTAATTCTTAGGAGTATGAGAATTTTAATAAAGTGTCCAGGTAATACGTAAGATTTCCCGACTCTGAATTTAAATAAGGTGGCCAAGTAATGGGCGAATTCTTAGGAATATAAGAATTTTTCTAAAGTGGCCAAGTAAGGCGCGAGATTTCCGGACTCTGACTTTAAATAAGGTGGCCAAGTGAAGCGCGAATTCTTAGGAGTATAACAATTTTTCTAAAGTGGCCAAGTAATACGCGAGATTTCCGGACTCTGACATTAAGTAAGGTGACAAAGTAATGCGCGAGTTCTTAGGAGTATGAGAAGTTTTATACAGTGGCCAAGCAATAGGCGTGATATCCGTACTCTTAATTTAAATAAGGTGGCAAAGTAATGCGCTAATTCTTAGGAGTATGATAATTTTAATAGTGTCCAAGTAATACGTGAGATTTCCGGACTCTGACTTTAAGTAAGGTGGCCAAGTAATGCGCTGAATCTTAGGAGTAAGAGAATTTGAATAAAGTGGCCAAATAATACGCGAAATTTCCAGACACTCACTTTAAGTAAGGTGGCCAACTAATGCGCGAGTTCTTAAAAGTATAAGAACTTTTATAAAGTTGCCAAGTAATACTTGAGATATCCGTACTCTGACTTTAAGTAAGGTGGCCAAGTAATGCGCTGAATCTAAGGAGTATGAGAATTTTAATAAAGTGGCCAAGTAATAAGCGAGATCTCCGGACTCTGACTTCAAGGTGGCCAAGAAATGCGCTAATTCTAAGGAGTATGAGGATTTTTATAAAGTGTCCAAGTAATACACGAGATTTCCGGATTCTGACTTTAAGTAAGGTGGCCAAGTAATGGGCGAATTCTTAGGAGTATAAGAATTTTTCTAAAGTGGCCAAGTAAGGCGCGAGATTTCCGGACTCTGACTTTAAATAAGGTGGCCAAGTGAAGCGCGAATTCTTAGGAGTATGAGAATTTTTACAAAGTGTCCAACTAATACGTCAGATTTCCTGACACTGACTTTAAGTAAGGTGGCAAACTAATGCGCTACTTCTTACGAGTATGAGAACTTTAATAAACTGTCCAACTAATACGTCAAATTTCCGGACTCTGACTTTTAGGAATGTGGCCAAGTAATGCGCTGAATCTTAGGAGTATGAGAATTTGAATAAAGTGACCAAGAAATTCGCGATATTTCCGGACTCTGACCTTAAGGTGACCAAGTAATGCGCTAATTCTAAGGAGTATGAGGATTTTTATAAAGTGTCCAAGTAATACACGAGATTTCCGGATTCTGACTTTAAGTAAGGTGGCCAAGTAATGCGCTAATTCTTAGGAGTATGAAAATTTTTATAAATTGTCCAAGTAATACGCGAGATTTCCGGACTCTGACTTTAAATAAGGTGGCCAAGTGAAGCGCGAATTCTTAGGAGTATAACAGTTTTTCTAAAGTGGCCAAGTAATACGCGAGATTTCCGGACTCTGACTTTAAGTAAGGTGACCAAGTAATGCGCGAGTTCTTAGGAGTATGAGAATTTTTATACAGTGGCCAAGTAATACGCGTGATATCCGTACTCTGACTTTAAATAAGGTGGCCAAGTAATGCGCTAATTCTTAGGTGTATGAGAATTTTAATAGTGTCCAAGTAATACGTGAGATTTCCGGACTCTGACTTTAAGTAAGGTGGCCAAGTAATGCGCGAGTTCTTAAAAGTATAAGAAATTTTATAAAGTTGCCAAGTAATACGCGTGATATCCGTACTCTGACTTTAAGTAAGGTGGCCAACTAATGCGCTAATTCTTAGCAGTATGCGAATTTGAATAAAGTGGCCAAGTAATACGCGAGATTTCCAGACTCTGACTTTAAGTAAGGTGGCCAAGTAATGCGCTAATTCTTAGGAGTATGAGAATTTTAATAAAGTGTCCAAGTAATACGTGAAATTTCCGGACTCTGACTTTAAGTAAGGTGGCCAAGTAATGCGCTAATTCTTAGCAGTATGCGAATTTGAATAAAGTGGCCAAGTAATACGCGAGATTTCCGGACTCTGACTTTAGGTAAGGTGGCCAAGTAATGCGCTGAATCTTAGGAGTATGAGAATTTTAATAAAGTGGCCAAGTAATACGCGAGATTTCCGGACTCTGACTTTAAGTAAGGTGACCAAGTAATGCGCGAATTCTTAGTAGTCGACCAATTTTTATAAAGTGTCCAAGTAATACGCGAGGTTTCTGAACTCTGACTTTAACTAAGGTGGCCAAGTAATGAGCTGAATCTTAGGAGTATGAGAATTTTTTTAAAGTGGCCAAGTAATACGTAAGATTTCCGGACTCTGACTTTAAATAACGTGGCCAAGTAATGCGCGAATTCTTAGGAGTATTAGAATTTTAATAAAGTGTCCAAGTAATACGCGAGGTTTCTGGACTCTGACATTAAATAAGGTGGCCATGTAATGCGCTGAAACTTAGGAGTATGAGAATTTGAATAAAGTGGCCAAATAATACGCGAGATTTCCAGACACTTACTTTAAGTAAGGTGGCCAAGTAATGCGCGAATTCTTAGGAGTATGAGAATTTTAATAAAGTGTCCAAGTAATACGTGAGATATCCGGACTCTGACTTTAAGTAAGGTGGCAAAGTAATGCGCTGAATCTTAGGAGTATGAGAATTTGAATAAAGTGGCCAAATAATACGCGAGATTTCTGGACTCTGACTTTAAATAAGGTGGCCAAGTAATGCGCTAATTCTTAGGAGTATGAGAATTTGAATAAAGTGGCCAAGTAATACGCGAGATTTCCGGACTCTGACTTTAAGTAAGGTGGCCAAGTAATGCGCTGAATCTTAGGAGTATGAGAATTTGAATAAAGTGGCCAAATAATACGCGAGATTTCCAGACACTTACTTTAAGTAAGGTGGCCAACTAATGCGCGAGTTCTTGAAAGTATAAGAACTTTTATAAAGTGTCCGAGTAATACGCGAGATTTCCGGACTCTGACTTTAAATAAGGTGGCCAAGTAATGGGCGAATTCTTAGGAGTATAAGAATTTTTATAAAGTGTCCAAGTAATACGCGAGATTTCCGGACTCTGACTTTAAATAAGGTGGCCAAGTAATGCGCGAATTGTTAGGAGTATAAGAATTTTAAGAAAGTTTCCAAGAAATACGCGAGGATGCTGGACGCTGACTGTAAAGAAGGTGGCCAAGTAATGCGCGAATTCTTAGGAGTATAAGAATTTTTCTAAAGTGGCCAAGTAAGGCGCGAGATCTCCGGACTCTGACTTTAAATAAGGTGGCCAAGTGAAGCGCGAATTCTTAGGAGTATGAGAATTTGAATAAAGTGGCCAAGTAATACGCGAGATTTCCGGACTCTGACTTTAAGTAAGGTGGCCAAGTAATGCGCTGAATCTTAGGAGTATGAGAATTTGAATAAAGTGGCCAAATAATACGCGAGATTTCCAGACACTCACTTTAAGTAAGGTGGCCAACTAATGCGCGAGTTCTTAAAAGTATAAGAACTTTTATAAATTGGCCAAGTAAGTCGCGAGATTTCCGGACTCTGACTTTAAATAAGGTGGCCAAGTAATGCGCGAATTCTTAGGAGTATGAAAATTTTTATAAATTGTCCAAGTAATACGCGAGATTTCCGGACTCTGACTTTAGGTAAGGTGGCCAAGTAATGCGCTGAATCTTAGGAGTATGAGAATTTGAATAAAGTGGCCAAGTAATACGCGAGATTTCCGGACTCTGACTTTATGTAAGGTGACCAAGTAATGCGCGAGTTCTTAGGAGTATAAGAATTTTTATACAGTGTCCAAGTAATACGCGAGATTTCCGGACTCTGACTTTAAGTAAGGTGGCCAAGTAATGCGCTAATTCTTAGGAGTATGAAAATTTTTATAAAATGTCCAAGTAATACGCGAGATTTCCGGAGTCTGACTTTAAATAAGGTGGCCAAGTAATGGGCGAATTCTTAGGACTATAAGAATTTTTCTAAAGTGGCCAAGTAAGGCGCGAGATTTCCGGACTCTGACTTTAAATAAGGTGGCCAAGTAATGCGCGAATTCATAGGAGTTTAAGAAATTTTATAAAGTGTCCAAGTAATACGCGATATTTCCGGACACTGACTTTAAGTAAGGTGGCCAAGTAATGCGCTAATTCTAAGGAGTATGAGGATTTTTATAAAGTGTCCAAGTAATACGCGAGATTTCCGGACTCTGACTTTAAATAAGGTTGCCAAGTAATGCGCGAATTCTTAGGAGTATAAGAATTTTTATAAAGTTTCCAAGTAATACGCAAGATTTCCGGGCTCTGACTTTAAGTAAGGTGGCCAAGTAATGCGCGAGTTCTTAAAAGTATACGAATTTTTATAAAGTTGCCAAGTAATACGCGAGATATGCGTACTCTGACTTTAAGTAAGGTGGCCAAGTAATGCGCTAATGCTTAGGTGTATGAGAATTTGAATAAAGTGGCCAAATAATACGCGAGATTTCCAGACACTGACTTTAAGTAAGGTGGCCAAGTAATGCGCTAATGCTTAGGTGTATGAGAATTTTAATAAAGTGTCCAAGTAATACGCGAGATTTCCAGACACTGACTTTAAGTAAGGTGGCCAAATAATGCGCGAGTTCTTAAGAGTATAAGAACTTTTATAAAGTGGCCAAATAATACGCGAGATTTCCGGGCTCTGACTTTAAGTAAGGTGGCCAAGTAATGCGCTGAATCTTAGGAGTATGAGAATTTGAATAAAGTGGCCAAATAATACGCGAGATTTCCAGACACTGACTTTAAGTAAGGTGGCCAAGTGAAGCGCGAATTCTTAGGAGTATTAGAATTTTTATAAAGTGTCCAAGTAATACGCGAGATTTCCGGACACTGACTTTAAGTAAGGTGGCCAAGTAATGCGCTAATTCTTAGGAGTATGAGAATTTGAAAAAAGTGGCCAAGTAATACGCGAGATTTCCGGACTCTGACCTTAAGTAAGGTGACCAAGTAATGCGCGAGTTCTTAGGAGTATAAGAATTTTTATAAAGTTGCCAAGTAATACGCGAGATATCCGGACATTGACTTCAAGTAAGGTGGCCAAGTAATGCGCGAGTTCTTAATAGTATACGAATTTTTATAAAGTTGCCAAGTAATACGCGAGATATCCGTACTCTGACTTTAAATAAGGTGGCCAAGTAATGCGCTAATTCTTAGCAGTATGCGAATTTGAATAAAGTGGCCAAGTAATACGCGAGATTTCCAGAAACTGACTTTAAGTAAGGTGGCCAAGTAATGCGCTAGTTCTTAGGAGTATGAGAATTTTAATAAAGTGTCCAGGTAATACGTGAGATATCCGTACTCTGACGTTAAATAAGGTGGCCAAGTAATGCGCTAATTCTTAGCAGTATGCGAATTTGAATAAAGTGGCCAAGTAATACGCGCGATTTCCAGAAACTGACTTTGAGTAAGGTGGCCAAGTAATGCGCTGAATCTTGGGAGTATGAGAATTTTAATAAAGTGGCCAAGTAATACGCGAGATTTCCAGACACTGACTTTAAGTAAGGTGGCCAACTAATGCGCGAGTTCTTAAAAGTATAAGAACTTTTATAAAGTGTCCAAGTAATACGCGAGGATTCCGGACTCTGACTTTGAGTAAGGTGGCCAAGTAATGCGCTGAATCTTAGGAGTATGAGAATTTGAATAAAGTGGCCAAATAATACGCGAGATTTCCAGACACTTACTTTAAGTAAGGTGGCCAAGTAAAGCGCGAATTCTTAGGAGTATGAGAATTTTTATAAAGTGTCCAAGTAATACGCGAGATTTCCAGACACTGACTTTAAGTAAGGTGGCCAAGTAATGCGCTACTTCTTAGGAGTATGAAAATTTTTATAAATTGTCCAAGTAATACGCGAGATTTCCGGACTGTGACTTTAAATAAGGTGGCCAAGTAATGGGCGAATTCTTAGGAGTATAAGAATTTTTTTAAGTGGCCAAGTAAAGCGCGAGATTTCCGGACACTGACTTTAAATAAGGTGGCCAAGTGAAGCGCGAATTCTTAGGAGTATGAGAATTTTTACAAAGTGTCCAATTAATACACGAGATTTCCGGACTCTGACTTTAAGTAAGGTGGCCAAGTAATGGGCGAATTCTTAGGAGTATGAGAATTTCAATAAAGTGGCCAAGTAATACGCGAGATTTCCGGACTCTGACTTTAAGGTGGCCAAGTAATGCGCTAATTCTTAGGAGTATGAGGATTTTTATAAAGTGTCCAAGTAATACACGAGATTTCCGGATTCTGACTTTAAGTAAGGTGGCCAAGTAATGCGCTAATTCTTAGGAGTATGAAAATTTTTATAAATTGTCCAAGTAATACGTGAGATTTCCGGACTCTGACTTTAAGTAAGGTGGCCAAGTGATGCGCTAATTCTAAGGAGTATAAGAGTTTTTCTAAAGTGGCCAAGTAATACGCGAGATTTCCGGACTCTGACTTTAAGTAAGGTGACCAAGTAATGCGCGAGTTCTTAGGAGTATAAGAATTTTTATACAGTGGCCAAGTAATACGCGTGATATCCGTACTCTGACTTTAAATAAGGTGGCCAAGTAATGCGCGAATTCTTAGGAGTATGAGAATTTTAATAGTGTCCAAGTAATACGTGAGATTTCCGGACTCTGACTTTAAGTAAGGTGGCCAAGTAATGCGCTGAATCTTAGGAGTATGAGAATTTGAATAAAGTGGCCAAATAATACGCGAGATTTCCAGACACTTACTTTAAGTAAGGTGGCCAACTAATGCGCGAGTTCTTGAAAGTATAAGAACTTTTATAAAGTGTCCGAGTAATACGCGAGGATTCCGGACTCTGACTTTGAGTAAGGTGGCCAAGTAATGCGCTGAATCTTAGGAGTATGAGAATTTGAATAAAGTGGCCAAATAATACGCGAGATTTCCAGACACTTACTTTAAGTAAGGTGGCCAACTAATGCGCGAGTTCTTGAAAGTATAAGAACTTTTATAAAGTGGCCTACTAATACGCGAGGATTCCGGACTCTGACTTAAAGTAAGGTGGCCAAGTAATGCGCGAATTCTTAGGAGTGTAAGAATTTTTATAAAGTGGCCAAGTAAGGTGCGAGATTTTCGGACTTTGACTTTGCGTAAGGTAGCCAAGTAATGCGCGAGTTCTAAGGAGTATAAGAATTTTTATACAGTGGCCAAGTAATACGCGAGATTTCCAGAAACTGACTTTAAGTAAGGTGTCCAATTAATGCGCTAATTCTTAGCAGTATGAGAATTTTAATAAAGTGTCCAGGTAATACGTAAGATTTCCCGACTCTGAATTTAATTAAGGTGGCCAAGTAATGGGCGAATACTTAGAAGTATAAGAATTTTTCTAAAGTGGCCAAGTAAGGCGCGAGATTTCCGGACTCTGACTTTAAATAAGGTGGCCAAGTGAAGCGCGAATTCTTAGGAGTATAACAATTTTTCTAAAGTGGCCAAGTAATACGCGAGATTTCCGGACTCTGACATTAAGTAAGGTGAAAAAGTAATGCGCGAGTTCTTAGGAGTATAAGAATTTTTATACAGTGGCCAAGCAATAGGCGTGATATCCGTACTCTGACTTTAAATAAGGTGGCAAAGTAATGCGCGAATTCTTAGGAGTATGAGAATTTTAATAGTGTCAAAGTAATACGTGAGATTTCCGGACTCTGACTTTAAGTAAGGTGGCCAAGTAATGCGCTGAATCTTAGGAGTATGAGAATTTTTCTAAAGTGGCCAAGTAAGGTGCGAGATTTTCGGACTTTGACTTTGAGTAAGGTAGCCAAGTAATGCGCGAGTTCTAAGGAGTATAAGAATTTTTATACAGTGGCCAAGTAATACGCGAGATTTCCAGAAACTGACTTTAAGTAAGGTGGCCAAGTAATGCGCTAATTCTTAGGAGTATGAGAATTTTAATAAAGTGTCCAGGTAATACGTAAGATTTCCCGACTCTGAATTTAAATAAGGTGGCCAAGTAATGGGCGAATTCTTAGGAGTATAAGAATTTTTCTAAAGTGGCCAAGTAAGGCGCGAGATTTCCGGACTCTGACTTTAAATAAGGTGGCCAAGTGAAGCGCGAATTCTTAGGAGTATAACAATTTTTCTAAAGTGGCCAAGTAATACGCGAGATTTCCGGACTCTGACATTAAGTAAGGTGAAAAAGTAATGCGCGAGTTCTTAGGAGTATAAGAATTTTTATACAGTGGCCAAGCAATAGGCGTGATATCCGTACTCTGACTTTAAATAAGGTGGCAAAGTAATGCGCGAATTCTTAGGAGTTTGAGAATTTTAATAGTGTCCAAGAAATACGAGAGATTTCCGGACTCTGACTTTAAGTACGGTGGCCAAGTAATGCGCTGAATCTTAGGAGTATGAGAATTTGAATAAAGTTGCCAAATAATACGCGAAATTTCCAGACACTTACTTTAAGTAAGGTGGCCAAACAAAGGCGCGAGTTCTTAAAAGTATAAGAACTTTTATAAAGTTGCCAAGTAATACGCGAGATATCCGTACTCTGACTTTAAGTAAGGTGGCCAAGTAATGCGCTGAATCTTAGGAGTATGAGAATTTTAATAAAGTGGCCAAGTAATACGCGAGATCTCCGGACTCTGACTTCAAGGTGGCCAAGAAATGCGCTAATTCTAAGGAGTATGAGGATTTTTATAAAGTGTCCAAGTAATACGCGAGATATCCGGAATCTGACTTTAAATAAGGTGGCCAAGTAATGCGCGAATTCTTAGGAGTATAAGAATTTTTCTAAAGTGGCCAAGTAAGGCGCGAGATTTCCGGACTCTGACTTTAAATAAGGTGGCCAAGTGAAGCGCGAATTCTTAGGAGTATGAGAATTTTTACAAAGTGTCCAAGTAATACGCGAGATTTCCTGACACTGAATTTAAGTAAGGTGGCCAAGTAATGCGCTAATTCTTACGAGTATGAGAATTTTAATAAAGTGTCCAAGTAATACGCGAGATTTCCGTACTCTGACTTTAAATAAGGTTGCCAAGTAATGCGCTGAATCTTAGGAGTATGAGAATTAGAATAAAGTGGCCAAGTAATACGCGAGATTTCCGGACTCTGACTTTAAGGTGACCAAGTAATGCGCTAATTCTAAGGAGTATGAGGATTTTTATAAAGTGTCCAAGTAATACACGAGATTTCCGGATTCTGACTTTAAGTAAGGTGGCCAAGTAATGGGCTAATTCTTAGGAGTATGAGAATTTTTATAAAATGTCCAAGTAATACGCGAGATTTCCGGAGTCTGACTTTAAATAAGGTGGCCAAGTAATGGGCGAATTCTTAGGAGTATAAGAATTTTTCTAAAGTGGCCAAGTAAGGCGCGAGATCTCCGGACTCTGACTTTAAATAAGGTGGCCAAGTGAAGCGCGAATTCTTAGGAGTATGAGAATTTTTACAAAGTGTCCAAGTAATACGCGAGATTTCCAGACACTGACTTTAAGTAAGGTGGCCAAGTAATGCGCTAATTCTTAGGAGTATGAGAATTTTAATAAAGTGTCCATGTAATACGTGAGATTTCCGGACTCTGACTTTAAATAAGGTTGCCAAGTAATGCGCGAATTCTTAGGAGTATAAAAATTTTTATAACGTGGCCAAGTAATACGCGAGATTTCCGGACTCCGACTTTAAGTAAGGTGGCCAAGTAATGCGCGAGTTCTTAAAAGTATAAGAATTTTTACAAAGTTGCCAAGTAATACGCGTGATATCCGTACTCTGACTATAAATAAAGTGGCCAAGTAATGCGCTAATTCTTAGCAGTATGCGAATTTGAAAAAAGTGGCCAAGTAATACGCGAGATTTCCGGACTCTGACTTTAAGTAAGGTGACCAAGTAATGCGCGAGTTCTTAGGAGTATGAGAATTTTAATAAAGTGTCCAGGTAATACGCGTGATATCCGTACTCTGACTTTAAATAAGGTGGCCAAGTAATGCGCTAATTCTTAGCAGTATGCGAATTTGAATAAAGTGGCCAAGTAATACGCGAGATTTCCGGACTCTGACTTTAGGTAAGGTGGCCAAGTAATGCGCTGAATCTTAGGAGTAAGAGAATTTTAATAAAGTGGCCAAATAATACGCGAGATTTCCGGACTCTGACTTTAAGTAAGGTGACCAAGTAATGCGCGAGTTCTTAGTAGTCGACCAATTTTTATAAAGTGTCCAAGTAATACGCGAGGTTTCTGAACTCTGACTTTAACTAAGGTGGCCAAGTAATGCGCTAATTCTTACGAGTATGAGAATTTTAATAAAGTGTCCAAGTAATACGTAAGATTTCAGGACTCTGACTTTAAGTAAGGTTGCCAAGTAATGCGCTGAATCTTAGGAGGATGAGAATTTTAATAAAGTGTCCAAGTAATACGCGAGGATTCCGGACTCTGACTTTGAGTAAGGTGGCCAAGTAATGCGCTGAATCTTAGGAGTATGAGAATTTTAATAAAGTGGCCAAATAATACGCGAGATTTCCAGACACTTACTTTAAGTAAGGTGGCCAAGTAATGCGCGAATTCTTAGGAGTATGAGAATTTTAATAAAGTGTCCAAGTAATACGTGAGATATCCGGACTCTGACTTTAAGTAAGGTGGCAAAGTAATGCGCTGAATCTTAGGAGTATGAGAATTTGAATAAAGTGGCCAAATAATACGCGAGATTTCTGGACTCTGACTTTAAATAAAGTGGCCAAGTAATGCGCGAACTCTTAGGAGTATGAGAATTTTAATAAAGTGTCCAAGTAATACGTGAGATTTCCGGACTCTGACTTTAAGTAAGGTGGCCAAGTAATGCGCTGAATCTTAGGAGTATGAGAATTTGAATAAAGTGGCCAAATAATACGCGAGATTTCCAGACACTTACTTTAAGTAAGGTGGCCAACTAATGCGCGAGTTCTTGAAAGTATAAGAACTTTTATAAAGTGTCCAAGTAATACGCGAGGATTCCGGACTCTGACTTTAAATAAGGTGGCCAAGTAATGGGCGAATTCTTAGGAGTATAAGAATTTTTTTAAGTGGCCAAGTAAAGCGCGAGATTTCCGGACACTGACTTTAAATAAGGTGGCCAAGTGAAGCGCGAATTCTTAGGAGTATGAGAATTTTTACAAAGTGTCCAAGTAATACGCGAGATTTCCGGACACTGACTTTAAGTAAGGTGGCCAAGTAATGCGCTAATTCTTAGCAGTATGCGAATTTGAATAAAGTGGCCAAGTAATACGGGAGATTTCCGGACTCTGACTTTAAGTAAGGTGGCCAAGTAATGCGCTGAATCTTAGGAGTATGAGAATTTGAATAAAGTGGCCAAATAATACGCGAGATTTCCAGACACGTACTTTAAGTAAGGTTTCAACCGAATGCTCTAGTTATTTAAAGTATACCCACTTTTATAAAGTGTCATAGTAATACGCGAGTATTCCGGACTCTGAATTTTAGTAAGGTGGCCAAGTAATGCGCTCAATCTTAGGTGTATGAGAATTTGAATAAAGTGGCCAAATAATACGCGAGATTTCCAGACACTAACTTTAAGTAAGGTGGCCAAGTAATGCCCTAATTCTTAGGAGTATGAGAAGTTTTAAAAAGTGGCCAAGTAATACGCGAGATTTCCAGACACTGACTTTAAGTAAGGTGGCCAAGTAATGCGCTACTTCTTAGGAGTATGAAAATTTTTATAAATTGTCCAAGTAATACGCGAGATTTCCGGACTCTGACTTTAAATAAGGTGGCCAAGTAATGGGCGAATTCTTAGGAGTATAAGAATTTTTTTAAGTGGCCAAGTAAAGCGCGAGATTTCCGGACACTGACTTTAAATAAGGTGGCCAAGTGAAGCGCGAATTCTTAGGAGTATGAGAACTTTTATAAAGTGTCCAATTAATACGCTAGTTTTCCGGACTCTGACTTTAACTAAGGTGGCCAAGTAATGGGCGAATTCTTAGGAGTATGAGAATTTGAATAAAGTGGCCAAGTAATACGCGAGATTTCCGGACTCTGACTTTAAGGTGGCCAAGTAATGCGCTAATTCTTAGGAGTATGAGGATTTTTATAAAGTGTCCAAGTAATACACGAGATTTCCGGATTCTGACTTTAAGTAAGGTGGCCAAGTAATGCGCTAATTCTTAGGAGTATGAAAATTTTTATAAATTGTCCAAGTAATACGCGAGATTTCCGGACTCTGACTTTAAATAAGGTGGCCAAGTGAAGCGCGAATGCTTAGGAGTATAAAAATTTTTCTAAAGTGGCCAAGTAATACGCGAGATTTCCGGACTCTGACTTTAAGTAAGGTGACCAAGTAATGCGCGAGTTCTTAGGAGTATGAGAATTTTTATACAGTGGCCAAGTAATACGCGTGATATCCGTACTCTGACTTTAAATAAGGTGGCAAAGTAATGCGCGAATTCTTAGGAGTATGAGAATTTTAATAGTGTCCAAGTAATACGTGAGATTTCCGGACTCTGACTTTAAGTAAGGTGGCCAAGTAATGCGCTGAATCTTAGGAGTATGAGAATTTGAATAAAGTTGCCAAATAATACGCGAGATTTCCAGACACTTACTTTAAGTAAGGTGGCCAACTAATGCGCGAGTTCTTAAAAGTATACGAACTTTTATAAAGTTGCCAAGTAATACTCGAGATATCCGTACTCTGACTTTAAGTAAGGTGGCCAAGTAATGCGCTGAATCTTAGGAGTATGAGAATTTTAATAAAGTGGCCCAGTAATACGCGCGATTTCCAGAAACTGACTTTAAGTAAGGTGGCCAAGTAATGCGCTAGTTCTTAGGAGTATGAGAATTTTAATAAAGTGTCCAGGTAATACGTGAGATATCCGTACTCTGACTTTAAGTAAGGTGGCCAACTAATGCGCGATTTCTTAAAAGTATAAGAACTTTTATAAAGTGTCCAAGTAATACGCGAGGATTCCGGACTCTGACTTTAAGTAAGGTGGCCAAGTAATGCGCGAATTCTTAGTAGTCGACGAATTTTTATAAAGTGTCCAAGTAATACGCGAGGTTTCTGAACTCTGACTTTAACTAAGGTGGCCAAGTAATGCGCTAATTCTTACGAGTATGAGAATTTTAATAAAGTGTCCAAGTAATACGTGAGATTTCCGGACTCTGACTTTAAGTAAGGTGGCCAAGTAATGCGCTAATTCTTAGCAGTATGCGAATTTGAATAAAGTGGCCAAGTAATACGCGAGATTTCCGGACTCTGACTTTAAGTAAGGTGACCAAGTAATGCGCGAATTCTTAGTAGTCGAAGAATTTTTATAAAGTGGCCAAGTAATACGCGAGATTTCTGGACTCTGACTTTAAATAAGGTGGCCAAGTAATGCGCTGAATCTTAGGAGTATGAGAATTTGAATAAAGTGGCCAAATAATACGCGAGATTTCCAGACACTTACTTTAAGTAAGGTGGCCAACTAATGCGCGAGTTCTTGAAAGTATAAGAACTTTTATAAAGTGTCCGAGTAATACGCGAGGATTCCGGACTCTGACTTTGAGTAAGGTGGCCAAGTAATGCGCTGAATCTTAGGAGTATGAGAATTTGAATAAAGTGGCCAAATAATACGCGAGATTTCCAGACACTTACTTTAAGTAAGGTGGCCAAGTAATGCGCGAATTCTTAGGAGTATGAGAATTTTTACAAAGTGTCCAAGTAATACGCGAGATTTCCAGACACTGACTTTAAGTAAGGTGGCCAAGTAATGCGCTACTTCTTAGGAGTATGAAAATTTTTATAAATTGTCCAAGTAATACGCGAGATTTCCGGACTCTGACTTTAAATAAGGTGGCCAAGTAATGGGCGAATTCTTAGGAGTATAAGAATTTTTTTAAGTGGCCAAGTAAAGCGCGAGATTTCCGGACACTGACTTTAAATAAGGTGGCCAAGTGAAGCGCGAATTCTTAGGAGTATGAGAATTTTTACAAAGTGTCCAATTAATACACGAGATTTCCGGACTCTGACTTTAAGTAAGGTGGCCAAGTAATGGGCGAATTCTTAGGAGTATGAGAATTTCAATAAAGTGGCCAAGTAATACGCGAGATTTCCGGACTCTGACTTTAAGGTGGCCAAGTAATGCGCTAATTCTTAGGAGTATGAGGATTTTTATAAAGTGTCCAAGTAATACACGAGATTTCCGGATTCTGACTTTAAGTAAGGTGGCCAAGTAATGCGCTAATTCTTAGGAGTATGAAAATTTTTATAAATTGTCCAAGTAATACGCGAGATTTCCGGACTCTGACTTTAAATAAGGTGGCCAAGTGAAGCGCGAATGCTTAGGAGTATAACAATTTTTCTAAAGTGGCCAAGAAATACGCGAGATTTCCGGACTCTGACTTTAAGTAAGGTGACAAAGTAATGCGCGAGTTCTTAGGAGTATGAGAATTTTTATACAGTGGCCAAGTAATAGGCGTGATATCCGTACTCTGACTTTAAATAAGGTGGCAAAGTAATGCGCGAATTCTTAGGAGTATGAGAATTTTAATAGTGTCAGAGTAATACGCGAGTTGTCCGGACTCTGAATTTCAGTAAGGTGGCCAAGTAATGCGCTGAATCTTAGGAGTATGAGAATTTGAATAAAGTTGCCAAATAATACGCGAGATTTCCAGACACTTACTTTAAGTAAGGTGGCCGACTAATGCGCGAGTTCTTAAAAGTATAAGAACTTTTATAAAGTTGCCAAGTAATACTTGAGATATCCGTACTCCGACTTTAAGTAAGGTGGCCAAGTAATGCGCTGAATCTTAGGAGTATGAGAATTTTAATAAAGTGTCCAAGTAATACGCGAGATTTGCAGACACTGAGTTTAAGTAAGGTGGCCAAGTAATGCGCTAGTTCTTAAGAGTATTAGAATTTTAATAAAGTGTCCAGGTAATACGTGAGATATCCGTACTCTGACTTTTCGGAAGGTGGCCAACTAATGGGCCATTTCTTATCTGTATAAGAACGTTTATAAAGTGTCCAAGTAATACGCTAGATTTCCGGTCTCTGACTTTAAGTAAGGTGGCCAAGTAATGCGCGAATTCTTAGTAGTCGACGAATTTTTATAAAGTGTCCAAGTAATACGCGAGGTTTCTGAACTCTGACTTTAACTAAGGTGGCCAAGTAATGCGCTAATTCTTACGAGTATGAGAATTTTAATAAAGTGTCCAAGTAATACGTAAGATTTCAGGACTCTGACTTTAAGTAAGGTTGCCAAGTAATGCGCTGAATCTTAGGAGTATGAGAATTTTAATAAAGTGGCCAAGTAATACGCGAGATTTCCGGACTCTGACTTTAAGTAAGGAGGCCAAGTAATGCGCGAATTCTTAGTAGTCGACGAATTTTTATAAAGTGTCCAAGTAATACGCGAGGTTTCTGGACTCTGACATTAAATAAGGTGGCCAAGTAATGCGCTCAATCTTAGTAGTATGAGAATTTGAATAAAGTGGCCAAATAATACGCGAGATTTCCAGACACTTACTTTAAGTAAGGTGGCCAACTAATGCGCGATTTCTTAAAAGTATAAGAACTTTTATAAAGTGTCCAAGTAATACGCGAGGATTCCGGACTCTGACATCAAGTAAGGTGGCCAAGTAATGCGCTAGTTCTTAAAAGTATACGAATTTTTATAAAGTTGCCAAGTAATACTCGAGATATGCGTACTCTGACTTTAAGTAAGGTGGCCAAGTAATGCGCTAATTCTTAGGAGTATGAGAATTTTAATAAAGTGTCCAAGTAATACGCGAGATTTCCAGACACTGACTTTAAGTAAGGTGTCCAAATAATTCGCTACTTCTTAGGAGTATGAAAATTTTTATAAATTGTCCAAGTAATACGCGAGATTTCCGGACTCTGACTTTAAATAAGGTGGCCAAGTAATGCGCGAATTCTTAGGAGTATAAGAATTTTTTTAAGTGGCCAAGTAAAGCGCGAGATTTCCGGACACTGACTTTAAATAAGGTGGCCAAGTGAAGCGCGAATTCTTAGGAGTATGAGAATTTTTACAAAGTGTCCAAGTAATACGCGAGATCTCCAGACACTGACTTTAAGTAAGGTGGCCAAGTAATGCGCTAATTCTTAGGAGTATGAGAATTTGAATAAAGTGGCCAAGTAATACGCGAGATTTCCGGACTCTGACTTTAAGTAAGGTGGCCAAGTAATGCGCTGAATCTTAGGAGTATGAGAATTTGAATAAAGTGGCCAAATAATACGCGAGATTTCCAGACACTTACTTTAAGTAAGGTGGCCAACTAATGCGCGAATTCTTAGTAGTCGACGAATTTTTATAAAGTGTCCAAGTAATACGCGAGTTTTCTGGACTCTGACTTTAGGTAAGGTGGCCAAGTAATGCGCTGAATCTTAGGAGTATGAGAATTTGAATAAAGTGGCCAAATAATACGCGAGATTTCCAGACACTTACTTTAAGTAAGATGGCCAAGTAATGCGCTACTTCTTAGGAGTATGAAAATTTTTATAAATTGTCCAAGTAATACGCGAGATTTCCGGACTCTGACTTTAAATAAGGTGGCCAAATAATGGGCGAATTCTTAGGAGTATAAGAATTTTTTTAAGTGGCCAAGTAAAGCGCGAGATTTCCGGACACTGACTTTAAATAAGGTGGCCAAGTGAAGCGCGAATTCTTAGGAGTATGAGAATTTTTACAAAGTGTCCAATTAATACACGAGGTTTCTGGACTCTGACTTTAAATAAGGTGGCCAAATAATGGGCGAATTCTTAGGAGTTTGAGAATTTGAATAAAGTGGCCAAGTAATACGCGAGATTTCCGGACTCTGACTTTAAGTACGGCGGCCAAGTAATGCGCTAATCCTTAGGAGTATGAGGATTTTTATAAAGTGTCCAAGTAATACGCGAGATTTCCGGACTCTGACTTTAAATAAGGTGGCCAAGTGAACCGCGAATTCTTAGGAGTATAACAATTTTTCTAAAGTGGCCAAGAAATACGCGAGATTTCCGGACTCTGACTTTACGTAAGGTGACCAAGTAATGCGCTAGTTCTTAAGAGTATAAGAATTTTTATACAGTGGCCAAGTAATAGGCGTGATATCCGTACTCTGACTTTAAATAAGGTGGCCAAGTAATGCCCGAATTCTTAGGAGTATGAGAATTTTAATAGTGTCAAAGTAATACGTGAGATTTCCGGAATCTGACTTTAAGTAAGGTGGCCAGGTAATGCGCTGAATCTTAGGAGTATGAGAATTTGAATAAAGTGGCCAAATAATACGCGAGATTTCCAGACACTCACTTTAAGTAAGGTGGCCAACTAATGCGCGAGTTCTTAAAAGTATAAGAACTTTTACAAAGTGTCCCAGTAATACGCGAGGATTCCGGACTCTGACTTTGAGTAAGGTGGCCAAGTAATGCGCTGAAACTTAGGAGTATGAGAATTTGAATAAAGTGGCCAAATAATACGCGAGATTTCCAGACACTTACTTTAAGTAAGGTGGCCAACTAATGCGCGATTTCTTAAAAGTATAAGAACTTTTATAAAGTGTCCAAGTAATACGCGAGGATTCCGGACTCTGACTTTGAGTAAGGTGGCCAAGTAATGCGCGAGTTCTTAAAAGTTTAAGAATTTTTATAAAGTTGCCAAGTAATACTTGAGATATCCGTACTCTGACTTTAAGTAAGGTGGCCAAGTAATGCGCGAGTTCTTAGGAGTATAAGAATTTTTATAAAGTGTCCAAATAATACGCGAGATTTCCGGGCACTGACATTAAGTAAGGTGGCCAACTACTGCGCTAATGCTTAGGTGTATGAGAATTTTAATAAAGTGTCCAAGTAATATGTAAGATTTCAGGACTCTGACTTTAAGTAAGGTTGCCAAGTAATGCGCTGAATCTTAGGAGTATGAGAATTTTAATAAAGTGGTCAAGTAATACGCGAGATTTCCGGACTCTGACTTTAAGGTGGCCAAGTAATGCGCTAATTCTAAGGAGTATGAGGATTTTTATAAAGTGTCCAAGTAATAGACGAGATTTCCGGAATCTGACTTTAAGTAAGGTGGCAAAGTAATGCGCTAATTCTTAAGAGTATTGAAATTTTTATAAATTGTCCAAGTAATACGCGAGATTTCCGGACTCTGACTTTAAATAAGGTGGCCAAGTAATGGGCGAATTCTTAGGAGTATAAGAATTTTTCTAAAGTGGCCAAGTAAGGCGCGAGATTTCCGGACTCTGACTTTAAATAAGGTGGCCAAGTGAAGCGCGAATTCTTAGGAGTATGAGAATTTTTAGAAAGTGTCCAAGTAATACGCGAGATTTCCAGACACTGACTTTAAGTAAGGTGGCCAAGTAATGCGCTAATTCTCAGGAGTATGACTATTTTTATCCAGTGTCCAAGTAATACGCGAGATTTCCGGACTCTGACTTTAAATAAGGTGGCCAAGTAATGCGCGAATTCTTAGGAGTATACGAATTTTTATAAAGTTGCCAAGTAATACGCGAGATATGCGTACTCTGACTTTAAGTAAGGTGGCCAAGTAATGCGCTAATGCTTAGGTGTATGAGAATTTGAATAAAGTGGCCAAATAATACGCGAGATTTCCAGACTCTGACTTTAAGTAAGGTGGCCAAGTAATGCCCTAATTCTTAGCAGTATGCGAATTTGAATAAAGTGGCCAAGTAATACGCGAGATTTCCGGACTCTGACTTTAAGTAAGGTGGCCAAGTAATGCGCTAATTCTTAGGAGTATGAGAATTTTGATAAAGTTTCCAAGTAATACGCGAGGTTTCTGGACTCTGACTTTAAATAAGGTGGCCAAATAATGGGCGAATTCTTAGGAGTTTGAGAATTTGAATAAAGTGGCCAAGTAATACGCGAGATTTCCGGACTCTGACTTTAAGGTGGCCAAGTAATGCACTAATTCTAAGGAGTATGAGAATTTTTATAAAGTTTCCAAGTAATACGCGAGGTTTCTGGACTCTGACTTTAAGTAAGGTGGCCAAGTAATGCGCTGAATCTTAGGAGTATGAGAATTTGAATAAAGTGGCCAAGTAATACGCGAGATTTCCAGACACTTACTTTAAGTAAGGTGGCCAACTAATGCGCGAGTTCTTAAAAGTATAAGAACTTTTATAAAGTGGCCAAATAATACGCAAGATTTCCGGGCTCTGACTTTAAGTAAGGTGGCCAAGTAATGCGCGAGTTCTTAAAAGTATACGAATTTTTATAAAGTTGCCAAGTAATACGCGAGATATGCGTACTCTGACTTTAAGTAAGGTGGCCAAGTAATGCGCGAATTCTTAGGAGTATGAGAATTTTAATAAAGTGTCCAAGTAATACGCGAGATTTCCAGACACTGACTTTAAGTAAGGTGGCCAAGTAATGCGCGAATTCTTAGGAGTATGAAAATTTTTATAAATTGTCCAAGTAATACGCGAGATTTCCGGACTCTGACTTTAAATAAGGTGGCCAAGTAATGGGCGAATTCTTAGGAGTATAAGAATTTTTTAAGTGGCCAAGTAAAGCGCGAGATTTCCGGACACTGACTTTAAATAAGGTGGCCAAGTGAAGCGCGAATTCTTAGGAGTATGCGAATTTTTACAAAGTGTCCAAGTAATACGCGAGATCTCCAGACACTGACTTTAAGTAAGGTGGCCAAGTAATGCGCTAATTCTTAGGAGTATGAGAATTTGAATAAAGTGGCCAAGTAATACGCGAGATTTCCGGACTCTGACTTTAAGTAAGGTGGCCAAGTAATGCGCTGAATCTTAGGAGTATGAGAATTTGAATAAAGTGGCCAAATAATATGCGAGATTTCCAGACACTCACTTTAAGTAAGGTGGCCAACTAATGCGCGAATTCTTAGTAGTCGACGAATTTGAATAAAGTGGCCAAGTAATACGCGAGGTTTCTGGACTCTGACTTTAAATAAGGTGGCCAAGTAATGCGCTGAATCTTAGGAGTATGAGAATTTGAATAAAGTGGCCAAATAATACGCGAGATTTCCAGACACTTACTTTAAGTAAGATGGCCAAGTAATGCGCGAATTCTTAGGAGTATGAGAATTTTTACAAAGTGTCCAAGTAATACGCGAGATTTCCAGACACTGACTTTAAGTAAGGTGGCCAAGTAATGCGCTACTTCTTAGGAGTATGAAAATTTTTATAAATTGTCCAAGTAATACGCGAGATTTCCGGACTCTGACTTTAAATGAGGTGGCCAAGTAATGGGCGAATTCTTAGGAGTATAAGAATTTTTTTAAGTGGCCAAGTAAAGCGCGAGATTTCCGGACACTGACTTTAAATAAGGTGGCCAAGTGAAGCGCGAATTCTTAGGAGTATGAGAATTTTTACAAAGTGTCCAATTAATACACGAGATTTCCGGACTCTGACTTTAAGTAAGGTGGCCAAGTAATGGGCGAATTCTTAGGAGTATGAGAATTTCAATAAAGTGGCCAAGTAATACGCGAGATTTCCGGACTCTGACTTTAAGGTGGCCAAGTAATGCGCTAATTCTTAGGAGTATGAGTATTTTTATAAAGTGTCCAAGTAATACGCGAGATTTCCGGACTCTGACTTTAAATAAGGTGGCCAAGTGAACCGCGAATTCTTAGGAGTATAAGAATTTTTATACAGTGGCCAAGTAATACGCGAGATTTCCGGACTCTGACTTTAAGTAAGGTGACCAAGTAATGCGCGAGTTCTTAGGAGTATAAGAATTTTTATACAGTGGCCAAGTAATACGCGTGATATCCGGACTCTGACTTTAAGTAAGGTGGCAAAGTAATGCGCTAATTCTTAGCAGTATGCGAATTTGAATAGTGTCAAAGTAATACGTGAGATTTCCGGAATCGGACTTTAAGTAAGGTGGCCAGGTAATGCGCTGAATCTTAGGAGTATGAGAATTTGAATAAAGTGGCCAAATAATACGCGAGATTTCCAGACACTTACTTTAAGTAAGGTGGCCAACTAATGCGCGAGTTCTTGAAAGTATAAGAACTTTTATAAAGTGTCCGAGTAATACGCGAGGATTCCGGAGTCTGACTTTGAGTAAGGGTGAGAAGTATTGCGCTGAATCTTTGTAGTATGAGAATTTGAATAAAGTGGCCAAGTAATACGCGAGATTTCCAGACACTTACTTTAAGTAAGGTGGCCAACTAATGCGCGATTTCTTAAAAGTATAAGAACTTTTATAAAGTGTCCAAGTAATACGCAAGGATTCCGGACTCTGACTTTGAGTAAGGTGGCCAAGTAATGCGCGAGTTCTTAAAAGTTTAAGAATTTTTATAAAGTTGCCAAGTAATACTTGAGATATCCGTACTCTGACTTTAAGTAAGGTGGCCAAGTAATGCGCGAATTCTTAGGAGTATGAGAATTTTTACAAAGTGTCCAAGTAATACGCGAGATTTCCAGACACTGACTTTAAGTAAGGTGGCCAAGTAATGCGCTAATTCTTACGAGTATGAGAATTTTAATAAAGTGTCCAAGTAATATGTAAGATTTCAGGACTCTGACTTTAAGTAAGGTTGCCAAGTAATGCGCTGAATCTTAGGAGTATGAGAATTTTAATAAAGTGGTCAAGTAATACGCGAGATTTCCGGACTCTGACTTTAAGGTGGCCAAGTAATGCGCTAATTCTAAGGAGTATGAGGATTTTTATAAAGTGTCCATGTAATACGTGAGATTTCCGGACTCTGACTTTAAGTAAGGTGGCCAAGTAATGCGCTAATTCTTAAGAGTATTGAAATTTTTATAAATTGTCCAAGTAATACGCGAGATTTCCGGACTCTGACTTTAAATAAGGTGGCCAAGTAATGGGCGAATTCTTAGGAGTATAAGAATTTTTCTAAAGTGGCCAAGTAAGGCGCGAGATTTCCGGACTCTGACTTTAAATAAGGTGGCCAAGTGAAGCGCGAATTCTTAGGAGTATGAGAATTTTTAGAAAGTGTCCAAGTAATACGCGAGATTTCCAGACACTGACTTTAAGTAAGGTGGCCAAGTAATGCGAATATTCTTAGGAGTATGAGAATTTTAATAAAGTGTCCAAGTAATACGCGAGATTTCCGGACTCTGACTTTAAATAAGGTTGCCAAGTAATGCGCGAATTCTTAAAAGTATACGAATTTTTATAAAGTTGCCAAGTAATACGCGAGATATGCGTACTCTGACTTTAAGTAAGGTGGCCAAGTAATGCGCTAATGCTTAGGTGTATGAGAATTTGAATAAAGTGGCCAAATAATACGCGAGATTTCCAGACTCTGACTTTAAGTAAGGTGGCCAACTAATGCGCTAATTCTTAGCAGTATGCGAATTTGAATAAAGTGGCCAAGTAATACGCGAGATTTCCGGACACTGACTTTAAGTAAGGTGGCCAACTAATGCGCGAGTTCTTAAAAGTATAAGAACTTTTATAAAGTGGCCAAATAATACGTAAGATTTCCCGACACTGACTTTAAATAAGGTGGCCAAGTAATGCGCGAATTCTTAGGAGTATGAGAATTTTAATAAAGTGGCCAAGTAATACGCGAGATTTCCGGACTCTGACTTTAAGGTGGCCAAGTAATGCGCTAATTCTTAGGAGTATAAGAATTTTTATAAAGTGTCCAAGTAATACACGAGATTTCCGGACTCTGACTTTAAGTAAGGTGGCCAAGTAATGCGCTAATTCTTAAGAGTATTGAAATTTTTATAAATTGTCCAAGTAATACGCGAGATTTCCGGACTCTGACTTTAAATAAGGTGGCCAAGTAATGCGCGAATTCTTAGGAGTATAACAATTTTTCTAAAGTGGCCAAGAAATACGCGAGATTTCCGGGCTCTGACTTTAAGTAAGGTGGCCAAGTAATGCGCGAGTTCTTAAAAGTATAAGAATTTTTATAAAGTTGCCAAGTTATACGCGTGATATCCGTACTGTGACTTTAAATAAGGTGGCCAAGTAATGCGCGAACTCTTAGGAGTATGAGAATTTTAATAGTGTCCAAGTAATACGTGAGATTTCCGGACTCTGACTTTAAGTAAGGTGGCCAAGTAATGCGCTAATTCTTAGGAGTATGAGAATTTGAATAAAGTGGCCAAATAATACGCGAGATTTCCAGACACTTACTTTAAGTAAGGTGGCCAACTAATGCGCGAGTTCTTGAAAGTATAAGAACTTTTATAAAGTGTCCGAGTAATACGCGAGGATTCCGGACTCTGACTTTGAGTAAGGTGGCCAAGTAATGCGCTGAATCTTAGGAGTATGAGAATTTGAATAAAGTGGCCAAATAATACGCGAGATTTCCAGACACTTACTTTAAGTAAGGTGGCCAACTAATGCGCGATTTCTTGAAAGTATAAGAACTTTTATAAAGTGTCCGAGTAATACGCGAGGATTCCGGACTCTGAATTTGAGTAAGGTGGCCAAGTAATGCGCGAGTTCTTAAAAGTTTAAGAATTTTTATAAAGTTGCCAAGTAATACTTGAGATATCCGTACTCTGACTTTAAGTAAGGTGGCCAAGTAATGCGCGAATTCTTAGGAGTATGAGAATTTTTACAAAGTGTCCAAGTAATACGCGAGATTTCCAGACACTGACTTTAAGTAAGGTGGCCAAGTAATGCGCTAATTCTTACGAGTATGAGAATTTTAATAAAGTGTCCAAGTAATATGTAAGATTTCAGGACTCTGACTTTAAGTAAGGTTGCCAAGTAATGCGCTGAATCTTAGGAGTATGAGAATTTTAATAAAGTGGTCAAGTAATACGCGAGATTTCCGGACTCTGACTTTAAGGTGGCCAAGTAATGCGCTAATTCTAAGGAGTATGAGGATTTTTATAAAGTGTCCAAGTAATACACGAGCTTTCCGGATTCTGACTTTAAGTAAGGTGGCCAAGTAATGCGCTAATTCTTAGGAGTATGAAAACTTTTATAAATTGTCCAAGTAATACGCGAGATTTCCGGACTCTGACTTTAAATAAGGTGGACAAGTAATGGGCGAATTCTTAGGAGTATAAGAATTTTTCTAAAGTGGCCAAGTAAGGCGCGAGTTTTCCGGACTCTGACTTTAAATAAGGTGGCCAAGTGAAGCGCGAATTCTTAGGAGTATGAGAATTTTTACAAAGTGTCCAGGTAATACGCAAGATTTCCAGACACTGACTTTAAGTAAGGTGGCCAAGTAATGCGGTAATTCTAAGGAGTATGAGGATTTTTATAAAGTGTCCAAGTAATAAGCGAGATTTCCGGACTCTGACTTTAAATAAGGTGGCCAAGTAATGCGCGAATTCTTAGGAGTATAAGAATTTTTATAAAGTTTCCAAGTAATACGCGAGATATCCGGACTCTGACTTTAAGGTGGCCAAGTAATGCGCGAGTTCTTAAACGTATAAGAATTTTTATAAAGTTGCAAAGTAATACCAGAGATAACCGTACTCTGACTTTAAGTAAGGTGGCCAAGTAATGCGCGAATTCTTAGGAGTATGAGAATTTTTATACAGTGGCTAAATAATACGCGTGATATCCGTACTCTGACTTTAAATAAGGTGGCCAAGTAATACGCGAATTCTTAGGAGTATGAGAATTTTAATAGTGTCAAATTAATACGTGAGATTTCCGGACTCTGACTTTAAGTAAGGTGTCCAAGTAATGCGCCGAATCTTAGGAGTTTGAGAATTTTAAATAAAGTGGCCAAATAATACGCGAGATTTCCAGACACTGACTTTAAGTAAGGTGGACAACTAATGCGCGAGTTCTTAAAAGTATAAGAACTTTTATAAAGTGGCCAATTAATACGCAAGATTTCCGAGCTCTGACTTTAAGTAAGGTGGCCAAGTAATGCGCTAATCCTTAGCAGTATGCGAATTTGAATAAAGTGGCCAAGTAATACGCGAGATTTCCGGACTCTGACTTTAAGTAAGGTGGCCAAGTAATGCGCGAATTCTTAGGAGTATATAAATTTTTATAAAGTGTCCAAGTAATATGCGAGGTTTCCCGACTCTGACTTCAAATAAGGTGGCCAAGTAATGGGCGAATTCTTAGGAGTATAAGAATTTTTCTAAAGTGGCCAAGTAAGGCGCGAGATTTCCGGACTCTGACTTTAAATAAGGTGGCCAAGTGATGCGCTAATTCTAAGGAGTATGAGAATTTGTATAAAGTGTCCAACGTAAACGGGCGATTTGCGGACACTGAAATTAAATTAGGTTGCCAAGTAATGCGCGAATTCTTAGGAGTATAAGAATTTTTATAAAGTTTCCAAGTAATACGCGAGATATCCGGACATTGACTTCAAGTAAGGTGGCCAAGTAATGCGCGAGTTCTTAAAAGTATAAGAATTTTTATAAAGTTGCCAAGTAATACGTGAGAAATCCGTACTCTGACTTTAAGTAAGGTGGCCAAGTAATGCGCGAATTCTTAGGAGTATGAGAATTTTTACACAGTGGCTAAATAATACGCGAGATATCCGGACTCTGACTTTAAATAAGGTGGCCAAGTAATGCGCGAATTCTTAGGAGTATGAGAATTTAAATAGTGTCCAATTAATACGTGAGATTTCCGGACTCTGACTTTAAGTAAGGTGGCCAAGTAATGCGCTGAATCTTAGGAGTATGAGAATTTTAAATAAAGTGGCCAAATAATACGCGAGATTTCCAGACACTGACTTTAAGTAAGGTGCCCAACTAATGCGCGAGTTCTTAAAAGTACAAGAACTTTTATAAAGTGGCGAATTAATACGCAAGATTTCCGAGCTCTGACTTTAAGTAAGGTGGCCAAGTAATGCGCTAATCCTTAGCAGTATGCGAATTTGAATAAAGTGGCCAAGTAATACGCGAGATTTCCGGACTCTGACTTTAAATAAGGTGGCCAAGTAATGCGCGAATTCTTAGGAGTATAAGAATTTTTCTAAAGTGGCCAAGTAATACGTAATATTTCCGGACTCTGACTTTAAATAAGGTGGCCAAGTAATGGGCGAATTCTTAGGAGTATGAGAATTTTTCTAAAGTGGCCAAATAAGGCGCGAGATTTCCGGACTCTGACTTTAAATAAGGTGGCCAAGTGAAGAGCGAATTCTTAGGAGTATGAGAATTTTTACAAAGTGTCCAAGTAATACGCGAGATTTCCAGACACTGACTTTAAGTAAGGTGGCCAAGTAATGCGGTAATTCTTAGGAGTATGAGAATTTTAATAAAGTGTCCATGTAATACGTGAGATTTCCGGACTCTGACTTTAAATAAGGTGGCCAAGTGAAGCGCGAATTCTTAAAAGTATAAGAATTTTTATAAAGTTGCCAAGTAATACGTGAGAAATCCGTACTCTGACTTTAAGTAAGGTGGCCAAGTAATGCGCGAATTCTTAGGAGTATGAGAATTTTTATACAGTGGCTAAATAATACGCGTGATATCCGTACTCTGACATTAATTAAGGTGGCCAAGTAATGCGCGAATTCTTAGGAGTATGAGAATTTTAATAGTGTCCAATTAATACGCGAGATTTCCGGACTCTGACTTTAAGTAAGCTGGCCAAGTAATGCGCTGATTCTTAGGAGTATGAGAATTTGAATAAAGTGGCCAAATAATACGCGAGATTTCCAGACACTTACTTTAAGTAAGGTGGCCAACTAATGCGCTAATCCTTAGCAGTATGCTAATTTGAATAAAGTGGCCAAGTAATACGCGAGATTTCCAGAAACTGACTTTAAGTAAGGTGGCCAAGTAATGCGCTAATTCTTAGGAGTATGAGAATTTTAATAAAGTGTCCAGGTAATACGTAAGATTTCCCGACACTGACTTTAAATAAGGTGGCCAAGTAATGGGCGAATTCTTAGGAGTATGAGAATTTTAATAAAGTGGCCAAGTAATACGCGAGATTTCCGGACTCTGACTTTAAGGTGGCCAAGTAATGCGCTAATTCTAAGGAGTATGAGGATTTTTATAAAGTGTCCAAGTAATACACGAGATTTCCGGATTCTGACTTTAAGTAAGGTGGCCAAGTAATGCGCTAATTCTTAGGAGTATGAAAATTTTTATAAATTGTCCAAGTAATACGCGAGATTTCCGGACTCTGACTTTAAATAAGGTGGCCAAGTGAAGCGCGAATTCTTAGGAGTATAACAATTTTTCTAAAGTGGCCAAGAAATACGCGAGATTTCCGGACTCTGACTTTAAGTAAGGTGACAAAGTAAGGCGCGAGTTCTTAGGAGTATAAGGATTTTTATACAGTGGCCAAGTAATAGGCGTGATATCCGTACTCTGACTTTAAATAAGGTGGCCAAGTAATGCGCGAATTCTTAGGAGTATGAGAATTTTAATAGTGTCAAAGTAATACGTGAGATTTCCGGACTCTGAATTTAAGTAAGGTGGCCAAGTAATGCGCTAATTCTTAGGAGTATGAGAATTTGAATAAAGTGGCCAAATAATACGCGAGATTTCCAGACACTTACTTTAAGTAAGGTGGCCAACTAATGCGCGAGTTCTTAAAAGTATAAGAACTTTTATAAAGTGTCCGAGTAATACGCGAGGATTCCGGACTCTGACTTTGAGTAAGGTGGCCAAGTAATGCGCTGAATCTTAGGAGTATGAGAATTTGAATAAAGTGGCCAAATAATACGCGAGATTTCCAGACACTTACTTTAAGTAAGGTGGCCAACTAATGCGCGAGTTCTTAAAAGTATAAGAACTTTTATAAAGTGTCCAAATAATACGCGAGGATTCCGGACTCTGAATTTGAGTAAGGTGGCCAAGTAATGCGCGAGTTCTTAAAAGTTTAAGAATTTTTATAAAGTTGCCAAGTAATACTTGAGATATCCGTACTCTGACTTTAAGTAAGGTGGCCAAGTAATGCGCGAATTCTTAGGAGTATGAGAATTTTTACAAAGTGTCCAAGTAATACGCGAGATTTCCAGACACTGACTTTAAGTAAGGTGGCCAAGTAATGCGCTAATTCTTACGAGTATGAGAATTTTAATAAAGTGTCCAAGTAATATGTAAGATTTCAGGACTCTGACTTTAAGTAAGGTTGCCAAGTAATGCGCTGAATCTTAGGAGTATGAGAATTTTAATAAAGTGGTCAAGTAATACGCGAGATTTCCGGACTCTGACTTTAAGGTGGCCAAGTAATGCGCTAATTCTAAGGAGTATGAGGATTTTTATAAAGTGTCCAAGTAATACACGAGATTTCCGGATTCTGACTTTAAGTAAGGTGGCCAAGTAATGCGCTAATTCTTAGGAGTATGAAAACTTTTATAAATTGTCCAAGTAATACGCGAGATTTCCGGACTCTGACTTTAAATAAGGTGGACAAGTAATGGGCGAATTCTTAGGAGTATAAGAATTTTTCTAAAGTGGCCAAGTAAGGCGCGAGTTTTCCGGACTCTGACTTTAAATAAGGTGGCCAAGTGAAGCGCGAATTCTTAGGAGTATGAGAATTTTTTACAAAGTGTCCAGGTAATACGCAAGATTTCCAGACACTGACTTTAAGTAAGGTGGCCAAGTAATGCGGTAATTCTTAGGAGTATGAGAATTTTAATAAAGTGTCCATGTAATACGTGAGATTTCCGGACTCTGACTTTAAATAAGGTTGCCAAGTAATGCGCGAATTCTTAGGAGTATAAGAATTTTTATAAAGTTGCCAAGTAATACGCGAGATATCCGGACATTGACTTCAAGTAAGGTGGCCAAGTAATGCGCGAGTTCTTAAAAGTATAAGAATTTTTATAAAGTTGCCAAGTAATACGCGAGATATCCGTACTCTGACTTTAAGTAAGGTGGCCAAGTAATGCGCGAATTCTTAGGAGTATGAGAATTTTTATACAGTGGCTAAATAATACGCGTGATATCCGTACTCTGACTTTAAATAAGGTGGCCAAGTAATACGCGAATTCTTAGGAGTATGAGAATTTTAATAGTGTCAAATTAATACGTGAGATTTCCGGACTCTGACTTTAAGTAAGGTGGCCAAGTAATGCGCCGAATCTTAGGAGTTTGAGAATTTTAAATAAAGTGGCCAAATAATACGCGAGATTTCCAGACACTGACTTTAAGTAAGGTGCCCAACTAATGCGCGAGTTCTTAAAAGTATAAGAACTTTTATAAAGTGGCCAATTAATACGCAAGATTTCCGAGCTCTGACTTTAAGTAAGGTGGCCAAGTAATGCGCTAATCCTTAGCAGTATGCGAATTTGAATAAAGTGGCCAAGTAATACGCGAGATTTCCGGACTCTGACTTTAAATAAGGTGGCCAAGTAATGCGCGAATTCTTAGGAGTATAAGAATTTTTCTAAAGTGGCCAAGTAATACGTAAGATTTCCGGACTCTGACTTCAAATAAGGTGGCCAAGTAATGGGCGAATTCTTAGGAGTATAAGAATTTTTCTAAAGTGGCCAAGTAAGGCGCGAGATTTCCGGACTCTGACTTTAAATAAGGTGGCCAAGTGAAGCGCGAATTCTTAGGAGTATGAGAATTTTTACAAAGTGTCCAAGTAATACGCGAGATTTCCAGACACTGACTTTAAATAAGGTGGCCAAGTAATGCGCGAGTTCTTAAAAGTATAAGAATTTTTACAAAGTTGCCAAGTAATACGCGAGATTTCCGGACTCTGACTTTAAGTAAGGTAGCCATGTAATGCGCGAGTTCTTAAAAGTATAAGAATTTTTATAAAGTTGCCAAGTTATACGCGTGATATCCGTACTGTGACTTTAAATAAGGTGGCCAAGTAATGCGCGAACTCTTAGGAGTATGAGAATTTTTACACAGTGGCTAAATAATACGCGTGATATCCGTACTCTGACTTTAAATAAGGTGGCCAAGTAATGCGCGAACTCTTAGGAGTATGAGAATTTTAATAGTGTCCAAGTAATACGTGAGATTTCCGGACTCTGACTTTAAGTAAGGTGGCCAAGTAATGCGCTGAATCTTAGGAGTTTGAGAAATTGAAAAAAGTGGCCAAATAATACGCGAGATTTCCAGACACTGACTTTAAGTAAGGTGGCCAACTAATGCGCGAGTTCTTAAAAGTATAACAAATTTTATAAAGGTGCAAATTAATACGCAAGATTTCCGAGCTCTGACTTTAAGTAAGGTGGCCAAGTAATGCGCTAATCCTTAGCAGTATGCGAATTTGAATAAAGTGGCCAAGTAATACGCGAGATTTCCGGACTCTGACTTTAAATAAGGTGGCCAAGTAATGCGCGAATTCTTAGGAGTATAAGAATTTTTCTAAAGTGGCCAAGTAATACGTAATATTTCCGGACTCTGACTTTAAATAAGGTGGCCAAGTAATGGGCGAATTCTTAGGAGTATGAGAATTTTTCTAAAGTGGCCAAATAAGGCGCGAGATTTCCGGACTCTGACTTTAAATAAGGTGGCCAAGTGAAGAGCGAATTCTTAGGAGTATGAGAATTTTTACAAAGTGTCCAAGTAATGCGCGAGATTTCCAGACACTGACTTTAAGTAAGGTGGCCAAGTAATGCGCTAATGCTTAGGTGTATGAGAATTTTAATAAAGTGTCCAAGTAATACGCGAGATTTCTGGACTCTGACTTTAAGTAAGGTGGCCAAGTGAAGCGCGAATTCTTAAAAGTATAAGAATTTTTATAAAGTTGCCAAGTAATACGTGAGAAATCCGTACTCTGACTTTAAGTAAGGTGGCCAAGTAATGCGCGAATTCTTAGGAGTATGAGAATTTTTATACAGTGGCTAAATAATACGCGTGATATCCGTACTCTGACTTTAAATAAGGTGGCCAATTAATGCGCGAATTCTTAGGAGTATGAGAATTTGAATAGTGTCCAATTAATACGCGAGATTTCCGGACTCTGACTTTAAGTAAGCTGGCCAAGTAATGCGCTGATTCTTAGGAGTATGAGAATTTGAATAAAGTGGCCAAATAATACGCGAGATTTCCAGACACTTACTTTAAGTAAGGTGGCCAACTAATGCGCTAATCCTTAGCAGTATGCTAATTTGAATAAAGTGGCCAAGTAATACGCGAGATTTCCAGAAACTGACTTTAAGTAAGGTGGCCAAGTAATGCGCTAATTCTTAGGAGTATGAGAATTTTAATAAAGTGTCCAGGTAATACGTAAGATTTCCCGACACTGACTTTAAATAAGGTGGCCAAATAATGGGCGAATTCTTAGGAGTTTGAGAATTTGAATAAAGTGGCCAAGTAATACGCGAGATTTCCGGACTCTGACTTTAAGTAAGGTGGCCAAGTAATGCACTAATTCTAAGGAGTATGAGGATTTTTATAAAGTGTCCAAGTAATACGCGAGATTTCCGGAATCTGACTTTAAATAAGGTGGCCAAGTAATGCGCTAATTCTTAGGAGTATCAGAATTTTTATAAAGTGTCCAAGTAATACGCGAGATTTCCGGACTCTGACTTTAAATAAGGTGGCCAAGTGAAGCGCGAATTCTTAGGAGTATAACAATTTTTCTAAAGTGGCCAAGAAATACGCGAGATTTCCGGACTCTGACTTTAAGTAAGGTGACAAAGTAAGGCGCGAGTTCTTAGGAGTATAAGGATTTTTATACAGTGGCCAAGTAATAGGCGTGATATCCGTACTCTGACTTTAAATAAGGTGTCCAAGTAATGCGCGAAATCTTAGGAGTATGAGAATTTTAACAAAGTGTCAAAGTAATACTTGAGATTTCCGTAATCTGACTTTAAGTAAGGTGGCCAAGTAATGCGCTAATTCTTAGGAGTATGAGAATTTGAATAAAGTGGCCAAATAATACGCGAGATTTCCAGACACTTACTTTAAGTAAGGTGGCCAACTAATGCGCGAGTTCTTGAAAGTATAAGAACTTTTATAAAGTGTCCGAGTAATACGCGAGGATTCCGGACTCTGACTTTGAGTAAGGTGGCCAAGTAATGCGCTAATGCTTAGGTGTATGAGAATTTGAATAAAGTGGCCAAATAATACGCGAGATTTCCAGACTCTGACTTTAAGTAAGGTGGCCAAGTAATGCGCGAGTTCTTAAAAGTATACGAATTTTTATAAAGTTGCCAAGTAATACTCGAGATATGCGTACTCTGACTTTAAGTAAGGTGGCCAAGTAATGCGCTAATGCTTAGGTGTATGAGAATTTTAACAACGTGGCCAAGTAATACGTGAGATTTCAGGACTCTGACTTTGAGTAAGGTGGCCAAGTAATGCGCTGAATCTTAGGAGTATGAGAATTTTTCTAAAGTGGCCAAGTAATACGTAAGATTTCCGGACTCTGACTTTAAATAAGGTGGCCAAGTAATGCGCGAATTCTTAGGAGAATAACAATTTTTCTAAAGTGGCCAATACATTCGCGAGATTTCCGGACTCTGACTTTAAGTAAGGTGGCCAAGTACTGCGCGATTTCTTAGGAGTATGAGAATTTTTACAAAGTGTCCAAGTAATATGTAAGATTTCAGGACTCTGACTTTTAGTAAGGTGGCCAAGTAATGCGCTGAATCTTAGGAGTATGAGAATTTTAATAAAGTGGCCAAGTAATACGCGAGATTTCCGGACTCTGACTTTAAATAAGGTGGCCAAGTAATGCGCGAATTCTTAGGAGTATGAGAATTTTAATAGTGTCCAAGTAATACGTGAGATTTCCGGAATCTGACTTTAAGTAAGGTGGCCAAGTAATGCGCTGAATCTTAGGAGTATGAGAATTTGAATAAAGTGGCCAAATAATACGCGAGATTTCCAGAAACTCACTTTAAGTAAGGTGGCCAACTAATGCGCGAGTTATTAAAAGTATTAGAACTTTTATAAAGTGTCCTAGTAATACGCGAGGATTCCGGACACTGACTTTAAGTAAGGTGGCCAACTAATGCGCGAGTTCTTAAAAGTATAAGAATTTTTATAAAGTGTCCAATTAATACGCGAGATATCCGTACTCTGACTTTAAGTAAGGTGGCCAAGTAATGCGCGACTTCTTAGGAGTATGAGAATTTTTACAAAGTGTCCAAGTAATATGTAAGATTTCAGGACTCTGACTTTAAGTAAGGTTGCCAAGTAATGCGCTGAGTCTTAGGAGTATGATAATTTGAATAAAGTGGCCAAATAATACGCGAGATTTCCAGACACTTACTTTAAGTAAGGTGGCCAACTAATGCGCGATTTCTTAAAAGTATAAGAACTTTTATAAAGTGGCCAAATAATACGCGAGATTTCCGGACTCTGACTTTAAGTAAGGTGGCCAAGTATTGCGCGAGTTCTTAAAAGTATACGAATTTTTATAAAGTTGCCAAGTAATACTCGAGATATGCGTACTCTGACTTTAAGTAAGGTGGCCAAGTAATGCGCGAATTCTTAGGAGTATGAGAATTTTAATAGTGTCCAAGTAATACGTGAGATTTCCGGACTATGACTTTAAATAAGGTGGCCAAGTAATGCGCGAATTCTTAGGAGTATGAGAATTTTAATAGTGTCCAAGTAATACGTGAGATTTCCGGACTCTGACTTTAAGTAAGGTGGCCAAGTAATGCGCTGAATCTTAGGAGTATGAGAATTTGAATAAAGTGGCCAAATAATACGCGAGATTTCCGGACTCTGACTTTAAGTAAGGTGACCAAGTAATGCGCGAGTTCTTAAAAGTATAAGAACTTTTATAAAGTGTCCAAATAATACGCAAGATTTCCGGACTCTGACTTTAAATAAGGTGGCCAAGTAATGTGTAAGATTTCAGGACTCTGACTTTAAGTAAGGTTGCCAAGTAATGCGCGGAATCTTAGGAGTATAAGAATTTTTATACAGTGGCCAAGTAATACGCGTGATATCCGTACTCTGACTATAAATAAGGTGGCCAAGTAATGCGCGAATTCTTAGGAGTATGAGAATTTGAATATATTGGCAAAGTAATACGCGAGATTTCCGGACTTTGACTTTAAATAAGGTGGCCAAGTGAAGCGCGAATTCTTAGGAGTATAAGAATTTTTCTAAAGTGGCCAAGTAATACGCGGGATTTCCGGACTCTGACTTTAAGTAAGGTGGCCAACTAATGCGCGAGTTCTTAAAAGTATAAGAACTTTTATAAAGTGGCCAAATAATACGCGAGATTTCCGGGCTCTGACTTTAAGTAAGGTGGCCAAGTAATGCCCTAATTCTTAGGAGTATGAGAATTTGAAAAAAGTGGCCAAGTAATACGCG
Organism: Diplolepis rosae; assembly: GCA_030998225.1. Classification (NCBI taxonomy): domain Eukaryota; kingdom Metazoa; phylum Arthropoda; class Insecta; order Hymenoptera; family Diplolepididae; genus Diplolepis; species Diplolepis rosae. The sequence continues at coordinate 527,622 of JAPYXD010000684.1, read as the reverse complement.
AGATTTCCGGACTCTGACCTTAAGTAAGGTGACCAAGTAATGCGCGAATTCTTAGGAGTATGAGAATTTTAATAGTGTCCAAGTAATACGTGAGATTTCCGGACTCTGACTTTAAGTAAGGTGGCCAAGTAATGCGCTGAATCTTAGGAGTATGAGAATTTGAATTAAGTGGCCAAATAATACGCGAGATTTCCGGGCTCTGACTTTAAGTAAGGTGGCCAAGTAATGCCCTAATTCTTAGGAGTATGAGAATTTTAATAGTGTCCAAGTAATACGTGAGATTTCCGGACTATGACTTTAAATAAGGTGGCCAAGTAATGCGCGAATTCTTAGGAGTATGAGAATTTTAATAGTGTCCAAGTAATACGTGAGATTTCCGGACTCTGACTTTAAGTAAGGTGGCCATGTAATGCGCTGAATCTTAGGAGTATGAGAATTTGAATAAAGTGGCCAAATAATACGCGAGATTTCCAGACACTTACTTTAAGTAAGGTGGCCAACTAATGCGCGAGTTCTTGAAAGTATAAGAACTTTTATAAAGTGTCCCAGTAATACGCCAGGATTCCGGACTCTGACTTTGAGTAAGGTGGCCAAGTAATGCGCGAATTCTTAGGAGTATAAAAATTTTTCTAAAGTGGCCAAGTAAGGTGCGAGATTTCCGGACATTGACTTTGAGTAAGGTAGCCAAGTAATGCGCGAGTTCTTAGGAGTATAAGAATTTGAATAAAGTGGCCAAATAATACGCGAGATTTCTGGACTCTGACTTTAAATAAAGTGGCCAAGTAATGCGCGAGTTCTTGAAAGTATAAGAACTTTTATAAAGTGTCCTAGTAATACGCGAGTATTCCGGACTCTGACTTTTAGTAAGGTGGCCAAGTAATGCGCTAACTCTTAGCAGTATAAAAATTTTTCTAAAGTGGCCAAGTAAGGTGCGAGATTTCCGGACATTGACTTTGAGTAAGGTGACCAAGTAATGCGCGAGTTCTTAGGAGTGTAAGAATTTTTATACAGTGGCCAACTAATACGCGAGATTTCCAGACACTTACTTTAAGTAAGGTGGCCAACTAATGCGCGAGTTCTTGAAAGTATAAGAACTTTTATAAAGTGTCCGAGTAATACGCGAGGATTCCGGACTCTGACTTTGAGTAAGGTGGCCAAGTAATGCGCTGAATCTTGGGAGTATGAGAATTTGAATAAAGTGGCCAAGTAATACGCGAGATTTCCGGACACTGACTTTAAGTAAGGTGCCCAACTAATGCGCGAGTTCTTAGGAGTATGAGAAGTTTAATAGTGTCCAAGTAATACATGAGATTGCCGGACTCTGACTTTAAATAATGAGGCCAAGTAATGCGCGAATTCTTATGAGTATGAGCACTTAAATAGTGTCCAATTAATACGTGAGATTTCCGGACTCTGACTTTAAGTAAGGTGGCCAAGTAATGCGCCGAATCTTAGGAGTTTGAGAATTTTAAATAAAGTGGCCAAATAATACGCGAGATTTCCAGACACTGACTTTAAGTAAGGTGCCCAACTAATGCGCGAGTTCTTAAAAGTATAAGATCTTTTATAAAGTGGCCAATTTCCGGACTCTGACTTTAAGTAAGGTGGCCAAGTAATGCGCTAATTCTAAGGAGTATGAGAATTTTTATAAAGTTTCCAAGTAATACGCGAGGTTTCTGGACTCTGACTTTAAATAAGGTGGCCAAGTAATGCACTAATTCTAAGGAGTATGAGAATTTTTATAAAGTTTCCAAGTAATACGTGAGATTTCCGGACTGTGACTTTAAGTAAGGTGGCCAAGTAATGCGCCGAATCTTAGGAGTTTGATTATTTTTAATAAAGTGGCCAACTAATACGCGAGATTTCCTGACACTGACTTTAAGTAAGGTGCCCAACTAATGCGCGAGTTCTTAAAAGTATAAGAACTTTTATAAAGTGGCCAATTAATACGCAAGATTTCCGAGCTCTGACTTTAAGTAAGGTGGCCAAGTAATGCGCTAATGCTTAGCAGTAGGCGACTTTGACTAGAGTGGCCACGTAATACGCGAGATTTCCGGACTCTGACTTTGAGTAAGGTGGCCAAGTAATGCGCTTATTCTTAGGAGTATGAGAATTTTTCTAAAGTGGCCAAGTAATACGTAAGATTTCCGGACTCTGACTTTAAATAAGGTGGCCAAGTAATGGGCGAATTCTTAGGAGTATAAGAATTTTTCTAAAGTGGCCAAGTAAGGCGCGAGATTTCCGGACTCTGACTTTAAATAAGGTGGCCAAGTGAAGCGCGAATTCTTAGGAGTATGAGAATTTTTACAAAGTGTCCAAGTAATACGCGAGATTTCCAGACACTGACTTTAAGTAAGGTGGCCAAGTAATGCGGTAATTCTTAGGAGTATGAGAATTTTAATAAAGTGTCCATGTAATACGTGAGATTTCCGGACTCTGACTTTAAATAAGGTTGCCAAGTAATGCGCGAATTCTTAGGAGTATAAGAATTTTTATAAGGTTGCCAAGTAATACGCGAGATATCCGGACATTGACTTCAAGTAAGGTGGCCAAGTAATGCGCGAGTTCTTAAAAGTATAAGAATTTTTATAAAGTTGCCAAGTAATACGTGAGAAATCCGTACTCTGAATTTAAGTAAGGTGGCCAAGTAATGCGCGAATTCTTAGGAGTATGAGAATTTTTATACAGTGGCTAAATAATACGCGTGATATGCGTACTCTGACTTTAAATAAGGTGGCCAAGTAATGCGCGAATTCTTAGGAGTATGAGAATTTTAATAGTGTCCAATTAATACGCAAGATTTCCGGACTCTGACTTTAAGTAAGGTGGCCAAGTAATGCGCTAATTCTTAGGAGTATGAGAATTTGAATAAAGTGGCCAAATAATACGCGAGATTTCCAGACACTTACTTTAAGTAAGGTGGCCAACTAATGCGCTAATTCTTAGCAGTATGCGAATTTGAATAAAGTGGCCAAGTAATACGCGAGATTTCCAGAAACTGACTTTAAGTAAGGTGGCCAAGTAATGCGCTAATTCTTAGGAGTATGAGAATTTTAATAAAGTGTCCAGGTAATACGTAAGATTTCCCGACACTGACTTTAAATAAGGTGGCCAAGTAATGGGCGAATTCTTAGGAGTATGAGAATTTTAATAAAGTGGCCAAGTAATACGCGAGATTTCCGGACTCTGACTTTAAGGTGGCCAAGTAATGCGCTAATTCTAAGGAGTATGAGGATTTTTATAAAGTGTCCAAGTAATACACGAGATTTGCGGATTCTGACTTTAAGTAAGGTGGCCAAGTAATGTGCTAATTCTTAGGAGTATGAAAATTTTTATAAATTGTCCAAGTAATACGCGAGATTTCCGGACTCTGACTTTAAATAAGGTGGCCAAGTGAAGCGCGAATTCTTAGGAGTATAACAATTTTTCTAAAGTGGCCAAGAAATACGCGAGATTTCCGGACTCTGACTTTAAGTAAGGTGACAAAGTAATGCGCGAGTTCTTAGGAGTATAAGAATTTTTATACAGTTGCCAAGTAATACGCGTGATATCCGTACTCTGACTTTAAATAAGGTGGCCAAGTAATGCGCGAATTCTTAGGAGTATGAGAATTTTAATAGTGTCAAAGTAATACGTGAGATTTCCGGAATCTGACTTTAAGTAAGGTGGCCAAGTAATGTGCTGAGTCTTAGGTGTATGAGAATTTGAATAAAGTGGCCAAATAATACGCGAGATTTCCAGACACTGACTTTAAGTAAGGTGGCCAACTAATGCGCGAGTTCTTAAAAGTATAAGAACTTTTATAAAGTTGCCAAATAATACGCAAGATTTCCGGGCTCTGAATTTTAGTAAGGTGGACAAGTAATGCTCGAGTTATTAAAAGTATAAGAATTTTTATATAGTTGCCAAGTAATACTTGAGATATCCGGACACTGACTTTAAATAAGGTGGCCAAGTGAAGCGCGAATTCTTAGGAGGATGAGAATTTTTACAAAGTGTCCAAGTAATAAGCGAGATTTCCAGACACTTACTTTAAGTAAGGTCGCCAAGTAATGCGCGATTTCTTAAAAGTATAAGAACTTTTATAAAGTGTCCAAGTAATACGCGAGGATTCCGGACTCTGACTTTAAGTAAGGTGGCCAAGTAATGCGCTAATTCTTAGGAGTATGAAAATTTTTATCAATTGTCCAAGTAATACGCGAGATTTCCGGACTCTGACTTTAAATAAGGTGGCCAAGTAATGGGCGAATTCTTAGGAGTATAAGAATTTTTCTAAAGTGGCCAAGTAAAGCGCGAGATTTCCGGACACTGACTTTAAATAAGGTGGCCAAGTGAAGCGCGAATTCTTAGGAGTATGATAATTTTTACAAAGTGTCCAAGTAATACGCGAGATTTCCGGACTCTGACTTTAAGTAAGGTGGCCAAGTAATGCGCTAATTCTAAGGAGTATGAGGATTTTTATAAAGTGTCCAAGTAATACGCGAGATTTCCGGACTCTGACTTTAAATAAGGTTGCCAAGTAATGCGCGAATTCTTAGGAGTATAAGAATTTTTATAAAGTGTCCAAGTAATACGCGAGATTTTCGGACTCTGACTATAAATAAGGTGGCCAAGTAATGCGCGAATTCTTAGGAGTATGAGAATTTTAATAGTGTCCAAGTAATACGTGAGATTTCCGGACTCTGACTTTAAGTACGGTGGCCAAGTAATGCGCTGAATCTTAGGAGTATGAGAATTTTTATACAGTGGCTAAATAATACGCGTGATATCCGTACTCTGACTTTAAATAAGGTGGCCAAGTAATGCGCGAATTCTTAGGAGTATGAGAATTTTAATAGTGTCCAAGTAATACGTGAGATTTCCGGACTCTGACTTTAAGTAAGGTGGCCAAGTAATGCGCTGAATCTTAGGAGTTTGAGAATTTGAATAAAGTGGCCAAATAATAAACGAGATTTCCAGACACTTACTTTAAGTAAGGTGGCCAACTAATGCGCGAGGTCTTTAAAGTATAAGAACTTTTATAAAGTGTCCTAGTAATACGCGAGGATTCCGGACTCTGACTTTGAGTAAGGTGGCCAAGTAATGCTCGAGTTCTTAAAAGTATAAGAATTTTTCTAAAGTGGCCAAGTAATACGCGAGGTTTCTGGACTCTGACTTTAAATAAGGTGGCCAAGTATTGGGCGATTTCTTAGGAGTTTGAGATTTTGAATAAAGTGGCCAAGTAATACGCGAGATTTCCGGACTCTGACTTTAAGTAAGGTGGCCAAGTAAATCGCGAATTCTTAGTAGTCGACGAATTTTTATAAAGTGTCCAAGTAATACGCGAGGTTTCTGAACTCTGACTTTAACTAAGGTGGCCAAGTAATGCGCTAATTTTTTCGAGTATGAGAATTTTAATAAAGTGTCCAAGTAATATGTAAGATTTCAGGACTCTGACTTTAAGTAAGGTTGTCAAGTAATGCGCTGAATCTTAGGAGTATGAGAATTTTAATAAAGTGGCCAAGTAATACGCGAGATTTCCGGACTCTGACTTTAAGTAAGGTGGCCAAGTAATGCGCGAATTCTTAGTAGTCTAAGAATTTTTCTAAAGTGGCCAAGTAATACGCGAGGTTCCTGAACTCTGACTTTAAATAAGGTGGCCAAGTAATGCGCTGAATCTTAGGAGTATGAGAATTTGAATAAAGTGGCCAAATAATACGCGAGATTTCCAGACACTTACTTTAAGTAAGGTGGCCAACTAATGCGCGAGTTCTTAAAAGTATAAGAACTTTTATAAAGTGTCCAAATAATACGCGAGATTTCCGGACTCTGACTTTAAGTAAGGTGGCCAAGTAATGCGCGAGTTCTTAAAAGTATAAGAATTTTTATAAAGTTGCCAAGTAATACGCGAGATATGCGTACTCTGACTTTAAGTAAGGTGGCCAAGTAATGCGCGAATTCTTAGGAGTATGAGCATTTTTATAAAGTGTCGAAGTAATACGCGAGATTTCCGGACACTGACTTTAAGTAAGGTGGCCAAGTAATGCGCGAATTCTTAGGAGTATGAAAATTTTTATAAATTGTCCAAGTAATACGCGAGATTTCCGGACGCTGACTGGATATAAGGTGGCCAAGGAATGGGCGAATTCTTAGGAGTATAAGAATTTTTTTAAGTGGCCAAGTAAAGCGCGAGATTTCCGGACACTGACTTTAAATAAGGTGGCCAAGTGAAGCGCGAAATCTTAGGAGTATGAGAATTTTTACAAAGTGTCCAAGTAATACGCGAGATCTCCAGACTCTGACTTTAAGTAAGGTGGCCAAGTAATGCGCTAATTCTTAGGAGTATGAGAATTTTAATAAAGTGTCCAAGTAATACGTGAGATATCCGGACTCTGACTTTAAGTAAGGTGGCAAAGTAATGCGCTGAATCTTAGGAGTATGAGAATTTGAATAAAGTGGCCAAATAATACGCGAGATTTCCAGACACTTACTTTAAGTAAGGTGGCCAACTAATGCGCGAGTTCTTGAAAGTATAAGAACTTTTATAAAGTGTCCGAGTAATACGCGAGGATTCCGGACTCTGACTTTGAGTAAGGTGGCCAAGTAATGCGCTGAATCTTGGGAGTATGAGAATTTGAATAAAGTGGCCAAATAATACGCGAGATTTCCAGACACTTACTTTAAGTAAGGTGACCAAGTAATGCGCTAATTCTTAGGAGTATGAGAATTTTAATAAAGTGTCCAAGTAATACGTGAAAATTGCGGACTCTGACTTTAAGTAAGGTGGCCAAGTAATGCGCTAATTCTTAGGAGTATGAGAATTTGAATAAAGTGGCCAAATAATACGCGAGATTTCCAGACTCTGACTTTAAGTAAGGTGGCCAAGTAATGCCCTAATTCTTAGGAGTATGAGAATTTGAAAAAAGTGGCCAAGTAATACGCGAGATTTCCGGACTCTGACTTTAAGTAAGGTGGCCAAGTAATGCGCTGAATCTTAGGAGTATGAGAATTTGAATAAAGTGGCCAAATAATACGCGAGATTTCCAGACACTGACTTTAAGTAAGGTGGCCAAGTAATGCGCTAATTCTTAGGAGTATGAGAATTTTAATAAAGTGGCCAAGTAATACGCGAGATTTCCGGACTCTGACTTTAAGTAAGGTGGCCAAGTAATGCGCTGAATCTTAGGAGTATGAGAATTTGAATAAAGTGGCCAAATAATACGCGAGATTTCCAGACTCTGACTTTAAGTAAGGTGGCCAAGTAATGCGCTAATTCTTAGGTGTATGAGAATTTTAATGAAGTGTCCAAGTAATACGCGAGATTTCCAGACACTGACTTTAAGTAAGGTGGCCAAATAATGCGCGAGTTCTTAAAAGTATAAGAACTTTTATAAAGTGGCCAAATAATACGCGAGATATCCGTACTCTGACTTTAAATAAGGTGGCCAAGTAATGGGCGAATTCTTAGGAGTATAAGAATTTTTTTAAGTGGCCAAGTAAAGCGCGAGATTTCCGGACACTGACTTTAAATAAGGTGGCCAAGTGAAGCGCGAATTCTTAGGAGTATGAGAATTTTTACAAAGTGTCCAAGTAATACGCGAGCTCTGCGTACACTGACTTTAAGTAAGGTGGCCAAGTAATGCGCTAATTCTTAGGAGTATGAGAATTTTAATAAAGTGTCCAAGTAATACGTGAGATTTCCGGACTCTGACTTTAAGTAAGGTGGCAAAGTAATGCGCTGAATCTTAGGAGTATGAGAATTTGAATAAAGTGGCCAAATAATACGCGAGATTTCCAGACACTTACTTTAAGTAAGGTGGCCAACTAATGCGCGAGTTCTTGAAAGTATAAGAACTTTTATAAAGTGTCCGAGTAATACGCGAGGATTCCGGACTCTGACTTTGAGTAAGGTGGCCAAGTAATGCGCTGAATCTTAGGAGTATGAGAATTTTAATAAAGTGGCCAAGTAATACGCGAGATTTCCAGACACTGACTTTAAGTAAGGTGGCCAAGTAATGCGCGAATTCTTAGGAGTATGAGAATTTTTACAAAGTGTCCAAGTAATACGCGAGGTTTCCTGACTCTGACTTTGAGTAAGGTGGCCAAGTAATGCGCTAATTCTTAGGAGTATGAAAATTTTTATAAATTGTCCAAGTAATACGAGAGATTTCCGGACTCTGACTTTAAGTAAGGTGGCCAAGTAATGGGCGAATTCTTAGGAGTATAAGAATTTTTACAAAGTGTCCAATTAATACACGAGATTTCCGGACTCTGACTTTAAGTAAGGCGGCCAAGTAATGCGCGAATTCTTAGGAGTATGAGAATTTTAATAAAGTGGCCAAGTAATACGCGAGTTTTCCGGACTCTGACTTTAAGGTGGCCAAGTAATGCGCTAATTCTAAGGAGTATGAGGATTTTTATAATGTGTCCAAGTAATACACGAGATTTCCGGAATCTGACTTTAAGTAAGGTGGCCAAGTAATGCGCTAATTCTTAAGAGTATTGAAATTTTTATAAATTGTCCAAGTAATACGCGAGATTTCCGGACTCTGACTTTAAATAAGGTGGCCAAGTGAAGCGCGAATTCTTAGGAGTATAAGAATTTTTACAAAGTTGCCAAGTAATACGCGAGATTTCCGGACTCTGACTTTAAGTAAGGTGGCCATGTAATGCGCGAGTTCTTAGGAGTATGAGAATTTTGATAAAGTGGCCAAGTAATACGCGAGATTTCCAGACACTGACTTTAAGTAAGGTGGCCAAGTAATGCGCTGAATCTTAGGAGTATGAGAATTTTAATAAAGTGGCCAAGTAATATGCGAGATTTCCGGACTCTGACTTCAAGGTGGCCAAGAAATGCGCTAATTCTAAGGAGTATGAGGATTTTTATAAAGTGTCCAAGTAATACACGAGATTTCCGGATTCTGACTTTAAGTAAGGTGGCCAAGTAATGCGCTAATTCTTACGATTATGAGAATTTTAATAAAGTGTCCAAGTAATACGTAAGATTTCAGGACTCTGACTTTAAGTAAGGTTGCCAAGTAATGGGCTGAAACTTGGGAGGAGGAGAATTTTAATAAAGTGGCCAAGTAGTACGCGAGATTTCCGGACTCTGACTTTAAGGTGACCAAGTAATGCGCTAATTCTAAGGAGTATGAGGATTTTTATAAAGTGTCCAAGTAATACACGAGATTTCCGGATTCTGACTTTAAGTAAGGTGGCCAAGTAATACGCTAATTCTTAGGAGTATGAAAATTTTTATAAAATGTCCAAGTAATACGCGAGATTTCCGGAGTCTGACTTTAAATAAGGTGGCCAAGTAATGGGCGAATTCTTAGGAGTATAAGAATTTTTCTAAAGTGGCCAAGTAAGGCGCGAGATCTCCGGACTCTGACTTTAAATAAGGTGGCCAAGTGAAGCGCGAATTCTTAGGAGTATGAGAATTTTTACAAAGTGTCCAAGTAATACGCGAGATTTCCAGACACTGACTTTAAGTAAGGTGGCCAAGTAATGCGCTAATTCTTAGGAGTATGAGAATTTTAATAAAGTGTCCATGTAATACGTGAGATTTCCGGACTCTGACTTTAAATAAGGTTGCCAAGTAATGCGCGAATTCTTAGGAGTATAAGAATTTTTATAACGTTGCCAAGTAATACGCGAGATATCCGGACACTGACTTTAAGTAAGGTGGCCAAGTAATGCGCGAGATCTTAAAAGTATAAGAATTTTTATAAAGTTGCCAAGTAATACGCGAGATATCAGTACTCTGACTTTAAGTAAGGTGGCCAACTAATGCGCTAATTCTTAGCAGTATGCGAATTTGAAAAAAGTGGCCAAGTAATACGCGAGATTTCCAGAAACTGACTTTAAGTAAGGTGGCCAAGTAATGCGCTAGTTCTTAGGAGTATGAGAATTTTAATAAAGTGTCCAGGTAATACGTGAGATATCCGTACTCTGACTTTAAGTAAGGTGGCCAACTAATGCGCTAATCCTTAGCAGTATGCGAATTTGAATAAAGTGGCCAAGTAATACGCGCGATTTCCAGAAACTGACTTTAAGTAAGGTGGCCAAGTAATGCGCTAATTCTTAGCAGTATGAGAATTTGAATAAAGTGGCCAAGTAATACGCGAGATTTCCAGACACTTACTTTAAGTAAGGTGGCCAACTAATGCGCGAGTTCTTGAAAGTATAAGAACTTTTATAAAGTGTCCGAGTAATACGCGAGGATTCCGGAATCTGACTTTGAGTAAGGTGGCCAAGTAATGCGCTGAATCTTAGGAGTATGAGAATTTGAATAAAGTGGCCAAATAATACGCGAGATTTCCAGACACTTACTTTAAGTAAGGTGGCCAAGTAATGCGCGAATTCTTAGGAGTAGGAGAATTTTTACAAAGTGTCCAAGTAATACGCGAGATTTCCAGACACTGACTTTAAGTAAGGTGGCCAAGTAATGCGCTACTTCTTAGGAGTATGAAAATTTTTATAAATTGTCCAAGTAATACGCGAGATTTCCGGACTGTGACTTTAAATAAGGTGGCCAAGTAATGGGCGAATTCTTAGGAGTATAAGAATTTTTTTAAGTGGCCAAGTAAAGCGCGAGATTTCCGGACACTGACTTTAAATAAGGTGGCCAAGTGAAGCGCGAATTCTTAGGAGTATGAGAATTTTTACAAAGTGTCCAATTAATTCGCGAGATTTCCGGACTCTGACTTTAAGTAAGGTGGCCAAGTAATGGGCGAATTCTTAGGAGTATGAGAATTTGAATAAAGTGGCCAAGTAATACGCGAGATTTCCGGACTCTGACTTTAAGGTGGCCAAGTAATGCGCTAATTCTTAGGAGTATGAGGATTTTTATAAAGTGTCCAAGTAATACACGAGATTTCCGGATTCTGACTTTAAGTAAGGTGGCCAAGTAATGCGCTAATTCTTAGGAGTATGAAAATTTTTATAAATTGTCCAAGTAATACGCGAGATTTCCGGACTCTGACTTTAAATAAGGTGGCCAAGTGAAGCGCGAATTCTTAGGAGTATAAGACTTTTTATACAGTGGCCAAGTAATACGCGAGATTTCCGGACTCTGACTTTAAGTAAGGTGACCAAGTAATGCGCGAGTTCTTAGGAGTATAAGAATTTTTATACAGTGGCCAAGTAATACGCGTGATATCCGTACTCTGACTTTAAATAAAGTGGCCAAGTAATGCGCGAATTCTTAGGAGTATGAGAATTTTAATAGTGTCCAAGTAATACGTGAGATTTCCGGACTCTGACTTTAAGTAAGGTGGCCAAGTAATGCGCTGAATCTTAGGAGTATGAGAATTTGAATAAAGTGGCCAAATAATACGCGAGATTTCCAGACACTTACTTTAAGTAAGGTGGCCAACTAATGCGCGAGTTCTTGAAAGTATAAGAACTTTTATAAAGTGTCCGAGTAATACGCGAGGATTCCGGACTCTGACTTTGAGTAAGGTGGCCAAGTAATGCGCTGAATCTTAGGAGTATGAGAATTTGAATAAAGTGGCCAAATAATACGCGAGATTTCCAGACACTTACTTTAAGTAAGGTGGCCAACTAATGCGCGAGTTCTTGAAAGTATAAGAACTTTTATAAAGTGTCCGAGTAATACGCGAGGTTTCCGGACTCTGACTTTTAGTAAGGTGGCCAAGTAATGCGCTAACTCTTAGGAGTATAAGAATTTTTCTAAAGTGGCCAAGTAAGGTGCGAGATTTTCGGACTTTGACTTTGAGTAAGGTAGCCAAGTAATGCGCGAGTTCTAAGGAGTATAAGAATTTTTATACAGTGGCCAAGTAATACGCGAGATTTCCAGAAACTGACTTTAAGTAAGGTGGCCAAGTAATGCGCTAATTCTTAGGAGTATGAGAATTTTAATAAAGTGTCCAGGTAATACGTAAGATTTCCCGACTCTGAATTTAAATAAGGTGGCCAAGTAATGGGCGAATTCTTAGGAGTATAAGAATTTTTCTAAAGTGGCCAAGTAAGGCGCGAGATTTCCGGACTCTGACTTTAAATAAGGTGGCCAAGTGAAGCGCGAATTCTTAGGAGTATAACTATTTTTCTAAAGTGGCCAAGTAATACGCGAGATTTCCGGACTCTGACATTAAGTAAGGTGAAAAAGTAATGCGCGAGTTCTTAGGAGTATAAGAATTTTTATACAGTGGCCAAGCAATAGGCGTGATATCCGTACTCTGACTTTAAATAAGGTGGCAAAGTAATGCGCGAATTCTTAGGAGTATGAGAATTTTAATAATGTCAAAGTAATACGCGAGTTTTCCGGTCTCTGACTTTTAGTAAGGTGGCCAAGTAATGCGCTGAATCTTAGGAGTATGAGAATTTTTCTAAAGTGGCCAAGTAAGGTGCGAGATTTTCGGACTTTGACTTTGAGTAAGGTAGCCAAGTAATGCGCGAGTTCTAAGGAGTATAAGAATTTTTATACAGTGGCCAAGTAATACGCGAGATTTCCAGAAACTGACTTTAAGTAAGGTGGCCAAGTAATGCGCTAATTCTTAGGAGTATGAGAATTTTAATAAAGTGTCCAGGTAATACGTAAGATTTCCCGACTCTGAATTTAAATAAGGTGGCCAAGTAATGGGCGAATTCTTAGGAGTATAAGAATTTTTCTAAAGTGGCCAAGTAAGGCGCGAGATTTCCGGACTCTGACTTTAAATAAGGTGGCCAAGTGAAGCGCGAATTCTTAGGAGTATAACAATTTTTCTAAAGTGGCCAAGTAATACGCGAGATTTCCGGACTCTGACATTAAGTAAGGTGAAAAAGTAATGCGCGAGTTCTTAGGAGTATAAGAATTTTTATACAGTGGCCAAGCAATAGGCGTGATATCCGTACTCTGACTTTAAATAAGGTGGCCAAGTAATGCGCTAATTCTTAGGAGTATGAGAATTTTAATAGTGTCAAAGTAATAAGAGAGATTTCCGGACTCTGACTTTAAGTAAGGTGGCCAAGTAATGCGCTGAATCTTAGGAGTATGAGAATTTGAATAAAGTGGCCAAATAATACGCGAAATTTCCAGACACTTACTTTAAGTAAGGTGGCCAACTAATGCGCGAGTTCTTAAAAGTATAAGAACTTTTATAAAGTTGCCAAGTAATACTTGAGATATCCGTACTCTGACTTTAAGTAAGGTGGCCAAGTAATGCGCTGAATCTTAGGAGTATGAGAATTTTAATAAAGTGGCCAAGTAATACGCGAGATCTCCGGACTCTGACTTCAAGGTGGCCAAGAAATGCGCTAATTCTAAGGAGTATGAGGATTTTTATAAAGTGTCCAAGTAATACACGAGATTTCCGGATTCTGACTTTAAGTAAGGTGGCCAAGTAATGGGCGAATTCTTAGGAGTATAAGAATTTTTCTAAAGTGGCCAAGTAAGGCGCGAGATTTCCGGACTCTGACTTTAAATAAGGTGGCCAAGTGAAGCGCGAATTCTTAGGAGTATGAGAATTTTTACAAAGTGTCCAAGTAATACGCGAGATTTCCAGACACTGACTTTAAGTAAGGTGGCCAAGTAATGCGCTAATTCTTACGAGTATGAGAATTTTAATAAAGTGTCCAAGTAATACGTAAGATTTCAGGACTCTGACTTTAAGTAAGGTTGCCAAGTAATACGCTTGAGCTGAGGAGTATGAGAATTTTAATAAAGTGGCCAAGTAATACGCGAGATTTCCGGACTCTGACTTTAAGGTGACCAAGTAATGCGCTAATTCTAAGGAGTATGAGGATTTTTATAAAGTGTCCAAGTAATACACGAGATTTCCGGATTCTGACTTTAAGTAAGGTGGCCAAGTAATGCGCTAATTCTTAGGAGTATGAAAATTTTTATAAAATGTCCAAGTAATACGCGAGATTTCCGGAGTCTGACTTTAAATAAGGTGGCCAAGTAATGGGCGAATTCTTAGGAGTATAAGAATTTTTCTAAAGTGGCCAAGTAAGGCGCGAGATCTCCGGACTCTGACTTTAAATAAGGTGGCCAAGTGAAGCGCGAATTCTTAGGAGTATGAGAATTTTTACAAAGTGTCCAAGTAATACGCGAGATTTCCAGACACTGACTTTAAGTAAGGTGGCCAAGTAATGCGCTAATTCTTAGGAGTATGAGAATTTTAATAAAGTGTCCATGTAATACGTGAGATTTCCGGACTCTGACTTTAAATAAGGTTGCCAAGTAATGCGCGAATTCTTAGGAGTATAAAAATTTTTATAACGTTGCCAAGTAATACGCGAGATATCCGGACATTGACTTCAAGTAAGGTGGCCAAGTAATGCGCGAGTTCTTAAAAGTATAAGAATTTTTATAAAGTTGCCAAGTAATACGTGAGATATCCGTACTCTGGACTTTAAGTAAGGTGGCCAACTAATGCGCTAATCCTTAGCAGTATGCGAATTTGAATAAAGTGGCCAAGTAATACGCGCGATTTCCAGAAACTGACTTTAAGTAAGGTGGCCAAGTAATGCGCTAGTTCTTAGAAGTATGAGAATTTTAATAAAGTGTCCAGGTAATACGTGAGATATCCGTACTCTGACTTTAAGTAAGGTGGCCAACTAATGCGCTAATCCTTAGCAGTATGCGAATTTGAATAAAGTGGCCAAGTAATACGCGCGATTTCCAGAAACTGACTTTAAGTAAGGTGGCCAAGTAATGCGCTGAATCTTAGGAGTATGAGAATTTTAATAAAGTGTACAAGTAATACGCGAGATTTCCGGACTCTGACTTTAAGTAAGGTGGCCAAGTAATGGGCTAATTCTTAGTAGTCGACCAATTTTTATAAAGTGTCCAAGTAATACGCGAGGTTTCTGGACTCTGACTTTAAGTAAGGTGGCCAAGTAATGCGCTAATTCTTAGCAGTATGAGAATTTGAATAAAGTGTCCAAGTAATACGTAAGATTTCAGGACTCTGACTTTAAGTAAGGTTGCCAAGTAATGCGCTAAATCTTAGGAGGATGAGAATTTTAATAAAGTGTCCAAGTAATACGCGAGGATTCCGGACTCTGACTTTGAGTAAGGTGGCCAAGTAATGCGCTGAATCTTAGGAGTATGAGAATTTGAATAAAGTGGCCAAATAATACGCGAGATTTCCAGACACTTACTTTAAGTAAGGTGGCCAAGTAATGCGCTAATTCTTAGCAGTATGCGAATTTGAATAAAGTGGCCAAGTAATACGCGAGATTTCCGGACTCTGACTTTAGGTAAGGTGGCCAAGTAATGCGCTGAATCTTAGGAGTAAGAGAATTTGAATAAAGTGGCCAAATAATACGCGAGATTTCCGGACTCTGACTTTATGTAAGGTGACCAAGTAATGCGCGAGTTCTTAGGAGTATAAGAATTTTTATACAGTGTCCAAGTAATACGTGAGATTTCCGGACTCTGACTTCAAGGTGGCCAAGAAATGCGCTAATTCTAAGGAGTATGAGGATTTTTATAAAGTGTCCAAGTAATACACGAGATTTCCGGACTCTGACTTTAAGTAAGGTGGCCAAGTAATGGGCGAATTCTTAGGAGTATGAGAATTTTTCTAAAGTGGCCAAGTAAGGCGCGAGATTTCCGGACTCTGACTTTAAATAAGGTGGCCAAGTGAAGCGCGAATTCTTAGGAGTATGAGAATTTTTATAAAGTATCCAAGTAATACGCGAGATTTCCAGACACTGACTTTAAGTAAGGTGGCCAAGTAATGCGCTAATTCTTACGAGTATGAGAATTTTAATAAAGTGTCCAAGTAATACGTAAGATTTCAGGACTCTGACTTTAAGTAAGGTTGCCAAGTAATGCGCTGAATCTTAGGAGTATGAGATTTTTAATTAAGTGGCCAAGTAATACGCTAGATTTCCCGACTCTGACTTTAAGGTGACCAAGTAATGCGCTAATTCTAAGGAGTATGAGGATTTTTATAAAGTGTCCAAGTAATACACGAGATTTCCGGATTCTGACTTTAAGTAAGGTGGCCAAGTAATGCGCTAATTCTTAGGAGTATAGAAAATTTTTATAAAATGTCCAAGTAATACGCGAGATTTCCGGAGTCTGACTTTAAATAAGGTGGCCAAGTAATGGGCGAATTCTTAGGAGTATAAGAATTTTTCTAAAGTGGCCAAGTAAGGCGCGAGATCTCCGGACTCTGACTTTAAATAAGGTGGCCAAGTGAAGCGCGAATTCTTAGGAGTATGAGAATTTTTACAAAGTGTCCAAGTAATACGCGAGATTTCCAGACACTGACTTTAAGTAAGGTGGCCAAGTAATGCGCTAATTCTTAGGAGTATGAGAATTTTAATAAAGTGTCCATGTAATACGTGAGATTTCCGGACTCTGACTTTAAATAAGGTTGCCAAGTAATGCGCGAATTCTTAGGAGTATAAAAATTTTTATAACGTTGCCAAGTAATACGCGAGATATCCGGACATTGACTTCAAGTAAGGTGGCCAAGTAATGCGCGAGTTCTTAAAAGTATAAGAATTTTTATAAAGTTGCCAAGTAATACGTGAGATATCCGTACTCTGACTTTAAGTAAGGTGGCCAACTAATGCGCTAATCCTTAGCAGTATGCGAATTTGAATAAAGTGGCCAAGTAATACGCGCGATTTCCGGACTCTGACTTTAAGTAAGGTGGCCAAGTAATGCGCTGAATCTTAGGAGTATGAGAATTTTAATAAAGTGTCCAAGTAATATGTGAAATTTCCGGACTCTGACTTTAAGTAAGGTGGCCAAGTAATGGGCTAATTCTTAGCAGTATGCGAATTTGAATAAAGTGGCCAAGTAATACGCGAGATTTCCGGACACTGACTTTAAGTAAGGTGGCCAAGTAATGCGCTGAATCTTAGGAGTATGAGAATTTTAATAAAGTGGCCAAGTAATACGCGAGATTTCCGGACTCTGACTTTAAGTAAGGTGGCCAAGTAATGCGCGAGTTCTTAGTAGTCGACCAATTTTTATAAAGTGTCCAAGTAATACGCGAGGTTTCTGAACTCTGACTTTAACTAAGGTGGCCAAGTAATGCGCTAATTCTTACGAGTATGAGAATTTTAATAAAGTGTCCAAGTAATACGTAAGATTTCAGGACTCTGACTTTAAGTAAGGTTGCCAAGTAATGCGCTGAATCTTAGGAGGATGAGAATTTTAATAAAGTGTCCAAGTAATACGCGAGGATTCCGGACTCTGACTTTGAGTAAGGTGGCCATGTAATGCGCTGAATCTTAGGAGTATGAGAATTTGAATAAAGTGGCCAAATAATACGCGAGATTTCCAGACACTTACTTTAAGTAAGGTGGCCAAGTAATGCGCTAATTCTTAGCAGTATGCGAATTTGAATAAAGTGGCCAAGTAATACGCGAGATTTCCGGACTCTGACTTTAGGTAAGGTGGCCAAGTAATGCGCTGAATCTTAGGAGTAAGAGAATTTGAATAAAGTGGCCAAATAATACGCGAGATTTCCAGACACTCACTTTAAGTAAGGTGGCCAACTAATGCGCTAATTCTTAGGAGTATGAGAATTTTAATAAAGTGTCCAAGTAATACGTGAGATTTCCGGACTCTGACTTTAAGTAAGGTGGCCAAGTAATGCGCTGAATCTTAGGAGTATGAGAATTTGAATAAAGTGGCCAAATAATACGCGAGATTTCCAGACACTTACTTTAAGTAAGGTGGCCAACTAATGCGCGAGTTCTTAAAAGTATAAGAACTTTTATAAATTGTACAAATAATACGCGAGATTTCCGGACTCTGACTTTAAATAAGGTGGCCAAGTAATGGGCGAATTCTTAGGAGTATAAGAATTTTTTTAAGTGGCCAAGTAAAGCGCGAGATTTCCGGACACTGACTTTAAATAAGGTGGCCAAGTGAAGCGCGAATTCTTAGGAGTATGAGAATTTTTACAAAGTGTCCAAGTAATACGCGAGATCTCCGGACACTGACTTTAAGTAAGGTGGCCAAGTAATGCGCTAATTCTTAGCAGTATGCGAATTTGAATAAAGTGGCCAAGTAATACGCGAGATTTCCGGACTCTGACTTTAAGTAAGGTGGCCAAGTAATGCGCTGAATCTTAGGAGTATGAGAATTTGAATAAAGTGGCCAAATAATACGCGAGATTTCCAGACACTTACTTTAAGTAAGGTGGCCAACTAATGCGCGAGTTCTTGAAAGTATAAGAACTTTTATAAAGTGTCCGAGTAATACGCGAGGATTCCGGACTCTGACTTTGAGTAAGGTGGCCAAGTAATGCGCTGAATCTTGGGAGTATGAGAATTTTAATAAAGTGGCCAAATAATACGCGAGATTTCCAGACACTTACTTTAAGTAAGGTGACCAAGTAATGCGCGAATTCTTAGGAGTATGAGAATTTTTATAAAGTGTCCAAGTAATACGCGAGATTTCCAGACACTGACTTTAAGTAAGGTGGCCAAGTAATGCGCGAATTCTTAGGAGTATGAAAATTTTTATAAATTGTCCAAGTAATACGCGAGATTTCCGGACTCTGACTTTAAATAAGGTGGCCAAGTAATGGGCGAATTCTTAGGAGTATAAGAATTTTTTAAGTGGCCAAGTAAAGCGCGAGATTTCCGGACACTGACTTTAAATAAGGTGGCCAAGTGAAGCGCGAATTCTTAGGAGTATGAGAATTTTTACAAAGTGTCCAATTAATACACGAGATTTCCGGACTCTGACTTTAAGTAAGGTGGCCAAGTAATGGGCGAATTCTTAGGAGTATGAGAATTTCAATAAAGTGGCCAAGTAATACGCGAGATTTCCGGACTCTGACTTTAAGGTGGCCAAGTAATGCGCGAATTCTTAGGAGTATGAGGATTTTTATAAAGTGTCCAAGTAATACGCCAGATTTCCGGACTCTGACTTTTACTAAGGTGGCCAAGTAATGCGCTAATTCTTAGGAGTATGAAAATTTTTATAAATTGACCAAGTAATACGCGAGATTTCCGGACTCTGACTTTAAATAAGGTGGCCAAGTGAAGCGCGAATGCTTAGGAGTATAAGAATTTTTATAAAGTGGCCAAGAAATACGCGAGATTTCCGGACTCTGACTTTAAGTAAGGTGGCCAAGTAATGCGCGAGTTCTTAGGAGTATAAGAATTTTTATACAGTGGCCAAGTAATACGCGTGATATCCGTACTCTGACTTTAAATAAGGTGGCAAAGTAATGCGCGAATTCTTAGGAGTATGAGAATTTTAATTGTGTCAAAGTAATACGTGAGATTTCCGGACTCTGACTTTAAGTAAGGTGGCCAAGTAATGCGATGAAACTTAGGAGTATGAGAATTTGAATAAAGTTGCCAAATAAGAAGCGTGATTTACAGACAGTCACTGGAAGTAAGGTGGCCCACTAATGCGCGAGTTCTTAAAAGTATAAGAACTTTTATAAAGTTGCCAAGTAATACTTGAGATATCCGTACTCTGACTTTAAGTAAGGTGGCCAAGTAATGCGCTGAATCTTAGGAGTATGAGAATTTTAATAAAGTGGCCAAGTAATACGCGCGATTTCCAGAAACTGACTTTAAGTAAGGTGGCCAAGTAATGCGCTAGTTCTTAGGAGTATGAGAATTTTAATAAAGTGTCCAGGTAATACGTGAGATATCCGTACTCTGACTTTAAGTAAGGTGGCCAACTAATGCGCGATTTCTTAAAAGTATAAGAACTTTTATAAAGTGTCCAAGTAATACGCGAGGATTCCGGACTCTGACTTTAAGTAAGGTGGCCAAGTAATGCGCGAATTCTTAGTAGTCGACGAATTTTTATAAAGTGTCCAAGTAATACGCGAGGTTTCTGAACTCTGACTTTAACTAAGGTGGCCAAGTAATGCGCTGATTCTTACGAGTATGTGAATTTTAATAAAGTGGCCATGTAATACGCGAGATTTCCGGACTCTGACTTTAAGTAAGGTGGCCAAGTAATGCGCTGATTCTTAGCAGTATGCGAATTTTAATAAAGTGGCCAAGTAATACGCGAGATTTCCGGACTCTGACTTTAAGTAAGGAGGCCAAGTAATGCGCGAATTCTTAGGAGTATAAGAATTTTTATAAAGTGGCCAAATAATACGCGAGATTTCTGGACTCTGACTTTAAATAAGGTGGCCAAGTAATGCGCTGAATCTTAGGAGTATGAGAATTTGAATAAAGTGGCCAAATAATACGCGAGATTTCCAGACACTTACTTTAAGTAAGGTGGCCAACTAATGCGCGAGTTCTTGAAAGTATAAGAACTTTTATAAAGTGTCCGAGTAATACGCGAGGATTCCGGACTCTGACTTTGAGTAAGGTGGCCAAGTAATGCGCTGAATCTTAGGAGTATGAGAATTTGAATAAAGTGGCCAAATAATACGCGAGATTTCCAGACACTTACTTTAAGTAAGGTGGCCAAGTAATGCGCGAATTCTTAGGAGTATCAGAATTCTTAAAAGTGTCCAAGGAATACGCGAGATTTCCAGACACTGACTTTAAGTAAGGTGGCCAAGTAATGCGCTAATTATAAGTAGTATGATGATTTTTATAAAGTGTCCAAGTAATACGCGAGATTTCCGGACTCTGACTTTAAATAAGGTGGCCAAGTAATGCGCGAATTCTTAGGAGTATAAGAATTTTTTTAAGTGGCCAAGTAAAAAGCGAGATTTCCGGACACTGACTTTAAATAAGGTGGCCAAGTGAAGCGCGAATTCTTAGGAGTATGAGAATTTTTACAAAGTGTCCAATTAATACACGAGATTTCCGGACTCTGACTTTAAGTAAGGTGGCCAAGTAATGGGCGAATTCTTAGGAGTATGAGAATTTCAATAAAGTGGCCAAGTAATACGCGAGATTTCCGGACTCTGACTTTAAGGTGGCCAAGTAATGCGCTAATTCTTAGGAGTATGAGAATTTTAATAAAGTGTCCAAGTAATACGTGAAATTTTCGGGCTCTGACTTTAAGTAAGGTGGCCAAGTAATGCGCTAATTCTTAGCAGTATGAAAATTTTTATAATTTGTCCAAGTAATACGCGAGATTTCCGGACTCTGACTTTAAATAAGGTGGCCAAGTGAAGCGCGAATGCTTAGGAGTATAACAATTTTTCTAAAGTGGCCAAGTAATACGCGAGATTTCCGGACTCTGACTTTAAGTAAGGTGACCAAGTAATGCGCGAGTTCTTAGGAGTATGAGAATTTTTATACAGTGGCCAAGTAATACGCGTGATATCCGTACTCTGACTTTAAATAAGGTGGCAAAGTAATGCGCGAATTCTTAGGAGTATGAGAATTTTAATAGTGTCCAAGTAATACGTGAGATTTCCGGACTCTGACTTTAAGTAAGGTGGCCAAGTAATGCGCTTAATCTTAGGAGTATGAGAATTTGAATAAAGTTGCCAAATAATACGCGAGATTTCCAGACACTTACTTTAAGTAAGGTGGCCGACTAATGCGCGAGTTCTTAAAAGTATAAGAACTTTTATAAAGTTGCCAAGTAATACTTGAGATATCCGTACTCTGACTTTAAGTAAGGTGGCCAAGTAATGCGCTGAATCTTAGGAGTATGAGAATTTTAATAAAGTGGCCAAGTAATACGCGCGATTTCCAGAAACTGACTTTAAGTAAGGTGGCCAAGTAATGCGCTAGTTCTTAGGAGTATGAGAATTTTAATAAAGTGTCCAGGTAATACGTGAGCTTTCCGTACTCTGACTTTAAGTAAGGTGGCCAACTACTGCGCGATTTCTTAAAAGTATAAGAACTTTTATAAAGTGTCCAAGTAATACGCGAGGATTCCGGACTCTGACTTTAAGTAAGGTGGCCAAGTAATGCGCGAATTCTTAGTAGTCGACGAATTTTTATAAAGTGTCCAAGTAATACGCGAGGTTTCTGAACTCTGACTTTAACTAAGGTGGCCAAGTAATGCGCTAATTCTTACGAGTATGAGAATTTTAATAAAGTGTCCAAGTAATACGTAAGATTTCAGGACTCTGACTTTAAGTAAGGTTGCCAAGTAATGCGCTGAATCTTAGGAGTATGTGAATTTTAATAAAGTGGCCAAGTAATACGCGAGATTTCCGGACTCTGACTTTAAGTAAGGAGGCCAAGTAATGCGCGAATTCTTAGTAGTCGACGAATTTTTATAAAGTGTCCAAGTAATACGCGAGGTTTCTGAACTCTGAATTTTAATAAGGTGGCCAAGTAATGCGCTTATTCTTAGGAGTATGAGAATTTGAATAAAGTGGCCAAATAATACGCGAGATTTCCCGACACTTACTTTAAGTAAGGTGGCCAACTAATGCGCGAGTTCTTAAAAGTATAAGAACTTTTATAAAGTGTCCAAGTAATACGCGAGATTTCCGGACTCTGACTTTAAGTAAGGTGGCCAAGTAATGCGCGAGTTCTTAAAAGTATACGAATTTTTATAAAGTTGCCAAGTAATACTCGAGATATGCGTACTCTGACTTTAAGTAAGGTGGCCAAGTAATGCGCGAGTTCTTAGGAGTATGAGAATTTTTACAAAGTGTCCAAGTAATACGCGAGATTTCCAGACACTGACTTTAAGTAAGGTGGCCAAGTAATGCGCTACTTCTTAGGAGTATGAAAATTTTTATAAATTGTCCAAGTAATACGCGAGATTTCCGGACTCTGACTTTAAATAAGGTGGCCAAGTAATGGGCGAATTCTTAGGAGTATAAGAATTTTTTTAAGTGGCCAAGTAAAGCGCGAGATTTCCGGACACTGACTTTAAATAAGGTGGCCAAGTGAAGCGCGAATTCTTAGGAGTATGAGAATTTTTATAAAGTTTCCAAGTAATACGCGAGATTTCCAGACACTGACTTTAAGTAAGGTGGCCAAGTAATGCGCTAATTCTTAGCAGTATGCGAATTTGAATAAAGTGGCCAAGTAATACGCGAGATTTCCGGACTCTGACTTTAAGTAAGGTGGCCAAGTAATGCGCTGAATCTTAGGAGTATGAGAATTTGAATAAAGTGGCCAAATAATACGCGAGATTTCCAGACACTCACTTTAAGTAAGGTGGCCAACTAATGCGCTAATTCTTAGCAGTATGCGAATTTGAATAAAGTGGCTAAATAATACGCAAGGTTTCTGGACTCTGACTTTAAATAAGGTGGCCAAGTAATGCGCTGAATCTTAGGAGTATGAGAATTTGAATAAAGTGGCCAAATAATAAACGAGATTTCCAGACACTTACTTTAAGTAAGATGGCCAAGTAATGCGCTACTTCTTAGGAGTATGAAAATTTTTATAAATTGTCCAAGTAATACGCGAGATTTCCGGACTCTGACTTTAAATAAGGTGGCCAAGTAATGCGCGAATTCTTAGGAGTATAAGAATTTTTTTAAGTGGCCAAGTAAAGCGCGAGATTTCCGGACACTGACTTTAAATAAGGTGGCCAAGTGAAGCGCGAATTCTTAGGAGTATGAGAATTTTTACAAAGTGTCCAATTAATACACGAGATTTCCCGGACTCTGACTTTAAGTAAGGTGGCCAAGTAATGGGCGAATTCTTAGGAGTATGAGAATTTCAATAAAGTGGCCAAGTAATACGCGAGATTTCCGGACTCTGACTTTAAGGTGGCCAAGTAATGCGCTAATTCTTAGGAGTATGAGTATTTTTATAAAGTGTCCAAGTAATACGCGAGATTTCCGGACTCTGACTTTAAATAAGGTGGCCAAGTGAACCGCGAATTCTTAGGAGTATAACAATTTTTCTAAAGTGGCCAAGAAATACGCGAGATTTCCGGACTCTGACTTTAAGTAAGGTGACAAAGTAATGCGCGAGTTCTTAGGAGTATAAGAATTTTTATACAGTGGCCAAGTAATAGGCGTGATATCCGTACTCTGACTTTAAATAAGGTGGCCAAGTAATGCCCGAATTCTTAGGAGTATGAGAATTTTAATAGTGTCAAAGTAATACGTGAGATTTCCGGAATCTGACTTTAAGTAAGGTGGCCAGGTAATGCGCTGAATCTTAGGAGTATGAGAATTTGAATAAAGTGGCCAAATAATACGCGAGATTTCCTGACACTTACTTTAAGTAAGGTGGCCAACTAATGCGCGAGTTATAGAAAGTATAAGAACTTTTATAAAGTGTCCGAGTAATACGCGAGGATTCCGGACTCTGACTTTGAGTAAGGTGGCCAAGTAATGCTCTGAATCTTTGGAGTATGAGAATTTGAATAAAGTGGCCAATTAATACGCGAGTTTTCCAGACACTTACTTTAAGTAAGGTGGCCAACTAATGCGCGATTTCTTAAAAGTATAAGAACTTTTATAAAGTGTCCAAGTAATACGCGAGGATTCCGGACTCTGACTTTGAGTAAGGTGGCCAAGTAATGCGCGAGTTCTTAAAAGTTTAAGAATTTTTATAAAGTTGCCAAGTAATACTTGAGATATCCGTACTCTGACTTTAAGTAAGTTGGCCAAGTAATGCGCGAATTCTTAGGAGTATGAGAATTTTTACAAAGTGTCCAAGTAATACGCGAGATTTCCAGACACTGACTTTAAGTAAGGTGGCCAAGTAATGCGCTAATTCTTACGAGTATGAGAATTTTAATAAAGTGTCCAAGTAATATGTAAGATTTCAGGACTCTGACTTTAAGTAAGGTTGCCAAGTAATGCGCTGAATCTTAGGAGTATGAGAATTTTAATAAAGTGGTCAAGTAATACGCGAGATTTCCGGACTCTGACTTTAAGGTGGCCAAGTAATGCGCTAATTCTAAGGAGTATGAGGATTTTTATAAAGTGTCCAAGTAATAGACGAGATTTCCGGACTCTGACTTTAAGTAAGGTGGCCAAGTAATGCGCGAATTCTTAGGAGTATGAAAATTTTTATAAATTGTCCAAGTAATACTCGAGATTTCCGGACTCTGACTTTAAATAAGGTGGCCAAGTAATGGGCGAATTCTTAGGAGTATAAGAATTTTTCTAAAGTGGCCAAGTAAGGCGCGAGATTTCCGGACTCTGACTTTAAATAAGGTGGCCAAATAATGGGCGAATTCTTAGGAATATAAGAATTTTTAGAAAGTGTCCAAGTAATACGCGAGATTTCCAGACACTGACTTTAAGTAAGGTGGCCAAGTAATGCGGTAATTCTTAGGAGTATGAGAATTTTAATAAAGTGTCCATGTAATACGTGAGATTTCCGGACTCTGACTTTAAATAAGGTTGCCAAGTAATGCGCGAATTCTTAGGAGTATACGAATTTTTATAAAGTTGCCAAGTAATACGCGAGATATGCGTACTCTGACTTTAAGTAAGGTGGCCAAGTAATGCGCTAATGCTTAGGTGTATGAGAATTTGAATAAAGTGGCCAAATAATACGCGAGATTTCCAGACACTGACTTTAAGTAAGGTGGCCAACTAATGCGCTAGTTCTTAGCAGTATGCGAATTTGAATAAAGTGGCCAAGTAATACGCGAGATTTCCAGAAACTGACTTTAAGTAAGGTGGCCAAGTAATGCGCTGAATCTTAGGAGTATGAGAATTTTTCTAAAGTGGCCAAGTAATACGTAATATTTCCGGACTCTGACTTTAAATAAGGTGGCCAAGTAATGGGCGAATTCTTAGGAGTATGAGAATTTTAATAGTGGCCAAGTAATACGCGAGATTTCCGGACTCTGACTTTAAGGTGGCCAAGTAATGCACTAATTCTAAGGAGTATGAGAATTTTTATAAAGTTTCCAAGTAATACGCGAGGTTTCTGGACTCTGACTTTAAGTAAGGTGGCCAAGTAATGCGCTGAATCTTAGGAGTATGAGAATTTGAATAAAGTGGCCAAGTAATACGCGAGATTTCCAGACACTCACTTTAAGTAAGGTGGCCAACTAATGCGCGAGTTCTTAAAAGTATAAGAACTTTTATAAAGTGGCCAAATAATACGCAAGATTTCCGGACTCTGACTTTAAGTAAGGTGGCCAAGTAATGCGCGAGTTCTTAAAAGTATACGAATTTTTATAAAGTTGCCAAGTAATACGCGAGATATCCGTACTCTGACTTTAAGTAAGGTGGCCAAGTAATGCGCGAATTCTTAGGAGTATGAGAATTTTTACAAAGTGTCCAAGTAATACGCGAGATTTCCAGACACTGACTTTAAGTAAGGTTGCCAAGTAATGCGCTAATTCTTAGGAGTATTAGAATTTTTATAAAGTGTCCAAGTAATACGCGAGATTTTCGGACTCTGACTTTAATTAGGGTGGCCAAGTAATGCGCGAATTCTTAGGAGTATAAGAATTTTTTTAAGTGGCCAAGTAAAGCGCGAGATTTCCGGACACTGACTTTAAATAAGGTGGCCAAGTGAAGCGCGAATTCTTAGGAGTATGCGAATTTTTACAAAGTGTCCAAGTAATACGCGAGATCTCCAGACACTGACTTTAAGTAAGGTGGCCAAGTAATGCGCTAATTCTTAGGAGTATGAGAATTTGAAAAAAGTGGCCAAGTAATACGCGAGATTTCCGGACTCTGACTTTAAGTAAGGTGGCCAAGTAATGCGCTGAATCTTAGGAGTATGAGAATTTGAATAAAGTGGCCAAATAATACGCGAGATTTCCAGACACTTACTTTAAATAAGGTGGCCAACTAATGCGCGAATTCTTAGTAGTCGACGAATTTTTATAAAGTGTCCAAGTAATACGCGAGGTTTCTGAACTCTGACTTTAAATAAGGTGGCCAAGTAATGCGCTGAATCTTAGGAGTATGAGAATTTGAATAAAGTGGCCAAATAATACGCGAGATTTCCAGACACTTACTTTAAGTAAGATGGCCAAGTAATGCGCGAATTCTTAGGAGTATGAGAATTTTTACAAAGTGTCCAAGTAATACGCGAGATTTCCAGACACTGACTTTAAGTAAGGTGGCCAAGTAATGCGCTACTTCTTAGGAGTATGAAAATTTTTATAAATTGTCCAAGTAATACGCGAGATTTCCGGACTCTGACTTTAAATAAGGTGGCCAAGTAATGGGCGAATTCTTAGGAGTATAAGAATTTTTTTAAGTGGCCAAGTAAAGCGCGAGATTTCCGGACACTGACTTTAAATAAGGTGGCCAAGTGAAGCGCGAATTCTTAGGAGTATGAGAATTTTTACAAAGTGTCCAATTAATACACGAGATTTCCGGACTCTGACTTTAAGTAAGGTGGCCAAGTAATGGGCGAATTCTTATGAGTTTGAGATTTTTAATAAAGTTGCCAAGTAATACTCGTGATTTCCGGACTCTGACTTTAAGTAAGGTGGCCAAGTAATGCACTTATTCTTAGGAGTATGAGGATTTTTATAAAGTGTCCAAGTAATACGCGAGATTTCCGGACTCTGACTTTAAATAAGGTGGCCAAGTGAACCGCGAATTCTTAGGAGTATAACAATTTTTCTAAAGTGGCCAAGAAATACGCGAGATTTCCGGACTCTGACTTTAAGTAAGGTGACAAAGTAATGCGCGAGTTCTTAGGAGTATAAGAATTTTTATACAGTGGCCAAGTAATAGGCGTGATATCCGTACTCTGACTTTAAATAAGGTGGCCAAGTAATGCCCGAATTCTTAGGAGTATTAGAATTTTAATAGTGTCAAAGTAATACGTGAGATTTCCGGAATCTGACTTTAAGTAAGGTGGCCAGGTAATGCGCTGAATCTTAGGAGTATGAGAATTTGAATAAAGTGGCCAAATAATACGCGAGATTTCCAGACACTTACTTTAAGTAAGGTGGCCAACTAATGCGCGAGTTCTTAAAAGTATAAGAACTTTTATAAAGTGTCCGAGTAAGACGCGAGGATTCCGTAATCTGACTTTGAGTAAGGTGGTCAAGTAATGCGCTGAATCTTAGGAGTATGAGAATTTGAATAAAGTGGCCAAATAATACGCGAGATTTCCAGACACTTACTTTAAGTAAGGTGGCCAACTAATGCGCGAGTTCTTAAAAGTATAAGAACTTTTATAAAGTGTCCAAGTAATACGCGAGGATTCCGGACTCTGACTTTGAGTAAGGTGGCCAAGTAATGCGCGAGTTCTTAAAAGTTTAAGAATTTTTATAAAGTTGCCAAGGAATGCGCGAGATATGCGTACTCTGACTTTAAGTAAGTTGGCCAAGTAATCCGCGATTTCTTATGTGTATCTGAATTTTATTAAAGTGTCCAAGTTATACGCTACATTTCCAGACACTGACTTTAAGTAAGGTGGCCAAGTAATGCGCTAAATCTTACGAGTATGAGAATTTTAATAAAGTGTCCAAGTAATATGTAAGATTTCAGGACTCTGACTTTAAGTAAGGTTGCCAAGTAATGCGCTGAATCTTAGGAGTATGAGAATTTTAATAAAGTGGTCAAGTAATACGCGAGATTTCCGGACTCTGACTTTAAGGTGGCCAAGTAATGCGCTAATTCTAAGGAGTATGAGGATTTTTATAAAGTGTCCAAGTAATAGACGAGATTTCCGGATTCTGACTTTAAGTAAGGTGGCCAAGTAATGCGCTAATTCTTAAGAGTATTGAAATTTTTATAAATTGTCCAAGTAATACGCGAGATTTCCGGACTCTGACTTTAAATAAGGTTGCCAAGTAATGGGCGAATTCTTAGGAGTATAAGAATTTTTCTAAAGTGTCCAAGTAATACGCGAGATTTCTGGACTCTGAGTTTAAGTAAGGTGGCCAAGTGAAGCGCGAATTCTTAGGAGTATGAGAATTTGAAAAAAGTGGCCAAGTAATACGCGAGATTTCCGGACTCTGACTTTAAGTAAGGTGGCCAAGTAATGCGCTAATTCTTAGGTGTATGAGAATTTTTATAAAGTTGCCAAATAATACGCGAGATTTCCGGACTCTGACTTTAAATAAGGTTGCCAAGTAATGCGCGAATTCTTAGGAGTATACGAATTTTTATAAAGTTGCCAAGTAATACGCGAGATATGCGTACTCTGACTTTAAGTAAGGTGGCCAAGTAATGCGCTAATGCTTAGGTGTATGAGAATTTGAATAAAGTGGCCAAATAATACGCGAGATTTCCAGACTCTGACTTTAAGTAAGGTGGCCAAGTAATGCGCTAATGCTTAGGTGTATGAGAATTTGAATAAAGTGGCCAAGTAATACGCGAGATTTCCAGAAACTGACTTAAAGTAAGGTGGCCAAGTAATGCGCTTATTCTTAGGAGTATGAGAATTTTAATAAAGTGTCCAGGTAATACGTAAGATTTCCCGACACTGACTTTAAATAAGGTGGCCAAGTAATGGGCGAATTCTTAGGAGTATGAGAATTTTAATAAAGTGGCCAAGTAATACGCGAGATTTCCGGACTCTGACTTTAAGGTGGCCAAGTAGTGCGCTAATTCTAAGGAGTATGAGGATTTTTATAAAGTGTCCAAGTAATACACGAGATTTCCGGATTCTGACTTTAAGTAAGGTGGCCAAGTAATGCGCTAATTCTTAGGAGTATGAAAATTTTTATAAATTGTCCAAGTAATACGCGAGATTTCCGGACTCTGACTTTAAATAAGGTGGCCAAGTGAAGCGCGAATTCTTAGGAGTATAACAATTTTTCTAAAGTGGCCAAGAAATACGCGAGATTTCCGGACTCTGACTTTAAGTAAGGTGACAAAGTAATGCGCGAGTTCTTAGGAGTATAAGAATTTTTATACTGTTGCCTAGTTATACGCGTGATATCCGTACTGTGACTTTAAATAAGGTGGCCAAGTAATGCGCGAACTCTTAGGAGTATGAGAATTTTAATAGTGTCCAAGTAATACGTGAGATTTCCGGACTCTGACTTTAAGTAAGGTGGCCAAGTAATGCGCTAATTCTTAGGAGTATGAGAATTTGAATAAAGTGGCCAAATAATACGCGAGATTTCCAGACACTTACTTTAAGTAAGGTGGCCAACTAATGCGCGAGTTCTTGAAAGTATAAGAACTTTTATAAAGAGTCCTAGTAAAACGAGAGAATTCCGGACTCTGACTTTGAGGAAGGTGGCCAAGTAATGCGCTGAAACTTAGGAGTATGAGAATTTGAATAAAGTGGCCAAATAATACGCGAGATTTCCAGACACTTACTTTAAGTAAGGTGGCCAACTAATGCGCGATTTCTTAAAAGTATAAGAACTTTTATAAAGTGTCCAAGTAATACGCGAGGATTCCGGACTCTGAATTTGAGTAAGGTGGCCAAGTAATGCGCGAGTTCTTAAAAGTTTAAGAATTTTTATAAAGTTGCCAAGTAATACTTGAGATATCCGTACTCTGACTTTAAGTAAGGTGGCCAAGTAATGCGCGAATTCTTAGGAGTATGAGAATTTTTACAAAGTGTCCAAGTAATACGCGAGATTTCCAGACACTGACTTTAAGTAAGGTGGCCAAGTAATGCGCTAATTCTTACGAGTATGAGAATTTTAATAAAGTGTCCAAAGTAATATGTAAGATTTCAGGACTCTGACTTTAAGTAAGGTTGCCAAGTAATGCGCTGAATCTTAGGAGTATGAGAATTTTAATAAAGTGGTCAAGTAATACGCGAGATTTCCGGACTCTGACTTTAAGGTGGCCAAGTAATGCGCTAATTCTAAGGAGTATGAGGATTTTTATAAAGTGTCCAAGTAATACACGAGATTTCCGGATTCTGACTTTAAGTAAGGTGGCCAAGTAATGCGCTAATTCTTAGGAGTATGAAAACTTTTATAAATTGTCCAAGTAATACGCGAGATTTCCGGACTCTGACTTTAAATAAGGTGGACAAGTAATGGGCGAATTCTTAGGAGTATAAGAATTTTTCTAAAGTGGCCAAGTAAGGCGCGAGTTTTCCGGACTCTGACTTTAAATAAGGTGGCCAAGTGAAGCGCGAATTCTTAGGAGTATGAGAATTTTTACAAAGTGTCCAGGTAATACGCAAGATTTCCAGACACTGACTTTAAGTAAGGTGGCCAAGTAATGCGGTAATTCTTAGGAGTATGAGAATTTTAATAAAGTGTCCATGTAATACGTGAGATTTCCGGACTCTGACTTTAAATAAGGTTGCCAAGTAATGCGCGAATTCTTAGGAGTATAAGAATTTTTATAAAGTGGCCAAGTAATACGCGAGATATCCGGACATTGACTTCAAGTAAGGTGGCCAAGTAATGCGCGAGTTCTTAAAAGTATAAGAATTTTTATAAAGTTGCCAAGTAATACGTGAGAAATCCGTACTCTGACTTTAAGTAAGGTGGCCAAGTAATGCGCGAATTCTTAGGAGTATGAGAATTTTTATACAGTGGCTAAATAATACGCGTGATATCCGTACTCTGACTTTAAATAAGGTGGCCAAGTAATACGCGAATTATTAGAAGTATGAGAATTTTAATAGTGTCATATTAATACGCTAGATTTCCGGTCTCTGACTTTAAGTAAGGTGGCCAAGTAATGCGCTGAATCTTAGGAGTTTGAGAATTTGAATAAAGCGGCCAAATAATACGCGAGATTTCCAGACACTCACTTTAAGTAAGGTGCCCAACTAATGCGCGAGTTCTTAAAAGTATAAGAACTTTTTATAAAGTGGCCAATTAATACGCAAGATTTCCGAGCTCTGACTTTAAGTAAGGTGGCCAAGTAATGCGCTAATCCTTAGCAGTATGCGAATTTGAATAAAGTGGCCAAGTAATACGCGAGATTTCCGGACTCTGACTTTAAATAAGGTGGCCAAGTAATGCGCGAATTCTGAGGAGTCTAAGAATTTTTATAAAGTGGCAAAGTAATACGCAAGATTTCCGGACTCTGACTTCAAATAAGGTGGCCAAGTAATGGTCGAATTCTTAGGAGTATAAGAATTTTTCTAAAGTGGCCAAGTAAGGCGCGAGATTTCCGGACTCTGACTTTAAATAAGGTGGCCAAGTGAAGCGCGAATTCTTAGGAGTATGAGGATTTTTATAAAGTGTCCAAGTAATAAGCGAGATTTCCGGACTCTGACTTTAAATAAGGTGGCCAAGTAATGCGCGAATTCTTAGGAGTATAAGAATTTTTATAAAGTTTCCAAGTAATACGCGAGATTTCCGGACTCTGACTTTAAGTAAGGTAGCCATGTAATGCGCGAGTTCTTAAAAGTATAAGAATTTTTATAAAGTTGCCAAGTTATACGCGTGATATCCGTACTGTGACTTTAAATAAGGTGGCCAAGTAATGCGCGAACTCTTAGGAGTATGAGAATTTTTACACAGTGGCTAAATAATACGCGAGATATCCGGACTCTGACTTTAAATAAGGTGGCCAAGTAATGCGCGAATTCTTAGGAGTATGAGAATTTAAATAGTGTCCAATTAATACGTGAGATTTCCGGACTCTGACTTTAAGTAAGGTGGCCAAGTAATGCGCCGAATCTTAGGAGTTTGAGAATTTTAAATAAAGTGGCCAAATAATACGCGAGATTTCCAGACACTGACTTTAAGTAAGGTGCCCAACTAATGCGCGAGTTCTTAAAAGTATAAGAACTTTTATAAAGTGGCCAATTAATACGCAAGATTTCCGAGCTCTGACTTTAAGTAAGGTGGCCAAGTAATGCGCTAATCCTTAGCAGTATGCGAATTTGAATAAAGTGGCCAAGTAATACGCGAGATTTCCGGACTCTGACTTTAAATAAGGTGGCCAAGTAATGCGCGAATTCTTAGGAGTATAAGAATTTTTCTAAAGTGGCCAAGTAATACGTAATATTTCCGGACTCTGACTTTAAATAAGGTGGCCAAGTAATGGGCGAATTCTTAGGAGTATGAGAATTTTTATAAAGTTGCCAAGTAAGCCGCGAGATTTCCGGACTCTGACTTTAAATAAGGTGGCCAAGTGAAGAGCGAATTCTTAGGAGTATGAGAATTTTTACAAAGTGTCCAAGTAATACGCGAGATTTCCAGACACTGACTTTAAGTAAGGTGGCCAAGTAATGCGGTAATTCTTAGGAGTATGAGAATTTTAATAAAGTGTCCATGTAATACGTGAGATTTCCGGACTCTGACTTTAAATAAGGTGGCCAAGTGAAGCGCGAATTCTTAAAAGTATAAGAATTTTTATAAAGTTGCCAAGTAATACGTGAGAAATCCGTACTCTGACTTTAAGTAAGGTGGCCAAGTAATGCGCGAATTCTTAGGAGTATGAGAATTTTTATACAGTGGCTAAATAATACGCGTGATATCCGTACTCTGACTTTAAATAAGGTGGCCAAGTAATGCGCGAGTTCTTAGGAGTATGAGAATTTTTATAGTGTCCAACTAATACGCGAGATTTCCGGACTCTGACTTTAAGTAAGCTGGCCAAGTAATGCGCTGATTCTTAGGAGTATGAGAATTTGAATAAAGTGGCCAAATAATACGCGAGATTTCCAGACACTTACTTTAAGTAAGGTGGCCAACTAATGCGCTAATCCTTAGCAGTATGCTAATTTGAATAAAGTGGCCAAGTAATACGCGAGATTTCCAGAAACTGACTTTAAGTAAGGTGGCCAAGTAATGCGCTAATTCTTAGGAGTATGAGAATTTTAATAAAGTGTCCAGGTAATACGTAAGATTTCCCGACACTGACTTTAAATAAGGTGGCCAAATAATGGGCGAATTCTTAGGAGTTTGAGAATTTGAATAAAGTGGCCAAGTAATACGCGAGATTTCCGGACTCTGACTTTAAGTAAGGTGGCCAAGTAATGCACTAATTCTAAGGAGTATGAGAATTTTTATAAAGTTTCCAAGTAATACGCGAGGTTTCTGGACTCTGACTTTAAGTAAGGTGGCCAAGTAATGCGCTAATTCTAAGGAGTATGAGAATTTTGATAAAGTTTCCAAGTAATACGCGAGGTTTCTGGACTCTGACTTTAAATAAGGTGGCCAAGTGAAGCGCGAATTCTTAGGAGTATAACAATTTTTCTAAAGTGGCCAAGAAATACGCGAGATTTCCGGACTCTGACTTTAAGTAAGGTGACAAAGTAAGGCGCGAGTTCTTAGGAGTATAAGGATTTTTATACAGTGGCCAAGTAATAGGCGTGATATCCGTACTCTGACTTTAAATAAGGTGGCCAAGTAATGCGCGAATTCTTAGCAGTATGAGAATTTTAAAAGTGTCAAAGTAATACGTGAGATTTCCGGACTCTGACTTTAAGTAAGGTGGCAAAGTAATGCGCTGAATCTTAGGAGTATGAGAATTTGAATAAAGTGGCCAAATAATAAACGAGATTTCCAGACACTTACTTTAAGTAAGGTGGCCAACTAATGCGCGAGTTCTTGAAAGTATAAGAACTTTTATAAAGTGTCCGAGTAATACGCGAGGATTCCGGACTCTGACTTTGAGTAAGGTGGCCAAGTAATGCGCTAATGCTTAGGTGTATGAGAATTTGAATAAAGTGGCCAAATAATACGCGAGATTTCCAGACTCTGACTTTAAGTAAGGTGGCCAAGTAATGCGCGAGTTCTTAAAAGTATACGAATTTTTATAAAGTTGCCAAGTAATACTCGAGATATGCGTACTCTGACTTTAAGTAAGGTGGCCAAGTAATGCGCGAATTCTTAGGAGTATGAGAATTTTTACAAAGTGTCCAAGTAATATGTAAGATTTCCGGACTCTGACTTTGAGTAAGGTGGCCAAGTAATGAGCTGAATCTTAGGAGTATGAGAATTTTTCTAAAGTGGCCAAGTAATACGTAAGATTTCCGGACTCTGACTTTAAATAAGGTGGCCAAGTAATGCGCGAATTCTTAGGAGTATTAGAATTTTTATAAAGTGGCCAAGAAATACGCGAGATTTCCGGACTCTGACTTTTAGTAAGGTGATCAAGTAATGCGCGATTTCTTAGGAGTATGAGAATTTTTACAAAGTGTCCAAGTAATATGTAAGATTTCAGGACTCTGACTTTAAGTAAGGTTGCCAAGTAATGCGCTGAATCTTAGGAGTATGAGAATTTGAATAAAGTGGCCAAGTAATACGCGAGATTTCCGGACTCTGACTTTAAATAAGGTGGCCAAGTAATGCGCGAATTCTTAGGAGTATGAGAATTTTAATAGTGTCCAAGTAATACGTGAGATTTCCGGAATCTGACTTTAAGTAAGGTGGCCAAGTAATGCGCTGAATCTTAGGAGTATGAGAATTTGAATAAAGTGGCCAAATAATAAGCGAGATTTCCAGACACTCACTTTAAGTAAGGTGGCCAACTAATGCGCGAGTACTTAAAAGTATTAGAACTTTTATAAAGTGTCCCAGTAATACGTGAGCATTCCGGACTCTGACTTTGAGTAAGGTGGCCAAGTAATGCGCGAGTTCTTAAAAGTTTAAGAATTTTTATAAAGTTGCCAAGTAATACTTGAGATATCCGTACTCTGACTTTAAGTAAGGTGGCCAAGTAATGCGCGAATTCTTAGGAGTATGAGAATTTTTACAAAGTGTCCAAGTAATATGTAAGATTTCAGGACTCTGACTTTAAGTAAGGTTGCCAAGTAATGCGCTGAGTCTTAGGAGTATGATAAGTTGAATAAAGTGGCCAAATAATACGCGAGATTTCCAGACACTCACTTTAAGTAAGGTGGCCAACTAATGCGCGATTTCTTAAAAGTATAAGAACTTTTATAAAGTGTCCAAGTAATACGCGAGGATTCCGGACTCTGACTTTGAGTAAGGTGGCCAAGTATTGCGCGAGTTCTTAAAAGTATACGAATTTTTATAAAGTTGCCAAGTAATACTCGAGATATGCGTACTCTGACTTTAAGTAAGGTGGCCAAGTAATGCGCGAATTCTTAGGAGTATGAGAATTTTAATAGTGTCCAAGTAATACGGGAGATTTCCGGACTCTGACTTTAAGTAAGGTGGCCAAGTAATGCGCTGAATTCTTAGGAGTATGAGAATTTTAATAGTGTCAAAGTAATACGTGAGATTTCCGGAATCTGACTTTAAGTAAGGTGTTCAAGTAATGCGCTGAGTCTTAGGAGTATGATAATTTGAATAAAGTGGCTAAATAATACGCGAGATTTCCGGACTCTGACTTTAAGTAAGGTCACAAAGGAAAGCGCGATTTCTTAAAAGTATAAGAACTTTTATAAAGTGTCCAAGTAATACGCGAGGATTCCGGACTCTGACTTTAAATAAGGTGGCCAAGTAATGCGCGAATTCTTAGGAGTATGAGAATTTTAATAGTGTCAAAGTAATACGTGAGATTTCCGGAATCTGACTTTAAGTAAGGTGTTCAAGTAATGCGCTGAGTCTTAGGAGTATGATAATTTGAATAAAGTGGCCAAATAATACGCGAGATTTCCAGACACTTACTTTAAGTAAGGTGGCCAACTAATGCGCGAGTTCTTGAAAGTATAAGAACTTTTATAAAGTGTCCGAGTAATACGCGAGGATTCCGGACTCTGACTTTGAGTAAGGTGGCCAAGTAATGCGCTGAATCTTAGGAGTATGAGAATTTTAATAAAGTGGCCAAGTAATACGCGAGATTTCCAGACACTGACTTTAAGTAAGGTGGCCAACTAATGCGCGAGTTCTTAAAAGTATAAGAACTTTTATAAAGTGTCCGAGTAATACGCGAGGATTCCGGACTCTGACTTTAAGTAAGGTGGCCAAGTAATGCGCGAGTTCTTAAAAGTATACGAATTTTTATAAAGTTGCCAAGTAATACGCGAGATATGCGTACTCTGACTTTAAGTAAGGTGGCCAAGTAATGCGCTAATGCTTAGGTGTATGAGAATTTTAATAAAGTGTCCAAGTAATACGCAAGATTTCCGGGCTCTGACTTTAAGTAAGGTGGCCAAGTAATGCGCTAATTCTTAGCAGTATGCGAATTTTTATACAGTGGCCAAGTAATACGCGTGATATCCGTACTCTGACTATAAATAAGGTGGCCAAGTAATGCGCGAATTCTTAGGAGTATGAGAATTTGAATATATTGGCAAAGTAATACGCGAGATTTCCGGACTTTGACTTTAAATAAGGTGGCCAAGTGAAGCGCGAATTCTTAGGAGTATAAGAATTTTTCTAAAGTGGCCAAGTAATACGCGGGATTTCCGGACTCTGACTTTAAGTAAGGTGGCCAACTAATGCGCGAGTTCTTAAGAGTATAAGAACTTTTATAAAGTGGCCAAATAATACGCGAGATTTCCGGGCTCTGACTTTAAGTAAGGTGGCCAAGTAATGCCCTAATTCTTAGGAGTATGAGAATTTGAAAAAAGTGGCCAAGTAATACGCGAGATTTCCGGACTCTGACCTTAAGTAAGGTGGCCAAGTAATGCGCGAACTCTTAGGAGTATGAGAATTTTAATAGTGTCCAAGTAATACGTCAGATTTCCGGACTCCGACTTTAAGTAAGGTGGCCAAGTAATGCGCTGAATCTTAGGAGTATGAGAATTTGAATAAAGTTGCCAAATAATAGGCGAGGTTTCCGGACTCTGAGTTTAAGTAAGGTGGAGAAGTAATGCCCTAATTCTTAGGAGTATGAGAATTTGAATATAGTGGCCAAGTAATACGCGACACTTCCGGACTTTGACTTTAAATAAGGTGGCCAAGTAATGCGCTAAATATTAGGAGTATGATAATTTTAATAGTGTCCAAGTAATACGCGAGATTTCCGGACTCTGACTTTAAGTAAGGTGGCCAAGTAATGCGCTGAATCTTAGGAGTATGAGAATTTGAATAAAGTGGCCAAATAATACGCGAGATTTCCAGACACTCACTTTAAGTAAGGTGGCCAACTAATGCGCGAGTTCTTAAAAGTATAAGAACTTTTATAAAGTGTCCAAGTAATACGCGAGGATTCCGGACTCTGACTTTGAGTAAGGTGGCCAAGTAATGCGCGAATTCTTAGGAGTATAAAAATTTTTCTAAAGTGGCCAAGTAATGCGCGAGATTTCCGGACTCTGACCTTAAGTAAGGTGACCAAGTAATGCGCGAGATCTTAGGAGTATAAGAATTTTTATAAAGTGGCCAAGTAATACGCGAGATTTCCGGACTTTGACTTTAAGTAAGGTGGCCAACTAATGCGCGAGTTCTTAAAAGTATAAGAACTTTTATAAAGTGTCCAAATAATACGCAAGATTTCCGGGCCCTGACTTTGAGTAAGGTGGCCAAGTAATGCGCGAATTCTTAGGAGTATAAAAATTTTTCTAAAGTGGCCAAGTAAGGTGCGATATTTCCGGACTTTGACTTTAAGTAAGGTGACCAAGTAATGCGCGAGTTCTTAGGAGTATAAGAATTTTTATACAGTGGCCAAGTAATACGCGAGATTTCCAGACACTTACTTTAAGTAAGGTGGCCAACTAATGCGCGAGTTCTTGAAAGTATAAGAACTTTTATAAAGTGTCCGAGTAATACGCGAGGATTCCGGACTCTGACTTTGAGTAAGGTGGCCAAGTAATGCGCTGAATCTTAGGAGTATGAGAATTTTAATAAAGTGGCCAAATAATACGCGAGATTTCCAGACACTGACTTTAAGTAAGGTGCCCAACTAATGCGCGAGTTCTTAAAAGTATAAGAATTTTAATAGTGTCCAAGTAATACGTGAGTTTTCCGGACTCTGACTTTAAATACGGTGGCCAAGTAATGCGCGAATTCTTCGGAGTATGAGCACTTAAATAGTGTCCAATTAATACGTGAGATTTCCGGACTCTGACTTTAAGTAAGGTGGCCAAGTAATGCGCCGAATCTTAGGAGTTTGAGAATTTTAAATAAAGTGGCCAAATAATACGCGAGATTTCCAGACACTGACTTTAAGTAAGGTGCCCAACTAATGCGCGAGTTCTTAAAAGTATAAGATCTTTTATAAAGTGGCCAATTTCCGGACTCTGACTTTAAGTAAGGTGGCCAAGTAATGCGCTAATTCTAAGGAGTATGAGAATTTTTATAAAGTTTCCAAGTAATACGCGAGATTTCCGGACTCTGACTTTAAATAAGGTGGCCAAGTAATGCGCTAATTCTTAGGAGTATGAGAATTTTAATAATGTGTACATGTAATACGCGAGTTTTCCGGACTCTGACTTTAGGTAAGGTGGCCAAGTAATGCGCTGAATCTTAGGAGTAAGAGAATTTGAATAAAGTGGCCAAATAATACGCGAGATTTCCAGACACTCACTTTAAGTAAGGTGCCCAACTAATGTGCGAGTTCTTAAAAGTATAAGAACTTTTATAAAGTGGCCAATTAATACGCAAGATTTCCGAGCTCTGACTTTAAGTAAGGTGGCCAAGTAATGCGCTAATCCTTAGCAGTATGCGAATTTGAATAAAGTGGCCAAGTAATACGCGAGATTTCCGGACTCTGACTTTAAATAAGGTGGCCAAGTAATGCGCGAATTCTTAGGAGTATGAGAATTTTTATAAAGTGGCCAAGTAATACGCGAGATTTCTGGACTCTGACTTTAAATAAGGTGGCCAAGTAATGGGCGAATTCTTAGGAGTATAAGAATTTTTATAAAGTTGCCAAGTAAGGCGCGAGATTTCCGGACTCTGACTTTAAATAAGGTGGCCAAGTGAAGCGCGAATTCTTAGGAGTATGAGAATTTTTACAAAGTGTCCAAGTAATACGCGAGATTTCCAGACACTGACTTTAAGTAAGGTGGCCAAGTAATGCGGTAATTCTTAGGAGTATGAGAATTTTAATAAAGTGTCCAAGTAATACGCGAGATTTTCGGACTCTGACTTTAAATAAGGTTGCCAAGTAATGCGCGAATTCTTAGGAGTATAAGAATTTTAATAATGTAACCAAGTAAAACGCGAGATATCCGGACATTGACTTCAAGTAAGGTGGCCAAGTAATGCGCGAGTTCTTAAAAGTATAAGAATTTTTATAAAGTTGCCAAGTAATACGTGAGAAATCCGTACTCTGAATTTAAGTAAGGTGGCCAAGTAATGCGCGAATTCTTAGGAGTATGAGAATTTTTATACAGTGGCTAAATAATACGCGTGATATGCGTACTCTGACTTTAAATAAGGTGGCCAAGTAATGCGCGAATTCTTAGGAGTATGAGAATTTAAATAGTGTCCAATTAATATGTGAGATTTCCGGACTCTGACTTTAAGTAAGGTGGCCAAGTAATGCGCTAATTCTTAGGAGTATGAGAATTTGAATAAAGTGGCCATGTAATACGCGAGATTTCCAGACACTTACTTTAAGTAAGGTGGCCAACTAATGCGCTAATTCTTAGCAGTATGCGAATTTGAATAAAGTGGCCAAGTAATACGCGAGATTTCCAGAAACTGACTTTAAGTAAGGTGGCCAAGTAATGCGCTAATTCTTAGGAGTATGAGAATTTTAATAAAGTGTCCAGGTAATACGTAAGATTTCCCGACACTGACTTTAAATAAGGTGGCCAAGTAATGGGCGAATTCTTAGGAGTATGAGAATTTTTATACAGTGGCCAAGTAATACGCGAGATTTCCGGACTTTGACTTTAAGGTGGCCAAGTAATGCGCTAATTCTAAGGAGTATGAGGATTTTTATAAAGTGTCCAAGTAATACACGAGATTTGCGGATTCTGACTTTAAGTAAGGTGGCCAAGTAATGTGCTAATTCTTAGGAGTATGAAAATTTTTATAAATTGTCCAAGTAATACGCGAGATTTCCGGACTCTGACTTTAAATAAGGTGGCCAAGTGAAGCGCGAATTCTTAGGAGTATAACAATTTTTCTAAAGTGGCCAAGAAATACGCGAGATTTCCGGACTCTGACTTTAAGTAAGGTGACAAAGTAATGCGCGAGTTCTTAGGAGTATAAGAATTTTTATACAGTTGCCAAGTAATACGCGTGATATCCGTACTCTGACTTTAAATAAGGTGGCCAAGTAATGCGCGAATTCTTAGGAGTATGAGAATTTTAATAGTGTCAAAGTAATACGTGAGATTTCCGGAATCTGACTTTAAGTAAGGTGGCCAAGTAATGTGCTGAGTCTTAGGAGTATGAGAATTTGAATAAAGTGGCCAAATAATACGCGAGATTTCCAGACACTTACTTTAAGTAAGGTGGCCAACTAATGCGCGATTTCTTAAAAGTATAAGAACTTTTATAAAGTGGCCAAGTAATACGCGACATTTCCGGACTTTGACTTTAAATAAGGTGTACAATTAATGCGCGAACTATTAGGAGTATGAGAATTTTAATAGTGTCCAAGTAATACGCGAGGTTTCAGGACTCTGACTTTAAATAAGGTGGCCAAGTAATGCGCGAGTTCTTAAAAGTATAAGAACTTTTATAAAGTGTCCAAATAATACGCAAGATTTCCGGGCTCTGACTTTAAGTAAGGTGGCCAAGTAATGCGCTAATTCTTAGTAGTCGACGAATTTTTATAAAGTGTCCAAGTAATACGCGAGGTTTCTGAACTCTGACTTTAACTAAGGTGGCCAAGTAATGCGCTAATTCTTACGAGTATGAGAATTTTAATAAAGTGTCCAGGTAATACGTAAGATTTCCCGACACTGACTTTAAATAAGGTGGCCAAGTAATGGGCGAATTCTTAGGAGTATGAGAATTTTAATAAAGTGGCCAAGTAATACGCGAGATTTCCGGACTCTGACTTTAAGGTGGCCAAGTAATGCGCTAATTCTAAGGAGTATGAGGATTTTTATAAAGTGTCCAAGTAATACACGAGATTTGCGGATTCTGACTTTAAGTAAGGTGGCCAAGTAATGTGCTAATTCTTAGGAGTATGAAAATTTTTATAAATTGTCCAAGTAATACGCGAGATTTCCGGACTCTGACTTTAAATAAGGTGGCCAAGTGAAGCGCGAATTCTTAGGAGTATAACAATTTTTCTAAAGTGGCCAAGAAATACGCGAGATTCCCGGACTCTGACTTTAAGTAAGGTGACAAAGTAATGCGCGAGTTCTTAGGAGTATAAGAATTTTTATACAGTGGCCAAGTAATAGGCGTGATATCCGTACTCTGACTTTAAATAAGGTGGCCAAGTAATGCGCGAATTCTTAGGAGTATGAGAATTTTAATAGTGTCAAAGTAATACGTGAGATTTCCGGAATCTGACTTTCAGTAAGGTGGCCAAGTAATGTGCTGAGTCTTAGGAGTATGAGAATTTGAAAAAAGTGGCCAAATAATACGCGAGATTTCCAGACACTGACTTTAAGTAAGGTGGCCAACTAATGCGCGAGTTCTTAAAAGTATAAGAACTTTTATAAAGTGGCCAAGTAGTACGCGAGATTTCCGGACTCTGACTTTAAATAAGGTGGCCAAGTAATGCGCGAAGTGTTAGGAGTATGAGAATTTTAATAGTGTCCAAGTAATACGCGAGGATTCCGGACTCTGACTTTGAGTAAGGTGGCCAAGTAATGCGCGAGTTCTTAAAAGTATAAGAACTTTTATAAAGTGTCCAAGTAATACGCGAGGATTCCGGACTCTGACTTTAAGTAAGGTGGCCAAGTAATGCGCGAATTCTTAGTAGTCGACGAATTTTTATAAAGTGTCCAAGTAATACGCGAGGTTTCTGAACTCTGACTTTAACTAAGGTGGCCAAGTAATGCGCTAATTCTTACGAGTATGAGAATTTTAATAAAGTGTCCAAGTAATACGTAAGATTTCAGGACTCTGACTTTAAGTAAGGTTGCCAAGTAATGCGCTGAATCTTAGGAGTATGAGAATTTTAATAGTGTCCAAGTAATACGCGAGGATTCCGGACTCTGACTTTGAGTAAGGTGGCCAAGTAATGCGCTGAAACTTAGGAGTATGAGAATTTGAATAAAGTGGCCAAATAATACGCGAGATTTCCAGACACTTACTTTAAGTAAGGTGACCAAGTAATGCGCGAATTCTTAGTAGTCGACGAATTTTTATAAAGTGTCCAAGTAATACGCGAGGTTTCTGAACTCTGACTTTAACTAAGGTGGCCAAGTAATGCGCTAATTCTTACGAGTATGAGAATTTTAATAAAGTGTCCAAGTAATACGTAAGATTTCAGGACTCTGACTTTAAGTAAGGTTGCCAAGTAATGCGCTGAATCTTAGGAGTATGAGAATTTTAATAGTGTCCAAGTAATACGCGAGGATTCCGGACTCTGACTTTGAGTAAGGTGGCCAAGTAATGCGCTGAATCTTAGGAGTATGAGAATTTGAATAAAGTGGCGAAATAATACGCGAGATTTCCAGACACTTACTTTAAGTAAGGTGGCCAACTAATGCGCGAG
This sequence comes from Diplolepis rosae, assembly GCA_030998225.1. Lineage (NCBI taxonomy): Eukaryota > Metazoa > Arthropoda > Insecta > Hymenoptera > Diplolepididae > Diplolepis > Diplolepis rosae. The sequence goes on along the minus strand of JAPYXD010000684.1, from coordinate 484,606 downwards.
TTCTTAAAAGTATAAGAACTTTTATAAAGTGGCCAAATAATACGCGAGATTTCCGGACTTTGACGTTAAATAAGGTGGCCAAGTAATGCGCGAACTATTAGGAGTATGAGAATTTTAATAGTGTCCAAGTAATACGTGAGATTTCCGGACTCTGACTTTAAGTAAGGTGCCCATGTAATGCGCTGAATCTTAGGAGTATGAGAATTTGAATAAAGTGGCCAAATAATACGCGAGATTTCCAGACACTTACTTTAAGTAAGGTGGCCAACTAATGCGCGATTTCTTAAAAGTATATGAACTTTTATAAAGTGGCCAAGTAATACGCGACATTTCCGGACTTTGACTTTAAATAAGGTGGCCAAGTAATGCGCGAACTATTAGGAGTATGAGAATTTTAATAGTGTCCAAGTAATACGCGAGGATTCCGGACTCTGACACATAGTAAGGTGGCCAAGTAATGCGCGAGTTCTTAATAGTATAAGCATTTTTATAGTGTGTACTAGAAATACGCGAGAATTCCGGACTCTGACGCGAAGGAAGGTGGCCAGGTCATGCGCGAATTCTTAGTAGTCGACGAATTTTTATAAAGTGTCCAAGTAATACGCGAGGTTTCTGGACTCTGACTTTAAGTAAGGTGGCCAAGTAATGCGCGAATTCTTAGGAGTATGAGAATTTTAATAGTGTCCAAGTAATAAGTTAGATTTCCGGACTCTGACTTTAAGTAAGGTGGCCAAGTAATGCGCTGAATCTTAGGAGTATGAGAATTTTAATAAAGTGGCCAAGTAATACGCGAGATTTCCGGACTCTGACTTTAAGTAAGGTGGCCAAGTAATGCGCTGAATCTTAGGAGTATGAGAATTTGAATAAAGTGGCCAAATAATACGCGAGATTTCCAGACACTTACTTTAAGTAAGGTGGCCAACTAATGCGCGAGTTCTTAAAAGTATAAGAACTTTTATAAAGTGGCCAAGTAATACGCGACATTTCCGGACTTTGACTTTAAATAAGGTGGCCAAGTAATGCGCGAACTATTAGGAGTATGAGAATTTTAATAGTGTCCAAGTAATACGTGAGATTTCCGGACTCTGACTTTAAGTAAGGTGCCCATGTAATGCGCTGAATCTTAGGCGTATGAGAATTTGAATAAAGTGGCCAAGTAATCCGCGAGAGTTCCAGACACTTGCTTTAAGTAAGGTGGCCAACTAATGCGCGATTTCTTAAAAGTATAAGAACTTTTATAAAGTGGCCAAGTAATACGTAATATTTCCGGACTCTGACTTTAAATAAGGTGGCCAAGTAATGGGCGAATTCTTAGGAGTATGAGAATTTTAATAGTGGCCAAATAATAAACGAGATTTCCAGACACTTACTTTAAGTAAGGTGGCCAACTAATGCGCGAGTTCTTGAAAGTATAAGAACTTTTATAAAGTGTCCGAGTAATACGCGAGGATTCCGGACTCTGACTTTAAGTAAGGTGACCAAGTAATGCGCGAGTTCTTAGTAGTCGACGAATTTTTATAAAGTGTCCAAGTAATACGCGAGGTTTCTGAACTCTGACTTTAACTAAGGTGGCCAAGTAATGCGCTAATTCTTACGAGTATGAGAATTTTAATAAAGTGTCCAAGTAATACGTAAGATTTCAGGACTCTGACTTTAAGTAAGGTTGCCAAGTAATGCGCTGAATCTTAAGAGTATGAGAATTTTAATAAAGTGGCCAAGTAATACGCGAGATTTCCGGACTCTGACTTTAAGTAAGGTGGCCAAGTAATGCGCGAATTCTTAGGAGTCGAAGAATTTTTATACAGTGTCCAAGTAATACGCGAGGTTTCTGGACTCTGACTTTAAATAAGGTGGCCAAGTAATGCGCTGAATCTTAGGAGTATGAGAATTTGAATAAAGTGGCCAAATAATAAACGAGATTTCCAGACACTTACTTTAAGTAAGGTGGCCAACTAATGCGCGAGTTCTTAAAAGTATAAGAACTTTTATAAAGTGGCCAAATAATACGCGAGATTTCCGGGCTCTGACTTTAAGTAAGGTGGCCAAGTAATGCGCGAGTTCTTAAAAGTATAAGAATTTTTATAAAGTTGCCAAGTAATACGCGAGATTTCCGTACTCTGACTTTAAGTAAGGTGGCCAAGTAATGCGCGAATGCTTAGGAGTATGAGAATTTTAATAAAGTGTCCAAGTAATACGCGAGATTTCCAGACACTGACTTTAAGTAAGGTGGCCAAGTAATGAGCTGTATCTTAGGAGTATGAGAATTTTACTAAAGTTGCCAAGTAATACGTTAGATTTCCGGACTCTGACTTTAAATAAGGTGGCCAAGTAATGCGCGAATTCTTAGGAGTATGAGAATTTTTATAAAGTTGCCAAGTAATACGCGAGATTTCCGGACTCTGACTTTAAGTAAGGTGGCCAAGTAATGCGCGAGTTCTTAAAAGTATACGAATTTTTATAAAGTTGCCAAGTAATACGCGAGATATGCGTACTCTGACTTTAAGTAAGGTGGCCAAGTAATGCGCTGAATCTTAGGAGTATGAGAATTTGAATAAAGTGGCCAAATAATACGCGTGATATCCGTACTCTGACTTTAAATAAGGTGGCCAAGTAATGGGCGAATTCTTAGGAGTATAAGAATTTTTCTAAAGTGGCCAAGTAAGGCGCGAGTTTTCCGGACTCTGACTTTAAATAAGGTGGCCAAGTAAAGCGCGAATTATTAGGAGTATGAGAATTTTTACAAAGTGTCCAAGTAATACGCGAGATTTCCAGACACTGACTTTAAGTAAGGTGGCCAATTAATGCGCGAATTCTTAGGAGTATGATAATTTTAATAGTTGCCTAGTAATTCGCGCGGTTTCTGGTATCTGACTTTAAGTAAGGTGGCCAAGTAATGCGCTGAATCTTAGGAGTATGAGAATTTTTATACAGTGGCCAAGTAATACGCGTGATATCCGTACTCTGACTTTAAATAAGGTGGCCAAGTAATGGGCGAATTCTTAGGAGTATAAGAATTTTTCTAAAGTGGCCAAGTAAGGCGCGAGTTTTCCGGACTCTGACTTTAAATAAGGTGGCCAAGTGAAGCGCGAATTCTTAGGAGTATGAGAATTTTTACAAAGTGTCCAAGTAATACGCGAGATTTCCAGTCACTGACTTTAAGTAAGGTGACCAAGTAATGCGGTAATTCTTAGGAGTATGAGAATTTTAATAAAGTGTCCATGTAATACGTGAGATTTCCGGACTCTGACTTTAAGTAAGGTGGCCAAGTAATGCGCGAGTTCTTAAAAGTATACGAATTTTTATAAAGTTGCCAAGTAATACGCGAGATTTCCGGACTATGACTTTAAGTAAGGTGGCCAAGTAATGCGCGAGTTCTTAAAAGTATACGAATTTTTATAAAGTTGCCAAGTAATACGCGAGATATGCGTACTCTGACTTTAAGTAAGGTGGCCAAGTAATGCGCTAATGCTTAGGTGTATGAGAATTTTTATACAGTGGCTAAATAATACGCGAGATATGCGTACTCTGAGTTTAAGTAAGGTGGCCAAGTGAAGCGCGAATTCTTAGGAGTATAAGAATTTTTCTAAAGTGGCCAAGTAATACGCGGGATTTCCGGACTCTGACTTTAAGTAAGGTGGCCAACTAATGCGCGAGTTCTTAAGAGTATAAGAACTTTTATAAAGTGGCCAAATAATACGCGAGATTTCCGGGCTCTGACTTTAAGTAAGGTGGCCAAGTAATGCCCTAATTCTTAGGAGTATGAGAATTTGAAAAAAGTGGCCAAGTAATACGCGAGATTTCCGGACTATGACTTTAAATAAGGTGGCCAAGTAATGCGGGAACTCTTAGGAGTACGAGAATTTTAATAGTGTCCAAGTAATACGTGAGATTTCCGGACTCTGACTTTAAGTAAGGTGCCCATGTAATGCGCTGAATCTTAGGAGTATAAAAATTTTTCTAAAGTGGCCAAGTAAGGTGCGAGATTTCCGGACATTGACTTTGAGTAAGGTAGCCAAGTAATGCGCGAGTTCTTAGGAGTATAAGAACTTTTATAAAGTGTCCAAGTAATACGCGAGGATTCCGGACTCTGACTTTGAGTAAGGTGGCCAAGTAATGCGCGAATTCTTAGGAGTATAAAAATTTTTCTAAAGTGGCCAAGTAAGGTGCGAGATTTCCGGACATTGACTTTGAGTAAGGTAGCCAAGTAATGCGCGAGTTCTTAGGAGTATAAGAATTTTTATACAGTGGCCAAGTAATACGCGAGATTTCCGGACTCTGACTTTAAGTAAGGTGGCCCAGTAATGCGCGAATTCTTAGTAGTCGACGAATTTTTATAAAGTGGCCAAGTAATACGCGAGATTTCCGGACTCTGACTTTAGGTAAGGTGACCAAGTTATGCGCTGAAACTTAGGAGGAGGAGAATTTGAATACAGTGGCAAAATAAAACGCGAGATTTCCAGACATTGACTTTAAGTAAGGTGCCCAACTAATGCGCGAGTTCTTAGGAGTATGAGAATTTTAATAGTGTCCAAGTAATACTCGAGATTTCCGGACTCTGACTTTAATTAAGGTGGCCAAGTAATGCGCGAATTCTTAGGAGTATGAGAATTTAAATAGTGTCCAATTAATACGTGAGATTTCCGGACTCTGACTTTAAGTAAGGTGTCCAAGTAATGCGCCGAATCTTAGGAGTTTGAGAATTTTAAATAAAGTGGCCAAATAATACGCGAGATTTCCAGACACTGACTTTAAGTAAGGTGCCCAACTAATGCGCGAGTTCTTAAAAGTATAAGAACTTTTATAAAGTGGCCAATTTCCGGACTCTGACTTTAAGTAAGGTGGCCAAGTAATGCGCTAATTCTAAGGAGTATGAGAATTTTTATACAGTGGCCAAGTAATACGCGAGATATCCGGACTCTGACTTTAAATAAGGTGGCCAAGTAATGCGCGAATTCTTAGGAGTATGAGAATTTAAATAGTGTCCAATTAATACGTGAGATTTCCGGACTCTGACTTTAAGTAAGGTGGCCAAGTAATGCGCTGAATCTTAGGAGTATGAGAATTTGAATAAAGTGGCCAAGTAATACGCGAGATTTCCGAGCTCTGACTTTAAGTAAGGTGGCCAAGTAATGCGCTAATCCTTAGCAGTATGCGAATTTGAATAAAGTGGCCAAGTAATACGCGAGATTTCCGGACTCTGACTTTAAATAAGGTGGCCAAGTAATGCGCGAATTCTTAGGAGTATGAGAATTTTTTTAAAGTGGCCAAGTAATACGTAAGATTTCCGGACTCTGACTTTAAATAAGGTGGCCAAGTAATGGGCGAATTCTTAGGAGTATTAGAATTTTTATAAAGTGTCAAAGTAAGGCGCGAGATTTCCGGACTCTGACTTTAAATAAGGTGGCCAAGTGAAGCGCGAATTCTTAGGAGTATGAGAATTTTTATAAACTGGCCAACTAAGACGCGAGATTTCCGGACCCTGAATTTAAGTCACGTGGCCAAGTAATGCGCGAACTCTTAGGAGTATGAGAATTTTAATAGTGTCCAAGTAATACGTGAGATTTCCGGACTCTGACTTAAAATAAGGTTGCCAAGTAATGCGCGAATTCTTAGGAGTATAAGAATTTTTATAAAGTTGCCAAGTAATACGCGAGATATCCGGACATTGACTTCAAGTAAGGTGGCCAAATAATGCGCGAGTTCTTAAAAGTATAAGAATTTTTATAAAGTTGCCAAGTAATACGTGAGAAATCCGTACTCTGAATTTAAGTAAGGTGGCCAAGTAATGCGCGATTTCTTAGGAGTATGAGAATTTTTATACAGTGTCCAAGTAATACGCGTGATATCCGTACTCTGACTTTAAATAAGGTGGCCAAGTAATGCGCTAATTCTTAGGAGTATGAGAATTTTAATAGTGTCCAAGTAATACGAGAGATTTCCGGACTCTGAATTTAAGTAAGGTGGCCAAGTAATGCGCTAATTCTTAGGAGTATGAGAATTTGAATAAAGTGGCCAAATAATACGCGAGATTTCCAGACACTTACTTTAAGTAAGGTGGCCAACTAATGCGCTAATTCTTAGCAGTATGCGAATTTGAATAAAGTGGCCAAGTAATACGCGAGATTTCCAGAAACTGACTTTAAGTAAGGTGGCCAAGTAATGCGCTAATTCTTAGGAGTATGAGAATTTTAATAAAGTGTCCAGGTAATACGTAAGATTTCCCGACACTGACTTTAAATAAGGTGGCCAAGTAATGGGCGAATTCTTAGGAGTATGAGAATTTTAATAAAGTGGCCGAGTAATACGCGAGATTTCCGGACTCTGACTTTAAGGTGGCCAAGTAATGCGCTAATTCTAAGGAGTATGAGGATTTTTATAAAGTGTCCAAGTAATACACGAGATTTGCGGATTCTGACTTTAAGTAAGGTGGCCAAGTAATGTGCTAATTCTTAGGAGTATGAAAATTTTTATAAATTGTCCAAGTAATACGCGAGATTTCCGGACTCTGACTTTAAATAAGGTGGCCAAGTGAAGCGCGAATTCTTAGGAGTATAACAATTTTTCTAAAGTGGCCAAGTATTACGCGAGATTTCCGGACTCGGACTTTAAGTAAGGTGTCAAAGTAATGCGCGAGTTCTTAGGAGTATAAGAATTTTTATACAGTTGCCAAGTAATAGGCGTGATATCCGTACTCTGACTTTACATAAGGTGGCCAAGTAATGCGCGAGTTCTTAGGAGTATGAGAATTTTAATAGTGTCAAAGTAATACGTGAGATTTCCGGAATCTGACTTTAAGTAAGGTGGCCAAGTAATGTGCTGAGTCTTAGGAGTATGAGAATTTGAATAAAGTGGCCAAATAATACGCGAGATTTCCAGACACTTACTTTAAGTAAGGTGGCCAACTAATGCGCGAGTTCTTGAAAGTATAAGAACTTTTATAAAGTGTCCGAGTAATACGCGAGGATTCCGGACTCTGACTTTGAGTAAGGTGGCCAAGTAATGCGCTGAATCTTAGGAGTATGAGAATTTGAATAAAGAGGAAAAAAAAAAAGCGATATTTACAGACACATACTTTAAGTAAGTTGGACAACTAATTCGCGATTTCTTAAAAGTATAAGAACTTTTATAAAGTGGCCAAGTAATACGCGACATTTCCGGACTTTGACTTTAAATAAGGTGGCCAAGTAATGCGCGAACTATTAGGAGTATGAGAATTTTAATAGTGTCCAAGTAATACGTGAGATTTCCGGACTCTGACTTTAAGTAAGGTGGCCAAGTAATGCGCTGAATCTTAGGAGTATGAGAATTTGAATAAAGTGGCCAAATAATACGCGAGATTTCCAGACACTTACTTTAAGTAAGGTGGCCAACTAATGCGCGAGTTCTTAAAAGTATAAGAACTTTTATAAAGTGTCCGAGTAATACGCGAGGATTCCGGACTCTGACTTTGAGTAAGGTGGCCAAGTAATGCGCGAGTTCTTAGGAGTATAAAAATTTTTCTAAAGTGGCCAAGTAAGGTGCGAGATTTCCGGACATTGACTTTGAGTAAGGTGACCAAGTAATGCGCGAGTTCTTAGGAGTATAAGAATTTTTATACAGTGGCCAAGTAATACGCGTGATATCCGGACTCTGACTTTAAGTAAGGTGGCCAAGTAATGCGCTGAATCTTAGGAGTATGAGAATTTGAATAAAGTGGCCAAATAATACGCGAGATTTCCAGACACTTACTTTAAGTAAGGTGGCCAACTAATGCGCGAGTTCTTGAAAGTATAAGAACTTTTATAAAGTGTCCGAGTAATACGCGAGGATTCCGGACTCTGACTTTGAGTAAGGTGGCCAAGTAATGCGCTGAATCTTAGGAGTATGAGAATTTGAATAAAGTGGCCAAGTAATACGCGAGATTTCCAGACACTGACTTTAAGTAAGGTGACCAACTAATGCGCGAGTTCTTAGGAGTATGAGAATTTTAATAGTGTCCAAGTAATACGTGAGATTTCCGGACTCTGACTTTAAGTAAGGTGGCCAAGTATGCGCTGAATCTTAGGAGTATGAGAATTTGAATAAAGTGGCCAAGTAATACGCGATATTTCCGGACTCTGACCTTAAGTAAGGTGGCCAACTAATGCGCGAGTTCTTAAAAGTATAAGAACTTTTATAAAGTGTCCGAGTAATACGCGAGGATTCAGGACTCTGACTTTGAGTAAGGTGGCCAAGTAATGCGCGAGTTCTTAAAAGTATAAGAAGTGGCCAAATAATACGCGAGATTTCCAGACACTTACTTTAAGTAAGGTGACCAAGTAATGCGCTAATTCTTAGGAGTATGAGAATTTGAATAAAGTGGCCAAGTAATACGCGAGATTTCCGGACACTGACTTTAAGTAAGGTGGCCAACTAATGCGCTAATTCTTAGCAGTATGCGAATTTGAATAAAGTGGCCAAGTAATACGCGAGATTTCCGGACACTGACTTTAAGTAAGGTGGCCAAGTAATGCGCTAATTCTTAGCAGTATGAGAATTTTAAAAAAGTGTCCAGGTAATACGTAAGATTTCCCGACACTGACTTTAAATAAGGTGGCCAAGTAATGGGCGAATTCTTAGGAGTATGAGAATTTTAATAAAGTGGCCAAGTAATACGCGAGATTTCCGGACTCTGACTTTAAGGTGGCCAAGTAATGCGCTAATTCTAAGGAGTATGAGGATTTTTATAAAGTGTCCAAGTAATACACGAGATTTGCGGATTCTGACTTTAAGTAAGGTGGCCAAGTAATGTGCTAATTCTTAGGAGTATGAAAATTTTTATAAATTGTCCAAGTAATACGCGAGATTTCCGGACTCTGACTTTAAATAAGGTGGCCAAGTGAAGCGCGAATTCTTAGGAGTATAACAATTTTTCTAAAGTGGCCAAGAAATACGCGAGATTTCCGGACTCTGACTTTAAGTAAGGTGACAAAGTAATGCGCGAGTTCTTAGGAGTATAAGAATTTTTATACAGTGGCCAAGTAATAGGCGTGATGTCCGTACTCTGACTTTAAATAAGGTGGCCAAGTAATGCGCGAATTCTTAGGAGTATGAGAATTTTAATAGTGTCAAAGTAATACGTGAGATTTCCGGAATCTGACTTTCAGTAAGGTGGCCAAGTAATGTGCTGAGTCTTAGGAGTATGAGAATTTGAATAAAGTGGCCAAATAATACGCGAGATTTCCAGACACTTACTTTAAGTAAGGTGGCCAACTAATGCGCAATTTCTTAAAAGTATAAGAACTTTTATAAAGTGGCCAAGTAATACGCGACATTTCCGGACTTTGACTTTAAATAAGGTGGCCAAGTAATGCGCGAACTATTAGGAGTATGAGAATTTTAATAGTGTCCAAGTAATACGCGAGGTTTCAGGACTCTGACTTTAAATAAGGTGGCCAAGTAATGCGCGAGTTCTTAGAAGTATAAGAACTTTTATAAAGTGTCCAAGTAATACGCGAGTTTTCCGGGCTCTGACTTTAAGTAAGGTGTCCAAGTAATGCGCGAATTCTTAGTAGTCGACGAATTTTTATAAAGTGTCCAAGTAATACGCGAGGTTTCTGAACTCTGACTTTAACTAAGGTGGCCAAGTAATGCGCTAATTCTTACGAGTATGAGAATTTTAATAAAGTGTCCAAGTAATACGTAAGATTTCAGGACTCTGACTTTAAGTAAGGTTGCCAAGTAATGCGCTGAATCTTAGGAGTATGAGAATTTTAATAGTGTCCAAGTAATACGCGAGGATTCCGGACTCTGACTTTGAGTAAGGTGGCCAAGTAATGCGCTGAAACTTAGGAGTATGAGAATTTGAATAAAGTGGCCAAATAATACGCGAGATTTCCAGACACTTACTTTAAGTAAGGTGGCCAAGTAATGCGCGAATTCTTAGTAGTCGACGAATTTTTATAAAGTGTCCAAGTAATACGCGAGGTTTCTGAACTCTGACTTTAACTAAGGTGGCCAAGTAATGCGCTAATTCTTACGAGTATGAGAATTTTAATAAAGTGTCCAAGTAATACGTAAGATTTCCGGTCTCTGACTTTAAGTAAGGTGGCCAAGTAATGCGCGCAATCTTAGGAGTATGAGAATTTTAATAAAGTGTCCAAGTACTACGCGAGGTTTACTGACTCTGAATTTTAATAAGGTGGCAAAGTAATGCGCTGAAACTTAGGAGTATGAGAATTTGAATAAAGTGGCCAAATAATACGCGAGATTTCAAGACACTTACTTTAAGTAAGGTGGCCAACTAATGCGCGATTTCTTAAAAGTATAAGAACTTTTATAAAGTGGCCAAGTAATACGCGACATTTCCGGACTTTGACGTTAAATAAGGTGGCCAAGTAATGCGCTAATTCTTAGGAGTATGAGAATTTTAATAGTGTCCAAGTAATACGTGAGATTTCCGGACTCTGACTTTAAGTAAGGTGGCCAAGTAATGCGCTGAATCTTAGGAGTATGAGAATTTTAATAAAGTGGCCAAGTAATACGCGAGATTTCCGGACTCTGACTTTAAGTAAGGTGGCCAAGTAATGCGCTGAATCTTAGGAGTATGAGAATTTGAATAAAGTGGCCAAATAATACGCGAGATTTCCAGACACTCACTTTAAGTAAGGTGGCCAACTAATGCGCGAGTTCTTAAAAGTATAAGAACTTTTATAAAGTGGCCAAATAATACGCAAGATTTACGGACTTTGTCTTTAAATTATGTGGCCAAGTACTGCGCGAACTCTTAGGAGTATGAGAATTTTAATAGTGTCCAAGTAATACGTGAGATTTCCGGACTCTGACTTTAAGTAAGGTGGCCAAGTAATGCGCTGAATCTTAGGAGTATGAGAATTTGAATAAAGTGGCCAAATAATACGCGAGATTTCCAGACACTTGCTTTAAGTAAGGTGGCCAACTAATGCGCGATTTCTTAAAAGTATAAGAACTTTTATAAAGTGGCCAAGTAATACGTAATATTTCCGGACTCTGACTTTAAATAAGGTGGCCAAGTAATGGGCGAATTCTTAGGAGTATGAGAATTTTAATAGTGTCCAAGTAATACGCGAGATTTCCAGACACTCACTTTAAGTAAGGTGGCCAACTAATGCGCGAGTTCTTAAAAGTATAAGAACTTTTATAAAGTGGCCAAATAATACGCGAGATTTCCGGGCTCTGACTTTAAGTAAGGTGGCCAAGTAATGCGCGAATTCTTAGTAGTCGACGAATTTTTATAAAGTGTCCAAGTAATACGCGAGGTGTCTGAACTCTGACTTTAACTAAGGTGGCCAAGTAATGCGCTAATTCTTAGGAGTATGAGAATTTTAATAAATTGTCCAAGTAATAAGCGAGATTTCCGGACTCTGACTTTAAGTAAGGTTGCCAAGTAATGCGCTGAATCTTAGGAGTATGAGAATTTTAATAAAGTGGCCAAGTAATACGCGAGATTTCCGGACTCTGACTTTAAATAAGGTGGCCAAGTAATGCGCGAATTCTTAGTAGTCGAAGAATTTTTATAAAGTGGCCAAGTAATACGCGAGGTTTCTGGACTCTGACTTTAAATAAGGTGGCCAAGTAATGCGCTGAATCTTAGGAGTATGAGAATTTGAATAAAGTGGCCAAATAATAAACGAGATTTCCAGACACTTACTTTAAGTAAGGTGGCCAACTAATGCGCGAGTTCTTGAAAGTATAAGAACTTTTATAAAGTGTCCGAGTAATACGCGAGGATTCCGGACTCTGACTTTGAGTAAGGTGGCCAAGTAATGCGCGGTATCTTGAGAGTATAAGAATTTTTATAAAGTTGCCAAGTAATACGCGAGATATGCGTACTCTGACTTTAAGTAAGGTGGCCAAGTAATGCGCGAATTCTTAGGTGTATGAGAATTTTAATAAAGTGTCCAAGTAATACGCGAGATTTCCAGACACTGACTTTAAGTAAGGTGGCCAAATAATGCGCGAGTTCTTAAGAGTATGAAAATTTTTATAAATTGTCCAAGTATTACGCGAGATTTCCGGACTCTGACTTTAAATAAGGTGGCCAAGTAATGGGCGAATTCTTAGGAGTATAAGAATTTTTTTAAGTGGCCAAGTAAAGCGCGAGATTTCCGGGCTCTGACTTTAAGTAAGGTGGCCAAGTAATGCGCTAATTCTTAGGAGTATGAGAATTTTTATACAGTGGCCAAGTAATACGCGTGATATCCGTACTCTGACTTTAAATAAGGTGGCCAAGTAATGCGCGAATTCTAAGGAGTATGAGAATTTGAAAAAAGTGGCCAAGTAATACGCGAGATTTCCGGACTCTGACTTTAAGTAAGGTGGCCAAGTAATGCGCGAGTTCTTAAAAGTATACGAATTTTTATAAAGTTGCCAAGTAATACTCGAGATATGCGTACTCTGACTTTAAGTAAGGTGGCCAAGTAATGCGCTAATTCTTAGGTGTATGAGATTTTTTATAAAGTGTCCAAGTAATACGCGAGATTTCCGGACTCTGACTTTAAGTAAGGTGGCCAAGTAATGCGCTAATTCTTAGGAGTATGAGAATTTTAATAAAGTGTCCAAGTAATACGTGAGATATCCGGACTCTGACTTTAAGTAAGGTGGCCAAGTAATGCGCTGAATCTTAGGAGTATGAGAATTTGAATAAAGTGGCCAAATAATACGCGAGATTTCCAGACACTTACTTTAAGTAAGGTGGCCAACTAATGCGCGAGTTCTTGAAAGTATAAGAACTTTTATAAAGTGTCCGAGTAATACGCGAGGATTCCGGACTCTGACTTTGAGTAAGGTGGCCAAGTAATGGGCGAATTCTTAGGAGTATAAGAATTTTTCTAAAGTGGCCAAGTAAGGCGCGAGTTTTCCGGACTCTGACTTTAAATAAGGTGGCCAAGTGAAGCGCGAATTCTTAGGTGTATGAGAATTTTAATGAAGTGTCCAAGTAATACGCGAGATTTCCAGACACTGACTTTAAGTAAGGTGGCCAAGTAATGCCCTAATTCTTAGGAGTATGAGAATTTTAATAGTGTCAAAGTAATACGTGAGATTTCCGGACTCTGACTTTAAGTAAGGTGGCCAAGTAATGCGCTGAATCTTAGGAGTATGAGAATTTTTCTAAAGTGGCCAAGTAATACGTAATATTTCCGGACTCTGACTTTAAATAAGGTGGCCAAGTAATGGGCGAATTCTTAGGAGTATGAGAATTTTTCTAAAGTGGCCAAGTAAGGCGCGAGTTTTCCGGACTCTGACTTTAAATAAGGTGGCCAAGTGAAGCGCGAATTCTTAGGAGTATAAGAATTTTTATAAAGTGGCCAAGTATTACGCGAGATTTCCGGACACTGACTTTAAGTAAGGTGGCCAAGTAATGCGCTAATGCTTAGGTGTATGAGAATTTTAATAAAGTGTCCAAGTAATACGCGAGATTTCCGTACTCTGACTTTAAGTAAGGTGGCCAAGTAATGCGCTAATGCTTAGGTGTATGAGAATTTTAATAAAGTGTCCAAGTAATACGCGAGATTTCCAGACACTGACTTTAAGTAAGGTGGCCAACTAATGCGGGAACTCTTAGGAGTACGAGAATTTTAAGAGTGTCCAAGTAATACGCGAGATTTCCGGACTCTGACTTTAAGTAAGGTGGCCAAGTAATGCGCGAAATCTTAGGAGTATGAGAATTTTTATACAGTGGCTAAATAATACGCGTGATATGCGTACTCTGAGTTTAAGTAAGGTGGCCAAGTGAAGCGCGAATTCTTAGGAGTATAAGAATTTTTCTAAAGTGGCCAAGTAATACGCGGGATTTCCGGACTCTGACTTTAAGTAAGGTGGCCAAATAATGCGCGAGTTCTTAAGAGTATAAGAACTTTTATAAAGTGGCCAAATAATACGCGAGATTTCCGGGCTCTGACTTTAAGTAAGGTGGCCAAGTAATGCCCTAATTCTTAGGAGTATGAGAATTTGAAAAAAGTGGCCAAGTAATACGCGAGATTTCCGGACTCTGACCTTAAGTAAGGTGACCAAGTAATGCGGGAACTCTTAGGAGTACGAGAATTTTAAGAGTGTCCAAGTAATACGTGAGATTTCCGGACTCTGACTTTAAGTAAGGTGCCCATGTAATGCGCTGAATCTTAGGAGTATGAGAATTTGAATAAAGTTGCCAAATAATAGGCGAGGTTTCCGGACTCTGAGTTTAAGTAAGGTGGAGAAGTAATGCCCTAATTCTTAGGAGTATGAGAATTTGAATAAAGTGGCCAAATAATACGCGAGATTTCTGGACTCTGACTTTAAATAAAGTGGCCAAGTAATGCGCGAACTCTTAGGAGTATGAGAATTTTAATAGTGTCCAAGTAATACGTGAGATTTCCGGACTCTGACTTTAAGTAAGGTGGCCAAGTAATGCGCTGAATCTTAGGAGTATGAGAATTTGAATAAAGTGGCCAAATAATACGCGAGATTTCCAGACACTTACTTTAAGTAAGGTGGCCAACTAATGCGCGAGTTCTTGAAAGTATAAGAACTTTTATAAAGTGTCCGAGTAATACGCGAGGATTCCGGACTCTGACTTTGAGTAAGGTGGCCAAGTAATGCGCTAACTCTTAGCAGTATGAGAATTTTTATAAAGTGGCCAAGTAAGGTGCGAGATTTCCGGACATTGACTTTGAGTAAGGTGGCCAAGTAATGGGCTAACTCTTAGCAGTATAAGAATTTTTATACAGTGGCCAAGTAATACGCGAGATTTCCGGACTCTGACTTTAAGTAAGGTGGCCCAGTAATGCGCGAATTCTTAGTAGTCGACGAATTTTTATAAAGTGTCCAAGTAATACATGAGATTGCCGGACTCTGACTTTGAGTAAGGTGGCCAAGTAATGCGCTGAATCTTAGGAGTATGAGAATTTGAATACAGTGGCCAAATAATACGCGAGATTTCCAGACACTGACTTTAAGTAAGGTGCCCAACTAATGCGCGAGTTCTTAGGAGTATGAGAATTTTAATAGTGTCCAAGTAATACATGAGATTGCCGGACTCTGACTTTAAATAAGGTGGCCAAGTAATGCGCGAATTCTTAGGAGTATGAGAATTTTAATAGTGTCCAAGTAATACGTGAGATTTCCGGACTCTGACTTTAAGTAAGGTGGCCAAGTAATGCGCTGAATCTTAGGAGTTTGAGAATTTGAATAAAGCGGCCAAATAATACGCGAGATTTCCAGACACTCACTTTAAGTAAGGTGCCCAACTAATGCGCGAGTTCTTAAAAGTATAAGAACTTTTATAAAGTGTCCAAGTAATACGCGAGGATTCCGGACTCTGACTTTGAGTAAGGTGGCCAAGTAATGCGCGAATTCTTAGGAGTATAAAAATTTTTCTAAAGTGGCCAAGTAAGGTGCGAGATTTCCGGACATTGACTTTGAGTAAGGTAGCCAAGTAATGCGCGAGTTCTTAGGAGTATAAAAATTTTTCTAAAGTGGCCAAGTAAGGTGCGAGATTTCCGGACATTGACTTTGAGTAAGGTAGCCAAGTAATGCGCGAGTTCTTAGGAGTATAAGAATTTTTATACAGTGGCCAAGTAATACGCGACATTTCCGGACTTTGACTTTAAATAAGGTGGCCAAGTAATGCGCGAACTATTAGGAGTATGAGAATTTTAATAGTGTCCAAGTAATACGTGAGAATTCCGGACTCTGACTTGAACTACGGTGGCCACGTAATGCGCTGAATCTTAGGAGTATGAGAATTTGAATAAAGTGGCCAAATAATACGCGAGATTTCCAGACACTTACTTTAAGTAAGGTGGCCAACTAATGCGCGAGTTCTTGAAAGTATAAGAACTTTTATAAAGTGTCCAAGTAATACGCTAGGATTCCGGACTCTGACTTTGAGTAAGGTGGCCAAGTAATGCGCGAATTCTTAGGAGTATAAAAATTTTTCTAAAGTGGCCAAGTAAGGTGCGAGATTTCCGGACATTGACTTTGAGTAAGGTAGCCAAGTAATGCGCGAGTTCTTAGGAGTATAAGAATTTTTATACAGTGGCCAAGTAATACGCGAGATTTCCGGACTCTGACTTTAAGTAAGGTGGCCCAGTAATGCGCGAATTCTTAGTAGTCGACGAATTTTTATAAAGTTTCCAAGTAATACGCGAGGATTCTGGACTCTGACTTTAAGTAAGGTGGCCAAGTAATGCGCTGAATCTTAGGAGTATGCGACTTGGAATACAGTGGCCAAATAATACGCCAGATTTCCAGACACTGACTTTAAGTAAGGTGCCCAACTAATGCGCGAGTTCTTAGGAGTATGAGAATTTTAATAGTGTCCAAGTAATACATGAGATTGCCTGACTCTGACTTTAAATAAGGTGGCCAAGTAATGCGCGAATTCTTAGGAGTATGAGAATTTAAATAGTGTCCAATTAATACGTGAGATTTCCGGACTATGACTTTAAGTAAGGTGGCCAAGTAATGCGCTGAATCTTAGGAGTTTGAGAATATTACATAACCTGGCCAAATAATACGCGAGATTTCCAGACACTGACTTTAAGTAAGGTGCCCAACTAATGCGCGAGTTCTTAAAAGTATAAGATCTTTTATAAAGTGGCCAATTTCCGGACTCTGACTTTAAGTAAGGTGGCCAAGTAATGCGCTAATTCTAAGGAGTATGAGAATATTTATACAGTGGCTAAATAATACGCGAGATATCCGGACTCTGACTTTAAATAAGGTGGCCAAGTAATGCGCGAATTCTTAGGAGTATGAGAATTTAAATAGTGTCCAATTAATACGTGAGATTTCCGGACTCTGACTTTAAGTAAGGTGGCCAAGTAATGCGCTGAATCTTAGGAGTTTGAGAATTTTAAATAAAGTGGCCAAATAATACGCGAGATTTCCAGACACTGACTTTAAGTAAGGTGCCCAACTAATGCGCG
This sequence comes from Diplolepis rosae, assembly GCA_030998225.1. Taxonomy (NCBI): domain Eukaryota; kingdom Metazoa; phylum Arthropoda; class Insecta; order Hymenoptera; family Diplolepididae; genus Diplolepis; species Diplolepis rosae. Next base: position 467,699 of record JAPYXD010000684.1, on the reverse strand, counting down.
AGTTCTTAAAAGTATAAGAACTTTTATAAAGTGGCCAATTAATACGCAAGATTTCCGAGCTCTGACTTTAAGTAAGGTGGCCAAGTAATGCGCTAATCCTTAGCAGTATGCGAATTTGAATAAAGTGGCCAAGTAATACGCGAGATTTCCGGACTCTGACTTTAAATAAGGTGGCCAAGTAATGCGCGAATTCTTAGGAGTATGAGAATTTTTTTAAAGTGGCCAAGTAATACGTAAGATTTCCGGACTCTGACTTTAAATAACGTGGCCAAGTAATGCGCGAATTCTTAGGAGTATTAGAATTTTTATAAAGTGTCCAAGTAAGGCGCGAGATTTCCGGACTCTGACTTTCAAGAAGGTGGCCAAGTGAAGCGCGAATTCTTAGGAGTATGAGAATTTTTACAAAGTGTCCAAGTAATAGGCGAGATTTCCAGACACTGACTTTAAGTAAGGTGGCCAAGTAATGCGGTAATTCTTAGGAGTATGAGAATTTTAATAAAGTGTCCATGTAATACGTGAGATTTCCGGACTCGGACTTTAAATAAGGTTGCCAAGTAATGCGCGAATTCTTAGGAGTATAAGAATTTTTATAAAGTTGCCAAGTAATACGCGAGATATCCGGACATTGACTTCAAGTAAGGTGGCCAAGTAATGCGCGAGTTCTTAAAAGTATTAGAATTTTTATAATGTGGCCATTTAATACGTGAGATTTCCGTACTCTTAATTTAAGTAAGGTGGCCAAGTAATGCGCGAATTCTTAGGAGTATGAGAATTTTTATACAGTGGCTAAATAATACGCGTGATATCCGTACTCTGACTTTAAATAAAGTGGCCAAGTAATGCGCGAATTCTTCGGAGTATGAGCATTTAAATAGTGTCCAATTAATACGCGAGATTTCCGGACTCTGACTTTAAGTAAGGTGGCCAAGTAATGCGCTAATGCTTAGGTGTATGAGAATTTGAATAAAGTGGCCAAATAATACGCGAGATTTCCAGACACTGACTTTAAGTAAGGTGGCCAACTAATGCGCTAATCCTTAGCAGTATGCGAATTTGAATTAAGTGGCCAATTAATACGCGAGATTTCCAGTCTCTGACTTTAAGTAAGGTGGCCAAGTAATGCGCTAATTCTAAGGAGTATGAGAATTTTGATAAAGATTCCAAGTAATACGCGAGGTTTCTGGTCTCTGACTTTAAATAAGGTGGCCAAATAATGGGCGAATTCTTAGGAGTTTGAGAATTTGAATAAAGTGGCCAAGTAATACGCGAGATTTCCGGACTCTGACTTTAAGGTGGCCAAGTAATGCGCTAATTCTAAGGAGTATGAGGATTTTTATAAAGTGTCCAAGTAATACACGAGATTTGCGGATTCTGACTTTAAGTAAGGTGGCCAAGTAATGTGCTAATTCTTAGGAGTATGAAAATTTTTATAAATTGTCCAAGTAATACGCGAGATTTCCGGACTCTGACTTTAAATAAGGTGGCCAAGTGAAGCGCGAGTTCTTAGGAGTATGCGAATTTTTATACAGTGGCCAAGTAATACGCGAGATTTCCGGACTCTGACTTTAAGTAAGGTGACAAAGTAATGCGCGAGTTCTTAGGAGTATAAGAATTTTTATACAGTTGCCAAGTAATACGCGTGATATCCGTACTCTGACTTTAAATAAGGTGGCCAAGTAATGCGCGAATTCTTAGGAGTATGAGAATTTTAATAGTGTCCAAGTAATACGTGAGATTTCCGGACTCTGACTTTAAATAAGGTGGCCAAGTAATGGGCTGAATCTTAGGAGTATGAGAATTTGAATAAAGTGGCCAAATAATAAACGAGATTTCCAGACACTTACTTTAAGTAAGGTGGCCAACTAATGCGCGAGTTCTTGAAAGTATAAGAACTTTTATAAAGTGTCCGAGTAATACGCGAGGATTCCGGACTCTGACTTTGAGTAAGGTGGCCAAGTAATGCGCTGAATCTTAGGAGTATGAGAATTTGAATAAAGTGGCCAAATAATACGCGAGATTTCCAGACACTTACTTTAAGTAAGGTGGCCAAGTAATGAGCGTTTTCTTATCAGTATTAGAACTTTTATAAAGTGGCCAAGTAATACGTTAGATTTCCGGTCTCTGACTTTAACTAAGGTGGCCAAGTAATGCGCGAAGTCTTAGGAGTATGAGAATTTTAATAGTGTCCAAGTAATACGTGAGATTTCCGGACTCTGACTTTAAGTAAGGTGGCCAAGTAATGCGCTGAATCTTAGGAGTATGAGAATTTGAATAAAGTGGCCAAATAATACGCGAGATTTCCAGACACTTACTTTAAGTAAGGTGGCCAACTAATGCGCGAGTTCTTGAAAGTATAAGAACTTTTATAAAGTGTCCGAGTAATACGCGAGGATTCCGGACTCTGACTTTGAGTAAGGTGGCCAAGTAATGCGCGGGTTCTTAGGAGTATAAAAATTTTTCTAAAGTGGCCAAGTAAGGTGCGAGATTTCCGGACATTGACTTTGAGTAAGGTGGCAAAGTAATGCGCGAGTTCTTAGGAGTATGAGAATTTGAATAAAGTGGCCAAATAATACGCGAGATTTCTGGACTCTGACTTTAAATAAGGTGGCCAAGTAATGCGCTGAATCTTAGGAGTATGAGAATTTGAATAAAGTGGCCAAATAATACGCGAGATTTCCAGACACTTACTTTAAGTAAGGTGGCCAACTAATGCGCGAGTTCTTGAAAGTATAAGAACTTTTATAAAGTGTCCGAGTAATACGCGAGGATTCCGGACTCTGACTTTGAGTAAGGTGGCCAAGTAATGCGCTGAATCTTAGGAGTATGAGAATTTGAATAAAGTGGCCAAATAATACGCGAGATTTCCAGACACTGACTTTAAGTAAGGTGGCCAACTAATGCGCGAGTTCTTAGGAGTATGAGAATTTTAATAGTGTCCAAGTAATACATGAGATTTCCGGACTCTGACTTTAAGTAAGGTGGCCATGTAATGCACTGAATCTTAGGAGTATGAGAATTTGAATAAAGTGGCCAATTAATACGCGAGATTTCCAGACACTTATTTTAAGTAAGGTGGCCAACTAATGCGCGATTTCTTAAAAGTATAAGAACTTTTATAAAGTGTCCAAGTAATACGCGAGGATTCCGGACTCTGACTTTGAGTAAGGTGGCCAAGAAATGCGCGAGTTCTTAAAAGTATAAGAATTTTTATAGTGTCCAATTAATACGCGAGATTTCCGGACTCTGACTTTAAGTAAGGTGGCCAAGTAATGCGCTAATTCTTAGGAGTATGAGAATTTGAATAAAGTGGCCAAATAATACGCGAGATTTCCAGACACTTACTTTAAGTAAGGTGGCCAAGTAATGCGCTAATTCTTAGCAGTATGCGAATTTGAATAAAGTGGCCAAGTAATACGCGAGATTTCCAGAAACTGACTTTAAGTAATTTGGCCAACTAATGCGCTAATTCTTAGCAGTATGCGAATTTGAATAAAGTGTCCAGGTAATACGTAAGATTTCCCGACACTGACTTTAAATAAGGTGGCCAAATAATGGGCGAATTCTTAGGAGTTTGAGAATTTGAATAAAGTGGCCAAGTAATACGCGAGATTTCCGGACTCTGACTTTAAGTAAGGTGGCCAAGTAATGCACTAATTCTAAGGAGTATGAGAATTTTTATAAAGTGTCCAAGTAATACGCGAGATTTGCGGATTCTGACTTTAAGTAAGGTGGCCAAGTAATGTGCTAATTCTTAGGAGTATGAAAATTTTTATAAATTGTCCAAGTAATACGCGAGATTTCCGGACTCTGACTTTAAATAAGGTGGCCAAGTAATGCGCGAGTTCTTAGGAGTATAAGAATTTTTATACAGTGGCCAAGTAATACGCGAGATTTCCGGACTCTGACTTTAAGTAAGGTGACCAAGTAATGCGCGAGTTCTTAGGAGTATAAGAATTTTTATACAGTGGCCAAGTAATACGCGTGATATCCGTACTCTGACTTTAAATAAGGTGGCCAAGTAATGCGCTAATGCTTAGGAGTATGAGAATTTTAATAGTGTGAAAGTAATACGTGAGATTTCCGGAATCTGACTTTAAGTAAGGTGGCCAAGTAATGTGCTGAGTCTTAGGAGTATGAGAATTTGAATAAAGTGGCCAAATAATACGCGAGATTTCCAGACACTTACTTTAAGTAAGGTGGCCAACTAATGCGCGAGTTCTTGAAAGTATAAGAACTTTTATAAAGTGTCCGAGTAATACGCGAGGATTCCGGACTCTGACTTTGAGTAAGGTGGCCAAGTAATGCGCTAATGCTTAGGTGTATGAGAATTTGAATAAAGTGGCCAAATAATACGCGAGATTTCCAGACACTGACTTTAAGTAAGGTGGCCAACTAATGCGCGAGTTCTTAAAAGTATAAGAACTTTTATAAAGTGGCCAAATAATACGCGAGATTTCCGGACTTTGACTTTAAATAAGGTGGCCAAGTAATGCGCGAACTATTAGGAGTATGAGAATTTTAATAGTGTCCAAGTAATACGTGAGATTTCCGGACTCTGACTTTAAGTAAGGTGGCCAAGTAATGCGCTGAATCTTAGGAGTATGAGAATTTGAATAAAGTGGCCAAATAATACGCGAGATTTCCAGACACTTACTTTAAGTAAGGTGGCCAACTAATGCGCGAGTTCTTAAAAGTATAAGAACTTTTATAAAGTGTCCAAGTAATACGCGAGGATTCCGGACTCTGACTTTGAGTAAGGTGGCCAAGTAATGCGCGAATTCTTAGGAGTATAAAAATTTTTCTAAAGTGGCCAAGTAAGGTGCGAGATTTCCGGACATTGACTTTGAGTAAGGTAGCCAAGTAATGCGCGAGTTCTTAGGAGTATAAGAATTTTTATACAGTGGCCAAGTAATACGCGAGATTTCCGGACTCTGACTTTAAGTAAGGTGGCTAAGTAATGCGCGAATTCTTAGTAGTCGACGAATTTTTATAAAGTGTCCAAATAATACGCGAGGTTTCTGGACTCTGACTTTAAATAAGGTGGCCAAGTAATGCGCTGAATCTTAGGAGTATGAGAATTTGAATAAAGTGGCCAAATAATACGCGAGATTTCCAGACACTTACTTTAAGTAAGGTGGCCAACTAATGCGCGAGTTCTTGAAAGTATAAGAACTTTTATAAAGTGTCCGAGTAATACGCGAGGATTCCGGACTCTGACTTTGAGTAAGGTGGCCAAGTAATGCGCTGAATCTTAGGAGTATGAGAATTTGAATAAAGTGGCCAAATAATACGCGAGATTTCCAGACACTGACTTTAAGTAAGGTGGCCAAGTAATGCCCTAATTCTTAGGAGTATGAGAATTTTAATAGTGTCCAAGTAATACGTGAGATTTCCGGACTCTGACATCAAGTAAGGTGGCCAAGTAATGCGCTGAATCTTAGGAGTATGAGAATTTGAATAAAGTGGCCAAATAATACGCGAGATTTCCAGACACTGACTTTAAGTAAGGTGGCCAACTAATGCGCGAGTTCTTAAAAGTATAAGAACTTTTATAAAGTGGCCAAATAATACGCAAGATTTCCGGGCTCTGACTTTAAGTAAGGTGGCCAAGTAATGCGCGAGTTCTTAAAAGTATACGAATTTTTATAAAGTTGCCAAGTAATACGCGAGATATGCGTACTCTGACTTTAAGTAAGGTGGCCAAGTAATGCGCTAATGCTTAGGTGTATGAGAATTTTAATAAAGTGTCCAAGTAATACGCGAGATTTCTGGACTCTGAGTTTAAGTAAGGTGGCCAAGTAATGCCCTAATTCTTAGGAGTATGAGAATTTGAATATAGTGGCCAAGTAATACGCGAGATTTCCGGACTCTGACATCAAGTAAGGTGGCCAAGTAATGCGCGAGTTCTTAAAAGTATAAGAATTTTTATAAAGTGTCCAAGTAATACGCGAGGTTTCCTGACTCTGACTTTGAATAAGGTGGCCAACTAATGCGCGAGTTCTTAAAAGTATAAGAACTTTTATAAAGTGGCCAATTAATACGCAAGATTTCCGAGCTCTGACTTTAAGTAAGGTGGCCAAGTAATGCGCTAATCCTTAGCAGTATGCGAATTTGAATAAAGTGGCCAAGTAATACGCGAGATTTCCGGACTCTGACTTTAAATAAGGTGGCCAAGTAATGCGCGAATTCTTAGGAGTATAAGAATTTTTATAAAGTGGCCAAGTAATACGCAAGATTTTCGGGCTCTGACTTTAAATCAGGTGGCCAAGTAATGGGCGAATTCTTAGGAGTATACGAATTTGTCTAAAGTGGCCAAGTAAGGCGCGAGATTTCCGGACTCTGACTTTAAATAAGGTGGCCAAGTGAAGCGCGAATTCTTAGGTGTATGAGAATTTTAATGAAGTGTCCAAGTAATACGCGAGATTTCCAGACACTGACTTTAAGTAAGGTGGCCAAATAATGCGGTAATTCTTAGGAGTATGAGAATTTTAATAAAGTGTCCATGTAATACGTGAGATTTCCGGACTCTGACTTTAAATAAGGTTGCCAAGTAATGCGCGAATTCTTAGGAGTATAAGAATTTTTATAAAGTTCCCAAGCAATACGCGTGATATCCGTACTCTGACTTTAAGTAAGGTGGCCAAGTAATGCGCGAGTTCTTAAAAGTATAAGAATTTTTACAAAGTTGCCAAGTAATACGCGAGATTTCCGGACTCTGACTTTAAGTAAGGTGGCCATGTAATGCGCGAGTTCTTAAAAGTATAAGAATTTTTATAAAGTTGCCAAGTAATACTAGAGATATCAGTACTGTGACTTTACGTATGGTGGCCAAGTAATGCGCGAATTCTTAGGAGTATGAGAATTTAAATAGTGTCCAATTAATACGCGAGATTTCCGGACTTTGACTTTAAGTAAGGTGGCCAAGTAATGCGCGAACTCTTAGGAGTATGAGAATTTGAATAAAGTGGCCAAATAATACGCGAGATTTCCAGACACTGACTTTAAGTAAGGTGGCCAACTAATGCGCTAATTCTTAGCAGTATGCGAATTTGAATAAAGTGGCCAAGTAATACGCGAGATTTCCAGAAACTGACTTTAAGTAAGGTGGCCAAGTAATGCGCTAATTCTTAGGAGTATGAGAATTTTAATAAAGTGTCCAGGTAATACGTAAGATTTCCCGACACTGACTTTAAATAAGGTGGCCAAGTAATGCGCGATTTCTTAGGAGTATGAGAATTTTAATAAAGTGGCCAAGTAATACGCGAGATTTCCGGACTCTGACTTTAAGGTGGCCAAGTAATGCGCTAATTCTAAGGAGTATGAGGATTTTTATAAAGTGTCCAAGTAATACACGAGATTTGCGGATTCTGACTTTAAGTAAGGTGGCCAAGTAATGTGCTAATTCTTAGGAGTATGAAAATTTTTATAAATTGTCCAAGTAATACGCGAGATTTCCGGACTCTGACTTTAAATAAGGTGGCCAAGTGAAGCGCGAATTCTTAGGAGTATAACAATTTTTCTAAAGTGGCCAAGAAATACGCGAGATTTCCGGACTCTGACTTTAAGTAAGGTGACAAAGTAATGCGCGAGTTCTTAGGAGTATAAGAATTTTTATACAGTTGCCAAGTAATACGCGTGATATCCGTACTCTGACTTTAAATAAGGTGGCCAAGTAATGCGCGAATTCTTAGGAGTATGAGAATTTTAATAGTGTCCAAGAAAAAAGCGAGATTTCCATACACTCACTTTAAGTAAGGTGGCGAACTAATGAGCGATTTCTTAAAAGTATAAGAACTTTTATAAAGTGTCCAAGTAATACGCAAGATTTCCGGGCTCTGACTTTAAGTAAGGTGGCCAAGTAATGCGCGAGTTCTTAAAAGTATACGAATTTTTATAAAGTTGCCAAGTAATACTTGAGATGTCCGGACTCTGTCTTTATGTATGGTGGCCAAGTAATGCGCGAGTTCTTAGGAGTATAAGAATTTTTATACAGTGGCCAAGTAATACGCGTGATATCCGTACTCTGACTTTAAATAAGGTGGCCAAGTAATGCGCGAATTCTTAGGAGTATGAGAATTATAATAGTTTCGAAGTAATACTTTAGATTTCCGGAATCTGACTTTAAGTAAGGTGGCCAAGTAATGTGCTGATTCTTAGGAGTATGAGAATTTGAATAAAGTGGCCAAATAATACGCGAGATTTCCAGACACTTACTTTAAGTAAGGTGGCCAACTAATGCGCGAGTTCTTGAAAGTATAAGAACTTTTATAAAGTGTCCAAGTAATACGCGAGGATTCCGGACTCTGACTTTGAGTAAGGTGGCCAAGTAATGCGCTGAATCTTAGGAGTATGAGAATTTGAATAAAGTGACCAAATAATACGCAAGATTTCCAGACACTTACTTTAAGTAAGGTGGCCAACTAATGCGCGATTTCTTAAAAGTATAAGAACTTTTATAAAGTGGCCAAGTAATACGCGACATTTCCGGACTTTGACTTTAAATAAGGTGGCCAAGTAATGCGCGAACTATTAGGAGTATGAGAATTTTAATAGTGTCCAAGTAATACGTGAGATTTCCGGACTCTGACTTTAAGTAAGGTGCCCATGTAATGCGCTGAATCTTAGGAGTATGAGAATTAGAATAAAGTGGCCAAATAATAAACGAGATTTCCAGACACTTACTTTAAGTAAGGTGGCCAACTAATGCGCGAGTTCTTGAAAGTATAAGAACTTTTATAAAGTGTCCGAGTAATACGCGAGGATTCCGGACTCTGACTTTGAGTAAGGTGGCCAAGTAATGCGCTAATTCTTAGCAGTATAAAAATTTTTCTAAAGTGGCCAAGTAAGGTGCGAGATTTCCGGACATTGACTTTGAGTAAGGTAGCCAAGTAATGCGCGAGTTCTTAGGAGTATAAGAATTTTTATACAGTGGCCAAGTAATACGCGAGATTTCCGGACTCTGACTTTAAGTAAGGTGGCTAAGTAATGCGCGAATTCTTAGTAGTCGACGAATTTTTATAAAGTGTCCAAGTAATACGCGAGGTTTCTGGACTCTGACTTTAAATAAGGTGGCCAAGTAATGCGCTGAATCTTAGGAGTATGAGAATTTGAATAAAGTGGCCAAATAATACGCGAGATTTCCAGACACTTACTTTAAGTAAGGTGGCCAACTAATGCGCGAGTTCTTGAAAGTATAAGAACTTTTATAAAGTGTCCGAGTAATACTCGAGGATTCCGGACTCTGACTTTGAGTAAGGTGGCCAAGTAATGCGCTTACTCTTAGGAGTATGAGAATTTTTATACAGTGGCCAATTAATACGCGAGATTTCCGGACTCTGACTTTAAGTAAGGTGACAAAGTAATGCGCGAGTTCTTAGGAGTATGAGAATTTTAATAGTGTCCAAGTAATACGTGAGATTTCCGGACTCTGACTTTAAGTAAGGTGGCCAAGTAATGCGCTGAATCTTAGGAGTATGAGAATTTGAATAAAGTGGCCAAATAATACGCGAGATTTCCAGACACTGACTTTAAGTAAGGTGGCCAACTAATGCGCGAGTTCTTAAAAGTATAAGAACTTTTATAAAGTGGCCAAATAATACGCAAGATTTCCGGGCTCTGACTTTAAGTAAGGTGGCCAAGTAATGCGCGAGTTCTTAAAAGTATACGAATTTTTATAAAGTTGCCAAGTAATACGCGAGATATGCGTACTCTGACTTTAAGTATGGTGGCCAAGTAATGCGCTAATGCTTAGGTGTATGAGAATTTTAATAAAGTGTCCAAGTAATACGCGAGATTTCTGGACTCTGAGTTTAAGTAAGGTGGCCAAGTAATGCCCTAATTCTTAGGAGTATGAGAATTTGAATATAGTGGCCAAGTAATACGCGAGATTTCTGGACTCTGAGTTTAAGTAAGGTGGCCAAGTGAAGCGCGAATTCTTAGGAGTATAAGAATTTTTCTAAAGTGGCCAAGTAATACGCGGGATTTCCGGACTCTGACTTTAAGTAAGGTGGCCAACTAATGCGCGAGTTCTTAAGAGTATAAGAACTTTTATAAAGTGGCCAAATAATACGCGAGATTTCCGGGCTCTGACTTTAAGTAAGGTGGCCAAGTAATGCCCTAATTCTTAGGAGTATGAGAATTTGAATATAGTGGCCAAGTAATACGCGAGATTTCCGGACTTTGACTTTAAATAAGGTGGCCAAGTAATGCGCGAACTCTTAGGAGTATGAGAATTTTAATAGTGTCCAAGTAATACGTGAGATTTCCGGACTCTGACTTTAAGTAAGGTGCCCAAGTAATGCGCTGAATCTTAGGAGTATGAGAATTTGAATAAAGTTGCCAAATAATACGCGAGGTTTCCGGACTCTGACTTTAAGTAAGGTGGAGAAGTAATGCGCTAATTCTTAGGAGTATGAGAATTTGAATATAGTGGCCAAATAATACTCGAGATTTCCAGACACTGACTTTAAGTAAGGTGGCCAACTAATGCGCGAGTTCTTAGGAGTATGAGAATTTTAATAGTGTCCAAGTAATACGTGAGATTTCCGGACTCTGACTTTAAGTAAGGTGGCCAAGTAATGCGCTAATGCTTAGGTGTATGAGAATTTGAATAAAGTGGCCAAATAATACGCGAGATTTCCAGACACTGACTTTAAGTAAGGTGGCCAACTAATGCGCGAATTCTTAGGAGTATAAGAAATTTTATAAAGTGGCCAAATAATACGCGAGATTTCCGGACTCTGACTTTAAGTAAGGTGGCCAACTAATGCGCGAGTTCTTAAAAGTATAAGAACTTTTATAAAGTGGCCAAATAATACGCGAGATTTCCGGGCTCTGACTTTAAGTAAGGCGGCCAAGTAATGCCCTAATTCTTAGGAGTATGAGAATTTGAATATATTGGCCAAGTAATACGCGAGATTTCCGGACTTTGACTTTAAATAAGGTGGCCAAGTAATGCGCGAACTCTTAGGAGTATGAGAATTTTAATAGTGTCCAAGTAATACGTGAGATTTCCGGACTCCGACTTTAAGTAAGGTGCCCAAGTAATGCGCTGAATCTTAGGAGTATGAGAATTTGAATAAAGTTGCCAAATAATACGCGAGGTTTCCGGACTCTGACTTTAAGTAAGGTGGAGAAGTAATGCGATAATTCTTAGGAGTATGAGAATTTGAATATAGTGGCCAAATAATACTCGAGATTTCCAGACACTCACTTTAAGTAAGGTGGCCAACTAATGCGCGAGTTCTTAGGAGTATGAGAATTTTAATAGTGTCCAAGTAATACTTGAGATTAACGGACTCTGACTTTAAGTAAGGTGGCCAAGTAATGCGCCGAATCTTAGGAGTTTGAGAATTTGAATAAAGTGGCCAAATAATACGCGAGATTTCCAGACAATGAATTTAAGTAAGGTGCCCAACTAATGCGCGAGTTCTTAAAAGTATAAGAACTTTTATAAAGTGGCCAAATAATACGCGAGATTTCCGGGCTCTGACTTTAAGTAAGGCGGCCAAGTAATGCGCGAATTCTTAGGAGTATGAGAATTTTAATAGTGTCCAAGTAATACGTGAGATTTCCGGACTCTGACTTTAAGTAAGGTGGCCAAGTAATGCGCTGAATCTTAGCAGTATGCGAATTTGAATAAAGTGGCCAAGTAATACGCGAGATTTCCGGACTCTGACTTTAAATAAGGTGGCCAAGTAATAGGCGAATTCTTAGGAGTATAAGAATTTTTATAAAGTGGCCAAGTAATACGTGAGATTTCTGGACTCTGACTTTAAATCAGGTGGCCAAGTAATGGGCGAATTCTTAGGAGTATAAGAATTTTTCTAAAGTGGCCAAGTAAGGCGCGAGATTTCCGGACTCTGACTTTAAATAAGGTGGCCAAGTGAAGCGCGAATTCTTAGGAGTATGAGAATTTTTATAAAGTGTCCAACTAATACGCGAGATTTCCAGACACTGACTTTAAGTAAGGTGGCCAAGTAATGCGCGAACTCTTAGGAGTATGAGAATTTTAATAGTGTCCATGTAATACGTGAGATTTCCGGACTCTGACTTAAAATAAGGTGGCCAAGTAATACGCGAATTCCTAGGAGTATAAGAATTGTTATAAAGTTGCTAAGTAATGCGCGAGATATCCGGACTTTGACTTTAAGTAAGGTGGCCAAGTAATGCGCGAGTTCTTAAAAGTATAAGAATTTTTACAAAGTTGCCAAGTAATACGCGAGATTTCCGGACTCTGACTTTAAGTAAGGTGGCCATGTAATGCGCGAGTTCTTAAAAGTATAAGAATTTTTATAAAGTTGCCAAGTAATACGCGAGATATCCGTACTCTGACTTTAAGTAAGGTGGCCAAGTAATGCGCGAATTCTTAGGATTATGAGAATTTTAATAGTGTCCAATTAATACGCAAGATTTCCGGACTCTGACATTAAGTAAGGTGGCCAAGTAATGCGCTAATTCTTAGGTGTATGAGAATTTTAATAAAGTGTCCAAGTAATACGCGAGATTTCCAGACACTGACTTTAAGTAAGGTGGCCAAGTAATGCGCTAATTCTTAGCAGTATGCGAATTTGAAGAAAGTGGCCAAGTAATACGCGAGATTTCCAGAAACTGACTTTAAGTAAGGTGGCCTAGTAATGCGCTAAGTCTTAGCTTTATGCGAATTTTAATAAAGTGTCCAGGTAATACGTGAGATTTCCGGACTCTGACTTTAAGTAAGGTGGCCAAGTAATGGGCGAATTCTTAGGAGTATGAGAATTTGAATAAAGTGGCCAAGTAATACGCGAGAATTCCGGACTCTGATATTAAGTAAGGTGGCCAAGTAATACGCTAATTCTAAGGAGTATGAGAATTTGAATAAAGTGGCCAAGTAATACCCGAGATTTCCGGACTCTGACTTTAAGTAAGGTGGCCAAGTAATGTGCTAATTCTTAGGAGTATGAAAATTTTTATAAATTGTCCAAGTAATACGCGAGATTTCCGGACTCTGACTTTAAATAAGGTGGCCAAGTGAAGCGCGAATTCTTAGGAGTATAACAATTTTTCTAAAGTGGCCAAGAAATACGCGAGATTTCCGGACTCTGACTTTAAGTAAGGTGACAAAGTAATGCGCGAGTTCTTAGGAGTATAAGAATTTTTATACAGTTGCCAAGTAATACGCGTGATATCCGTACTCTGACTTTAAATAAGGTGGCCAAGTAATGCGCGAATTCTTAGGAGTATGAGAATTTTAATAGTGTCAAAGTAATACGTGAGATTTCCAGACACTTATTTTAAGTACGGTGGCCAATTAATGCGCGAGGTCTTATTAGTATAATATCTTTTATACAGTGTCCAAATAATACGCTAGTTTTCAGTTCTCTGACTTTAAGTAAGGTGGCCAAGTAATGCGCGAGTTCTTAAAAGTATAAGAATTTTTACAAAGTTGCCAAGTAATACGCGTGATATCCGGACTCTGACTTTAAGTAAGGTGACCAAGTAATGCGCGAGTTCTTAGGAGTATAAGAATTTTTATACAGTGGCCAAGTAATACGCGTGATATCCGTACTCTGACTTTAAATAAGGTGGCCAAGTAATGCGCGAATTCTTAGGAGTATGAGAATTTTAATAGTTTCAAAGTAATACGTGAGATTTCCGGAATCTGACTTTAAGTAAGGTGGCCAAGTAATGTGCTGAGTCTTAGGAGTATGAGAATTTGAATAAAGTGGCCAAATAATACGCGAGATTTCCAGACACTTACTTTAAGTAAGGTGGCCAACTAATGCGCGAGTTCTTAAAAGTATAAGAACTTTTATAAAGTGTCCAAGTAATACGCGAGGATTCCGGACTCTGACTTTAAGTAAGGTGGCCAAGTAATGCGCTAATGCTTAGGTGTATGAGAATTTGAATAAAGTGGCCAAATAATACGCGAGATTTCCAGACACTGACTTTAAGTAAGGTGGCCAACTAATGCGCGAGTTCTTAAAAGTATAAGAACTTTTATAAAGTGGCCAAATAATACGCGACATTTCCGGACTTTGACTTTAAATAAGGTGGCCAAGTAATGCGCGAACTATTAGGAGTATGAGAATTTTAATAGTGTCCAAGTAATACGTGAGATTTCCGGACTCTGACTTTAAGTAAGGTGCCCATGTAATGCGCTGAATCTTAGGAGTATGAGAATTTGAATAAAGTGGCCAAGTAATACGCGAGATTTCCAGACACTCACTTTAAGTAAGGTGGCAAACTAATGCGCGAGTTCTTTAAAGTATAAGAACTTTTATAAAGTGGCCAAATAATACGCGAGCTTTCCGGGCTCTTACATTAAGAAAGGTGGCCAAGTAATGCGCGAATTCTTAGGAGTATAAAAATTTTTCTAAAGTGGCCAAGTAAGGTGCGAGATTTCCGGACATTGACTTTGAGTAAGGTAGCCAAGTAATGCGCGAGTTCTTAGGAGTATAAGAATTTTTATACAGTGGCCAAGTAATACGCGAGATTTCCGGACTCTGACTTTAAGTAAGGTGGCCAAGTAATGCGCGAATTCTTAGTAGTCGAAGAATTTTTATAAAGTGTCCAAGTAATACGCGAGATTTCTGGACTCTGACTTTAAATAAGGTGGCCAAGTAATGCGCTGAATCTTAGGAGTATGAGAATTTGAATAAAGTGGCCAAATAATACGCGAGATTTCCAGACACTTACTTTAAGTAAGGTGGCCAACTAATGCGCGAGTTCTTGAAAGTATAAGAACTTTTATAAAGTGTCCGAGTAATACATGAGGATTCCGGACTCTGACTTTGAGTAAGGTGGCCAAGTAATGCGCTGAATCTTAGGAGTATGAGAATTTGAATACAGTGGCCAAATAATACGCGAGATTTCCAGACACTGACTTTAAGTAAGGTGCCCAACTAATGCGCGAGTTCTTAGGAGTATGAGAATTTTAATAGTGTCCAAGTAATACATGAGATTTCCGGACTCTGACTTTAAGTAAGGTGGCCATGTAATGCACTGAATCTTAGGAGTATGAGAATTTGAATAAAGTGGCCAAGTCATACGCTAGATTTCCAGACACTTACTTTAAGTAAGGTGGCCAACTAATGCGCGAGTTCTTAAAAGTATAAGAACTTTTATAAAGTGGCCAAATAATACGCAAGATTTCCGGGCTCTGACTTTAAGTAAGGTGGCCAAGTAATGCGCGAGTTCTTAAAAGTATACGAATTTTTATAAAGTTGCCAAGTAATACGCGAGATATGCGTACTCTGACTTAAAGTAAGGAGGCCAAGTAATGCGCGAATTCTTAGGAGTATGAGAATTTTAATAAAGTGTCCAAGTAATACGCGAGATTTCTGGACTCTGAGTTTAAGTAAGGTGGCCAAGTAATGCCCTAATTCTTAGGAGTATGAGAATTTGAATATAGTGGCCAAGTAATACGCGAGATTTCTGGACTCTGAGTTTAAGTAAGGTGGCCAAGTGAAGCGCGAATTCTTAGGAGTATAAGAATTTTTCTAAAGTGGCCAAGTAATACGCGGGATTTCCGGACTCTGACTTTAAGTAAGGTGGCCAACTAATGCGCGAGTTCTTAAGAGTATAAGAACTTTTATAAAGTGGCCAAATAATACGCGAGATTTCCGGGCTCTGACTTTAAGTAAGGTGGCCAAGTAATGCCCTAATTCTTAGGAGTATGAGAATTTGAAAAAAGTGGCCAAGTAATACGCGAGATTTCCGGACTTTGACTTTAAATAAGGTGGCCAAGTAATGCGCGAACTCTTAGGAGTATGAGAATTTTAATAGTGTCCAAGTAATACTTGAGATTTCCGGACTCTGACTTTAAGTAAGGTGCCCATGTAATGCGCTGAATCTTAGGAGTATGAGAATTTGAATAAAGTTGCCAAATAATACGCGAGGTTTCCGGACTCTGACTTTAAGTAAGGTGGAGAAGTAATGCGATAATTCTTAGGAGTATGAGAATTTGAATATAGTGGCCAAATAATACTCGAGATTTCCAGACACTGACTTTAAGTAAGGTGCCCAACTAATGCGCGAATTCTTAGGAGTATGAGATTTTTAATAGTGTCCAAGTAATACGTGAGATTTCCGGACTCTGACTTTAAGTAAGGTGGCCAAGTAATGCGCTAATTCTTAGGAGTATGAGAATTTGAATAAAGTGGCCAAATAATACGCGAGATTTCCAGACACTGACTTTAAGTAAGGTGGCCAACTAATGCGCGAGTTCTTAGGAGTATAAGAATTTGTCTAAAGTGGCCAAGTAATCCGCGGGATTTCCGGACTCTGACTTTAAGTAAGGTGGCCAACTAATGCGCGAGTTCTTAAAAGTATAAGAACTTTTATAAAGTGGCCAAATAATACGCGAGATTTCCGGGCTCTGACTTTAAGTAAGGCGGCCAAGTAATGCCCTAATTCTTAGGAGTATGAGAATTTGAATATATTGGCCAAGTAATACGCGAGATTTCCGGACTTTGACTTTAAATAAGGTGGCCAAGTAATGCGCGAACTCTTAGGAGTATGAGAATTTTAATAGTGTCCAAGTAATACGTGAGATTTCCGGACTCCGACTTTAAGTAAGGTGGCCAAGTAATGCGCTGAATCTTAGGAGTATGAGAATTTGAATAAAGTTGCCAAATAATACGCGAGGTTTCCGGACTCTGACTTTAAATAAGGTGGAGAAGTAATGCCCTAATTCTTAGGAGTATGAGAATTTGAATATAGTGGCCAAATAATACTCGAGATTTCCAGAAACTTACTTTAAGTAAGGTGGCCAACTAATGCGCGAGTTCTTAGGAGTATGAGAATTTTAATAGTGTCCAAGTAATACATGAGATTGCCGGACTCTGACTTTAAATAAGGTGGCCAAGTAATGCGCTGAATCTTAGGAGTTTGAGAATTTGAATAAAGTGGCCAAATAATACGCGAGATTTCCAGACACTGACTTTAAGTAAGGTGCCCAACTAATGCGCGAGTTCTTAAAAGTATAAGAACTTTTATAAAGTGGCCAATTAATACGTGAGAAATCCGTACTCTGACTTTAAGTAAGGTGGCCAAGTAATGCGCGAATTCTTAGGAGTATGAGAATTTTTATACAGTGGCTAAATAATACGCGAGATATCCGGACTCTGACTTTAAATAAGGTGGCCAAGTAATGCGCGAATTCTTAGGAGTATGAGAATTTAAATAGTGTCCAATTAATACGTGAGATTTCCGGACTCTGACTTTAAGTAAGGTGGCCAAGTAATGCGCTGAATCTTAGGAGTTTGAGAATTTGAATAAAGCGGCCAAATAATACGCGAGATTTCCAGACACTCACTTTAAGTAAGGTGCCCAACTACTGTGCGAGTTCTTAAAAGTATAAGAACTTTTATAAAGTGGCCAATTAATACGCAAGATTTCCGAGCTCTGACTTTAAGTAAGGTGGCCAAGTAATGCGCTAATCCTTAGCAGTATGCGAATTTGAATAAAGTGGCCAAGTAATACGCGAGATTTCCGGACTCTGACTTTAAATAAGGTGGCCAAGTAATGCGCGAATTCTTAGGAGTATGAGAATTTTTCTAAAGTGGCCAAGTAATACGTAAGATTTCCGGACTCTGACTTTAAATAAGGTGGCCAAGTAATGGGCGAATTCTTAGGAGTATGAGAATTTTTATAAAGTTGCCAAGTAAGGCGCGAGATTTCCGGACTCTGACTTTAAATAATGTGGCCAAGTGAAGCGCGAATTCTTAGGAGTATGAGAATTTTTACAAAGTGTCCAAGTAATACGCGAGATTTCCAGACACTGACTTTAAGTAAGGTGGCCAAGTAATGCGGTAATTCTTAGGAGTATGAGAATTTTAATAAAGTGTCCATGTAATACGTGAGATTTCCGGACTCTGACTTTAAATAAGGTTGCCAAGTAATGCGCGAATTCTTAGGAGTATAAGAATTTTTATAAAGTTGCCAAGTAATACGCGAGATATCCGGACATTGACTTCAAGTAAGGTGGCCAAGTAATGCGCGAGTTCTTAAAAGTATAAGAATTTTTATAAAGTTGCCAAGTAATACGTAAGAAATCCGTACTCTGAATTTAAGTAAGGTGGCCAAGTAATGCGCGAGTTCTTAGGAGTATGAGAATTTTTATACAGTGGCCAAGTAATACGCGTGATATCCGTACTCTGACTTTAAATAAGGTGGCCAAGTAATGCGCGAATTCTTAGGAGTATGAGAATTTTAATAGTGTCCAATTAATAAAACACCGATTTCCGGACTCTGACTTTAAGTAAGGTGGCCAAGTAATGCGCTAATTCTTAGGAGTATGAGAATTTGAATAAAGTGGCCAAATAATACGCGAGATTTCCAGACACTTACTTTAAGTAAGGTGGCCAACTAATGCGCTAATTCTTAGCAGTATGCGAATTTGAATAAAGTGGCCAAGTAATACGCGAGATTTCCAGAAACTGACTTTAAGTAAGGTGGCCAAGTAATGCGCTAATTCTTAGGAGTATGAGAATTTTAATAAAGTGTCCAGGTAATACGTAAGATTTCCCGACACTGACTTTAAATAAGGTGGCCAAGTAATGGGCGAATTCTTAGGAGTATGAGAATTTTAATAAAGTGGCCAAGTAATACGCGAGATTTCCGGACTCTGACTTTAAGGTGGCCAAGTAATGCGCTAATTCTAAGGAGTATGAGGATTTTTATAAAGTCTCCAAGTAATACACGAGATTTGTGGATTCTGACTTTAAGTAAGGTGGCCAAGTAATGTGCTAATTCTTAGGAGTATGAAAATTTTTATAAATTGTCCAAGTAATACGCGAGATTTCCGGACTCTGACTTTAAATAACGTGGCCAAGTGAAGCGCGAATTCTTAGGAGTATAACAATTTTTCTAAAGTGGCCAAGAAATACGCGAGATTTCCGGACTCTGACTTTAAGTAAGGTGACAAAGTAATGCGCGAGTTCTTAGGAGTATAAGAATTTTTATACAGTTGCCAAGTAATACGCGTGATATCCGTACTCTGACTTTAAATAAGGTGGCCAAGTAATGCGCGAATTCTTAGGAGTATGAGAATTTTAATAGTGTCAAAGTAATACGTGAGATTTCCGGAATCTGACTTTAAGTAAGGTGGCCAAGTAATGTGCTGAGTCTTAGGAGTATGAGAATTTGAATAAAGTGGCCAAATAATACGCGAGATTTCCAGACACTTACTTTAAGTAAGGTGGCCAACTAATGCGCGAGTTCTTAAAAGTATAAGAACTTTTATAAAGTGTCCGAGTAATACGCGAGGATTCCGGACTCTGACTTTGAGTAAGGTGGCCAAGTAATGCGCTGAATCTTAGGAGTATGAGAATTAGAATAAAGTGGACAAATAATACGCGAGATTTCCAGACACTTACTTTAAGTAAGGTGGCCAACTAATGCGCGATTTCTTAAAAGTATAAGAACTTTTATAAAGTGGCCAAGTAATACGCGACATTTCCGGACTTTGACTTTAAATAAGGTGGCCAAGTAATGCGCGAACTATTAGGAGTATGAGAATTTTAATAGTGTCCAAGTAATACGTGAGATTTCCGGACTCTGACTTTAAGTAAGGTGCCCATGTAATGCGCTGAATCTTAGGAGTATGAGAATTTGAATAAAGTGGCCAAATAATACGCGAGATTTCCAGACACTTACTTTAAGTAAGGTGGCCAACTAATGCGCGAGTTCTTGAAAGTATAAGAACTTTTATAAAGTGTCCGAGTAATACGCGAGGATTCCGGACTCTGACTTTGAGTAAGGTGGCCAAGTAATGCGCGAATTCTTAGGAGTATAAAAATTTTTCTAAAGTGGCCAAGTAATACGCGAGATTTCCGGACTCTGACTTTATGTAAGGTGACCAAGTAATGCGCGAGTTCTTAGGAGTATAAGAATTTTTATACAGTGGCCAAGTAATACGCGAGATTTCCGGACTCTGACTTTAAGTAAGGTGGCCAAGTAATGCGCTGAATCTTAGGAGTATGAGAATTTGAATAAAGTGGCCAAATAATACGCGAGATTTCCAGACACTTACTTTAAGTAAGGTGGCCAACTAATGCGCGAGTTCTTAAAAGTATAAGAACTTTTATAAAGTGTCCGAGTAATACGCGAGGATTCCGGACTCTGACTTTGAGTAAGGTGGCCAAGTAATGCGCGAGTTCTTAAAAGTATAAGAATTTTTATAAAGTTGGCAAGTAATACTTGAGATATCCGTACTCTGACTTTAAGTAAGGTGGCCAAGTAATGCGCGAATTCTTAGGAGTATGAGAATTTTAATAAAGTGTCCAAGTAATACGCGAGATTTCTGGACTCTGAGTTTAAGTAAGGTGGCCAAGTAATGCCCTAATTCTTAGGAGTATGAGAATTTGAATATAGTGGCCAAGTAATACGCGAGATTTCCGGACTCTGACTTTAAGTAAGGTGGCCAAGTGAAGCGCGAATTCTTAGGAGTATAAGAATTTTTCTAAAGTGGCCAAGTAATACGCGGGATTTCCGGACTCTGACTTTAAGTAAGGTGGCCAACTAATGCGCGAGTTCTTAAGAGTATAAGAACTTTTATAAAGTGGCCAAATAATACGCGAGATTTCCGGGCTCTGACTTTAAGTAAGGTGGCCAAGTAATGCCCTAATTCTTAGGAGTATGAGAATTTGAATATAGTGGCCAAGTAATACGCGAGATTTCCGGACTCCGACTTTAAGTAAGGTGGCCAAGTAATGCGCGAACTCTTAGGAGTATGAGAATTTTAATAGTGTCCAAGTAATACTTGAGATTTCCGGACTCTGACTTTAAGTAAGGTGCCCATGTAATGCGCTGAATCTTAGGAGTATGAGAATTTGAATAAAGTTGCCAAATAATACCCGAGGTTTCCGGACTCTGACTTTAAGTAAGGTGGAGAAGTAATGCGCTAATTCTTAGGAGTATGAGAATTTGAATATAGTGGCCAAATAATACTCGAGATTTCCAGACACTGACTTTAAGTAAGGTGCCCAACTAATGCGCGAGTTCTTAGGAGTATGAGAATTTTAATAGTGTCCAAGTAATACGCAAGATTTCCGGACTCTGACTTTAAGTAAGGTGACCAAGTAATGCGCGAGTTCTTAGGAGTATGAGAATTTTAATAGTGTCCAAGTAATACGTGAGATTTCCGGACTCTGACTTTAAGTAAGGTGGCCAAGTAATGCGCTAATTCTTAGCAGTATGAGAATTTGAAAAAAGTGGCGAAGTAATACGCGAGATTTCCAGACACTGACCTTAAGTAAGGTGACCAAGTAATGCGCGAGATCTTAGGAGTATAAGAATTTTTATAAAGTGGCCAAGTAATACGCGAGATTTCCGGACTCTGACTTTAAGTAAGGTGGCCAACTAATGCGCGAGTTCTTAAAAGTATAAGAACTTTTATAAAGTGGCCAAATAATACGCGAGATTTCCGGGCTCTGACTTTAAGTAAGGTGGCCAAGTAATGCCCTAATTCTTAGGAGTATGAGAATTTGAATATATTGGCCAAGTAATACGCGAGATTTCCGGACTTTGACTTTAAATAAGGTGGCCAAGTAATGCGCGAACTCTTAGGAGTATGAGAATTTTAATAGTGTCCAAGTAATACGTGAGATTTCCGGACTCCGACTTTAAGTAAGGTGGCCAAGTAATGCGCTGAATCTTAGGAGTATGAGAATTTGAATAAAGTTGCCAAATAATACGCGAGGTTTCCGGACTCTGACTTTAAGTAAGGTGGAGAAGTAATGCGATAATTCTTAGGAGTATGAGAATTTGAATATAGTGGCCAAATAATACTCGAGATTTCCAGAAACTTACTTTAAGTAAGGTGGCCAACTAATGCGCGAGTTCTTAAGAGTATAAGAACTTTTATAAAGTTTCCAACTAATACGCGAGGATTCCGGACTCTGACTTTGAGTAAGGTGGCCAAGTAATGCGCGAATTCTTAGGAGTATAAAAATTTTTCTAAAGTGGCCAAGTAAGGTGCGAGATTTCCGGACATTGACTTTGAGTAAGGTATCCAAGTAATGCGCGAGTTCTTAGGAGTATAAGAATTTTTATAAAGTGGCCAAATAATACGCGAGATTTCCGGACTCTGACTTTAAGTAAGGTGGCCAAGTAATGCGCTAATTCTTAGCAGTATGCGAATTTGAATAAAGTGGCTAAATAATACGCGAGGTTTCTGGACTCTGACTTTAAATAAGGTGGCCAAGTAATGCGCTGAATCTTAGGAGTATGAGAATTTGAATAAAGTGGCCAAATAATAAACGAGATTTCCAGACACTTACTTTAAGTAAGGTGTCCAACTAATGCGCGAGTTCTTGAAAGTATAAGAACTTTTATAAAGTGTCCGAGTAATACGCGAGGATTCCGGACTCTGACTTTGAGTAAGGTGGCCAAGTAATGAGCTGAATCTTAGGAGTATGAGAATTTTTCTAAAGTGGCCAAGTAATACGTAAGATTTCCGGACTCTGACTTTAAATAAGGTGGCCAAGTAATGCGCTGAATCTTAGGAGTATGAGAATTTGAATAAAGTGGCCAAGTAATACGCGAGATTTCCGGACTCTGACTTTAAGGTGGCCAAGTAATGCGCTAACTGTAAGGAACATGAGGATTGTTATAAAGTGTCCAAGTAATACACGAGATTTCCGGATTCTGACTTTAAGTAAGGTGGCCAAGTAATGCGCTAATTCTTAGGAGTATGAAAATTTTTATAAATTGTCCAAGTAATACGCGAGATTTCCGGACTCTGACTTTAAATAAGGTGGCCAAGTAATGGGCGAATTCTTAGGAGTATAAGAATTTTTCTAAAGTGGCCAAAAAAGGCGCGAGATTTCCGGACTCTGACTTTAAATAAGGTGGCCAAGTGAAGCGCGAATTCTTAGGAGTATGAGAATTTTTACAAAGTGTCCAAGTAATACGCGAGATTTCCAGACACTGACTTTAAGTAAGGTGGCCAAGTAATGCGCTAATTCTTAGGAGTATGAGAATTTGAATAAAGTGGCCAAATAATACGCCAGATTTCCAGAAACTTACTTTAAGTAAGGTGGCCAACTAATGCGCGAGTTCTTAAGAGTATAAGAACTTTTATAAAGTGTCCAACTAATACGCGAGGTTTCCGGACTCTGAATTTTCTGAATGTTGCCAAGTACTGCGCTGTATCTTTGTAGTATGATAATTTTTATAAAGTGGCCAAGTAATACGCGAGATTTCCGGACTCTGACTTTAAGGTGGCCAAGTAATGCGCTAACTGTAAGGAGCATGAGGATTGTTATAAAGTGTCCAAGTAATACACGAGATTTCCGGATTCTGACTTTAATTAAGGTGGCCAAGTAATGCGCTAATTCTTAGGAGTATGAAAATTTTTATAAATTGTCCAAGTAATACGTGAGATTTCCGGACTCTGACTTTAAATAAGGTGGCCAAGGAATGGGCGAATTCTTAGGAGTATAAGAATTTTTCTAAAGTGGCCAAGTAAGGCGCGAGATTTCAGGACTCTGACTTTAAATAAGGTGGCCAAGTGAAGCGCGAATTCTTAGGAGTATGAGAATTTTAATAAAGTGTCCAAGTAATACGCGAGATTTCCAGACACTGACTTTAAGTAAGGTGGCCAAGTAATGCGCTAATTCTTAGGAGTATGAGAATTTTAATAAAGTGTCCAAGTAATACGCGAGATATGCGTACTCTGACTTTAAGTAAGGTGGCCAAGTAATGCGCTAATTCTTAGGAGTATGAGAATTTGAATAAAGTGGCCAAGTAATACGCGAGATTTCCGGACTCTGACTTTAAGTAAGGTGGCCAAGTAATGCGCTAATTCTAAGGAGTATGAGAATTTTTATAAAGTTTCCAAGTAATACGCGAGGTTTCTGGACTCTGACTTTAAGTAAGGTGGCCAAGTAATGCGCGAATTCTTAGGAGTATGAGAATTTTAATAGTGTCCAATTAATACGTGAGATTTCCGGACTCTGACTTTAAATAAGGTGGACAAGTAATTCTCTAATTTTTAGGTTTTTAAGAATTTTTCTAAAGTGGCCAAGGAATACGCGAGATTTCCGGGCTCTGACTTTAAGTAAGGTGGCCAAGTAATGCGCTAATGCTTAGGTGTATGAGAATTTTAATAAAGTGTCCAAGTAATACGCGAGATTTCTGGACTCTGAGTTTAAGTAAGGTGGCCAAGTAATGCCCTAATTCTTAGGAGTATGAGAATTTGAATATAGTGGCCAAGTAATACGCGAGATTTCCGGACTTTGACTTTAATTAAGGTGGCCAAGTAATGCGCTAATCCTTAGGAGTATGAGAATTTTTACAAAGTGTCCAAGTAATACGCGAGGTTTCCTGACTCTGACTTTGAACAAGGTGGACAACTAATGTGCGAGTTCTTAAAAGTATAAGAACTTTTATAAAGTGGCCAATTAATACGCAAGATTTCCGAGCTCTGACTTTAAGTAAGGTGGCCAAGTAATGCGCGAATTCTTAGGAGTATGAGAATTTTTATACAGTGGCCAAGTAATACGCGAGATTTCCGGACTTTGACTTTAAGTAAGGTGGCCAACTAATGCGCGAGTTCTTAGGTTTATAAGAATTTTTCTAAAGTGGCCAAGTAAGGCGCGAGATTTCCGGGCTCTGACTTTAAGTAAGGTGGCCAAGTAATGCGCTAATGCTTAGGTGTATGAGAATTTTAATAAAGTGTCCAAGTAATACGCGAGATTTCTGGACTCTGAGTTTAAGTAAGGTGGCCAAGTAATGCCCTAATTCTTAGGAGTATGAGAATTTGAATATAGTGGCCAAGTAATACGCGAGATTTCCGGACTCTGACTTTAAGTAAGGTGGCCAAGTAATGCGCTAATGCTTAGGTGTATGAGAATTTTAATAGTGTCCCAGTAATACGCCAGATTTCCGGACTCTGACATCAAGTAAGGTGGCCAAGTAATGCGCTGAATCTTAGGAGTATGAGAATTTGAATAAAGTGGCCAAATAATACGCGAGATTTCCAGACACTGACTTTAAGTAAGGTGGCCAACTAATGCGCGAGTTCTTAAAAGTATAAGAACTTTTATAAAGTGGCCAAATAATACGCAAGATTTCCGGGCTCTGACTTTAAGTAAGGTGGCCAAGTAATGCCCTAATTCTTAGGAGTATGAGAATTTGAATATAGTGGCCAAGTAATACGCGAGATTTCCGGACTCTGACATCAAGTAAGGTGGCCAAGTAATGCGCTGAATCTTAGGAGTATGAGAATTTGAATAAAGTGGCCAAATAATACGCGAGATTTCCGGACTCTGACTTTAAATAAGG
Organism: Diplolepis rosae; assembly: GCA_030998225.1. Classification (NCBI taxonomy): domain Eukaryota; kingdom Metazoa; phylum Arthropoda; class Insecta; order Hymenoptera; family Diplolepididae; genus Diplolepis; species Diplolepis rosae. Next base: position 442,430 of record JAPYXD010000684.1, on the reverse strand, counting down.
TGGCCAAGTGAAGCGCGAATTCTTAGTAGTCGACGAATTGTTATAAAGTGTCCAAGTAATACGCGAGGTTTCTGAACTCTGACTTTAAATAAGGTGGCCAAGTAATGCGCTGAATCTTAGGAGTATGAGAATTTGAATAAAGTGGCCAAATAATACGCGAGATTTCCAGTCACTTACTTTAAGTAAGGTGTCCAACTAATGCGCGAGTTCTTAAAAGTATAAGAACATTTATAAAGTGTCCAAGTAATACGCGAGGATTCCGGACTCTGACTTTGAGTAAGGTGGCCAAGTAATGCGCTGAATCTTAGGAGTATGAGAATTTGAATACAGTGGCCAAATAATACTCGAGATTTCCGGACTCTGACCTTAAGTAAGGTGACCAAGTAATGCGCGAATTCTTAGGAGTATGAGAATTTTAATAGTGTCCAAGTAATACGTGAGATTTCCGGACTCTGACTTTAAGTAAGGTGGCCAAGTAATGCGCTAATTCTTAGGAGTATGAGAATTTTAATAAAGTGTCCAAGTAATACGTGAAATTTCCGGACTCTGACTTTAAGTAAGGTTGCCAAGTAATGCGCTGAATCTTAGGATTATGAGAATTTTAATAAAGTGGCCAAGTAATACGCGAGATTTCCGGACTCTGACTTTAAGGTGGCCAAGTAATGCGCTAACTGTAAGGAGCATGAGGATTGTTATAAAGTGTCCAAGTAATACACGAGATTTCCGGACTCTGACTTTAAGTAAGGTGGCCAAGTAATGCGCTAATTCTTAGGAGTATGAAAATTTTTATAAATTGTCCAAGTAATACTCGAGATTTCCGGACTCTGACTTTAAATAAGGTGTCCAAGTAATGGGCGAATTCTTAGGAGTATAAGAATTTTTCTAAAGTGGCCAAGTAAGGCGCGAGATTTCCGGACTCTGACTTTAAATAAGGTGGCCAAGTGAAGCGCGAATTCTTAGGAGTATGAGAATTTTAATAAAGTGTCCAAGTAATACGCGAGATTTCCGGTCACTGACTTTAAGTAAGGTGGCCAAGTAATGCGCTAATGCTTAGGTGTATGAGAATTTGAATAAAGTGGCCAAATAATACGCGAGATTTCCAGACACTGACTTTAAGTAAGGTGGCCAAGTAATGCGCGAGTTCTTAAGAGTATAAGAACTTTTATAAAGTGGCCAACTAATACGCGAGGATTCCGGAATCTGACTTTGAGTAAGGTGGCCAAGTAATGCGCGAATTCTTAGGAGTATAAAAATTTTTCTAAAGTGGCCAAGTAAGGTGCGAGATTTCCAGACATTGACTTTGAGTAAGGTAGCCAAGTAATGCGCGAATTCTTAGAAGTATAAGAATTTTTATACAGTGGCCAAAAAATACGCGAGATTTCCGGACTCTGACTTTAAGTAAGGTGGCCAAGTAATGCGCGAATTCTTAGTAGTCGACGAATTTTTATAAAGTTTCCAAGTAATACGCGAGGTTTCTGGACTCTGACTTTAAGTAAGGTGGCCAAGTAATGCGCTGAATCTTAGGAGTATGAGAATTTGAATAAAGTGACCAAGTAATACGCGAGATTTCCGGACTCTGACTTTAAGTAAGGTGGCCAAGTAATGCGCTAACAGTAAGGAGCATGAGGATTGTTATAAAGTGTCCAAGTAATACACGAGATTTCCGGACTCTGACTTTAAGTAAGGTGGCCAAGTAATGCGCGAATTCTTAGGAGTATGAAAATTTTTATAAATTGTCCAAGTAATACGCGAGATTTCCGGACTCTGACTTTAAATAAGGTGGCCAAGGAATGGGCGAATTCTTAGGAGTATAAGAATTTTTCTAAAGTGGCCAAGTAAGGCGCGAGATTTCCGGACTCTGACTTTAAATAAGGTGGCCAAGTGAAGCGCGAATTCTTAGGAGTATAAGAATTTTTATGAAGTGGCCAAGTAATACGCGAGGATTCCAGACTCGGACTTTAAGTAAGGTGGCCAAGTAATGCGCTAATTCTTAGGAGTATGAGAATTTTAATAAAGTGGCCAAGTAATACGCGAGATTTCCGTACTCTGACTTTAAGTAAGGTGGCCAAGTAATGCGCGAATTCTTAGGAGTATGAGAATTTTTACAAAGTGTCCAAGTAATACGCGAGGTTTCTGGACTCTGACTTTAAATAAGGTGGCCAAGTAATGCGCGAATTCTTAGGAGTATAAGAATTTTTATAAAGTTTCCAAGTAATAAGCGAGGTTTCTGGACTCTGACTTTAAGTACGGTGGCCAAGTAATGCGCTGAATCTTAGGAGTATGAGAATTTAAATAGTGTCCAATTAATACGTGAGATTTCCGGACTCTGACTTTAAATAAGGTGGCCAAGTAATGCGCTAACAGTAAGGAGCATGAGGATTGTTATAAAGTGTCCAAGTAATACACGAGATTTCCGGACTCTGACTTTAAGTAAGGTGGCCAAGTAATGCGAGTATTCTTAGGAGTATGAAAATTTTTATAAATTGTCCAAGTAATACGCGAGATTTCCGGACTCTGACTTTAAATAAGGTGGCCAAGTAATGGGCGAATTCTTAGGAGTATAAGAATTTTTCTAAAGTTTCCAAGTAATGCGCGAGATTTCCGGACTCTGACTTTAAATAAGGTGGCCAAGTGAAGCGCGAGTTCTTAGGAGTATAAGAATTTTTATAAAGTGGCCTACTAATACGCGAGATTTCCGGACCCTGACTTTAAGTACGGCGGCCAAGTAATGCGCTAATCCTTAGGAGTATGAGAATTTTTACAAAGTGTCCAAGTAATACGCGAGGTTTCTGGACTCTGACTTTAAATAAGGTGGCCAAATAATGGGCGAATTCTTAGGAGTTTGAGAATTTAAATAGTGTCCAATTAATACGTGAGATTTCCGGACTCTGACTTTAAATAAGGTGGACAAGTAATGCGCGAATTCTTAGGTTTATAAGAATTTTTCTAAAGTGGCCAAGTAAGGCGCGAGATTTCCGGGCTTTGACTTTAAGTAAGGTGGCCAAGTAATGCGCTAATGCTTAGATGTATGAGAAATTTAATAAAGTGTCCAAGTAATAGGCGAGATTTCTGGACTCTGAGTTTAGGTAAGGTGGCCAAGTAATGCCCTAATTCTTAGGAGTATGAGAATTTGAATATAGTGGCCAAGTAAGGCGCGAGATTTCCGGACTTTGACTTTAAATAAGGTGGCCAAGTAATGCGCTAATCCTTAGGAGTATGAGAATTTTTACAAAGTGTCCAAGTAATACGCGAGGTTTCCTGACTCTGACTTTGAACAAGGTGGACAACTAATGTGCGAGTTCTTAAAAGTATAAGAACTTTTATAAAGTGGCCAATTAATACGCAAGATTTCCGAGCTCTGACTTTAAGTAAGGTGGCCAAGTAATGCGCTAATTCTAAGGAGTATGAGGATTTTTATAAAGTGTCCAAGTAATACGCGAGATATCCGGACTCTGACTTTAAATAAGGTGGCCAAGAAATGCGCGAATTCTTAGGAGTATAAGAATTTTTCTAAAGTGGCCAAGTAAGGCGCGAGATTTCCGGGCTCTGACTTTAAGTAAGGTGGCCAAGTAATGCGCTAATGCTTAGGTGTATGAGAATTTTAATAAAGTGTCCAAGTAATACGCGAGATTTCTGGACTCTGAGTTTAAGTAAGGTGGCCAAGTAATGCCCTAATTCTTAGGAGTATGAGAATTTGAATATAGTGGCCAAGTAATACGCGAGATTTCCGGACTCTGACTTTAAGTAAGGTGGCCAAGTAATGCGCGAGATCTTAGGAGTATGAGAATTTTAATAGAGTCCCCGTAATACGCAAGATTTCCGGACTCTGACTTTAAGTAAGGTGGCCAAGTAATGCGCTGAATCTTAGGAGTATGAGAATTTGAATAAAGTGGCCAAATAATACGCGAGATTTCCAGACACTGACTTTAAGTAAGGTGGCCAACTAATGCGCGAGTTCTTAAAAGTATAAGAACTTTTATAAAGTGGCCAAATAATACGCAAGATTTCCGGACTCTGACTTTAAGTAAGGTGGCCAAGTAATGCCCTAATTCTTAGGAGTATGAGAATTTGAATATAGTGGCCAAGTAATACGCGAGATTTCCGGACTCTGACATCAAGTAAGGTGGCCAAGTAATGCGCTGAATCTTAGGAGTATGAGAATTTGAATAAAGTTGCCAAGTAATACGCGAGGTTTCCGGACTCTGACTTTAAATAAGGTGGCCAAGTGAAGCGCGAATTCTTAGGAGTCGACGAATTTTTATAAAGTTTCCAAGTAATACTCGATGTTTCTGGACTCTGACTTTAAGTAAGGTGGCCAAGTAATGCGCTGAATCTTAGGAGTATGAGAATTTGAATAAAGTGGCCAAATAATACGCGAGATTTCCAGACACTGACTTTAAGTAAGGTGGCCAACTAATGCGCGAGTTCTTAAAAGTATAAGAACTTTTATAAAGTGTCCAAGTAATACGCGAGGATTCCGGACTCTGACTTTGAGTAAGGTGGCCAAGTAATGCGCTGAATCTTAGGAGTATGAGAATTTGAATACAGTGGCCAAATAATACTCGAGATTTCCAGACACTGACTTTAAATAAGGTGGCAAAGTAATGCGCGAATTCTTAGGAGTATGAGAATTTTAATAGTGTCCAAGTAATACGTGAGATTTCCGGACTCTGACTTTAAGTAAGGTGGCCAAGTAATGCGCTAATTCTTAGGAGTATGAGAATTTTAATAAAGTGTCCAAGTAATACGTGAAATTTCCGGACTCTGACTTTAAGTAAGGTGGCAAAGTACTGCGCTGACTCTTTTTATTATGAGAATTTTAATATAGTTGCCAAGTAATACGCGAGATTTCCGGACTCTGACTTTAAGGTGGCCAAGTAATGCGCTAACTGTAAGGAGCATGAGGATTGTTATAAAGTGGCCAAGTAATACGCGAGATTTCCGGACTCTGACTTTAAGTAAGGTGGCCAAGTAATGCCCTAATTCTTAGGAGTATGAGAATTTTTATACAGTGTCCAAGTAATACGCGAGATTTCCGGACTCTGACTTTAAATAAGGTGGCCAAGAAATGCGCGAATTCTTAGGAGTATAAGAATTTTTCTAAAGTGGCCAAGTAAGGCGCGAGATTTCCGGACTCTGACTTTAAATAAGGTGGCCAAGTGAAGCGCGAATTCTTAGGAGTATGAGAATTTTTACAAAGTGTCCAAGTAATACGCGAGATTTCCAGACACTGACTTTAAGTAAGGTGGCCAAGTAATGCGCTAATGCTTAGGTGTATGAGAATTTGAATAAAGTGGCCAAATAATACGCTAGATTTCCAGACACTGACTTTAAGTAAGGTGGCCAACTAATGCGCGAGTTCTTAAGAGTATAAGAACTTTTATAAAGTGTCCAACTAATACGCGAGGATTCCGGAATCTGACTTTGAGTAAGGTGGCCAAGTAATGCGCGAATTCTTAGGAGTATAAAAATTTTTCTAAAGTGGCCAAGTAAGGTGCGAGATTTCCGGACATTGACTTTGAGTAAGGTAGCCAAGTAATGCGCGAATTCTTAGGAGTATAAGAATTTTTATACAGTGGCCAAATAATACGCGAGATTTCCGGACTCTGACTTTAAGTAAGGAGTCCAAGTAATGCGAGAGTTCTTAGTAGTCGACGAATTGTTATAAAGTGTCCAAGTAATACGCGAGGTTTCTGGACTCTGACTTTAAGTAAGGTGGCCAAGTAATGCGCTGAATCTTAGGATTATGAGAATTTTAATAAAGTGGCCAAGTAATACGCGAGATTTCCGGACTCTGACTTTAAGGTGGCCAAGTAATGCGCTAACAGTAAGGAGCATGAGGATTGTTATAAAGTGTCCAAGTAATACACGAGATTTCCGGAATCTGACTTTAAGTAAGGTGGCCAAGTAATGCGCTAATTCTTAAGAGTATTGAAATTTTTATAAATTGTCCAAGTAATACGCGAGATTTCCGGACTCTGACTTTAAATAAGGTGGCCAAGTAATGGGCGAATTCTTAGGAGTATAAGAATTTTTCTAAAGTGGCCAAGTAAGGCGCGAGATTTCCGGACTCTGAATTTAAAAAAGGTGGCCAAGTGAAGCGCGAATTCTTAGGAGTATGAGAATTTTTACAAAGTGTCCAAGTAATACGCGAGATTTCCAGACACTGACTTTAAGTAAGGTGGCCAAGTGAAGCGCGAATTCTTAGGAGTATAAGAATTTTTATAAAGAGTCCAACAAATACGCGGGATTTCCGTAATCTGACTATAAGTAATGTGTCAAGTAATGCGCTAATTCTTACGAGTATGAGGATTTTTAGAAAGTGTCCAAGTAATACGCGAGATTTCCGGACTCTGACTTTAAATAAGGTGGCCAAGTAATGCGCGAATTCTTAGGAGTATAAGAATTTTTATAAAGTTTCCAAGTAATACGCGAGGTTTCTGGACTCTGACTTTAAGTAAGGTGGCCAAGAAATGCGCTGAATCTTAGGAGTATGAGAATTTAAATAGTGTCCAATTAATACGTGAGATTTCCGGACTCTGACTTTAAGTAAGGTGGACAAGTAATGCGCTAACAGTAAGGAGCATGAGGATTGTTATAAAGTGTCCAAGTAATACACGAGATTTCCGGATTCTGACTTTAAGTAAGGTGGCCAAGTAATGCGCTAATTCTTAGGAGTATGAAAATTTTTATAAATTGTCCAAGTAATACGCGAGATTTCCGGACTCTGACTTTAAATAAGGTGGCCAAGTAATGGGCGAATTCTTAGGAGTATAAGAATTTTTCTAAAGTGGCCAAGTAAGGCGCGAGATTTCCGGACTCTGACTTTAAATAAGGTGGCCAAGTGAAGCGCGAATTCTTAGGAGTATGAGAATTTTTACAAAGTGTCCAAGTAATACGCGAGATTTCCAGACACTGACTTTAAGTAAGGTGGCCAAGTAATGCGCTAATGCTTAGGTGTATGAGAATTTTAATAAAGTGTCCAAGTAATACGCGAGATTTGCGTACTCTGACTTTAAGTAAGGTGGCCAAGTAATGCGCTAATGCTTAGGTGTATGAGAATTTTAATAAAGTGTCCAAGTAATACGCGAGATATCCGGGCTCTGACTTTAAGTAAGGTGGCCAAGTAATGCGCGAATTCTTAGGAGTATGAGAATTTTTATAAAGTGTCCAAGTAATACGCGAGATTTCCGGACTCTGACTTTAAATAAGGTGGCCAAGTAATGCGCGAATTCTTAGGAGTATGAGAATTTAAATAGTGTCCAATTAATATGTGAGATTTCCGGACTCTGACTTTAAATAAGGTGGCCAAGTAATGCGCTGAATTCTTAGGTTTATAAGAATTTTTCTAATGTGGCCAAGTAAGGCGCGAGATTTCCGGGCTCTGACTTTAAGTAAGGTGGCCAAGTAATGCGCTAATGCTTAGGTGTATGAGAATTTTAATAAAGTGTCCAAGTAATACGCGAGATTTCTGGACTCTGAGTTTAAGTAAGGTGGCCAAGTAATGCCCTAATTCTTAGGAGTATGAGAATTTGAATATAGTGGCCAAATAATACGCAAGATTTCCGGGCTCTGACTTTAAGTAAGGTGGCCAAGTAATGCGCTAATTCTTAGCAGTATGCGAATTTTAATAAAGTGTCCAAGTAATACGCGAGATTTCCAGACACTGACTTTAAGTAAGGTGGCCAAATAATGCGCGAGTTCTTAAGAGTATAAGAACTTTTATAAAGTGGCCAAATAATACGCGAGATTTCCGGGCTCTGACTTTAAGTAAGGTGGCCAAGTAATGCCCTAATTCTTAGGAGTATGAGAATTTTTATAAAGTGGCCAAGTAATACGCGAGATTTCCAGTCACTTACTCTAAGTAAGGTGTCCAACTAATGCGCGAGTTCTTGAAAGTATAAGAACTTTTATAAAGTGTCCGAGTAATACGCGACGATTCCGGACTCTGACCTTAAGTAAGGTGACCAAGTAATGCGCGAGATCTTAGGAGTATAAGAATTTTTATAAAGTGGCCAAGTAATACGCGGGATTTCCGGACTTTGACTTTAAGTAAGGTGGCCAACTAATGCGCGAGTTCTTAAAAGTATAAGAACTTTTATAAAGTGTCCAAATAATACGCAAGATTTCCGGGCTCTGACTTTAAGTAAGGCGGCCAAGTAATGCCCTAATTCTTAGGAGTATGAGAATTTGAATATATTGGCAAAGTAATACGCGAGATTTCCGGACTTTGACTTTAAATAAGGTGGCCAAGTAATGCGCGAACTCTTAGGAGTATGAGAATTTTAATAGTGTCCAAGTAATACGTGAGATTTCCGGACTATGACTTTAAGTAAGGTGCCCATGTAATGCGCTGAATCTTAGGAGTATGAGAATTTGAATAAAGTTGCCAAATAATACGCGAGGTTTCCGGACTCTGACTTTAAGTAAGGTGGAGAAGTAATGCCCTAATTCTTAGGAGTATGAGAATTTGAATATAGTGGCCAAATAATACTCGAGATTTCCAGAAACTTACTTTAAGTAAGGTGGCCAACTAATGCGCGAGTTCTTAAGAGTATAAGAACTTTTATAAAGTGTCCAACTAATACGCGAGGATTCCGGACTCTGACTTTGAGTAAGGTGGCCAAGTAATGCGCGAATTCTTAGGAGTATAAAAATTTTTCTAAAGTGGCCAAGTAAGGTGCGAGATTTCCGGACATTGACTTTGAGTAAGGTAGCCAAGTAATGCGCGAGTTTTTAGGAGTATAAGAATTTTTATACAGTGGCCAAATAATACGCGAGATTTCCGGACTCTGACTTTAAGTAAGGTGGCCAAGTAATGCGCGAATTCTTAGTAGTCGACGAATTGTTATAAAGTGTCCAAGTAATACGCAAGGTTTCTGGACTCTGACTTTAAATAAGGTGGCCAAGTAATGCGCTGAATCTTAGGAGTATGAGAATTTGAATAAAGTGGCCAAATAATAAACGAGATTTCCAGTCACTTACTTTAAGTAAGGTGTCCAACTAATGCGCGAGTTCTTAAAAGTATAAGAACATTTATAAAGTGTCCAAGTAATACGCGAGGATTCCGGACTCTGACTTTGAGTAAGGTGGCCAAGTAATGCGCTGAATCTTAGGAGTATGAGAATTTGAATACAGTGGCCAAATAATACTCGAGATTTCCAGACACTGACTTTAAGTAAGGTGCCCAACTAATGCGCGAGTTCTTAGGAGTATGAGAATTTTAATAGTGTCCAAGTAATACGTGAGATTTCCGGACTCTGACTTTATGTAAGGTGGCCAATTAATGCGCTAATTCTTACGAGTATGAGAATTTTAATAAAGTGTCCAAGTAATACGTAATATTTCAGGACTCTGACTTTAAGTAAGGTTGCCAAGTAATGCGCTGAATCTTAGGATTATGAGAATTTTAATAAAGTGGCCAAGTAATACGCGAGATTTCCGGACTCTGACTTTAAGGTGGCCAAGTAATGCGCTAACTGTAAGGAGCATGAGGATTGTTATAAAGTGTCCAAGTAATACACGAGATTTCCGGATTCTGACTTTAAGTAAGGTGGCCAAGTAATGCGCTAATTCTTAGGAGTATGAAAATTTTTATAAATTGTCCAAGTAATACGCGAGATTTCCGGACTCTGACTTTAAATAAGGTGGCCAAGTAATGGGCGAATTCTTAGGAGTATAAGAATTTTTCTAAAGTGGCCAAAAAAGGCGCGAGATTTCCGGACTCTGACTTTAAATAAGGTGGCCAAGTGAAGCGCGAATTCTTAGGAGTATGAGAATTTTTACAAAGTGTCCAAGTAATACGCGAGATTTCCAGACACTGACTTTAAGTAAGGTGGCCAAGTAATGCGCTAATGCTTAGGTGTATGAGAATTTGAATAAAGTGGCCAAATAATACGCCAGAATTCCAGAAACTTACTTTAAATAAGGTGGCCAACTAATGCGCGAGTTCTTAAGAGTATAAGAACTTTTATAAAGTGTCCAACTAATACGCGAGGATTCCGGAATCTGACTTTGAGTAAGGTGGCCAAGTAATGCGCGAATTCTTAGGAGTATAAAAATTTTTCTAAAGTGGCCAAGTAAGGTGCGAGATTTCCGGACATTGACTTTGAGTAAGGTAGCCAAGTAATGCGCGAGTTCTTAGGAGTATAAGAATTTTTATACAGTGGCCAAATAATACGCGAGATTTCCGGACTCTGACTTTAAGTAAGGTGGCCAAGTAATGCGCGAATTCTTAGTAGTCGACGAATTTTTATAAAGTTTCCAAGTAATACGCGAGGTTTCTGGACTCTGACTTTAAGTAAGGTGGCCAAGTAATGCGCTGAATCTTAGGAGTATGAGAATTTTAATAAAGTTTCCAAGTAATACGCGAGATTTACGGACTCTGAATTTAAGGTGGCCAAGTAATGCGCTAACAGTAAGGAGCATGAGGATTGTTATAAAGTGTCCAAGTAATACACGAGATTTCCTGGATTCTGACTTTAAGTAAGGTGGCCAAGTAATGCGCTAATTCTTAGGAGTATGTAAATTTTTATAAATTGTCCAAGTAATACGCGAGATTTCCGGACTCTGACTTTAAATAAGGTGGCCAAGTAATGGGCGAATTCTTAGGAGTATAAGAATTTTTCTAAAGTGGCCAAGTAAGGCGCGAGATTTCCGGACTCTGACTTTAAATAAGGTGGCCAAGTGAAGCGCGAGATCTTAGGAGTATAAGAATTTTTATAAAGTGTCCAAGTAATACGCGAGATTTCCGGGCACTGACTTTAAGTAAGGTGGCCAAGTAATGCGCTAATGCTTAGGTGTATGAGAATTTTAATAAAGTGTCCAAGTAATACGCGAGATATGCGTACTCTGACTTTAAGTAAGGTGGCCAAGTAATGCGCGAGTTCTTAGGAGTATGAGAATTTTTATAAAGTGTCCAAGTAATACGCGAGGTTTCTGGACTCTGACTTTAAATAAGGTGGCCAAGTAATGCACTAATTCTTAGGAGTATGAGAATTTTTATAAAGTTTCCAAGTAATACACGAGGTTTCTGGACTCTGACTTTAAATAAGGTGGCCAAGTAATGCGCGAAATCTTAGGAGTATGAGAATTTAAATAGTGTCCAATTAATACGTGAGATTTCCGGACTCTGACTTTAAATAAGGTGGCCAAGTAATGCGCTAACAGTAAGGAGCATGAGGATTGTTATAAAGTGTCCAAGTAATACACGAGATTTCCGGACTCTGACTTTAAGTAAGGTGGCCAAGTAATGCGCGAATTCTTAGGAGTATGAAAATTTTTATAAATTGTCCAAGTAATACGCGAGATTTCCGGACTCTGACTTTAAATAAGGTGGCCAAGGAATGGGCGAATTCTTAGGAGTATAAGAATTTTTCTAAAGTGGCCAAGTAAGGCGCGAGATTTCCGGACTCTGACTTTAAATAAGGTGGCCAAGTGAAGCGCGAATTCTTAGGAGTATGAGAATTTTAATAGTGTCCAAGTAATACGTGAGACTTCCGGACTCTGACTTTAAGTAAGGTGGCCAAGTAATGCGCTAATGCTTAGGTGTATGAGAATTTTAATAAAGTGTCCAAGTAATACGCGAGATTTCCAGACACTGACTTTAAGTAAGGTGGCCAAGTAATGCGCTAATTCTTAGGAGTATGAGAATTTTAATAAAGTGTCCAAGTAATACGCGAGATATCCTGACTCTGACTTTCAGTAAGGTGGCCAAGTAATGCGCGAATTCTTAGCGGTATAAGAATTTTTATAAAGTGTCCAAGTAATACTCGAGGTTTCTGGACTCTGACTTTAAGTAAGGTGGCCAAGTAATGCGCTGAATCTTAGGAGTATGAGAATTTAAATAGTGTCCAATTAATACGTGAGATTTCCGGACTCTGACTTTAAGTAAGGTGTCCAAATAATGAGCGAGTTCTTATGATTATAAGAATTTTTATAAAGTGGCCAAATAATACGCGAGATTTCCGGGCTCTGACTTTAAGTAAGGTGGCCAAGTAATGCGCTAATGCTTAGGTGTATGAGAATTTTAATAAAGTGTCCAAGTAATACGCGAGATTTCTGGACTCTGAGTTTAAGTAAGGTGGCCAAGTAATGCCCTAATTCTTAGGAGTATGAGAATTTGAATATAGTGGCCAATTAAGGCGCAAGATTTCCGGGCTCTGACTTTAAATAAGGTGGCCAAGTAATGCGCTAATTCTTAGCAGTATGCGAATTTTAATAAAGTGTCCAAGTAATACGCGAGATTTCCAGACACTGACTTTAAGTAAGGTGGCCAAATAATGCGCGAGTTCTTAAAAGTATAAGAACTTTTATAAAGTGGCCAAATAATACGCAAGATTTCCGGGCTCTGACTTTAAGTAAGGTGGCCAAGTAATGCCCTAATTCTTAGGAGTATGAGAATTTTTATACAGTGGCCAAGTAATACGCGAGATTTCCGGACTCTGACTTTAAATAAGGTGGCCAAGAAATGCGCGAATTCTTAGGAGTATAAGAATTTTTCTAAAGTGGCCAAGTAATACGCGAGATTTCCGGGCTCTGACTTTAAGTAAGGTGGCCAAGTAATGCGCTAATGCTTAGGTGTATGAGAATTTTAATAAAGTGTCCAAGTAATACGCGAGATTTCTGGACTCTGAGTTTAAGTAAGGTGGCCAAGTAATGCCCTAATTCTTAGGAGTATGAGAATTTGAATATAGTGGCCAAGTAATACGCGAGATTTCCGGACTCTGACATCAAGTAAGGTGGCCAAGTAATGCGCTGAATCTTAGGAGTATGAGAATTTGAATAAAGTGGCCAAATAATACGCGAGATTTCCAGACACTGACTTTAAGTAAGGTGGCCAACTAATGCGCGAGTTCTTAAAAGTATAAGAACTTTTATAAAGTGGCCAAATAATACGCAAGATTTCCGGGCTCTGACTTTAAGTAAGGTGGCCAAGTAATGCCCTAATTCTTAGGAGTATGAGAATTTGAATATAGTGGCCAAGTAATACGCGAGATTTCCGGACTCTGACATCAAGTAAGGTGGCCAAGTAATGCGCTGAATCTTAGGAGTATGAGAATTTGAATAAAGTTGCCAAGTAATACGCGAGGTTTCCGGACTCTGACTTTAAGTAAGGTGGAGAAGTAATGCCCTAATTCTTAGGAGTATGAGAATTTGAATATAGTGGCCAATTAATACTCGAGATTTGCTGACTCTGACTTTAAGTAAGGTGGCCAACTAATGCGCGAGTTCTTATTAGTATCAGAACTTTTATAAAGTGTCCAACTAATACGCCAGATTTCCGGACTCTGAGTTTAAGTAAGGTGGCCAAGTGAAGCGCGAATTCTTAGGAGTATAAGAATTTTTCTAAAGTGGCCAAGTAAGGTGCGAGATTTCCGGACATTGACTTTGAGTAAGGTAGCCAAGTAATGCGCGAGTTCTTTGGCGTATAAGAATTTTTATACAGTGGCCAAGTAATACGAGAGATTTCCGGACTCTGACTTTAAGTAAGGTGGCCAAGTAATGCGGGAATTCTTAGTAGTCGACGAATTGTTATAAAGTGTCCAAGTAATACGCGAGGATTCCGGACTCTGACTTTGAGTAAGGTGGCCAAGTAATGCGCTGAATCTTAGGAATATGAGAATTTGAATACAGTGGCCAAATAATACTCGAGATTTCCAGACACTGACTTTAAGTAAGGTGCCCAACTAATGCGCGAATTCTTAGGAGTATGAGAATTTTAATAGTGTCCAAGTAATACGTGAGATTTCCGGACTCTGACTTTAAGTAAGGTGGCCAAGTAATGCGCTAATTCTTAGGAGTATGAGAATTTTAATAAAGTGTCCAAGTAATACGTGAAATTTCCGGACTCTGACTTTAAGTAAGGTGGCCAAGTAATGCGCTAATTCTTAGCAGTATGAGAATTTGAATAAAGTGGCCAAGTAATACGCGAGATTTCCGTACTCTGACTTTAAGGTGGCCAAGTAATGCGCTAACTGTAAGGAGCATGAGGATTGTTATAAAGTGTCCAAGTAATACACGAGATTTCCGGATTCTGACTTTAAGTAAGGTGGCCAAGTAATGCGCTAATTCTTAGGAGTATGAAAATTTTTATAAATTGTCCAAGTAATACGCGAGATTTCCGGACTCTGACTTTAAATAAGGTGGCCAAGTAATGGGCGAATTCTTAGGAGTATAAGAATTTTTCTAAAGTGGCCAAAAAAGGCGCGAGATTTCCGGACTCTGACTTTAAATAAGGTGGCCAAGTAATGCGCTAATGCTTAGGTGTATGAGAATTTTAATAAAGTGTCCAAGTAATACGCGAGATTTCCAGACACTGACTTTAAGTAAGGTGGCCAAATAATGCGCGAGTTCTTAAGAGTATAAGAACTTTTATAAAGTGGCCAAATAATACGCGAGATTTCCGGGATCTGACTTTAAGTAAGGTGGCCAAGTAATGCGCTAATGCTTAGGAGTATAAAAATTTTTCTAAAGTGGCCAAGTAAGGTGCGAGATTTCCGGACATTGACTTTGAGTAAGGTAGCCAAGTAATACGCCAGTTCTTAGGAGTATAAGAATTTTTATACAGTGGCCAAATAATACGCGAGATTTACGGAATCTGACTTTAAGTAAGGTGGCCAAGTAATGCGCGAATTCTTAGTAGTCGACGAATTGTTATAAAGTGTCCAAGTAATACGCGAGGTTTCTGGACTCTGACTTTAAGTAAGGTTGCCAAGTAATGCGCTGAATCTTAGGATTATGAGAATTTTAATAAAGTGGCCAAGTAATACGCGAGATTTCCGGACTCAGACTTTAAGGTGGCCAAGTAATGCGCTAACAGTAAGGAGCATGAGGATTGTTATAAAGTGTCCAAGTAATACACGAGATTTCCGGATTCTGACTTTAAGTAAGGTGGCCAAGTAATGCGCTAATTCTTAGGAGTATGAAAATTTTTATAAATTGTCACAGTAATACGCGAGATTTCCGGACTCTGACTTTAAATAAGGTGGCCAAGTAATGGGCGAATTCTTAGGAGTATAAGAATTTTTCTAAAGTGGCCAAGTAAGGCGCGAGATTTCCGGACTCTGACTTTAAATAAGGTGGCCAAGTGAAGCGCGAATTCTTAGGAGTATAAGAATTTTTATGAAGTGGCCAAGTAATACGCGAGGATTCCAGACTCGGACTTTAAGTAAGGTGGCCAAGTAATGCGCTAATTCTTAGGAGTATGAGAATTTTAATAAAGTGTCCAAGTAATACGCGAGATTTCCGTACTCTGACTTTAAGTAAGGTGGCCAAGTAATGCGCGAATTCTTAGGAGTATGAGAATTTTTAAAAAGTGTCCAAGTAATACGCGAGGTTTCAGGACTCTGACTTTAAATAAGGTGGCAAAGTAATGCGCGAAATCTTAGGAGTATTAGAATTTTTATAAAGTGTCCAAGTAATACGCGAGGTTTCTGGACTCTGACTTTAAATAAGGTGGCCAAGTAATGCGCGAATTCTTAGGAGTATGAGAATTTTAATAGTGTCCAATTAATACGTGAGATTTCCGTACTCTGACTTTAAATAAGGTGGCCAAGTAATGCGCTAACAGTAAGGAGCATGAGGATTGTTATAAAGTGTCCAAGTAATACACGAGATTTCCGGATTCTGACTTTAAGTAAGGTGGCCAAGTAATGCGCTAATTCTTAGGAGTATGAAAATTTTTCTAAAGTGGCCAAGTAAGGCGCGAGATTTCCGGACTCTGACTTTAAATAAGGTGGCCAAGTAATGCGCTAATGCTTAGGTGTATGAGAATTTTAATAAAGTGTCCAAGTAATACGCAAGATTTCCGGGCTCTGACTTTAAGTAAGGTGGCCAAGTAATGCGCTAATTCTTAGCAGTATGCGAATTTTAATAAAGTGTCCAAGTAATACGCGAGATTTCCAGACACTGACTTTAAGTAAGGTGGCCAAGTAATGCGCTAATTCTTAGGAGTATGAGAATTTTTATACAGTGGCCAAGTAATACGCGTGATATCCGTACTCTGACTTTAAATAAGGTGGCAAAGTAATGCGCGAATTCTTAGGAGTATTAGAATTTTTATAAAGTGTCCAAGTAATACGCGAGGTTTCTGGACTCTGACTTTAAATAAGGTGGCCAAGTAATGCGCGAATTCTTAGGAGTATAAGAATTTTTATAAAGTGTCCAAGTAATACGCGAGGTTTCTGGACTCTGACTTTAAATAAGGTGGCCAAGTAATGCGCGAATTCTTAGGAGTATGAGAATTTTAATAAAGTGTCCAAGTAATACGTAAGATTTCCGTACTCTGACTTTAAATAAGGTGGCCAAGTAATGCGCGAATTCTTAGGAGTATTAGAATTTTTATAAAGTGTCCAAGTAATACGCGAGGTTTCTGGACTCTGACTTTAAATAAGGTGGCCAAGTAATGCGCGAATTCTTAGGAGTATGAGAATTTAAATAGTGTCCAAGTAATACGTGAGATTTCCGGACTCTGACTTTAAGTAAGGTGGCCAAGTAATGCGCGAGTTCTTAGGAGTATAAGAATTTTTCTATAGTGGCCAAGTAAGGCGCGAGATTTCCGGGCTTTGACTTTAAGTAAGGTGGCCAAGTAATGCGCTAATGCTTAGGTGTATGAGAATTTTAATAAAGTGTCCAAGTAATACGCGAGATTTCTGGACTCTGAGTTTAAGTAAGGTGGCCAAGTAATGCCCTAATTCTTAGGAGTATGAGAATTTGAATATAGTGGCCAAGTAAGGCGCGAGATTTCCGGACTTTGACTTTAAATAAGGTGGCCAAGTAATGCGCGAACTCTTATGAGTATGAGAATTTTTACAAAGTGTCCAAGTAATACGCGAGATTTCCAGACACTGACTTTAAGTAAGGTGGCCAAGTAATTCGCTAATTCTTAGGAGTATGAGAATTTTAATAAAGTGTCCAAGTAATACGCGTGATATACGTACTCTGACTTTAAATAAGGTGGCAATGTAATGCGAGTATTATTAGGAGTATTAGAATTTTTATAAAGTGTCCAAGTAATACGCGAGGGTTCTGGACTCTGACTTTAAATAAGATGGCCAAGTAATGCGCGAAATCTTAGGAGTATGATAATTTAAATAGTGACCAAGTAATAAGTGAGATATCCGGACACTGACATAAAGTAAGGTGGCCAAGTAAAGCGCAGAATCTTAGGAGTATGAAAATTTTTCTAAAGTGGCCAAGTAAGGCGCCACATTTCCGGACTCTGACTTTAAATAAGGTGGCCAAGTGAAGCGCGAATTCTTAGGAGTATGAGAATTTTTACAAAGTGTCCAAGTAATACGCGAGATTTCCAGACACTGACTTTAAGTTAGGTGGCCAAGTAATGCGCTAATTCTTAGGAGTATGAGAATTTTTATAAAGTGTCCAAGTAATACGCGAGATTTCCAGACACTGACTTTAAGTAAGGTGGCCAAGTAATTCGCTAATTCTTAGGAGTATGAGAATTTTTATACAGTGGCCAAGTAATACGCGTGATATCCGTACTCTGACTTTAAATAAGGTGGCAAAGTAATGCGCGAATTCTAAGGAGTATTAGAATTTTTATAAAGTGTCCAAGTAATACGCGAGGTTTCTGGACTCTGACTTTAAATAAGATGGCCAAGTAATGCGCGAAATCTTAGGAGTATGAGAATTTAAATAGTGTCCAATTAATACGTGAGATTTCCGGACTCTGACTTTAAATAAGGTGGCCAAGTAATGCGCGAATTCTTAGGTTTATAAGAATTTTTCTAAAGTGGCCAAGTAAGGCGCGAGATTTCCGGGCTTTGACTTTAAGTAAGGTGGCCAAGTAATGCGCTAATGCTTAGATGTATGAGAAATTTAATAAAGTGTCCAAGTAAAACGCGAGATTTCTGGACTCTGAGTTTAAGTAAGGTGGCCAAGTAATGCCCTAATTCTTAGGAGTATGAGAATTTGAATATAGTGGCCAAGTAAGGCGCGAGATTTCCGGACTTTGACTTTAAATAAGGTGGCCAAGTAATGCGCGAATTCTTAGGAGTATGAGAATTTTTACAAAGTGTCCAAGTAATACGCGAGATTTCCAGACACTCACTTTAAGTAAGGTGGCCAACTAATGCGCGAGTTCTTAAAAGTATAAGAACTTTTATAAAGTGGCCAAATAATACGCAAGATTTCCGGGCTCTGACTTTAAGTAAGGTGGCCAAGTAATGCGCGAGTTCTTAGGAGTATGAGAATTTTTATACAGTGGCCAAGTAATACGCGAGATTTCCGGACTCTGACTTTAAGTAAGGTGGCCAAGAAATGCGCGAATTCTTAGGAGTATAAGAATTTTTCTAAAGTGGCCAAGTAAGGCGCGAGATTTCCGGACTTTGACTTTATGTAAGGTGGCCATGGAATGCGCTAATGCTTAGGTGTAGGAGAATTTTAATAAAGTGTCCAAGTAATACGCGAGATGTCTGGACTCTGAGTTTAAGTAAGGTGGCCAAGTAATGCCCTAATTCTTGGGAGTATGAGAATTTGAATATAGTGGCCAAGTAAGGCGCGAGATTTCCGGACTTTGACTTTAAATAAGGTGGCCAAGTAATGCGCGAGTTCTTAGGAGTATGAGAATTTATATAAAGTGGCAAAGTAATACGCGAGATTTCCGGACTCTGACATCAAGTAAGGTGGCCAAGTAATGCGCTGAATCTTAGGAGTATGAGAATTTGAATAAAGTGGCCAAATAATACGCGAGATTTCCAGACACTGACTTTAAGTAAGGTGGCCAACTAATGCGCGAGTTCTTAAAAGTATAAGAACTTTTATAAAATGGCCAAATAATACGCAAGATTTCCGGGCTCTGACTTTAAGTAAGGTGGCCAAGTAATGCCCTAATTCTTAGGAGTATGAGATTTTGAATATATTGGCAAAGTAATACGCGAGATTTCCGGACTTTGACTTTAAATAAGGTGGCCAAGTAATGCGCGAACTCTTAGGAGTATGAGAATTTTAATAGTGTCCAAGTAATACGTGAGATTTCCGGACTCCGACTTTAAGTAAGGTGGCCAAGTAATGCGCTGAATCTTAGGAGTATGAGAATTTGAATAAAGTTGCCAAATAATACCCGAGGTTTCCGGACTCTGACTTTAAGTAAGGTGGAGAAGTAATGCGCTAATTCTTAGGAGTATGAGAATTTTAATAAAGTGGCCAAGTAATACGCGTGATTTCCGTACTCTGACTTTAAGTAAGGTGGCCAAGTAATGCCCTAATTCTTAGGAGTATGAGAATTTTAATAGTGTCCAAGTAATACGCGAGATTTCCGGACTCTGACCTTAAGTAAGGTGACCAAGTAATGCGCGAGTTCTTAGGAGTATAAGAATTTTTATAAAGTGGCCAAATAATACGCGAGATTTCCGGACTCTGACTTTAAGTAAGGTGGCCAAGTAATGCGCGAATTCTTAGGAGTATGAGAATTTTTATACAGTGGCCAAGTAATACGCGAGATTTCCGGACTCTGACTTTAAGTAAGGTGGCCAAGTAATGCGCGAATTCTTCGGTTTATAAGAATTTTTCTAAAGTGGCCAAGTAAGGCGCGAGATTTCCGGACTTTGACTTTAAGTAAGGTGGCCAAGTAATGCGCTAATGCTTAGGTGTATGAGAATTTTAATAAAGTGTCCAAGTAATACGCGAGATTTCTGGACTCTGAGTTTAAGTAAGGTGGCCAAGTAATGCCCTAATTCTTAGGAGTATGAGAATTTGAATATAGTGGCCAAGTAATACGCGAGATTTCCGGACTCTGACTTTAAATAAGGTGGCCAAGTAATGGGCGAATTCTTAGGAGTAAGAGAATTTTAATAGTGTCCAAGTAATACGCGAGATTTCCAGACACTCACTGTAAGTAAGGTGGCAAACTAAAGCGCGAGTTCTTAAGAGTATAAGAACTTTTATAAAGTCGCCAATTAATACGCAAGATTTCCGAGCTCTGACTTTAAGTAAGGTGGCCAAGTAATGCGCGAGTTCTTAGGAGTATGAGAATTTTTATACAGTGTCCAAGTAATACGCGAGATTTCCGGACTCTGACTTTAAATAAGGTGGCCAAGAAATGCGCGAATTCTTAGGAGTATAAGAATTTTTCTAAAGTGGCCAAGTAAGGCGCGAGATTTCCGGACTTTGACTTTAAGTAAGGTGGCCAAGTAATGCGCTAATGCTTAGGTGTATGAGAATTTTAATAAAGTGTCCAAGTAATACGCGAGATTTCTGGACTCTGAGTTTAAGTAAGGTGGCCAAGTAATGCCCTAATTCTTAGGAGTATGAGAATTTGAATATAGTGGCCAAGTAATACGCGAGATTTCCGGACTCTGACTTTAAGTAAGGTGGCCAAGTAATGCGCTAATTCTTAGGAGTATGAGAATTTTAATAGTGTCCAAGTAATACGCGAGATTTCCGGACTCTGACATCAAGTAAGGTGGCCAAGTAATGCGCTGAATCTTAGGAGTATGAGAATTTGAATAAAGTGGCCAAATAATACGCGAGATTTCCAGACACTGACTTTAAGTAAGGTGGCCAACTAATGCGCGAGTTCTTAAAAGTATAAGAACTTTTATAAAGTGGCCAAATAATACGCAAGATTTCCGGGCTCTGACTTTAAGTAAGGTGGCCAAGTAATGCCCTAATTCTTAGGAGTATGAGAATTTGAATATAGTGGCCAAGTAATACGCGAGATTTCCGGACTTTGACTTTAAATAAGGTGGCCAAGTAATGCGCGAACTCTTAGGAGTATGAGAATTTTAATAGTGTCCAAGTAATACGTGAGATTTCCGGACTCCGACTTTAAGTAAGGTGGCCAAGTAATGCGCTGAATCTTAGGAGTATGAGAATTTGAATAAAGTGGCCAAATAATACGCGAGATTTCCAGACACTTACTTTAAGTAAGGTGGCCAACTAATGCGCGAGTTCTTGAAAGTATAAGAACTTTTATAAAGTGTCCGAGTAATACGCGAGGATTCCGGACTCTGACTTTAAGTAAGGTGGCCAAGTAATGCGCGAATTCTTAGGAGTATGAGAATTTTAATAGTGTCCAAGTAATACGCGAGATTTCCGGACTCTGACTTTAAGTAAGGTGGCCAAGTAATGCCCTAATTCTTAGGAGTATGAGAATTTGAAAAAAGTGGCCAAGTAATACGCGAGATTTCCGGACTCTGACTTTAAGGTGGCCAAGTAATGCGCTAACTGTAAGGAGCATGAGGATTGTTATAAAGTGTCCAAGTAATACACGAGATTTCCGGATTCTGACTTTAAGTAAGGTGGCCAAGTAATGCGCGAATTCTTAGGAGTATGAAAATTTTTATAAATTGTCCAAGTAATACGCGAGATTTCCGGACTCTGACTTTAAATAAGGTGGCCAAGTAATGGGCGAATTCTTAGGAGTATAAGAATTTTTCTAAAGTGGCCAAGTAAGGCGCGAGATTTCCGGACTCTGACTTTAAATAAGGTGGCCAAGTGAAGCACGAATTCTTAGGAGTATGAGAATTTTAAAAAAGTGTCCAAGTAATACGCGAGATTTCCTGACACTGACTTTAAGTAAGGTGCCCAACTAATGCGCGAGTTCTTAGGAGTATGAGAATTTTAATAGTGTCCAAGTAATACGCGAGATTTCCGGACTCTGACTTTAAGTAAGGTGGCCAAGTAATGCGCGAATTCTTAGTAGTCGACGAATTGTTATAAAGTGTCCAAGTAATACGCGAGGTTTCTGAACTCTGACTTTAAGTAAGGTTGCCAAGTAATGCGCTGAATCTTAGGATTATGAGAATTTTAATAAAGTGGCCAAGTAATACGCGAGATTTCCGGACTCTGACTTTAAGGTGGCCAAGTAATGCGCTAACTGTAAGGAGCATGAGGATTGTTATAAAGTGTCCAAGTAATACACGAGATTTCCGGATTCTGACTTTAAGTAAGGTGGCCAAGTAATGCGCTAATTCTTAGGAGTATGAAAATTTTTATAAATTGTCCAAGTAATACGCGAGATTTCCGGACTCTGACTTTAAATAAGGTGGCCAAGTAATGGGCGAATTCTTAGGAGTATAAGAATTTTTCTAAAGTGGCCAAGTAAGGCGCGAGATTTCCGGACTCTGACTTTAAATAAGGTGGCCAAGTGAAGCGCGAATTCTTAGGAGTATGAGAATTTTTACAATGTGTCCAAGTAATACGCGAGATTTCCGGACTCTGACTTTAAGTAAGGTGACCAAGTAATGCGCTAGGTCTGAGCAGGATGAGAATTTTAATTGTGTCAAAGTAATACGTGAGATTTCCGGGCACTGACTTTAAGTAAGGTGGCCAAGTAATGCGCTAATGCTTAGGTGTATGAGAATTTGAATAAAGTGGCCAAATAATACGCCAGATTTCCAGAAACTTACTTTAAGTAAGGTGGCCAACTAATGCGCGAGTTCTTAAGAGTATAAGAACTTTTATAAAGTGTCCAACTAATACGCGAGGATTCCGGACTCTGACTTTGAGTAAGGTGGCCAAGTAATGCGCGAATTCTTAGGAGTATAAAAATTTTTCTAAAGTGGCCAAGTAAGGTGCGAGATTTCCGGACATTGACTTTGAGTAAGGTAGCCAAGTAATGCGCGAGTTCTTAGGAGTATAAGAATTTTTATACAGTGGCCAAATAATACGCGCGCTTTCCCGACTCTGACTTTAAGTAAGGTGGCCAAGTAATGCGCGAATTCTTAGTAGTCGACGAATTTTTATAAAGTGTCCAAGTAATACGGGAGGTTTCTGGACTCTGACTTTAAGTAAGGTGGCCAAGTAATGCGCCGAATCTTAGGAGTATGAGGATTTTTATAAAGTGTCCAAGTAATACACGAGATTTCCGGACTCTGAATTTAAGTAAGGTGGCCAAGTAATGCGCTAACAGTAAGGAGCATGAGGATTGTTATAAAGTGTCCAAGTAATACACGAGATTTCCGGATTCTGACTTTAAGTAAGGTGGCCAAGTAATGCGCTAATTCTTAGGAGTATGAAAATTTTTATAAATTGTCACAGTAATACGCGAGATTTCCGGACTCTGACTTTAAATAAGGTGGCCAAGTAATGGGCGAATTCTTAGGAGTATAAGAATTTTTCTAAAGTGGCCAAGTAAGGCGCGAGATTTCCGGACTCTGACTTTAAATAAGGTGGCCAAGTGAAGCGCGAATTCTTAGGAGTATGAGAATTTTTACAAAGTGTCCAAGTAATACGCGAGGATTCCAGACTCGGACTTTAAGTAAGGTGGCCAAGTAATGCGCTAATTCTTAGGAGTATGAGAATTTTAATAAAGTGGCCAAGTAATACGCGAGATTTCCGTACTCTGACTTTAAGTAAGGTGGCCAAGTAATGCGCGAATTCTTAGGAGTATGAGAATTTTTACAAAGTGTCCAAGTAATACGCGAGGTTTCTGGACTCTGACTTTACGTGAGGTGGCCAAGTAATGCGCGAAATCTTAGGAGTATAAGAATTTTTATAAAGTTTCCAAGTAATACGCGAGGATTCTGGACTCTGACTTTAAATAAGGTGGCCAAGTAATGCGTGAAATCTTAGGAGTATGAGAATTTAAATAGTGTCCAATTAATACGTGAGATTTCCGGACTCTGACTTTAAATAAGGTGGCCAAGTAATGCGCTAACAGTAAGGAGCATGAGGATTGTTATAAAGTGTCCAAGTAATACACGAGATTTCCGGATTCTGACTTTAAGTAAGGTGGCCAAGTAATGCGCTAATTCTTAGGAGTATGAAAATTTTTATAAATTGTCCAAGTAATACGCGAGATTTCCGGACTCTGACTTTAAATAAGGTGGCCAAGTAATGCGAGAATTCGTAGGAGTATAAGAGATTTTCTAAAGTGGCCAAGTAAGGCGCGAGATTTCCGGACTCTGACTTTAAATAAGGTGGCCAAGTGAAGCGCGAATTCTTAGGAGTATGAGAATTTTTACAAAGTGTCCAAGTAATACGCGAGATTTCCAGACACTGACTTTAAGTAAGGTGGCCAAATAATGCGCTAATGCTTAGGTGTATGAGAATTTTAATAAAGTGTCCAAGTAATACGCGAGATTTCCAGACACTGACTTTAAGTAAGGTGGCCAAGTAATGCGCTAATTCTTAGGAGTATGAGAATTTTTATACAGTGGCCAAGTAATACGCGTGATATCCGTACTCTGACTTTAAATAAGGTGGCAAAGTAATGCGCGAATTCTTAGGAGTATTAGAATTTTTATAAAGTGTCCAAGTAATACGCGAGGTTTCTGGACTCTGACTTTAAATAAGGTGGCCAAGTAATGCGCGAATTCTTAGGAGTATGAGAATTTAAATAGTGTCCAATTAATACGTGAGATTTCCGGACTCTGACTTTAAGTAAGGTGGCCAAGTAATGCGCTAATGCTTAGGTTTATAAGAATTTTTCTAAAGTGGCCAAGTAAGGCGCGAGATTTCCGGGCTTTGACTTTAAGTAAGGTGGCCAAGTAATGCGCTAATGCTTAGGTGTATGAGAATTTTAATAAAGTGTCCAAGTAATACGCGAGATTTCTGGACTCTGAGTTTAAGTAAGGTGGCCAAGTAATGCCCTAATTCTTAGGAGTATGAGAATTTGAATATAGTGGCCAAGTAATACGCGAGATTTCCGGACTCTGACTTTAAGTAAGGTGGCCAAGTAATGCGCTAATGCTTAGGTGTATGAGAATTTTAATAAAGTGTCCAAGTAATACGCGAGATTTCCAGACACTGACTTTAAGTAAGGTGGCCAAATAATGCGCGAGTTCTTAAGAGTATAAGAACTTTTATAAAGTGGCCAAATAATACGCGAGATTTCCGGGCTCTGACTTTAAGTAAGGTGACCAAGTAATGCGCGAGTTCTTAGGAGTATAAGAATTTTTATAAAGTGCTCAAGTAATACGCGAGATTTCCGGACTCTGACTTTAAATAAGGTGGCCAAGTAATGCGCGAATTCTTAGGTTTATAAGAATTTTTCTAAAGTGGCCAAGTAAGGCGCGAGATTTCCGGGCTCTGACTTTAAGTAAGGTGGCCAAGTAATGCGCTAATGCTTAGGTGTATGAGAATTTTAATAAAGTGTCCAAGTAATACGCGAGATTTCTGGACTCTGAGTTTAAGTAAGGTGGCCAAGTAATGCCCTAATTCTTAGGAGTATGAGAATTTGAAAAAAGTGGCCAAGTAATACGCGAGATTTCCGGACTTTGACTTTAAGTAAGGTGGCCAAGTAATGCCCTAATTCTTAGGAGTATGAGAATTTTAATAGTGTCCAAGTAATACGCGAGATTTCCGGACTCTGACATCAAGTAAGGTGGCCAAGTAATGCGCTGAATCTTAGGAGTATGAGAATTTGAATAAAGTGGCCAAATAATACGCGAGATTTCCAGACACTCACTTTAAGTAAGGTGGCCAACTAATGCGCGAGTTCTTAAAAGTATAAGAACTTTTATAAAGTGGCCAAATAATACGCGAGATTTCCGGGCTCTGACTTTAAGTAAGGCGGCCAAGTAATGCCCTAATTCTTAGGAGTATGAGAATTTGAATATATTGGCAAAGTAATACGCGAGATTTCCGGACTTTGACTTTAAATAAGGTGGCCAAGTAATGCGCGAACTCTTAGGAGTATGAGAATTTTAATAGTGTCCAAGTAATACGTGAGATTTCCGGACTCCGACTTTAAGTAAGGTGGCCAAGTAAGGCGCGAGTTCTTAAAAGTATAAGAACTTTTATAAAGTGGCCAAATAATACGCGAGATTTCCGGGCTCTGACTTTAAGTAAGGTGGCCAAGTAATGCGCGAGTTCTTAGGAGTATGAGAATTTTTATACAGTGGCCAAGTAATACGCGAGATTTCCGGACTCTGACTTTAAATAAGGTGGACAAGTAATGCGCGAATTCTTAGGAGTATGAGAATTTGAATAAAGTGGCCAAATAATACGCGAGGTTTCTGGACTCTGACTTTAAGTAAGGTGGAGAAGTAATGCCCTAATTCTTAGGAGTATGAGAATTTGAATATAGTGGCCAAGTAATACGCGACATTTCCGGACTTTGACTTTAAATAAGGTGGCCAAGTAATGCCCTAATTCTTAGGAGTATGATAATTTTAATAGTGTCCAAGTAATACGTGAGATTTCCGGACTCTGACTTTAAGTAAGGTGACCAAGTAATGCGCGAGTTCTTAGGAGTATAAGAATTTTTATAAAGTGGCCAATTAATACGCAAGATTTCCAGGCACTGACTTTAAGTAAGGTGGCCAAGTAATGCGCGAGTTCTTAGGAGTATGAGAATTTTTATACAGTGTCCAAGTAATACGCGAGATTTCCGGACTCTGACTTTAAATAAGGTGGCCAAGTAATGCGCGAATTCTTAGCAGTCTAATAATATTTCTAAAGTGGCCAAGTAAGGCGCGAGATTTCCGGGCTCTGACTTTAAGTAAGGTGGCCAAGTAATGCGCTAATGCTTAGGTGTATGAGAATTTTAATAAAGTGTCCAAGTAATACGCGAGATTTCTGGACTCTGAGTTTAAGTAAGGTGGCCAAGTAATGCCCTAATTCTTAGGAGTATGAGAATTTGAATAAAGTGGCCAAGTAATACGCGAGATTTCCGGACTCTGACTTTAAGTAAGGTGGCCAAGTGAAGCGCGAATTATGAGGAGTATAAGAATTTTTACAATGTGTCCAAGTAATACGCGAGATTTCCAGACACTGACTTTAAATAAGGTGGCCAAGTACTGCGCGAATTCTTAGGAGTATGAGAATTTTAATAGTGTCCAAGTAATACGTGAGATTTCCGGACTCTGACTTTAAGTAAGGTGGCCAAGTAATGCGCTAATTCTTAGGAGTATGAGAATTTTAATAAAGTGTCCAAGTTGTACGTAATATTTCAGGACTCTGACTTTAAGTAAGGTTGCCAAGTGAAGCGCGAATTCTTAGGAGTGTGAGAATTTTTACAAAGTGTCCAAATAATACTCGAGATTTCCAGACACTGACTTTAAGTAAGGTGCCCAACTAATGCGCGAGTTCTTAGGAGTATGAGAATTTTAATAGTGTCCAAGTAATACGCGAGATTTCCGGACTCTGACTTTAAGGTGGCCAAGTAATGCGCTAACTGTAAGGAGCATGAGGATTGTTATAAAGTGTCCAAGTAATACTTGAGATTTCCGGAATCTGACTTTAAGTAAGGTGGCAAAGTAATGCGCTAATTCTTAAGAGGATTGAAATTTGTATAAATTGTCCAAGTAATACGCGAGATTTCCGGACTCTGACTTTAAATAAGGTGGCCAAGTAATGGGCGAATTCTTAGGAGTATAAGAATTTTTCTAAAGTGGCCACGTAAGGCGCGAGATTTCCGGACTCTGACTTTAAATCAGGTGGCCAAGTGAAGCGCGAATTCTTAGGAGTATGAGAATTTTTACAAAGTGTCCAAATAATACGCGAGATTTCCAGACACTGACTTTAAGTAAGGTGGCCAAGTAATGCGCTAATGCTTAGGTGTATGAGAATTTGAATAAAGTGGCCAAATAATACGCGAGATTTCCAGAAACTGACTTTAAGTAAGGTGGCCAACTAATGCGCGAGTTCTTAAGAGTATAAGAACTTTTATAAAGTGTCCAACTAATACGCGAGGATTCCGGACTCTGACTTTGAGTAAGGTGGCCAAGTAATGCGCGAATTCTTAGGAGTATAAAAATTTTTCTAAAGTGGCCAAGTAAGGTGCGAGATTTCCGGACATTGACTTTGAGTAAGGTGGCCAAGTAATGCGCGAATTCTTAGTAGTCGACGAATTGTTATAAAGTGTCCAAGTAATACGCGAGGTTTCTGAACTCTGACTTTAAGTAAGGTTGCCAAGTAATGCGCTGAATCTTAGGATTATGAGAATTTTAATAAAGTGGCCAAGTAATACGCGAGATTTCCGGACTCTGACTTTAAGGTGGCCAAGTAATGCGCTAACTGTAAGGAGCATGAGGATTGTTATAAAGTGTCCAAGTGATACACGAGATTTCCGGATTCTGACTTTAAGTAAGGTGGCCAAGTAATGCGCTAATTCTTAGGAGTATGAAAATTTTTATAAATTGTCCAAGTAATACGCGAGATTTCCGGACTCTGACTTTAAATAAGGTGGCCAAGGAATGGGCGAATTCTTAGGAGTATAAGAATTTTTCTAAAGTGGCCAAGTAAGGCGCGAGATTTCCGGACTCTGACTTTAAATAAGGTGGCCAAGTGAAGCGCGAATTCTTAGGAGTATGAGAATTTTTACAATGTGTCCAAGTAATACGCGAGATTTCAAGACACTGACTTTAAGTAAGGTGGCCAAGTAATGCGCGAATTCTTAGGAGTATGAGAATTTTAATAGTGTCCAAGTAATACGTGAGATTTCCGGACTCTGACTTTAAGTAAGGTGGCCAAGTAATGCGCTAATTCTTAGGAGTATGAGAATTTTTATAAAGTGTCCAAGTAATACGCGAGATTTCCGGACTCTGACTTTAAATAAGGTGGCCAAGTAATGCGCGAATTCTTAGGAGTATAAGAATTTTTCTAAAGTGGCCAAGTAAGGCGCGAGATTTCCGGACTCTGACTTTAAATAAGGTGGCCAAGTGAAGCGCGAATTCTTAGGAGTATGAGAATTTTTACAAAGTGTCCAAGTAATACGCGAGATTTCCAGACACTGACTTTAAGTAAGGTGGCCAAGTAATGCGCTAATTCTAAGGAGTATGAGGATTTTTATAAAGTGTCCAAGTAATACGCGAGATATCCGTACTCTGACTTTAAGTAAGGTGGCCAAGTAATGCGCGAATTCTTAGGAGTATGAGAATTTTTACAAAGTGTCCAAGTAATACGCGAGGTTTCCTGACTCTGACTTTGAGTAAGGTGGCCAAGTAATGCGCGAATTCTTAGCGGTTTAAGAATTTTTATAAAGTGTCCAAGTAATACGCGAGATTTCCGGACTCTGACTTTAAATAAGGTGGCCAAGTAATGCGCGAATTCTTAGGAGTATGAGAATTTAAATAGTGTCCAATTAATACGTGAGATTTCCGGACTCTGACTTTAAGTAAGGTGGCCAAGTAATGCGCTGAATCTTAGGAGTTTGAGAATTTGAATAAAGTGGCCATGTAATACGCGAGATTTCCAGACACTGACTTTAAGTAAGGTGCCCAACTAATGCGCGAGTTCTTAAAAGTATAAGAAATTTTATAAAGTGGCTAAATAAGGCGCGAGATTTCCGGACTCTGACTTTAAATAAGGTGGCCAAGTGAAGCGCGAATTCTTAGGAGTATAACAATTTTTCTAAAGTGGCCAAGTAATACGCGAGATTTCCGGACTCTGACTTTAAGTAAGGTGGAGAAGTAATGCCCTAATTCTTAGGAGTATGAGATTTTGAATATATTGGCAAAGTAATACGCGAGATTTCCGGACTTTGACTTTAAATAAGGTGGCCAAGTAATGCGCGAACTCTTAGGAGTATGAGAATTTTAATAGTGTCCAAGTAATACGTGAGATTTCCGGACTCCGACTTTAAGTAAGGTGGCCAAGTAATGCGCTGAATCTTAGGAGTATGAGAATTTGTATAAAGTGGCCAAGTAATACGAGAGATATCCGTACTCTGACTTTAAGTAAGGTGGCCAAGTAATGCGCTAATTCTTAGGAGTATGAGAATTTTTATACAGTGGCCAAGTAATACGCGTGATATCCGTACTCTGACTTTAAATAAGGTGGCCAAGTAATGCGCGAATTCTTAGGAGTATGAGAATTTTAATAGTGTCCAAGTAATACGTGAGATTTCCGGACTCTGACTTTAAGTAAGGTGGCCAAGTAATGCGCTGAATCTTAGGAGTATGAGAATTTGAATAAAGTGGCCAAATAATACGCGAGATTTCCAGACACTCACTTTAAGTAAGGTGGCCAACTAATGCGCTAATCCTTAGCAGTATGAGAATTGTAATAAAGTGTCCAAGTAATACGCGAGATGTCCGGACTCTGACTTTAAATAAGGTGGCCAAGTAATGGGCGAATTCTTAGGAGTATAAGAATTTTTCTAAAGTGGCTAAATAAGGCGCGAGATTTCTGGACTCTGAGTTTAAGTAAGGTGGCCAAGTGAAGCGCGAATTCTTAGGAGTATAAGAATTTTTCTAAAGTGGCCAAGTAATACGCGAGATTTCCGGACACTGACTTTAAATAAGGTGGCCAAGTAATGCCCTAATTCTTAGGAGTATGAGATTTTGAATATATTGGCAAAGTAATACGCGAGATTTCCGGACTTTGACTTTAAATAAGGTGGCCAAGTAATGCGCGAACTCTTAGGAGTATGAGAATTTTAATAGTGTCCAAGTAATACGTGAGATTTCCGGACTCTGACTTTAAGTAAGGTGGCCAAGTAATGCGCTGAATCTTAGGAGTATGAGAATTTGAATAAAGTGGCCAAATAATACGCGAAATTTCCAGACACTTACTTTAAGTAAGGAGGCCAACTAATGCGCGAGTTCTTGAAATTATAAGAACTTTTATAAAGTGTCCGAGTAATACGCGAGGATTCCGGACTCTGACTTTGAGTAAGGAGGCCAAGTAGTGCGCGAATTCTTAGGAGTATAAAAATTTTTCTAAAGTGGCCAAGTAAGGTGCGAGATTTCCGGACATTGACTTTGAGTAAGGTAGCCAAGTAATGCGCGAGTTCTTAGGAGTATAAGAATTTTTATACAGTGGCCAAATAATACGCGAGATTTCCGGACTCTGACTTTAAGTAAGGTGGATAAGTGAAGCGCGAATTCTTAGGAGTATAAGAATTTTTCTAAAGTGGCCAAGCAATACGCGCGTTTTCCGGACTCTGACTTTAAGTAAGGTGGCCAACTAATGCGCGAGTTCTTGAAAGTATAAGAACTTTTATAAAGTGTCCGAGTAATACGCGAGGATTCCGGACTCTGACTTTGAGTAAGGTGGCCAAGTAATGCGCTGAATCTTGGGAGTATGAGAATTTTAATAAAGTGGCCAAGTAATACGCGAGATTTCCGGACTCTGACTTTAAGTAAGGTGGCCAAGTAATGCCCTAACTGTAAGGAGCATGAGGATTTTTATAAAGTGTCCAAGTAATACACGAGATTTCCGGATTCTGACTTTAAGTAAGGTGGCCAAGTAATGCGCGAATTCTTAGGAGTATGAGAATTTTAATAAAGTGTCCAAGTAATACGCGAGATTTCCGGACTCTGACTTTAAATAAGGTGGCCAAGTAATGGGCGAATTCTTAGGAATATAAGAATTTTTCTAAAGTGGCCAAGTAAGGCGCGAGATTTCCGGACTTTGACTTTAAGTAAGGTGGCCATGTAATGCGCTGAATCTTAGGAGTATGAGAATTTTTATAAAGTGGCCAAATAATACGTGAGATTTCCAGACACTTACTTTAAGTAAGGTGGCCAACTAATGCGCGAGTTCTTAAAAGTATAAGAACTTTTATAAAGTGTCCGAGTAATACGCGAGGATTCCGGACTCTGACTTTAAGTAAGGTGGCCAAGTAATGCGCGAATTCTTAGGAGTATGAGAATTTTAATAGTGTCCAAGTAATACGCGAGATTTCCGGACTCTGACTTTAAGTAAGGTGGCCAAGTAATGCCCTAATTCTTAGGAGTATGAGAATTTGAAAAAAGTGGCCAAGTAATACGCGAGATTTCCGGACTCTGACTTTAAGTAAGGTGGCCAAGTAATGCGCTAACTGTAAGGAGCATGAGGATTGTTATAAAGTGTCCAAGTAATACACGAGATTTCCGGAATCTGACTTTAAGTAAGGTGGCCAAGTAATGCGCTAATTCTTAAGAGTATTGAAATTTTTATAAATTGTCCAAGTAATACGCGAGATTTCCGGACTCTGACTTTAAATAAGGTGGCCAAGTAATGGGCGAATTCTTAGGAGTATAAGAATTTTTCTAAAGTGGCCAAGTAAGGCGCGAGATTTCCGGACTCTGACTTTAAATAAGGTGGCCAAGTGAAGCACGAATTCTTAGGAGTATGAGAATTTTTACAAAGTGTCCAAGTAATACGCGAGATTTCCAGACACTGACTTTAAGTAAGGTGCCCAACTAATGCGCGAGTTCTTAGGAGTATGAGAATTTTAATAGTGTCCAAGTAATACGTGAGATTTCCGGACTCTGACTTTAAGTAAGGTGGCCAAGTAATGCGCGAATTCTTAGTAGTCGACGAATTGTTATAAAGTGTCCAAGTAATACGCGAGGTTTCTGAACTCTGACTTTAAGTAAGGTTGCCAAGTAATGCGCTGAATCTTAGGATTATGAGAATTTTAATAAAGTGGCCAAGTAATACGCGAGATTTCCGGACTCTGACTTTAAGGTGGCCAAGTAATGCGCTAACTGTAAGGAGCATGAGGATTGTTATAAAGTGTCCAAGTAATACACGAGATTTCCGGATTCTGATTTTAAGTAAGGTGGCCAAGTAATGCGCTAATTCTTAGGAGTATGAAAATTTTTATAAATTGTCCAAGTAATACGTGAGATTTCCGGACTCTGACTTTAAATAAGGTGGCCAAGTAATGCGCGAATTCTTAGGAGTATAAGAATTTTTATAAAGTGGCCAAGTAAGGCGCGAGATTTCCGGACTCTGACTTTAAATAAGGTGGCCAAGTGAAGCGCGAATTCTTAGGAGTATGAGAATTTTTACAATGTGTCCAAGTAATACGCGAGATTTCCAGACACTGACTTTAAGTAAGGTGCCCAGCTAATGCGCGAATTCTTAGGAGTATGAGAATTTTAATAGTGTCCAAGTAATACGTGAGATTTCCGGACTCTGACTTTAAGTAAGGTGGCCAAGTAATGCGCTAAATCTTAGGAGTATGAGAATTTTAATAAAGTGTCCAAGTTGTACGTAATATTTCAGGACTCTGACTTTAAGTAAGGTTGCCAAGTGAAGCGCGAATTCTTAGGAGTGTGAGAATTTTTACAAAGTGTCCAAGTAATACATGAGGTTTCCTGACTCTGACTTTAATTAAGGTGGCCAAGTAATGCGCGAATTCTTAGGAGTATAAGAATTTTTATAAAGTTTCCAAGTAATACGCGAGGTTTCTGGACTCTGACTTTAAATAAGGTGGCCAAATAATGGGCTAATTCTTAAGATTATGAGAATTTTAATAAAGTGTCCATGTAATACGTGAGATTTCCGGACTCTGACTTTAAGTAAGGTGGCCAAGTAATGCGCGAATTCTTAGGAGTATGAGAATTTTAATAGTGTCCAATTAATACGCGAGGTTTCCTGACTCTGACTTTGAGTAAGGTGGCCAAGTAATGCGCGAATTCTTAGCGGTTTAAGAATTTTTATAAAGTGTCCAAGTAATACGGGAGGTTTCTGGACTCTGACTTTAAATAAGGTGGCCAAGTAATGCGCGAATTCTTCGGAGTATGAGCATTTAAATAGTGTCCAATTAATACGTGAGATTTCCGGACTCTGACTTTAAGTAAGGTGGCCAAGTAATGCGCCGAATCTTAGGAGTTTGAGAATTTTAAATAAAGTGGCCAAATAATACGCGAGATTTCCAGACACTGACTTTAAGTAAGGTGCCCAACTAATGCGCGAGTTCTTAAAAGTATAAGAACTTTTATAAAGTGGCCAATTAATACGCAAGATTTCCGAGCTCTGACTTTAAGTAAGGTGGCCAAGTAATGCGCTAATTCTAAGGAGTATGAGGATTTTTATAAAGTGTCCAAGTAATACGCGAGATATCCGGACTCTGACTTTAAATAAGGTGGCCAAGTAATGCGCGAATTCTTAGGAGTATAAGAATTTTAAATAGTGTCCAAGTAATACGCGAGATTTCCTGACTCTGACTTTAAGTAAGGTGGCCAAGTAATGCGCGAGTTCTTAAAAGTATACGAATTTTTATAAAGTTGCCAAGTAATACGCGAGATATGCGTACTCTGACTTTAAGTAAGGTGGCCAAGTAATGCCCTAATTCTTAGGAGTATGAGAATTTGAAAAAAGTGGCCAAGTAATACGCGAGATTTCCGGACTCTGACTTTAAATAAGGTGGCCAAGTAATGCGCGAACTCTTAGGAGTATGAGAATTTTAATAGTGTCCAAGTAATACGTGAGATTTCCGGACTCTGACTTTAAGTAAGGTGGCCAAGTAATGCGCTAATGCTTAGGTGTATGAGAATTTGAATAAAGTGGCCAAATAATACGCGAGATTTCCAGACTCTGACTTTAAGTAAGGTGGCCAAGTAATGCCCTAATTCTTAGGAGTATGAGAATTTGAAAAAAGTGGCCAAGTAATACGCGAGATTTCCGGACTCTGACTTTAAGTAAGGTGGCCAAGTAATGCGCGAGTTCTTAAAAGTATACGAATTTTTATAAAGTTGCCAAGTAATACGCGAGGATTCCGGACTCTGACTTTGAGTAAGGTGGCCAAGTAATGCGCGAATTCTTAGGAGTATAAAAATTTTTCTAAAGTGGCCAAGTAAGGTGCGAGATTTCCGGACATTGACTTTGAGTAAGGTAGCCAAGTAATGCACGAGTTCTTAGGAGTATAAGAATTTTTATACAGTGGCCAAATAATACGCGAGATTTCCGGACTCTGACTTTAAGTAAGGTGCATAAGTGAAGCGCGAATTCTTAGGAGTATAAGAATTTTTCTAAAGTGGCCAAGTAATACGCGAGATTTCCGGACACTGACTTTAAGTAAGGTGGCCAAATAATGCGCGAGTTCTTAAGAGTATAAGAACTTTTATAAAGTGGCCAAATAATACGCGAGATTTCCGGGCTCTGACTTTAAGTAAGGTGGCCAAGTAATGCCCTAATTCTTAGGAGTATGAGAATTTGAAAAAAGTGGCCAAGTAATACGCGAGATTTCCGGACTCTGACTTTAAGTAAGGTGGCCAACTAATGCGCGAGTTCTTAAAAGTATAAGAACTTTTATAAAGTGGCCAAATAATACGCAAGATTTCCGGGCTCTGACTTTAAGTAAGGTGGCCAAGTAATGCGCTAATTCTTAGGAGTATGAGAATTTGAATATATTGGCCAAGTAATACGCGAGATTTCCGGACTTTGACTTTAAATAAGGTGGCCAAGTAATGCGCGAACTCTTAGGAGTGTGAGAATTTTAATAGTGTCCAAGTAATACGTGAGATTTCCGGGCTCTGAATTTGAGTAAGGTGCCCATGTAATGCGCTGTATCTTAGGTGTATGAGAATTTGAATAAAGTGGCCAAATAATACGCGAGATTTCCAGACACTGACTTTAAGTAAGGTGGCCAACTAATGCGCGAGTTCTTAAAAGTATAAGAACTTTTATACAGTGTCCAAGTAATACGCGAGAAATCCGTACTCTGACTCTGGAGTAAGTTGGTCAAGTAATGCGCGAATTCTTATGAGTGTAAAAATTTTTCTAAAGTGGCCAAGTAAGGTGCGAGATTTCCGGACATTGACTTTGAGTAAGGTAGCCAAGTAATGCGCGAGTTCTTAGGAGTATAAGAATTTTTATACAGTGGCCAAATAATACGCGAGATTTCCGGACTCTGACTTGAGGTAAGGTGGCCAAATAATGCGCGAATTCTTAGTAGTCGACGAACTTTTATAAAGTGTCCAAGTAATACGCGAGGATTCCGGACTCTGACGTTGAGTAAGGTGGCCAAGTAATGCGCTGAATCTTAGGAGTATGAGAATTTGAATACAGTGGCCAAATAATACGCGAGATTTCCAGACACTGACTTTAAGTATGATGCCCAACTAATGCGCGAGTTCTTAGGAGTATGAGAATTTTAATAGTGTCCAAGTAATACGTGAGATTTCCGGACTCTGACTTTAAGTAAGGTGGCAAAGTAATGCGCTGAATCTTAGGAGTATGAGAATTTGAATAAAGTGGCCAAATAATACGCGAGATTTCTGGACTCTGACTTTAAATAAGGTGGCCAAGTAATGCGCTGAATCTTAGGAGTATGAGAATTTGAATATAGTGGCCAAGTAATACGCGAGATTTCCGGACTTTGACTTTAAATAAGGTGGCCAAGTAATGCGCGAACTCTTAGGAGTATGAGAATTTTAATAGTGTCCAAGTAATACGTGAGATTTCCGGACTCCGACTTTAAGTAAGGTGGCCAAGTAATGCGCTGAATCTTAGGAGTATGAGAATTTGAATAAAGTGGCCAAATAATACGCGAGATTTCCAGACACTTACTTTAAGTAAGGTGGCCAACTAATGCGCGAGTTCTTGAAAGTATAAGAACTTTTATAAAGTGTCCGAGTAATACGCGAGGATTCCGGACTCTGACTTTGAGTAAGGTGGCCAAGTAATGCGCTGAATCTTAGGAGTATGAGAATTTCTCTAAAGTGGCCAAGTAAGGTGCGAGATTTCCGGACATTGACTTTGAGTAAGGTAGCCAAGTAATGCGCGAGTTCTTAGGAGTATAAGAATTTTTATACAGTGGCCAAATAATACGCGAGATTTCTGGACTCTGAGTTTAAGTAAGGTGGCAAAGTGAAGCGCGAATTCTTAGGAGTATTAGAATTTTTCTAAAGTGGCCAAGTAATACGCGAGATTTCCGGACTCTGACTTTAAGTAAGGTGGCCAAGTAATGCGCGAGTTCTTGAAAGTATAAGAACTTTTATAAAGTGTCCGAGTAATACGCGAGGATTCCGGACTCTGACTTTGAGTAAGGTGGCCAAGTAATGCGCTGAATCTTGGGAGGATGAGAATTTGAATACTGTGGCCAAATAATACTCGAGATTTCCAGACACTGACTTTAAGTAAGGTGCCCAACTAATGCGCGAATTCTTAGGAGTATGCGAATTTTAATAGTGTCCAAGTAATACGTGAGATTTCCGGATTCTGACTTTAAGTAAGGTGGCCAAGTAATGCGCTAATTCTTAGGAGTATGAAAATTTTAATAAATTGTCCAAGTAATACGCGAGATGTCCGGACTCTGACTTTAAATAAGGTGGCCAAGTAATGGGCGAATTCTTAGGAGTATAAGAATTTTTCTAAAGTGGCCAAGTAAGGCGCGAGATTTCCGGACTCTGACTTTGAGTAAGGTGGCCAAGTAATGCGCTGAATCTTAGGAGTAAGAGAATTTGAATACAGTGGCCAAATAATACTCGAGATTTCCAGACACTGACTTTAAGTAAGGTGCCCAACTAATGCGCGAGTTCTTAGGAGTATGCGAATTTTAATAGTGTCCAAGTAATACGTGAGATTTCCGGACTCTGACATCAAGTAAGGTGGCCAAGTAATGCGCTGAATCTTAGGAGAATGAGAATTAGAAGAAAGAGGACAAAAAATAAGCGACATTTCCAGACACTGACTTCAAGTAAGGTGTCCAAGTAATGCGCTAATTCTTACGAGTATGAGAATTTTAATAA
Organism: Diplolepis rosae; assembly: GCA_030998225.1. Taxonomy (NCBI): domain Eukaryota; kingdom Metazoa; phylum Arthropoda; class Insecta; order Hymenoptera; family Diplolepididae; genus Diplolepis; species Diplolepis rosae. The sequence goes on along the minus strand of JAPYXD010000684.1, from coordinate 405,114 downwards.
AGTGTCCAAGTAATACGTAATATTTCAGGACTCTGACTTTAAGTAAGGTTGCCAAGTAATGCGCTGAATCTTAGGATTATGAGAATTTTAATAAAGTGGCCAAGTAATACGCGAGATTTCCGGACTCTGACTTTAAGGTGGCCAAGTAATGCGCTAATTCTAAGGAGAATGAGGATTTTTATAAAGTGTCCAAGTAATACACGAGATTTCCGGACTCTGACTTTAAATAAGGTGGCCAAGTAATGGGCGAATTCTTAGGAGTATAAGAATTTTTCTTAAGTGACCAAGTAAGGCGCGAGATTTCCGGACTCTGACTTTAAATAAGGTGGCCAAGTGAAGCGCGAATTCTTAGGAGTATTAGAATTTTAATAGAGTCCAAGTCATAAGAGAGATTTCCTGACTCTGAGTTTAAGTAAGGTGGCCAAGTAATGCGCTAATTCTGAGGAGTATGAGAATTTTAATAAAGTGTCCAAGTAATACGAGAAATTTACGGGCTCTGACTTTAAGTAAGGTGGCCAAGTAATGCGCTAATTCTTAGGAGTATAAGAATTTTTATAAAGTTGCCAAGTAATACGCGAGATATCCGTACTCTGACTTTAAGTAAGGTGGCCATGTAATGCGCGAATTCTTAGGAGTATGAGAATTTTTACAAAGTGTCCAAGTAATACGCGAGGTTTCCTGACTCTGACTTTAAATAAGGTGGCCAACTAATGCGCGAGTTCTTAAAAGTATAAGAACTTTTATAAAGTGGCCAAATAATACGCGAGGTTTCTGGACTCTGACTTTAAATAAGGTGGCCAAGTAATGCGCGAGTTCTTAGGAGTATGAGAATTTTTATACAGTGGCCAAGTAATACGCGTGATATCCGTACTCTGACTTTAAATAAGGTGGCAAAGTAATGCGCGAATTCTTAGGAGTATTAGAATTTTTATAAAGTGTCCAAGTAATACGCGTGATATCCGTACTCTGACTTTAAATAAGGTGGCCAAGTAATGCGCGAATTCTTAGGAGTATGAGAATTTTAATAGTGTCCAAGTAATACGTGAGATTTCCGGACTCTGACTTTAAGTAAGGTGGCCAAGTAATGCGCTAATTCTTAGGAGTATGAGAATTTTAATAAAGTGTCCAAGTAATACGCGAGGTTTCCGGACTCTGACTTTGAGTAAGGTGGCCAAGTAATGCGCGAATTCTTAGGAGTATGAGTATTTTTAGAAAGTGTCCAAGTAATAAGCGAGGTTTCCTGAGGCTGACTTTGAGTAAGGTGGCCAAGTAATGCGCGAATTCTTCGGAGTATGAGCATTTAAATAGTGTCCAATTAATACGTGAGATTTCCGGACTCTGACTTTAAGTAAGGTGGCCAAGTAATGCGCCGAATCTTAGGAGTTTGAGAATTTTAAATAAAGTGGCCAAATAATACGCGAGATTTCCAGACACTGACTTTAAGTAAGGTGCCCAACTAATGCGCGAGTTCTTAAAAGTATAAGAACTTTTATAAAGTGGCCAATTAATACGCAAGATTTCCGAGCTCTGACTTTAAGTAAGGTGGCCAAGTAATGCGCTAATTCTTAGGAGTATGAGAATTTTTATACAGTGGCCAAGTAATACGCGTGATATCCGTACTCTGACTTTAAATAAGGTGGCAAAGTAATGCGCGAATTCTTAGGAGTATTAGAATTTTTATAAAGTGTCCAAGTAATACGCGAGGTTTCCTGACGCTGAGTTTGAGTAAGGTGGGCAAGTAATGCGCGAGTTCTTAATATTATACTTATTTTTATAAAGTTGCCAAGTAATACGCGAGATATGCGTACTCTGACTTTAAGTAAGGTGGCCAAGTAATGCCCTAATTCTTAGGAGTATGAGAATTTGAAAAAAGTGGCCAAGTAATACGCGAGATTTCCGGACTCTGACTTTAAGTAAGGTGGCCAAGTAATGCCCTAATTCTTAGGAGTATGAGAATTTTAATAAAGTGTCCAAGTAATACGCGAGATTTCCAGACACTGACTTTAAGTAAGGTGGCCAAATAATGGGCGACTTCTTAGGAGTATAAGAATTTTTCTAAAGTGGCCAAGTAAGGCGCGAGATTTCCGGACTCTGACTTTAAATAAGGTGGCCAAGTGAAGCGCGAATTCTTAGGAGTATGAGAATTTTTACAAAGTGTCCAAGTAATACGCGAGATTTCCAGACACTGACTTTAAGTAATGTGGCGAAGTAATGCGCGAGTTCTTAAAAGTATACGAATTTTTATAAAGTTGCCAAGTAATACGCGAGATATGCGTACTCTGACTTTAAGTAAGGTGGCCAAGTAATGCGCTAATTCTTAGGAGTATGAGAATTTTAATAAAGTGTCCAAGTAATACGCGAGATATCCGTACTCTGACTTTAAGTAAGGTGGCCAAGTAATGCGCGAATGCTAAGGAGTATAAGAATTTTTATAAAGTGTCCAAGTAATACGCGAGATTTCCGGACTCTGACTTTAAGTAAGGTGGCCAAGTAATGCGCGAGTTCTTAAAAGTATAAGAATTTTTATAAAGTTGCCAAGTAATACGCGTGATATCCGTACTCTGACTTTAAGTAAGGTGGCCAAGTAATGCCCTAATTCTTAGGAGTATGAGAATTTGAATATAGTGGCCAAGTAATACGCGAGATTTCCGGACTCTGACTTTAAATAAGGTGGCCAAGTAATGCGCGAACTCTTAGGAGTAGGAGAATTTTAATAGTGTCCAAGTAATACGTGAGATTTCCGGACTCTGACTTTAAGTAAGGTGGCCAAGTAATGCGCTGAATCTTAGGAGTATGAGAATTTGAATAAAGTGGCCAAATAATACGCGAGATTTCCAGACACTTACTTTAAGTAAGGTGGCCAACTAATGCGCGAGTTCTTGAAAGTATAAGAACTTTTATAAAGTGTCCGAGTAATACGCGAGGATTCCGGACTCTGACTTTGAGTAAGGTGGCCAAGTAATGCGCGAACTCTTAGGAGTATAAAAATTTTTCTAAAGTGGCCAAGTAAGGTGCGAGATTTCCGGACATTGACTTTGAGTAAGGTAGCCAAGTAATGCACGAGTTCTTAGGAGTATAAGAATTTTTATACAGTGGCCAAATAATACACGAGATTTCCGGACTCTGACTTTAAGTAAGGTGCATAAGTGAAGCGCGAATTCTTAGGAGTATAAGAATTTTTATAAAGTGGCCAAGTAATACGCGAGATTTCCGGACTCTGACTTTAAGTAAGGTGGCCAACTAATGCGCGAGTTCTTAAAAGTATAAGAACTTTTATAAAGTGGCCAAATAATACGCGAGATTTCCGGGCTCTGACTTTAAGTAAGGTGGCCAAGTAATGCCCTAATTCTTAGGAGTATGAGAATTTGAAAAAAGTGGCCAAGTAATACGCGAGATTTCCGGACTCTGACTTTAAGTAAGGTGGCCAACTAATGCGCGAGTTCTTAAAAGTATAAGAACTTTTATAAAGTGGCCAAATAATACGCAAGATTTCCGGGCTCTGACTTTAAGTAAGGTGGCCAAGTAATGCCCTAATTCTTAGGAGTATGAGATTTTGAATATACTGGCAAAGTAATACGCGAGATTTCCGGACTTTGACTTTAAATAAGGTGGCCAAGTAATGCGCGAACTCTTAGGAGTAGGAGAATTTTAATAGTGTCCAAGTAATACGTGAGATTTCCGGACTCTGACTTTAAGTAAGGTGGCCAAGTAATGCGCTGAATCTTAGGAGTATGAGAATTTGAATAAAGTGGCCAACTAATACGCGTGATTTCCTGACACTGACTTTAAGTAAGGTGGCCAACTAATGCGCGAGTTCTTTAAAGTATAAGAACTTTTATACAGTGTCCAAGTAATACGCGAGGATTCCGGACTCTGACTCTGAGTAAGTTGGCCAAGTAATGCGCGAATTCTTATGAGTGTAAAAATTTTTCTAAAGTGGCCAAGTAAGGTGCGAGATTTCCGGACATTGACTTTGAGTAAGGTAGCCAAGTAATGCGCGAGTTCTTAGGAGTATAGGAATTTTTATACAGTGGCCAAATAATACGCGAGATTTCCGGACTCTGACTTGAGGTAAGGTGGCCAAATAATGCGCGAATTCTTGGTAGTCGACGAATTTTTATAAAGTGTCCAAGTAATACGCGAGATTTCTGGACTCTGACTTTAAATAAGGTGGCCAAGTAATGCGCTGAATCTTAGGAGTATGAGAATTTGAATAAAGTGGCCAAATAATACGCGAGATTTCCAGACACTTACTTTAAGTAAGGTGGCCAACTAATGCGCGAGTTCTTGAAAGTATAAGAACTTTTATAAAGTGTCCGAGTAATACGCGAGGATTCCGGACTCTGACTTTGAGTAAGGTGGCCAAGTAATGCGCTGAATCTTAGGAGTATGAGAATTTGAATAAAGTGGCCAAGTAATACGCGAGATTTCCGGACTCTGACTTTAAGTAAGGTGACCAAGTAATGCGCGAGTTCTTAGGAGTATGAGAATTTTAATAGTGTCCAAGTAATACGTGAGATTTCCGGACTCTGACTTTAAGTAAGGTGGCCAAGTAATGCGCTGAATCTTAGGAGTATGAGAATTTGAATAAAGTGGCCAAATAATACGCGAGATTTCCAGACACTTACTTTAAGTAAGGTGGCCAACTAATGCGCGAGTTCTTGAAAGTATAAGAACTTTTATAAAGTGTCCGAGTAATACGCGAGGATTCCGGACTCTGACTTTGAGTAAGGTGGCCAAGTAATGCGCTGAATCTTGGGAGTATGAGAATTTTAATAAAGTGGCCAAGTAATACGCGAGATTTCCAGACACTGACTTTAAGTAAGGTGGCCAACTAATGCGCGAGTTCTTAGGAGTATGAGAATTTTAATAGTGTCCAAGTAATACGTGAGATTTCCGGACTCTGACTTTAAGTAAGGTGGCCAACTAATGCGCGAGTTCTTAAAAGTATAAGAACTTTTATAAAGTGGCCAAATAATACGCAAGAATTCCGGGCTCTGAATTTAAGTAAGGTGGCCAAGTAATGCGAGAGTTCTTAAAAGTATACGAATTTTTATAAAGTTGCCAAGTAATACGCGAGATATGCGTACTTTGACTTTAAGTAAGGTGGCCAAGTAATGCGCTAATGCTTAGGAGTATGAGAATTTGAATAAAGTGGCCAAGTAATACTCGAGATTTCCAGACACTGACTTTAAGTAAGGTGGCCAAGTAATGCGCTAATTCTTACGAGTATGAGAATTTTAATAAAGTGTCCAAGTAATACGTAAGATTTCAGGACTCTGACTTTAAGTAAGGTTGCCAAGTAATGCGCTGAATCTTAGGAGTATGAGAATTTTAATAAAGTGGCCAAGTAATACGCGAGATTTCCGGACTCTGACTTTAAGGTGGCCAAGTAATGCGCTAATTCTAAGGAGCATGAGGATTTTTATAAAGTGTCCAAGTAATACACGAGATTTCCGGATTCTGACTTTAAGTAAGGTGGCCAAGTAATGCGCTAATTCTTAGGAGTATGAAAATTTTTATAAATTGTCCAAGTAATACGCGAGATTTCCGGACTCTGACTTTAAATAAGGTGGAGAAGTAATGGGCGAATTCTTAGGAGTATAAGAATTTTTCTAAAGTGGCCAAGTAAGGCGCGAGATTTCCGGACTCTGACTTTAAATAAGGTGGCCAAGTGAAGCGCGAATTCTTAGGAGTATGAGAATTTTTACAAAGTGTCCAAGTAATACGCGAGATTTCCAGACACTGACTTTAAGTAAGGTGGCCAAGTAATGCGCTAATTCTTAGGAGTATGAGAATTTTAATAAAGTGTCCATGTAATACGTGAGATTTCCGGACTCTGACTTTAAATAAGGTTGCCAAGTAATGCGCGAATTCTTAGGTGTATAAGAATTTTTGTAAAGTTGCCAAGTAATACGCGAGATATCCGTACTCTGACTTTAAGTAAGGTGGCCAAGTAATGCGCGAATTCTTAGGAGTATGAGAATTTTTAAAAAGTGTCCAAGTAATACGCGAGGTTTCCTGACTCTGACTTTGAGTAAGGTGGCCAAGTAATGCGCGAATTCTTAGGAGTATAAGAATTTTTATAAAGTGTCCAAGTAATACGCGAGGTTTCTGGACTCTGACTTTAAATAAGGTGGCCAAGTAATGCGCGAATTCTTAGGAGTATGAGAATTTTTACAAAGTGTCCAAGTAATACGCGAGATATCCTTACTCTGACTTTAAGTAAGGTGGCCAAGTAATGCGCGAATTCTTAGGAGTATGAGAATTTTTATACAGTGGCCAAGTAATACGCGTCATATCCGTACTCTGACTTTAAATAAGCTGGCCAAGTAATGTGCGAACTCTTAGGAGTATGAGAATTTTAATAGTGTCCAAGTAATACGTGAGATTTCCGGACTCTGACTTAAAGTAAGGTGGCCAAGTGAAGCGCGAATTCTTAGGAGTATAAGAATTTTTCTAAAGTGGCCAAGTAATACGCGAGATTTCCGTAAACTGACATTAAGTAAGGTGGCCAAGTAATGCGCGAATTCTTAGGAGTATGAGAATTTCAATAAAGTGTCCAAGTAATACGTAAGATGTCCGGACTCTGACCTTAAATAAGGTGGCCAAGTAATGGGCGAATTCTTAGGAGTATAAGAATTTTTCTAAAGTGGCTAAATAAGGCGCGAGGTTTCCTGACGCTGACTTTGAGTAAGGTGGGCAAGTAATGCGCGAGTTCTTAAAAGTATAAGAATTTTTACAAAGTTGCCAAGTAATACGCGTGATATCCGGACTCTGACTTTAAGTAAGGTGACCAAGTAATGCGCGAGTTCTTAGGAGTATGAGAATTTTTATACAGTGGCCAAGTAATACGCGTGATATCCGTACTCTGACTTTAAATAAGGTGGCCAAGTAATGCGCGAATTCTTAGGTGTATGAGAATTTTAATAAAGTGTCCAAGTAATACGCGAGATTTCCAGACACTGACTTTAAGTAAGGTGGCCAAGTGAAGCGCGAATTCTTAGGAGTATAAGAATTTTTCTAAAGTGGCCAAGTAATACGCGGGATTTCCGGACTCTGACTTTAAGTAAGGTGGCCAAGTAATGCCCTAATTCTTAGGAGTATGAGAATTTGAAAAAAGTGGCCAAGTAATACGCGAGATTTCCGGACTCTGACTTTAAGTAAGGTGACCAAGTAATGCGCTAATTCTTAGGAGTATGAGAATTTTAATAGTGTCCAAGTAATACGTGAGATTTCCGGACTCTGACTTTAAATAAGGTGGCCAAGTAATGGGCGAATTCTTAGGAGTATAAGAATTTTTCTAAAGTGGCTAAATAAGGCGCGAGATTTCCGGACTCTGACTTTAAATAAGGTGACCAAGTGAAGCGCGAATTCTTAGGAGTGTAAGAATTTTTATAAAGTGGCCAAGTAGTACGCGAGATTTCCGGGCTCTGACTTTAAGTAAGGCGGCCAAGTAATGCCCTAATTCTTAGGAGTATGAGAATTTGAATATAGTGGCCAAGTAATACGCGAGATTTCCGGACTTTGACTTTAAATAAGGTGGCCAAGTAATGCGCGAACTCTTAGGAGTATGAGAATTTTAATAGTGTCCAAGTAATACGTGAGATTTCCGGACTCCGACTTTAAGTAAGGTGGCCAAGTAATGCGCTGAATCTTAGCAGTATGAGAATTTGAATAAAGTGGCCAAATAATACGCGAGATTTCCGGACTCTGACTTTAAGTAAGGTGGCCAACTAATGCGCGAGTTCTTGAAAGTATAAGAATTTTTACAAAGTTGCCAAGTAATACGCGAGATTTCCGGACTCTGACTTTAAGTAAGGTGGCCATGTAATGCGCGAGTTCTTAGGAGTATGAGAATTTTGATAAAGTGGCCAAGTAATACGCGAGATATCCGTACTCTGAATTTAAATAAGGTGGCCAAGTAATGTGCGAATTCTTAGGAGTATGAGTATTTTAATAGTGTCCAAGTAATACGCGAGGATTCCGGACTCTGACTTTAAGTAAGGTGGCCAAGTAATGCGCGAATTCTTAGGTGTATGAGAATTTTTATACAGTGGCCAAGTAATACGCGTTATATCCGTACTCTGACTTTAAGTAAGGTTTGCCAAGTAATGCGCAAATTCTTAGGAGTATGAGAATTTTAATAAAGTGTCCAAGTAATACGTAAGATGTCCGGACTCTGACTTTCAATAAGGTGGCCAAGTAATGGGCGAATTCTTAGGAGTATAAGAATTTTTCTAAAGTGGCTAAATAAGGCGCGAGATTTCCGGACTCTGACTTTAAATAAGGTGGCCAAGTGAAGCGCGAATTCTTAGGAGTATAAGAATTTTTCTAAAGTGGCCAAGTAATACGCGGGATTTCCGGACTCTGACTTTAAGTAAGGTGGCCAAGTAATGCCCTAATTCTTAGGAGTATGAGAATTTGAAAAAAGTGGCCAAGTAATACGCGAGATTTCCGGACTCTGACTTTAAATAAGGTGGCCAAGTAATGCGCGAATTCTTAGGAGTATGAGAATTTTAATAGTGTCCAAGTAATACGTGAGATTGCCGGACTCTGACTTTAAGTTAGGTGCCCATGTAATGCGCTGAATCTTAGGAGTATGAGAATTTGAATAAAGTGGACAAATAATACGCTAGATTTTCAGACACTTACTTTAAGTAAGGTGGCCAACTAATGCGCGAGTTCTTAAAAGTATAAGAACTTTTATAAAGTGTCCGAGTAATACGCGAGGATTCAGGACTCTGACTTTGAGTAAGGTGGCCAAGTAATGCGCGAGTTCTTAAAAGTATAAGAACTTTTATAAAGTGGCCAAATAATACGCGAGATTTCCGGGCTCTGACTTTAAGTAAGGTGGATAAGTGAAGCGCGAGTTCTTAGGAGTATAAGAATTTTTATACAGTGGCCAATTAATACGCGTGATATCCGGACTCTGACTTTAAGTAAGGTGGCCAACTAATGCGCGAGTTCTTAAAAGTATAAGAACTTTTATAAAGTGGCCAAATAATACGCGAGATTTCCGGGCTCTGACTTTAAGTAAGGTGGCCAAGTAATGCCCTAATTCTTAGGAGTATGAGAATTTGAATAAAGTGGCCAAGTAATACGCGAGATTTCCGGACTCTGACTTTAAGTAAGGTGGCCAAGTAATGCGCGAATTCTTAGTAGTCGAAGAATTTTTATAAAGTGGCAAAGTAATACGCAAGATTTCCGGACTCTGACTTTAAGTAAGGTGGCCAAGTAATGCGCTGAATCTTAGGAGTATGAGAATTTTAATAAAGTGTCCAAGTAATACGTGAGATTTCCGGACTCTGACTTTAAGTAAGGTGGCCAAGTAATGCGCTAATTCTTAGCAGTATGCGAATTTGAATAAAGTGGCCAAGTAATACGCGAGATTTCCGGACTCTGACTTTAAGTAAGGTGACCAAGTAATGCGCGAATTCTTAGTAGTCGAAGAATTTTTATAAAGTGGCAAAGTAATACGCAAGATTTCCGGACTCTGAATTTAAGTAAGGTGGCCAAGTAATGCGCTAATTCTTAGGAGTATGAGAATTTTAATAAAGTGTCCAAGTAATACGTGAGATATCCGGACTCTGACTTTAAGTAAGGTGGCAAAGTAATGCGCTGAATCTTAGGAGTATGAGAATTTGAATAAAGTGGCCAAATAATACGCAAGATTTTCGGGCTCTGACTTTAAGTAAGGTGGCCAAGTAATGCGCTAATTCTTAGCAGTATGCGAATTTGAATAAAGTGGCCAAGTAATACGCGAGATTTCTGGACTCTGACTTTAAATAAAGTGGCCAAGTAATGCGCGAACTCTTAGGAGTATGAGAATTTTAATAGTGTCCAAGTAATACGTGAGATTTCCGGACTCTGACTTTAAGTAAGGTGGCCAAGTAATGCGCTGAATCTTAGGAGTATGAGAATTTGAATAAAGTGGCCAAATAATACGCGAGATTTCCAGACACTCACTTTAAGTAAGGTGGCCAACTAATGCGCGAGTTCTTAAAAGTATAAGAATTTTTATAAAGTGGCCAAATAATACGCAAGATTTTCGGGCTCTGACTTTAAGTAAGGTGGCCAAGTAATGCGCTAATTCTTAGCAGTATGCGAATTTGAAAAAAGTGGCCAAGTAATACGCGAGATTTCCGGACTCTGACTTTAAGTAAGGTGACCAAGTAATGCGCGAGTTCTTAGGAGTATAAGAATTTTTATACAGTGGCCAAGTAATACGCGTGATATCCGTACTCTGACTTTAAATAAGGTGGCCAAGTAATGCGCGAATTCTTAGGAGTATGAGAATTTTAATAGTGTCCAAGTAATACGTGAGATTTCCGGACTCTGACTTTAAGTAAGGTGGCCAAGTAATGCGCTGAATCTTAGGAGTATGAGAATTTGAATAAAGTGGCCAAATAATACGCAAGATTTTCGGGCTCTGACTTTAAGTAAGGTGGCCAAGTAATGCGCTAATTCTTAGCAGTATGCGAATTTGAATAAAGTGGCCAAGTAATACGCGAGATTTCCGGACTCTGACTTTAAGTAAGGTGGCCAAGTAATGCGCTAATTCTTAGGAGTATGAGAATTTTAATAGTGTCCAAGTAATACGTGAGATTTCCGGACTCTGACATCAAGTAAGGTGGCCAAGTAATGCGCTGAATCTTAGGAGTATGAGAATTTGAATAAAGTGGCCAAATAATACGCGAGATTTCCAGACACTGACTTTAAGTAAGGTGGCCAACTAATGCGCGAGTTCTTAAAAGTATAAGAACTTTTATAAAGTGGCCAAATAATACGCAAGATTTCCGGACTCTGACTTTAAGTAAGGTGGCCAAGTAATGCGCTAATTCTTAGCAGTATGCGAATTTGAAAAAAGTGGCCAAGTAATACGCGAGATTTCCGGACTCTGACTTTAAATAAGGTGGCCAAGAAATGCGCGAATTCTTAGGAGTATAAGAATTTTTCTAAAGTGGCCAAGTAATACGCGAGATTTCCGGACTCTGACTTTAAGTAAGGTGGCCAAGTAATGCGCGAGTTCTTAAAAGTATACGAATTTTTATAAAGTTGCCAAGTAATACGCGAGATATGCGTACTCTGACTTTAAGTAAGGTGGCCAAGTAATGCGCTAATGCTTAGGTGTATGAGAATTTTAATAAAGTGTCCAAGTAATACGCGAGATTTCTGGACTCTGAGTTTAAGTAAGGTGGCCAAGTAATGCCCTAATTCTTAGGAGTATGAGAATTTGAAAAAAGTGGCCAAGTAATACGCGAGATTTCCGGACTCTGACTTTAAGTAAGGTGGCCAAGTAATGCGCGAGTTCTTAAAAGTATACGAATTTTTATAAAGTTGCCAAGTAATACGCGTGATATCCGTACTGTGACTTTAAATAAGGTGGCCCAGTAATGCGCGAATTCTTAGGAGTATGAGAATTTTAATAGTGTCCAAGTAATACGTGAGATTTCCGGACTCTGACATCAAGTAAGGTGGCCAAGTAATGCGCTGAATCTTAGGAGTATGAGAATTTGAATAAAGTGGCCAAATAATACGCGAGATTTCCAGACACTGACTTTAAGTAAGGTGGCCAACTAATGCGCGAGTTCTTAAAAGTATAAGAACTTTTATAAAGTGGCCAAATAATACGCGAGATATCCGTACTCTGACGTTAAATAAGGTGGCCAAGAAATGCGCGAATTCTTAGCAGTATGCGAATTTCAATGAAGTGGCCAAGTAATACGCGAGATTTCCGGGCTCTGACTTTAAGTAAGGTGGCCAAGTAATGCGCTAACTCTTAGCAGTATGCGAATTTTTATAAAGTGGCCAAGTAATACGCGAGATTTCCGGACTCTGACTTTAAGTAAGGTGACCAAGTAATGCGCGAATTCTTAGTAGTCGAAGAATTTTTATAAAGTGGCAAAGTAATACGCAAGATTTCCGGACTCTGAATTTAAGTAAGGTGGCCAAGTAATGCGCTAATTCTTAGGAGTATGAGAATTTGAATAAAGTGTCCGAGTAATACGCGAGGATTCCGGACTCTGACTTTGAGTAAGGTGGCCAAGTAATGCGCTGAATCTTGGGAGTATGAGAATTTTAATAAAGTGGCCAAGTAATACGCGAGATTTCCAGACACTGACTTTAAGTAAGGTGGCCAACTAATGCGCGAGTTCTTAAAAGTATAAGAACTTTTATAAAGTGGCCAAATAATACGCAAGATTTCCGGGCTCTGACTTTAAGTAAGGTGGCCAAGTAATGCGCTAATTCTTAGCAGTATGCGAATTTGAATAAAGTGGCCAAGTAATACGCGAGATTTCCGGACTCTGACTTTAAGTAAGGTGACCAAGTAATGCGCGAGTTCTTAGGAGTATAAGAATTTTTATACAGTGGCCAAGTAATACGCGTGATATCCGTACTCTGACTATAAATAAGGTGGCCAAGTAATGCGCGAATTCTTAGGAGTATAAGAATTTTAATAGTGTCCAAGTAATACGCGAGATTTCCGGACTCTGACTTTAAGTAAGGTGGCCATGTAATGCGCGAGTTCTTAAAAGTATAAGAATTTTTATAAAGTTGCCAAGTAATACGCGTGATATCCGTACTCTGACTTTAAATAAGGTGGCCAAGTAATGCGCGAATTCTTAGGAGTATGAGAATTTTAATAGTGTCCAAGTAATACGTGAGATTTCCGGACTCTGACTTTAAGTAAGGTGGCCAACTAATGCGCGAGTTCTTAAAAGTATAAGAACTTTTATAAAGTGGCCAAATAATACGCGAGATTTCCGGGCTCTGACTTTAAGTAAGGCGGCCAAGTAATGCCCTAATTCTTAGGAGTATGAGAATTTGAATATAGTGGCCAAGTAATACGCGAGATTTCCGGACTCCGACTTTAAATAAGGTGGCCCAGTAATGCGCGAATTCTTAGGAGTATGAGAATTTTAATAGTGTCCAAGTAATACGTGAGATTTCCGGACTCTGACATCAAGTAAGGTGGCCAAGTAATGCGCTGAATCTTAGGAGTATGAGAATTTGAATAAAGTGGCCAAATAATACGCGAGATTTCCAGACACTGACTTTAAGTAAGGTGGCCAACTAATGCGCGAGTTCTTAAAAGTATAAGAACTTTTATAAAGTGGCCAAATAATACGCAAGATTTCCGGGCTCTGACTTTAAGTAAGGTGGCCAAGTAATGCGCTAATTCTTAGCAGTATGCGAATTTGAATAAAGTGGCCAAGTAATACGCGAGATTTCCGGACTCTGACTTTAAGTAAGGTGGCCAAGTAATGCGCGAATTCTTAGGTTTATAAGAATTTTTCTAAAGTGGCCAAGTAAGGCGCGAGATTTCCGGACTTTGACTTTAAGTAAGGTGGCCAAGTAATGCGCGAGTTCTTAAAAGTATACGAATTTTTATAAAGTGGCCAAATAATACGCGAGATTTCCGGGCTCTGACTTTAAGTAAGGTGGCCAAGTAATGCCCTAATTCTTAGGAGTATGAGAATTTTAATAAAGTGTCCAAGTAATACGCGAGATTTCTGGACTCTGACTTTAAATAAGGTGGCCAAGTAATGCGCGAACTCTTAGGAGTATGAGAATTTTAATAGTGTCCAAGTAATACGTGAGATTTCCGGACTCTGACTTTAAGTAAGGTGCCCAAGTAATGCGCTGAATCTTAGGAGTATGAGAATTTGAATAAAGTTGCCAAATAATACGCGAGGTTTCCGGACTCTGACTTTAAATAAGGTGGAGAAGTAATGCGCTAATTCTTAGGAGTTTGCGAATTTTTATAAAGTGCTCAAGTAATACGCGAGATTTCCGGGCTCTGACTTTAAGTAAGGTGGCCAAGTAATGCGCTAATTCTTAGCAGTATGCGAATTTTAATATAGTGTCCAAGTAATACGCGAGATTTCCGGACTCTGACTTTAAATAAGGTGGCCAAGTAATGCGCGAAATCTAAGGAGTATAAGAATTTTTATAAAGTGTCCAAGTAATATGCTAGATTGCCGGGCTCTGACTTTAAGTAAGGTGGCCAAGTAATGCGCTTAATCTTAGGAGTATGAGAATTTAAATAGTGTCCAATTAATACGTGAGATTTACGGACTCTGACTTTAAGTAAGGTGGCCAATTAATGCGCTAACAGTAAGGAGCATGAGGATTGTTATAAAGTGTCCAAGTAATACACGAGATTTCCGGATTCTGACTTTAAGTAAGGTGGCCAAGTAATGCGCTAATTCTTAGGAGTATGAAAATTTTTATAAATTGTCCAAGTAATACGCGAGATTTCCGGACTCTGACTTTAAATAAGGTGGCCAAGTAATGGGCGAATTATTAGCCGGATAAGAATTTTTCTAAAGTGGCCAAGTAAGGCGCGAGATTTCCGGACTCTGACTTTAAATAAGGTGGCCAAGTGAAGCGCGAATTCTTAGGAGTATGAGAATTTTTACAAAGTGTCCAAGTAATACGCGAGATTTCCAGACACTGACTTTAAGTAAGGTGGCCAAATAATGCGCTAATTCTTAGCAGTATAAGAAGTTTAAGAAAGTGGCCAAGTAATACGCGAGATTTCCGGACACTGACTTTAAGTAAGGTGGCCAAGTAATGCACTAATTCTAAGGAGTATGAGGATTTTTATAAAGTGTCCAAGTAATACGCGAGATATCCGGAATCTGACTTTAAATAAGGTGGCCAAGTAATGCGCGAATTCTTAGGAGTATAAGAATTTTTATAAAGTGTCCAAGTAATACGCGAGGTTTCTGGACTCTGACTTTAAATAAGGTGGCCAAGTAATGCGCGAAGTCTTAGGATTATGAGAATTTATACAGTGTCCAACTAATACGCGAGACTTCCGGACTCTGACTTTAAGTAAGGTGGCCAAGTAATGCGCTAATGCTTAGGTGTATGAGAATTTTAATAAAGTGACCAAGAAATACGCGAGATTTCCGGGATATGACTTTAAGTAAGGTGGCCAAGTAATGCGCTAATGCTTAGGTGTATGAGAATTTGAATAAAGTGGCCAAATAATACGCGAGATTTCCAGACTCTGACTTTAAGTAAGGTGGCCAAGTAATGCCCTAATTCTTAGGAGTATGAGAATTTGAAAAAAGTGGCCAAGTAATACGCGAGATTTCCGGACTCTGACATCAAGTAAGGTGGCCAAGTAATGCGCTAATGCTTAGGAGTATGAGAATTTTAATAAAGTGTCCAAGTAATACGCGAGATTTCCAGACACTGACTTTAAGTAAGGTGGCCAAATAATGCGCGAGTTCTTAAGAGTATAAGAACTTTTATAAAGTGGCCAAATAATACGCAAGATTTCCGGGCTCTGACTTTAAGTAAGGTGGCCAAGTAATGCGCGAGTTCTTAGGAGTATGAGAATTTTTATAAAGTTGCCAAGTAATACGCGAGATATCCGGACTCTGACTTTAAGTAAGGTGGCCAAATAATGCGCGAATTCTTAGGAGTATAAGAACTTTTATAAAGTGGCCAAATAATACGCGAGATTTCCGGGCTCTGACTTTAAGTAAGGTGGCCAAGTAATGCGCTAATGCTTAGGTGTATGAGAATTTTAATAAAGTGTCCAAGTAATACGCGAGATTTCCAGACACTGACTTTAAGTAAGGTGGCCAAATAATGCGCGAGTTCTTAAGAGTATAAGAACTTTTATAAAGTGGCCAAATAATACGCGAGATTTCCGGACACTGACTTTAAGTAAGGTGGCCAAGTAATGCGCTAGTTCTTAGGAGTATGAGAATTTTTATACAGTGGCCAAGTAATACGCGTGATATCCGTACTCTGACTTTAAATAAGGTGGCAAAGTAATGCGCGAATTCTTAGGAGTATTAGAATTTTTATAAAGTGTCCAAGTAATACGCGAGGTTTCTGGACTCTGACTTTAAATAAGGTGGCCAAGTAATGCGCGAATTCTTAGGAGTATGAGCATTTAAATAGTGTCCAATTAATAAGTGAGATTTCCGGACTCTGACTTTAAGTAAGGTGGCCAAGTAATGGGCGAATTCTTAGGTTTATAAGAATTTTTCTAAAGTGGCCAAGTAAGGCGCGAGATGTCCGGGCTCTGACTTTAAGTAAGGTGGCCAAGTAATGCGCTAATGCTTAGGTGTATGAGAATTTGAATAAAGTGGCCAAGTAATACGCGAGATTTCTGGACTCTGAGTTTAAGTAAGGTGGCCAAGTAATGCCCTAATTCTTAGGAGTATGAGAATTTGAAAAAAGTGGCCAAGGAAGGCGCGAGTTTTGCTTACTCTGTCTTTTAGTAAGGTGGCCAAGTAATGCGCGAATTCTTAGGAGTATGAGAATTTTAATAGTGTCCAAGTAATACGCGAGATTTCCAGACACTGACTTTAAGTAAGGTGCCCAACTAATGCGCGAGTTCTTAAAAGTATAAGAACTTTTATAAAGTGGCCAATTAATACGCAAGATTTCCGAGCTCTGACATTAAGTAAGGTGGCCAAGTAATGCGCTAATTCTAAGGAGTATGAGGATTTTTATAAAGTGTCCAAGTAATACGCGAGATATCCGGACTCTGACTTTAAATAAGGTGGCCAAGTAATGCGCGAATTCTTAGGAGTATAAGAATTTTTCTAAAGTGGCCAAGTAAGGCGCGAGATTTCCGGGCTCTGACTTTAAGTAAGGTGGCCAAGTAATGCGCTAATGCTTAGGTGTATGAGAATTTTAATAAAGTGTCCAAGTAATACGCGAGATTTCTGGACTCTGAGTTTAAGTAAGGTGGCCAAGTAATGCCCTAATTCTTAGGAGTATGAGAATTTGAATATAGTGGCCAAGTAATACGCGAGATTTCCGGACTCTGACTTTAAATAAGGTGGCCAAGTAATGCGCGAATTCTTAGGAGTATGAGAATTTTAATAGTGTCCAAGTAATACGCGAGATTTCCGGACTCTGACATCAAGTAAGGTGGCCAAGTAATGCGCTGAATCTTAGGAGTATGAGAATTTGAATAAAGTGGCCAAATAATACGCGAGATTTCCAGACACTGACTTTAAGTAAGGTGGCCAACTAATGCGCGAGTTCTTAAAAGTATAAGAACTTTTATAAAGTGGCCAAATAATACGCAAGATTTCCGGGCTCTGACTTTAAGTAAGGTGGCCAAGTAATGCCCTA
This sequence comes from Diplolepis rosae, assembly GCA_030998225.1. NCBI lineage: Eukaryota > Metazoa > Arthropoda > Insecta > Hymenoptera > Diplolepididae > Diplolepis > Diplolepis rosae. The sequence goes on along the minus strand of JAPYXD010000684.1, from coordinate 387,996 downwards.
ATTCTTAGGAGTATGAGAATTTGAATATATTGGCCAAGTAATACGCGAGATTTCCGGACTTTGACTTTAAATAAGGTGGCCAAGTAATGCGCGAACTCTTAGGAGTATGAGAATTTTAATAGTGTCCAAGTAATACGTGAGATTTCCGGACTCCGACTTTAAGTAAGGTGGCCAAGTAATGCGCTGAATCTTAGGAGTATGAGAATTTGAATAAAGTTGCCAAATAATAGGCGAGGTTTCCGGACTCTGACTTTAAGTAAGGTGGAGAAGTAATGCCCTAATTCTTAGGAGTATGCGATTTTGAATATATTGGCAAAGTAATACGCGAGATTTCCGGACTTTTACTTTAAATAAGGTTGCCAAGTAATGCTCTAACTATTAGGAGTATGAGAATTTTAATATTTTCAAAGTAATACGTGAGATTTAAGGAATCAGACTTTAAGTAAGGTGCCCATGTAATGCGCGAGTTCTTAGAAGTATAAGAACTTTTATAAAGTGGCCAAGTAATACGCGTGATTTCCGTACTCTGACTATAAATAAGGTGGCCAAGTAATGCGCGAATTCTTAGGAGTATGAGAATTTGAATATATTGGCAAAGTAATACGCGAGATTTCCGGACTTTGACTTTAAATAAGGTGGCCAAGTAATGCGCGAACTCTTAGGAGTATGAGAATTTTAATAGTGTCCAAGTAATACGTGAGATTTCCGGACTCCGACTTTAAGTAAGGTGGCCAAGTAATGCGCTGAATCTTAGGAGTATGAGAATTTGAATAAAGTTGCCAAATAATAGGCGAGGTTTCCGGACTCTGAGTTTAAGTAAGGTGGCCAAGTAATGCCCTAATTCTTAGGAGTATGAGAATTTGAATATAGTGGCCAAGTAAGGCGCGATATTTCCGGACTTTGACTTTAAATAAGGTGGCCAAGTAATGCGCGAATTCTTAGGAGTATGAGAATTTTTACAAAGTGTCCAAGTAATACGCGAGATTTCCAGACACTGACTTTAATTAAGGTGGCCAAATAATGCGCGAGTTCTTAAGAGTATAAGAAATTTTATAAAGTGGCCAAATAATACGCGAGATTTCCGGACTCTGACTTTAAGTAAGGTGACCAAGTAATGCGCGAGTTCTTAGGAGTATGAGAATTTTTATACAGTGGCCAAGTAATACGCGAGATTTCCGGACTTTGACTTTAAGTAAGGTGGCCAACTAATGCGCGAGTTCTTAGGAGTATAAGAAATTTAATAAAGTGGCCAACTAATGCGCGAGATTTCCGGGCTTTGACTTTAAGTAAGGTGGCCAAGTAATGCGCTAATGCTTAGGTGTATGAGAATTTTAATAAAGTGTCCAAGTAATACGCGAGATTTCTGGACTCTGAGTTTAAGTAAGGTGGCCAAGTAATGCGCTAATTCTTAGGAGTATGAGAATTTGAATATAGTGGCCAAGTAAGGCGCGAGATTGCCGGACTCTGACTTTAAATAAGGTGGCCAAGTAATGCGCGAATTCTTAGGAGTATGAGAATTTTAATAGTGGCCAAGTAATACGCGAGATTTCCGGACTCTGACATCAAGTAAGGTGGCCAAGTAATGCGCTGAATCTTAGGAGTATGAGAATTTGAATAAAGTGGCCAAATAATACGCGAGATTTCCAGACACTGACTTTAAGTAAGGTGGCCAACTAATGCGCGAGTTCTTAAAAGTATAAGAACTTTTATAAAGTGGCCAAATAATACGCAAGATTTCCGGGCTCTGACTTTAAGTAAGGTGGCCAAGTAATGCCCTAATTCTTAGGAGTATGAGAATTTGAATATAGTGGCCAAGTAATACGCGAGATTTCCGGACTTTGACTTTAAATAAGGTGGCCAAGTAATGCGCGAACTCTTAGGAGTATGAGAATTTTAATAGTGTCCAAGTAATACGTGAGATTTCCGGACTCCGACTTTAAGTAAGGTGGCCAAGTAATGCGCTGAATCTTAGGAGTTTGAGAATTTGAATAAAGTTGCCAAATAATAGGCGAGGTTTCCGGACTCTGACTTTAAGTAAGGTGGAGAAGTAATGCCCTAATTCTTAGGAGTATGAGAATTTGAATATAGTGGCCAAATAATACGCGAGATTTCCGGGCTCTGACTTTAAGTAAGGCGGCCAAGTAATGCCCTAATTCTTAGGAGTATGAGAATTTTAATAGTGTCCAAGTAATACGTGAGATTTCCGGACTCCGACTTTAAGTAAGGTGGCCAAGTAATGCGCGAGTTCTTAGTAGTCGACGAATTTTTATAAAGTTTCCAAGTAATACGCGAGGTTTCTGGACTCTGACTTTAAGTAAGGTGGCCAAGTAATGCGCTGAATCTTAGGAGTATGAGAATTTGAATAAAGTGGCCAAGTAATACGCGAGATTTCCGGACTCTGACTTTAAGTAAGGTGGCCAAGTAATGCGCTAACTGTAAGGAGCATGAGGATTGTTATAAAGTGTCCAAGTAATACACGAGATTTCCGGATTCTGACTTTAAGTAAGGTGGCCAAGTAATGCGCGAATTCTTAGGAGTATGAAAATTTTTATAAATTGTCCAAGTAATACTCGAGATTTCCGGACTCTGACTTTAAATAAGGTGGCCAAGTAATGGGCGAATTCTTAGGAGTATAAGAATTTTTATAAAGTGGCCAAGTAAGGCGCGAGATTTCCGGACTCTGACTTTAAATAAGGTGGCCAAGTGAAGCGCGAATTCTTAGGAGTATGAGAATTTTTACAATGTGTCCAAGTAATACGCGAGATTTCCAGACACTGACTTTAAGTAAGGTGCCCAACTAATGCGCGAGTTCTTAGGAGTATGAGAATTTTAATAGTGTCCAAGTAATACGTGAGATTTCCGGACTCTGACTTTAAGTACGGTGGCCAAGTAATGCGCTAATTCTTAGGAGTATGAGAATTTTAATAAAGTGTCCAAGTTGTACGTAATATTTCAGGACTCTGACTTTAAGTAAGGTTGCCAAGTGAAGCGCGAATTCTTAGGAGTGTGAGAATTTTTACAAAGTGTCCAAATAATACTCGAGATTTCCAGACACTGACTTTAAGTAAGGTGCCCAACTAATGCGCGAGTTCTTAGGAGTATGAGAATTTTAATAGTGTCCAAGTAATACGCGAGATTTCCGGACTCTGACTTTAAGGTGGCCAAGTAATGCGCTAACTGTAAGGAGCATGAGGATTGTTATAAAGTGTCCAAGTAATACACGAGATTTCCGGATTCTGACTTTAAGTAAGGTGGCCAAGTAATGCGCTAATTCTTAGGAGTATGAAAATTTTTATAAAGTGGCCAAGTAATACGCGAGATTTCCGGACTCTGACTTTAAATAAGGTGGCCAAGTAATGGGCGAATTCTTAGGAATATAAGAATTTTTCTAAAGTGGCCAAGTAAGGCGCGAGATTTCCGGACTCTGACTTTAAATAAGGTGGCCAAGTAATGCGCGAATTCATAGGAGTTTAAGAAATTTTATAAAGTGTCCAAGTAATACGCGAGGTTTCTGGACTCTGACTTTAAGTAAGGTGGCCAACTAATGCGCTAAATCTTAGCAGTATGAGAATTTGAATAAAGTGGCCAAATAATACGCCAGATTTCCAGAAACTTACTTTAAGTAAGGTGGCCAACTAATGCGCGAGTTCTTAAGAGTATAAGAACTTTTATAAAGTGTCCAACTAATACGCGAGGATTCCGGACTCTGACTTTGAGTAAGGTGGCCAAGTAATGCGCGAATTCTTAGGAGTATAAAAATTTTTCTAAAGTGGCCAAGTAAGGTGCGAGATTTCCGGACATTGACTTTGAGTAAGGTGGCCAAGTAATGCGCGAATTCTTAGTAGTCGACGAATTGTTATAAAGTGTCCAATTAATACGCGAGGTTTCTTGACTCTGAATTTAAGTAAGGGGTCCAAGTAATGCGCTGAATCTTAGGATTATTATAATTTTAATAAAGTGGCCAAGTAATACGCGAGATTTCCGGACTCTGACTTTAAGGTGGCCAAGTAATGCGCTAACTGTAAGGAGCATGAGGACTGTTATAAAGTGTCCAAGTAATACACGAGATTTCCGGATTCTGACTTTAAGTAAGGTGGCCAAGTAATGCGCTAATTCTTAGGAGTATGAAAATTTTTAAAAATTGTCCAAGTAATACTCGAGTTTTCCTGACTCTGACTTTAAATAAGGTGGCCAAGTAATGCGCTAATTCTTGGGAGTATAAGAAATTATCTAAAGTGTCCAAGTAAGGCGCGAGATTTCCGGACTCTGACTTTAAATAAGGTGGCCAAGTGAAGCGCGAATTCTTAGGAGTATGAGAATTTTTACAAAGTGTCCAAGTAATACGCGAGATTTCCAGACACTGACTTTAAGTAAGGTGGCCAAGTAATGCGCTAATTATTAGGAGTATGAGAATTTTAATAAAGTGTCCAAGTAATACGCGAGATATCCGTACTCTGACTTTAAGCAAGGTGGCCAAGTAATGCGCGAATTCTTAGGAGTATGAGAATTTTTACAAAGTGTCCAAGTAATACGCGAGGTTTCCTGACTCTGACTTTGAGTAAGGTGGCCAAGTAATGCGCGAATTCTTAGCGGTTTAAGAATTTTTATAAAGTGTCCAAGTAATACGGGAGGTTTCTGGACTCTGACTTTAAGTACGGTGGCCAAGTAATGCGCTGAATCTTAGGAGTATGAGAATTTAAATAGTGTCCAATTAATACGTGAGATTTCCGGACTCTGACTTTAAGTAAGGTGGCCAAGTAATGCGCTGAATCTTAGGAGTTTGAGAATTTGAATAAAGTGGCCATGTAATACGCGAGATTTCCAGACACTGACTTTAAGTAAGGTGCCCAACTAATGCGCGAGTTCTTAAAAGTATAAGAACTTTTATAAAGTGGCTAAATAAGGCGCGAGATTTCCGGACTCTGACTTTAAATAAGGTGGCCAAGTGAAGCGCGAATTCTTAGGAGTCGAAGAATTTTTCTAAAGTGGCCAAGTAATACGCGGGATTTCCGGGCTCTGACTTTAAGTAAGGCGGCCAAGTAATGCCCTAATTCTTAGGAGTATGAGAATTTGAATATAGTGGCCAAGTAATACGCGAGATTTCCGGACTTTGACTTTAAATAAGGTGGCCAAGTAATGCGCGAACTCTTAGGAGTATGAGAATTTTAATAGTGTCCAAGTAATACGTGAGATTTCCGGACTCCGACTTTAAGTAAGGTGGCCAAGTAATGCGCTAGATCTTAGAATAATAAGAATTTATACAAAGTTGCAAAGTAATACGCGTGATATCCCTACTCTGACTTTAAGTAAGGTGACCAAGTAATGCGCGAGTTCTTAGGAGTATGAGAATTTTTATACAGTGGCCAAGTAATACGCGTGATATCCGTACTCTGACTTTAAATAAGGTGGCCAAGTAATGCGCGAATTCTTAGGAGTATGAGAATTTTAATAGTGTCCAAGTAATACGTGAGATTTCCGGACTCTGACTTTAAGTAAGGTGGCCAAGTAATGCGCTGAATCTTAGGAGTATGAGAATTTGAATAAAGTGGCCAAATAATACGCGAGATTTCCAGACACTCACTTTAAGTAAGGTGGCCAACTAATGCGCTAATCCTTAGCAGTATGAGAATTGTAATAAAGTGTCCAAGTAATACGTGAGATATCCGGACTCTGACTTTAAATAAGGTGGCCAAGTAATGGGCGAATTCTTAGGAGTATAAGAATTTTTCTAAAGTGGCTAAATAAGGCGCGAGATTTCCGGACTCTGACTTTAAATAAGGTGGCCAAGTGAAGCGCGAATTCTGAGGAGTATAAGAATTTTTCTAATGTGGCCAAGTAATACGCGTGATTTCCGGACTCTGACTTTAAGTAAGGTGGCAAAGTAATGCGCTAATTCTTAGGAGTATGAGAATTTGAATAAAGTGGCCAAATAATACGCGAGATTTCTGGACTCTGACTTTAAATAAAGTGGCCAAGTAATGCGCGAACTCTTAGGAGTATGAGAATTTTAATAGTGTCCAAGTAATACGTGAGATTTCCGGACTCTGACTTTAAGTAAGGTGGCCAAGTAATGCGCTGAATCTTAGGAGTATGAGAATTTGAATATAGTGGCCAAGTAATACGCGAGATTTCCGGACTCTGACTTTAAGTAAGGTGGATAAGTGAAGCGCGAATTCTTAGGAGTATAAGAATTTTTCTAAAGTGGCCAAGCAATACGCGCGTTTTCCAGACACTTACTTTAAGTAAGGTGGCCAACTAATGCGCGAGTTCTTGAAAGTATAAGAACTTTTATAAAGTGTCCGAGTAATACGCGAGGATTCCGGACTCTGACTTTGAGTAAGGTGGCCAAGTAATGCGCTGAATCTTGGGAGTATGAGAATTTTAATAAAGTGGCCAAGTAATACGCGAGATTTCCAGACTCTGACTTTAAGTAAGGTGGCCAAGTAATGCGCTAATTCTAAGGAGTATGAGGATTTTTATAAAGTGTCCAAGTAATACGCGTGATTTCCGGACTCTGACTTTAAGTAAGGTGGTCAAGTAATGCGCGAATTCTTAGGAGTATGAAAATTTTAATAAAGTGTCCAAGTAATACGTGAGATTTCCGGACTCTGACTTTAAATAAGGTGGCCAAGTAATGCGCGAATTCTTAGGAGTATAAGAATTTTTCTAAAGTGGCCAAGTAATACGCGAGATTTCCGGACTCTGACTTTAAGTAAGGTGGCCAAGTAATGCGCTGAATCTTAGGAGTATGAGAATTTGAATAAAGTGGCCAAATAATACGCGAGATTTCCAGACACTTACTTTAAGTAAGGTGGCCAACTAATGCGCGAGTTCTTGAAAGTATAAGAACTTTTATAAAGTGTCCGAGTAATACGCGAGGATTCCGGACTCTGACTTTGAGTAAGGTGGCCAAGTAATGCGCGAATTCTTAGGAGTATGAGAATTTTAATAGTGTCCAAGTAATACGTGAGATTTCCGGACTCTGACTTTAAGTAAGGTGGCCAAGTAATGCCCTAATTCTTAGGAGTATGAGAATTTGAAAAAAGTGGCCAAGTAATACGCGAGATTTCCGGACTCTGACTTTAAGTAAGGTGACCGAGTAATGCGCTAACTGTAAGGAGCATGAGGATTGTTATAAAGTGTCCAAGTAATACACGAGATTTCCGGATTCTGACTTTAAGTAAGGTGTCCAAGTAATGCCCTAATTCTTAGGAGTATGAGAATTTTTATACAGTGTCCAAGTAATACGCGAGATTTCCGGACTCTGACTTTAAATAAGGTGGCCAAGAAATGCGCGAATTCTTAGGAGTATAAGAATTTTTCTAAAGTGGCCAAGTAAGGCGCGAGATTTCCGGACTCTGACTTTAAATAAGGTGGCCAAGTGAAGCACGAATTCTTAGCAGTATGCGAATTTGAATAAAGTGTCCAAGTAATACGCGAGATTTTCTGGCTCTGACTTTAAGTAAGGTGACCAACTAATGCGCGAGTTCTTAGGAGTATGAGAATTTTAATAGTGTCCAAGTAATACGTGAGATTTCCGGACTCTGACTTTAAGTAAGGTGGCCAAGTAATGCGCGAATTCTTAGTAGTCGACGAATTGTTATAAAGTGTCCAAGTAATACGCGAGGTTTCTGAACTCTGACTTTAAGTAAGGTTGCCAAGTAATGCGCTGAATCTTAGGATTATGAGAATTTTAATAAAGTGGCCAAGTAATACGCGAGATTTCCGGACTCTGACTTTAAGGTGGCCAAGTAATGCGCTAACTGTAAGGAGCATGAGGATTGTTATAAAGTGTCCAAGTAATACACGAGATTTCCGGATTCTGACTTTAAGTAAGGTGGCCAAGTAATGCGCTAATTCTTAGGAGTATGAAAATTTTTATAAATTGTCCAAGTAATACTCGAGATTTCCGGACTCTGACTGTAAATAAGGTGTCCAAGTAATGGGCGAATTCTTAGGAGTATAAGAATTTTTCTAAAGTGGCCAAGTAAGGCGCGAGATATCAGGACTCTGACTTTAAATAAGGTGGCCAAGTGAAGCGCGAATTCTTAGGAGTATGAGAATTTTTACAATGTGTCCAAGTAATACGCGATATTTCCGGACTCTGACCTTAAGTAAGGTGACCAAGTAATGCGCGAATTCTTAGGAGTATGAGAATTTTAATAGTGTCCAAGTAATACGTCAGATTTCCGGACTCTGACTTTAAGTAAGGTGGCAAAGTAATGCGCTAATTCTTAGGAGTATGAGAATTTTAATAAACTGTCCAAGTTGTACGTAATATTTCAGGACTCTGACTTTAAGTAAGGTTGCCAAGTGAAGCGCGAATTCTTAGGAGTGTGAGAATTTTTACAAAGTGTCCAAGTAATACGTGAGATTTCCTGACTCTGACTTTAAATAAGGTGGCCAAGTAATGCGCGAATTCTTAGGAGTATAAGAATTTTTATAAAGTTTCCAAGTAATACGCGAGGTTTCTGGACTCTGACTTTAAATAAGGTGGCCAAATAATGGGCTAATTCTTAAGATTATGAGAATTTTAATAAAGTGTCCATGTAATACGTGAGATTTCCGGACTCTGACTTTAAGTAAGGTGGCCAAGTAATGCGCGAATTCTTAGGAGTATGAGAATTTAAATAGTGTCCAATTAATACGCGAGATGTCCGGACTCTGACTTTCAGTAATGTGGCCAAGGAATGCGCGAATTCTTAGCGGTTTAAGAATTTTTATAAAGTGTCCAAGTAATACGGGAGGTTTCTGGACTCTGACTTTAAATAAGGTGGCCAAGTAATGCGCGAATTCTTCGGAGTATGAGCATTTAAATAGTGTCCAATTAATACGTGAGATTTCCGGACTCTGACTTTAAGTAAGGTGGCCAAGTAATGCGCCGAATCTTAGGAGTTTGAGAATTTTAAATAAAGTGGCCAAATAATACGCGAGATTTCCAGACACTGACTTTAAGTAAGGTGCCCAACTAATGCGCGAGTTCTTAAAAGTATAAGAACTTTTATAAAGTGGCCAATTAATACGCAAGATTTCCGAGCTCTGACATTAAGTAAGGTGGCCAAGTAATGCGCTAATTCTAAGGAGTATGAGGATTTTTATAAAGTGTCCAAGTAATACGCGAGATATCCGGACTCTGACTTTAAATAAGGTGGCCAAGTAATGCGCGAATTCTTAGGAGTATGAGAATTTTAATAGTGTCCAAGTAATACGCGAGATTTCCTGACACTGACTTTAAGTAAGGTGGCCAAGTAATGCGCGAGTTCTTAAAAGTATAAGAATTTTTATAAAGTTGCCAAGTAATACGCGTGATATCCGTACTCTGACTTTAAGTAAGGTGGCCAAGTAATGCCCTAATTCTTAGGAGTATGAGAATTTGAATATAGTGGCCAAGTAATACGCGAGATTTCCGGACTTTGACTTTAAATAAGGTGGCCAAGTAATGCGCGAACTCTTAGGAGTAGGAGAATTTTAATAGTGTCCAAGTAATACGTGAGATTTCCGGACTCTGACTTTAAGTAAGGTGGCCAAGTAATGCGCTAATTCTTAGGTGTATGAGAATTTGAATAAAGTGGCCAAATAATACGCGAGATTTCCAGACTCTGACTTTAAGTAAGGTGGCCAAGTAATGCCCTAATTCTTAGGAGTATGAGAATTTGAAAAAAGTGGCCAAGTAATACGCGAGATTTCCGGACTCTGACTTTAAGTAAGGTGGCCAAGTAATGCGCGAGTTCTTAAAAGTATAAGAATTTTTATAAAGTGTCCGAGTAATACGCGAGGATTCCGGACTCTGACTTTGAGTAAGGTGGCCAAGTAATGCGCGAATTCTTAGGAGTATAAAAATTTTTCTAAAGTGGCCAAGTAAGGTGCGAGATTTCCGGACATTGACTTTGAGTAAGGTAGCCAAGTAATGCACGAGTTCTTAGGAGTATAAGAATTTTTATACAGTGGCCAAATAATACGCGAGATTTCTGGACTCTGAGTTTAAGTAAGGTGGCCAAGTGAAGCGCGAATTCTTAGGAGTATAAGAATTTTTATAAAGTGGCCAAGTAATACGCGAGATTTCCGGACTCTGACTTTAAGTAAGGTGGCCAACTAATGCGCGAGTTCTTAAAAGTATAAGAACTTTTATAAAGTGGCCAAATAATACGCGAGATTTCCGGGCTCTGACTTTAAGTAAGGTGGCCAAGTAATGCCCTAATTCTTAGGAGTATGAGAATTTGAAAAAAGTGGCCAAGTAATACGCGAGATTTCCGGACTCTGACTTTAAGTAAGGTGGCCAACTAATGCGCGAGTTCTTAAAAGTATAAGAACTTTTATAAAGTGGCCAAATAATACGCAAGATTTCCGGGCTCTGACTTTAAGTAAGGTGGCCAAGTAATGCCCTAATTCTTAGGAGTATGAGATTTTGAATATATTGGCAAAGTAATACGCGAGATTTCCGGACTTTGACTTTAAATAAGGTGGCCAAGTAATGCGCGAACTCTTAGGAGTATGAGAATTTTAATAGTGTCCAAGTAATACGTGAGATTTCCGGACTCCGACTTTAAGTAAGGTGGCCAAGTAATGCGCTAATGCTTAGGTGTATGAGAATTTGAATAAAGTGGCCAAATAATACGCGAGATTTCCAGACACTGACTTTAAGTAAGGTGGCCAACTAATGCGCGAGTTCTTAAAAGTATAAGAACTTTTATAAAGTGGCCAAATAATACGCGAGGATTCCGGACTCTGACTCTGAGTAAGTTGGTCAAGTAATGCGCGAATTCTTATGAGTGTAAAAATTTTTCTAAAGTGGCCAAGTAAGGTGCGAGATTTCCGGACATTGACTTTGAGTAAGGTAGCCAAGTAATGCGCGAGTTCTTAGGAGTATAAGAATTTTTATACAGTGGCCAAGTAATACGCGAGATTTCCGGACTCTGACTTGAGGTAAGGTGGCCAAATAATGCGCGAATTCTTAGTAGTCGACGAATTTTTATAAAGTTTCCAAGTAATACGCGAGGTTTCTGGACTCTGACTTTAAATAAGGTGGCCAAGTAATGCGCTGAATCTTAGGAGTATGAGAATTTGAATAAAGTGGCCAAATAATACGCGAGATTTCCAGACACTTACTTTAAGTAAGGTGGCCAACTAATGCGCGAGTTCTTGAAAGTATAAGAACTTTTATAAAGTGTCCGAGTAATACGCGAGGATTCCGGACTCTGACTTTGAGTAAGGTGGCCAAGTAATGCGCTGAATCTTAGGAGTATGAGAATTTTAATAAAGTGGCCAAGTAATACGCGAGATTTCCAGACACTGACTTTAAGTAAGGTGGCCAACTAATGCGCGAATTCTTAGGAGTATGAGAATTTTAATAGTGTCCAAGTAATACGTGAGATTTCCGGACTCTGACTTTAAGTAAGGTGGCCAAGTAATGCGCTGAATCTTAGGAGTATGAGAATTTGAATAAAGTGGCCAAATAATACGCGAGATTTCCGGGCTCTGACTTCAAGTAAGGCGGCCAAGTAATGCCCTAATTCTTAGGAGTATGAGAATTTGAATATATTGGCAAAGTAATACGCGAGATTTCCGGACTTTGACTTTAAATAAGGTGGCCAAGTAATGCGCGAACTCTTAGGAGTATGAGAATTTTAATAGTGTCCAAGTAATACGTGAGATTTCCGGACTCCGACTTTAAGTAAGGTGGCCAAGTAATGCGCTGAATCTTAGGAGTATGAGAATTTGAATAAAGTGGCCAAATAATACGCGAGATTTCCAGACACTTACTTTAAGTAAGGTGGCCAACTAATGCGCGAGTTCTTGAAAGTATAAGAACTTTTATAAAGTGTCCAAGTAATACCCGAGGATTCCGGACTCTGACTTTGAGTAAGGTGGCCAAGTAATGCGCGAATTCTTAGGAGTATAAAAATTTTTCTAAAGTGGCCAAGTAAGGTGCGAGATTTCCGGACATTGACTTTGAGTAAGGTAGCCAAGTAATGCGCGAGTTCTTAGGAGTATAAGAATTTTTATACAGTGGCCAAATAATACGCGAGATTTCCGGACTCTGACTTTAAGTAAGGTGGATAAGTGAAGCGCGAATTCTTAGGAGTATAAGAATTTTTCTAAAGTGGCCAAGTAATACGCGAGATTTCCGGACTCTGACTTTAAATAAAGTGGCCAACTAATGCGCGAGTTCTTGAAAGTATAAGAACTTTTATAAAGTGTCCGAGTAATACGCGAGGATTCCGGACTCTGACTTTGAGTAAGGTGGCCAAGTAATGCGCTGAATCTTGGGAGTATGAGAATTTTAATAAAGTGGCCCAGTAATACTCGAGATTTCCAGACACTGACTTTAAGTAAGGTGGCCAACTAATGCGCGAATTCTTAGGAGTATGCGAATTTTAATAGTGTCCAAGTAATACGTGAGATTTCCGGGCTCTGACTTTAAGTAAGGTGGCCAAGTAATGCGCTAATTCTTATCAGTATTCGAATTTTTTTAAATTGTCCAAGTAATACGCGAGATTTCCGGACTCTGACTTTAAATAAGGTGGCCAAGAAATGCGCGAATTCTTAGGAGTATAAGAATTTTTCTAAAGTGGCCAAGTAAGGCGCGAGATTTCCGGACTCTGACTTTAAGTAAGGTGGCCAAGTAATGCGCTGAATCTTAGGAGTATGAGAATTTGAATACAGTGGCCAAATAATACTCGAGATTTCCAGACACTGACTTTAAGTAAGGTGCCCAACTAATGCGCGAGTTCTTAGGAGTATGCGAATTTTAATAGTGTCCAAGTAATACGTGAGATTTCCGGACTCTGACTTTAAGTAAGGTGGCCAAGTAATGCGCTGAATCTTAGGAGTATGAGAATTTGAATAAAGTGGTCAAATAATACGCGAGATTTCCAGACACTGACTTTAAGTAAGGTGTCCAAGTAATGCGCTAATTCTTACGAGTATGAGAATTTTAATAAAGTGTCCAAGTAATACGTAATATTTCAGGACTCTGACTTTAAGTAAGGTTGCCAAGTAATGCGCTGAATCTTAGGATTATGAGAATTTTAATAAAGTGGCCAAGTAATCCGCGAGATTTCCGGACTCTGACTTTAAGGTGGCCAAGTAATGCGCTAATTCTAAGGAGAATGAGGATTTTTATAAAGTGTCCAAGTAATACACGAGATTTCCGGACTCTGACTTTAAATAAGGTGGCCAAGTAATGGGCGAATTCTTAGGAGTATAAGAATTTTTCTTAAGTGACCAAGTAAGGCGCGAGATTTCCGGACTCTGACTTTAAATACGGTGGACAAGTGAAGAGCTAATTCTTAGGAGTATAAGGATTTTTATAAAGTGTCCAAGTAATAAACGAGAGTTCCGGACACTGAATTTAATTAAGGTGGCCAAGTAATGCGCTGAATCTTAGGAGTTTGAGAATTTGAATAAAGTGGCCAAATAATACGCGAGATTTCCAGACACTGACTTTAAGTAAGGTGCCCAACTAATGCGCGAGTTCTTAAAAGTATAAGAATTTTTATACAGTGGCCAAGTAATACGCGTGATATCCGTACTCTGACTTTAAATAAGGTGGCCAAGTAATGCGCGAATTCTTAGGAGTATGAGAATTTTAATAGTGTCCAAGTAATACGTGAGATTTCCGGACTCTGACTTTAAGTAAGGTGGCCAAGTAATGCGCGAATTCTTAGGAGTATGAGAATTTTAATAAAGTGTCCAAGTAATACGCGAGGTTTCCTGACTCTGACTTTGAGTAAGGTGGCCAAGTAATGCGCGAATTCTTAGGAGTATAAGAATTTTTATAAAGTTGCCAAGTAATACGCGAGATATCCGGACTCTGACTTTAATTAAGGTGGCCAAGTAATGCGCGAATTCTTCGGAGTATGAGCATTTAAATAGTGTCCAATTAATACGTGAGATTTCCGGACTCTGACTTTAAGTAAGGTGGCCAAGTAATGCGCCGAATCTTAGGAGTTTGAGAATTTTAAATAAAGTGGCCAAATAATACGCGAGATTTCCAGACACTGACTTTAAGTAAGGTGCCCAACTAATGCGCGAGTTCTTAAAAGTATAAGAACTTTTATAAAGTGGCCAAGTAATACGCAAGATTTCCGGGCTCTGACTTTAAGTAAGGTGGCCAAGTAATGCGCGAGTTCTTAGGAGTATGAGAATTTTTATACAGTGGCCAAGTAATACGCGTGATATCCGTACTCTGACTTTAAATAAGGTGGCAAAGTAATGCGCGAATTCTTAGGAGTATTAGAATTTTTATAAAGTGTCCAAGTAATACGCGAGGTTTCCGGACTCTGACTTTGAGTAAGGTGGCCAAGTAATGCGCGAGTCCTTAAAAGTATAAGAATTTTTGTAAAGTGTCCAAGTAATACGCGAGGATTCCGGACTCTGACTTTGAGTAAGGTGGCCAAGTGAAGCGCGAATTCTTAGGAGTATGAGAATTTTTACAAAGTGTCCAAGTAATACGCGAGATTTCCAGACACTGACTTTAAGTAAGGTGGCCATGTAATGCGCGAGTTCTTAAAAGTATACGAATTTTTATAAAGTTGCCAAGTAATACGCGAGATATGCGTACTCTGACTTTAAGTAAGGTGGCCAAGTAATGCGCTACTTCTTAGGAGTATGAGAATTTGAATAAATTTTCCAAGTAATACGCGTGATATCCGTACTCTGACTTTAAATAAGGTGGCCAAATAATGGGCTAATTCTTAGGAGTATAAGAATTTTTACAAAGTGTCCAAGTAATACGCGAGGTTTCCTGACTCTGACTTTGAGTAATGTGGCCAAGTAATGCGCGAGTTCTTAAAAGTATACGAATTTTTATAAAGTTGCCAAGTAATACTCGAGATATGCGTACTCTGACTTTAAGTAAGGTGGCCAACTAATGCGCGAGTTCTTAAAAGTATAAGAACTTTTATAAAGTGGCCAAATAATACGCGAGGATTCCGGACTCTGACTTTGAGTAAGGTCGCAAAGTAATGCGCGAATTCTTAGGAGTATAAAAATTTTTCTAAAGTGGCCAAGTAAGGTGCGAGATTTCCGGACATTGACTTTGAGTAAGGTAGCCAAGTAATGCACGAGTTCTTAGGAGTATAAGAATTTTTATACAGTGGCCAAATAATACGCGAGATTTCCGGACTCTGACTTTAAGTAAGGTGCATAAGTGAAGCGCGAATTCTTAGGAGTATAAGAATTTTTATAAAGTGGCCAAGTAATACGCGAGATTTCCGGACTCTGACTTTAAGTAAGGTGGCCAACTAATGCGCGAGTTCTTAAAAGTATAAGAACTTTTATAAAGTGGCCAAATAATACGCAAGATTTCCGGGCTCTGACTTTAAGTAAGGTGGACAAGTAATGCCCTAATTCTTAGGAGTATGAGAATTTGAAAAAAGTGGCCAAGTAATACGCGAGATTTCCGGACTCTGACTTTAAGTAAGGTGGCCAACTAATGCGCGAGTTCTTAAAAGTATAAGAACTTTTATAAAGTGGCCAAATAATACGCAAGATTTCCGGGCTCTGACTTTAAGTAAGGCGGCCAAGTAATGCCCTAATTCTTAGGAGTATGAGATTTTGAATATATTGGCAAAGTAATACGCGAGATTTCCGGACTTTGACTTTAAATAAGGTGGCCAAGTAATGCGCGAACTCTTAGGAGTATGAGAATTTTAATAGTGACCAAGTAAGACGTGAGATTTCCGGACTCTGACTTTAAGTAAGGTGCCCATGTAATGCGCTGTATCTTAGGAGTATGAGAATTTGAATAAAGTGGCCAAATAATACGCGAGATTTCCAGACACTCACTTTAAGTAAGGTGGCCAACTAATGCGCGAGTTCTTAAAAGTATAAGAACTTTTATACAGTGTCCAAGTAATACGCGAGGATTCCGGACTCTGACTCTGAGTAAGTTGGCCAAGTAATGCGCGAATTCTTATGAGTGTAAAAATTTTTCTAAAGTGGCCAAGTAAGGTGCGAGATTTCCGGACATTGACTTTGAGTAAGGTAGCCAAGTAATGCGCGAGTTCTTAGGAGTATAAGAATTTTTATACAGTGGCCAAATAATACGCGAGATTTCCGGACTCTGACTTTAAGTAAGGTGGCCAAGTAATGCGCTAATTCTTAGCAGTATGCGAATTTGAATAAAGTGGCCAAGTAATACGCGAGGTTTCTGGACTCTGACTTTAAATAAGGTGGCCAAGTAATGCGCTGAATCTTAGGAGTATGAGAATTTGAATAAAGTGGCCAAATAATACGCGAGATTTCCAGACACTTACTTTAAGTAAGGTGGCCAACTAATGCGCGAGTTCTTGAAAGTATAAGAACTTTTATAAAGTGTCCGAGTAATACGCGAGGATTCCGGACTCTGACTTTGAGTAAGGTGGCCAAGTAATGCGCTGAATCTTAGGAGTATGAGAATTTGAATAAAGTGGCCAAATAATACGCGAGATTTCCGGACTCTGACTTTAAGTAAGGTGACCAAGTAATGCGCGAGTTCTTAGGAGTATGAGAATTTTAATAGTGTCCAAGTAATACGTGAGATTTCCGGACTCTGACTTTAAGTAAGGTGGCCAAGTAATGCGCTGAATCTTAGGAGTATGAGAATTTGAATAAAGTGGCCAAATAATACGCGAGATTTCCAGACACTCACTTTAAGTAAGGTGGCCAACTAATGCGCGAGTTCTTAAAAGTATAAGAACTTTTATAGTGTCCGAGTAATACGCGAGGATTCCGGACTCTGACTTTGAGTAAGGTGGCCAAGTAATGCGCTGAATCTTAGGAGTATGAGAATTTGAATAAAGTGGCCAAATAATACGCGAGATTTCCAGACACTGACTTTAAGTAAGGTGACCAAGTAATGCGCGAGTTCTTAGGAGTATGAGAATTTTAATAGTGTCCAAGTAATACGTGAGATTTCCGGACTCTGACTTTAAGTAAGGTGGCCAACTAATGCGCGAGTTCTTAAAAGTATAAGAACTTTTATAAAGTGTCCGAGTAATACGCGAGGATTCAGGACTCTGACTTTGAGTAAGGTGGCCAACTAATGCGCGAGTTCTTGAAAGTATAAGAACTTTTATAAAGTGTCCGAGTAATACGCGAGGATTCCGGACTCTGACTTTAAGTAAGGTGACCAAGTAATGCGCGAGTTCTTAGGAGTATGAGAATTTTTACAAAGTGGCCAAGTAATACGCGAAATTTCCAGACACTGACTTTAAGTAAGGTGGCCAAGTAATGCGCTAATTCTTACGAGTATGAGAATTTTAATAAAGTGTCCAAGTAATACGTAAGATTTCAGGACTCTGACTTTAAGTAAGGTTGCCAAGTAATGCGCGGAATCTTAGGAGTATGAGAATTTTAATAAAGTGGCCAAGTAATACGCGAGATTTCCGGACTCTGACTTTAAGGTGGCCAAGTAATGCGCTAATTCTAAGGAGCATGAGGATTTTTATAATGTGTCCAAGTAATACACGAGATTTCCGGACTCTGACTTTAAGTAAGGTGGCCAAGTAATGCGCTAATTCTTAGGAGTATGAAAATTTTTATAAATTGTCCAAGTAATACTCGAGATTTCCGGACTCTGACTTTAAATAAGGTGGCCAAGTAATGGGCGAATTCTTAGGAGTATAAGAATTTTTCTAAAGTGGCCAAGTAAGGCGCGAGATTTCCGGACTCTGACTGTAAATAAGGTGGCCAAGTGAAGCGCGAATTCTTAGGAGTATAAGAATTTTTCCAAAGTGTCCAAGTAATACGCGTGATTTCCGGACTCTGACTTTAAGTAAGGTGGCCAAGTAATGCGCGAATTCTTAGGAGTATGAGAATTTTAATAAAGTGTCCATGTAATACGTGAGATTTCCGGACTCTGACTTTAAGTAAGGTGGCCAAGTAATGCGCGTATTCTTAGGTGTATAAGAATTTTTATAAAGTTGCCAAGTAATACGCGAGATATCCGTACTCTGACTTTAAGTAAGGTGGCCAAGTAATGCGCGAATTCTTAGGAGTATGAGAATTTTTACAAAGTGTCCAAGTAATACGCGAGGTTTCCTGACTCTGACTTTGAGTAAGGTGGCCAAGTAATGCGCGAATTCTTAGCGGTTTAAGAATTTTTATAAAGTGTCCAAGTAATACGGGAGGTTTCTGGACTCTGACTTTAAATAAGGTGGCCAAGTAATGCGCGAATTCTTCGGAGTATGAGCATTTAAATAGTGTCCAATTAATAAGCGAGGTTTCCTGACGCTGACTTTGAGTAAGGTGGGCAAGTAATGCGCGAGTTCTTAAAAGTATAAGAATTTTTATAAAGTTGCCAAGTAATACGCGAGATATCCTTACTCTGACTTTAAGTAAGGTGGCCAAGTAATGCGCGAATTCTTAGGAGTATGAGAATTTTTATACAGTGGCCAAGTAATACGCGTGATATCCGTACTCTGACTTTAAATAAGGTGGCCAAGTAATGTGCGAATTCTTAGGAGTATGAGAATTTTAATAGTGTCCAAGTAATACGTGAGATTTCCGGACTCTGACTTTAAGTAAGGTGGCCAAGTGAAGCGCGAATTCTTAGGAGTATAACAATTTTTCTAAAGTGGCCAAGTAATACGCGAGATTTCCAGAAACTGACATTAAGTAAGGTGGCCAAGTAATGCGCTAATTCTTAGGAGTATGAGAATTTCAATAAAGTGTCCAAGTAATACGTAAGATGTCCGGACTCTGACCTTAAATAAGGTGGCCAAGTAATGGGCGAATTCTTAGGAGTATAAGAATTTTTCTAAAGTGGCTAAATAAGGCGCGAGGTTTCCTGACGCTGACTTTGAGTAAGGTGGGCAAGTAATGCGCGAGTTCTTAAAAGTATGCGAATTTTTATAAAGTTGCCAAGTAATACGCGAGATTTTCGGGCTCTGACTTTAAGTAAGGTGACCAAGTAATGCGCGAGTTCTTAGGAGTATGAGAATTTTTATACAGTGTCCAAGTAATACGCGTGATATCCGTACTCTGACGTTAAATAAGGTGGCCAAGAAATGCGCGAATTCTTAGCAGTATGCGAATTTTAATAGTGTCCAAGTAATACGCGAGATTTCTGGACTCTGAGTTTAAGTAAGGTGGCCAAGTGAAGCGCGAATTCTTAGGAGTATAAGAATTTTTCTAAAGTGGCCAAGTAATACGCGGGATTTCCGGACTCTGACTTTAAGTAAGGTGGCCAAGTAATGCCCTAATTCTTAGGAGTATGAGAATTTGAAAAAAGTGGCCAAGTAATACGCGAGATTTCCGGACTCTGACTTTAAGTAAGGTGGCCAAGTAATGCCCTAATTCTTAGGAGTATGAGAATTTTAATAAAGTGTCCAAGTAATACGCAAGATGTCCGGACTCTGACTTTAAATAAGGTGGCCAAGTAATGGGCGAATTCTTAGGAGTATAAGAATTTTTCTAAAGTGGCTAAATAAGGCGCGAGATTTCCGGACTCTGACTTTAAGTAAGGTGGCCAAGTGAAGCGCGAATTCTTAGGAGTAGAAGAATTTTTCTAAAGTGGCCAAGTAATACGCGGGATTTCCGGACTCTGACTTTAAGTAAGGCGGCCAAGTAATGCCCTAATTCTTAGGAGTATGAGAATTTGAATATATTGGCCAAGTAATACGCGAGATTTCCGGACTTTGACTTTAAATAAGGTGGCCAAGTAATGCGCGAACTCTTAGGAGTATGAGAATTTTAATAGTGTCCAAGTAATACGTGAGATTTCCGGACTCCGACTTTAAGTAAGGTGGCCAAGTAATGCGCTGAATCTTAGGAGTATGAGAATTTGAATAAAGTGGCCAAATAATACGCGAGATTTCCGGACTCCGACTTTAAGTAAGGTGGCCAAGTAATGCGCGAGTTCTTAAAAGTATAAGAATTTTTACAAAGTTGCCAAGTAATACGCGAGATTTCCGGACTCTGACTTTAAGTAAGGTGGCCATGTAATGCGCGAGTTCTTAGGAGTATAAGAATTTTTATAAAGTTGCCAAGTAATACGCGTGATATCCGTACTCTGACTTTAAATAAGGTGGCAAAGAAATGCGCGAATTCTTAGGAGTATGAGTATTTTAATAGTGTCCAAGTAATACGTGAGGATTCCGGACTCTGACTTTAAGTAAGGTGGCCAAGTAATGCGCGAATTCTTAGGTGTATGAGAATTTTTATACAGTGGCCAAGTAATACGCGTTATATCCGTACTCTGACTTTAAGTAAGGTTTGCCAAGTAATGCGCAAATTCTTAGGAGTATGAGAATTTTAATAAAGTGTCCAAGTAATACGTAAGATGTCCGGACTCTGACTTTCAATAAGGTGGCCAAGTAATGGGCGAATTCTTAGGAGTATAAGAATTTTTCTAAAGTGGCTAAATAAGGCGCGAGATTTCTGGACTCTGAGTTTAAGTAAGGTGGACAAGTGAAGCGCGAATTCTTAGGAGTATAAGAATTTTTCTAAAGTGGCCAAGTAATACGCGGGATTTCCGGACTCTGACTTTAAGTAAGGTGGCCAAGTAATGCCCTAATTCTTAGGAGTATGAGAATTTGAAAAAAGTGGCCAAGTAATACGCGAGATTTCCGGACTCTGACTTTAAATAAGGTGGCCAAGTAATGGGCGAACTTTTAGGAGTATGAGAATTTTAATAGTGTCCAAGTAATACGTGAGATTGCCGGACTCTGACTTTAAGTTAGGTGCCCATGTAATGCGCTGAATCTTAGGAGTATGAGAATTTGAATAAAGTGGACAAATAATACGCTATATTTCCAGACACTTACTTTAAGTAAGGTGGCCAAGTAATGCGCGAGTTCTTAAAAGTATAAGAACTTTTATAAAGTGTCCAAGTAATACGCGAGGTTTCTGGACTCTGACATTAAATAAGGTGGCCAAGTAATGCGCGAGTTCTTAAAAGTATAAGAACTTTTATAAAGTGGCCAAATAATACGCAAGATTTCCGGGTTCTGACTTTAAGTAAGGTGGCGAAGTTATGCGCGAATTCATAGGAGTATAAGAATTTTTATAAAGTGGCCAAGTAATACGCGAGATTTCCGGACTCTGACTTTAAGTAAGGTGGCCAACTAATGCGCGAGTTCTTAAGAGTATAAGAACTTTTATAAAGTGGCCAAATAATACGCGAGATTTCCGGGCTCTGACTTTAAGTAAGGTGGCCAAGTAATGCCCTAATTCTTAGGAGTATGAGAATTTTAATAGTGTCCAAGTAATACGCGAGATTTCCGGACTCTGACTTTAAGTAAGGTGGCCAAGTAATGCGCGAATTCTTAGTAGTCGAAGAATTTTTATAAAGTGGCCAAGTAATACGTGAGATTTCCGGACTCTGACTTTAAGTAAGGTGGCCAAGTAATGCGCTGAATCTTAGGAGTATGAGAATTTGAATAAAGTGGCCAAGTAATACGCGAGAATTCCGGACTCTGACTTTAAGTAAGGTGGCCAAGTAATGCGCTAATTCTTAGGAGTATGAGAATTTGAATAAAGTGGCCAAGTAATACGCGAGATTTCCGGACTCTGACTTTAAGTAAGGTGACCAAGTAATGCGCGAATTCTTAGTAGTCGAAGAATTTTTATAAAGTGTCCAAGTAATACGTGAGATATCCGGACTCTGACTTTAAGTAAGGTGGCAAAGTAATGCGCTGAATCTTAGGAGTATGAGAATTTGAAAAAAGTGGCCAAGTAATACGTGAGATATCCGGACTCTGACTTTAAGTAAGGTGGCAAAGTAATGCGCTGAATCTTAGGAGTATGAGAATTTGAATAAAGTGGCCAAATAATACGCGAGATTTCCGGACTCTGACTTTAAGTAAGGTGGCCAAGTAATGCGCTAATTCTTAGGAGTATGAGAATTTTAATAAAGTGTCCAAGTAATACGTGAGATTTCCGGACTCTGACTTTAAGTAAGGTGGCAAAGTAATGCGCTGAATCTTAGGAGTATGAGAATTTGAATAAAGTGGCCAAATAATACGCAAGATTTTCGGGCTCTGACTTTAAGTAAGGTGGCCAAGTAATGCGCTAATTCTTAGCAGTATGCGAATTTGAATAAAGTGGCCAAGTAATACGCGAGGTTTCTGGACTCTGACTTTAAATAAGGTGGCCAAGTAATGCGCGAATTCTTAGGAGTATGAGAATTTTAATAGTGTCCAAGTAATACGTGAGATTTCCGGACTCTGACTTTAAGTAAGGTGGCCAAGTAATGCGCTGAATCTTAGGAGTAAGAGAATTTGAATAAAGTGGCCAAATAATACGCGAGATTTCCAGACACTCACTTTAAGTAAGGTGGCCAACTAATGCGCGAGTTCTTAAAAGTATAAGAACTTTTATAAAGTGGCCAAATAATACGCAAGATTTCCGGGCTCTGACTTTAAGTAAGGTGGCCAAGTAATGCGCTAATTCTTAGCAGTATGCGAATTTGAAAAAAGTGGCCAAGTAATACGCGAGATTTCCGGACTCTGACTTTAAGTAAGGTGACCAAGTAATGCGCGAGTTCTTAGGAGTATAAGAATTTTTATACAGTGGCCAAGTAATACGCGTGATATCCGTACTCTGACTTTAAATAAGGTGGCCAAGTAATGCGCGAATTCTTAGGAGTATGAGAATTTTAATAGTGTCCAAGTAATACGTGAGATTTCCGGACTCTGACTTTAAGTAAGGTGGCCAAGTAATGCGCTGAATCTTAGGAGTATGAGAATTTGAATAAAGTGGCCAAATAATACGCAAGATTTTCGGGCTCTGACTTTAAGTAAGGTGGCCAAGTAATGCGCTAATTCTTAGCAGTATGCGAATTTGAATAAAGTGGCCAAGTAATACGCGAGATTTCCGGACTCTGACTTTAAGTAAGGTGGCCAAGTAATGCGCTAATTCTTAGCAGTATGAGAATTTGAATAAAGTGGCCAAGTAATACGCGAGATTTCCGGACTCTGACATCAAGTAAGGTGGCCAAGTAATGCGCTGAATCTTAGGAGTATGAGAATTTGAATAAAGTGGCCAAATAATACGCGAGATTTCCAGACACTGACTTTAAGTAAGGTGGCCAACTAATGCGCGAGTTCTTAAAAGTATAAGAACTTTTATAAAGTGGCCAAATAATACGCAAGATTTCCGGGCTCTGACTTTAAGTAAGGTGGCCAAGTAATGCGCTAATTCTTAGCAGTATGCGAATTTGAATAAAGTGGCCAAGTAATACGCGAGATTTCCGGACTCTGACTTTAAGTAAGGTGGCCAAGTAATGCGCGAATTCTTAGGAGTATAAGAATTTTTATAAAGTGGCCAAGTAATACGCGAGATTTCCGGACTCTGACTTTAAGTAAGGTGGCCAAGTAATGCGCGAGTTCTTAAAAGTATACGAATTTTTATAAAGTTGCCAAGTAATACGCGAGATATGCGTACTCTGACTTTAAGTAAGGTGGCCAAGTAATGCGCTAATGCTTAGGTGTATGAGAATTTTAATAAAGTGTCCAAGTAATACGCGAGATTTCTGGACTCTGAGTTTAAGTAAGGTGGCCAAGTAATGCCCTAATTCTTAGGAGTATGAGAATTTGAAAAAAGTGGCCAAGTAATACGCGAGATTTCCGGACTCTGACTTTAAGTAAGGTGGCCAAGTAATGCGCGAGTTCTTAAAAGTATACGAATTTTTATAAAGTTGCCAAGTAATACGCGTGATATCCGTACTGTGACTTTAAATAAGGTGGCCCAGTAATGCGCGAATTCTTAGGAGTATGAGAATTTTAATAGTGTCCAAGTAATACGTGAGATTTCCGGACTCTGACATCAAGTAAGGTGGCCAAGTAATGCGCTGAATCTTAGGAGTATGAGAATTTGAATAAAGTGGCCAAATAATACGCGAGATTTCCAGAAACTGACTTTAAGTAAGGTGGCCAAGTAATGCGCGAGTTCTTAGGAGTATGAGAATTTTTATACAGTGTCCAAGTAATACGCGTGATATCCGTACTCTGACGTTAAATAAGGTGGCCAAGAAATGCGCGAATTCTTAGCAGTATGCGAATTTCAATGAAGTGGCCAAGTAATACGCGAGATTTCCGGACTCTGACTTTAAATAAGGTGGCCAAGAAATGCGCGAATTCTTAGGAGTATAAGAATTTTTCTAAAGTGGCCAAGTAATACGCGAGATTTCCGGACTCTGACTTTAAGTAAGGTGACCAAGTAATGCGCGAATTCTTAGTAGTCGAAGAATTTTTATAAAGTGGCAAAGTAATACGCAAGATTTCCGGACTCTGAATTTAAGTAAGGTGGCCAAGTAATGCGCTAATTCTTAGGAGTATGAGAACTTTTATAAAGTGTCCGAGTAATACGCGAGGATTCCGGACTCTGACTTTGAGTAAGGTGGCCAAGTAATGCGCTGAATCTTGGGAGTATGAGAATTTTAATAAAGTGGCCAAGTAATACGCGAGATTTCCAGACACTGACTTTAAGTAAGGTGGCCAACTAATGCGCGAGTTCTTAAAAGTATAAGAACTTTTATAAAGTGGCCAAATAATACGCAAGATTTCCGGGCTCTGACTTTAAGTAAGGTGGCCAAGTAATGCGCTAATTCTTAGCAGTATGCGAATTTGAATAAAGTGGCCAAGTAATACGCGAGATTTCCGGACTCTGACTTTAAGTAAGGTGACCAAGTAATGCGCGAGTTCTTAGGAGTATAAGAATTTTTATACAGTGGCCAAGTAATACGCGTGATATCCGTACTCTGACTATAAATAAGGTGGCCAAGTAATGCGCGAATTCTTAGGAGTATGAGAATTTTAATAGTGTCCAAGTAATACATGAGATTTCCGGACTCTGACTTTAAGTAAGGTGGCCATGTAATGCGCGAGTTCTTAAAAGTATAAGAATTTTTATAAAGTTGCCAAGTAATACGCGTGATATCCGTACTCTGACTTTAAATAAGGTGGCCAAGTAATGCGCGAATTCTTAGGAGTATGAGAATTTTAATAGTGTCCAAGTAATACGTGAGATTTCCGGACTCTGACTTTAAGTAAGGTGGCCAACTAATGCGCGAGTTCTTAAAAGTATAAGAACTTTTATAAAGTGGCCAAATAATACGCGAGATTTCCGGGCTCTGACTTTAAGTAAGGCGGCCAAGTAATGCCCTAATTCTTAGGAGTATGAGATTTTGAATATATTGGCAAAGTAATACGCGAGATTTCCGGACTTTGACTTTAAATAAGGTGGCCAAGTAATGCGCGAATTCTTAGGAGTATGAGAATTTTAATAGTGTCCAAGTAATACGTGAGATTTCCGGACTCTGACATCAAGTAAGGTGGCCAAGTAATGCGCTGAATCTTAGGAGTATGAGAATTTGAATAAAGTGGCCAAATAATACGCGAGATTTCCAGACACTGACTTTAAGTAAGGTGGCCAACTAATGCGCGAGTTCTTAAAAGTATAAGAACTTTTATAAAGTGGCCAAATAATACGCAAGATTTCCGGGCTCTGACTTTAAGTAAGGTGGCCAAGTAATGCGCTAATTCTTAGCAGTATGCGAATTTGAATAAAGTGGCCAAGTAATACGCGAGATTTCCGGACTCTGACTTTAAGTAAGGTGGCCAAGTAATGCGCGAATTCTTAGGTTTATAAGAATTTTTCTAAAGTGGCCAAGTAAGGCGCGAGATTTCCGGACTTTGACTTTAAGTAAGGTGGCCAAGTAATGCGCGAGTTCTTAAAAGTATAAGAATTTTTATAAAGTGGCCAAATAATACGCAAGATTTCCGGACTCTGACTTTAAGTAAGGTGGCCAAGTAATGCCCTAATTCTTAGGAGTATGAGAATTTGAAAAAAGTGGCCAAGTAATACGCGAGATTTCTGGACTCTGACTTTAAATAAGGTGGCCAAGTAATGCGCGAACTCTTAGGAGTATGAGAATTTTAATAGTGTCCAAGTAATACGTGAGATTTCCGGACTCTGACTTTAAGTAAGGTGCCCAAGTAATGCGCTGAATCTTAGGAGTATGAGAATTTGAATAAAGTTGCCAAATAATACCCGAGGTTTCCGGACTCTGACTTTAAGTAAGGTGGAGAAGTAATGCGCTAATTCTTAGGAGTTTGCGAATTTTAATAAAGTGTCCAAGTAATACGCGAGATTTCTGGACTCTGAGTTTAAGTAAGGTGGCCAAGTGAAGCGCGAATTCTTAGGAGTATAAGAATTTTTCTAAAGTGGCCAAGTAATACGCGGGATTTCCGGACTCTGACTTTAAGTAAGGTGGCCAAATAATACGCGAGGTTTCCGGACTCTGACTTTAAGTAAGGTGGAGAAGTAATGCGCTAATTCTTAGGAGTTTGCGAATTTTTATAAAGTGCTCAAGTAATACGCGAGATTTCTGGACTCTGAGTTTAAGTAAGGTGGCCAAGTGAAGCGCGAATTCTTAGGAGTATAAGAATTTTTCTAAAGTGGCCAAGTAATACGCGGGATTTCCGGACTCTGACTTTAAGTAAGGTGGCCAAGTAATACGCAAGATTTCCGTAATCTGACTTTAAATAAGGTGGCCAAGTGAAGCGCGAATTCTTAGGAGTTTGCGAATTTTTATAAAGTGGCCAAGTAATACGCGAGATTTCCGGACTCTGACTTTAAATAAGGTTGCCAAGTGAAGCGTGAATACTTAGGAGTATAAGAATTTTTCTAAAGTGGCCAAGTAATACGCGGGATTTCCGGACTCTGACTTTAAGTAAGGTGGCCAAGTAATGCGCTAATTCTTAGCAGTATGCGAATTTGAATAAAGTGGCCAAGTAATACGCGAGATTTCCGGACTCTGACTTTAAGTAAGGTGGCCAAGTAATGCGCGAGTTCTTAGGAGTATAAGAATTTTTATAAAGTTCCCAAGTAATACGCGAGATTTCCGGACTCTGACTTCAAATAAGGTGGCCAAGTAATGGGCGAATTCTTAGGAGTATAAGAATTTTTCTAAAGTGGCCAAGTAAGGCGCGAGATTTCCGGACTCTGACTTTAAGTAAGGTGGCCAAGTAATGCGCGAATTCTTAGTAGTCGAAGAATTTTTCTAAAGTGGCCAAGTAATACGCGGGATTTCCGGGCTCTGACTTTAAGTAAGGTGGCCAAGTAATGCGCTGAATCTTAGGAGTATGAGAATTTTAATAAAGTGGTCAAGTAATACGCGAGATTTCCGGACTCTGTCTTTAAGCAGTGACCCCAGAACGTGGGATCTGGCGGCCGCCACCATAGATGCCTCGAGCTCATTGTGTCTTCCTCATTCAACCATCCTATGGCAGTCGAGCGAGGAAGAAGCCATGAGCTGGTGGCGTCTTTGGTGGGGGCCGCCTGCTCCCACGTTCTGGGATCACTGACTCAGACATGATTAAACCATAGAGATATTATAGATAGAGGAGACATGCCATTGGCCTCTCTGTAAGTGGCAACGTCAGTCTGCAAACTCGGTGAGCGCGAAAGAGAGAACGTGGGAGCTGGCGGCCCCCACCATAGATGCCTCGAGCTCATTGTGTCTTCCTCACTCAACCAACCTATGGCAGTCAAGCGACGAAGAAGCCATGAGCTGGTGGGGTCTATGGTGGGGGCCGCCAGCTCCCACGTTCTGGGATCACTGGTTGCGGCTCGACTCGGAAATGATTAAACACGTCGCGCGCTCAAAAATATTTAATATTTTCCGATCTAATTAAGTCTCCACTTATATCTGTAGTTAATTTACAAATTAAAAATTATAAAAATGTGTATTTTTTATTTTGCAAAAATAAATGCATTCCATTTTGAACAAAAAGGATTGATTTTTTAACAATTATATGACTATCATTAAGTATAAAGAAAGGTACCGTCTACTTGGAAAAAAAATTCATTGTACCTCACTAGCTGTAACTTCTCGGGTAAACTTTGTAAAAGTGAAATTAATAGCAACCAGAATTATTTTGATCATATGTTTATATAACTGAAATTAAATTCCATCTTGAAATTGCAAAAGTATTTGCGTATGTTCGAATTATTTTCGAAAATTGTACGATTGTGCAATGTCAAAATTATAAAAATCCCAAATGACGTTAACCATTCATAAACTTTTAAAAACCGACTAGAAATATGCGCACCATTAGATTCCTCTTGATTTGCTATATCGATTTTCACCATTCCCGCGCGCGTTTGCCTAGCTGTTAGAATTAATTGCACATAGATCGTCAAAGTAATCGGTTTTCTTCAACAATATATCGAAAGTAAATTGATAAAGCTATACGCCGGAATTTTTGTTTTCGTTTAATTGTTGCTCAAATCTCACTCACATGCAGCCGACTTTGGGATTCAATAACTTCAGATTGGAAGGTCGAATTGAAGCGTTCAAAGCGCTAAAAGATTCGTTTTTGCAAGCACTTTCACAGGGTCTTTTCAGATTTAAAATTTGTCAAAAAACCGCGGAGTTATTCATTTTGCAATTAATGTAAAAATTACAACCCCCTTTTAAATAATCGTTTGGATGTGTTAAAAAATAGAAACCACTCATCTAATCATTGCATATGATAGTTTTATACTTGCAGTATGTGTAAAAAAATCATGCTACGTGTGAAAAAATTTTCCTGGTGTATGTGTTAATTCTTAAATGTTATGTTATTTTGAAAATTCTTAATAAACAATTACATTACTCGGTAACTAAAAGAGATATTGAACTCGAGTTTTCGGCATTCGAAAGGTAAAGAATTGAATATTTTAAAGGCATAACAACCATTTAGATGTATTAATATTTTCAATTTTAAATGCCCGTGCAAAAAATAGCTGTTTTTCGACTATTTTTTATTTATTTTTTGACCGCTGAGGCGGAGGAAAATCAAATCTTTTAACTTCAAACCACAGCATTTTGTAGCAAATTTTGTGCTCTACAACTTTACTCTAATACAATTTCATCAGAAAATTGATATTTTAAGAGTAAAATGAGGAAATGTATTTAAAAAATGGCCTATTTTCGCACGTTTTGGCTTTGACCATTTGGTTTACAAAACGCACAAGGAAATTTGAGGCGCAAAACATGGTACGTCAATTACTATGATACTTTTGAGCGATTCCAATCAAAATCTCGGATCTTGCTCTCACATCCATGTTTCCCAACTTTCCATGCTAATTCTACTGGACTAGATATATATATATATATATATATATATAGATTATAATTATATTATTATATAGAGATATTATTATAAATTAAGAGCGATAATTTGTTTTAATCTTAATTTCTCTGCGCATTGTGAATTTCTTTAAAAAAAACAATTATTGTATCCCTATAGAGAACAGTATTGACTTTGTAACCTTACTGCATAAACGAAATTTGTATTGTATGAATAACAAACATTCAAAATATTATCATTGATAATTGATTTCCTTTTTCTATATATTTAACAAAATATTGATTTCATCGTTCAAATTTAGATCAAATTGCCGAATCAAAAAGCTTGCCAGTTCAAATGTTCACAACACAATTGAATGGAAAAACGTTGAATTTGCGGGGCAAACCAATCTATTTTCTGACCCTCTAGTAAAAAAAAATCGTGTGCGACACAGGAAAAACGAGCATCAAACTTCACACTCTCAAAATAATTTTTTTTTTTCTCTAGTTCCACAATATACTATTTTTCAATTAGACGGAAAAAAGTAGTTAAGGTAATTTTACTCAACTCAGTCGATTAAACTTGGGACATAAGGATATTTGAGCATTTATTAAATCCTAGTCGGGTAAAATGAATTTGATGAATATCTAATTCACCCAAAGTGAATAACAATACGCGTTACATAGGAAATAGTGAGCAGTTGAGTAAAACTTCATCGACGACAGGGCATCTACATTCATCAGTGGATTAACAGGAAATGTATCAGTATATCACCGACGCTTGAGGAGTTTCAAACAGTTCTTTATTCAAACTTTACATATGACGGATGTGGAGCTACATGTAAAAAATTTAAATCGTATCAGCAACACGTGACTCGATATCAGGTATACCTTCTGTTTTAACGTATTGGATACGTTTGCTAAGTCGCTTGTCACCTTTTCCAATAGAGCATTTACTTGAATTAATTTTTTTAAGAAGTACGTACAGCCATGTAAGCCACCACATGCGTAGCATACACGGAGAAAAATAGATAGTAAACCGCAATATCTTGATATTAACAGATAATATATTTGCGATTTAACTATGGGACAGCCATCTAGATATTGAAATAGAGTATCTGTAGATATTAAAAAAAAGATGTTTTCTCGCAATATCTAAGATATTAAACTAAAGAACCCAATATGTTAATTTGAAATATCTCAGATGTTAAACTGAAATACATTAGATATCAGATCATAGTATTTGAGATATTAAACTGTAATATCTTAGATAATTAAAGTCAATATTTATGTCAATGAATGCAATTGTCTAATAATTATGTAAAAATGCTGATTGAAAAATTGAAAGAAAAAAATGAAATTAAGAAAATATAACATGAAATAAATAATGATTGATTAAAGAATTCAAAATATTCTTATAAGCTCCTTTTTTTCTTAAATTCCTTGATCTAAGAGTTTTTGCAAGTCCATATTTGGTTGATTATTCTCAAAGTCAAGGCAACCTGTTGATAAATGGAGATTATAAAAACGTTCAACATAATTTTAAACATTTGGAATCTATTACGAATTCCAGTAAGTAAATTCCGATTCGATGTTGAATTTAAAAACGGTTACATAGAGAACGTGTTATTGAGAGGTTAGAAAATTCATTTCAAAGATTGAAGGTATAAAAATGACATACTTATATAGATAGATACTTACTGATTTCAATACTAGTAATATGACTTTTTTTCAAAAATCACACTTCAAAACTTCATATAGACACAACATTATTAATTCAGTGTCGAAACCAAAAATCGCGCGACCGGAAAAGCTATGGGCGAGCGCGATAGACAAATTTCATATGAAATTCAAAGACTGATCACGTGACTTTTCCTCAGGCACGTGCACGCTACTGTTTATAACATCATAGATATTGAAGTTTAATATCTAATATTTAAAATTTTGATTATAAAATTTTATTGGCCATTAATATCTTGTATA
Source organism: Diplolepis rosae (assembly GCA_030998225.1). Lineage (NCBI taxonomy): Eukaryota > Metazoa > Arthropoda > Insecta > Hymenoptera > Diplolepididae > Diplolepis > Diplolepis rosae. The sequence goes on along the minus strand of JAPYXD010000684.1, from coordinate 356,972 downwards.
TTTAAGAGGATATGTTAGATATTATGTAGTATAATCTAGATGATATAAGGTAATATCCAACATTCTAGTATCTCATTTTTAGTATCTATTTTTCTCAGTGTACACCGGTATGCCGTAAGCTTTTTCTCACAGTGTAGAGGTTATAGGAACAATAAACTGTCGGTAACTTAAGTAATCTGTGCTACCGATAGCTCAACTTAAGATATTTTACGTGTATTCAAATAAGATGTTTTAAGCAACTTAAAAGTGACTACCGAAACATCTTAGATATGACTACACAAGTATCTTAAATTAAGACACTTCTTTTTGCAGTGGCATTTGGCGGATAGGAACCGGGTAGGGTCGGGTAGAATATTTTTATAACTTATTTTTTGTTACAACTTCCCGGATAAGGACCGGATAGACCCAGATAGATCTCGCAAAATGAAATTAGAGACCAGATAAAAACCGTAAAGAACCGGGTAAAACCCGACAGGGTTTGCGTCCAGACAAAAACCGGGTACAAATCCAGTAGCGCCGAATAAGAACCAAGTTAATGTATTTTGAGTACCCGGCTAAAAACCGGATAAGAATCTTATAGAGCCCAGATAAGACCCATATAGAAACCGGACAAAATATTATATTAACCCAGACAGAATCGGATTAAGTGTATTCTTGATGTATATAGGGAAAGTGTAAATGAAAATCAAATATATGACTGGTGATAACTAAATTGTCAACAGTGATGATTAAAAAGTCGATAATTTTCACTGTTGACAATTTAGTTATCACCAGTCATATATTTGATTTTCATTTACACTTTCCCTATATACATCAAGAATACACATTATAAGCGTGTAGAAATGAAAGAATACACACTTTAAACGTTTCATTTTAAACGGATTTTCCGTTTAAAACGACACACTTTATCCGTTTTAAAATTAACACACCGGGAAACGTTTTAAATCTGACAAGCGATTTACACACTTAAAGTGTGTAAATTTACGCACATGATTTTGCCGTGACTACGAGTAGTAATATATACATTCAGAAACTTTTATTACACGCTTTTAAACTTCACCCTACACCTTTGAATATTACTCAACTGTGATTTATTTTTAAACATTTAATATATCACAAATAATTACAGTGATATTAAATATCTTCTAACTTGTCTTTATATCCCAAATTTGATCGGAAGTTGAGTAAAATTACCTCAACTATTTTTCTCCGTGTATTTTTTGTACTTGAAATACTGAGCTGACTAAAAATGTAACAAATAAGCAATTCCATTTCATTTACTTTGTCATGTGACGTTTTGAAAAACCCTCCGTCCCTCGAGCGTGACAAATCATGATCCCCCCCAGCGTCTCGAGATTCATAGACGGCCACTGCTTGGTCACGTGACTCAAGTAAGAGATGGCCTTAATTACTCGAAATAATTTTCCGAGCGATCACTTGTTAAGAAGGTTTGCATTAAAATAAAAAAAATAAGAAGAAACTGACCCTATGCCAAAACAACCAAAAATTAATACAAAATCTTATGATGAAAATTTCCAATCCCTTCAAGTCCCTTTTCTATCCACCATTTTTAACCAGCTAGCAGAAATGGAAAAAGCTAATACTCAATCGTTTCAATGACCTTTGAAGAGGTGAAGTATAACTGGATAAAAATAAAAAAGTATATTTTATTGTCTGCCTTGGAAACACCTAATAAGCTTGGAATTCATGAAATTTGATAAGATTGTGCATAAAACTACATAACTTTGTTATTAAACACTCAACTTGTATAAATCCAGTCACTAAAAAAATTATAAAATTGTAATTTCCATTATGTATATTCAACTACATTTGTTTTCATTATTTTCAATTTCGATATTAATTCATAAGATATGAAGTTGAGATATTTATGAATAGACACAACTAATGTTTAAGAATAGGATTCTCTGAAATTTTACAAACGTTTTACCTACGTTGTTATACCTATATCTATTGCTAAAAAATATTTCATTCTATCTTCTTTTTAAAAGCTGAACAAAGATCCAATTGCTTATCTAAAGATTTATATTTTTCTTGAATGATTAAATTTTCCCTAAGCTATGTGTTAATTAATCTAACAAATTCAATGTCAAATTAGAAATAAGAATAGGAAATATGGCAACACTGTAATAGCCAAGCAGATGACATAAATCGTATTGCTGACGTGATGAAAGCGAGAGAAGAGTAGGAAGGGTAGGACCGCACAACATTTTCCTACGCAGTAGCGTTCTTTCTCGAAGCTATCGATCTTTTGCAAAATAATGTTTTTCCTTACAATTTCTCTTTCATTCAATCTATTATATCTGATAATTCACCTTAAGTCTCAATAATGCATAATATCACGTATTACAGAATAATTTCTTGCTTTTATAAGGAACTATTTTCTGGCTACCACGCGTAGTAACACCTCGAGTTCAAGCGATGTTTCATATAAATTCTCCCACTTTCCTACCCAGTCAGGCACTCTAGGCCAGTCTGCAGAAGGTGAAGATTGTATCTCGCTTGTCGTAAATATTAAAGTTTAGTTCTTTGTTTAGCGCGTTTTTGGAGAGCCTCCGGGTCCTTCACGCCGAGAAACGCAAGCTAGATACAGGTTGGTGTAAATTATTTTTTTACTATTTCCATAAATCTTTTAAAAAAAAATTAAATGTGCATCGTCGACTGGAAATTGCTGGTATTCTGTTAATTCAGTGTTGTAAATTCGGTGATTCATAAGTCCGATCGTGAAATAAATTGAGTGAAGTATAAAACCAAAGTTCTCTTGAAAATTACGTGGAAAACTTATAAAAACTGTTAGTTGAGGGGCGTATCTGATCGCGTCATCAAATGGGTGCAACGTACTCTCCTCGCGAAATAGACCCTGGCCAACCAAGTAAAACCGAACAGTTAACAAATTGGATTTGTCGTGTTCGTTCAAAGAAAATAATGCGTCGTCAAAACCGGAAACGCGATCTTAGAGTAGAAGCTGTGCTGACGTCTTCTCTCTTCAAGGCAGAGTTTGAATTGCGCACAAAACAACGATTGCGCAACATCAAGTGGCAGGAACTTAAAAAGGAACTAATGCTAGACTATAAATATAGCAACTCTGATTGCAGTGAGGAATATGCTAACTACTTGCGATGTGAAGAAAACAATCCATGGAAGGAGCCCCTCTGTGATGAACTCAATAGTCTCAATGAATTTATGTCTCAGTTAAGCGGAATCAAGGTCCCGATTGAGCGATGAAATTTCGAAAGGCAAAGTTATTGTTACCTTTTGATAAAGGTATCTGTAATGCCCTGGGAATATGTATTTTCCGCGTTTAGGATATGATTTCTTTGTTTTCACTCTTAGTGATTGAATTGAATTGAATCTAATAATGCTTGGAAGGCCTTACGTGGATTTTTTATTATTTCTATTCTTGGCAAAGAAAAATGGAGAGTGAAGCTGTTTTGATAAAATTTTCCTTTGTTGGAGTGAAGATTTTCTCCGCCAGATCGTGTCTAGACATCGAGAAGAATTATCTAAAACGCAAGATTGCCTGTGTGTTTTTTGTTATTCGAAGAGCGGATCTTGTTTTGGGAATAGATCTCTTGCAGTGCTGTTGTGTTCTGTGGTGATTTTGACATCATCATTATTCTAGTGTTCATCTACGTTTTTTTACTTGCAGTCTCGCCGTTTGCGATGGCAATGGGGAGGCTGGCGGGAGTCGCTGTTTCCGTTTCCGAGGAGCTGGAGGATACCTGGAAACCGAGACCTCGCACCGCTGGGCCTACGTGTCTAAGGTTGTCGTTTGGTTTGTACATCGTATCAAAACCAAAGTATCTCTTTGTTTCTCTCTAACTAATTAACTTGCTAAACATTTCTTTAAAGTCGTCTGTTCAAAGACTTAAAAATGTTTATTTATAATGTTTTGATAATTTCTGATAGAGCTACGTTACCTGTAAAGCCAAGTGATAGTACTTGTGATATTAGTTGTGATTTGAGATCAATTATTCAATACTCCACGATAGTTTATTGATAAAACTTAATATATTTATTTTATGAGACTGAAATATACTAGAGTTGATCGGGGAGAAGTAATAGCAAAACTCGATGTATCTAATCCATGTTTTATAGAGGAAGGAGGAGATTCGAGACGAATTGGAATAAAACTATTTTTACATTGAAACAGAGAAGTAATTCTTTTTATTTGATACTCGTGCAATGTCTATTAATGTTATCCCTACTTTTCAGTTTGGCGCGCTAACACTCACACGCAAAATGCGAGCAGCGTGAGAATGTCGCCGTGGTCAGAAGCCGTTGTTAACGTTTTGGGGAATGAGCGAAAGATTCTGTTTCTAGAAGGTCGAGAGTAGCAGCGCCCGATTAATTCACACATTGAACACCCTATCTGCGCATCGCTTTGTCGTCTTCAAGGCGCGTGCTCAAGCGGAAAAGAACCTCCGATGAGCTGATCTTCAAAATCTCAAAAGCCCTCGAAAGCTCCGTGTTTTCTCAAATTTACTTCTTCACGTGGATTCATTACAAAATCAAGTAGGACGAAAGGTACTGAACATCCTTGCATGAGCTTTCAATAAAAACCTGAGCAAAAATAGGTTCCGGGACATGAACGTTCAAAGGCTTCGGGCGAGAGAATAACAGTATTTTCACAGATACGAAACGGAACTCTAGTATCCTTGATCCGGAGCTGCCGAGAATTCCGCAAAAGTTAGTTCCAAACTGAGGTATTAGGCCCCCGGATTATTGTCATGGTATCATCCGTAAGTCATATCTTTCCATTGCTTTAATCGAAAGCAGAAACTGGCATTAACTAAAACCGATATTTTTTTATAAAATAATGTTTTAATACTTTGCATAACATTTGTAAATTATTAGAAATCTTGTATAATTTATACTAAATTCCTCTTTTTGTAGGTTACATTAAATTTTAAGGATTTTTAAACCTTATATTGATATTAATATTGATAAAGATAAAAATAAAACAAAATTAACTGGAATTCATAAACACTCATGATAATATTAAATTTAAAGATAGCTCGAGCAAATTAAAATTTCCCTCAAAAGAAAAATATCGGTTGGAGTAATTTTTAAGTCCATCATCTTTTTTTATAAGCTGAGAAAAGTCGAAAATTATACGGGGCAAGGTAGTTACAAGTTTCCATCATCGTCACGACTTCTACATGAGGATGAATCTGGACTTCATCTGGTAAATCGAGTCATTATTTCGGGAGGGCGGGGTCCAATAAACAATGTTTTTGAGCTTCAGGAGAGCCGAACGGTGCATCAAAAAATGGCAGAGATCAATCGAGAGATATGTAAGCCGAATTACTAAATCATTTTTCTATAAAAGCGATAACAGGTATAACATGTTCTATTTTTTTTTGGGGTTTAAACTGGGTGTGGGGGGGGGGATATTTCTGTTTTGTGCTATAGGACAAGAGATCGTCTCACGCGAGAGATTTGAAGGCAGGAAAAAAGAAACTGGAAAAGCAGAATTCCGAAGTGCTTCTAATCAGGTCATTTATATTTTTGTAATCGGGTGAGGGGGGCATTTTTGAATGAAAGTCTGTGTTTAAGATCGGAGAATCCTCAAAGGACGAGTCTTGGAAGCAGCGACGGGAAGAGCTTTATGTCAAGTAATCTATCTTTACATTGACAGAGATACTCTGTCAGAAAGGTTTAATTTTCGATTTTATAAATGATAGAATATCGCTGATAGTTTAAGAGATTTATATAGAAAAATATTTTTGAATTTTTTATATTGGGTATTAGGGCAAACAAAATTTACTTTGAGTCACAGGAACAACCAAAGAGATTCTCTGACTGCCAGATTTGAAAGATGAATTTATCTCTTTAAGGACGACCAGATTTTACAGGAACAATCTCGATTTAGATAAGGTGAAAAGTTAGTAAAAATATTTAATTGAAGGATAATTGAAACTTTGTTCGAATCGAAGTTCATTGGAAACAGCTTCAGAGCAATTTTAAATCATCCACAGAAAGGTATCGAAATATAATCATATTAAAATTATTTAGGAACCAATCAAGAGAATTGGGGGGGGGAGGGGGGGTATTAACTTTTTTCCTGCAGAGACCGAAGCAACTGAGAGAGAAGTTTCCGAAACGAGATTTATCGAGCATTGAATAAGTAGGCATCAAATCCAAAAACGGTGGAATTACTGTGACATGAGGTGTGACTCCCATGCAAAATACGTCCTCAAATTCATGCACTGTAAGGTAATCCGATGCACGTTTCATTGTATCATTTATAAAAATGCATTTTTGAAGGGAATCAATAGTTTCTGGAAATATAGTTTTGTGGCTAATGAGAGGGGGAGATTTGTCGATCTTTGTGTTCGCTACAGAGCTTCGACGCACGGATAACGCACAATATGTTTGGCAAATGTTTGATTTCTGGATGGATTTTTGAAAGCGCTATTAAGCAATAATTTTGGTTAACGTATTGAGTATTGTTATGTAAAAACGCCAAAGACGCGAAAGTAGAGGAGTTACAGCGTAAGGTAACAGAGCAAAATTTTTTTTCTTCATTTTTTAGACCATTTGTGGCACAGATATGATGGATATGGTAAATGTTATCACTCATTTTGTAATGGTATCTAACCCCTTTGAAATGTTTCAAACCTTCTCTTTGGACGCATATTAAGCTATTTTGTAAATTCTAGAGCATGTCTCAAATTATGTTCTATGTCGCCTATTAGATGTAGCAGAGGAATTAACTCATTGCTTTCCAAATTTAAACAGGTTTTTAGATCCTAAGAGTTTGCTTAACGAAACTAACAGAATGGACATTCCACCAGGATACATTTCAAGGAAATCACAATTTAGTAATCAGCACTGAAGTAAATTTGCCTGAGATATGTATTGCAATGGCTGAGCATTTGAAGCAATTCTTTTTAATATTCGAGCATCCCAGAAATAACTTGTCATTTCAAGTTATAAGAAAAGTAGATATCAATTAGAAACTTATATAAATTGTGTTTTTTAAGTATGCAGTTAGTGCAGCTCAGCAAGAGAAAGCTTTGCAAACACCAATTTTTGTAAGTGAACTGAATCACCAAGCCAATGTTGAATGAATTGTTTGTGTAGAAGTGGCGTTGAGTCTGAACGAGCTTCGGTGAGTGTATTTCAGTGCGATGAGTTCATATTGTACCATACTACTGTATTTAGGTAGTCTTTCTACTGCTCTATCAATCTTTAAGTATTTCTTTCGTAAGACTTTTACCTTGATTTTAATAAATCACGCTTTATTGGTTTCGTGTATGGGGGATGGGGGATGGGGGATGGGGGGGGGGTCATTAATCTTCAGATTGGCAGAATTTCAGGATCATGAGAAACTAAACTTTCTCTAGTTTACTTACGCCTATAACATCCTTACGCTGAAGTTCGACAATGACTTTTTATTTTTATATTGAAAAATTCAAGAGCACACGGAAATAAATTACAAAATTCCTGACCAAGATTAATCAACAGAAGAAAATTGCAGTCTTTGTGAAATTTTAGTTTTTATTTTAATGTGGAGTTGAATTGTGGTTAATCGAGTTTTCAATAAAAATATTTGAGTCCTAATTCAAGAAAAAGTTGTGTAAAGTGGTAAACTTTGAATACTTGAAAGTTTGTATTTCGATGAAGATTGGGTAACTGAAGTTTAGAAAAGTTGATAAAGACCTTTGAATGGAACACATCTTCAGTATTCAAAGGGCTATACGAAAAGAATTCTTATGGCATTTAGAAACAAGCATCAAAGTTCAGATGAAGATAGGAAATAATTCGAGATTTGTGGCTGTAAGTTTTTTTCGTATTTTCTAATTTTCAATTAACTGTTTATAGACATTTCGAAAAATGAAGAGATAAGGAATATCAGGTATTCAACCACGTATTATTCATTTAAAGGATATAATTTGCAGTAGATGAGATGTATATATTTTTTTTGTGTCTTGATCAAGTGTTTCAGAGATTCGAATAAAATTTTAAATGTCAAGAAGAAAAAGAAATGTTAACAGCTCATAAATCCGACAAGAAACTTAAAAAAAATCAAAACACAGATTTTTTATCGTTTGATCTAAGAGAAGAAAAAAGAAGAAATTTATTTTTGTCCACTCATGTCTAAAAATCAAGATTGTGTCTTTGTCTCTGGTATTTGTTCAATTAGTTGTTTCAGAAAATCGAAAAAATACTATTCTGTAGTGGAAAGAAGCTAAAGAATTTAGAAATTTGAAACAATTGCAAAAGTCAACGTGAGTCGTTTTCGTCACTTTTAGGTACTATTAATCGAATGGTTTTAGAGAATACTACAATTTAAGAAACTAAAAGGAAACCCAAGATCAATAATAGACAAGAAACAAAAATTCATTGGCAAGGTAGACGTGAGTCATTTTTCTGCTTTCTCTAGTCGTTTCCTAATCAAATGTTTTAGATTCAACCACAACCTAAACCTTCATAAAAAAAAAAACTGAACGTAGAACGAAGTATTTTCGCCATTTGATGATATTTAAGTTCGAGAATTTTGTTCGTACCCTTTCGTGTCTCAACCCACATGTTCTAGTTTTACGAAATAAGCTGATGAAAGTCTGCGCGCTTGGTGTTTCCCCACCTTTGGTCTTCTGGGTATGGAGTCTATTTTCTATGTCGTCAGCGACCAGATTTGGAAGGAAGCCTCATCCATTTTAGCTCTTGAACTAACTTCTTTTGTCGTCCAACTTTCATTAGTTGATCTTCACGATTCTTGGGAAAATAAGCTTCGCGGATTTTCTTCAGGGGCTCGGCCGTAGAAGATCTGAAGGTGGATCAACCCTTGGTTTATCTGAGTCCCAATTGCTCCAGGCGAAAATTTAATCATTCTTATTCAACTGTGAAATTGAGGCTGCTTTCATCGATTCTTACACTCCCTTTTCAGGATGAGCAGAGTTCCAGCAAAACAGCCTTTATTTCTATTTTTAAAAGGTATGTAACCTTAGATTGAGGAAAAAAAATTTTAATCTCAGACAACGAGATGTTGAATGTTAATCTTTTTATTTTCCAGAATTTTTTTCGGATGATCTGCGGAAAATCTGATGGTGGTTTTGGGTAAAACCGACTTTCATTACGATTTTAAATCTGTTGATGGGGCATAGCTTCAGCTTCGAGTGCGACTCCGGTATTCTTTGATGGGGGCAAATTTCGATTTTCTGCTCCTTCGCTAAACTACATTTTACTTCCATCATGCCAATCACCTGAATTTATTTTAGACTAATAAAAAAAAATACTTGCAAAAGATTTGATTGATTTAAAAAAAGAATAAATAAATAAAAATATAGAAAAAATTAGGCAAAAAAATATAGAACAATAAATTATATATAAAATAATGTAGAATTTGGTGGTTGGAGGCGTTTCAAATAAATGCGGTGTTGAAGAGGATTTTGTGAAAAACCTGATAAAGAAAGAAGACTAGACTCAGTGACATCGTGGGATATAATTGATCCTCTATATGACATCGTGGGATACCAAGGAACGAATAATTTAAAGTGGAATCCTCGTATGAAACAGTAAAAAATTGTAATCAACACAAAAGTTTCGTTGAAACAGTTCAAAAATGTTATCTACAAAATACTTTGTACAAGTATTCGATTCGTCATAATATCTAATCATTGTACTCAAATTTCATAAGAAAAAAAAATGTTAACAAGTGGGAGATATATAATTTGAATGTTTACAATATATAGTTGCAAACATTTAAATTCTCTCATTTTTTAAATTGATTTTCGTAAAGATTTTTAAAATGTTTGTGTATTCAATTAACTATTGATTTTGTCCAGCTTTTAATGGAAAAAGTTTTTGAACAGACTGAGGGTTGTACGGTGAGACCGAAATTAATTTTATGTTAACAAGAATTTTTCTGTCTGAAGCCCGAAAATAATGCATTGGAAAATGTTTGAAAAGTAGTAAAGAATTAATACTGAAAAACTACAAAGCTTGGAACATAAATTTGGCTAAATGGTAATTGAAAATTTTCGGGCGGAAGTGTAAAATAATCTATTAATTGCGAAATAGTAATTTAGAATTTGGTCAATGAAATTTTCGAGAATGTCAGGCTATTCTTTCCAAATAATTATTGTAATTTTGCATTAACTTTATGTATGTATATCCATCTTGATTCTTATTTGAAACTTTAAAGTAATTTCAACTTGAAAACTTGTTTATGTAAGATGACTAATTCCGAGTACTTTTATTTCAAACTCGACTGATCTTGTTAATTTTTCTTTTATAACGGAACTTATTTGTATTCTACTCTGAATTTCTGAACATGTGTTGCTTCAACAGTTCTGAAATACAAAAACACTAGATATAACACTAATTTTTCGGCAATAACGCGTCGAAAGAAAATAAGTAAGCATTTGCAAATTGACAGGAGTTTGAAACTTCAATAATAGTAAGATTTCTCGGGTATATAATAATTAAATATTCAGAATCTTCGATTTTTTTACGATCGTAAAACACTCGTTTCCTGTCGTTTTATAAAAATAACAATTTATAATAGAATGTATCATATTTTCAGAAATGAGTTGACTGTTACAAATTATGTTTAATTTCTTTGTGGGACTAAGACAACGACCTGGAACATCAAAGGTCCTTTTTTTTTGGAATGGATTTCTAAGTAGAAAATGTTTAAATTTAAATAAACTTTTTTCTAGAAAATTATGTGTTGAACATCTAAAATTTAATTTGGATTCATGATAATTAAGAAATAAACTGTATGTGCCCTAGCGGACCCGGCTGAGAGAACGGTCATCGAATACTCTGGCCGTTCTCTGACCTCGCATTATTACGGCTAAGAACGGTAAAAAAAAAAAAAAGACATTAAAAGCATTGCAATTATGATTCTGTGGCGAAATTTGTATTGGGAGGTGAAGCAATAAATACAATTATCTTATTTTTCATCGATAAAAACTAGAAAAAACATAATACCTGTCATTGAAACCAGTGCAATGGTTCACAATTGGTGGAACGTCTCCGCCGTGGAGGTTTACTATGGGTGGAGACGTTCCGCAAATGGTGAATCACTGCACTGCCTTCAATGACAGGTACATAATGTTTTCCTCGTTTTTATCGCTGAAAAATAAGATAGTTGTATTTATTGCTTCACCTTCTAATCCAAATTTCGCCACAGAATCATAATTGCAAAGCTTTTAATGTCTTTTTTACCGTTCTTAGTCGTAATAATGCGAGGTCATAGAACGGTCAGAGTATTCTATGACCGTTCTCTCAGCCGGGTCCGCTAGGGTGCATATGTGATAAAGAAAAGTTGTGTACATTATGTAGCAATAAAAAGATATTAATGGTGCATTTATACCTCTGTCTGCCTGACCGGTGCAGACAGAAAATACATAAGAGTAAAGGAGACAGATAGTGTAAAATTGGACAACTAGAAAACGTCTGTCTTTTTTGCTCTTATGTATTTTCTGTCCGCACCGGTCAGGCAGACAGAGGTATAAATGTACCATAAGAATAAATCTGTTGGTTTCTGCATTTTTAACCCACCATATTGAGATAACCAAGTTGACATCACAGGCCATGTGGTAGGGATAGACTGTAGGTAAGGTTGGTCTTTGGTCTTGGACGAAAGAAATATATGGGAATCGTTGGGAAATAATGAAACAAAATTTTCCAGCGTAAAAGTAAGTCATAAATTTATTAATAATTATATTTTTTAAGTGCAAAATTCATTTCTGCCTATTTTGAGTACCTACTTGTCGCTTGTCATTCTTTTTAATTTATAATATAAAATAAAATGTTATAAATTTGTAGGTTATGATGACCGTTTGTTTTGAAGGATTTGAAGAATGTGTTGAAAACGAGAACATGCTTATCGATACATTCTTCAAATCCTTCAAAACAAACGGTCATGATAACCTACAAATTTATAACATTTTATTTTATATTAAAAAATAAAAAGAATGACAAGCGACAAGTAGGTACTCAAAATAGGCAGAAATGAATTTTGCACTTAAAAAATATAATTATTAATAAATTTATGACTTACTTTTACGCTGGAAAATTTTGTTTTACTTACCCAACTCTGCTGGTCAGGTAGACAGAGGTATAAATGCATCATAAGATGTGCTAAAATGCGAATGGATCGGAATAAACTTTGATTTGAAATAAAATGCTTTAAGTCATTATTATTAAGTAATTATTAGAATCACATTGATAATCTTGCTTTTTGTGATTGCAGTTTCGTGATGAGTGCATCCTCACATACATGGATTATTATTATTTCAATGTATATCTTTGTAATTTTTGGACGTACGGGTAGAGTTCTGAGTCGGTTATATTACTTTGAGAACGGTAAGGAAAATGAGAATATTGCCAAGAATATAACCAGCACATACAGTAAAACCTATCGTAGCCGACACTCTCCTAACGAACATCCCACTCTGACGCTTCACATTATTGGTCGAGAAATGTGCATGGTCAGGCCGCCTTAAACACCGTCTTTGGAGGGTCCTCATATTTTTGTAAAAAATCTTAGTAATTTTTTTTTTCAATGAATATTTAAAATGAAATATTAATTTAATTAATGATTATATTTGAATTATAAATTTTAATTACAATTTAACTTCGAAAAATTGGAGAATTTTCATAACCAATTACATTTCAACTTATTAAGATCTTAAATATGTATGTACAGTCGTGCAACATAACCTCAACTGTTATCTATACATTTTCCACTAAAAGCACTAAGTATTCCTTATAGTTTTTTATCGACTGAATTTATCCATGAAATTTTTAAATTATCAACAAAAATAACTGATTATTTTTCAAACTAACTTTTACTCACCTTTTTGCACAAAAGTAAACACAAAAAATAAGTACAAGCCGGTACATGTGTGTTACTAAACACAGGGGCACCTGTTGCCACAGCACTGAACCAAGCTAGTAATAAGTCCCTAGCAATTATCGCATGTCATTGGTACCCATCGTAGCCGAACTTGTCTCCCATATGTGTCGGCTACGATAGGTTTTACTGTATATATATATATATTATATACATTTTATTGTATAACAAAGGTTTTTATATATACTCTATAATTATATAGATAATTTAAATTCAAGTATAATATTAATTTCAGATTTTTAGTATTCAGTGTCAGAGATGAGTTGGGAGATTGCTAAAGTAATGTATTTAATTTCGAGAGATTTTCCGCAGCGAGCCCGATTGCGAAATATGCCAGCCCTATCCGACTCCCTGCCTGCAACGGCGAGAACTTGATTCCCTTAGTGATTATAGTTTCTATGTGCGAAGTTTTCTCACAAGAGCGGCGCTGCACGCGGCACGCTCTACAAAAGCATTATAGTAATAGACAAATATTTAAACAATTTTTAATAATTAAGTTTCTGAACAATACAAAATGAAAAAATGTTCCTAAAATGATTCTAGGACATAAAATACACATTTTGCATAAATATATTTAAACATTAATAAAAAGCTTAAGCTTCTAAATAGAAGTATTTTCCATTTTTATTTTCCAGCTTCAAACGAATGAAATGAAAAATAATTATTTTGTTAAGCCCTGTGCTCAACATAAAAAACCATGTGAAGGGAAATATATACTCAATTAAACATTTGTAGATGTAACAAAAAATATTCATTACTATAAAATTTGCTAGTACATATTTTTAACATATTTTAAATTTTTAACATGTACAGATCGATGATGACTAGTTAAGTGTCGCAAAGCTTGGCTGCTTTTTTCTTCAAGGCGCTAACTTTTTTAATCTCAGCTATTTTCTGTCCTACAAATTGTCTCATCCGTATTTGAAGATAAAATTGAATTATATATGCTAACATCTCCACAGCTTCATTGGCATGTTCTTTGCATTGAAAACTAAATTTTGTTTCAGATGAAATTAAATCGTCTAGAATTAGATAAAAAGAATTGCTAGACCGGCAATGTTTGTTAAATAGATATTTGACAACTGTGATAAGCTTGTATAACTTAACATTTGGTTGCATGAAATCTTTATTTATTTTTGCAAATCTACTCAAACTTTCAGGTAACTGATGACAAGAAAAAGTTATCGTATCTGCATGAATTTCAGAAGTAGTCAAAAATGCATTTAAGCATGTCGAACATTGAGTGTGCTGTTTAATGTAAGCAGTTATACGACCAGTTGTATAAAAAATCAAACAATCTCTAACAGCTGGTAAAGCATAATCGTGCGCTACTGCATCTACAAAATCACTAAAATCAGTGTCTTCACAATCGATTATTGCTTTTAACTTTTCTCGAATTTCTTAAATTGCGCTTTTGCTATTCGACTGATGTAATTCTTTCAATTTTGAAATTGTTATTAAGGGCTGTGGAGGGTTGCCATCGAAAGTACTACAATTTCCAAGCTTTGGAGGTTTCAAAATGCTAAAGGCAGCTACTATCTTGTATATTTGCAAGAAGGTTGGTGTACAAGGATGATCATTTGTTCCTCCAGCTAATCTGATAGTTCCAAAAAATCTCTAAACAAAAGGAAAGGAACAAAAAATTAGTGAAACTTTTATACAGTATTGATAATATTCCATTCGAAATCTCATACTGAATAAAATATTTTTATCTTGTTTAGTTAAATTTTCTGAAATTAAGGAAGCTAAAGAAATACTAAATGGTATTTGAATGCAACATATAAAAAGGCGTTCTTCGATATTTATATTTCACTGGAAGAATTCGGATGAAATGGAATGGATATTTATATTTATTTTACTTACTTTATACTTAGTCTTTTTTAAGCGTATAATAAACTATCTTTATATAAAATCTGGTCTAACATTTTATTTCCAGATACGTTCATATTAATCATAACGGTACTTATTTAATTCCAAAATTTATCTTTATATCCCTTTATTCCATTCCATTTCATCCGAATTCTTCCAGTGAAATATAAATATCGAAGAAAGCACTTTTATATTTTTTTACAAAATGGATTTGTATAAGAAATATAGTGTCGTTGATGTTCCATTCAAAATCCATTTAGTATTTCTTTAGCTTCCTTAATTTCAGAAAATGTAACTGAACAAGATAAAAATATTTTATTCAGTATGAGATTTCGAATGGAATATTATCAATACTGTATAAAAGTTTCACTAATTTTTTGATCCTTTCCTTTTGCTTAGAGATTTTTTGGCACTATCAGATTAGCTGGAGGAACAAATGATCATCTTTGTACACCAACCTTCTTGCAAATATACAAGATATTAGCTCCCTTTAGCATTTTGAAACCTCCAAAGATTGGAAATTGTAGTATTTTCGATGGCAACCCTCCACAGCCCTTAATAACAATTTCAAAATTGAAAGAATTACATCAGTCGAATAGTAAAAGCGCAATTCAAGAAATTCGAGAAAAGTTGAAAGCAATAATCGATTTTGAAGACACTGATTTTGTAGATGCAGTAGCGCACGATTATGCTTTACCAGCTGTTAGAGATTGTTTGATTTTTTACACAACTGGTCGTATAATTCAGTGTCTCCAGAACGTGGGATTTTTCGGCCCCCACCACGTTCCCATCTGGGAGAAACACATGCAAACGTGGCGTGTCAGTGTGTCGGCTCTGCTATACACGCTGTGGTCACAAGCTTCGTGTAAAGCCGAAGGTGCACGAAGACGGACTTTGTTACAATGCTTGAGTTTTCAAGTTATTTTTAGATTTCACGCTTTCGTTTATCGAGTCGAAATTAAGAATTGTATTTTTCTCGAGTACGTGCAAAAGAGGCGCGAAGCAGACGACGAATTTGAATTTACGAAGTATATAGTTCAAGAAATAACACTTTTCTTCAATTTCTTGAAGAAAGTCTGCATGAAATAAACATCAGTATGATCTTGGAAAATTTCATGAGGATTTCAACACATCAAAAATAAACTTTCAGTGAAATTTAGTGACAATAAATGTATAAAATTTGTATAAATATTTTAATTTCCATTCAAATTTATATACTTCTTACTAATTTTGTACATTTATTGGTATTTCCATATTAACATATAAATATCAATCAACTTTAAATTTTACATAAAAATGTTCGTTCGAAGTATTCAAATCTTGTAACAATTTGACAAGATTTTATGGAGGAGTGCAATCTTTTGGATGAAATATTTTGTAGTTCTTAATTTGTCTGTCCGTCTGAAATCTTACTAAGATTTGAACAGTAAACAACAAATTTTCCAATAGAATTCAGGATCAATAATAATTGATTCAGGAAATACTTCAACTCTGTAGAGCATTTTTGTATTTCGAATTCAAAATGTGTGCTTAAGCCACAAAAAAGTAAGCTGAAAATGTAGATATAAAACTAATTATGTCATGTTTATGTCTTCTTAATGGAAAATACTTTGCATATAATTCTCTAATTCGATATTTTTTTAATGTGTGAACATTCAAGAAATTGATAAATATTCCATCTTTTTATAGGAACTAAAAATTTCCGGATAATGCTTTGATTGAGAAAGCTAAAAATTTGTCAAATATTGATATAAATTGCAATTTTACAATTGCATTATTTTTCAAATATTTTAACATCTCTTCAATCTTGATAATTCTTACAGAAGTTTATTTCATGTGAGTGACTCAAAATTTAATCTTGCAGCGTTCCAATATTCCCACAATGTTACAAAATCTTATTAATCATTATTTTAGTCGAATTATTTTCAAAATATTTAAAAAATAAATGTAAATATTTTGATTAAATACTCTGTAAAATTTTGCATTTGACTGATCTTGCAAAATTGTTGAAAGTTTTGAATACCGATAGAAGAAACTTTAAATGAAATTTTATGTCCATAAATGCTTAAAGTTCTATATAGAAATA
This sequence comes from Diplolepis rosae, assembly GCA_030998225.1. Classification (NCBI taxonomy): domain Eukaryota; kingdom Metazoa; phylum Arthropoda; class Insecta; order Hymenoptera; family Diplolepididae; genus Diplolepis; species Diplolepis rosae. The sequence continues at coordinate 340,125 of JAPYXD010000684.1, read as the reverse complement.
TCAACTACAACATTCTCAAATTTTATAAATAAACTACTAAATTCAAAAAGTTTCGGATTTTTTTAAAAACTGTACAAATTTCAAATATGAATCAGTCAAAATCTACTGATTATCAATGAAATTTGACTGATTTAAATAACTAAAAACAGGTTAATGTGAATCAGTCAAATTTCACTGATTACTTCAGTGAAAAGTAACTGATTTAACAGTGAAAAATATTGTTTCCACTGATGATTCAGTGAAAAGGCAAATCACTGATTCAATCAGTGAAAATTTGACTGATTCAGATTTAGAGTGTATACAAATTTCAAATATAAAGTGTACTCTGTACATTAATCAAACAAATTTAGAAGATGAATATTTTAATAAATATTCCTAAATATTATTGGAATATGATACATATCGATTTAGAAAAACTTCTTCAAAGTACTCAGACATTTTTCTTATTTTACGACATTTTTGCACCATGTTTGACTTTTGGGTAGGATTCAAGAAAACAATTGTAGACATACTTTCATTACTTAGTAAAATACTATGAAGACTTGCTTTTTAAATTAAAGCGAAAACTTTTAAAACCTTTAACAATCGGTTGCATAGATTCTGCTCTAATCTTGGACGCAATTAGAGAAATAGGTTTTTTTGCGTTTTTTAGATCTAGTTTTTGCCTTAAACATAAAAGAAAGAAAACACATTTGAAATATTAAAATAAAAAAGCTGGTTCATTCTTAGAGAATCCCAAATATTCTGAAATAAAACTCCTTTCCACACCACCACGGAGGTAGAGTTTACTAGTAATAGTTCAATAAATTTTATGTACTCTAAATAAATTTTTTCGTAATTGCAGAAAACTTATTCCAAATACAAAAATTGTATCTTTAAATGTACAGGATAATTAATTATAAAAATCGTTCGAATTTGAATTTCAAGGACTTGTACACACTTTCAAGGCACATCGTTTTTCCTTTTGCAAAAATTTTTAAAACTTCTAATTTTTCAAGTAATTGGGAGAAGTACATTTAAAAAAAAATTGTTTTCTCTACTTCCACTTGCGCTAGCTTAACAAATTTTCAGAATTTTACGATTTTATTAATATTGTATTAAGTGTCTACATTTTCTGAAACTATCTACAGGAGAAAAATTTTAATACTTTAGTAAAGAAAGTTTTCTGAAAAGTTGTAGCTCAATCAGATTAATAGCCAAAAAGTTACCAATGTTTTAAATCGCAAACGAACGGTATAGAGGTCAAATTGGAGACGAAAACAAATAATAATAGCAACCTTCTTTTGTTTTCTTCTAAGATATACTTGATTCTCGCTTTATGCGTTATTTGAGAAGGCAAGAGTGTGGATTCTTCATATTTTTATCGTAATTCCTTATTGAAAACGGCAAAAGTAAGAATATTATATTATTATTTGGTGATACGTGAGTGCTCTTACGTACGTTATTGTTTGATGCTTGTGGGTAAGTTTATTTTGTGAAACTTAATTTGTGTGCAGATTACAAATTATTCACATTCGCTCAATTTTATCGACTTTTCATCTTATTAATTCTTTTCAAATAATTCTGTTTTCCTTCGTCGTATAATTTATTGTTCACAATGAGTAATCCGGTTGACCCAAATTCGAGTGTTTTGAAGGACAGCCAGGTTCAAACGAAGGTTGACCACCGTTTGAACTCTGGTTCAAACGAATGACAACCCGCTAGAAAAGTCATGAAAAATGCAAAAAACTTTCAGTTGGGATGGTTTGAGGGATTTCCGTCGTGGAGAGAGTGGGTGGTTACATTAGCAGATGAAACAAGATTTCATTGCAAAATTTGCAATAAAACGTTGCTATGTGGCAAATCGGAAATTGAAAAGCATGAAGCATCTTTATCACACAGAAAGAAGCAAGAGTTTTCAAATAAATTAGAATGTTATGGAGTAGTAAGTGAAAATTCTTCTAATGTAACTGCCAATTCTTACAGTGTTGAACCTTGTGTAGCAAGTTCTTCTGCTTCAGAATTCACAAATTCCACGATTCCGGAAAGTGTTACTTTCAAACCGAATGTACAAGAAGCAGAGATTAGGATTAGTACATTTTTCGTAGAGCATAATTTACCATTCGCGATTTCATCAGAATTGATAGGACTTTTCCAAGATATGGAACCTTCGGTTTTAAAAGACGTTAGATTGAGCCACACTAAAATGGTCCTAGTTGTAAATAACGTCGTATGTGCTGCTGAAACTGATAGCATGGCAAATATTTTGCGTAAGCAATCATTTTCAGTGTACGAAGACGAAACGACCGACAGGACTCTAGAGAAGTGGCTGTCATTAATGGGTCGATATGTGGAGCCAACGAAATTTTCTGTCAGGGTGGAATTGCTCCAGCTTATTAATGTAAATGCTTCGGATTGTTCTGCCTCTAAAATTTTTGATGCGTTCGAAAAAGCATTGTCCGGGCAGAAAATCCCTTTATCTAATATCTGTGCTTTAGCTTGTGATAATGCACAGGTGATGGTCGGCAATAGGTCCTCATTTAAAACAAAATTAAAGGAAAAAAGTCCCCGTTTAATTGTTTTCCCGAGTGTCTCGCATTCGTCAGCAATTGTAGCAAAATATGCTTGTGCCACAATCCCAGATGTAGAGGATTTAATCAAAGATTTGCCAGCTTTTCTTAATGCTAGCTCCAAGCGAACGGCTAATTTTCGATCTATTGTATTGTAATTAGGAAATGACTATCAAAAAATTCCTAGTCATTCTGAAACTCGCTGGCTTGTCCGCTATCGATGCATAGATATTATAATAAAGAATTGGGAAGTTATTCTTCAGTATCTTATGGTCCTCGTATCTGAGAAGGTAGAGAAGGCCAAAGACTTGTTAGGAAAAATGCAGAATCCTTTGACACTCGCATATTTCCTATTCTTGAAATTTACTTTGAATAGGTTCAACGTATACAATGCGAAATTTCAAAGTCGCGAAACAATGGTTCAGGAACTCCAGCCAAACTCGGCTAAATTCTTCGTATGGATTCTTAGCAGTTATTTGAAAGAGGGTCTTCTTCAACCGAATTTATTCTTTCAAATCATTAGAAATGTTAACTTTGCAGATCCTAGTAATCAAAAGCCGCTTCAAGACATTGACGTTGGTAAGGAAACGCGAGAATATTTCCAGCAGCAACTTACAAACAAGAAATTGCAAATAGTAGAAGTTGATCTATTTCTTCGTAATTGCTTGAAATTTTATGTCACAACAAGCGAAGAAATTCGCAATCGACTTCCTTTTGATGACATCTTTTTGTCTTGCGTTGCTGTTTTCCGGCCTCAAGTAGCTTTCTATGCTGATCGAAGTGAAACTTTTCCAGCGAGTTTCAGCGAGTTTCAGAATGACTAGGAATTTTTTGATAGTCATTTCCTAATTCCAATACAATGGATCGAAAAATGGACCGAAAATCTATATGAGATGGCAGAAAGGAGTTTTATTTCAGAATATTTGGGATTCTCTAAGAATGAACCAGCTTTTTTATTTTAATAAAAAATTTTTACGTTTTTTTTACGTGGTATCCCCTGTAGGCCTAGTCCACGTCCTACGAAACGAAAAGGGTTTTTGCTTTCAAGCAAAAAGAAAAATGGAAAAAAATGAAGCAAAGTGGTAAAAAACGCTACAAATGTAGCCCGTACTTCAGGCTTGCCTCCATCAAATGCCAGTATACGTCGAACAAAAATGTTTTGTTTTAAATCAAATAATGAAGAAGTTTGATTAATTCAGTATGTTTTCTTACTCACAAAATAATAATTAAAACTAAACAATTTCCATACCCGAGGCACGCGAAGAAAGGAATAAAGAACGTATCTCTGATATAAGAAATAAAATGTCATTATTTTGTGAGTAAGAAAGGGGTTTGAAATTGATTAACGCCATGCCTTGGCCATTAGAATTAATCCTCTCCTTCGTGAGCGAAGAGCGACAAACCACTTTCCCTATCACTAACTGCCATCTCATATAGATTTTCGGTCATTAATTGCAAATGCTTCGATGTGATGCTCGTTGTTCTGGCTGTTTCATCTCTCGCATTTAGGGATGATCGAGTATCACAAATTGAGTTGACCGTCCTGTTTCCTAAGAGATTTCTTTTGGGAGTTTACGCGTCCGTGAGCATGGAGAAACCTCGCTCCGCCACAGCATTTGAATGAGGAAGACTCCGAACATGATTCAATACTGAGGTCAAATTTGGAAAAATTTTTTCTCCGGTACTCGTCGAAGATACACCTATACTAGACCACATTTCGTCAAAAGATAAATTCGACCACTTTTCTTTGAGTTCCTGTCTAAATTTGAGTAAAGAATCCCACTCTTTTTGTACACCTATTCTATCAAACGACCCTAAATCTTGACAAACTTTCCAGACCCTAGGCAAAAGTTTCACTTCGATCAGCATAGAAAGCTACTTGAGGCCGGAAAACAGCAACGCAAGACAAAAAGATGTCATCAAAAGGAAGTCGATTGCGAATTTCTTCGCTTGTTGTGACATAAAATTTCAAGCAATTACGAAGAAATAGATCAACTTCTACTATTTGCAATTTCTTGTTTGTAAGTTGCTGCTGGAAATATTCTCGCGTTTCCTTACCAACGTCAATGTCTTGAAGCGGCTTTTGATTACTAGGATCTGCAAAGTTAACATTTCTAATGATTTGAAAGAATAAATTCGGTTGAAGAAGACCCTCTTTCAAATAACTGCTAAGAATCCATACGAAGAATTTAGCCGAGTTTGGCTGGAGTTCCTGAACCATTGTTTCGCGACTTTGAAATTTCGCATTGTATACGTTGAACCTATTCAAAGTAAATTTCAAGAATAGGAAATATGCGAGTGTCAAAGGATTCTGCATTTTTCCTAACAAGTCTTTGGCCTTCTCTACCTTCTCAGATACGAGGACCATAAGATACTGAAGAATAACTTCCCAATTCTTTATTATAATATCTATGCATCGATAGCGGACAAGCCAGCGAGTTTCAGAATGACTAGGAATTTTTTGATAGTCATTTCCTAATTCCAATACAATCGATCGAAAAATAGCCGTTCGCTTGGAGCTAGCATTAAGAAAAGCTGGCAAATCTTTGATTAAATCCTCTACATCTGGGATTGTGGCACAAGCATATTTTGCTACAATTGCTGACGAATGCGAGACACTCGGGAAAACAATTAAACGGGGACTTTTTTCCTTTAATTTTGTTTTAAATGAGGACCTATTGCCGACCATCACCTGTGCATTATCACAAGCTAAAGCACAGATATTAGATAAAGGGATTTTCTGCCCGGACAATGCTTTTTCGAACGCATCAAAAATTTTAGAGGCAGAACAATCCGAAGCATTTACATTAATAAGCTGGAGCAATTCCACCCTGACAGAAAATTTCGTTGGCTCCACATATCGAACCATTAATGACAGCCACTTTTCTAGAGTCCTGTCGGTCGTTTCGTCTTCGTACACTGAAAATGATTGCTTACGCAAAATATTTGCCATGCTATCAGTTTCAGCAGCACATACGACGTTATTTACAACTAGGACCATTTTAGTGTGGCTCAATCTAACGTCTTTTAAAACCGAAGGTTCCATATCTTGGAAAAGTCCTATCAATTCTGATGAAATCGCGAATGGTAAATTATGCTCTACGAAAAATGTACTAATCCTAATCTCTGCTTCTTGTACATTCTGTTTGAAAGTAACACTTTCCGGAATCGTGGAATTTGTGAATTCTGAAGCAGAAGAACTTGCTACACAAGGTTCAACACTGTAAGAATTGGCAGTTACATTAGAAGAATTTTCACTTACTACTCCATAACATTCTAATTTATTTGAAAACTCTTGCTTCTTTCTGTGTGATAAAGATGCTTCATGCTTTTCAATTTCCGATTTGCCACATAGCAACGTTTTATTGCAAATTTTGCAATGAAATCTTGTTTCATCTGCTAATGTAACCACCCACTCTCTCCACGACGGAAATCCCTCAAACCATCCCAACTGAAAGTTTTTTGCATTTTTCATGACTTTTCTAGCGGGTTGTCATTCGTTTGAACCAGAGTTCAAACGGTGGTCAACCTTCGTTTGAACCTGGCTGTCCTTCAAAACACTCGAATTTGGGTCAACCGGATTACTCATTGTGAACAATAAATTATACGACGAAGGAAAACAGAATTATTTGAAAAGAATTAATAAGATGAAAAGTCGATAAAATTGAGCGAATGTGAATAATTTGTAATCTGCACACAAATTAAGTTTCACAAAATAAACTTACCCACAAGCATCAAACAATAACGTACGTAAGAGCACTCACGTATCACCAAATAATAATATAATATTCTTACTTTTGCCGTTTTCAATAAGGAATTACGATAAAAATATGAAGAATCCACACTCTTGCCTTCTCAAATAACGCATAAAGCGAGAATCAAGTATATCTTAGAAGAAAACAAAAAGAAGGTTGCTATTATTATTTGTTTTCGTCTCCAATTTGACCTCTATACCGTTCGTTTGCGATTTAAAACATTGGTAACTTTTTGGCTATTAATCTGATTGAGCTACAACTTTTCAGAAAACTTTCTTTACTAAAGTATTAAAATTTTTCTCCTGTAGATAGTTTCAGAAAATGTAGACACTTAATACAATATTAATAAAATCGTAAAATTCTGAAAATTTGTTAAGCTAGCGCAAGTGGAAGTAGAGAAAACAATTTTTTTTTAAATGTACTTCTCCCAATTACTTGAAAAATTAGAAGTTTTAAAAATTTTTGCAAAAGGAAAAACGATGTGCCTTGAAAGTGTGTACAAGTCCTTGAAATTCAAATTCGAACGATTTTTATAATTAATTATCCTGTACATTTAAAGATACAATTTTTGTATTTGGAATAAGTTTTCTGCAATTACGAAAAAATTTATTTAGAGTACATAAAATTTATTGAACTATTACTAGTAAACTCTACCTCCGTGGTGGTGTGGAAAGGAGTTTTATTTCAGAATATTTGGGATTCTCTAAGAATGAACCAGCTTTTTTATTTTAATATTTCAAATGTGTTTTCTTTCTTTTATGTTTAAGGCAAAAACTAGATCTAAAAAAAGCAAAAAAACCTATTTCTCTAATTGCGTCCAAGATTAGAGCAGAATCTATGCAACCGATTGTTAAAGGTTTTAAAAGTTTTCGCTTTAATTTAAAAAGCAAGTCTTCATAGTATTTTACTAAGTAATGAAAGTATGTCTACAATTGTTTTCTTGAATCCTACCCAAAAGTCAAACATGGTGCAAAAATGTCGTAAAATAAGAAAAATGTCTGAGTACTTTGAAGAAGTTTTTCTAAATCGATATGTATCATATTCCAATAATATTTAGGAATATTTATTAAAATATTCATCTTCTAAATTTGTTTGATTAATGTACAGAGTACACTTTATATTTGAAATTTGTATACACTCTAAATCTGAATCAGTCAAATTTTCACTGATTGAATCAGTGATTTGCCTTTTCACTGAATCATCAGTGGAAACAATATTTTTCACTGTTAAATCAGTTACTTTTCACTGAAGTAATCAGTGAAATTTGACTGATTCACATTAACCTGTTTTTAGTTATTTAAATCAGTCAAATTTCATTGATAATCAGTAGATTTTGACTGATTCATATTTGAAATTTGTACAGTTTTTAAAAAATCCGAAACTTTTTGAATTTAGTAGTTTATTTATAAAATTTGAGAATGTTGTAGTTGATATTTCTATATAGAACTTTAAGCATTTATGGACATAAAATTTCATTTAAAGTTTCTTCTATCGGTATTCAAAACTTTCAACAATTTTGCAAGATCAGTCAAATGCAAAATTTTACAGAGTATTTAATCAAAATATTTACATTTATTTTTTAAATATTTTGAAAATAATTCGACTAAAATAATGATTAATAAGATTTTGTAACATTGTGGGAATATTGGAACGCTGCAAGATTAAATTTTGAGTACAATTTTCAATTAATGAATGTTTAAAGAATTGAGTGAAAGCATCAATAAAAAAATATTTTTACTTTATAAATTTGATTAAGTGCAGTAATAAGAAAATTTTGACTTTCTATAAAGCATTTCATTTATCTGATTAAAATTCTGGGCATACGTCACTAAAACGTAAGATTAAAAAACTTTAAACTGCTTTTACCATCAATCTATGAATGTGGATTTTAAACCGTAATTTAATGTGTCTTATTTTTTTTTGATAAAATATTTTTAACATAATTTTTTGCTTAAAGTAGCCGATTTACTCGATTAAAAATTGATCAACTTGTATATTTCAAAATTCTGTAATAAAAGTATTTTCATATTATGTTTTTGTATCCTATGCGTAGAATTTTAATTTTAAAAATGAGATTTCTCACAAAGAAGAAAGATTGTCTTATTAAAGCCGTTTATTCCCAGAAATTAAAAATCATTTACCTAATATTTCGATTCCAAACATTGAATATTTATTGACTGTGAATAAAACAGAAAAAAAAATTTTATGAAGTTTTAAAATCTTTTTACAATGTTACGAATTGGGCCGAATTTAGAATTACGAAATCTTACATTAGAAAAAGAAAAAGTCACTCACATGAAATAAACTTCTGTAAGAATTATCAAGATTGAAGAGATGTTAAAATATTTGAAAAATAATGCAATTGTAAAATTGCAATTTATATCAATATTTGACAAATTTTTAGCTTTCTCAATCAAAGCATTATCCGGAAATTTTTAGTTCCTATAAAAAGATGGAATATTTATCAATTTCTTGAATGTTCACACATTAAAAAAATATCGAATTAGAGAATTATATGCAAAGTATTTTCCATTAAGAAGACATAAACATGACATAATTAGTTTTATATCTACATTTTCAGCTTACTTTTTTGTGGCTTAAGCACACATTTTGAATTCGAAATACAAAAATGCTCTACAGAGTTGAAGTATTTCCTGAATCAATTATTATTGATCCTGAATTCTATTGGAAAATTTGTTGTTTACTGTTCAAATCTTACTACGATTTCAGACGGACAGACAAATTAAGAACTACAAAATATTTCATCCAAAAGATTGCACTCCTCCATAAAATCTTGTCAAATTGTAACAAGATTTGAACACTTCGAACGAACATTTTTATGTAAAATTTAAAGTTGATTGATATTTATATGTTAATATGGAAATACCAATAAACACATATTTTAGCTTTTTAATTTATCTACTGGTATTAGACAATTTTCCATTTCCGTAGAGATTTTAAGTTTTGGAATGAAAAGTTTGTGCTTAGGCTACAAAAATGTGAGATGAAAATATTTCTAACATATAACTGAAAATATAAATTATGAACTTGAATTTTATGTTCATTTTATCTTGATAGAAAATATTGTTTTGATTACATTGATTTGATTGGGGATAGGTATTAAGTGCTTGACTCAATTCATCGACTATCATCATGCAAACCGTTATTTGGTTGTCAATGGCTAAATTTTGTGTATTTTTGTTGTTTACGTTAGCCAGTTGATTAAGACGATTAACGTTTTCCTTACTGTGTAGTTAAAGCGTGTTGAGATCAGTAGAAGCAGAATTTAATAGTAATTTTATTACCTTGGTCTGGTTAGAAATGCCAGTTGATAGAATGGTATTATCTTTGAATAGTTTATCTAGCTCTTTATTAATGTAATTCATATCATTTTCACTTAGAGTACCAAAAAGTATTTTCGAGACATCTCCTATGAAGTTGAAAAATCCTCTTTTATTTCGTTTTTTACCCAAAAGTTGGTTCAAAAGGCCTCTTTGTTTGTCGAGCCTTTGAATCCTTGATTGGATTAGATTCAACTCAAGTCGTTCCAGACAGTCATCACACTGATATGAAGCGGCGGCAAAAGCGCTTTGCAATGACCCAAGCCTATCGTCAATGTCGTTGGTCCCTACCCCAAGGATGATGTTCCAGGTGTCATGGTAGAGTTGAGCCTGCCCCAATTCTTCTGAGTAAATAGTTACCCCGGTCAGATCTGTTGTGATGATCTCCGCCGATATTATCTTCAGTAGCCATAATAGAATTAGTGTCGTCATCTGGAACATTATTTATAGTAAGGCAAAAGCTGATTTGCATGAATGCGAATTCTTTTCTTGTTAAATATTATTGTATAATTATTATTTTCTTGGTGTTCCACGATAACTGCCGGCCCTTTCCATGAGGGAGACAGTTTGTTCTCTGGGTGGTTATTGATGAACTTGACTAAATCCCCCAGTTCGTAGACACCTTGTGGTACGGAAATTTTTGAATTTTGGAGCTTTTTGTATTTAATTTTCTGTATCTCTATTTTCTCTTTTGCCTTCTGTAAGTAGTGTTCGTGCCTTCGTTTCCAAAGGTTAAGTAATTCCTCATATTTGACCTTTGGTGTGGTGCTTAGCATTGAGGGTAAGTTTACCTCTCTACCGAAGGCTAGTTGGAAAGGCGAGTATGCGGTACCTTCGTTTTTCATAGTGTTGTATGCCATACAAATTATTTTCAAATTTTGATCCCATTCGGTGCTATGATCCTCGATACTGGTTTTTAATAAATTCTTAATATTCCTGGGTGCTCCGAATAGGTATATGTAATAGTCAAATAAGCCTTCTATAATGTTTTCGGATGCTATGTTTTTCAGAAGTATCAGGGTTAAGTACTTTGTGAGCATATCTTGAATGCGGAGGATATATTCGTTTCCTGAAAGTGTCACGGGCAAGGGTCCGAAAATGTCCATTGCTATTTTGTCGTTAGGGTTGACCGGCGTATCTGGAATGATTGCTTCACATTGTCTTTTAATTCTAACTGTCTTTTGCAATTGGCAAACCGGACATCGTTTGATGTAGTGGATGATTTCTTGCTCCATATTTTTTCATTCTCCTTGTGTTCTTGCTCGTTCAATAGTTTTGTTTTCCCCAAAATGTTGTGCCGTAATAGACCCATGTGATTCCCTTATGATTTCTTCCTTTTCTTGTCGAGTGAGCTCTGCACGTGGGGTGTAGCACGTGTGAAACTGTTGTTCTTTGTTTTTATTGCTCAGGAAGTTAAGGTAGTCTTGTATTTTCAGCTTTTCTAAAGGCGTAATTCATTGGGTCAACGAAGTGGTAACGTGTAATGGTTAGTTTGGCGGCCATGGCCTCTTGGTTTATTCCGTCTAATATTGCAAACCACTGATTCTCATTAAATGGAGGTAATGTATATCGAGATGTTTCCTGGCTGCCTTTCCGTTCCTTTAATATCGTGCGCCAAAGTTTTCCTCCTGCATTAGGTTTATTACTTGCTCTACTAGGCATTCTGTTGTTAATCCATTTTTTATATTCCCTAATCAAGTTTTCTCTTTCGTCAGTTAGTCCTTCCTCATCTGAGATGAGCTGGTCTGCATCCATGCGCCGTTTTATACAGCTGCTAGACGCATCGGTTATGCCTGGAAGTTGCGAGCTTCCAGGTAGTTGTGAGCTGATTGATGATTCTTCTTCAGACTCCTCGCTAGAGGTTTTGCTATTTTCTGTATTTCCTTTCGGAGATTCGGGCGTTTCTCTTATACTATATTCCTCATCTATTACTGGAAATAATCTGGACAAACAATCTGCAGCGTTGTTTTCCTTTCCCTTCACGTGTTCAACAACGTATTGGTACTGTTCTAGGTGAAGCCTCCATCGTAACAGTCGTGAAGAGGGATCTTTCATTTTATGTAACCATATCAATGCTTGGTGGTCAGTTTGAATAGTGAAAGTTCTGCCCAGAAGGTATTCTCTCAGTCTTTTGTATGCCCAAACTATTGCTAACAGCTTCTCCGTTGTATTATAATTGATTTCAGCTTTATTTAGTGTCCTGGATATATAACAACAGGGGTGTCCATTTTGTGATAAAACTGCTCCTAATCCAACGTTGGATGCGTCCGTTTTCAACGTAAACTTTTCCTTGTAATCTGGGAATCTCAATACTGATGCTGTACATAGTGTTACGAGCAAACCGTGAATAAAATATTAAAAATTATAATAAGTTGTAATTTCATAAAAATATTTTATTATTACCCAAGCGAAGTATTTACGCAAGACTCAAATAAACAATAAATAGTTCATTCACGGTTCTCGTAACCTGAGCGCTTTTGCACGCTCAGCAGAGGCAGGTAAAGGGGTCGGTTCAAGGACCTAAACATATTAAGAAAACTCAAAATTAAAACAACAATCTCCATGCAATGGGAAAGATTGTTTATAATAATAAATAAGGTTATAGGTATATATGTGTATATGTATGATCTATAGTATAATATATATTGTATATGCTATGCTATATGTATGTATATATATAATACATATTATATATGCTATGTCATATTTATATATATGATATATATTATATATGTTGTGTATGTGGTTTATGTATGTATATATATATATATATATATATATATATATATATATATATATATGTATTGTATACTTTTGTTATATTATTATAGATAATATAACATGGGTTATTCATAATAACGCTAACTTGAGCGTTTAGATTTGTGTCCATGTTTGAATGTGTGTGCATATATTCACGTGCCATTTATGACAAAAGATATTGGCACCTAAATGTATGCATGTAAGTATATAATAAAATAAAATTAAGCAGGCATGAAGTAAGAATGGAAGAATGAATTAAAATAATGTAAATGGAATGAATGAAGATTAAGAAAAACGTGGAAGTTTAAAAATTGTAAAGAACGATAGAGAAGAGAATGCGAGAAAACAGCGAACGCACGTAGGTAGGATAAATAACGGAGAAAGAAGGAAAAGGAAAACGAAAAGGAAAATGCTCACACACACGTAAGCTGGACCCTAGTGGCTGTAAGCGCAGGTATAACCCTTGCGGTGACGTCATGACACCTTACGCCTGCCGTAAACAGCTTACGCTCGCCTGTACGCACCGACTTTGACGGATCCTACGCATGTTAGAGACCACGCGCTAAAATCTTTGACCGCTGGTATCGATGTTATGCATACAATAGTATTACTGAAACCACCTCAATCCATTAAATCACTGTTCCTATTATTTATTATACCTAAAGCTTGAGTAGCTGAAAAATTGTCGGCCAGTGAGTAATACATTACCAATAGAATCTGAACCAACATTTTTCTGAAAATATGAAAAATCGAAAAGGTGTCAGATTCCAAAAAAATTCTAAAGGTCAATCGAAAATCCTGATATTGACCTACGACTTGTTAAAATTCTGGAATAATCCAGAAATTATCATTAACTAATAAAATACCAAGTCAACAAAAATTTTCACTTGGCAATAGACATGAAGAATTTCAAAACTACCAAGTATTTAGGTCTTCAATATTTCCAAATTCTTTCTCAGCAAAAATTCCTCTTCACAGAAATCACGCCACATAGAAATATTTCCAAGTCATCACTATTCCCCACCTGTATGACATCGATACAATTCCATAAAAATCAATCAATTTGAAATAAAAAACGCAGTCTGACGAGTTTCTTACTCCGGGTAAGAACTCTAAAAAGCAAGACACGGTTCTTTGCATTCGCCCGTCCGCGGTTCGGAACAAGTAAGTCCTATCACCTGGATAGTTGACCTAGATTCGTGAAAAGACCTAGCCAGGGCTACAAATTGGGGATTTTACTTGGGCGGACGTAAATACTTCTAAAATCTTTCCTCTGACGAAAGCCGTTCATGGGGTTGCGCTGAAAAATTATACAAGTAAAATTTTTATCACTACGCTTCTGAAATAATATTTTGAGTGCGTCGGTGGTCGGTTAGCCGCGAGAGTTAACTGTGCGTATACAGCCTGGCGTTGAAAAACAAAGTTCCGAAAAATAATCCTGTCGTCGAATCTCAAAACGACGAGAAGATATTTTTCGAGAAGCCACATTAAGGTTATAAACGATTAAAAGTGGAGAAAGAATACAATTTAAAAGTACTGTTTTCTTTCTGGTTCGAAACCATCCATCTTTTAATTTTTATAAAATTAACAAGGCAAAAGTGTCGAGAATTCGTGTGTGTGCGTTAATTGCAAACACGTGCAATCGGTGAAAAATGAACAAGAGTGACTAGTTTTAGTCACGCATCACAGAATTTTTAAAAGCCCAGTTGAGTCAGAAAATCAAGGGTGACATCGAAGACAGCCTTCTTCTCCAACCCTTGTCCTACCAACTGGTAGAGTTAACTACAAATATCGGTAAGCTGTATCGTTCTCAATTTATAATATTTTATTTGAATATAGAAGCAAAATCTCCTGATTGAGCCTTTCCGAAATTTAGTAGATACTTTCTTTTCATCGAAATTCTAGCATTTTATATTCCTTTCTAGTAGCCGGTAGAGAAAGTAAGGATTCCGAAAACGATCCTACTTAAAAATAAAAAAAGGGACACAAAAGTGTCCTACAGTTTGTGAAGCCTCCGCGTACACTTTTTCATCTTTTAAATAAATATTAATTTATTATTTATAATATTTAATTATTTATTTATCCCTACCACCCGTACGTAACACATAGTAATTCCTTTATTGTATTAAAAGACTTTTGACAATCCATCGTCCAATTGAAAGGGGTTTCCTTTTGTGTTAAGTTCGTAAGTGGTTTACCGAGGTGAGCAAAATTTTTTATAAACTTCCTAAAGTATCCTGCGAGTCCTAGGAAGCTTTAGATTTGAGTGACGTTCTGCGGTGTTTTGAAAGCTCTCACTGCCTGTATCTTTGCAGGAAACTAGTTTCGAGGACTTACGTGATTCCCTTTGTCACGAACCTATTCTGCATTGTCCCGATTTCGACCATCCGTTTATTCTGACGACCGATGCTTCCAGCACAGCAATAGGTGCTGTTATAAGCCAAGGAAAGCTCGGCGAAGACCTTCCTGTTTGTTTTGCTTCTCGCTCCCTAAGCCGAGCAGAAGCAAACTATACCGCCACTAAACGCGAATGTCTTGCTGTTGTTTTTTTTTACAAAACACTTTCAACACTACCTCTACAGTAGAAAGTTTACCATAGTTACAGACCATCAAGCCCTTGTCTGGCTTCACAACTCACGCGACCTATCATCGCGTCTCCTTTGTTGGCGACTGCGACTCCTAGATTTTCAGTATGAGGTCAGATATCGACCAGGCAGAGTCAACTCGAATGCTGACGCACTCTCGAGAAATTCGACCGATCGCGTTACAGCTACGGCAGTGTTACCTATTCGAAAACGCGGCAGGCCACCTAAACTTCCGGCCGTACAAACTCCTCTAGCCGAAACCGAAAGTGTAGAGGATAGTCTGGGAATCGGAGGAAGAGTAAAACTGCGAAGAAAGGGGAAGGAAATCATTATTATTCTTATTCATCCGACGACGAGACAGATCCTTGTAACGTCGCTGCAAGGGAAAGAACTCGCAAAAGGAGGCCACGCAAACGCATGCTTCGGTTTTCTGATGCAAGTGAATACCTTCCCTCTAATAACGAAACAACACAATCAGGGGAATCGTTACCATCACCAAATTCAAATTTATCTGCGCCCCCCTTATCAGAAACGCGTGAACCAAACACTCCACTCCACGACTCCACTGCAGTTTCGAGTAGGACTTCGAAAAGTTTGCCCGATTACAGTAACAACTTGAGTAACACCCCCACTCCCGTTACCTTTTCGCGAGAAAGATCAGATCCTTCTGATGTCGAATCCAGTGACGTAACTCCCCATGAGCTTGAGGAAACTGTATTCCCAGCCGGCGAAGACTTTGACGTCACCCTCACCAACCAGCCAACACACTCTACACCGTGCAAATCACCTGTCCTCCCTCCAGTACCCTCTCTCCTAAAACAAATCCGACCACCTGAACAACCCTCTAGAAAACCTTTTGTCTTAGGATTGTATGAAACATTGCGCTACTGTTAACTGTAGCGAAAAAACGAGTTTGCGCGGTGGTGGCACATAAAACTTGAATCAATCCTTCAAAAAAATAATTACCCTCCTAGTATAATAAATCCTTGCATTAAAAAAAGGTTGAGCTATTTCCATGCTTCAAGTAGGAACTCACAGCCACATCATCCACTTTGTACAACTCTCTCACACGCACAGACTACACATCCAAACCCAGCAATTCACAGTACCAACGCCGGTACACATACATCTCCAAAATATATGCCACTACCTTATGTACATGGCCTCTCTGAAAAACTATCAGGTATCCTCAAACCTTTTAACACAGAAAATTTATCCGTTTTTTATCACCCATTATTAAACAGCAAACCTTAAAAAATTAGGAAAAAAAATAAAAATAACAACTTTCTTAGCCTAGTCCTTTCACACAAATTACTCTTTTTAAGTGATAGTACTTCCTTCTACTGGTGTTCGTGTTCTCCTCGAATATATACATATGGACACAAGAAAAATTCCCATATTTGTCGTACCGTTATGACTCCGGTTACGGTTTACGATCTCCTCTCGGACGTCGTGTTTCTGTTAGTCTTTGTTTATCCTCTCACTTTTCTCTTTCAAATTCAAAAAGGAAAACCTGCACACAAAAAACAAAGCCCTAATAGCCTCAACCAATTCAGCTTTGCACCAAAGATCTTTTTGTGGTTACACTTAAGTTTAGATACTAAAATAGACTTATAAATTAATTATTATAAATTTAAATAATCGTTCTAATATTGTTTAAAAATTGTTTTTCAGTCAAAATTGTTAAAAATAATATTATTGCTCTACATCAAGCCCCTTCCACTTAACTTGTAATTGAAGAATTTATATTTTTATAGACACCATTTAAAATGTGAATATTGTTATAAATTGTTTAAGAATGCTTTCAAAATAGTTTTCAGACAAATAGTTCCAAACAAAATATATATATATATACATATTTCAACATAGCTTTTAAAATTGTTTAGGAAAAATAGTTCAATCAAATTTGAAAATCGTTATAAATTGTTCATCAAGAATGCTTCAAAATAATTGAAGATTCCTCTTTGAAATTGAATATAACGAAAAATTCGAGAAAAATTGTGCAAAAGGAAAAGTAGAAAAATCTATGACAATAGCGACAACGACTGTTCTAAAAGATAATTCTGAAACAAAACTGCGAAAGTTAAAGAGAAACAGTTTCTCTAAATTAAAAGAAACTAGTAAGGTAGATGTTAAGTTTTTAATGCATAGTTTATATTAAAAATAAAAGCGTGATCTACTGCAATTTTCGGAATAAATTAATTACCTCATCGCTGAGCATGTATTTCCAACGAATACAAATATAGAATAAAAAAAGATGTAATTACAAAATGTAGAAGCGCGTACTAAAAATTTCTATGAATACATTAATCCGGTCATTTTCTATTATTTTGCATGAAAGACATAATTTTAAATTATATTGTATAATTTGTGACGCTCTTTGAATTTCGCAATGTCAGAAGTTGCAATATGTCTAAAGATTATAAGTTGAAAAAGATAAGTGTCAGTGGTTTTGTAACTGATGAAACTTATCAACAATTTCATTGTAAATTTTCAAAATAAATTTTTTAACAACCATCGTTCAATTGCATGCAAGGTAAATGTATTTTTTTTAAATACGGGCACGAGAACCAACATCACTTTTTCCCAAAAACTTTTTCAAAACGATCCTCACCAACTCCTCCGCTGAAAGTTTTTCCTAGCTTCGATAGGAAAAAACTTCCTCGCATGTCGAAAAAAATTGATTGATTTCCAACCGCTGCTGATAAATTAATAAATAATAATAATAATATCATATTTTTCGAAAATTCTATGATTTTGGTGCTGAGTATTGCGTCAAGGAATTCAGAAATCAAATTTCAACAAAATCGGTTGAATATTAGCTGAGTTTCAGCAATTTTAGTTCCAAACGGCATTGATTTTCGAAGGTATGAAAAAACCTATTGTTTATTTTACAGTGAATAAAAAAAATAATCAGGGAAGAAAATTAATATAACAAAGAAGATGCGCTTTATTGAGCGGAACATCACAGTATTTTTTGTTTACCGTTTTTTTGAAAAAAAAATTTTCGTCTTGGTTTGGAAAGTGGACAATACTTATACCCGTTTTCGAGCGGAGACTCAGAGAGGACCTTATTTGATCGGTGTGTTCAATTGTTCGAAAATGCCTTCAAAATAGTTTTGAGACAAATAGTTCAAAAATATACATATACATATTTCAACACTGTTTTAAAATAGATTAAGAAAAATAGTCCAAACAAATCCCTAATAGCCTCAACCAATTCAGCTTTGCGAATTTATTTGTAGACACCGATATGTACAAAAAATGCAAAAATGTGAATATTTTTTATACATAGTTTATAAATAGTTTTAAAATAGTTTTCGTAAAAGTAGTCAAAAGATAGCCTTAATCGTCTATACCAGGTTAATGATATTCAGATTCGCACCAAAGAATATATCCAAACTTTCCTTCATTCATTTAATATATCTTACACATAATACTTAATACTTAAATTTTAAAGTGACATGTTTGATAACATGTTTGCTATTATATTGACCCAAATTCATAGAATTATTTTCATTTCTCATTATTTTGGCATAGAGTCAGATTCTTTTTATTTTCTTTGAATAAAATTTTCACTATTAGATACAAAAATACTCAAAAATTAAAAATTACGTAAGGCAAACGTTTCAGCCACATATGGGGGCCCTCTTCAGTGCCATAAATTCAAAGATTAATTCAAAATTTCTGTAAAACGCAGATAATTAAAATAAGGATTATCATAGAATTGAAAAACTTATCTCATTGCCTTGCTTAATTTTTAATTTTTGAGTATTTTTGTACCTAATAGTGAAAATTTTATTCAAAGAAAATAAAAAGAATTTGACCCTATGCCAAAATAATGAGAAATGAAATTAATACTTGAACTTATACTTGATCATTTTATGAACCCTAAAGCCAATGTTCGAACAACATATCATTCTGATGATATTATGGGCCAATACAAGGTACAATACTTTAAATTCCGCAATAATACTTTAAACTAAATGTCTGGAACATAACCTATAATATTATACCCTTTTAGTTTTCGTTTTCTTTTCAGTTTCTTCCGCACAAATAAAATGCACACACAAAGTTTAAGAGATAATTTCATATTGCAATATTAATTCATTTTCATTGTTTAACACGTTCAAGAAGCCAAAATAACAAAATTCTCATACATTCTAAAAGAATTTATCTGACAGTTACATTCTTGGTAATATTCTCATTATATTTAAAGTGACATTCTTGATGACATGTCGTATTATATTGACCCAAAATCATAGAATTTTTGTTAATTTCTTGTTATTTTGGCATAGGGTCAGTTTCATCTTATTTTATTTGATTAAAAATGTCACTATTAGATGTAAAAATGCGCAAAAAGAAAGAAAGGCAAACGTTTCGACCACATATGGGGGCCCTCTTCAGTGCCGTAAATTCAAAGATTAATTCAAAATTTCTGTAGAGCATTAGAATATAGGAAACAATTAAATTAAGAATTATTATAGAATTCAAAAACTTATCTCATAGCTTGCAATTCAAAATGAAGTAGTCCAGTATGCAGCATCATGAATTGAAAAAATATTTAGAGTTCACTGTGAATAAAAAACCGGATAAATGAAAAAACATAAAAAATTTTGCACACGAACCGACCGGAATTTTTTAGAAAATTTTATTAATAAAGAAGGTTGCCAAATTGGTTATCAATGGCAAAACGCGAACATAGTTTACATTTTTGAATACTTTGCGGTGAAGACTTTGTTACCGGAGTCTCTCACAGAATGATCCGAACTGTTTTAAAAACCGACTCGAGACATGTGGCTTTGCTGACTGAAAATTTTTTTATATAAGCAATCTTGAAAGGTTCTTTTCCTCCTTGAAGAAGACTATTGTCCTATACCTAGTAAAGAATTTCGAGACGTTTATGGTAATTTTCACGAGTGGACGCAGGCGTGTATTTTTCAAGAAAACGATTTTATATATCAGCTTCACGGACAATCCATTTAACACTGAATTTGCAAGCTTATTATAATATCCATATTATATAAAATTTTACTCAATATTAAAATATTTTTTCAATTCATGATGCTGCATACTGTACTACTTCATTTTGAATTGCAAGCTATGAGATAAGCTTTTGAATTCTATGATAATTCTTAATTTAATTGTTTCCTATATTCTAATGTTCTACAGAAATTTTGAATTAATCTTTGAATTTATGGCACTGAAGAGGGCCCCCATATGTGGCCGAAACGTTTGCCTTTCTTTCTTTTTGCGCATTTTTACATCTAATAGTAATATTTTTAACCAAATAAAATAAGATGAAACTGACCCTATGCCAAAATAACAAGAAATTAACAAAAATTCTCATTATAGTTACCGTTTTCAAAGTAATATAACCGATTCAGAACTCTACATAGAGCCATTTCAGTTGATTTCAGTTTTAGTGTTTCTTCATGAGCCTGATATGATGTAGAGATAGACTGAGATAAATATAGTAATATCTTTATATAAGGGCATGTCATTGACGTGACCTTATCCAATACTTTTGGTGCTTCCCATTCTTAAATTAATAACTTGAATAGAACTTTCATAGCATTTAAACATACCTTGATCATTCTTTTACGTTTATATGTTATAGAAAATCCATTTGAGTTATTAATTTAAGAATGGGAAATAAAATTTCTGACATGGGAATTAATAGAGGAAATCGCATAGGACTTTCAAAAAGAAAACTCTCACATAGGATCCTACATAAGTACCCACATAGTTACCCATGTCTTTTTATTCCTACAAGGAATATGAGACAGCTAGCTTCTTTTATAGGATACATCCTACTAAAATTATTATTATCATCATTATTTATGTATAGAAAAGTAAATTTTATATTCAAGGAAAATGTTTGTTTCAAAATAAATTTATCTGAGTGAAAAAAATATTTGTTTTGCTATATATATAAATATATAGAGATGAGTGACGAACAAAGTTATTCCATTGTAAATACGAATGCGTGCAGTTTCAGCTAATAACAGTAGAAGCAGCATTTTCGCTGGGCTAAAATGACTGCTTTATGGTAAAAAATATATCGGAATTCGCCTCTTTTTCATATTTTTGTCATTATATTTACTCCCTAGAGACTATTCTTACTTTCACTACTCCCACTGAACAAAAAATGAGGATCTTCGCTCCGCCTTATAAGCATGAAGAAGAGCCTAACTCATACTACACTGAGAGAAAGTATTAGCCGTGGTTATCTATTTTTTTTTGTAAAAAAGGGTCACAAGTATGTTTTTTAGTCTGTATCATCTTAGCACCTTAGTTCTTACAACAATATTAACTGAGTAGCAATGATTAAAATTTTTAGTAAAACTTACAAAATCCGATTAGTCGGTCTGTTTTGTAGCCGCGACTATTTTCATGCATTCTTACATTGTATCGAGCTTATAATAGATGTTACCAATACGTTTTTGTAAAACTTACTAATTGCGTTAATTGCTTTTACTATTTGTCCAGTGTAGTTATTACAAAAATATATATTTTTTCGACATAACGGATAAAAGTTGTATCAAAAACTATTCCAATATCTTAATTAGAAACTGATTAATTTTTTTCATCCGTACATGATTAAAATAGTAATTGCAACATTGAAAAAAATGTTAAATTTACCATTCTATCTATTTTATTTTTGTTAATGTCGATTGTAACTTTCTTAGGTTAGAATTGTTTAGGAGAAAAACTTTTTTAATTATTGTTTTTCAAAATGTAACAAAAGATGATAATTATTGAGAGGTTTTTCATCAAAAACTGCACAACAGTTTACAATTATACAAAAAGAATTAGAAGCATTTACAAAATTTTTGGTACTGCTTACTAAAAATATATAGTTGTGACCTTTTAGTCAGCACAACTAACAGGATTTCTCTCTGTGTATGCCTGCTTCGAAATAGAATATTTTTTAAACGTACTAGACAGACTTTCTTTATTGTATGTTCTATCATATTTTTGAACATTTCAGAAAGATATTTTGGGTACGGAAAAAGTTACCTCACATATGAATCTAATCTACAATTAAATCACGTGGTACAGTTGGTCCATGGCCTTAGACATGCCAGTGAAGTTAGCACACCGACTATAATATTTTCTGATTTTATTACATGGAATCGTTTGTTAGTCGTTTGTTAGTGTTTGGTATTCAAGTTTTGGCGTTTGGTAGTCAAAATTAAAAAAGTTATTAAGGTTTTAAAGTTGGGGTGCTAACTTCACGGTGGCACACCATTTTAATATTTTTCAAAAATTCCTTTTGGAATACTTTTATGTACGTTTGCTGATGTTTGGTCGTCAGGTTTTGGCGTTTGGTAGTCAAAACTTTAGAATATATTTAACTTTAAAGAATGTAAAAATCAACAGGAAATATAAACAACTGTTTCACCGCGCAGCTGTTTGTTACGAGCCACGCTAATCTGATTCCGCGGCGAATGTGATTGGTCGGTTCTTTCTCGGTGTAAATCCTTGAAAGGAACCGGGAAAGTTTGAATCCGGAAATGAAAATAAACACACGAATCTCGGTAAATGGAAGTTTAATTAATAAATGTTAATGTATTTCAAAACTGTTAAGTCTGGACTAACAGTAACGCCTAATTATTACTTGATGGACCTTACGGATAAAAATACAACGATTCTACAAGTTCGACGAGTGAACTTGTAGACTATTTGAACGTGTACAAATCAAAACTGAAACTGTCAAACTTGCACTCTACATAACTCACGCATCCTATTCACAGCTCTCCCCCACGCATCCCCTCTCTCTCAATTTCACACGCTGGCCCTCGCTAGGCCCAGCCCAACTTCCCGGAGAAGCTCGACCGCGAGAATCCGAGTCCGAAGAAGCCCGACTCGGGAAACCCCAGTCCTAGCCTCTAGCCTCAGCTGCAAGATTTTTATGGTCCTTTCAGTGAAAGTGCAAGAGAAGGTGGTAAAGCAGTAAATCTCAAAGGATTACTTCTTTACCTCCTTCTGGCGACCAGATATACTATTTTCGATTTCTTTAGGGCTACGCGGGTAAATAGTTTCTATAGCTATATACCTAGCTGTTTCGTTTAGTTTTTGCCTATCTACAATAGATGTGTATTACCTCTATAAATCCCTAACTCTATCTTAAACTTACTTTATTTAAATTCTAACATCCAGACTTAACCTTTCTTATCCTTAAAACTAGTATACATAGTAGTGATATATAACTTACAGAGAAATCTTAAAACTAATTTACAATGTCGAGTTTCTCGACGAATACATATGTCAATCACTCGAAGAATAATCTTAAATTTATTATTTAAAGATAGTAAATCTAGCTAAAGAATTTGTACGCTTTTCCCAAGGTATTTTATGATTTTCAGCTGCACGTGGGAGAATAATTTCATTAAGTAAGATGGGAATTTCCTGAAGTAAACTATGTTTTTGTTTGAAATAGAAAATACCGCGAGCTAATATCGAACATTCAATTAAATCAATCGACTTCGAGCCAAACCCTATAGTCGCTCGTTACATGTTCCTGCTTCCAGCTCACGTAAGACAAGCGCGAAATTTAAATTTAAAAAGAGCTTTATATCACTCGATAAACTATTTGGTGTTATAATTATCCATAACTGTTGTAGGTTTTCTTATTTTGAAATATAATAGAGTATAATCCTGTAATAATCGTAGAAAAAATCTTTCATACGACAAAGGTAAATTAATCTTTTCAATAATTTTCGATTTGCCATTAAATAATATGTTACGTTTAAATATTGTTCACAGGTTCAAATTAAATTTATTGCCAATATTTTATAAAATTATAAAATAGAATTTTTATCATCAGTACATTTGAATTTTATTCACCTTTTTTCATCTATATCTTATCCACCGAAAATTTTCTTCATCCGATGCTATAATCGATTTTTTTCCTCCATAAAATCATAATTCAAATTTTCAAGATGAGGATTTTAATGTAATAATAAATATTAAAGGTTGGATAAAATTAATTTTATGTAAGAATAATTTAAAAAAATTATTTACATGTAAGAAATTAGACTCTTTCAAATCTAATCTAAACAATTATTCACTTCCTCTAAAACCGAAAAATTATTGCTTTATCTTACTTTGACATTCATATAAAACACTTGCTAAAGTCAGATGAATAGATCATTCTGTTTTTCAAACAGGAAACTATCTTTATTTTCATATATTTATCTTTGTTTTTTATATTTGAATTGCTAAGAATTATTCAAGTGGTAATAAATGATAATACAAACCTTGCAATCACAATAAATATAATTGGTATTAACAATTTAATTCGAAAATATTCAACATTCAATAATTATTGCATCGGATGAAGAAAATTTTCGGTGGATAAGATATAGATGAAAAAAGGTGAATAAAATTCAAATGTACTGATGATAAAAATTCTATTTTATAATTTTATAAAATATTGGCAATAAATGTAATTTGAACCTGTGTACAATATTTAAACGTAACATATTTTTTAATGGCAAATCGAAAAGTATTGAAAAGATTAATTTACCTTTGTGGTATGAAAGATTTTTTCTACGATTATTACAGAATTATGCTCTATTATATTTCAAAATAAGAAAACCTACAACAGTTATGGATAATTATAACACCAAATAGTTTTTCTAGTGATATGAAGCTCTTTTTAAATTTAAATTTCGCGCTTGTCTTACGTGAGGTGGAACAGTTGTTTATGATATTTCCTGTTGATTTTTGCACTCTTTAAAGTTAAATATATTCTAAAGTTTTGCCTACCAAACGCCAAAACCTCACGAACAAACATCAGTAAACGAACATAAAAGTATTCCAAAAGGAATTTTTGAAAAATATTAAAATGGTGTGCCACCGTGAAGTTAGCACCCCAACTTTAAAACCTTAATAACTTTATTAATTTTGACTACCAAACGTGAAAAACCTGACTACCAAACATTAACAAACGACTAACAAACGATTGCAACAATTTTTATTCAGAAATTCCAAAAAGTGGTGTACTACCGTGAAGTTAGCACCCCAACTTTAAAACCTTAATAAATTTTTTAAGTTTGACTACCAAACGCCAAAACTTGAATACCAAACACTAACAAACGACTAATAAACGATTCCATATAATTATAATTCGAGCCTCGTTCTCAAGATTATACTATTAACCATGTAGTTATCCTTAAGTTGCGCTAGAGTGCATAACATTTTAGAGACTAAATAAAAGAAACCGAAATGTCCCAGGCCCCCAGCGTCGGGCTTACGGTCCTGGCCCTTATCCTCTTCATATTCTTTTGTTGTGCGC
The DNA here is from genome assembly GCA_030998225.1 of Diplolepis rosae. Classification (NCBI taxonomy): domain Eukaryota; kingdom Metazoa; phylum Arthropoda; class Insecta; order Hymenoptera; family Diplolepididae; genus Diplolepis; species Diplolepis rosae. The sequence goes on along the minus strand of JAPYXD010000684.1, from coordinate 314,829 downwards.
TAGAGTAAAGATACGTTTTGATAAAGCTCGTCATTGCGTTCACTTGGAATTGTGCGGTGGTCTCTACTATAAAAGATGAGCTGAAAAAGAGTAAACGCAGAACTCCTAGAGTCATTGGAAAGAAAGCTGAGGTGCGTACAGAATGAAATATCTGAAATAAAACTACGGAAGCTTGTAGCCGCCAACCTGCCACAGTGTCGCTAGTTGTTGGTCTATGCCAGTCTAAGCGGCTTGTATTCGCCACTACCGACAGTGTCGCAAGCCAGGTAATTCAATTTTTCCATATATTACTTATTCTTAAGTTAAAGATTATTGTCAAAGAAAAGATTAATTAATTTTACGACAATTACTGATATATAAGATAAGTAATACAAAAATACTTGAATATAAAAAGCAAGAATGATACCACATAACCTCTTTTTGAAAAATATGTTGGGTATAACTAAGTATCTTTTAAATTAAAATGTTAAGAATTTTATAATACCTATCAAAGAAATTGATTGAAATAATAATCTTATGTTGTGTGCATAAAAATTTTTCCGCATTTTTATAAATGTCCGGTCATTGGAATTGCAAAATATATAAATTTCAATTTCCAGTAATTGAAACATTTCAAACTCGAACTCTTTTTATATTAAATTTAATTGTCATTATACATTATCAATATAAAAAGAGTTCTACTTTGAAAGGTTTAATTTAATTTTTATGATACGTTTTTAAGGTAATAATGTATATTACAAAAAGGGGGATATAAATGATAAAAATGTTATTAATTATTATTTTTAATACTCTCATTTTCTTCTCTATTTTTTAAAATTAAAGGTGATGCTTCGTTGATTTTCTGAGTTCGATCATAGAATTCATTTTCAATAAAATTATTTCCATTCTGAGTCTCATTTTGCGAATACACTGATCGTTGTCTCTGTTCGTATGTATCACAAACCAGTAATAACTTTGAAAAAAATAATCATTTTTATTCTTATCTTACAATCATAATTATAAAATGTGAATAAAAAATTCAATTTTTCTATTATTTAACTGCCATTAAATCTTCTACTTATATTAATATTTCTATTTACAATTACTACTACTTAATAATAATATGTATCCTGTTACTACAATTATTATTATTTACAGAATCCAATAAATATGAATAAAGAAATCACAGTTCGTCACCCAGGGAATGAGCCCTTGATTTTCCAATCGGAGAATGGTATTCTTCGGCTTAGCGCCTTGAGGGCCTATTTTCCACATGCTTTGGGTCTTAAGTATCACAAAACGAATAAATGCTATTGTGTTACCCTGCAAGATGATTTATTAAAACTACCACCAGACGTTGACACTTTTGATTTGTTTCTTGCAGAACGTAAGTATCAACAGATATATAAATATATATACTTATTTCATTATTAATGTATTAGATTTTTTAACAAAGATTATTTTTTCTCATATTTTACTGTAGCAATGTTTGAAGAGAAGAATGATATAAGTATCTTAGTCGAGAAATATTTTGCAGCTCACTATACGTACAAAGAAATATGTAAAATGCTAGAAGTTAAGCATGGTGTACATATTTCTCTTCGAAGTTTACAGCGATATTTGCAGGAAAAAAATTTAAAAAGAAAAAATATAATTGAATCTCCATTCGAAAAAATTATTTTAGCTATTATGCAAGAACATAATGATTGTGGTTTAAATTTGGGCTATCGGTCAATGTGGCTGAGGCTGAGAAAAAGGTATGATTTGACTGTTAAACAAAATACTGTCTTACGTATTTTGAATCTTATCGATCCAGAAGGTGTCGATAAACGCTCTCGTTATAAGCTAAAGAGAAGGCAGTATAAAGTGCGTGGTCCAAATCACGTGTGGCACATTGACGGTTTTGATAAGTTGAAAAAATTTGGATTTGCAATTCACGGTTGTGTCGATGGGTTCTCCAGAAAGGTATTGTGGCTGAAAACATCAACAACGAACAATAATCCGAAAGTAATTGCCTACTACTATTTGAAATGTGTACAGAATTTGAACTGTGTACCTTCTGTTGTCAGATCTGATAAAGGTACAGAAAATACAATTGTAGAAATTCTCCAACAAGGCTTGAGGCATTATCACACCGATGAATATTCAAAAGGCAAAAGCTTCATTAAAGGCAAAAGCACAGCGAACGAAAGAATAGAAAAATTTTGGAGACAGTTGATAAATCATTCAATGAATTTTTACATCAAGTTGTTCAAGTTGATGGTGGAAGAAAATGTTTTAGATATTGGAAATACTGTCCATATAGAGTGTTTGAGATTCTGTTTTTCAGACTTAATCAGTTTTGATTTAGATGTTTCTCGCAAAGAATGGAATGAGCACAGAGTGCGAAAACAAAATTGCAGAAATATTCCTTCTGACATTCCCAATATTTTGTTCCATTGGCCGGAGAAGGTCGGAGCGCGAGATTGTAGAAAAGAAGTCGCAGGTGATGATGTTCAAAGGCTGTTGGATAGATTTGCAGTGAAACCAGATATGTATAATCCAAAAATACAGGAATTGGTACATTTGTTGATGCCAAAACCGTGTTCACCAAGTTGTGCACAGGAAGCATACGATTTATTTATGAAAATAATGAATTTAATTAAAATTCACGATGGTAAATCAAGTTGTCAATAAAGATAATCAATGCCTTTTTAGTGAATTTATTTACATAACTTGCAATTAAAATTAGGATAATCAGCATAAGCCGTTTTATATTATATGACTATATTATACATTGATTGCCGATATGCTGATAAAGCAATAAACAACTGTTCCATTAGCAGCAGCGTGCAGTTTGTCTGTCATATTCCACTTCAGTTGCAGATGAATATTTGTAGAATGATCAAATAGAGTGTTCAATGTAGGAAATCGTCAAAAATTTGGAATGGAAAATCAGTGCTGGCTCTTCTGGCTTCAATGATTCCGTGATGACGAACCTGGGGATTAAAGTCGATCAATTGGAAATTGATCAGGCTGAGAATGCTGTTACTTTTTGTCCTTTGTTAAACGATCCACCGAATTATAATCCAGATACTACTGACCTTGCACAATATAAGGAAGGAAGGTAGATTTTTGCGTTTCGATTACAATTTATCAGTTGTGAGATGAGTTGTGAGATAATGAAAGTGAATAATACGTTCACAGAGGTCAAAATTTTAAGTTTAATAAAACTTTTATTTCAATTTATTTTTATGTTACATATTGGAAAGGCTTTTTCATTTTAGAGATGACTGGCTTCAGTGTTTTAAGGAATCTGTAAATAAATTTATTGCAATATCAATTCATAGTCACCCTTAAAGTCCGACATTGAAAGAGAGAGCTAGTAAAGTCAAGGAAATATATATAAATAGACTGCATTATTTACGCATTCAGCCATTGTAAGTCTATTTTGCAATTGGAGTCATCAGTTAGAAAAATTTGACTGATTTTATTAATTAATTAATATTTGTGCATTAATTTTATTATAGTGCCTCTGGAACTCTCTTAGACACAATTGAGCATTGCATGGAAAAGTTTGATTTTCCCGATCCCTACTTGCACGTAAGTAAAATACGTATAAATAATTCTATTGAGTCTTTGTTACTAGCTATATTTATTAAATTAAATTTATGCATTGCAGCAAAAGAAAAAAGGAAATGAAGAAGCTTTAAAGCACCTGAAAACCAGAATGACAGCTCTCGATAAAATACAATGTGAGGATAAAATAAAAGCTCTGATACAAGGAGTTCTGGCTGGTAATATCTTTGATTGGCGGGCTAAAGAAATTGCAGATTTAATGGAAACATTACTGGTACGTGATACATACGAACAGAGACAACGATCATTGTATTCACTAAATGAGACTCAGGATGGAAAATTTTTTTTTGAAAATGAAATCGATGATCGAACTCAGAAAATCGACGAAGCATCGTCTATAATTTTAAACAATGAAGAGAAAAATGAGAATATTGAAAATAATAATTAAGTGTACATTATTGAGGGGAGTGAAATGAAATCCAATGTTGTATTGTTTTTATTAAAAATAAAAGTATTTATTTGGGTACTGAAATGCTAATTTTTGTGTTGAAATTCTCGTATCTCCATTTTTGGTTATTTTCTTGATGTAACTATTAATGCCACTCTCTTATCGCAAATTTTTACTTCTTCTGAAGGTTGTACATTTTATTCTGGATATTTGACCTTTAGTTATTACATAGATATTTATGCAAATACATGTATAATATTTCGACAAGATGCAGGGTTTGAGTAAACTAAAGACTTTGTAACAAAGACTGTAAAAATCACATTTTTTAAGTCTGACCGAAATTGCACTGATAGACATTTTTGTTAGAGAAACCAACAATGAATATAAAAGAAAAAAAATTCTTGTTGTTAGAATTCTTTTACATATGTCTATTTTTTCCTTTCATCTGCATTTTTTTTTCTCTTTTTTTTTTAAACTAAGGATAGAGAAATGATTGTATTTACTTCAGTGAATATGGTTTTTAACTGTTTATTCAAGAGCATTTCCCAAAACAATGAAATACGTAATAAAATGGTAATTAGTGATTACAATTGTACTATAATATATTCGCACTTTTGATACTACGAACACTTTAGTCATCCTTACAAGACTTTAATGATGATCGTAAAGAACTTTTTCTGAGTTTAAACCTACCCTTATTTTTTATCTTTATTTGTCACAAACTTCAAATGATCAATTAAATATATTTTCAAACAAATTTGAAATACTTAACATTCTGTTTAAACCTAACTAAAATAATATCAGACTTTCAAACTAAAATTACAGCTTATTTGCTACGATTAACAAATATCTTTGAGTAAGGATAGAAATAGTTTGACTTAGTGTGGCATCTAACACAGACATTTCAATACTTTGTTTTTATATAAAGATAAATACTTAATACAATATTCTAAAGAAGTGAACACTTAGATGTCGAATTGTACTATGTACTTGGTATAAAAATAATCACATTCAGCGACATGAAATATTCTATCACACATAAAAACAGTCTTTTTATGTAAAGAAGTAAGTACTTAAACGGAAATCGAATACATGAGTTTTAATTAATCTCACTAATTGTATCAGTGAAAATTATAAATATTACGTAACAATCTTCTTTGTGTCTACCAAGGTGCTATACTTTTATTAACCTTTTTACTCTGTATATTCGCATATATCTTGTAATAATGTTTAATATCTTCCTACAAATTACGAAACAGTTGAAAAATTATATATTTTACTTTTACTATTTTTTAACCTTCTTAGAAGCTGCAGGTAATCCAACTTATCAAACAACAACAACTTTAAATAATATACGTTGAATAATTTGTTCTCTTAAACTTATATTGCCTAGAAAATTAAGGAATCTTTTCGTACTTACGATAAATACTTAAAATTGCGCTTGCTTCTAGTCTTTTCTTTGGCTCATAGCGAAAACATTGTAACAATATTTCTTGTAAAAATAGAGGAGCTTTGCCTACATCTGGAGTGATTTTTTTTTGCAACAAACTTCTGAGTTCAGCATGTGGATTATTCCCTTCTAATTTCCAAACAAAAGTGCCGTTATACAACTCAACAAGAGTGCATGCCAGCGACCACACATCAGAGAAAATCGTTGCTTCTTCTCTGCAAATCAGTAATTCAGGCGCCATATATAGTGGTGTTCCTGGACAAGTTCTTCTTCCTTGAGTTGTAATTAACTGCGACGTCATTTCTTTCATTTTGGCGAGACCTAAATCACAAAGTTTGACTTGCATATTGTAACTGACTAATACGTTTGCTGACTTGATATCTCTGTGTAGTACTTGTTTAGGATGAAGATGCATGAAGGCAATGGCTTTGCAAATTTGTTGGCCGATGGAATTTTTTTTTTCTACATCAAGATTGAACTTGCGTTTTACCCTTTCTTTGAATAGAATGTCTTTCAAGTTATGTCCGTCAATAAATTCCATAATTATATGAAACTGCACGTCTTCACAACACACACCCATAATTTGAACAATGTTTTCATGAGATATTTGCTTTAATATGGCGATTTCTTTAAAGATATCTTTGCGATTTGAAGAGATCATATCCATGCTTTTAATAGCCACAATCGTTTCGGACCAGGTGCCTTTATAAACAGTACCAAAAGTACCTTTGCCTAATTCGGTTTCAGAAAATTGCAAATCACTTATTGCAATTTGAGTGATAACAGGAATCACGATCGAATTAATATCATTCAAGCCTCTTTTCCGTTTGTTATTTTCTGTTTTATACAAACTTAATTCGCTGTAGCTTGGCGAAGCGACGTCATCACGGATACTTGGTACTTCTTTTTGAGCAGGGCATTTTAATCCGATTTCTCTACTTTCCCAAGAATCTAGGAGAGAGGGATTCACTAATTTCTTTTGAACACTTACTTTAGGCCGACTGAAATCACTAACATTACTAATTTCCTTCAAATATGAATCCCTTACAGTATCAGGAATCGCTACAGATCTTTTCAATTCTGTGCTTTTTTTATTTAAATGTATTACATTTTCTGATTCTGTATTTGTAGATTTAATGTAGGTCGTTAATAGATACAATTTTAGCCTACTTGATTTATCATGTGTTTCCATTGCATATTTCCATAAATCTTCATCACCGTCTTTAGTAATAAACTCGGTAACAACTGTATTGTCATACTTCCCAAGTTGAATAAGGGAATTACAAAAATAATTTTTTGTAAGATCAGTTTCAAACAATTGGATACACAATTCCTTTACGTGTTCCACTGTGTAGGTTTTAGCACCGTCTAGTACCAGGAACTTAATGCCTCCAACTGGAGTCTGCATTTGCTTAAAACTTTCATCAGGGCTGTTCCGGTGCTTCCACCCAATATGCGGAAAATTGACTAGCAACTGGAAAAGTAAACATATTACTACCATACTTATAAAACATCCAGTAAGTCTTTCCCAACTTCCCATCGATATAACTGAAATGTTTTCTAATTACTTCTATCAATTCTATACCTTTATAAGTCCAGCTCCCTTGTGTTGTTTATATTCGAAAAATATTAATTACAATACACGAAATTATACATACTTCTTTATTCTTTTCTCCTTTTATGTCCATAGATCCTCCGCTTTTTATACAAGACAACACTTCTTGAAATTGTAGTTTTTTTTTCTCACTCATTGAAACGTTTCCATTCGCATCATCTAAAATAGTTCAAAACGTTTGTTTTAAATTTAATAACAATGTTTATATCAGTTAATCCGTTAAAAGTATCAGTTTCTCGCTATTTTCAAACAACATTTGTTACACGGCTGAAGATACGTCTAAATGACAAATCTAATACATTAATAATGAAATAAGTATATATATTTATATATCTGTTGATACTTACGTTCTGCAAGAAACAAATCAAAAGTGTCAACGTCTGGTGGTAGTTTTAATAAATCATCTTGCAGGGTAACACAATAGCATTTATTCGTTTTGTGATACTTAAGACCCAAAGCATGTGGAAAATAGGCCCTCAAGGCGCTAAGCCGAAGAATACCATTCTCCGATTGGAAAATCAAGGGCTCATTCCCTGGGTGACGAACTGTGATTTCTTTATTCATATTTATTGGATTCTGTAAATAATAATAATTGTAGTAACAGGATACATATTATTATTAAGTAGTAGTAATTGTAAATAGAAATATTAATATAAGTAGAAGATTTAATGGCAGTTAAATAATAGAAAAATTGAATTTTTTATTCACATTTTATAATTATGATTGTAAGATAAGAATAAAAATGATTATTTTTTTCAAAGTTATTACTGGTTTGTGATACATACGAACAGAGACAACGATCAGTGTATTCGCAAAATGAGACTCAGAATGGAAATAATTTTATTGAAAATGAAATCGATGATCGAACTCAGAAAATCAACGAAGCATCACCTTTAATTTTAAAAAATAGAGAAGAAAATGAGAGTATTAAAAATAATAATTAATAACATTTTTATCATTTATATCCCCCTTTTTGTAATATACATTATTACCTTAAAAACGTATCATAAAAATTAAATTAAACCTTTCAAAGTAGAACTCTTTTTATATTGATAATGTATAATGACAATTAAATTTAATATAAAAAGAGTTCGAGTTTGAAATGTTTCAATTACTGGAAATTGAAATTTATATATTTTGCAATTCCAATGACCGGACATTTATAAAAATGCGGAAAAATTTTTATGCACACAACATAAGATTATTATTTCAATCAATTTCTTTGATAGGTATTATAAAATTCTTAACATTTTAATTTAAAAGTTACTTAGTTATACCCAACATATTTTTCAAAAAGAGGTTATGTGGTATCATTCTTGCTTTTTATATTCAAGTATTTTTGTATTACTTATCTTATATATCAGTAATTGTCGTAAAATTAATTAATCTTTTCTTTGACAATAATCTTTAACTTAAGAATAAGTAATATATGGAAAAATTGAATTACCTGGCTTCATTTCACTACAAAACATGTGCCCTTCCGGTTTGCGACTCGCAAACCGGAAGAGCCGAAAAAACTTGCGACACTGTCGGTAGTGGCGAATACAAGCCGCTTAGACTGGCATAGACCAACAACTAGCGACACTGTGGCAGGTTGGCGGCTACAAGCTTCCGTATAAAACAGAAAAACATCTCGCCGGTACAGTCCGAAAACGAGCAAGTTTCCGGTAGTGATGGCGAGCTGGAACTCGACTATCTCCATGACAACAGAAGCCTGTTTAGAGAACCATTACTGGAATTTATCAATAATTTCAGCGAATCAACTAACCAAGGTAATAATAAAATGAAATAATAACCTACATATGTAATCGCAATGTGGACGGTCATGTGCTTACAGGAAGTCGGCATTTTACTTCCCCGAGGTCAAACGACAGGCCTTCTTATATCTCTAATGAGCTTACATTAGCGGTAAGACATATTAGAGAAAAACATAGTACTCTCGGATGAGCTTGCACGAGCGGCAAGACATATTAGTGCGCAGTTGTTATTGAGATTGCACTTGCGGCAATACAATAATAATTTCGTATTCAGTGGCTAAATTCCTCTCGCAACACGTTATTGAGAATATGAAAATGCCTGATTTTAATTTCTCCTTTTCTAGAACCGGAAAAAGGAGAACCTATAGAGCCTCTTCCGGCCGTCGAGGAGGTAGAAGCCCAACTCGACCAACCCTTTGAGGACATCATCGGCGATGATCCATCTATTCCGAAATCCCTAGAACTAGGGCTGCATCAGATCTTGCTATCCAGACTAAAATTCTGGACAGAAGAGGGTATGGCGAAAGAAAATTCTGAGGAGTTATTGGCAAAATATAGAAGGCAAAAATTTTCAGAAGCTCCAAAAATGAACCCCCCCATTGAAGCCAAACTTTCTTCTTCAGCCAAGAAAAGGAATGAGTATAGAAGAAGAGCTCAAAATGAAATCGGCTCTGCCATTACGGTAATAGGATCGGTAGCTTCCACTCTCATCACGAAACTGAAAGTATTGATCCGACCGACCGTTTTGAAAAGTTATACCATAGCTTACAAATGCTAGCCGAGGTCTATCACAACCTATCGATTTCAAGAAGAGCAACGGTTACTCCCGCCTTCTCAAAATCAACCAAAGAGATCCTCGATAAAACAAAGTCAGATGAGTACCTCTTTAGCAGCGATCTAGTGACAAAAATCAAGAATGCCAAGGCAATCGAAAAAATAACTGCCGATATGATACAAGCTACTCAAAACACTCCTTCGAAGACAAAAAAACTGGTTTCCCCGCCCGGGTTCAAGTCCCGGCCCCAATCGAGCAGGCCTGGGGTTTTTGAGCAGACCACGCCTTCCCTTCAGGAAGAACAACGCAAAAGCCATCTACACACCGAAACCACAGTTTCAGAAGAACGAACCGCAACTAAACAAACCCCTCAATACGCGATCCAAACGATAGAAGATGTAAGTATCGTCGCAGGTCGTTTGAGGTTATTTATTAAGGAATGGCAAAAAATCACAGATAATCCATTTGTTCTGAAATGTATCACCGGTTATAAATTACAATTTAACAGGCCGGTTACTCAAAATCGAGTACCAATCACAAATATTCCGGTAAACGAGCAGGACAGATACAGAGATGCCATCGGTTTAACCATTCAAAAAGGAACGGTGGAAACCTGCTCACCGTGCCACTATCAGTTTCTGTCCACTTATTTCCTAGCTCCTAAACCTGACGGGCCATACAGATTTATCCTAAACTTAAAACACCTGAATGAATTTATCGATGCTCCTCACTTTAAAATGGAAGACATAAGAATGGCGAGAAATTTAGTTTTCTCTAATTACTATATGGCATCCCTGGATCTCTCTGACGCGTTTTACCTGGTTCCGGTATATAAGTCATTTAGAAAATTCTTGCGTTTTGAATTCCTAGGAATTTTGTACCAATTCACTTGTCTACCATTTGGATTGTGTACTAGCCCATTTATCTTTACAAAGGTTATGAAACCTATTACGAGTTTCCTAAGATCTCAACACTTCACATCGGTAATATACCTAGACGACATCCTTTGCATCAGGGATTCCTTTGATAAATGTAACGTAAACGTGGGAAAAACCACGCCTCTTCTACAATCATTGGGTTTTATAATAAATTCACAGAAAAGCAACTTAATCCCGTCAAAAAGATGCAAATACTTAGGGTTCATGATTGACTCGGAAAAACGGATAGTCGATATCACGGACGAGAAGAGGTTGAGCTTAGGCAAACTAGTAAAAGACTTTATGATTATCCGAGTACATACACTTAGAGAATTTTCTCATATAATTGGAAAATTAGTGGCCGCCTGTCCCGGTATAGATTACGGTTGGCTGTATCTGAAGCAATTGGTAAGATACAAGGATAAAGTACTCGCAATTAATAAATTTGATTATAACTCAAACATTACAATTCCTACAGAACTAATACCTGATTTACTGTGGTGGCAAGGAAGCATTGAGAATGCTAAGAGCTCGTTTAAAGACGGACAGTACACAAAAACTATCTTTACAGATGCTTCAGATACGGGCTGGGGGGCCACTGATAGCGTCAGTACCTCCTACGGGTTCTGGGATAAGACTCAAAAATCATGGCACATAAATTATAAAGAATTATTCGTCATAAAAATTGCGTTAAAAAATTTGGCCAATGACATTCAAAATTGCCAAATCCTGCTCCGTGTCGACAATACGACAGCTATTGCCTATGTCAATAAGATGGGAGGAACAAAATTTCCTAACCTCCATGCTCTCGCGAAGGGAATCTGGCAATGGGCAGAAAGCAAGAACAATTTCTTATTTGCCTCCTACATACCATCCAAAGAGAATCTCGAAGCAGACGCTCTGTCTCGACTAAGTAATGACGACGCAGAGTGGGAATTGGCAAATTTTGCATTCAAGCAAATTATCCACGCCTTCGGCGAGGTGGATATTGATCTATTTGCCACTTATAAAAACAAAAAATGCATCAACTTTTGTTCGCGTTTTCCAGACCCCAATGCCTTTCAAATAGACGCCTTTACTTTAGATTGGTCTAAGTTAAGATTTTATGCTTTCCCCCCCTTCGCAGTAATTATTAAAGTTTTGAAGAAAATCAAAATTGAAAACGCGTCCGGAATCGTAGTGGTCCCAAACTGGCCAAATCAGCCATGAACAAAGACTCATCCCAGAGTAGAAACCCTAGAATTGATGGCAGGCAAGTTGTCATCGAGGCTTTCTTAAGAAAAGGAACTCCTCCCGAATCAGTGGATATAATCATCGCCTCTTTATCCAAAGCGACGTTGGACCAATACCAAGTGGCTCTAAACCAATGGAACCTATTCTGCAACAGGGAAAAAATAGATTTCTTTAACCCTAAAAATCATACGGTTCTAAAATTTTTAACAAAAAAATTCAAGGAGGGTGCCTCTTACGGGAACTTGAATTCATACAGGTCTGCCATCTCTTTAATATCCACTGACAAAATAGGAGAAGATCCTTTAATATCGAGACTCCTTAAAGGCATTTTTAAATTAAAGCCTGTATTTCCAAAATATTCCTTCACCTGGGACGTCTCAATAGCACTTAATTATATCGCAAAACTGTTCCCCCTAGAAAAACTTTCCTTTGCTACCTTAACGTTAAAAACAGTAATGTTACTTTCATTAGGCACTGCTCAAAGAGCCCAGACCATAGCAGGTATCCAGTTAAAAAATGTCATCGTTAGAACAAATGAAATACAAATAAACATCCTAGATCTTATAAAAACATCCGCCCCGGGTAGGAAACAATCAACATTAATTCTAGCTTTTCTTCGCGCAAACCCAGAACTATGTGTTGCGTCGACATTAATAAAATATATGCAAGTTTCGTCAACCTTGCGTGGAAGAACGGATAAACTATTTATTACTACGAAAAAACCGCACAGAGATGTGTCAAGCCAAACCATCAGTAGATGGATTAAGTATACACTATCAAAGAGTGGGATAGGTACTACAATATTTTCGGGATATTCGACGAGAAATGCCGCTACGTCGGCAGCTCATAAAAACGGTATTAGCCTAGATATTATTAGAAAGACTGCGGGTTGGACGGCGGAGTCCAAAATGTTCGCAAAGGTTTACAACAGGCCTATCATTTCACAAAACCAAAGTTTTACACAAGCAGTATTATCGAAGCTCCAAATTTGAATTTATCAATTAATCTTAAGAAATCCAGTATAAGTTAAATAAATATATGTTGCGTTATCAATTGTCGAGAATTTTGCAATTTATAAAAACAAATATACATAAAAATACAAGAAAAAGATTGTGACCTTCATGTTTTCTCTAAACCTCTACATGGTTAATAGTATAATCTTGAGAACGAGGCTCGAATTATAATTGTTCGATCAAATGAGCGCCTTCAGCACGGGAAATTCGATCGAAATTATAAGAGAGCCTCGTTCGAAAAGATTATACTCCCTCCCTAATTACTAGATAGAATAAATACTTTCTATTACACCCACCCCATCTCCAGAGGCTGGATCAGGTCATCAACTTTTTCCTCAACTGGGTAAATCTACTTAAACATCTCTAAAAATATGAAGAGGATAAGGGCCAGGACCGTAAGCCCGACGCTGGGGGCCTGGGACATTTCGGTTTCTTTTATTTAGTCTCTAAAATGTTGTGCACTCTAGCGGAACTTAAGGATAACTACATGGTTAATAGTATTATCTTTTCGAACGAGGCTCTCTTATAATTTCGATCGAATTTCACGCGTTGAAGGCGCTCATTTGATCGAACAATAAAATCAGAAATTATTATAGTCGGTGTGCTAACTTCACAGGCATGCCTTAAACTATACCAGAGATGAGTTGGGAGATTGCTAAAGTAATGTATTTAATTTCGAGTGATTTTCCGCAGCGCGCCCTATTGCGAAATGCTCTTGGGAACTAAAATGAAAGGTTCATGCTACTTCTTGAAGGGTAAAACAGAGCTACTGTTTATCACTTTTGCAGCGCCCCCAATTGCGTAAAGCTTTTTCGGATCTTTTTCGAACTAAAATTAAAGGTCCGCGCTGTTATAATAGTATGTGGGAGCACACACATTGAAGCGCGTCATTTCAGTGTATCCCCACTAACTCGCTTCGATTTCACGCTGTCGGTTGTCGAGTTAAAATCAGAAATTGTATTTTTCTCGACTTCATGCAAAGGAGGCGCGAAATAGACGCAGAATTCAAAATTACGGAATATAACATTAAAAAAATTACACTTTTTTTCTATATACTTTGAAAAATATTGATCTGAAATAAGTATCTAAAAGATTTTGTGAAATTTTAAGATGATTTAAATACTTGAAAAATAATTTTTTAATGAAATTTAAAGTCAATAAATGCTTAAAGATTCGAAACAAAATATCGATTTCAGCATTTTTTTTTAAAAATTATGTAGAGAATATTTTATAATAAGATATCATTCAAGATGAAATACAAGTTTCAAAAATGTAGGGTTTGAACATTTTTATAATAGGTAACATCTTTTGTATGAAAATTTCGATAAATAAATGTAAATGAAGTGTTTGCTGATTTAAGAAAATACATCAATTATATGTGAATTTACACCTCAAATTTTTCTTGATATGAAGCTAAGACGACAAACGGTTACTAAAAAATAAAATACATTGAATAAAATTTTTTGGAATTTAACATCTTTTACATGACTATTCGTATATATATGTAAAGAACACAGACGCCTACTGCTAGTGCCGTCGTTTCTTTAATTATAAGTTAAATTTGAATCTCGCCGCCGTTTTGCGAATTATGTTGACATAGAAGATATCTATATAGCACCCTATATAGAGGAGCTGCAGACAGCCCCGTCCGACTCTCTAGTATTTGAGCAGGAAACTTTCGGTCCTTATTGCTACGAGTTTCTATCTTATAATTTTCGCCGTACGGCGGCGCTTCCCGCGTGTAGGCCTACTCTGACATGCAGTTGTATGTAAACGATATAAACAAATGAGATAAATATGGGTTGAAAAAACTAAATAATATTGAAATAATAGTGGATTAAATTATAAAAAAATAGTGGATTCAATTTAAATAATCTAGTGCTGTATATAGTGGATCAGTGGTAATAAAATGGTTAATAAGTGCATCGCCCCAAACTGTTCATCGGGTTACAGTTCAACTCGTGCTAACAGCGAGAAAATTCATTTTTTCAAAGTGCCTAAGGATTTAGTTGCTGAATATCAAAAAGCAATAAAAAGAAAAAATTTTCTTGTAACAGCCGGACAGTTTGTTTGCGAGAAACATTTTCTTAAAGAAGAGGTTATTTGGAAGAGAGAAGTAAAGGATCCTGCTGGAAATGTTATAGCATCGGTATGTATAAATAAATATATAAATAATAATTAATATTTGTGTAAAACTTAATGTGATAAATTTTTTTTAAATTTTAATATATATCATTTTCAATTGGGATGCTTTTAATTTAAATAAATAAATGAGAATATAAATATGTTGCATTAGCTAATTTTCTCACCTTTTATTGTAATAAAAATTTATTTTCAAATTAATTCCAAAGTTTTTCCCAATTATTCCTTGAATTAGTAATCCAATTTTCCAGAAGAATATTTTCCTTCAAAAAAGTAAAATTAGCGAAAAATATACATAACGAAGCTAATTTTAAACAAATCGCATGAAACAAAATTTATTGTTAATGCGATATTTTTTAATTTCTTCGTATTGCAGGAAAATTATTCAGTACCACGGCTGAAAAAAGGCACGATACCAACTCAGTTTCCTAACTGTCCAGCATATTTGTCTAAAAATTTGAAAAGGCGCAAATCACCTAAAAAAAGGCAAGCTGAACCGACTGTAAAGAGCGTAAAGAGTCAAAAAAGAAGAAAAGTTGTAGGTAATGCTCCTGACGATTTGCTGCCTTCATCAGGCATGGACGGCATGGATATTTCTCTTCCTGATACTTCTTCAACTGAGATGTCTTCTGATCTTTCCGCTGCTATCTCTGGGTCTGCTGAGTCTTCTCAGTCTTTTGAATAGCCTTCTGTGTTACTTCCTGACGTGTCTCCTGTTCTTCTCTCTCATGGAATTACTAATCATGATTCTACAGTAACTGATGCGCCTCTTGTTCCTCCCACAATTGAGGTTTCGGAGGATTCAACGGTTGAAGACAGTAAACAGAAGGAACTGGAAAGAATTGCCTTATTTGAATCGTTAATTTCAAATAAAGAAGCATTTAAATTTCCTACTGCGTGGACTCGATGTGACGTTAGTGACGGGATCTTTCAAGCAATCACTTTTGTTCAGTGGTCAGGACGAATAAAAGATGGGAAATTTAATACGGTATGTTCCAAAAAGGTTGTTTTGTACAAAGACATGACCGTTCATGCCTACGTGTTCGATACTCCAGTAGAAGTCGAGAAACTAGGATTCATGAGAAAGTTCGTATCCTGCCCAGAAGAAATCGAAGTGCTAATTCAAACTTTTCACAAAATTAAAACTTGTGAAGGATGTGCGGTTCCTAACTCAGGGAGAAATTTTGAAACCTCCGTTACTGTTCGTGATACCTCAGGACACTTGCGACATCAAAATTGTAATTTAATCCTGGACTCGGCTAGTCTCCCTCACAAGAAACATTGCTTACCTTGTAAGAAAGCAAAAGCAACACTGAGAAATAAGACTGTGAGACTGCAAAAACAAAAAGATTATCGAAGACTGAAATTCACAGCATGTAGCCCTAATAAAATAAAACTTCGTCTCATGAGAGAAAAGTTGAAAAAAATAACAAAGAAAATGGACTACAATGAAAGGTCGAGAGACCTTCTAAAAAAGCAGATGATTGATAAGAGGAAAAAATTGGCTTCCACGAATATGGTCTCTTTAGAGGCAGAACTGAATGCAAAAAATATTTCTCAAAATGAAAAATTGGTCATTACGGAAATGTTGGAAGCATCACGGCACAAAAGCAGAAAAGGGCATCGATACTCTGATGAGTGGATCGTCTTATGTCTCATTTTCCACATGAAATCGCCTGCAGCTTACCGAATTTTGAGGGAAACGAATGTCTTGCCACTGCCTTGTAGGAGTACAATTAAAAGGTAATAAAATTATAACTAAAAATTTAAGTAATTTTATATTCTGTTATAGTGAAAACTAAACTTTCTAATTTTTAAAGGTAGTGACATCAAACTGATATCACTTTGTATGTCTTTATTCTTGAGAGATGTTAGAGAAGAACTGACGAGGCCTGCCTGAACCTCTACATATATAGACAGCTAAACCTAGGAGGGGGAGGTCATCAACCTCTACATATATGGATAACTAAACCTGGGGGAAGGAGGTCATCATCTGGCCTGGTAACACTCCCCTTTTTAGACATAAATTAGTCTCTTAATTTACTAAATTCTTACCCTCCTTACTTTTGGTATTTCGGTGATCACCAAGGGTTGCAAGCTAGAATTGTACGTGACGACGTTCGTCGGCGTTGTTACCTTTGTTTTTACACAGAATATACAGAGTTTTTTGGGCATACACTTTTGTATGAATTCGAGTATTTCTAATCTGTACAGAACATAGGCTGATCCTAATCCTAGCGCTGCGTAACCTAAATAGCTTAACCAATCCATAGTTGTTTCTCTCCATGTTCTTAGTCTTCTGTTAATGGCTAATGATTTTAACATATTTTCTGCATCGTCTAGGCTTAATTTGGCTTGTCGTAATTTATTGTTATCTATGATTTTAGGGAGACGTATTAATTTACTTTCTAAGGTTTTTAGATCGTCGTTAGAGTAACTAATGTTGTAGGTCGCATTGAATTCGTTGTAAAATTGTCCCTTTAGATTTTTGCTAAGGTACAGTGCGTCCATTCCATTATAGATTTTACAATTTGAACCCGTTAGTAGTGAGGGTTGTTTAATCTTTAGGTGTTCTATTCCTGTTTCGCAGCTAATATCTAAATATACCTCGTTCATTAGTACTATTATGTATCCGTTTAGTACGGGTATGAAGGTTTCTTTGTGTAAAGCAAAAGTTGAAGTTTTACATTTGTTCTCTGAGTATCGCTTGAATATCGTAGCTTCGCATGTTTCACTGTCAGTCAGCCTAAGGTTTGGTTGGCTTCTTTCGCAAATTTTATATTCGCTTATCGTCGTACATTTATTTATTGTTTCCTTGTCAGTAATTACATATGAGTCTCTAAATTTTATTAAATAGTCATGGTCGGGAATTACTGCAAAATATAGGTTTTGGATAGGATAAGGGATAGGTATAATATGTTTGATGGTACCCTCTTCCTGTTCTATAATGGGAATTTTGACGGTTGTAAGGTGTAGTTGGCTTTACAGTTGGCCATTGCCGCTATTAGAAGTACTGGAGTCCTCATCTAAAAAATAAGGCATACACTGATCTATGTGTACTCTCAGTATTTTATCTTTATTCCTAATGCGTAGATTATTATTATCTAGGTAATCTATAACTTCGTAAGGACCTTTCCAGGATTGTTCTAATTTGTTTTGTTTGGTGTTGTTAAGGATTTTGACTAGGCTTCCAGGCTTGTATAAAGGATGTGTTCTTATTATTCCTTCATCTAATCTTTTCTTAGTTTTTTCTAATTCTACTTGGATTCTCTCTCTAGCTTTTCTGATGTTTTCCTCGTGTTTTTTCCTCCATTTTCTAATCAGATCTTGATGGGTTAAATTGGGTGAGTTTTCAATTTGAGATGGTATATTTGGTAATCTTCCAAACGTGAGTTCAAAGGGTGTGAATCCCGTGGTTTGATTTACTGTTGAATTTATTGCGAATGTTACATATTTTAGATTTTCGTCCCAGTTATTCTGATTTTCTGCCATGCTAGTTTTGATCAGATTATTCAGGGTTGAGTGCCTTCTTTCAATGTTTCCGTTGGATTGTGGATGGAATGCTGTAGTTTTAATATGTTTGATTTTCAAAGCTTTCTCAAATTGGTCCATTAACTCAGATAGAAAGTTAGACCCTTGATCAGTGAGAATAGTTTTAGGGGATCCATAAATGTAAATATATTGTTCTATCAGAGCTTCTACTATTGCTGTTGAGGTTTCACTTTCTAACGGTATTAAAGTGGTGTATCTGGTCAATCTATCCTGAATACTAAGTATGTATTTGTTACCTCTAGGTGTAGTGGGTAACGGTCCAAAAATATCCAGTGCTATTTTATCATTTGGATTGAGTGGTATGTCGGGTATTATACTTTCTGATTGATTCTTAATTCGCGTGGTCTTTTGTAGTTGGCATATAGGGCATTTTTTGACATAGTCCTTAATGTCTTGGTCCATGTTGGTCCAAATTCCGATTCTCTTGACTTTTTCGATAGTATTTTGTTCTCCAGTGTGATCCCTATGAGCTTCTTTAATAATTTGTTTTCGTTCTTCCTTAGTTAATTCTCGGGTTGTAGAGAAACAAATGTGGAAATTCTTATCTGGATAATAGTTTGATAGGAATTCCATTATTTCTTGAATTACTTCTCGCTCCAGAAATGTAAATAGAGGATCTCCAAAGGATAATCTAACAATTGAGAGTTTTCTGTTAACGAATTCTTCGATAAACCAACTTAATTTATACAGCCAATCTTCTTCGTTGTACATAGGCATTTCATCCTTAGTTACTTCTTTCCAAAGTTTGCCGATAGCGTTAGGCTTTGTTTTAATTTTGCCTTTGACTGGTTGTAGTTTCCAATTTATAAAATCCGTATATAAATTAGTATTGTCTCCTGGTGTTTCCGTGATTTCTTCTTCCGTTTCTGTGGTTTCGTTTTCTGATGGTTCTCTCATTCGCCTCGCGGTTAATTTGATTTTTTCTTTTAAAATTTCGTTTTTTGTTATTCGCGGCGTGTCGAATGTTTCTATTTCCGGTGACTGCTCTTTCAAGCTTGGTTCTTCTTCTTCAGTACTAATTCCGGTTTTTTCCATTGCTTCTTGTAATGTGTCCTTAGTGATGGGAAAAAGTCTGGATAGACAATCCGCTACTTTATTTTCTTTTCCTTTTACATATTCTATTTCGTATTCGTATTCTTCCATACGAAGTCTCCATCGTAAAAGTCTTGAGCTAGGGTCTTTCACATTGTGTAGCCAAACTAAAGCACGGTGGTCTGTTTGAATTTTGAATTTCTTTCCGAAAAGATATTGTCTGAGGCGTTTCATAGCCCATACATTTGCTAAAAGTTCTTTTTCAGAGGTGGTGTATTTTTCTTCGGCTTTGTTCAATGTTCTTGATATAAAAAGACAAGGGTGCCCGTCTTGGCTCAATACTGCTCCTAATCCACAGTTGGATGCGTCCGTAGTCAGTATAAATTTTTTGGAAAAATCAGGGAATTTTAAAACTGGTGCGATTACCAATGCGTTCTTCAAATCGTAAAATGCTTTTTCGCAGTCTGGGGTCCAATCGAATATTGTCTCTTTCTGAGTTAGCTTTGTTAAGGGTCTCGCTATAGTAGAGAAATTCTTGATGAATTTCCTATAGTAACCTGCAAGTCCTAAAAATGATTGCACATCTTTTACAGTTTTCAATGGTCTGAATTCTTTTATGCAGTTTATTTTTTCAGGGTTGGGTTTGACTCCTTCTTTGGTTATTATATGTCCAAGGTATTCTAGTTCTGGTTTAAGGTATTCACATTTTCTCGGTTCTAATCTTAGTCCTAACTGGTAGATTCTTTCCATGACTGCTACTAAGTTCTCATTATGTTCCTGAATTGAGCTTCCGAATATCACAATGTCATCTATGTACGCAAAGCATTTTGTTCCGATTAATCCTCTGAATGCATTATCCATCATTCTTTGGAAAGTGGCTGGTGCGTTCTTTAAACCGAAAGGCATGCGATTGTATTCGAAATGTCCTTGGGTTGTAGAAAACGCAGTGTACTTTTTGTCTTCTTCCTTCATCGGGATTTGGTGGAATCCAGCTGAGAGGTCAAAGGCAGAAAAGAACTTAGCTTTTCCTAAGTGATCTAGTATATCATCGATCATTGGTAATGGGTAAGCATCTTGATCCGTGTCTTCATTAATCTTTCTGTAGTCAATTACCATTCTTAATTTATTTCCTTTTTTCGGTACTATCCATAAAGGTGAGTTGTATGGTGATTGGCTTTCTCTTATAATTCCCTTTTTTAATAACTTTTCTGTTTCTTCTAGGGCAAACTGTCGGTGTTTTTCGGGTAATTTGTGGGATCTTAGATTGATTATTTTTCCATTTTTAAGTACTATTTGATGTTCGGTAAGGTTAGTACATGGAAGTGGGTCTGATTCTAACGTGAAAACTTCCGAGTATCTGGCTATCATTTTTTTGATGAATTCTCTCTGGTCTTTTTCTAAATGATCTAATCTTGAAGCTTTCAATAATTCATTTAGTCGAAATGTCATTTGAGGTCCATTACTTTCATTTGTGATTATTTTTAATATAGGTTCGTAGCTAATCTGGAGATTTACTTCTTTAGGGTAATCCTCATTATTTTTCAATGGGATTTTTATTTGTCCGTTTCGTATAGTGTAGAGTCCGTCGGGGATTTCCTTATCATCTATAATGATAATATCTTGATCTTCTGCGTCAGTTGAAATGGTACATATCTTTTCGGATTTTCCTGGTATGAAATCATTGCTTAGGTGCAAAGGTAGCTTTACCTTATTTAGCACGAGGTGACTGTTCGTGATCGCATATCTTGGATATTTTTCAAAGAATTTAATTCCAATTATACCTCCTTCTGGTAAGGGAAAATCGTTGGGTACTATGTAGAAAACGTGTTCTTGTCCAAAAAAGTTTAATTTTGTAGAATATTTAGAGATATGCCGATCGTTACCCATTAGGAATGTTTTGTGGGTAGATTTTCTTTCGTCTCTATCATCCAATATTTCTTCTTTGATTATGTTTATAGCAGCTCCTGAGTCTACTAATAATCTGTATCTTCCAGTTTTTCTTCTGGCATCGATTGTTCGTAATCTTCCGCATATGGAAGAAATTCGGCTGATTCCTCGAAGATCAGTTGCTCCGTTATTTCTTCCTCTGTCATGTTTTCCGCTTCTGTTTCTTCCTCTTGGATTGCTCTTACCGGAGGTGGTCGCTTGAAACCATGGCCTGGGGGAAAACCCTGCTTCACTTGGCACTGTGAAGATATATGACCTATTTTGCCGCACTTGAAGCAATTCATTTTAAATCTGTCACTCAGTGGTATGGTACTATTCTGTGCTCTAGGTGTAGTATTTGCACTGAGTCGAGGTGGTCCGGGTGATTTGGCCCATATTTTTACTGGTGGTTTGATAATTTGTCTGACAGGTTGGCTGTCTTTTAACCATGTTTCAGTTTCGATGGCTAATGCTTGAGCCTCGTTTACTGTGTTCGGTTTTAACAGACGTACCTGCATTCCAATTTCTCTTTTTAAATTTAATAAGTAACGGTTAACGGCTTCTTCTTCTTCCAATTCTATTTTAAGTCTTCGTTTAGTGGGGTTTACGTGCTGGGATTGGACTAGGTAATTTATTTCATTTGTTATTTGTCGAAACCTCGTCGTGAAGTTCTGAACCGTTTCTGTTAAGCCTTGCTTGCAGCTTTCTAATTTAGATTTTAATGAAATTAATGAACTGGTTTGTCTCAAATTTTGTCTTAGTGCCGCGTATAAATCTTCATAGGAGTTTATTTGCATATATCTAATGGCTTTTTCTGCCACGTGTGTAATTTTCTTTGCTAAAATTAAATCTAGTAGAATTTCTGGTTCTTTGCATCTTACTCTAGCTCTCTTTACCGTTTTTATAAAATCTTCTACTCCCATGTCGTCCTGACCGTTAATTGGCTTTATTGTTTCAATTGCTAACTTGGCTCCCATTTTCCGTTCCTCGTGTGGTGCTGTTGGGACAGTTGTTGGGAAAAATTGTGATTGACCGTAAATATTTTCCTGTCTTGGTCTAAATGTTTCTTTTCTTTGGAATGTTTTTTCTTCGACCGAAGAATGATCGTCTGTCGCTTCTGGTCGTTGCTGGGATTCACTATCTGTTTCTACTGTCCCTGCTCCTCCTAATTTCTTTGATAATCTTGAAATTTCATCTATCCTATTTTCGTTTTCTTTTTTCAGGGCGTTGAATGAGATAGTTAGAGTTTCCATTTGGCTGAGAACCCTTACTAGTAATTCGTCAGTGGTGTAAGAGGGGGACTGGGCCCTGACGGGAGATTGTGCTCGAGACATGAGAGTGGTTGTGATTGGGAAATTTAAAGAGGATGAGTCCGTATCGTAGGATGAGTCAGTTTGATAGAGCGTGCTATCTCGGTGTTTATCAAACGCCAGTGTACCTACTTATCTATTGTTTGTGACTCGGGTGTAGAATGTCGCGGTAAAATTTTAAATGTTTATTTTTTAATACAACAAAATGCAGTATAAGTTGCTACAAACTGCTACTGATTTTGAGGTAGTGATACTTAATTTGTTAAGGGTGGCCAGTGATTGTGAACACACAGAGTATAGCCAACCCGATCTTGCCTCAACTTTACCTCACCTGTACCGTAGTACAATCGCGGTGCAACGTACGTAAAGAGGATTTATACTCTAAGGCCCAAGATCGATTGAGAAATGTTTACAATACTTTCACTTTCTAGAAGTAATGCTTACTGTGCTACTCGTGGCCTGATGTGGGATCCGTAGACCGCCTGCCTTCCTTGACGTGTCGAAGAGATGAGTCAGCTTACTGTTGAGAACCGGTTGCCTGGCTGGGCGTTGGCTGCTTACTTACGCAGATGCGTCTTCCGCCTGATTGCGGGCCTCGTTCAATTTTAATGGAATCTTTCACTGATAATTTACGTGGTATAGTGGCTACTAAATTCACCAACTAATTTTTATTATCAGCTACTTATTCCTGTTTTCGGGCTTACCGTAGTGAAGTCCGGAGTTCTTCTTATTTTTAAAACTTCGTAAAGTTTCTTTAGCTTCTTGGGTCCGTGGATTCCAAGTCTCGCACAGGTCCGCGTTCTATGTGGATTTTCGTAGAAATTAAAAACCGAGAACTTAAGCGGATCGTGGCAGGATCGCCAAAATGTTATAGTGAAAACTAAACTTTCTAATTTTTAAAGGTAGTGACATCAAACTGATATCACTTTGTATGTCTTTATTCTTGAGAGATGTTAGAGAAGAACTGACGAGGCCTGCCTGAACCTCTACATATATAGACAGCTAAACCTAGGAGGGGGAGGTCATCAACCTCTACATATATGGATAACTAAACCTGGGGGAAGGAGGTCATCATCTGGCCTGGTAACAATTCACCGCTATTATTCTTTTTGGAAGAAAAAAAATTTTTAATGTTTTATTTTGTTCAATATAGGTACCTATCTGTAATCGATACACCATGTGGTTTTCATCAGCCGATGTTTGATTTACTGGAAGAAAAACTGAAATCCATGCCAGAGATGAAACGACATTTTATCATATCTCTTGATGAGATTAAGACACGTAAAAATGTCCAGTTAAATACAAAAACAATGGAACTAAGTGGACTAACTGACTATGGTGACGGTGCAGCTGCCGATATCAGTGATCAGGCGGACTATGGATTGGTAATTCTGCTTCAACCTCTGATGGATGATTATACTCAACCTATTGCAGTTTTTACTTCGAAAGGGCCAACTGGTGGAGTAATGCCGGCTAAGTTAATCATCCAGGCTATTGTGTTGTTGGAGAAAGCTGGCGCGAAAATCCATGGTGTGGTAAGCGATGGAGCTTCCACGAACGGAAAATTCTGGTCAGAATTAGGAGTGAGTGGACAGCTCGGAGAATCAAAAAGTTCGTTTCCTCATCCCACTATAGATGAGCGAAAAGTTTACGCTTTTTCTGATCCACCTCATCTGATTAAGTGCATTCGAAATCGCTTATACGATAAGCAAGAATTGAAGGTAAGTTGAAGGTATTTGCATGTGTTTTTGTCTAAATTTAGTCACTCTTTGATTCTTGGATTTTAAAATATTTTGAAATTTAAGAATTTGGTTATTAAATTGTTTTTTGGTCGTTAATGAGGATTTTAAATTTAGATTTATCTCAATTTAATTTCATAATTTTTGAAGGTGTGTATAATATTAATAATCTCTAATAATCGCTGATTTTCAAGATTTATTGCTTTAATTCTGAAAGTTGACTTTTGATATTTTTTAGGTTCATCCGGATAAGGATCCTGTTAAATGGAGTTACTTTTCTGACTTATTCGAGATAGACCGACGTAACCCTAATGGAAGATTATGTCCTAATCTCACCTACGACCACATCAACTCAAATAATTTATTAAAAATGGGAGTTTATCTCGCATTGCAGGTACAACATAATTTACTAAAACAAATCTATAAATATTAATTGACACACTGAAACTAACTTCAAATGATTTTAGATTTTCAGCTTTAGTAGTGCAAACGGTTTGCTATACTACAAGCTGAAAATCTAAAATCATTTGAAGTTAGTTTCAGTGTGTCAATTAATATTTATAGATTTGTTTTAGTAAATTATGTTGTACCTGCAATGCGAGATAAACTCTCATTTTTAATAAATTATTTGGGTTGATGTGGTCGTAGGTGAGATTAGGACATAATCTTCCATTAGGGTTACGTCGGTCTATCTCGAATAAGTCAGAAAAGTAACTCCATTTAACAGGATCCTTATCCGGATGAACCTAAAAAATATCAAAAGTCAACTTTCAGAATTAAAGCAATAAATCTTGAAAATCAGCGATTATTAGAGATTATTAATATTATACACACCTTCAAAAATTATGAAATTAAATTGAGATAAATCTAAATTTAAAATCCTCATTAACGACCAAAAAACAATTTAATAACCAAATTCTTAAATTTCAAAATATTTTAAAATCCAAGAATCAAAGAGTGACTAAATTTAGACAAAAACACATGCAAATACCTTCAACTTACCTTCAATTCTTGCTTATCGTATAAGCGATTTCGAATGCACTTAATCAGATGAGGTGGATCAGAAAAAGCGTAAACTTTTCGCTCATCTATAGTGGGATGAGGAAACGAACTTTTTGATTCTCCGAGCTGTCCACTCACTCCTAATTCTGACCAGAATTTTCCGTTCGTGGAAGCTCCATCGCTTACCACACCATGGATTTTCGCGCCAGCTTTCTCCAACAACACAATAGCCTGGATGATTAACTTAGCCGGCATTACTCCACCAGTTGGCCCTTTCGAAGTAAAAACTGCAATAGGTTGAGTATAATCATCCATCAGAGGTTGAAGCAGAATTACCAATCCATAGTCCGCCTTATCACTGATATCGGCAGCTGCACCGTCACCAT
The DNA here is from genome assembly GCA_030998225.1 of Diplolepis rosae. NCBI lineage: Eukaryota > Metazoa > Arthropoda > Insecta > Hymenoptera > Diplolepididae > Diplolepis > Diplolepis rosae. The sequence goes on along the minus strand of JAPYXD010000684.1, from coordinate 288,995 downwards.
AGTCAGTTAGTCCACTTAGTTCCATTGTTTTTGTATTTAACTGGACATTTTTACGTGTCTTAATCTCATCAAGAGATATGATAAAATGTCGTTTCATCTCTGGCATGGATTTCAATTTTTCTTCCAGTAAATCAAACATCGGCTGATGAAAACCACATGGTGTATCGATTACAGATAGGTACCTATATTGAACAAAATAAAACATTAAAAATTTTTTTTCTTCCAAAAAGAATAATAGCGGTGAATATAAAATTACTTAAATTTTTAGTTATAATTTTATTACCTTTTAATTGTACTCCTACAAGGCAGTGGCAAGACATTCGTTTCCCTCAAAATTCGGTAAGCTGCAGGCGATTTCATGTGGAAAATGAGACATAAGACGATCCACTCATCAGAGTATCGATGCCCTTTTCTGCTTTTGTGCCGTGATGCTTCCAACATTTCCGTAATGACCAATTTTTCATTTTGAGAAATATTTTTTGCATTCAGTTCTGCCTCTAAAGAGACCATATTCGTGGAAGCCAATTTTTTCCTCTTATCAATCATCTGCTTTTTTAGAAGGTCTCTCGACCTTTCATTGTAGTCCATTTTCTTTGTTATTTTTTTCAACTTTTCTCTCATGAGACGAAGTTTTATTTTATTAGGGCTACATGCTGTGAATTTCAGTCTTCGATAATCTTTTTGTTTTTGCAGTCTCACAGTCTTATTTCTCAGTGTTGCTTTTGCTTTCTTACAAGGTAAGCAATGTTTCTTGTGAGGGAGACTAGCCGAGTCCAGGATTAAATTACAATTTTGATGTCGCAAGTGTCCTGAGGTATCACGAACAGTAACGGAGGTTTCAAAATTTCTCCCTGAGTTAGGAACCGCACATCCTTCACAAGTTTTAATTTTGTGAAAAGTTTGAATTAGCACTTCGATTTCTTCTGCGCAGGATACGAACTTTCTCATGAATCCTAGTTTCTCGACTTCTACTGGAGTATCGAACACGTAGGCATGAACGGTCATGTCTTTGTACAAAACAACCTTTTTGGAACATACCGTATTAAATTTCCCATCTTTTATTCGTCCTGACCACTGAACAAAAGTGATTGCTTGAAAGATCCCGTCACTAACGTCACATCGAGTCCACGCAGTAGGAAATTTAAATGCTTCTTTATTTGAAATTAACGATTCAAATAAGGCAATTCTTTCCAGTTCCTTCTGTTTACTGTCTTCAACCGTTGAATCCTCCGAAACCTCAATTGTGGGAGGAACAAGAGGCGCATCAGTTACTGTAGAATCATGATTAGTAATTCCATGAGAGAGAAGAACAGGAGACACGTCAGGAAGTAACACAGAAGGCTATTCAAAAGACTGAGAAGACTCAGCAGACCCAGAGATAGCAGCGGAAAGATCAGAAGACATCTCAGTTGAAGAAGTATCAGGAAGAGAAATATCCATGCCGTCCATGCCTGATGAAGGCAGCAAATCGTCAGGAGCATTACCTACAACTTTTCTTCTTTTTTGACTCTTTACGCTCTTTACAGTCGGTTAAGCTTGCCTTTTTTTAGGTGATTTGCGCCTTTTCAAATTTTTAGACAAATATGCTGGACAGTTAGGAAACTGAGTTGGTATCGTGCCTTTTTTCAGCCGTGGTACTGAATAATTTTCCTGCAATACGAAGAAATTAAAAAATATCGCATTAACAATAAATTTTGTTTCATGCGATTTGTTTAAAATTAGCTTCGTTATGTATATTTTTCGCTAATTTTACTTTTTTGAAGGAAAATATTCTTCTGGAAAATTGGATTACTAATTCAAGGAATAATTGGGAAAAACTTTGGAATTAATTTGAAAATAAATTTTTATTACAATAAAAGGTGAGAAAATTAGCTAATGCAACATATTTATATTCTCATTTATTTATTTAAATTAAAAGCATCCCAATTGAAAATGATATATATTAAAATTTAAAAAAAATTTATCACATTAAGTTTTACACAAATATTAATTATTATTTATATATTTATTTATACATACCGATGCTATAACATTTCCAGCAGGATCCTTTACTTCTCTCTTCCAAATAACCTCTTCTTTAAGAAAATGTTTCTCGCAAACAAACTGTCCGGCTGTTACAAGAAAATTTTTTCTTTTTATTGCTTTTTGATATTCAGCAACTAAATCCTTAGGCACTTTGAAAAAATGAATTTTCTCGCTGTTAGCACGAGTTGAACTGTAACCCGATGAACAGTTTGGGGCGATGCACTTATTAACCATTTTATTACCACTGATCCACTATATACAGCACTAGATTATTTAAATTGAATCCACTATTTTTTTATAATTTAATCCACTATTATTTCAATATTATTTAGTTTTTTCAACCCATATTTATCTCATTTGTTTATATCGTTTACATACAACTGCATGTCAGAGTAGGCCTATGTTACGAGCCGCGCAGGTGCGACAGCTCGCAAGTTTGTGATTGGTGGGTCCTGTCGGTCAAATTATTAAAATAAACCGGGAGATTTTTGAAATAGAATAAAAACACTTTTGGCTTGTTCAATAAACTTTATAATTATTATTAACTTAAAATGTTCGGCTCAGTCCGGATGAACAATCTACGTATTCGCGATCGAAAAAAGGTAAAAGTGAAGTCTGAGTTAAGACGACGAATTCTTAACTCAGAGGAAACAACAATTCTTCACGATCAGAATTGAGAATCGAGAATGATTTTAACAGAGTCACTCTTTACAAAACTACACGCTCACATATTCTCCCAGATTCACATTCATCGCTGATTGTAACCAATCAGTGCACCGAACTAGCGCTACGTCACATAATGTCACGCATAGACTCCCACTCATACCCTATCGAGGTTCGCTGGCCAGAAGGTTTCAGATTCAAAAATAAGTAGACTCGCTTCCTCTACCCAAGTATACTAAGACTTTTCTAGGAAAAGTATGTAACATTCCATATCTCACCCTCTATGTGAAACTCGCATTTCATATTTTCATTTCGCCTAAACATTCTCTAAATCTAAACATGTCTCGCTGCTATCAGCCCCAGTGTGACAGTTTTATAAACTGTTCGGATGAATTATAGATTATGATTTGATTTCTTAACGCTTTCATATACCGCCTATTACGAACCTGATATCCGGACTTTGCCTTTAATCTAAACTTAAAAATTATTCGTAGAATAATAAAGATTAACAATGAAGTAATTATTTACAACAAAGCACGTGTAGGGTTCTCTGAAGCCCTCACACGGCGTCAATCATCTTAAAATCTATAACGCACAATTCCAAAGAAATTATAATAAGTGTAAAGGAATTCATATTCTTTTATCGCAATTCTCTATTTTATAAACAATCATATCGCTTTAATAGCTATCCTACGACCCTCTCATGACACACTAGACGCTGAAATAAACTTTATCAAATAATGCTTTTACGAATAATTGAATAATATATGATAGAATCCCCATATTACAAAACCTAATTATCTTGTTTAAAATAATCCGCGAAAATTCGCAAGAGAATCAGCGCAATCTATAGACAGCCGAGCGAACTACATAGTCGCTCGTCACACCTCACCCCTTATTCAAAAAGATTTTTTATTTTGTATTATTTTTTTTTTTAATAAAAAATAAAAACATCTTTTGTTTATGAATAAAAATTTAAATAATACGAAATAAAAATCATTAAATTGTTAATATAATTTCGAAAGTTAAAACATATATTTATTTACATTTGTTTATTTACTCTAAAATTATTTTTCTTTTAAGGTTATTTATTTATTATAATACTTTTTTAGTGTAGTAGGCGATGAGTGATAGGGTGCTCATGACAAGTGTAAGCCCTAGTCCTTATCACCATTCAGAAAAGAATGCGAGAAGTTCCTAGCCTCCGTGGTACCACAAAGAGCAATACTCTCTCACCTCCGACCATTTATTAGGTTGAGAAAGAAAGATAAAAAAAAATGTATTTCTTCAAAATTATAAAAAAGGAGGGTGGGGGTAATGCGTAAAATAAAATTATTATTCCTGACAATTACACATCATCGTATATACACAACCCCTCACCCCTTATAGGAAGGAATAAGAATTTAAAAGTTCTATTACGTAAAATATATGTTTTTATAAATTTAATTACAATGATAAAATTAATGAATATTTATATTTACACTATCAAGTTGTGCATCTTTGTAAAATATTTTCAAGCTCTGAGGTCTAAGTTTATTCATATGAACAATTTTACTTTTACCACGACCTATGTCTAACTCTACATTGTAATCATTAAAAACATTGATTATTTTATAAGGACCTGAATGCTCCACATCAAGTTTAGAAGATTTAGTATCATTAAGTAAGTAAACTGTGTCACCTACATCGTAATTTTGGATGTTAAGTTTTTGATCATAGAATCTTTTAGATTTCTCTTTAGCTGCGTGGAGTCTGATTTTTGCTAAGCTTTGGGTTTCTGCCAATTTATCTTGTAAGGTTTTGAGAAACAGATTATATGTAAGAGGAAGTTTATTTTGTGCGAATTCCGAAGGAATTGTAGCTTCTTTACCAAAAATCAATTCGTGAGGAGTAAAACCCGTTCCTTCGTGAGTAGAAGTGTTATAAGAGAAAATTGCAAATCTAATCCATCGATCCCAATTCGTTTTTTCACAGTAATTCTTCAAGTATTGGATTAGGACGTGATGACTTCTTTCCAACGATCCCAAGGATTGGGGATGAAAAGCAGTTGACTTTAGTTGTTTAATTTTAAATATTTTGCAAAAAGTTGCCATTATTTGACTTGTGAAATTGATACCTTGATCCGTATGTATAATTTTTGGACATCCAAAGCGTGAAATAAATTGCTGTGCAAGAGCCATAGCGATAGTTGTAGATTCAATATTTTTTAAGGGTATAGCATCAGAATATTTTGTTAAATTATCCTGTATAGTTAATATGTACTTATTGCCCTGTTCTGTTAATGGTAATGGTCCTACAGTGTCAATTTGTATTTTTTCAAATGCTTCTGAAGGTGAATCTGTAATTTTCATCGGCAATCGAGTTTTTATTCTTACTAATTTATTCACTTTGCAAATTTCGCATTGTCGTACGAAATCTCTAATATCTTTACGCATGTCTCGCCAGTAGAAATTTGATCGAATTCTATTATATGTTTTATTCGATCCCTTATGTCCCCCTACAGCTGAAGAATGATACTCCTCAATAATTTTTAAACGATCAGTTTCTGGTGGAACCTCAATTTCACCATAACAAATAGTAATTTTATAATTACCTTGACCAAAAATATTACGTAATTCTTCCTCAATAAAAGACCAAGATATTTGGTGAATACCGTTACCAACACGCGAAATACTAGCATGATTAATTTTTAATTCATCCATCGCATGTTTCAAACCTATCAAAGCGTTAGAAATATGAACTGCGTAGGGTTTCGAGTCGAAGGTTTCTTTTATAATAAGGTTAAAAACACAATGTTCTTCATATTTATATACTATTACATTTCCTAGTTGCAAAGATTCTGGAGACTCAGATTTTAAATCATCATATTTAAACTTATTTTGCGAAATTAACTCTTGACTAGCCTCAGTAGTTAATTTGCAATCGACTGGAATAAATTGAATTAAATTATCATTTCTCATGTAAAGTTTATCTTTAGAAATTCTAAGGCAAGATAATCCAAAATTTTCTGCTTGAACATCATTCTCATCATCAGAAACATTATTTTCGTTAACAATCGGAAGGCACTGAAAGTCTTTATTTGCAAAGATTGATTTCAGTTTCATGGGTTCCAAACTACTGGTGGAATCAGTTTCGTCATTTAAAAATATACCTGAATCAGGAATATTATTCCCATCATTATCAATTTGATTATTATCTTCATCCAATGAAAAATCGACACTGCCAACCTTGGAAGACAAATTATCAGCCAACCAATTATGCCCGTTGATAGGACAAATACATATATCATGTCTATCATTCAGACAATTGCAAATATCATGTCCCTGACTCGGACTTAGTGATCCTGCTTGACACAGATCAACATAAATATGTACCTTACTCGGACTTTCTGATCCCTGACTCGGATCAATATAAATATCATGGGCAACATCACCCAGTACTGAAAATTCATCTCCCTCCCCGGCAGTCAAATAATCATTATCATTATCACTCGAGTTATCAATTATTTCGATTAAATTTTGATTGCTACAACTTGCACGATTGAGACAATCTTCAAAAAGGGTTTCGTTTTCGTCAGTTGTGTAATAATCGTATAAAAAGTTTTCTTCAATTAAGGAATTACAATCGTCTAGCTGAGAATGGAAGGAAGACGACACAGGTGGTAGATCACGCGAGATCGACACCTCGTGAACGTTAGTGTTAATCGTACCCTTCTTATAGATGGCGTCATAATCGTATTCAGCAAGTCGAAGACGCCAACGCAATAGTTTGGAACCAGGATCTTTAATATTGTGCAACCAAACAAGTGGTCTATGGTCTAAAAGTTGTTACACAAAATAATATGGCTAAAAGTTCCTTTTCTATTGTAGAATAATTTATTTCAGTTTCTGATAAAGTACGTGAGGCATAAGCCACTGGAAGATTCTTTCCAATAATACCTTGACTCAAAACGCCACCCAATCCATAATTAGAGGCATCACATGAAACAATAAATGGTTTGCTGAAATTTGGATACTGCAAAATTGGATAATTACACAGAATATTTTTTTAATTTATCAAAAGCATTTTGTTGAACTTCAGTCCAAGCGAATCGTACTCCCTTTTTTAATAAATAGGATAAAGGTTTAGCGAGAGTTGAAAAATTTGGTATGAATCGTCGATAATAACCGGCAAGTCCTAGGAATTGTTTTATGTTTTTAGCAGATTTCGGTCGAGGAAATTTTCGGACAGCTTCAACCTTTTTAGAATCTGGTTTGACTCCGTCTCTAGAGATAACATGACAAAACGAACACTTTTCAGTTTGTAAAGTTAAGTTAGCTGATTCTAATCGTTTCAATAAATTTTTTAATTTTTGAGTATGTTCTTCTAAAGATTTAGCATAAATGACTATGTCATCCATGTAAACAAAGAGTTCTATTCCCTGAAGTCCTGATAAAACCCTATCCATCAATCGTTGAAAGGTGGCAGGAGCATTTTTCAACCCGAATGGCATTCTATTAAAGTGGTAGTGACCGTATGGAGTAGAAAAAGCAGTTTTCGGTAAGCATCGCTAATTGTTTTTTCATTTAGTTGGCGATAGTCTATGACCATACGCCAACGTTTATTTCCCTGCTCATTTGATTTTTTTGGAACAATCCATACGGGTGAATTATATGGAGAATTAGAGTCTTCGATAAGATTAGAATTTAAGAGCTCTCTTGTTTGTTTCAAAATTTCTTCATTATGGGCTTCCGCTGGGCGATACTGTCTTTGAAAAGTAGGCAGGTCGTCTGTGGTATGTATTTCGTGTTGCATGACGTCAGTGGCTCCTAGAATATTCCCATCGATTTTAAAACTATAAGGAAATTCAGACATACATTCGATTATACTCGCTTTTTCTTCATTATTTAAATTTGAAAAATAAAAAGGTTTCATAATTTTTGGTAAACGTTCAGCTAATATACATTTTTTACTAACAGATTGACATGTGATTATTTTATTATTCAGAGATGGAGTTTCAAATTCTTCAAGTTCTACCGGTGGAATTGTTAATTTTATGTCGTGAAGATTTGAGTTTATAGCAAAAATTTTGACAATACCTTTTTCGGACTTTACTAAATTTTCGCCAAGAAATATGCCAGTTCCCGCGTCAATTTTTCGTAAGTAACCCTCTTTTGGACTATAATTATTTACATGCAATGTTATAAGTTTTCGAGTGCGCGCAGGTAATTCAATAACTTCGGTTGGAACTAAATTTGCAGATTTAATTTGCAAAATTATTTCCTTATTAGAGAATGACATTGTTGCAGAATTTTCCCTCAAAAACTGCATTCCCAAGATACCACAAGGCTTAATAGGAAAATTCCCCCGTACCAAATGAAACTTTATTTTATTTCCGTTATAATTTATAATGACTGATCCTTGAGTTTTTATCATCCCACGACCGATTCCAGTTAAATAAAATATTTGCGTAGTATTTCGGCGTAATTTTCGGCGAATACAGGATTCTTTTAATAAATTTAATTCGCACCCGGTATCTATTAAAAACGCTGCTTTTCCATCATGAAAAATGTCAGAACTAATATTTATTGTAGGGGTTCCGACGGTCCCTTCCCTTTTAATAGTGAGTACTGCGCGTCTGTTTGGTGCACGAGTGAAATGCTCTTGCTCGTCGTTGCACCGGGCCGACGGGAGCCGTTCGAGTTTAAAAGCCCAGTTGTTTTAGAAGTAGAGGGCCTTTCCTTTTTAATTTTTTCTAAAGCTAATTCAGCTTCTTCAGCTCTGCGTTTGAAGCATCTATCCGCGAAATGTCCCCTAGCTTTGCAATAATCACATTGAGGACTATTTTTCTTGTCTGAATAATCATTCCTACTGCGCTTTCTTGCGTTACTGAATGAATTAAAATTTCTATGAGGGCAGCTACGAGAATAATGACCTTCTTCTCCGCATGTATAACACACGGTATCTTTCGGGGTTTTAACAGGTTGCGATACTTCTCTTTTGACTTGATATACTGTACGGCACTGTTTATCACCTCGAAGCGGCATTCTGATATGAAAGCCCGCTCCTGCGCTTCCTTTATCATGGGAAGCAGAGGAATTTTCATCTACATTTTCCACATTTATTTCCCCGTACAATCTTTTTCGTCTAGAAACGTCCCTTTCAGCCTCTATTGCAGCATTTATTGCCTCCTGTAAGGTAATGGGATTTTTTTGTCTCACTCTAGCTTCCATTTCCCCTTGTAAACCAAGTCGGAAACAAGATGCGATTTCTGAGTCATATTCTTTAATTTTTACCAAAGCGATTGTCCCCGGCGATTGCTGTTCTGCTATTTCAGCCATTTTACTAAAAAGTTCCATAGCACGGGCTCCGTAAGAAAGAATTGATTCACCTGTTTTTTGTTTAATGTGAGCAACTTCTGATTGTAATTGGAATAAGGTTTTTGGCAATCCGAAAGCTCTTTCTAAAATACTTAATAATTCTTCAAGTGAATTAAATTGCAAATTCCTAATATAAAGATCTGCTTCTCCTTGTATTTGATTACGAATGAGTTTTACAAATAATGGTTTTAAAGCTTGATCAATTCTTTCTTCTGCGAACCTACATTCTTTGGCAAAATTTTGAACAGAAATATTGTTTCCTGTGAAAACTGGAATGATATTAATAAGAAACTTCAAGGCTGAAATATCGCTATGCTTTGCACCAAGTGTATAACTATTTGCCATCGACTGCGTTGAATTTTCGCAACCACTGATACCTGTTGACTGCCCTGAAATTTCCCTAAGTCTCTCATTTTCTCGTATTTCGAGAATCTGTCTACGAATTTCGGTGCTTAAAGAAGATATTTCAATATGTGGATTCGAGTGTGTCATGAGATTTGAAGGATCTGAATCACTATTATCATTTCTACTTCTACCTGCGCTAAAATTATGAAGGTTTGCGTTACCTCCACTCGCGAACGAATTTATCGTTTCGTCTATAGTTTGCAGTGATTGCTCTGCAGGGTTTTCACTAACCTCTGAATGATAAGAATCGTTAGGCTCTCTCGATTTCTGAGAATCACTCATTTTTTATTTTGTTTGTAAATTTAAATTCAAAACACAATTTCCAACAAAGCAGAGGAAAATTAAAATTGAATAAGGAATTGAAAAATAGAGATTATCAACGTATGATTATTAAACACTAAAATTAACTAGTTAATTACTTAAAAGATTTCAAATTCTTTAAATACTAAAATTAACACTGAAACTTTTACATATACTATTAATATGTTAATCCCCTTTTTTTAAATAACTAATAACATGTATTAATTCTACTCACTTATTCATTAATTCTTTATTATTTATATATACTTTTAATTTTAATTAAAAGAAAGAGAAAATACTCTCAGAAATGAGTGAGCACTCACAAATCCTATACTATGAATTTAATTTCAACCCTAACTTAAATCAAAACATTATCGAAAGAAAAAGAGAAGATATCCTACGATAAAATAAAATATATATATAAACTTATATTACCCAAACCTTTTAGTAGTTTAAACTGTAGAATTAATTTCTAAAACCTGAAAATAAAACACTTTACGGAAAAGACCTTTAAAATCACTCCCGCACAAAACACTTTTCATTAATCCAGTGTATATCCCACGTTGACGATGAATTGTATGAAGTCCTAGTGAAGTCCACGTTGATCCACAGCCTCCGATGATCCACAGCCTCCGTTGATCCGATGGTCCTGAGTAAAAATGATTCTCGATATCCAAATTTCGAGGATAAAATCGAATATTTGTTTTTCCCCTATTACTTCTTTCCAGTGTCAGCTACTCGATCCACCAACACTGTACTAGAAGATAAAGGAAAATACCGAGAAGTCCGCCGATGATCCCTTGAAGATGTTGCCGATGATCCCTTGAAGATGTTGCCGATGATCCCTTGAAGATACTGCCGATGATAATCCTTTGAAAATGCTGCTGATGATCCTTGAAAACCACTGCCGATGACTTTAAAAACACTGACGTTATCAACAGTTCCAAATTAAGACGACGTATTCTTAACTCAGAGGAAACAACAATTCTTCACGATCAGAATTGAGAATCGAGAATGATTTTAACAGAGTCACTCTTTACAAAACTACACGCTCACATATTCTCCCAGATTCACATTCATCGCTGATTGTAACCAATCAGTGCACCGAACTAGCGCTACGTCACATAATGTCACGCATAGACTCCCACTCATACCCTATCGAGGTTCGCTGGCCAGAAGGTTTCAGATTCAAAAATAAGTAGACTCGCTTCCTCTACCCAAGTATACTAAGACTTTTCTAGGAAAAGTATTTAACATTCCATATCTCACCCTCTATGTGAAACTCGCATTTCATATTTTCATTTCGCCTAAACATTCTCTAAATCTAAACATGTCTCGCTGCTATCAACCCCAGTGTGGCAGTTTTATAAACTGTTCGGATGAATTATAGATTATGATTTGATTTCTTAACGCTTTCATATACCGCCTATTACGAACCTGATATCCGGACTTTGCCTCTAATCTAAACTTAAAAATTATTCGTAGAATAATAAAGATTAACAATGAAGTAATTATTTACAACAAAGCACGTGTAGGGTTCTCTGAAGCCCTCACACGGCGTCAATCATCTTAAAATCTATAACGCACAATTCCAAAGAAATTATAATAAGTGTAAAGGAATTCATATTCTTTTATCGCAATTTTCTATTTTATAAACAATCATATCGCTTTAATAGCTATCCTACGACCCTCTCATGACACACTAGACGCTAAAATAAACTTTATCAAATAATGTCTTTTCGAATAATTGAATAATATATGATAGAATCCCCATATTACAAAACCTAATTATCTTGTTTAAAATAATCCGCGAAAATTCGCAAGAGAATCAGCGCAATCTATAGACAGCCGAGCGAACTACATAGTCGCTCGTCAGAGCCAGACTTTTGACAATGTTAATTAATTTTAGAGTTATTAATATTATTAAGAAAGATCTAAATTTGATGTCTTTTAGATTCTCATCATATGAGAATTAAGGTTTTGGTTTTATGTGAAAATTAATTTTCGGAATTTTCGTCAAATCTTTACGTTTTGAGATCCCCTGAGTCAGAAAACCCGGTTTTTACGAAAGTGTCTGTCTGTCTGTCTGTCTGTCCGTTTTCAGTAGTAATAGGTCATATACTCGATAACTCTGGATAGAAAAAAATTGTCGGATTGAATTGAGCTTTGGCATACATTATCGCAGCTGAAAAAGTAAGGACAAGTTCGTTAACCAGCTACATCTGACAAAAATTGTCAAAATAGGAGAATTTTTTGTGTTTTTGAAAAAAACTTTATGAAAAAATCAAAAATTTTAAGACTGGTTTCTGATAATTCTCGTAAAGCTCTACTAATTATCCTGATAATATTTTGCAATTAAAATAAAATTAAGAAAGTCACAGTATATTAAAACTTGAAAAAAGTCAATATCCATTTTCCAGTTAAATTATACAAGATACGAATAAAAGTAATGATAAAAAGTGGTTTACTACATAAAGATCTACAAGAGTAATAACTGTAAAGTGACATGCTTGATGACATGTCTGCTATTATATTGACCCAAAATTCACAGAATTTTTGTTAATTTCTCATTTTTTTGGCATTTCGTCAGCCTCTTTTTATTTTCTTCTATTAATATTATCAATGCTACTTACGATAAAAAACGCAAAAAAAGAGAGAAGGCAAACGTTTCGGCTACATATGCGGGGGCCCTCTTCAGTGCCATAAATTAAAAGATTAATTCAAAATTTTCGTAAAAGATAAAAATGTAGAAGATAGTTAAAATAAGGATAATAATGAAACTCAAAAACTTATCTCATTGTTTGCAATTCAAAATGAAGAAGTCCAGTAAGCAACAACACGAATTGGAAAAAATATGTAGAATTCACTGTATACTCTCTAAATTTGAATCAGTCAAAATCTACTGATTATCAGTGAAATTTGACTGATTCAAATAGCCAAAAAGGAGGTTACTGTAAATCAGTCAAATTTCACTGATTATTTCAGCGAAAGTTGACTGATTTGACATTAAAATATTTTGTTCACTGACAAATCAGTGGAAATTAACTGATTTAACAGTGAAAAATATTTTTTCACTGGTGAATCAGTGAAAATGCAAATCACTGATTCAGATTTAGAGAGTATAGAAAACCGGATAAAATGAACGAAAAACTTAGAAATTTGTAAACAAAAGGCCAGAATTTTTGTTTGTTTTTTTTCCTTTATGAAGAACGGATGGCCATTTCTTCGACCGTTATATTATTATATCATATAGGTTTGGTTTCGTCGGTCTTAAGGTCAATAAAACAACATTAAAGAAGAATTATTGAATCAATTTATATCTATAAAAATATTAATATTTCAATAAATTTTAAGGCTGAAATTATGAATTTTAATCGAATTTGCCATGAAATTATTTAACATATGATTTTCAAGTTTGTGTTCTCAAGCTTTAGCAAGGTGTATTAAGCTGGCACAACACAGTTGTCATATCAAGTTTTAATCTATGCTACAATTTAGGGCTCATTTAAGGCTAATTTAATGCCCTATTCCTATTTCTATTTTTGAAGAGCCCGAAAATCAGAGTGTTCCTAGACCATAAAACTTCCAAAAAGATGATTTTTAGTCAAAGTCGTGTCTACATGATCATGCAGGGGGGCATTTTGATGATAAGGGTTGGGGACCAAAATTCGATATAGACCTTTTTAAAAGAGCCCGAAAATAGCCCAATATTCTCAAATGGTTTTTTTTGTTCAAAATTTATTTTCAAAAATTAAGGGCTGCTTGTAAGTGATAGGGGTTGTTTTTTCGAAATTGATTTTGGAATATTTCAAGAGCCCGAAAATATCCCGAAATTCGGGTATAGTCAGTTTTTTAAACTTTAAGGTTTTTATGTACTGGAGGTGCTAGCTGATCGGGCAGTCAGCACCTCCACCTAAAATTTGGTTTTTTGAGAAAAATACAAGAGCCCAAAAATCGGCCTTACTGCCCAAAATTAGCCCGTAATTAGCCCAAAAATGTGGCATAAAGTGAATAGTGATATTACGTTGTGGAGGTGCCAGCTGATCGGACCTCCGTAAAAGCATTATTTGTATAACCATATATAACATATATATAAATACGCTTCTAGTTGTTTGAGAGCATATTGTTGATACTTCTATTACAAAAAATATGAGAAAATAAAACATGAAATATACGGAACGTATATGACTGTCTCTACGAAATCGATCTAAACAGTCAATTTTTCAAGTAGCTGTTTCTAACATAAGTTGTTTGAACAAATAAAATTGAAAATTTGGATGGGATATTCAAAGAGCCCTAAATTAGCCTTAAATTCTGGAATAGGTGATAACTTGTTTAAATATTATTTTAACGTGTGGTTACGTCAACTTAACGTTAAGGCAGCGGAACATCTACTTTTTTTTGAAAAATAACAGAGCATTAAATTCAGCAATGGGGTATTTTGAGAGCTTTAGATGAGCCTTAAATTATGCTATAAAAATCAATTGCCTTAAACAGTTTTTGCAATCGATTTTCGAATATTCCATAGTATTAAGCTAGCACAACACATGAGTTAAAAAAATAAAAAAATGTTACGACTTCCCGTTCATTCTATTTCGAGAGCCTTAAATGAGCCTTAAATTATGCCATGAGAATGAATTGCCTTAACCAGTTTTTTCTATTAATTTTCGAATATTTCATAGTATTAAGCTAGCACAACACATGAGTTAAAAAAATAAAAAAATGTTACGACTTCCGGTTCATTCTATTTCGAGAGCCTTAAATGAGCCTTAAATTATGCCATGAGAATGAATTGCCTTAACCAGTTTTTTCTATTAATTTTCGAATATTTCATAGTATTAAGCTAGCACAACACATGTGTTAAAAAAATAAAAAAATGTTACGACTTCCGGTTCATTCTATTTCGAGAGCCTTAAATGAGCCTTAAATTATGCCATGAGAATGAATTGCCTTAACCAGTTTTTTCTATTAATTTTCGAATATTTCATAGTATTAAGCTAGCACAACACATGTGTTAAAAAAATAAAAAAATGTTACGACTTCCGGTTCATGGTATTTCGAGAGCCTTAAATGAGCCTTAAATTATGCTATGAGAATGAATTGCCTTAACCAGTTTTTTCTATTAATTTTCGAATATTTCATAGTATTAAGCTAGCACAACACATGTGTTAAAAAAATAAAAAAATGTTACGACTTCCCGTTCATGGTATTTCGAGAGCCTTAAATGAGCCTTAAATTATGCCATAGGAATGAATTGTCTTAACCAGTTTTTTCTATTAATTTTCGAATATTTCATAGTATTAAGCTAGCACAACACATGTGTTAAAAAAATTTAAAAATTTTACGACTTCCGGTTCATGGTATTTTGAGAGCCTTAAATGAGCCTTAAATTATGCTATGAGAATGAATTGCCTTAACCAGTTTTTTCTATTGATTTTCGAATATTTCATATTATTATGCTAGCACAACACATGTGTTAAAAAAATAAAAAATGTTACGACTTCCGGTCCATGATATTTCGAGAGCCTTAAATGAGCCTTAAATTATGGTATGTAAACGAATTGGCTCAATAATTTTTTTAACGTGTTTTATGGTGTGTGGTGCTAGCTTAACGTTAAGCTAGCGCAAACATAGTTTTTTATAAAAAATGTGTGAGCATTAAATTTCGGAATAGGGCATTAAATTAGCCTTAAATGAGCCCTAAATTGTAGCATAGATTAAAACTTGATATGACAACTGTGTTGTTCCAGCTTAATACACCTGCTTTAGCACACTTTTCATTAGTGAATTTAATTCAATTTATCGTATCTTCGTCTCTCTATCCTACAGTTTGCGTTGCTTCATCGGATTGTACTTACACACCGTATTATAATGTAATTTTAAATTATTGAAGCCCTCAATCTTTGAGGCTTTAATTTTAATGACATTTTCAAGAATAAGACTGAATCTTCATGTCTGCTTTCGTTTTTTTGTAATTTATGTAAGTAATTATTTATTATATCAACACAACATAAAATAGTTCTCTTTGGAAAAAGAAATTTGATTGTAAATTGATTTGTTCAATTTTTAGTGACATATATATTCCTTGAAAAAGACCCGCAGTGCACTGATAGAAATGGTTCGGGAGTTTTAGCCATTCGGTTGTAGGTTGGGAATTTATAATTGTATTTATAAAATAATATGTCTCTCTGAACAACGCAGGATGTTGAATACAGAAATCAAAATATTGTGAGTGAAATTGGTCGAATCAGAAATATAATATGGGAAGCAGGCTGCTCAGAACAGAAACGGCAAGCCCACTAACACGGAGACCGTCCTGTAGGTGTGTTCCCCACCATGTTTTCATGTGGGGGCATACACAATCTAGAGTTCCGTGTCGGTGTGTATCTTCTACTTCACTTCGGTTTCACGTTAATAAAATATCAACTCGAAATTGAGAATTGTTTCTCTTGAGTTCTTGCGAAAAAGGTGCGAAGCAGACGAAAATTTAATACTATACTTATAAAATATGTAGTTGAAGAAAGAACACTTCTTTTTGCGATATTTTGGGAATAATCTGCTTGAAATATATATCTAAGAGACTCTGATTAAAGTTAAAGATTAAGAGTATTAAAGAAAGTATTAAGAAGATATAAACATAAAATTTACCCTTAAAATTTAACATTTTCAGTTTTATGTTAGAAATATTTTTATGTCACGTTTTTGAAGCCTAAACACAGTCGTTTCATTCGAAAAATGAAATGCTTTACGAAAAGGATGAATTTTCCAATTGAAATACATAAATCTAAAAAGCAATTAATGTGTTCAACCTTATGATACGTCAGAAACGTAACATTTCTCTTCTTAAAAGATTCCTCGTTTTATGTTAGGATCGAAAAGGATCCTCTCTAAGGGATGAGGAGAAGTCAGTGATTGAGAATGGTTATTGATATAAAGTATGTTTATTGACAATCAAATTGAGAAACGAATAAGCATCATGGAATTGGAAATCGAATAGAAATTTAGATGTACCTTTGTAATTACCCCGAGTGAAATTTGTCTGATGAATTATTGAGTCCAGTGGAACGAAGGTTGTCAGTTGAGTCCTCGTTGAGATAGTACTTGTTTGATGGGAAATTCGTTGTTGAGACGGTTGGTCTAGTCGATTCTTGATCCAAGTTTAGAGAGAATTTTGGACGGTGATTCCCCTTCACTTTCTAATGTCGTTGAACTCAGCGTCGAGTAGGAATTCGTCTGAGTAGCGGTAAAATCTGATGAGGGTGGACTGAACTCGTAACGTAGAGATAATGAAACTGGACTAGACTGAACTGAACTAGCCGTGTAGAGATGATGGTACTGGACTAGACTGATTGAAGTCGCCGTGTAGAGATGATGGTACTGGACTAGACTCGCGTTGGTTACATTGTGCAAATCTGATGTTGACTGAACTGACTGAACTCATGTTGGTTACATTGCAGAAATTGGATGTCGACTAAGTGACTGAACTGACTGAACTCGCGTTGGTTACATTGTAGAAATCTGATGTTGACTGAACTGACTGAACTCGCGTTGGTTACATTGTAGAAATCTGATGTTGACTGAACTGACTGAACTCACGTTGGTTACATTGCAGAAATTGGATGTCGACTAAGTGACTGAACTGACTGAACTCGCGTTGGTAACATTGTAGAAATCTGATGTTGAATGAACTGATCTCTATTAGAACTTTCGCTTTTTATAGAACTTTTGCAAGGTTGCTTACCGTGGGAGCAAAACCAAGGTGTACCACCTTTGGTATTAAGATCGGATGAGTTGCCCTCTCTGATGACTCGTGCTCCAATGAAATTCGTTACCTGGCACTAATGTCGCAATCTATTTTATCTGTTATTCGATTCTAACGAAAAGGTCAACTACTGTGGAAGTAATTAAGGTGTATCATCTTTTCCATATTTGGTATTTTAAGATCGGATGAGTTGCCTTCTCTGATCACTTATGCTTCGATGAAATTTATTACCTGGCATTAGTGTCATAGTCAAATATATCAAGTCTATTTTATCTGTTATTTGATTTTAACGAAAAGGTCAACTACTGTAGAAGTAAAAACAAGGTGTACGATCTTTTCTATATTTTGGTGTTTAAAGTCGAATGAGTTGCCTTTACCGATGAGTCACGTTCCGATGAAATTTATTACTTGGCGTTAATGTCACAGCCAAATATATCTATTTAGATTTGCCTTTCGATTTTAACGATCTTCCTATTTCTTGTTAGATCTTGCTGTTGAGTCAATATAATCAAGGACGTGGTAATGTTGCCTTGATCTCTTCATTGGTTCCTTAATTTGTTTATTACTCTAGGTGGTAGAGTCGCGGGACGTGACATTTCATTAAAAAAATTGAACTCGTCCATATGATCTTGTCATATTGTAACAAGATTTGAACACTTAAGACAAAAATTTTTATATAAATTATTATATTAAAATATTATATTATTATTTAATATTAGATATATAATATTTAATATTATTATTATATTAAAATTATATTAATGAACACATATTTTAGCTTTTTAATTTATCCACATCTGTTAGAAAATTTTTCCTTTCCATGGACCATTTCATTTTTTTAATGAAAAGTCTGTGCTTAGGTTACAAAAATGTGAGATGAAAATATTTCTAACATAAAACTGAGAATGTAAATTTTAAACTTGAATTTTATGTTTATCTCTTCTTAATAGAAAATATCTCTCTAACTAAAAAGTTTTTAAATGTACAAAATTGATAAGAAGTATGGAAATTTGAATAGGAAAATATATATTGATTCAAATTTGGAACATTTATTGGCATCAAATTTTACTGAAAGTTTATTTTTGAAGTGTTCAAATGCTTATAAAATTTCACACGATATTTCAGATTTTATTTTAGGCAGATTTTTTCCAAAATATCGGAAAAAAAGTGTTGTTTCTTAAATAACATATTTCGTAAATTTGAAATTGTCGTCTGCTTCGCGCCTCTTTTGTGCGGAGTCTAGAGAAATACAATTCTCAATTTCGACTCGATATCCGAAATACCGAAAGCGTGAAATCTAAAAATAGCATTGCAAGGAGGAAGCGAGGAGAAGTGGGGCGAGCCGTTCTCACGTGCAAGAGCGACGAGGACGAAACAAGGACAGCGCGCGCCGCTGTCCCTCCAAAGAAATTCTGATGGTAAATCATTTACTTTTTTAATTTGCTAAAGAAAATCTAAATTATATTTGGTTTTATCACGAATAAATCGAATTTTATGGTGAGTATTGAGGTAAAATTGACCACATTATCATACGAAGTTGTCAAACTCCTATTGTAAAAATTCTTATATGGATTCTCCGTAAAAGTATCCATGCAGAGTACACCTGTTTTCCATTTTCATCCTTATCTAAATCAAAATTTGAATTTTCAATGTTTATAAAAATATAATAGTATAGTCAGAGATGAGTTGGGAGATTGCTAAAGTAATGGAATAAGAGAATTTCACAAAAGTGGGCTGATAAACGCGCCCTCTGAACGCGTTGCGCAACAAAAGGTGTACTTTGCGCGTCGGTAAATAATGAAAGCAGTGTGCACAGATCTGATACCGACGCAGTCACAACTACAGAAGCAGCTCCTGTCAGTGAGAAGGGAGTAGGGAAAGGCGGTGGCGCGCGCTGCCTCTCTTTCTTCCTCGTCGCTCTTGCACGCGAGAACGGCTCGTCCCACTTCTCCTTTTTCTCCTCGCTTCCTCCTTGCAATGCTATTTTTAGATTTCACGCTTTCGGTATTTCGGATATCGAGTCGAAATTGAGAATTGTATTTCTCTAGACTCCGCACAAAAGAGGCGCGAAGCAGACGACAATTTCAAACTTTCAGTAAAATTTGATGCCAATAAATGTTCAATATTTAAATCAATATATATTTTTCTATTTAAATTTCCATACATCTAATCAATTTAGTACATTTAAAACATTTTCAGTAAGAAAGATATATTCTATTAAGAAAAGATTAACATAAAATTCAAGTTTAAAATTTACATTCTCAGTTTTACGTTAGAAATATTTTTATTTTACACTTTTTTAACTTTTTTAACTTTGTAATAGAAGTGGATAAATTAAAAATCTAAAATATGTGTTCATTGCTATCTTCACATGAACATGTAAATATTTACCGATATCAAATTTTACATGAAAATTTTTGTTCCAAGTGTTTAAATCTTGTTACAATTTGACAAGATCATATGGACGAGTTCAATCTTTTAAATGAAATATTTTATAATTTTTAATTTGTCTGCTCATCTGAAATCCTATCAAGATTTGAACAGTAAACAAAAAAATTTCCAATGGAATTCAATGTCATTAAATGCTTAAAGTTGTAAATGAAGATTTTCATTACAAAAGTTTGAAGCTTTGTAATTATCATTGTAAATGACTACTTGATTTTAAAAGTAATTCAGCTCTGTAGAACATTTTTATATTTGGAATTCAAAATCTGTGCTTAGGCCACAAAAAAGGAAGAAAAAAATTCTTTCACCATAAAACTAAAAATGTAGATTTAAAACTTATTATGTCATATATTTATCTCTTCTTAATGGAAAATACTTAACACATAATTCTCTGTTACAATATTTTTTAAATGTAAGTTTAAATATAAGACGACATAAAATTTCAGAATAACATTATTTTCTAAGTACTTAAACCTTTCTTCAATTTTGAGATTTCTTCCCGAGGTTTATTTGAGGTGAGTGACTATTTCTTGTTTGAATGAAAACATTTGTAATTATAAATTTAGCTCATCTTGTAAAATTGTAAAAAGATATTACAACTTCAATGCAAATTTTTTAGTTTAAATCAAAGTCAATAAATATTCAATGTTTGAAATAGAAATATTAAGTAAAATATTTTCAAGCTCTGGGAATCAACTACTTTAATAACACAATCTTTCTTCTCTATAAAGCATCTCAATTTTCAAATTAAAAGTCTCCACAGAGGTTAAAAAAAATTAAGATGAAAATACTTTTATTAACAAATTTTACTTGTGTAAATTGACTCATCCAATTTGAAAATTACGTGAAAAAATATTTTATTTAAAAAATAAGGCACATTAAAGTACGTTTAAAGCTCCACATTCATAAATTCATGATAAAAACAGGCCAAAATTTATTAATCTTACAAAATCTTATAAATCTTTATTTCATAGGCAAGTGTTTTTTAAAATATTAGAAAAATAAGTGCAATTATTTAAATTAAATATTGCCTAAAATTTTATACTTCGCTGCTTTTACAAAATTATTGAGAGATTTGAAAACTGATCAAAAAATCTTGCAATGAAATTTTAAGTCAATAAATGCTTAAAGTTTAATGTCATGTTTCTTAGGTATGAAATGAAAATATTTTTACCAGATTTGAATTTACATTTAAACCTAATTTTATGCGGCCCAAACACAGATTTTTATTTCAAAAAAGTAAATGCTGTACAAAATTAAAGTATTTTCTAAATCAAGTGCTTAATTCATAAAACTGAAAAATGTTGTAATTAATATCTAAATATAAAACTTTAAGCATTAATTGACTTAAAATTTCATTGCAAGATTCTTTGATCAGTTTGCAAATCTCTCAATAATTTTGTAAAAGCAGCGAAGTGTAAAATTTTACGCAATATTTAATTTAAATAATTGCACTTATTTTTCTAATATTTTAAAAAACACTTGCCTATGAAATAAAGAATTATAAGATTTTGTAAGATTAATAAATTTTGGCCTGTTTTTATCATGAATTTATGAATGTGGAGCTTTAACCGTACTTTAATGTGCCTTATTTTTTAAATAAAATATTTTTTCACGTAATTTTCAAATTGGAAGAGTCAGTTTACACAAGTAAAATTTTTTAATAAAAGTATTTTCATCTTAATTTTTTTTAACCTCTGTGGAGACTTTTAATTTGAAAATTGAGATGCTTTATAGAGAAGAAAGATTGTGTTATTAAAGTAGTTGATTCCCAGAGCTTGAAAATATTTTACTTAATATTTCTATTTCAAACATTGAATATTTATTGACTTTGATTTAAACTAAAAAATTTGCATTGAAGTTGTAATATCTTTTTACAATTTTACAAGATGAGCTAAATTTATAATTACAAATGTTTTCATTCAAACAAGAAATAGTCACTCACCTCAAATAAACCTCGGGAAGAAATCTCAAAATTGAAGAAAGGTTTAAGTACTTAGAAAATAATGTTATTCTGAAATTTTATGTCGTCTTATATTTAAACTTACATTTAAAAAATATTGTAACAGAGAATTATGTGTTAAGTATTTTCCATTAAGAAGAGATAAATATATGACATAATAAGTTTTAAATCTACATTTTTAGTTTTATGGTGAAAGAATTTTTTTCTTCCTTTTTTGTGGCCTAAGCACAGATTTTGAATTCCAAATATAAAAATGTTCTACAGAGCTGAATTACTTTTTAAAATCAAGTAGTCATTTACAATGATAATTACAAAGCTTCAAACTTTTGTAATGAAAATCTTCATTTACAACTTTAAGCATTTAATGACATTGAATTCCATTGGAAATTTTTTTGTTTACTGTTCAAATCTTGATAGGATTTCAGATGAGCAGACAAATTAAAAATTATAAAATATTTCATTTAAAAGATTGAACTCGTCCATATGATCTTGTCAAATTGTAACAAGATTTAAACACTTGGAACAAAAATTTTCATGTAAAATTTGATATCGGTAAATATTTACATGTTCATGTGAAGATAGCAATGAACACATATTTTAGATTTTTAATTTATCCACTTCTATTACTAAGTTAAAAAAGTTAAAAAAGTGTAAAATAAAAATATTTCTAACGTAAAACTGAGAATGTAAATTTTAAACTTGAATTTTATGTTAATCTTTTCTTAATAGAATATATCTTTCTTACTGAAAATGTTTTAAATGTACTAAATTGATTAGATGTATGGAAATTTAAATAGAAAAATATATATTGATTTAAATATTGAACATTTATTGGCATCAAATTTTACTGAAAGTTTGAAATTGTCGTCTGCTTCGCGCCTCTTTTGTGCGGAGTCTAGAGAAATACAATTCTCAATTTCGACTCGATATCCGAAATACCGAAAGCGTGAAATCTAAAAATAGCATTGCAAGGAGGAAGCGAGGAGAAAAAGGAGAAGTGGGACGAGCCGTTCTCGCGTGCAAGAGCGACGAGGAAGAAAGAGAGGCAGCGCGCGCCACCGCCTTTCCCTACTCCCTTCTCACTGACAGGAGCTGCTTCTGTAGTTGTGACTGCGTCGGTATCAGATCTGTGCACACTGCTTTCATTATTTACCGACGCGCAAAGTACACCTTTTGTTGCGCAACGCGTTCAGAGGGCGCGTTTATCAGCCCACTTTTGTGAAATTCTCTTATTCCATTACTTTAGCAATCTCCCAACTCATCTCTGACTATACTATTATATTTTTATAAACATTGAAAATTCAAATTTTGATTTAGATAAGGATGAAAATGGAAAACAGGTGTACTCTGCATGGATACTTTTACGGAGAATCCATATAAGAATTTTTACAATAGGAGTTTGACAACTTCGTATGATAATGTGGTCAATTTTACCTCAATACTCACCATAAAATTCGATTTATTCGTGATAAAACCAAATATAATTTAGATTTTCTTTAGCAAATTAAAAAAGTTTTTTTAACGCGTTTCCAATATAATTTGTTTCTACAAGTGTGTTACCAGTTTTAGAGACTCGTACAAAAATATATTATTAAATTAAGAGGTAAAAAACAAAAGTACTGTGCGGAGCTTTTTAAAAAACATTTTTTGAATGATTTATAGTTGTTAAAAAACCCTTGTGAATAAATGACGTCATTTTTGTTTGGGAAATCACTTTTACAGTTTGTTCTTGCTTCATTAAGTTAACCTCTACTTTGCTTTCTATGAGGGACAATTTTGTTTGATAAGGCCTCAGGGATGCCTTGTCTAAGGACAGGCTAGAACGGTTATCATGATTAAGTGATCTAACCGATGCTTTATTCTGAAACATCTGACGTCTAGTCATGGAAATTATGAACCTTGAACAGTTATTGCTATTTTGTGATCTAACTTATGCTTATGTTCGAGCTCTTTTGTAGCCGCCTCAATCTATTGATTTCTGCATCCCATCTTAGATTAATTTGAAGGATTCTTCCAATTATATCTTTTGTTTACTAGTTCCATACCTGATAAGATGCACATGGTTTTGTGAAGGGCCGAGTTTGATTTGTTTTGAATTTAAGATTTATATTAAGGCGTACTTCCCCATAATAAAGAGCTGAGATTCTCAGGTCCTACTTCGAACCCATGCAATAAAATCGGTTTTTCCCAGGAATGAAGAGACTAGAAATCGACGAACCCACTGTAAACGACTACCCCCGCCTGTTCCCCTTTTAGTTCCTGTAGGAGATTCTCAGTCAGTCAGTTTTCAACATCGAGATAAAGTGCAAGTCTGTACTTGGAACTAAATTACGTGTGTGATTAACAACACGAGCTATTTTTTGTCAAACATTGATTTCTGCTTTTATTTTTACACTCATGTGCTACCAATTTTGATGATCCAGTTTATTAATAATTAAAATTATAAAAAATTAACTTTTTTAAACAATAGTAGCTTATGAGGTCAAAGAAAAATGATGCTATGATTAATAATTCTAATAGCTATACAATTAACTTTAACGGGATCAGTGCTAATCAACTTTTTAGAAAAATTTTTTAAACTGCAAGCATTTTTATAAAATCAAAATTAAAAATTGAAAAACTAAAAGTGGACTAAAGATTTTTTTCTCAAGATTTTTATTCAATTTGGGTAATAAATATCTGAGGAAAGTGTATATATCAATCAGAGCCAGTTATCCTATGAAAATAAAAACAGACACAGGTCCCCTTAAAATTGAAAGACTTTAGAGAGTAAAAATGACAATACTTAAAACAAATAAAACTTTGGTTTGGAATCTTTATTTTAATAAATATTTATATTGTATAGATGATACATAATACACTGTGAAAGATCAAGATCGGTATATGAAACGATAAGAGTCTATTTCATGTCATCGATGCCCAATTCTTGTTGAATTCACTGTAGCTTGTGTGTCATTTTTAATTCACCTTCGTTCATCGATTATTCGACGTACAATATAAGAGAAATGCACAACTTTAAATCAGAATCGCAATTGTGGTCTCGATTTGAATTTGACAAAGTACGCTAGGAGAAGAGCGATTCCCATCTTTCATAATTCTTACATTATGTACATTTATAAAATAAAAAGAAATAAAGAAAATTGACACCCAAAAACTGAGTTAAACTAACTCAAAGTTGTCAAAACGAACGAATAAAAAGTGAAATTTACGAGTCGATATTGCGCTTCCCAACACATTGCAATTATAAGGTCTAGTCTTTTGAAGCGTTTCATTTGATTCATGTACTTTGTACTTTCGAGTTTAATTCAAAATGAAATCAGAATTCTAAATCTCACTGATGCGCAATTTATTAATTAGAAGTCGTTCGGTTATAGTCAGTAAAAAGAAGGGAAACAGTGTTTTTTTAACCAATTGAAGAAAAAAATGAGAAAACTTTCAATTTTAAATTGATTCAAAAGTTATAAATTATTTATTGTTTCACAAAGAAAAGGCAAGATTAAAGGTCGGAATTAGCTACTGAGACTGAATTCCTCTTATGGAAGAATCAAGATATGTTATATAAATTTAATTTTCATATTTTTTACAAGTTTGTAAAAAAGACAGAAGAATACTTGCAACTTAAACTGAGTCGAATCCGCCACGTTCGGCTTGAAAAACAAATTTTAAGAGGTCATTTGCGTGTCTCGTCGTTTTGCTGTGAGATCAACAACTTGGCAACATTTCAGCCAATGCCTTGTTCTTTGCCATTAACTTATTTCTAATTCAATTAAAATATACAAATAAGTACATCGTAAATAATTTCTGGAAGTGCA
Organism: Diplolepis rosae; assembly: GCA_030998225.1. Lineage (NCBI taxonomy): Eukaryota > Metazoa > Arthropoda > Insecta > Hymenoptera > Diplolepididae > Diplolepis > Diplolepis rosae. The sequence goes on along the minus strand of JAPYXD010000684.1, from coordinate 263,261 downwards.
ACGCAAAACTAATCGACACAAATCGATCCTGGCGCTGAAGTGAATTTGCAAAGATCTCTCTGAAAACCTCGTCCTGAAAATCAATTTTTGATCTTTTTCGTAACTATATCAGTACTGAATAATCAATATAATTAAAATGAATCTTCATTTGTTCAAACGAGATTATTTTCAGAGAAAAAACTTCAGTTCACTTTTCTCGAATTCCAGAATTTTAAAATATGTTTCTTTACGCTACTCACATACACCAGATTACAATTATTTATAAACTTTATTATCATCTTGGATGAAATGAAAGTTCTTGACCTATGTTATCCAAAAGATATATAATTAATTCTAACGATACTTGTCAAAAAGTCTTGAGATGGGGGAAGCAAGTATCGCACTCTTACCCGAATTTGTGCTTGCTAACTTTAACTATTTTCGCTATAGATTGATTAATTAATATTATAACATTAATAAAAGACAATATGCACAAAGAACGTTACAGAGTAAAACGAAAAAGATAATTAAGTATTCTTTTTGCAAAAAAATCGCTATTTTATGGTAAAAAGTAAACGCCACTAGAATAGAAAAAAATAGATTCCCTAATCAGGCGAAAATCAATCTGACGATTGAGAAAAAATCCCTACATTTTAAAGTTACAAAAGGCAGGAATATTACATTTATATCATACGTAAAAAATATCACAAACGAATTTTAATCGACTAAGTACGATTAAATAGCTTTCGAAAGCCAGCCTTCAATCAGAACCGAAACTGAAATCATTTAAGTAATCGGATTCGAAAACGAGCTTTTATATCGTTCTAATTATTCTATACAGATTATTCTCTACACAGTGGGTTGATAATTTCTATACTTCTTGCACATTTTGTGGAAATGCCAGTTTCTAAAATCATTTATATATATTCAATATATACCCATTTTCCAGGTAATTTAAAAACTTGAAAAACACGAAAACTGAATGTTATAATTAAACAGTTTTTTTCTGGAGGCTTGTATCAAATTAGAAAAAACTATAATACAAAAGAATTTAAACTTGAAAATGCAGGAACTAAAAACTGTATGAATTTGCTAAAATCAAGAATTCTAAGTTTTAAAAGCATCCTAATTCTTGAATAGTCAAATTTATCAACTCCAAATCTCTAAAATATCTAATGAAAATGTTTACGCTTTTATCATTTGGTTTTTTCACTAGACTTTTTTTAAAAAAAGACTATTTTTCAGGTTACATTATTCTCATCATTCAATTTTTTAAATGAACTTTTAAAGCTCGATTTTCGAATCGGTTTAAAAGAAAAAATATTTTAATAATTGCAAGCACATGAAAAATCAGGTACATAAGGTATGTGATCGCTTCACAGTGTATCCGAAACTTTTCTTGCTTTTAATAATAGAAACGTGTACTACCAAAGGTCTTAGCTCACGCAAAATTAATCGGAGACGATTCCTTAGTCATAAATAGATTAAAGTAACAACCTTGTACAATGAACAACTTTGACACGCAAATGCCTCTTCGGTTTGCTGCTTAGAAAGTATAAAAATAAAGTCTTACGAGTCAGCAATATGAAATATAATAGTTCGCAATTGCGAGCACAAATTGCTGAATAAATGCTTTCTGAAAAATGAGAAAAAAGATTGAGTTATGAGGTATGACTCAGAAAAATAAATTTCAGAAAAGGGAGATACATGTACTAAAAACACCTAATTATATTTTAGCTCACAGAATCTCATTCTTCTGACTAGTCGGCTTTTAATGCCATTACAACATGTAGTAAGTTAATTGTTATGAAAATGCCGTATATTTACATTTATGAGATGACGTCTAGCCAGCTGATCAATTTTCTCAAAGAATTGGTTGGCACCAATTCACAAATATCCGAATTAGAAGTAATCAAATAGTTAAGTTTCCGAATTTTAAAATAGCGATATTTTAGTCGATTAAATTATCCTTCCAACTCAAAAAATTATTTTTCAAGACATCAGTCTTGAGTCTTTCAAATTTAAAAAAGTAAAAAATTTGAAAACCTTCCAACCCGTAAACTTCTAAACAAAGCATTTAAATTTTTATCCGTTAATTTGAATACGCCAAAATCTTAGGGAATAAAATTTTTCGAAATCCTCAGGTTAAATTTAACAGTCTTGGAGCTTCAAAGAATTCAAATTTAAAATAAAAATAGTAAAACTTATAAATTCAATAATAAAAGTTGATTGTGAATAAAAAAAAAGCGAGCGAGACAGTTTCGACTGAGTTAGTTGAGATGAAGTTACAGAACGATAATAATGAGAACAAGAAGCTTAAATCCCGTTTCTGTGCGAACGACGAACTCCTCTTTTAGTTTGTTGATGTGGTTGTTCACCAAGGTATCACGTAAACTGAAGTGATTCGTCTCGCCAATGATTTTAAATATATTTTATACGATGGACTAGCTTTGGAGTACGACTTGAGTATGTTTGATAAGTCGTGAATATGTATAAGCATATGCTGTGGGTGGATAAAATAACAAGTTTCAATTTGCGATTTACAATCGCTTACTTAATCTACGAGATGTTGTTATGTACAATGTATAAATAAATGATACGAAATAAGCTTCGAGTGCAAAGTTCACAGTTAACAATAAATAAATTTAAAGAAAAAGATAAATAAATAAATCAGAAAACTCATTTCGTCGAATCCAAGTACGAGGCCTCTTTGTCAGGCGTTTCTCTCTAAATCGCGTATCTGCATAATCAATTGACTTAACTTCAATTATGCATTTGCAATATTATAATGAAATAGAGATCAATTTCGTAGGTACTAAAGTTTTCGAGTAATCCTAAATTCACAATTATTACTCGCCTTGAGTATTTTCGGAAATTCATGTGCAAACATTCACTTCTGAGTGATTCTGCTGACACTCTTAGTTGGCAAATAGGATTTTTATTATAAAATTGTTAAGAAGGATAAATAACATCTTAACGTCCTATGTAAATAGGAACAAGTTCTAGTCAAAAAGCGGAAGGATAAAATAATTAAAATATGATTTCACAAGTTAATTACTTTCGACTCCCGCAATTATCATTATAAATAGCATTAGTCTGCTTCAATTTTGTCTTTTGGCCATGAATGGTCATTTCAATGGATATTTTGCCTCTAAACACAAATTTGGGTTACTTATCATTTAAGGCATTTTTGTAGTTTATAGCATAACTTAATCCATTGAAAATTTTTCCCAATAACCAAAAACGCGATTTTGATCAAATTTCCTTAATTTTTCGAAAACTTGACATGATAGATAACTTTCACGCCCGAATTCGTGTTCAGAGGGGAAAAATCTGTTAAAAATGCCTAATCACTTTCAAGAGACATATAAGAAAGGCAGGCTTGTGTAATCTAATTCTTTTGCTCACTTCTCGATACTAACAATAAAAAGAAGTAAGATTCGATATTCTTGCTAGATCAACCCACAGCATATGAATTTCAGCTTTTAAAGCCACTGGTAATGGAAATTCACCGGAGATACAGAAACCGGTTTGCTCTTAAAGTTCTGCTCAAAATTCGGTCTATCTTTTTTTTTTTTTTTTTGGTAGGATTTGAACACAAAGCGCCCTTATGAGAGCTTTTCAAATAAATGAATTATTAAGACTTGAAAATCGAGAGACTAGGTACATACGACGCAAAAGGTTCGCTTCAGAAAACAATTAGGCTTCTTAAAAGTGCGCTCTTGCGATGGAAATTTCACTTAAAGGGGGTTTGGCAAGTAGTAATTACTATTAAGCTTCTGTAGACGCTATTAACGAGCCTTTAGGCGTGTAAGCTGTCGCATTTGGATCCAGGTTTGAAACTGTGCAACCTGGACAAGAGTTTTCATTTGTACGAAGCTTGGTCCCAACTCGAACATCGCTTCCTAGACGTAGCTTTGACGTCGCACAAGTTGGAGCAGGTCCGAATGTGTCTTGGGGCATGACAGCTAAGTCTTGGGCTATTTTAGCTTTCAGAATCTCCATTTCTTTCTCTTGTGTCCTGATCATACCTATGTTAAATAATAATGAATAAAATAAAATATGAAATAAAAATAAATTCATAAAAATTCAGAGCTTTGGAAAATAAAATTTCTGAAGTTTTACGTAGAATTTGAAAGCAATTCAACTTACTCTCTTTAATTTCGAGTTGACGCTTGGCTTCACCAAGAGCAGAAAAGAGATCAAGTTTTATGCGAGTTTCCGCGCTTAAGCTGTTTTCTAGATGAGAATTTTTGTCCTGCAAAGCGCTCAACGCTCCGAGTAATATTTCTGTTTCTCCATGATTTTCCTTACACCGGACTGCTTCCTTTTCCATTGAAATACACCTTAAAATTTCAATTATAATTTAATTGATCATAACCATTATTTTGCTTAAAAAAAAGTAAATAAATGAATACTTGGTTTAATTTTACAATTAATATTTTACAATAGGTAATTTGAAATAATTAGAAAATTAAGAATCTTAGTTAAATTTGTTTTTATAAAATTTTGTCAATGTTTACTTATCACGAGACGAAGCTTTGTTCAAGTATCATTAAACTGATTCTAAACAGAGAAAATATTTTGTCATTTCCATATGTATATAGGGTAAATTCGCAAGTTCAATTCCTCCATTTTAAGAGATCTGTGCATTTTTACTTTTCAGTTCAAACGACTAGTCAGGAATGTAAAAAGAATTTGTTCCCAAATATGAAAATAATATATTACCTATCATCTTTTGATTTCAGTTCTCTGCGCAAACTTTTAAGGTCTTGGTCAAGTTGAGCTCTACGAGATTTGCAAGCATCGGTACATTCCTGGCGAATTAATGGAGGCGGTGGAGGGGGAATTGTGGATCGAGCTTCTTCAGCAGCCCGTCGAGCTCTTCGTTCTGAAGCTAGAGAAAGCTCACAAGCATTCCGTTGTCTTCTTTCATCCGCGACCCGTTTTTCTAATGTGGAGATTGTCTGTTTGTCCACCTGACGAGCCGTAACCAATCCATGTAATCTAAAAAAAAAAAAAAAAAATAGATGAATCATATCAAGAAAAATCTAAGTTTCTATGTTTCAGAAATTTGAACTTTGTAATCAAGATAAACTAACTTGCTCTGCAATTGGTCGTTGTCGTGCTGCAGTTGTTGGAGATCGCCTTTGGCTTGTCTTTCTCCACTTAACAATGTGTTGATTTGTGATCGCAGCTCCTGTTCCATCTGTCGACTAGATTGCAAGTCTGACTTCAAACGTTTAACGTCTCCTTCGAGCTTGCGACAAATCAGTAACCTAGATAAAATAAAGAAAACTCAAATCCAGTTATATAGATTATCGTTTTATCTCGGTTTTTAAGGGACGAGACTATAAACTTGTTCAGTTCCCTTTCAGCTTTTAAAGTTAAAAAAAATGTCAATATTCTGCAATAAAAAATATAATCAAAGAGATTTCACCTTTGACAATATTCATCTTGTTGTTTTTGGTTTTCTGATATAACGTCACTCGTGATTTTCGCCTGACGACCTTTACGTTCTCGCTGATTATTCGTCGTGGAAAAGTCTCGGCTTTCTTTAACGTTGTTCCACTTCCCAGCCGTTGAACCATTTGACTGGGACTTCATAGATGCGTGTCCCGAACCTCCTTTCACAGACTTGTCCTTCTCCACTTCATTCACATCAAAGTCATTGACGGAGCTGTAGTCCATAACATAGAATCTTCTCAATATAGATGCTATATCTGATGCAATGCTACTAAATTTTATTTTTGAAGTTATTCAACGAATTGAAAAATAACAGACAAGATACTATTTCAATCTAGAATAACTCTGCTACTTTTAATGAATATATTAGTGAAGTAAGAAGTAGATAAAGGAATTCAAAATTAGATGATGGACTGAGAAAATGTTTGTGTCTCAATACTCACCCAATTCTTTCGATAAATTGCAAGTCATTTGAAGTAACTGCGGACCCGTTTGTGTGTACGAATCTCTTATCACTCTTTTCAGTCTGAGACACACTGGTATTGTGTTTGTTGTGTTGATCCTCTTGTTTCTCTCCCTTGTCAAGAGACTTTCTGTGAATGTTTTTGCTAGTGGCACTTTGTGCTTGCGACACATTCTGTGTACCATTGTGAATACCACCGTTTTGTAAGCCCGTTTCTGATGTCAAGCCACCAGCTCCTAAAAACCAGTTTTTTGTATAAAAATATAAAATATTTTTAAAAAATATTTGAGAAAATTTACAGAATTCGTAAACATTCAAAGGAAAAATCTAATCAGGAAACTTTGGAATTCCATACTCTAAATTGTCACTTTTATTAATAAAATATTCTAAATTTGAGAGTAAATAAAAGCTACCTCTACTCTTTTCAGGACTTTGGTTGTACTGTGAATTTGGCCTGTGAGGCTGTGATTTTGAATGCTGTTCCAGAGGCATAGCTGAAAGCTGTACTTGCAACTGCACTTGGGGTTGTATTTGATGCATATTTGCCGCCTGCTGTTCTGCAGGCAACGCTTGTTGTAACAACTGTAGGTAAAACTCATTCTCCTTCGCTACATCTTTCTGTTTTCTCTGTAAATTAAATATTTTTCATTTCAGTTTCAAATTTAAATAGTCCATAACATAGGTTAAGAATTTCTTCAGAATACTTAGGGTCTCAAATGCTGACCTGTCTCATTCTGTAGCCTACGTAACTTTTAAAACCAAAACCTAACGTGACTACAGGATAACCAATGCTATAAAAACAAGAGATAATTGTTACTGTTTATTAGATATTTAATGATGAATTTACTTCAAAGTAGTGAAAATAAATTTTGATTAATTGGTTTCTCATTAAAATCTATTAGTTTCAATGAAACTCACCAGTGAGCAGCAAATGGCCTACAAAGATCTAAATGAAATGGCATATGTCTTAGGTCTCTTAATCGAACTGCTGCCTCTATATAAAGAAACAACAGCCACAGCATCACAGTTGGCAGACAAACGCCTTTGTCTGTAACCAATATGTTATCATTAATCCCAAAGTATAGTGATTCCATTCCTAGAAATTCTAATAATATGTAATTTATTATAACTCACCTGTGTGCCAGACGTATTGTACCCAAACGTAAGTACTGGCAGCAAAGAAAAGCCAGTGCACAGGGATAAAAAAGAAGCAAATCATGTCTGATGTGAGTGCAATACAAATAAAAAATATGGAGAAGGCCTATGGGAAAAAATTTTAATTAATGCAATATAATGTTTATTATAATGTAATATAATTACAACTTCTGAAGAGTTTCAAATGGGCAATTTTTCTTACCAAGCCTTGATACTTAAAGGAATCGTAAACGCTTCGAAGAAGCAGCCAAAATGGCCACAAGAATTCAAAACGGAATTCTAAAATGAAGTCTGCTAAAATCACTATGGCCCATAGCAGAAGAAACTTCAAGTAAAGTAAAGTACTGAAACAGAAAAAAAAATATAATTAACAAGCAAATAAATTAGATATAGAGAATCAAATAAATATTTAATATTTGAAGATAGATAAATGCTGATTAATTATCAATTTAATAAAATAAAAGTCTGTTATTATTGAAAATATTAAGTTTTAAAGGCCTCAGCGTATTTTGATTATTAGATTCAACTTTATTAAAATAATAAAGTATTTATTTTCAGCAAGTGAACATTGTCTTTGTAATTCTAGATTAGGTTCATGCTTCTCTTCGCTCTAATTCTTTTTTATTTTGTTTATTTTCTAAAATTTTGTTTTATATACTATGTCCATTACATATCATAATGGTATTACTTCTAAAGTTTCTATACATTTTATCATCTGCATAACATCATTATGTATTGCATTATATCTGTATACATATAATATTTTGCAAGGATATATTATACTAAATTTATAATAAAACAAAAACTTCAAATGATTAAATCATTAAAGAATTCTTGTTTATTAAGAATAGAATGTTTTCAGTAGGTGTGATAAGAAGCTCTAATTCAGCTATAAATAATAATAGATCAAAATTAGTCTTCAGAAAAAACAAAAAGCTCAATGTTAGTGAAAATTTAATATTATAACTATGTTGATTTGAATTATTTTTACATGTATAAAATTATTCCTTGCATTATTATATGAAGGTGTTTTGGAGAAATGTTTCATTAATAGCTATTTTGAAAAGAATCATTGACTATATGAATCTCTATGAATCGTAACTATAGGAGTGTATGGAGTACTCTGTACCCTGAAATGAGAAAGATTTTTTGCTCTTTCAGTGAAGCTCGTCACCTGTTTACGAAATTAAATAACAAACTTTGAAAAAATTTACTTCATCGGCCGTGCCAATACGTTTTAAAATGAATATTTTAACAATACTTCCTTTTAATTGTATATTGCTAGGAAGGGAAATAAACTAAATAAAAAAATCTATGTAAATATGTAAATAATTAACAGCGATGTTACAAAAAAAAAAAAAAATTCTCAACAAACAACTTTTAAGAAAACACTCATTACTGCTTCTAAAATCTTAAAAATTCTTAAAATCAAAATTTCTATCGTGTTTGTTTTCTTCTCGACATTTCGCCGAACCCAGCTTGCTTAGATTCAACATAGTGCAATTAGAAGCTAAACCAAAAAATCTATTCAGAAAGAAAATTGATCCCCTCTACAATTAAAAGAATAAGAAATGTTAAATTTTCTTGGATTAAGGATTGCCTGCAAGGATTTTTCTGGGGCAGGTGCAGATGATTTGTCAAACATAGGAAAACGCGGGGTAACGAGAAACTTTTGTCTGTGAGTGAAGTTACAGCTTTCGTTATAGGCTATGTTTACAAGAATCGAGAACAACGAATAGTAAAGGGAAAGTTGTTTACAAAAGGTCAACATGAGCCAGAGATTGTTAACAGGAGACGTAGCGAGCTTTTGGTTATTTTTAAAGGGCGGCCATTGTGATGCATACGCATATGGCGACCAAAACTTGCCTTCCGTAGATTCCTTCGGTAATCTTATTGCGTTTCAAGGGCCTCCGGAGCTTGCCACACTCGGCATTTCTTCTCTTCATATTCCTCGAAAATATCACTGCTACGACGTGACGTTATTCGCGGAGGCAACACAATGGAAAAAAGTATAAACTTGGGCGAAAACGCACACGCGAATACACACTATCAGTCTCTTTTGTTGTCATTCGTACGCGAAAAGATTGGAGGTCTTGCGACGGTGGTTCACAGAGCAGCTGATTGGTCCACGAAGGGACATGGCGCAGATCAAATCCTATGTTGATTTACATTTACTTTTGGAAAAATATAAAATGCTTGCTTTCGGCTGAAATATGAAGAGAGAAACGTTTCTGTACGTGTTTCAGGAGTGAAATTCAATGGTTTCAAAATATAAAGCAATCTGGGTCTTACACTTTAACAGCTTTTATCGACCGCAGATGACGAGGGGAATAGCCAAGTAGGGGATCTGGATCTGGCTACGCGGCGCAGAAACCAGCAGAAACGGCAGGAGGGCTTCGAGTGTTCGAGTTCGAGCCATAAACATCTGCTGGCTGCTGACATCTGCTTGCTTTTACAGTCACCACAGTCGAATTTAAATTTTCTCAAGAGTTGGATTAGATATTAAATGTCTGATTTTAATAAAACCATCATTTATAAGGAATTCTTAAAAATTATAAGTCAAGTTAATACAAAAATAAATTAATAATAAAAAGTACGTAATTCGTGATGAGGACGCGCGAGCTGTATAAGTTATAAGGATAAGATACAAGACTACGAGTACGTGTCTGTTGATTTCTGTCATCTGATCTGAGATCCAGTGAATGCAACCCGTCTTACCCGTTATATACGAAAGTAAAGCAAGGTTAAGCATCCTACAGGGGCAATTTACCGGTTACCCTGTTTCTGGCTTTTATGGCATTCGTCACCATTCGTTAACTTTTTAATGTGTTCTTTTGTTCTATTGGTCAATTAATGAATTGCAATTTTTCTAGTAATTGAGCGGCCGGATACAATAATCGGTCGAGCGCTCGAAAACTCGTAAAAACCATTGGACACGTTGTGACGCCACGAGTAAAAACTGAAAGTCCGAAATCACATAAATAAATAATATAGTATTGTAGAACTCTTAAAATCAAACCGAGGTTGTATTGAAAGTTTTTTTGTAAAGTTCATACTTTTGACAATAAAAAATAAAATCAACAGATTTTTCACACTAGAAAAACCACGCTTTTCAATGCACAACTCGACGAAAATTGGTTAAATTATTAGTGAAATTAATAGTTATTGGTTTCAATCTACTCGTGATGCTTCAGCGATGCCTACACGCTAATTAAAGTGGTAAAAAATTCATAATTTATTAATAATATTTTAATTGAAAGTTAAAACCATGTTTTTCCCTCTCCCAAGAGGAAAAACTTTCAGCAACAAAGTTGTTCTTTAATAAATGAGGCAACTTTTGACAAGTTTGGGAATCAATCAACAAAAAATCAAGTAGTTAAAAGGCGATGTAAAATTGTGAACTTTCGACACGCGCATGACCAAACCCCACTCAGATCCAACAGTCTTATGTGCCATCGTCGATAAAATATTCTTTTTATTAGTGAACAATGACAAATAATCTTGAAAAAATAATATTTATATTTCAAACTCAATTAACATTAGGTTAGATACATATTTTGTATACGTTTTTAATATTTACGGGCAATGAAAATGATATAAAAATTTACGTATATAGGTATATAAAGTTTATTAGTCGCTTTACCGTAAATATTAAAAACGTATACAAAATATGTATCTAACCTAATGTTAATTGAATCTGAAATATAAATATTATTTTTTCGAGATTATTTGTGATTGTTCACAAATAAAAAGAATATTTTATCGACGATGGCACATAAGACTGTTGTTGATTTTTTTTTGATTGATTCCCAAACTTGTCAAAAGTTGCCTCATTTATGAAAGAACAACTTTGTCGCTGAAAGTTTTTCATAGCACTAACATTCTGAAAGTTTTTCTCTTGGGAGAGGGAAAAACATGGTTTTAGCTTTCAATAAAAATATTATCAATAAATTATGAATTTTTTACCACTTCAATTAACGTGTAGGCATCGCTGAAGCATCAAGAGTAGATTGAAACCAATAATTATTATTTTCACTAATAATTTAACCAATTTTCGCCGAGTTGTGCATTGAAAAGCATGGTTTTTCAGGTGTGAAAAATCTGTTGATTTAATTTTGTATTGTCAAAAGTATAAATTTTAGAACAAAATTTTCAATACAACCTCGGTTTGATTTTAAGAGTCCTACAATACTATAGTTTTTATTTGTGTGATTTTGGACTTTCAGTTTTTACTCGTGGCGTCACAAAGTGTCCAATAGTTTTACGAGTTTTCGAGCGCTCGACCGATTATTGCATCCGGCCGCTCAATTATAAGAATTAATTTTATTATGAACCAGTTGATTCTTGGTGTATCATTGCATCAGAAAAAACGAAATATCATACTTACCCGTTATCTTCAAAATTGCAAGACTGAATTGTATAAAAATATAAAAAAATATCTGTGAGTTCTACAAAAAAATTAAATTCAGGTTAAAAAAATTGAATACGAAACAATATTTCAAGTTTTCACTTGGTTTTCGGTAATATAATTTGATAAATCTTGATTTAAAATCTCGTAAATGCATGCAAACTTAAAAAAATCAAATTTTAACGCAAACACTTCTTGTTATCTTTGTTAAAAATGACTAAATCTGTACGCTCTCTTATAAACAAAAAATCTTTTGCATTAGCAGCAATAAATCTGCTCATTCGTTCACAGTAGTATTTTTCCTTTCGAACTACAATAGTTACACAATTATCAGGCAAAGCAAAAGCAGAGACTGAGACATAAAAATATATAATACAATATAAAAGATTGATTTATTCGCAATAAATTTGTTTAATTACGAAACTACAAAATAACACACAGAATTAAAATATTCAGAAATGTTGATATAATGACTCTTTGAGTCTAAATTTTATTTGTACAATTCAAACGATATTAGGCATTACATGTACTGTCAAAATATATTTCGTAGACTGTTGTCTTAAACCACAGTCGACCGAAGTCTTATAATATTATTATATAGATTTCAAGCTACTATTGGTCATAAGGATGGTGTTTCCACCAAAAAATTGATTTATTGCTCGAGAGCAATCGTGCCACGGGTTCATCATAAGGCTATTAAGATTTCAGTGTTTCCTAAAGGCTCGTTAATGAACACATATCTTTATTACAATATTGGCACTGTATCCCTTCTTTACATGTCCATTTCAAATTGCTCGGTTGTTTCTTCAATCACAGCACTGTCTGTAAATCAAAAACAAAATATTTACTCTTAAATCATTATTGATAACTGTGTTAAATTAAAATTTGATTCAAATAAAAAAATAAAAATAGACATTAAATTTACAAGACTTTAGAAGAAAGTGCAAGTTGTATTGATGCTTGATTTTTATAAATATTGCTATATTGTTGCAAAATATTGGTTTTAGAGTCCATAAATGATGAAGTCGAAGTTAATCAGACGTTTCAGCTCCAGATCGGAATCCTCATCAGTGATTTTTATTAGAATCTAGAAAGTATAGAGAAAGAGGGTTGTTGAATTGACATTTTCTTGGGATAGAATACTTATGATTTTTCAAAATTGATTACTTTCTGAAACTGGAAAACGTAGATATTGCAAATGAATATACAAGTGTAAAATGAAAATTTAATGCTTGAAAAAATACATCAAAAATAAAAAAGATTACACGCATTACACCTTACTTTATTACAAACACATACTACGTACGAGACTTCTTTGGTGTGGAGTCATATTAATTATACCTATTTTTTGAACACTTATTTTAAGGACTTTTTTTGAGAGACATAACTTATATCACGTGACAATATTAAATAAATAAGTATGAGTATAGTGTTTACATGTTTTGCATTAAATGCAAAAATAATTATATACTTAAATTGTGTAAGCTCATAAAATAAAATTTCTTAGGTGTGAGATTATATTTACTAAACTAAATTTTGAAAAAGTTATTTTGTAGTTTTTGATAAACGTAACATTTTTATATAATAATTTAAATGACCAAGTGTAAAATAATTGAACTATAATTTTTAAACATTGTAAAATTCGAAAACGTAGTCCATTTCAAACGAATGTATAAGTGTAAAGAAGGAAAATACACAAATAAAATAATTAAGCAATAATATTTCTTTAGTGTGAAGATATATCGACTAAACTTACTTTTCACAAAGTTATTTTCAAATTCTTCAGAGATACGTAACATTTTAATATAGTATTAGGTGCCCAACTAAGTTTCTGCTGTTTGTGAATAGATGGCTCTAGCAGTAAATGCTGGTCAATTTTGACATATCCAAAATGTCATGAACCAAGCTTAGACATATGGTAAAAAAAAAAACAGCGGCTGAAGCGCATCGAGAGCTCCAAAAAGTTTAGGGAGATGCTGCTCCAAGTGAAACAACATTCCATGATTGGTTCTGTCGCTTCAAAGACGGTGATTTCGATGTTGACGACCGTCCGCGTGAAGGAAGGCCAAAAACCTTCGAAGACGCTGAATTGAAGGCATTGCTTGATGAGGATCCGTGCCAAACGCAAGAAGAGCTTGCTTTCAGCATTAGGAGTTACCCGCCAAGCCATTTCCAAGCGATTGCATGCGTTGGGGAAGATTCAAAAACAAGGAACTTGGGTTCCTTATGATTTGAAGCCAAGGGACGTTGATCGTCGTTTTTCGACTGTGAACAACTGCTTCAGCGGCAAAAAACGAAAGGTTTTCTTCACCGCATCGCGACGGGTGATGAAAAATGGATTCATTACAGCAACTCAAAGAGAAGAAAGTCATGGGGACTGCCCGGTCATGCTTTTACGTCGTCGGCTCGGCCGAATATTCACGCTGCGAAGGTTATGCTGTGTATTTGGTGGGACCCGGTCGGTATTATTTATTATAAACTCTTAAAAACGAATGAAACCATCACTGCGAAATGGTGTAATTGATGCGTTTGCGCTGATCACTACGCGAAAAACGGCCACAAAACGTGCAGAGGCACGAAAAAGTGATTCTTCAGCATGACAACGCTCGGCCTCACGTTGCCAAACCCGTTTTTTAAACCTACCTGGAAACGCTCAAATGGGAAGTCCTAGCCCAACCGCCGTATTCCCCAGATATTGCGCCGTCCGATTATTACTTGTTCCGGTCGATGGCATATGGTCTGACTGATCAGCAGTTACGCTCATATGAAGACATCGAAAAATGGCTTGATTCGTGGATAGCCTCAACAGACGAACACTTTTACCGTAACGATATTCGAGCTCTACCAGAAAGATGGGCAAAAGTTGTACCTAACGATGGGCAATACTTTAAATGATTCATTTGTAACCATTTTTTCACAATAAAGTTGCATTTACATAAAAAAACAGGGGGAACTTAGTTGCGCACCTAATAATTTTTAATGAACGACATCATTCAGCTTTAGAAAGTATTTAATTTAAAAAATGATAAGTATTCTATCCCAAGAAAATGTCAATTCAACAACCCACATTCTCTTTACTTTTTCGATTTTAATAAAAATCACTGATGAGGGCTCCAATCTGAGCCAGAACGTCTAATTAACTTTGACTTCATCATTTATGGACCCTAAGGCTAATATTTTTCAACAATATGCTTTTTTAAATATTTTACTTTTTAAAACGAAATGTACAAAGAAAAAATTGATAATTTTGAAAATATTAACTCCTCTTGAATGAAATTTGAGAATTCAATTTGTAATATTTCTTCTCTTTCCTGAATGCTACAAGAGGCGCCGGATTCCATAACCGACGGAGCGTGTGGCCTAGTAGGCAAAAGTGGGGATACCGCAATGCGCGAACATTTTTTTCATTTAAATAAAAAATTCGGAAAAATTATCAAAAAACGTGGCAGTACATGTTAAATGTCATTCCGTATATTTTTTCTCCCATAAATTTTTGTGTCAGAACTGAAGTTTTTTTTATAATCGAAGAAAACCGTATTTTTTGAATGTACGAAATCAATCGATTTTTTACAATCAACTCGCTGTTTTTCGTACAAATTTATCCGGAATAGTCTGGAATTTTATCAACAGACTCAAAAAAAACCCTAGAGCCTCAGATGTTTATGTTCAACATAACAAAATCCTCAATTTGTTAATGATTTTTATTATAACAGTTGCGGCTGGCAAAATTCTCATTTTTCATCTTCAAAGAAAAAAAGTATGCGACGAAGTTTAGAGTTGAGAGAACTTTCAGCGAGAAAGTTGTTCAGCAGACTTTCAGGTAGTTTTTTAATATATTTTGAGATTTTTGAATCCAAAACTGCGGTCAGGATGGGAATTTATTTAACTGCGTTCCAGCGCACCGATACCGTCAAGAGGTATATCGATCGAACGCGGAGAAAGAGAGATGCACCCATGCCGAAGAAGAATTATGTACATTAAAAACGTTGAAACAAATCAAACGCAAATAAAATTGTGCATTAGTTGGGATTTTTGGCAAAGGGAGATTTTGTCCGAAATCGAAAATACAACATAAAACATCTTTCTTTTAAGATAAAATTTCTGCAAGGATATTATTGTAGTCTTCAACATTTTTTTTGTGTGATTGGGCCGCAGAAGAATCAAGTTCGCCTTTTTTTTTGCTACTCAAAGCAATCATTACAGACGTCTGTCCGCGGTCGATCGAAAGTGAAAATAACAGAATATTTGAAATATTTAGAGTAAGTTTAAAGTCCTATCGGAGGAGCGTTAGTCCCTTTTATTTCTCCGGGAAATCTGCAAAATTTAATTTTAAATGTTCTTCGTACCCCCCCCCCCCCCGCATATCTTCAACGCTATCATTGATTTTTTTACGTTCTTGCATCGGGATGAAATGTGAACGCGTAATTTGAATGGCAGAACACAGAAGTACTTGGCGTGTTTGAAGTTGGTCATTGAGTCGAAAGAAAAAGGAAAACATGTACTTCCAATGAAAATTTTTTTTCGAGTAGCTTTCTTCAATTTTCGAAACTCTTACATTAAGAGAAAAGTACAGGGAAAATTCGAGTTAAAACTCTAATATTTACTATTTTTGACGGCAACGGAGGGATATTCGCTTGGAAGGTCCTGTTTTATTACTGTTCAGAATTCGTAAAAATTATTATTTCGATACTGCTTTTTCTGCTGTTCTCAGGCAGAACGTACAACCGTTCCTTAAGAGCATCTTTTAGCTCCACCTGTACTTCAAATTTTACTGTTTTGTGACAGTACTTTTTCATTACACGTACACCGAAGAAAATTCTCAGTAGGTTTGACTACTTTTTAATCTCTTTTCCGTATTTCGTAAAGGCCCCAATGTCATTTTTGAAGTTAAATGAACTACAGGAACATAGTTAAATCAAATAAGAGCACTAGTTGAATCGATGAATATTCTTAGTAGATTTCAAAACTTTATTTACTTTCAAGTAAACACCAAAACTTACTATTTTTATATACACACTTACCTACAAACACACACCTCCCTCTACACTACACGACCGCTCGTTTAGACAGTATTAAAAATTATTCTTAACGCTGCGGGGGTTCCAACCTCTCTACTTATAATTAACGCATTACTAACCTAACAACGACTAAGCCTCTCGGCTGCGCACGCTTGGAATACAAGAAAGAAAATAGCGCTTATAACCTGCAACTACTGCAGGGCCGTGTAAGAACTGTATATTGTAAGAACTGTATATTAGTGAAACTTTATATAGGTTATGATTCTTTCAATTTTTGTTTTCAAGAGTAAAATCAACGTATGTTCAAAATTTAAAAAATTTGAGTTCTTTCAATTCCAAAAATATTATGGAACTTTTGAATCAATAAAATTATCTCATAAAGAAATTATGCATTCAAGTTCGCAATAAGTAATTCCAACTAATGAAGTACTATTAAAAAAAATAGTACACTTATTTACTTATCATCAGTTTGTTTTTCTAACTACTCTTATGTAGTAACTTCTACTGCTTATGTTTTCTATGAGAGCTTCAACTGATTTTACTATTCACCCCATGTTAATTGAACTACATGTTTAGTTATTGTTACTACCTCGACACAGTTAGAAACACACATACACAAACGTGCTCGCATATGATTATTATGAATACATGCGAATTCACACCGTCCCGCTGAATTTTTCAGTCAAAAAACAGTTAAAATTGCTTGCTGACTCCCGAGTTTTTTTAATCAACTCACACCAGAAGTCGCTCGTATAGGAAATGTATTTCTTTAAACACACTAATGGCATATTTTTCTATTAGGCTTCTATTTTATAACTGACATCAAGAGAACCTTTTAAAATAAAATTTAAAAAATTATGCGATTTTAATAAATTACGAATCACTTTTTCAAGAAAAAGATTTCCTACAACTTAACCATTTCCAATTTTTGAAAATGAATCAATTATTATCAAATTCAGCAATTTGTTTATAAAAATTTCGTTTTGGAAAATGTTTTGTTAATGGTTTCAGCCATTAAAGAATTTATTTGTGAAAATCAGAAACGGTGAAGTTATGGGAGATCTTTTCTCTGAAAAAATGATTCACGATTTATTAGAATCGCATAATTTTTTAAAATTTGGTAAGAAGCGATAAGAAAAAAAGTTGGGTCAAAAATAAAATTTATTAATAAAATTATTTTTCTGTGTTTCAAATTTTTTTCATGTAAAATAATCTTTTCTCTTTCAAAATAGCCCTTCAATAATAATATTGCTATTCTTGAAAGAAAAATTATCTATTTTTGCCTGAGGTCTAATTTTTGTGGATGAAAACTACCTTAAGGATGGTGACAGTAAAAAAAATTACGAGACAGTAAAAGTTCTCGGTTTTAATGAATATCCTTGCATTACCTCCGAAAACAGTAAAATTAAGTGATCATTTTCTCTCAGTGTACTAATAAGCTGTCCAAGAAAAAATTTTGTGAGTTGTATTCACCAATACTCCAAAACTTGTTGAATAAACATCTTTGTGACTCGATACCGATTTTTTCATAACATTTCTTGGGACAAGTTGTGACGGGCTTGAATTCATTTTTTGATATGATTTTCCCCGTCGATCGTGATTTATAGCCTTCACCCTATATAAGAAATGATCAGTTACACAGAGTTTACGCGAATTCCAGTAATTTTTTATTTTTATGATTTTAATTTATTTCAAATTAATTAGTTGAGTTTGAAATTTTTGTCACTGCCTACATTATCGGAGGATCACTAGTCGCGTATCAGATAGGATACGTTGTCGACAGGTGTCCTCGTAGACAATTTCAAACTCTTATATCGCAAATAATGCAAATAAATTAAATATTTAAAGAATTTGAAAATCTTTCTGTGGAAAAAATGACGCTTTCGACTGCGCTGGGATTCGAGCCCAGGTCTTTCGATTGCCGGTCGATTGCTCTAACCACTGAGCTACACAGGCGTCCGACATCTCTTTCTCCACAGGAAGATCTCCTGGGCTCGAATCCCAGCGCAGTCGAAAGCGTCATTTTTTCCACAGAAAGATTTTCAAATTCTTTAAATATTTAATTTATTTGCATTATTTGCGATATAAGAGTTTGAAATTGTCTACGAGGACACCTGTCGACAACGTATCCTATCTGATACGCGACTAGTGATCCTCCGATAATGTAGGCAGTGACAAAAATTTCAAACTCAACTAATTAATTTGAAATCATTTACAGCCGCAAGGCTGAGCCACTAGGCGATATAAGGAGATCTTCCTGTGGAGAAAGAGATGTCGGACGCCTGTGTAGCTCAGTGGTTAGAGCAGTCGACCGGCAATCGAAAGACCTGGGCTCGAATCCCAGCGCAGTCGAAAGCGTCATTTTTTCCACAGAAAGATTTTCAAATTCTTTAAATATTTAATTTATTGAAGATATATGTTGATGTTGGTAATTGGCTTTAGGGTCCAAGGTTGATAAAAACTCAGAGTTTTACATAATCAGACGTTTCGGCTCTGATCGGAGCCCTCATCAGTGATTTATTCAAATCTAAAAATACAGAAAAAGGGTTTTGCTAACATAGGATATTTTGCATACAAAATTTTTTGTAAAAATTTAACAAGTAATTATAATTATGTTTTTACATGTAGGTAAATAAATTTTGATATTACTTTGAGGTAAATATTTCATTCACATAACCTAACAAACTAGATACCAGAAAGCGTTTTTTGGAAGGTTGGAATTAAGTGTCTAAATATAAAAAATATTTTTAATTGACATTCGTGCATGGAATTGTAGATTGAAATTTTTGTGGTGTAGTTTTTAATATACATACATACACAACCACACACACAGACACACACATACATATATATATATACACATACACACACACATACATATACATATATATATATATATATATATATATACATATATATATATATATATATATACATATATATATATATACATACATATACACACACACATATATATATATATATATATATATATATATATATATATATATCAGATAACTACAAAAAACGCATGATTCTAGAAATGACCCACATAGCCAGTACTTCACATTCTGTAAATCAAAGGACTGATACAGAAAATTTATCAGTTTTTTATCTCCCTCTCTTAAACAACCAAGCCTAACTCCATTCAAAATTCATAATATTAAAAAATCCTGAAAGTCCTGAAATACATAAATACACATACTTTCTGGAAACACTCAAAATATGCCGACGAAACCTTTATGTCTCCGGTTACAATTTATGGTCTTCTCATTGTCCTAACAGTCCAGCCACCTCCAGCACATCCTTTTCTTTCTCCAAAAAAAAATCCCTAAAGGGGAAAAAAATCTTACCCTCCACTCTCATCCCAATATGCATGCCTAAAAACCAAAACATAACTCAGTTTACGAGTCAACCTCCCAGGGGAGAGGTGTGTGCAGTCTAAGTTATGTGTCTTCCCAAAAAACGGAAAAAGAAAAAACTGGATAATAACATTTATACAAAAAGTCGTAATTTTAATCAAGGTTAGTCCTCCTTTTTTACTCTATATATAGTCTGTGATAGGATTTAAAAATTTGGATAGAATTGTGCACAAATTTAATAATAAAAAATACCATACCTACACATTTGAAAGTACTACACATTAAACACTAAGACATTACTATTAGATTTCGATAAAATTACTCCTAGAATTTTTTTTCGCGGCTCTCTACGTCTTTTCATACCTTTATTTATGTAAACAAATTTTTTTTTCTTTCTATGTACAATCGCATCTAAATTTCTTTACACAACTTATAATTTTTTACAATATTTTTTCTTACATCTACTTGTCAAACCAAAAAATCGGCAATTTACTTCCAAAAAACTGGATTTTACACAGTGCTATTCTCATTGCTTTACACATAAGAAATATTTACATAGGTAATTTTAGATCTAGACTCAAACCAAAGAAAACTTTATGTGCAATATTATATGAAAATTTATGGCCTTTTTGTGTACATTCCGAATAAGCAGCCTCATTGTCTATACCCACGATTGGGAAAAAGCCTTTTTTATAACTCTACGGACTCTTTATGTTCTAAGTCATTGCAAAAAAACTATCAATTTTTCAGTTCTTCTTGCTAAAAAAGTATCACAGCGGACAAATTTCTAAGGAAAATATGCCAAAGAAAAAAATGTTGAATTAAATAAAATTTACAGATTGCACTTCATACCAAAAGAAATAATATTTAAAGAATTTGAAAATATTTTATATGTGTGGTATATATAATGTTATGTGCATGTCATATGTATGTATGTATGTGTGTATGTACGTATGCATATTATATAGTATATGTACATTGTATATTGCACATATATATGTGTATATATTGCATGCGTGATGTATATGTGTGTATATGTGTATATGTATATATGTGTATGTATGTGTATGTGTGTATGTGTGTATGTGTATGTATGTGTGTATGTGTATGTATGTGTGTATGTGTATGTATGTGTATGTATGTGTATGTATGTGTATGTATATATATGTATATGTGTATGTGTATGCATGTGTATGTATATATATGTATATGTGTATGTGTATGCATGTATATATATATATATATATATACATATACACGTATATATACACACGCACATGTATATGTGTATATATATATATATATATATATATATATATATATATATATATATATATATATATATATATATATATATATAGATATATATATATATATATGTGTGTGTGTATATATATGTGTATATGTATATGTGTATGTATATGTATATATATATATATATGTATGTGTGTGTGTCTGTGTGTGTGGTTGTGTATGTATGTATATTAAAAACTACACCACAAAAATTTCAATCTACAATTCCATGCACGAATGTCAATTAAAAATATTTTTTATATTTAGACACTTAATTCCAACCTTCCAAAAAACGCTTTCTGGTATCTAGTTTGTTAGGTTATGTGAATGAAATATTTACCTCAAAGTAATATCAAAATTTATTTACCTACATGTAAAAACATAATTATAATTACTTGTTAAATTTTTACAAAAAATTTTGTATGCAAAATATCCTATGTTAGCAAAACCCTTTTTCTGTATTTTTAGATTTGAATAAATCACTGATGAGGGCTCCGATCAGAGCCGAAACGTCTGATTATGTAAAACTCTGAGTTTTTATCAACCTTGGACCCTAAAGCCAATTACCAACATCAACATATATCTTCAATTATTAATTAAGGGTCAATGTAAGTCCAGAATATGAATATTTAATTTATTTATTGCAGTAAACAATTATCTAAGATTTTTTATATCTTTTTGTTTGATTTCCAGATACATATCAAGAGTTCCAAACGAACGATTCCACTATATCAAAATTATTAAAAAATTCAATAATCAAGGAATGTCCCAAATCGATCTTTTTTATAAATAAAATTTCAAAATCAACAAATTATAGGATCGTGATACATAAAATATGACGTTTCTAAGAATTAAAAAAATTTGATCATTTATCTGTCACGTCCCGCGGCTCTACCGCCTCGAGTAACAAACAAAATAAGGGACCAATGAAGTAATCAAGGCAACATCACCGCGTGCGTGATTTTATCGACGCAACTTATAGCTAGATTGACAGATCAACAGAATGATCAATATGGAATTACCATGTGTCGTTATAATACCCACACATGATAACAAATCGACTGACCCAGAAAGAAGGTGAAGTACCAACGCACTACTACTTGCACTTGTCACACACACTGCAGTCACAACATGTAACTTGTAATAGCATGTGACTGGTCATAACATGTGGCTCGTCATGTTTGACCTTTCAAGGTTCTATAAAAAGCGAAAGTTCCAATAGAAGCCAGTTCAGTGTCATCATTTCTTACCGCGAGTTCAGTCCAGTCAGTGCAGTTCAGTTTAGCCTCATCAAATTATTCACCGCTAGTCAGACCAGTTCTAATTCGACGCTAAGTTCAACGACTGCAAAAAGTGAAGGGGAATCGCCTTCCAAATTCTCTATAAAACCTGGGATCAGAGATTCGACTATCTTAATCGGCTGGACCACAAATTTCCGATCTGACTGAAATTATCTTAACGTCTGCAAGTGAGGACTCAAGTATTCACATCCAATCTACTGAACTCATTTCATCACCGACCAATTTCAAAGCCAGGGTAATTACTAAGTATTTCAACTTTTATATATTCATGTCCATCTTTTCCATGGTGCTTACTTAGAATAATTTTCATGTTAATAAATATATTTTATATGATCAACCCTTCTCATTTACTAACTATTCTTCATCCCTCAGAGAGGATCCTTCCGATCCTTACATAAAACGAGGAGATATTTAAAGAAGAGAAATGTTACGTTTCTGACGTAACATGTCGCTAAATATACGTCAAAATAATCGTTATTACAGGTTTGGTAGTTACATACTGAACATTAGCTCGAGATTTGTCGAATCCTTGAGGAATAATACATTTTGTATGTTAAATACCCGACATATTCATAAAAATGCTAGACAAGCAACATATTATTAAAAACATTTCATTTGACAGATCAAAATCAAATGAATCAAATATAATAGAATTATGATGCTGATAATGTTATTGAATCTATAACTTAATTCGTGCGGTTTTTTTTTCAAAATTTGAACGTTTATTTAAGAAAAACATGTACAATAGTATTATTTAAAGTATTGCCCATCTGAAGCTATGACTTTTTCCCATCTTTCTGGAAATTTGTAGATTCCATCCCAAAAGAACTGCGCCGGCTTGGCGGCCAAGAATGAATCAAGCCAATTTTTGATACCCTGTTCTGATGTGAACCGTATTCCAGTGAGGGCGTTCTGCATCGACCGGAACAAATGGTAGTCAGAAGAAGCAAGGTCTGGGCTATAAGGCGGGTGGGGTAAAACTTCCCATCCACTGTTTTCCAAATAGTTATCAACCGGAATAGCAACATGGGGCCGTGCGTTGTCATGATGGAAAATTTTTGCCTCGTGTCTGGTCGCATATTCCGGGCGTTTTTCGGCTATTGCTCTTTTCAAACGGATTAATTGTGTTCGGTAGCGTTCTCCATTGATGGTTTCACTCGGTTTTAGCAGCTCATAATACAGCACACCCTTCTGATCCCACCAAATACAGAGCATTTCAACGTCTCTCGGCTTGAGTTCATATGGAACCCAATTTCCTTGCTTTTGAATGTATCAGGCTGCTTCAAACTTTTTTAGCTGCCCAGGACGTTCTTCGTCTTCCAAGCCAAAATCACCACTTTTAAATCGTGCAAACCACTTTTGGCACGTTCGCTCAGCTAGAGCATGTTCATCATAAACTTTCACCAAAATACGATGACTTTTGGCAGCAGTTTTCTTCATATTAAAGTAATGAAGAAGAACTCCCCGCAAAAACACTTTTTCAGGCAGAAAGTTCGACATATTTGAGAGGAAAAAAATTATTGTTGTTTACGCTTCAAATAAATGACACATGGTGAAAAAGACGCACAATGACAGTAGCTTTCCAACGCATGTTCTGAATATTGGAACGATGGAATAATAATCAAGTTACGTCATCTCTTAGCAAACCGCAAGAATTAAGTTATAGATCCAATATTTAATTGTTATTTGAATATTAATACTTTTTCGCTAGTTCAATAATAATTTGCACCAACTGTACCTTGTTTCTGGCTCTCTTCCCGACAGACAGGCCACTTTTCGGGATTCTTTAATCTTTTCCTTTCAACTTAAAGATTTGTTTTTGGGTACATTTTCACGACCACAGTAATAAATTTTTGAAATTTGTTAACTTATTTAATGTAATAAATTACCGTTGTTCGCGATAAATTGCATGTTTCCTCTTCGAAGGTAAATCATGAATTGACTTAAAAAGAATAAAAACAAAGAAAAGCTTCAGAATATTTTTCTAGAAATTTTATTCCGAACCGGCGTAAGTAGAACTGTTCCTAGAACTCTAAACATAGTGCGTTTTAAAAGTTCGCTAACGCAATTTGTTATATTATTGCCAATATAAAGTGTATATATATATCATTTCTTTCCATTCGTTTAGAGTGTTTCTAAATAATGTTTACAGACTAGATGTAAATAAAGAAAACGAATTGGCAAAAATGATCTCAAAATATATTAAAAAACTACCTGAAAGTCTGCTGAACAACTTTCTCGCTGAAAGTTCTCTCAACTCTAAACTTCGTCGCATACTTTTCTTCTTTAAAGATGAAAATTGAGAATTTCGCCAGCCGCAACTGTTATAATAAAAATCATTAACAAATTGAGGATTTTGTTACGTTGAACATAAACATCTGAAGCTCTAGGGTTTTTTGAGTCTGTTGATAAAATTTCAGACTATTACGGACAAATTTGTACGAAAAACAGCGAGTTGATTGTAAAAAATCGATTGATTTCGTACATTCAAAAAATACGGTTTTCTTTGATTATAAAAAAAAACTAGAGTTCTGACACAAAAATTTATGGCAGGAAAAATATACGGAATGACGTTAAAAATTTACTGCCACGTTTTTAAAATTATTTTTCCGAATTTTTTATTTAAATGAAAAAAAAGTTCGCGCATTGCGGTATCCCCCCTTTTGCCTACTAGTCCACGCGCTCCGTCGGTTATGGAATGCGGCGTCTCAAATATAAGTTTTTGTATGCAACTATAAAAAGTAGGAAATACCAAATGATCACAAACCTTTGGCTTCAGTCTTTGCAGGAGACTCTGTAATACGAAAATATATTTTTATAGATATTTGTTATTTTAAAAATACTAATTAGAATAGGAAATACTAGGGGGTTCAATAAGTCCGAAGGATGACATAGAGATGGTACCACAAATTACATTTTCATATTTTTTCTATGAAGTACAACCTTTCAGATGACACCTGTCAAAATTTAAGCCAATTTCATTGTTTAATTTCATAGCTACAGACAATAAAACCGAACGATTTATGATTTTTTTATTAAAATGGAAAAAAGTGAATTTCGTGTGCTTGATTAAACACTGTTTCCTAATGGGTACAAACTTGATAAAGCTTGATAAATGTTATGAAGAATCTTTTCCATTGAGGCAAATGGTTGAGAAGTGTACCGATGAATTTAAACGAGATCGTACAAGCACAAATGATACTGAACAATCGGGAAGGCCAAAACACGTTACCACTCCAGAAATCATAAAAAAAATCCTTGTTTTCATATTAGATGATCCAAAAGTAAAAGTGCGTGAGTTAACTGAGGCTGCAGGCATATCAATTGGGTCAGTGGGGAAAATTTTGTATGAGGATTTGGGCAGGAGAAAGCCAACCGCAAAATAGGTGCCACGTTTCCTAACAATCGATCAAAAACGTCAACGAGTTCGTGATTCAAAGAATCGTTTGGACACAACAATCGGCTTGAAAGGTTACGGAATCTGCTTTTTTGGGATCCTAGTGGTATATTGTTCACCAGCTACTTGGAAATTCGAATTGCTTCCTCACCCACCTTATTCTCCAGATCTGCCCCCCACCCTAGTGGACCTAGTTTTATTTGATCAAATTTGAATTAGAAGGTGTAGGAATAAATACAATAATTTTATTTTTCATGCGATAAAAATTAGAAAAACATCGTATACCTGTCATTGAAGGCAGTGCAGGGGTTCACCATGTGCGGAAAGTCTTGACCGTCAGGATTGGCCATTGGTAGAAGTGACATAAAAGTATTCGTGTTTCACTCCAACCAATAGTCAACCTTGATGGGGAAGACGTTCCACAAATGGTGAACCTTATATTCCAAATTTCGCCACAGAATCATAATTGCAATGTTTTAACTGTTTTTTTATCTGTTCCCAAACTTAAAGAGATGGCTCCAGGGACAAAGATTTCCATCAAATGAAAAGGTCAAATGGGAAACCGATGGCTATTTTGGAGGCCTTGACAAAGCATATTACAAATGAGGCATCGAAATGTTGAAAGATTGTTGGACGATGTATCGAGCTGAAAGAGGATTATGTTGAAGAATAAATAGGATTTCTGCCGAAAAATTTGTTCTTTCTTTATCATCCTACGGACTTATTAAACTTGCTAGTAATATATTATAATCGGGAAATAAATAGAAACCTTTCGCTGCAGGTGTCTGTCCATTAAAAATTTGGCTAGGTGAAAAGGTGCCAGGCGTAGGATTTTTTTGAAGGTCAGTAGGTATAGCAATCAAATTTTTTGGCGGTGTTCGCGATATTGGAGAATTTCGTAAATTCATTAAGAAAGCGCGGTCATAAACAATGCGGGTACCTGCAGAAAAATTTGTTGTCAGAATTATCTACAAACTTAGAACTTTTACTTTAAAAAATTTATTACTTTTTTATTCAATCATAGAAAAGCATGACGATACAGATATATTAAATACTTCACCAAAAAAAATGTCTTGGTCAGAAACATATATTTGGCTATTCTTAGCGTTGATCTAGCTAGAATCACAATGATTCCAGTTTAGCAAAATAATGAACATAGAATTAATCGTTTTAATGCAAACTTATCACAAGAAATGAGTTAAAATGTCACGCATTCCACTTTTACATAATAATGACCATAAATTTAGTATCGACAATACAAACTTATCAAGGATAAATAATTCAACTAACCATAAAATCTTATTTATATTATCATATCACTACTCCAGTTTTATACCTCATATACATTCAATATATTTTTACGGTAGCCATGTATAATAATAGAGTGTCCGGATCGAATAACTCGTCGAGCGCTCGGTTATTGTATTCTTTCCTTGCAAAAAGAGCTGGAAACATTTGAAACAAATTCGAAGACATTTTTTTTTCATACTTATAACTATTTATGACTAGACAGACCTATCTTATACACATATACCTATATTATACCTTTATACCTATATTATACCTATTTTATACATTTTTAGCTCGATATCTCATTTTGCATGGAAATGGAGTTACAACTGAAATGCTGGTAAGGTAGGAATCTAGTAACGTGATCCGGTTACTCCATGGCCTCAAGGCCATATCTTACTTATGCAATCCCTACCTTACCGATACTTTTTATCGCCCTCCGCATTGATTGACATAGAACTTTGTGTTATTAAGTAATTATAAAAATTTTGGACCAGAAAAACGTTCTTTACTGCTTTTTACTCAATTACTTAAAGTTTTAACTTGATATCTCAAATAAGGGCATATGATACTTGGAAAATTAGAAAATATTATTGATTTTAAGTTTCTACATGTTCGTGTCCAAAATACATAAAATTTTGTTTTCAAAATTTGAGAAATGGTAGAGAAGGTGAAGACGGACGTAGATACACGGAGAGAAATTTAGGCGAGAAAATGCTTAAAATCGGAGGAGAAATTACTATACTCGACGGGAATGCCAAGATAAAGTATATATACAGTAAATTTTACCAAAAGTGTGGGAAAAACTATGCCAAGTAAAGATTACTTAATCGACAATCAAGTTGGATGAGTGTTAAACGAATATAACCTTCAGCATAATAATAATTAGTAACAAATAATAATAATAATTAGAGCCCTTTCTTCACAAGAAGACCTCATTGTATTAATAGCAATGGGAAAGTTTGTTTTTTTCGTTAAAATATAAATGACAAATCAAGACATGATTGTGAAAATAAGTGAAATTTGTAATTGGGCGGAAACAGACTTCTCCAAATGCAATTTTAAAGGAGGAGAGCAAGTTTTGAGAGCGGGGAATATAATAATATGAGGCGCTTAGAGCAAAAGGAAAGTAAATATTGTTGTCATAGAAAATTGAAACATAAAAACGGTTGGAGCAAAAGTAAGACAAATCTTCTTCAGCGGTAAAGTGAAACAAAATAAAGTTGGAGCAAACGAGACTTTATTTTCTTTCGCTTTACCGCTGAAGAAGATTTGTCTTACTTTTGCTCCAACCATTTTTATGTTTCACTTTTCTATGACAACAATATTTACTTTCCTTTTACTCTAAGCGTCTGACATGTGGACAGGTATTCACACCGGATCCACAAAAAGCACTTTCAGTTTTAATCAACGAAGTGGCAAATTACATGACGGAACTGCTATTTTCTTCAGAACTCTTTGACTTGCAGAAGATTCTAAAAAATATTCTAAAATTTTGGTATTGATATTCATTTTTTTCGAAGATGTAAAAATATTCTCCAAACAAAGTTGTCGATAAATATTTCCTTACCGGGAAGAAAGTAATCGCGCTTGGCAAAATGTCAGGAGCACACTCTCATATGCGATTTCACAACTTTTATTTGTGTAGCTTTTTTCCAAGCGGTCACAATATCAACATTCTCCGGATATCCGAAGTAATTGTCAACTTTGACAGTAGTGATGGGAAAAGTATCGATAAATATCACTATACATATCGATATTTCCCTGACTTGCTGTGTCGACACCGTTCAACGTCCGGTCAATTGTTTTTAATAGTGTTATTCACGAAGTAGTATAAGGAGCTCCAAATCTATGGATAGCTTCAGGAAATTGTATGCCTATTTTTCCGAACCCACATCCTATAGCACTTCATATAGCGTACTGTAGTGCCTCTTGCGGAAAATCGATATAACATAGGATGTGGGGATTTTCAAAATGGTCGTCAGTGGCTTACGTTCGCCGGTTGTATTTGCCATACAAATATGGTTTTTTAAAAGTTTTGTGCAGTCATAAAAATGAGTAATTCTGAATGCGAGGAAGTCATGTAAGTTGTATTACATGCACTGTAATAACACATCGTTCAATAAGTCCCGGGACTAACCCACAGATGGCGTTAGTAATATCAAATCCACTTCGTTTTTCAAAAGAACTAACCTTTAAATGACACGTATCTGACTTTCACGTCAATCAGACCATGAACAGCAAAGCTACTGTGGTAAAAGTGACGCTACTTTTGAATTTGTGTACAAAATGGACAAAAACGAATTTCGTGTGTTGATAAAACATTGCTGTTTAATGAGGAAAAATACCGTGCGAGCTCAACAATGGCTTGTAAAATGTTATCCGGACTGCACTCCGTCGAAAACAATGATTTGCCGGTGGTATGCTGATTTCAAACGCGGTCGCACTGATACAAATGATGCGGAACGCTCGGGTAGGCCAAATGAAGCAGTAACTCCGGAAAATATTAAGCAAGTTTTGAAAATCGTGATGGACGACCGCAAACTGAAAGTCCGTGGGATTGCTAAGATGGTGAACATATCAACTGGAAGTGCGTCTACGATTTTAAACAAAAATTGGGCATGAAAAAGGTCTTTTCCAAATGGGAGCCGCGTTTGCTCACAAAGGAACAAAAGCAACAACGAGTCGACGACTCAGAGAGCTGTTTGTCACTGTTTACTCGCAATAAACAGGATTTCTTGCGTCGGTATGTGACAATGGACGAAACATGGATCCATCATTTCACTCCGGAGTCGAAGCGGCAGTCAGCTGAGTGGCTTGCAGCCGGTGAAAGCCGTCCGAAGCGTCCAAAAACGCAACAGTCAGCTGACAAAGTCATGGCGTCAGTTTTTTGGGATGCGCACGGTATAATTTACATCGACTACCTTGAAAAGGGAAAATATATCAACAGCGACTATTACATTGAGTTATCATCTTTCATCAAGACAATGCACCGTGCCACAAGTCAATGAAAACGATGTCAAAATTGTCTGAATTAGGCTACGAATTGCTTCCCCACCCACCATACTCTCCAGATCTAGCCCCCAGCGACTACTGGCTCTTTGCTGATCTCAAAAATATGCTCGAGGGAAAAAGATTTGGCTCGAATGAGGAAGTAATCGCTGAAGCTTATTTTGAGGCCAAGGACAAATAATTTTACAAGCATGGTGTCGAAAAGTTAGAAAAGCATTGGAATGATTGTATCGCACTTGAAGGTGATTATATAGATAAATAAAAATGAATTTTGCAAAACAAATGTTGTTTCCTTAGTTAGTCCCGGGACTTATTGAACGATGTGTTATATGTTATAATTTTATTTTTCAAGGATAAGGATGTCAAGTTGTTGCTTTGTATGTAAATACAAGTCGTTGCGTGGGGTGCGGAGAGAAAAAGATGACTTGGAAAAGCGTCATTTATTTTTGCCCAAAACGGTCAGTATATGAAAATATTAAGTGTAACTGTAATAATAGAGGTCAGTGCATGAATCCAAATTTTATTAGCTTATTATCATTTTGCTAACTAATATTACTCAATGTTTATAGTGAACATGAAGTCCTTTTATGTACACTGAGAAAAAAGAATATTTGAATCAAAGAATATTTCTTTGATTCAAATAAATGGTTGAGCTGGATGGTGATGAATAAATATTTTTTTAGATCAAAGAAATATTTTTATTGTCATTAAAAAATGAATAATTGTAGCAAAAAAATGTTTTTCTAGTACTATTAAATATTCATTAGATTGAATAAATATGTTATTAACATTGTTTAGCAATTATTTGATGAGAGAAGTAAATTCTTTGATGTAAAATGATGTGATGCATGTTCAAAGAACAATGGATTAATTCAAAAAATTTGCATTGGTTCAAGTAAATTTGTTTTCCATTCCAATATATGATTCCTTGTTTGTAATGAGTGTATTGTAAATTGAGAGAAATATTTCTTTGAAATGAGGAGATAATTTTTGGTAGGATTAAATAATTATCTGTTCCGAAGATGTGATTTACTGTTTAAAATGGTCAAGTAGTAAAGTGTATTGAGTAATAATGGATGCAAAGAACGATAATGTTGCCTATGGTAAGTTAGAGATTTGTGGCAAAACGATGTTACTGATATGAATAAACGTGTTTTGAAATTTAAGTAATATTTCTTAAATTTAAAGTAATATAAACTTCATGAATTGCAAGGAGTTAAGTAAAACGTTGCCATGGTTCTCTTCAATAACAAAAAAATTCTTACCTCGAACCTGCTATTAGTCATCCGATACATACATATATAAACATCATACAATTACATTCACACCATTGAGTCGCAGCCAATCATATTTTCTATCACAAATACACTTAAATATACAACTTCGCAAATATAAACCTAATAACTAAAACTTATATATAGGACAATACGCTTTCGTCGAATCACGCACACGCTCGCTTACAATGCTGAGATATAAAACTTGGAACTTTCTTATATAGTGACTGCATGAGTTATTCAGAGCTTGTGAGAGTAAGTGCCGTCAATAAAATTTTTTAGCCTTACTCAAGTAAGAATAAATCAACTTTTATCTTAAATTATTCATAAAATATTTTTTTTAATTAATATAATTAATCAATTATTATAACTATTATTATTGATATATATATATAATATAATTATTAAATTACATTTAGAATACATTTTTATTATAACGACGTATGAAGTTTGGTGAAACTAAATGTTCAAATGTACATTAAAAAATTGCATTATTATTAAGAAGTATCTTGTATGAAAACATTTAAAAGAAGGTTCTTTTATTTTTCGTGTTTTATATTTTCAAAATATGGATTTTACATTTGCGAATTCCAAATTATTATTCTGTCTGCACGGAAAAAACAGTATAGCTGTTCGACCTATACCGGTATATAGTGTCTCGACCCATGCGGTATAGGTGAGACAACTATACTGGTTTGCCGCGCGACCTATACATTACTTCGCATGCACGCGACTCTAACCTCGAAATGAGAAAGAAATGTCATTTTTTCGAGGTGTTTTTTCGAAGCATTTGTCGATTTGTTTCGAGCATTTTTTCTTTCTTTGAAAGATTATTTTTGCGTATCGCGTATTGTTTTATCACACGCGAAAATTCGCAAGAGGGATAACGATGACATAATATTTTGTTTACGAACGCTATACATGGTATTTTCATATCAACGAACTTGTATAGCTGTCTCACCTATACTCGTATAGTTCTGAGGACCATACCGTAGCATTGGTCTGATTGCAATATTTTCTGGTTCTGAGGACCAAAATATAGTTCTCTTAGCTATACTGTTTTTTCAGTGTGAGTAATTTATGTGATATTTCATATTTTATGTAATACACTTATCGAATTTTTTTTGTTTAAATTTTCATAATATCAATTTAATTTTAAGAATTTAAGTTTTTGAAATTAACTATTTTTTATGTGTGCCCAAGGCGCAGATTACTTTCATTCGTTCCTGCGTGAATAGATGTAGCTGTTGGAATAAATCTTGCGATTCACGGTTTACTCAACTCTCGATTGAAGCGTAGAGTAGAATGAACGGAAAGCTCTACTATTTTTGTGATTTAATAAAAGATTGGTTTTTTATAGTTATAGTACGAGTAATAATATATATATTTAAAAATTTTTAATGCACGCTTTCATACTTCACCCTACACTTCTGAATTTTACTCAACTTCGATTCATTTTCGAACATTTAATATATCACAAATAAATACAGTGATTTCCTTTGAGGAGACTGATAAATCTTCAACCCTATGAAATATATTCCATATTTGAAAGTATGTATATGTATGTTTGTATCAAGCATGACGAACAGTTGAATAGAAAAAAATGTGCCCGCTTCGCGGGCACATTTTCATCACGCGCAGCTCGCTTTGCTCGAAAGCTTAAGCGCGCCTAGGGCGCGCGATTTGATCGTTGCGCTGCGCGCTCCAGAATTTTTGAACGTCGCGCTTCGCGCTCCGATCTTTCTGGACCTCGCGCTTCGCACTCGGTCTTGTGCTCTTCGCATACATTTAAGTTTATTTCTTATAATTTAATACTGAAGCTCAAACCAATTTTATAATATTAAAGATGATGTGAATTACTCATTTTCTCAAATTCACTAAATTTCTTTTTCAGTTTAAGTGAAACAGGAAATTCAATTTACTTAAGGCTCTATCGGCCTTAAGGAACACATTCTCATCATGACACTCGCGCTTCGCGCTCGATTTTCTGTATACATTTCAGAAACTTTTTAATAAATTACATGATTAAAATAATTTATTTCTTTCCAAATCTCTCAAAAAGAAAAAATAATCGTAGACTTTATTTAAGGTAGTACGATCACGAAAATTAGACCTCAGACAAAAATAGATAATTTTGCTTTCAAGAATAGCAACATTATTATTGAAGGGCCAATTTGAATGAGAAAAGATTAATTTTCATGAAAAAAATTTGAAACACAAAAAAATAATGTTATTAATAAATTTTATTTTTGCCCAAACTTATTTTCTTATCGCTTCGAGTCAAATTTTTTAAAATGATGCGATTATATTAAATCACGGTTCACTTTTTTAGGAAAAAGATTCTCTACAACTTGACCGTTTCCGATTTTTGAAAATGAATTCTTTAATGGCTGAAATTATAAAAAAACAATTTTTCAAAACAAAATTTTTATAAACAAATTGCTGTATTTGATAATAATTAATTCAATTTCAAAAATAGGAAACGGTCAAGTTGTAGAGAATCTTTTTCTAAAAAAATTAACCATAATTTATTAGAATCGCATCATTTTCAAAAATTTGACTCGAAGCGATAAGAAAATAAGTTTGGGCAAAAATAAAATTTATTAATAACATTATTTTTTTGTGTTTCAAATTTTTTTCATGAAAATTAATCTGTTCTCATTCAAATTGGCCCTTCAATAATAATGTTGCTATTCTTGAAAGCAAAATATTTGGTGAAAAAAATCGAATTTTTTTAATATTAAAAATCAAAACATAAAATATACATCCTGTCGAGAAATTTCTTAATAAGAATGTGTAGACCTCATTTAGGCAAATAATTTTTCATTTGAACTTTTTTTATGTATCTCATATATTTTCTCTAAAAAATGGAATTATTGAATTTTAATCGTATTTTTTGGAATTGAAACGAAAAATATATGTTTTTTCATAAACTGTGTAAGACAAAACTTGTAGATCTTTTTGAAACGAACAACTTTGTATTCTTACGTTTTTTTCGTATTTCACATATTATTGTTAAAAAATTGAATTATGGATTTTCAATAGATTATTTTTGAATTAAAAAAAAAAATATGCATCTTATGAAAAAATGTTACAATTCAAATTTGTAGGTCTTTATGTAGAAAATAATATTGTATCATAACGTTTTTTCGTATCTCGTATAATTTAACTGGAAAATGGAATTTTGATATTGACTTTTTTCGAATTTGAATATGCTGTAAAATTTCTAATTTTGATTTAATCAAGAAATGTTATGGGGATAATTTTTAGAGATTTATGAGCACTATCTAAAACCAGTGTTAAAATTTTTGATTTTTTCAAAAAACTACTACAGACAGACAGACAGACAGACAGACAGGCAGACAGACAGACACTTTCGTAAAAACCTTTTTTTCGGACTCAGGGGGTCTCAAAACGTAAAGATTTGATGAAATTTTTGCGTAAGTCATTTTTCACATAAAACCAATACCTTCTCATCCATGATGAGAATGTAAAAATGTATACTATGGTGGGACGAATATTTATTTGGAATGATACATTTGAAGTTGATAATGAGAGCGAATGTTTCTTAAAACGAGAATGATAAATTTTCAATTCTATAGAAAATATGGTTCAAGTTTAAAAAACATGTCATCATAACAACTATGCCAAAGGTTTAAATGGAATAAACAAATTTTTAAAACGAAAAATACCACAGTTTTTTCAAAAATATACTTCTTTCTTTTGAAAAAATGGTTTGTTTGGTCTAAAAAATTCCATATCCATAATGCACGCGAACATTTCCTAGGAGGAATCCAATAAAAATTTAATTATGTGAAATATGTTTCAAGTTTAGAAAATATGTTATCATAACAACTATGGCAAACCTTTAAATTAAGTAAACAAATTTTTTAAACGAAATATACCTACAGTTTTTTCAAATTAATATTTCTTTCTTTTAAAAAATTGTTTTTTTTTTTGGTTTAAATTATTTTATATTGATAATGCAGGCGGATATTTCCTAGGAGAAATCTAATAAAGATTCAATTATACAAAATATGTTGCAAGTTCAAAAAAATTTACAATTATAACAATGATGCCAAACATTCATATTAAAGAAATTATTTATTTTAACTGAACGCACTTGCAGTCATTTCAACAAAATATCGTTTTCTTTGAAATAAATGTTCTTTTTTGAATGAATTCTTCCATTCTATTGCTCACAAAAAACATTTCTTTCAACTAAAGAAATAAATATTTATGTAAACACAATATTTTATTCATATAAAGAAAGGTTACATTGATATACACGTATCAACTCTTTGAATCGAATAAATATCTATTAATATAAATTAATTAATGAATGCCTCAATTAAATTAATATTTCCTTGATTTAAAAAACAAGGGGAGTGCGTCAATCTTCCCTGAGCTTTCTGCACGAAACTTGCAGTACCGAAAGTTCGATATGAATGAGTAATAATGCCGAAGTGATAAGACCCAGTACCTCAGTTATTTCGAGAAATTGAATTTTGAAAATTGAGGTTTTCGCACGCGCCGAGTAAGTAAAGGCCGGTAAGTCCTTCAGCACAGTAAAGCGGTGGCGTAATGGTTATGGCTATCAGCTGGCATGCACGCGGCGCGGGTTCAATTCTTTTTGCCGGTAATTTTTTTACATTCTCATCATGGATGAGAAGGTATTGGTTTTATGTGAAACATGACTTTCGAAATTTTCATCAAATCTTTACGTTTTGAGACCCCCTGAGTCAGAAAAAATGGTTTTTACGAAAGTGTCTGTCTGTCGTAGGTCGTGTGCGGCATAACTCTCGATAGAATTATCAGATTGAATTGAGCTTTGGTACACTTTATCGGAGCCGAAAAAGTAAGGACAAGTTCGTTAACCAGCCACATCCAATCAAAATTGAGGGATGGAGGACTACTTTTGCGTTTTTGAAAATACTTTTTTGAAAAAATCAAAAATTTCAATACTGGTTTTTGATAGTGCTCATAAATCTCTACAAATTATCATGATAACATTTTTTGATTAAATCAAAATTAGAAATTTTACAGCATATTCAAATTCGAAAAAAGTCAATATCAAAATTCCATTTTCCAGTTACATTATACGAGATACGAAAAAACGTTATGATACAATATTATTTTCTACATAAAGACCTACAAATTTGAATTGTAACATTTTTTCATAAGATGCATATTTTCCTTTTTAATTGAAAAAAAAATTATTGAAAATCCAAAATTCAATTTTTTAACAATAATATCTAAAATACGAGAAAAACGTAGGAATACAAAGTTGTTCGTTTCTAAAAGATCTACAAATTTTGTCTGACGCAGTTTCTGATAAAACATATATTTTTCGTTTCAATTCCACAAAATACGTTTAAAATTCAAAAATTCCATTTTTTAGACAAAATATGTGAGATACAAAAAAAAACGTTTAGATGGAAAATTGTTTGCCTAAATGAGGGTTACAAATTCTCATTAAGACATTTCGGGACAGGATGTATATTTTATGTTTTGATTTTTAATATTAAAAAAATTCGATTTTTTTCACCAAAATATGTGAGATACGAAATAAGCGTTGTTCCGCAAAATCGTTTCCTTGAATAAAGTATACAATTGTTTTTTCTTTTTGAGAGATTTGGAAGAAAATAAATTATTTTAATCATGTAATTTATTAAAAAGTTACTGAAATGTATACAGAAAATCGAGCGCGAAGCGCGAGCGTCATGATGAGAATGTGTTCCTTAAGGCCGATAGAGTCTTAAGTAAATTGAATTTCCTGTTTCACTTAAATTCAAAAAGAAATTGAGTGACTGAGAAAATGTGTAATTCACATCATCTGTAATATTAATATAAAATTGGTTTGAGCTTCAGTATCAAATTATAAGAAATAAAATTAAATGTATGCGAAGAGCACAAGACCGAGCGCGAAGCGTGACGATCGAGTATTACAGAGCGCGAAGCGCGCGATGAGAATGTGCCCGCGGAGCGGGCAGATTTTTTTCACTTTTATTCATTGTTAATTATGTACAATGTAATTAGTATAAGTTTTGATCATGTAGTCAACCTCCCAGGGGAGAGGTGTGTGCAGTCTAAGTTATGTGTCTTCCCAAAAAACGGAAAAAGAAAAAACTGGATAATAACATTTATACAAAAAGTCGTAATCTTAATCAAGGTTAGTCCTCCTTTTTTACTCTATATATAGTCTGTGATAGGATTTAAAAATTTGGATAGAATTGTGCACAAATTTAATAATAAAAAATACCATACCTACACATTTGAAAGTACTACACATTAAACACTAAGACATTACTATTAGATTTCGATAAAATTACTCCTAGAATTTTTTTTTCGCGGCTCTCTACGTCTTTTCATACCTTTATTTATGTAAACAAATTTTTTTTTCTTTCTATGTACAATCGCATCTAAATTTCTTTACACAACTTATAATTTTTTACAATATTTTTTCTTACATCTACTTGTCAAACCAAAAAATCGGCAATTTACTTCCAAAAAACTGGATTTTACACAGTGCTATTCTCATTGCTTTACACATAAGAAATATTTACATAGGTAATTTTAGATCTAGACTCAAACCAAAGAAAACTTTATGTGCAATATTATATGAAAATTTATGGCCTTTTTGTGTACATTCCGAATAAGCAGCCTCATTGTCTATACCCACGATTGGGAAAAAGCCTTTTTTATAACTCTACGGACTCTTTATGTTCTAAGTCATTGCAAAAAAACTATCAATTTTTCAGTTCTTCTTGCTAAAAAAGTATCACAGCGGACAAATTTCTAAGGAAAATATGCCAAAGAAAAAAATGTTGAATTAAATAAAATTTACAGATTGCACTTCATACCAAAAGAAATAATATTTAAAGAATTTGAAAATATTTTATATGTGTGGTATATATAATGTTATGTGCATGTCATATGTATGTATGTATGTGTGTATGTACGTATGCATATTATATAGTATATGTACATTGTATATTGCACATATATATGTGTATATATTGCATGCGTGATGTATATGTGTGTATGTGTATGTATGTGTATATGTGTATGTGTATGTATGTATGTGTGTATGTATGTATATATGTATGTGTATATGTGTGTATATGTATGTATATATATGTATGTATGTGTATATGTATATATGTGTGTATATGTGTATGTGTATGTATGTATGTATATGTGTGTATATGTGTATATATATGTATATATGTATATGTGTATGTATGTGTATGTATGTATGTATATGTGTGTATATGTGTATATATATGTATATATGTATATGTGTATGTATGTATGTGTATATGTGTATGTGTATGTATGTATATATATATATATGTATATATATATATATATATATGTATGTGTGTCTGTGTGTGTGTGGTTGTGTATGTATGTATATTAAAAACTACACCACAAAAATTTCAATCTGCAATTCCCTGCACGAATGTCAATTAAAAATATTTTTTATATTTAGACACTTAATTCCAACCTTCCAAAAAACGCTTTCTGGTATCTAGTTTGTTAGGTTATGTGAATGAAATATTTACCTCAAAGTAATATCAAAATTTATTTACCTACATGTAAAAACATAATTATAATTACTTGTTAAATTTTTACAAAAAATTTTGTATGCAAAATATCCTATGTTAGCAAAACCCTTTTTCTGTATTTTTAGATTTGAATAAATCACTGATGAGGGCTCCGATCAGAGCCGAAACGTCTGATTATGTAAAACTCTGAGTTTTTATCAACCTTGGACCCTAAAGCCAATTACCAACATCAACATATATCTTCAAGTAATGAATTTAATATAAAAAGCAAATACTAAAAATTATAAATAATAATTAATGTTGTCAATATATTTTGCATAATTTATATTAATATTAATTATTTGAAAGGGTCATTTACTTTACACTTTATTTATACAATGATAAACATTCATTTACATATTTAGGAAATATTACTTCGAAGAATATTTAATAAACGTCTACATTTCTACATGAACAATTTTCCTTCAATAAAGCAAGTGGAAAGCAAAGTTCATTCAATTTTAAATCCATTACAAATAATCAAAACTTATACTAATTACATTGTAAATAATTAACAATGTATAAAAATTAAAAAACAAATATCACCGGCAAAAAGAACTGAACCCGCGCCGCGAGCATGCCAGCCAATAGCCATTACCACTACGCCACCGCTTTACTGTTTACTCACTCGGCGGGTGCGAAAACCTCAATTTTCATAATTCAATTTCTCGAAATAACTGAGGTAGTGGGTCCTGTCACTCCGGCATTATTACTTATTCATATCGAACTTTCGGCACTGCAAGTTTCGTGCAGAAAGCTCAGGAAAGATTGACGCACTCCCCTTGTAAACCTAAAGCTTGATTCATCCATGGATATATAAATTATT
The DNA here is from genome assembly GCA_030998225.1 of Diplolepis rosae. Taxonomy (NCBI): domain Eukaryota; kingdom Metazoa; phylum Arthropoda; class Insecta; order Hymenoptera; family Diplolepididae; genus Diplolepis; species Diplolepis rosae. The sequence goes on along the minus strand of JAPYXD010000684.1, from coordinate 223,407 downwards.
TGATTCAATTGCGTCTTGTTAAATTCAAAAAATGGGAATTATTGAATCAAATAAATATTTCGTTGAGTGCGTAAACAAGATTCAAATAAACTAGGTACTTAGTTTTAAAGAGATGATTTGGTTGAGTTAATTCGTTCACATTCACAAACAAAGAAATATTTCTTTGTATTGAAGAAATGCCTATCAAATGAATTATTTCTTTGTATCAAAGCACGCGTTTCATGCTTCTAAAAATATTTAATTGAATTGGATAACGAGTTGTTTAATACAAAGAAATGGAATCAATTAAATACATTTCTTTGAATCTAAGATGATCGCGACTGATCGCGCCTCGGCTTCGTCTCGGCTTTGCTTCAGCTACGTCTCACCTACGCCTCGACTAAGCCTTGGCTTTGATCTCCTGCGAGCATTGTCACGCAATTAGATCTAATTATACACTCGAAATTATACAGTACAGTTTCTTCTCTGGTATAAGGCAACATTGAAAAAAAATTTATTCAAATAAAATACTCTGAAAACTTCTAAAATACGTAATATTATTCACATATAAATTTCATTATAAAACTGTGAATAAAAGGTTTCAATATTCAAAAAAACCAAAATTACATCTAAACTTGCATACGTAATTACACTTTACGATTTTTCTTATATAAAATACAAATATAAAATATTTATTTCGAATAAAATAGTTTAAAATAAATTTTATAGTACGTGAATCAACTATATCAACTAAAAAATTAAGTGGAAAATATTTTATTTAAAAAAAATAAGAAATTAAGGTTAAAAATCTACATTCCTAATTACATGGTAATAGTAGATAAAAATTCTATACGATGTCGTTGTTAATAGTTGGCTTTAGGATCCAGAAATGATAACTCAGGTACACAGAGAGAAATTTTAGGTTTCACTGACCAAAGTTTTTTTGTTAAAATCATCTTTACAAAAATGTTAAAGTTCTCATGACAATCATGGTAGTGGCTGTCATACATTGGAAAAGTGTTTACTTCAACTGCAAGGAACGTTACTGAGACCACGATTCTGGTACTTGAAATACCATAGCGCTGCGGTTATAGGAACCAAAGTCCATCGTAAAGCCGCGCATAGAGTTTAGTTAAAATGACTAAGTCTACGGACAGTAAATACCCAGCCAAAATTATTTTTAAGGTTATAGGTATGGTTCTCTTAGTTATCAAAATACAAATTCAATTTGATGAGAAAAAATAAAGTTTCACCGAAAAGATCTAAGAAAAATAATCCGGTATAATGATATTTATGATAACTTTCGTCGATTAAGTTAAAAAATTGTCACTTTTTTCATCATCATAAACTTTTTTTGACTGACTATAGTTTTGACAAAATACGACGAGACAGCAAAATTGGAACGCATTGCATTGTCCCCGAACAAAATCGTTTATCATTTAGAAAGAATTGTCAAACTATATTTATAATAGAATTATTTACCTGATAATGCTTGGCACGGTGAAATATAGTCCAGGAATCGAGAACGAGAATTGGCAGGATTCAACTTAGGCTGCATATCTTTCAATGAAAGTTATACTTGATTTGTCTAGCGCAACAGCGAACGCTGCGGTTGTAGTAACCAAAGGAGCTTGGCAGTACACATAAAGAAAATGTACGTGTACTAACCGTTGGGGTACGTACACAGAGAGAAATAAGTCGTGGTTACATTAACCAGAAAAATCTGGTTGAATTGAATATGGTCACTAGTACTACAAAGCACAGTCTGGGTGACAAACGATCCCGTAACAATAACCTGAAAACTGGTTGTAATAACCAGATTCAATACGATTTCCTATTTCTGGTTACAGTAACCACACGTCGCAGTTAAAAATGTCTTTAAGCACAATTTCAAGTTATATCTGTTAAAGATTTCTGGTTACAGGAACCTGAAAACTGTAGTGGCTTCGAGGCAGTAAGGTTCGATAAATCTCGATTTATCACGCGCTAGTCTGCAGCTAACTTCATATTAAGTTCAGTTGTCAATGGGTGTTTTGTATCAACGTAAAATAATACTGCTTATTTCACTACATTTTCTACAACGGGAAAGAATAATTCTGGCACAAAAAAATACTATGAAGCATGTATCATCACCTTTTCAAGAATCTTTTCAATTTCTTCCTTCATCTCTAAATCTACGTTGTATTATGTTGGCACCACAATTATTCTTTTCCGTTATAAAACATATAGTGAAATAAGCAGTATGAGTTTCTTGAATAAAAAAATAAGTATTTTAAACAACATTTATTCTATAAAAATTATTATACAAAATTTAATGAAATATTTATTTATTTAACAATCTATAAGACACACGAACAAGCTAATTTAAGGTTATTGAAACCAGAAAATATGATTTTCGTAAATAGAAAATGTGTTTACTGGAACCAGAAAAAAAGAATCATTTAACGCTTTGACTAACTCACAGGTCACTGTGATTAATAATTCTGGTTCCTGTAACCAGAAAAATTGGACACCAGTACAACTCTTTCAAACTCAGTTCTGACCTGAAAATGTGGTCAAAGACAAATTTAACAGTATTCATCAGGTTACTGTAACCAGGAATTTCTCTCTGTGTATAAAGCTCATTCTAATCATCAACTTTGGTCACAACAACCGAATACACAAAAAAGTCCAAATTACTGTCATGATAACTATAAAAGTAGTAGCTTCTCTCAACTTTTTTGGTCAAGGCAACTACTGTACAAAAAATTTATGTGCTATGTGCACAGGAACCAAAGCCGATTTCTCTCAGTGTAGTCACATACTTTCAAACATTTCGACTCTAATCGGAGTCCTCATCAGTGATCTTTATTTCTAATATTTTAAAACAGTGGATAAAACATTTCACATATGAGCCCTGTTTTGGAATAAACTTTGGTAATGTAAAAAAAATGTAAAATATCGTGAGAAAATTTACATAAAATTATACAGAAAACATTGGTAAATTATCTAAAAACTTCCTTAGGAATAACAATAAAATTCTAGCACATAACTCTAATGTAAATCAACTAAAAAACTACTGTATATTTGTGTCTAAATGCTAGTGAAGATATAGATGGGTCAGAATTTCTGAAAGGGATCACCCGAATTGGATGAAAATCCAAATCTACTTCAAAATGATTTTTTACGACAGTGTTTACACATGTATTTCATTCAATTATCTTTCATATTTCGTTGAGAAAAAAAATCGCCCGCATTTTGGAACGATCCAATTCGGTCGAAAACATAGTCGCGCGAGGTGCCAAAACTGTGCCGTTCGCTCGCACGCATTTATTCTTCACCGCGCAAATGTAGGGTTGTAAAATTTCATGAAACTTTGATCTAATGTAAAGTTTCATGAAACATTGAGGGTCTCATGAAATATTTCAAAGTTTCAAACAGAAAAGCGGGAAAATTCAAACTATATATAGTTTAAATAAATATTTCAAGGACATTTTATGATCTAACTGTCTAACCTAATCTGACTTCTGTGCGCCTGCGTAGATAGACGTTTCCCCCTCTTTTCCTAATGTTTCATGAAAGAATGAAACTTTGACCATGAAATATTGAAATATTTCAAATGAAAGTTTCAATGTTTCAATGAAACGTTACATCGCTTACAACCCTACGCAAATGCTTCGTGCTATGTAAAAAGGATTTCTTGGGTGAATAAATAAACGTAACAAAATACTTAGTTGGAACATTTAATGATGAATAACTAGAAGAAGAATGATATATAGTACAACATACTGAATTAAATGATTGATTTGACACATAATTCTGGTTAATGTGTTTGGAATATTTTACAAATAATGTGTTGATTCTTCGGCTGATCGAAAACTAACAAATTAAGGTAAAAGCACCAATAGCCGGACGTCTAAGGAAATTTCATTCAATTTTTTGTATTAATAGTTCTAAATGTGATGCGGAATCAAGAATTACCGCGATTATTTTGATGTATGTGTCCTCCCTACTATAGCAAAAAGTCCAGAGTTGTGTTGAATCTGAATAAACCATTTTAATAATTCTCTTCATTAAATAATGCTCTGGAGCCAATTGTCGGGCGAGAAAAGTAGAGCCTTTTTTTTTCTTGGCGAAGTTTTGATTTCTAATTCAACAAATTTTTCACTTTTTTAAAGTGTACGTTTCGAGGTTTGTATAAGGTACACCAAAATAGCGATAAGTCATTCATAAATCTAATTCTGAGAAAAATTCATGGCTCTGTCCGGCTATTGGTGCTTTTACCTTGACGCATCATATTATTAAGCCTCCAAGTGATACATAATAATTAAAGTTCGATCCTGCACAGAGTACCAATATCTGAATTCGATACTATTTTGCACAAAATGTGCTTTGGTTCTGTGGCTATCTCGAATGAATAATAATAATGATAATAAAAATCCGCCCGCTTCGCGGGCACATTCTCATCGCGTGCTTCGCGCGCAGCTCGCTTCGCTCGCAAGTTTGAACGCGCCTAGGGCACGCGATTTGATCGTCACGCTGCGCGCTCCGTTCTTCCTGGACCTCGCGCTTCGCGCTCGGTCTTGTGCTCTTCGCATACATTTAAGTTTATTTCTTATAATTTAATACTGAATCTCAAACCAATTTTATAATAATATTACTGATGATGTGAATTACACAATTTCTCAAAGTCACTCAATTTCTTTTTGAATTTAAGTGAAACAGGAAATTCAATTTACTTAAGGCTCTATCGGCCTTAAGGAACACATTCTCATCATGAAACTCGCGCTTCGCGATCGATTTTCTGTATGCATTTTTGTAACTTTTTAATAAATTACATGATTATTGATAAATTTATTTTCTTCCAAATATCTCAAAAAGAAAAAAAAATCGTACACTTTATTTAAGGAAACGCTTTTGCAGAACAACGCTTATTTCGTATCTCACATATTTTGGTGACAAAAATTGAATTTTTTCAATATTAAAAATCAAAACATAAAATATACATCCTGTCGAGAAATTTCTTAATAAGAATGTGTAGACCTCATTTAGGACAATAATTTTTCATCTAAACGTTTTTTATGTATCTCATATATTTTGTCTAAAAAATGGAATTCTTGAATTTTAATCGTATTTTTTGGAATTGAAACGAAAAATATATGTTTTTTCAGAAACTGTGTGAGACCAAATTTGTAGATCTTTTTGAAACGAACAACTTTTTTATTCCTACGTTTTTTTCGTATTTCACATATTATTGTTAAAAAATTGAATTTTGGATTTTCAATAGTTTTTTTTTAAATTAAAAAGAAAAATATGCATCTTATGAAAAAATGTTACAATTCAAATTTGTAGGTCTTTATGTAAAAAATAATATTGTATCATAACGTTTTTTCGTATCTCGTATAATTTAACTGGAAAATGGAATTTTGATATTGACTTTTTCGACAGACAGACAGACACTTTCGTAAAAACCCTTTTTTCTGACTCAGGGGGTCTCAAAACGTAAAGATTTGATGAAAATTTTGAAAGTCACATTACATTAATCAACAATAAAAATGAGAAAAAAATCTTTTTGCAAAATTAATCTGGATTTCAGTTCACATTGTCAATGCCTATCGAAAAAATACCATAACGAGTAGAAGTAATTTTTGACCATATTTGAGTGATCTGTTTAAGCAGTATATCATTCTTGAAAATACTACCTATTCTGTGCTAAATTTAAATAAATTGATGTCAAGATTGTATACTACTTATATACGTTTCAAAAATCTATTATTTATTCACCCAAGAAATCCTTTTTACATAACACGAAGCATTTGCGCGGTGAAGAATAAATGCGCGCGAGCGAACGGCACAGTTTTGGCACCTCGCGTGACTATGTTGTCGACCGAATTGGATCGTTCCAAAATGCGGGCGATTTTTTTTCTCAACGGAATATGAAAGATAATTGAATGAAGTACATGTGGTTTTTTTTCCAGTCGAAATCCGATGAAGAAGACATTTGTTTATCAATTTGTTATAAACAATTATTAATATTTTACATAAAATTTCAAGTTTTCAAATCGGGAATAATCATAGTCAATCTATGTTAAATGAGGATTCCATTGTCACAAAAAACATAAAAATCGGATAATTAAATCAGCCAGAATTAATTTTACAAAAAAAAGTGACAAAAATCTTTAATTGTTAATATTATAAACATAAAATTTTTTGAACGAAATCACTTTAGGTTTATGTCAGGAATGGTAAACACTATCGTAAAAAATAATTTTGAAGTAGATTTGAATTTTCATCCAATTCGGGTGATCCCTTTCAGAAATTCTGACCCAGATGCAAGTACATATGTAGTATACAATTACAAAGGATTATTTATCAAAATTAGCTAAGAATTGCTAATACGAATTCTACACTGTTAGAATTTTCTACCGCAATTTCCCAGAACATTTGAGTGGAGTTTTATTCAGCTACAGCCTCCCAAAATTTAGAGAGAATTTCAGGAAATTCTGTTACTTTTTAGTAAATTTATGAAAAAAAATTTGTTTATTAAACTTCAGTTCCAAAGTGTTGAATATTCTGTATATGTTTCCCTGGATATAGTGTTACTTGTAATAGGAATAATTTTAGGTTTTGCTAACTGAAGTTCAATGCATTTACATGCACCTAAAAATTCATCCACATGCAACTGAAACTCGATAATATTAAGAAAACTTTGTTTTATATATATATAAAAATTCAGTAAATTTTTTAATTAAAAATCTATGCATAGGCTATAAAAACGTGTGGTGAGAATTTTGAATCATCAGCTACAATTTCTAGGTAACAGAACTTTTATAAAATTATCATAAAATTGCGTAACTGTAACTGAGTTTCACTGGCATGTGGATGAATTTTCAGGTGCATGCAAGTGCATTGAACTTCAGTTAGCAAAACTTAAAATTATTATCAGTATTTCCAGGGAAACATATACAGAATATTCAACACTTTGGAACTGAAGTTTAATAAAAAAAATTTTTTTCATAAATTTACTACATGGAATTTAACATTAAACAATTCGCCGTCTACACTTAGTTTTGCTTCGAAGTAGCCTTTAGTAGTATTTTTTGCGCCTATTCCTTCAAAACAAGTTTTATCTTTCAATTCCGGAGAACCTATGTCTTTATGACAATCTTCTGAAATTAAGCTTAAATCTGCCACGGTGTCGATAATAGCTGAAAACGGTACATCATTTATTTTCACATTTTTAAACTGCTTCTTGCTGCAACATCCATAACCGGCGTAAGCCTGACTATCGTCCTTTTTCTTATCTGCGCACCCTGAGGCGATGTGACCGAACTTATTACAATTAAAACATTTCGTACCTTTATCTTTCGATGGACACTCCTTACTCACATGTTCCTTGCTACCACATTTGAAGCACCTCTTGTTCTTCGTCGCTATTTCTTCCTGTTGCTCCGTAAATTTTTTCCGATCTTCCTGATGTTTCACTGCTTTCGTTCTCGATCGAGCTTCTTTCTTCATGGTTTCGTACTGGATGAATTTCTCCTTCAGTTCCTTAATGGTTCTAGCGCCATACAGCACGGCCTTGTTAACGGCTTCGTCTTGGATGCCGTCAATAATGTACTGTATTACAGCACGAGTCTCGACGTTTGCTTGAGCAGCGGTTTCAAGCATTTTACAGATGTAAGCTTGATAAGTTTCATCGCTCGACTTCTTTCTATTTGGTAGCTCTTTATGTACAGCGTGGCTATCCACGATTTCGAAGAATTCTTCCTTGAGTGCACTTTTTAATTTTTTCCACGTCTTTGTACACTTTTCATACGTGACGAAGAGCTTGGCTGATCCACAAAAAAGCCGTTTCACGTAGACGACCTTTTGTATATCGGACCATTCGCACAGCGTCGACATTTCTTTGAAATCGTTGATCCAACGTCTGATGCTTGTCTTATCGTCACCGCTGAACTGCTCTAGTGATGCTTCAACGTCTCTAAATGTCAAGGGAATCGTGCTTTTCCTCGTCTTTCTTCATCTGACCCTTTGCACCAGTTCGTCGTATTCATCCGTCTGCTCGCTTTCACTGTCGTCACCTTCAGTATCAGTTCCCTCATCGATAGTATCCTTTGGATCTTCGTTGTCTGGTGCACCATGTTCTTCCTCCAGGGCAAGTGCAGCTTTGAGCCATGTAATCAGTTCATCCTTCGTACCCGAAACTTTGAGCTTTCGTCGTTTTAACTCTTCTTTCAACTAGGCCATTTTCATTCTTGAAATCGTCTTTTCTTTTTGAGCATTATCTTCTTGGTGAGTCGGTGTGCCGTCATCACTCATCTTGGTCCTTATCGTCGTGGTCTTTTTCGTCTTAATCGTCTGATAGATTCACGTCTTATGTGATTCACTCTTAGAAACACTTCACTATTGACTGGAAGCACTTCACTTCCTAACTTGACACGTTTACAAATCACAATCCCGGACGAGCCCCCATAAATTTGTGGGATTTATTTGCAATTATTATAAACGTAAAGTTACGTAGAAAATTAACATATATTTAAATAAGAGAGTGATTACAAGTTAGTTGATGATTGAGCACCGAGCGAAACTCACATCTTTCTTCGTACCGACTTGGCTTCCGACTGCCTGTAAACGCCCGCTTGCTTCCCTTGCTTCCAAGGAAAAAACTACTACCCCTTCAGGTAGTCAAACCGACAATTTGCCTTAACCAGGGAAAACCCGGACCGACACAAAATTTCTCGCAGCTCCGCTCGATCCTTACTTTATTACTAGCAAATACAATATAACTATATCTTAACTTATCGACCCTAAAGGTATTAAGTGGCCTGTCTGGTAAAGAACCTTATTTTCTATCGTACGTTAATGTCCTGATACTACAATAATCCTTCTTAATTGTATACTACATATGTACTTTCATCTATATCTTCAGTAGCATTTAGACACAAATATATACTAGTTTTTTAGTTGATTTACATTAGAGTTATGTGCTAGAATTTTATTGTTATTCCTAAGGAAGTTTTTAGATAATTTACCGATGTTTTCTGTACAATTTTATATAAATTTTCTCACGATATTTTACATTTTTTTACATTACCAAAGTTTATTCCAAAATAGAGCTCATATGTGCAATGTTTTATCCATTGTTTTAAAATTTTAGAAATAAAGATCACTGATGAGGACTCCAATTAGAGTTGAAATGTTTGAATGTATGTGACTTCCTGAGTTATCATTTCTGGATTCTAAAGCCAACTATTAACAACGACATCGTATATGATTTTTATCTACTCTTACCATGTAATTAGGAATGTAGATTTTTAACCTTAATTTCTTATTTTTTTTAAATAAAATATTTTCCACTTAATTTTTTAATTGATATAGTTGATTCACGTACTATAAAATTTATTTTAAACTATTTTATTCGAAATAAATATTTTATATTTGTATTTTATATAAGAGAAATCGTAAAGTGTAATTTACGTATGCAAATTTAGATGTAATTTTGGTTTTTTTAAATATTGAAACCTTTTATTCACAGTTTTATAATGAAATTTATAAATGAATAATATTACGTATTTTAAAAAGTTTTCAGAGTATTTTATCTGAATGAAACTTTTTTTAATGTTGCCTTATACCAGAGAAGAAACTCTACTGTATAATTTCGAGTGTATAATTAGATATAATTTATTTATTACTTAAGTATTCTAATATTTTATTTTTTAAACTCCAATATTATATTTCATCATTCCTTAATATATAATATTCTCTACATAATTTTCTGATTGAACTATTTGATTTGCATAGCTAAAAAATATTGAAATCGATATTTTGTTTTGAAACATTGAAAATTTATTGAGTTTAAATTTCAATAGAAAATCATTTGTTGAGTCTTTAAACCATCCTTAAATTCAAAATAAAATCTTTAGATATTCATTTTAGGTTCCCACGTTCTGGGATCACTGTTTCACTCTACTAGCGCATGCGCAGTATTTTTCACATTTCTAAGGCTGTGACAGGTTAGGTTGCGTGTCATGAAATAAAGAGAGAGATAGATAGATCAATTCGATTCTCTTTCTACTTTTATTTGCAGAACGCGTTCCGACCAGGCTTGCCTACTCTATATGGGTCATTTCATGGGAGGTTTACAGTCAACATTTTTTTTTCGACGAAACATTTTTTTTTGCCTTTTTACTTCGAAAGTAATCGACACGTATTTTTTTTCAATGTGATACTTGAAAAATTCGAGATATAATTTTTTTAAGTTTGGCACTCGGGAAAATTTTTTTTTTTCCAACAGCTCACTGTAAAAGAAGTTTTGAATATAAAATGTAACCCTTGCACTTGAAATGCGCGAAAGAGTACACGCTTTCAAAAAAGTTATAGCACACATTTCGTTGTTTTTTTTGTAATAACAATATAGTACATTTTTATAAACAATTGAATTTTTTTTAAATTTGGAACTAATTTTTTTCCGATTTTTTTTTGTTTCTAAATCTTTGTTGAAATTTTTTCAATATGCAGGCAAAATTTTGGAATGGAAAAATGAAAACTGTAGGTGTAATTAATTTATAAAATCTGTCCCGCGCGTTGCAACGAGCGAGCTCGCACGCTGCAACTACGCTTAAGCTTGATTAGGCATGCTCGGACTCGAAGCACGTGTGGCAGTGAATGCAGTGACCGCTGTTTTAGTTTTCTGTAAATGTTCCTCAAGTGTTCACCTATTTCAAATTAATACAGAAATGCCAAGCTCTCGATTTAAACATGTCTGCTGCCATCCGTTTAATAAAAAAAATCACAGTGGAAAAAAGCAAACAAAAAATTTGCGTTGCGTTTCGTCCTCGATACTTGAAAAATTGAAAATTTTTTTTTTTGCTTTTTTCCACTGTGATTTTTTTTATTAAACGGATGGCAGCAGACATGTTTAAATCGAGAGCTTGGCATTTCTGTATTAATTTGAAATAGGTGAACACTTGAGGAACATTCACAGAAAACTAAAACAGCGGTCACTGCATTCACTGCCACACGTGCTTCGAGTCCGAGCATGCCTAATCAAGCTTAAGCGTAGTTGCAGCGTGCGAGCTCGCTCGTTGCAACGCGCGGGACAGATTTTATAAATTAATTACACCTACAGTTTTCATTTTTCCATTCCAAAATTTTGCCTGCATATTGAAAAAACTTCAACAAAGATTTAGAAACAAAAAAATCGGAAAAAAATTAGTTCCAAATTTTAAAAAAATTCAATTGTTTATAAAAATGTACTATATTGTTATTACAAAAAAAAACAACGAAATGTGTGCTATAACTTTTTTGAAAGCGTGTACTCTTTCGCGCATTTTAAGTGCAAGGGTTACATTTTATATTCAAAACTGCTTTTACAGTGAGCTGTTGGAAAAAAAAAACTTTCCCGAGTGCAAGACTTAAAAAAATTATATCTCGAAATTTTCAAGTATCACATTGAAAAAAATACGTGTCGATTATTTTCGAAGTAAAAAGGCAAAAAAAAATGTTTCGTCGAAAAAAAAATTTTGACTGTAAATCTCCCATGAAATTACCCATATGTATAAGTCAACAAAAAAACACGTGTTTAAAAAGATGCACTGTTCCATGAAAGCCTAAAACAAGGTTAGGTGTCACGTTAGTCGCTAAAATTTCATCTGCTGTATCCCTGTGTCGTCTGCTTCTGAATAATTGTTCTTTTTTTTTAATAACAAATTATTAAAGTCAGTTCAGGTGTAGGAAACATCAAAAATGTATTAGAAAGAAATGACACTTTCGGACTGTCAGTGTATTTTAAAAAGTTCCAACGTTTCAAGAACAACAATGTATCTCCTCATGAGGAAATAATGTTCTTTTTGCAATTATCACATTGGTACTGAGTTATTATATCTGTAATATTATTTGTTTAGTAGAAACCACAATACACTTGTAATATTTTTTAAATATTGAAAAACAAGTGTGTACGAGTCAAATATAAGAGCAGAATACAACATCAGTACAGCAATTTACAACCCTTTTGTATAGATTAAAAAGTATGTGTGTATTTGTTTGAAAACAAGAGCCAGGTCCGGTCAACCTCTAATGAATGAGGTGTCCGCGTAGCTTAGTTCATGTTCACAGTTGTACGCGGCGCTAGTTATCGCAAACGGGCAGAGTGTGGCAAGGCAAATTGGCTTCGTATGAGTTCTGTCATTGTTATTTACAAGTCATTGCAAGTATTAAACAATTTATTGTGCGTTATCATGGATAAAAAAATACGTAATTCAGTGTGCTGTTCCTGGGTGTATACCACCATAAAGCGTCAAAAGGAAAGTGTGACCATTCATCGGTTTCCGAAGAGAGGAGATGCTGGACAACGATGGATAGAAGCTTGGGCGAATTCCTACTTGCCGTCAAGTAGCAGAAAGGAAATTTTTTGTTTGTCTTCGACATTTTCACATGCTTTTAAGGTCTCCATTTGTTTTTAAAGTCAACGCTCATGCGTTATAACTTAGGAATCTAGGCTTATTAAACGTAATAACGATTGCGTAATTACTTGAAAAATCGCGAGACCATTTCTCCCATTTATAAAGGGTTGAGAACAAACCAAGGCGACTAAACAAATCCTAAAACACCCTTAAGGTTTCCCATCGAGTTGGTGGGTTGGTGTATACACGTAATCTAATCTAAAATAAAATAAATCTCTACTTGTTATATAACCTTTAACAGAATGAATAATTGGGATTCAATATTACATCAACACTGTCGCGTTCCATTGGGCAAAACATGCATTGTTAAAGAGAAAAATAAGAAATTTACTTCCAAAGTAATTTTAATTGCAACCACTAAACAAGTTGGGCTTAAATACAAACAACACTCAAATCCAATAGATATACAGTGAACGAAATTAATTTCCACAATATACTATGTCGTTAGAGGGAACTGTTCAGACGGTAAACATTAAGGTTCAATTTAATTAGCAAAAACATCAGAAAGAAGCAAAACCACAATTCAACAAGATGCGTAAGGAAAAAATTTAATGTCCAGAGCGTAGTACGTTGTTAACACAGAATGGTTAGATGATAAGCATAAATATTCAATATTGTTGACAGTGAGCAATATGCAACAAACAACTTGGGGACAAAACAAGATGAACTAAATTAATTTCCAGGGTGTAATGCGTTTTGACAAAGAAAGTTCAGCTGAATATTATCGATATTCAATAAACAAATAAGCAATAAAGCCATAAACAAACTTACAAGCAATACAATGAACTAAATTAATGTCCAGAGTGTAATACGTTGTTGTAAAAGTAAGAAAGTTGAATCATTTTTAATATTGCTAAATAAAAAAAAGTTATAAACAAGTAAGTTTAATAAAAATTTACAAGCAATACACAATGAACTAAATTAATGTCCAGAGTGTAATGTGTTGTTGAAAAATAAGAGAATTGAAAAATTATTGATATTGTTAAATAACAAATGTTATAAACAAATGAATTTATTAGACATTTACAAGTAATACACAATCAAGTAAATTAATGTCCAGGGTGCCATGTGTTGTTGAAAAATAAAGAAAGTTGAATAATTTGATATTGTTAAATATCAAAAGTTATAAACAAATAAATTTATTAAACACTTACAAGCAATAGAAAATAAACTAAATTAATGTCCAGAGGTTAATGCGTTGTTGAATAGGTAAGAAAGTTGAGTAATTTGATATTGTTAAATATCAAAATTAATAAACAAATAAATTTATTAAACATTTGCAAGCAATACACAATGAACTAAATTAATGTCCAAAGGTTAATGTGTTGTTGAAAAAGTAAGAAAGTTAAATAATTTATATTGTTAAATAACAAAAGTTATAAACAAATAAATTTATTAAACACTTACAAGCAGTACATCATAAACTAAATCAATGTCCAGAGTGTAATGCATTGTTGAAAAATAAGAGAATTGAATAATTTGATATTGTTGAATAACAAAAGTTATAAACAAATAAATTTATTAAACATTTACAAGCAATACACAATGAACTGAATTAATGTCCAGAGGTTAATGCGTTGTTGAATAGGTAAGAAAGTTGAGTAATTTGATATTGTTAAATATAAAAATTAATAAACAAAAAAATTTATTAAACATTTGCAAGCAATACACAATGAACTAAATCAATGTCCAGAGTGTAATGCGTTGTTGAAAAGTAAGAATGTTGAATAATTTTTAATATTGTTAAAAAAAAAAAGTTATAAACAAATAAGTTTATTAAACATTTACAAGCAATTGACAATGAAGTAAATTAATGTCCAGAGTGCAATGTGTTTTTGAAAAATAAAGAAAGTTAAAAAATTTGATATTGTAAAATACACAAAAGTTATAAACAAATAAATTTATTAAACACTTACAAGCAGTACATCATAAACTAAATCAATGTCCAGAGTGTAATGCGTTGTTGAAAAATAAGAGAATTGAATAATTTGATATTGATGAATAACAAAAGTTATAAACAAATAAATTTATTACACACTTACAAGCAATACACAATGAACTAAATTAATGTCCAGAGGTTAATGCGTTGTTGAATAGGTAAGAAAGTTGAGTGATTTGATATTGTTGAATATCAAAATTAATAATCAAAAAAATTTATTAAACATTTTCAAGCAATACACAATGAACTAAATCAATGTCCAGAGTGTAATGTGTTGTTGAAAAGTGAGAAAACACAAAAATTATCAAAAACATTCAATCAATTGTAAAGTTCGTAGGAAAGAAAAGATTTGGACACAAGGTTTAACTTACTTGATAATTTATTCAAGAAATCTGCTGGTTGAATACAGGTCGCTGGAGAATCGTGTTTGCTTTTTAAATCACTTATGGTACAAATGGTCTACGATAATTAATGTCGAAACTTACACGAACGTGAGAATCAAAAAGAATGAAAAAAGAAATTTGGAATTAGTTGGACCAAGTCCAAGCTTTTACAATAGTAGAAATGTTACCTAGGACCAAGTCCCGGTTGAACACACGTGAGAATCAAAAAGAATGAAAAAAAGAAATTTGAAATTCGTTGGACCAAGTCCAAAAGTAGAAATGTTACCTAGGACCATTAATTTAGTCCAGTTTGAACTAACGTGAGAATCAAAATGAATGAAAAAAAGAAATATGGAGTTCGTTGGATCAAGTCCAAGCTTTGACAAACGTAGAAATGTTACCTAGGACTAAGTCCAGATTGAACTACTCGCTAATGAAAATTGTCGCCTATTTATATGGTTTTTACACCATAAGCAAGACGAAGAGAGTATGAGGATGTTTGGTTCAATATAGATGACCTCACAATCACTTGCCCTTTACAAAATTAATTCCAAAAAATTGAGTCTAGTCTACTCTAAATGCAGTGACGTAGGTTTTCTAAATGCGTTGTAGAGAATATAATAAAATGAAGATTTAATGCAAAATTGTGAAAATTTAATTCAAGAGTGAGAAGTTAATTTTAACTTCAGAGTCTTGAATTACATTTTCACATTTTTGCATTAAATCTTGGCTTAGTCGTAATAAATAAAAATAAAAATATCTGTTACTTTTATTTACAGAATATTTTTCTATGCAACGAAATACGAACCTTAAGATCATCTGATACTTAGGAAATTAGCAAACTTTATTGTTTTAAGTTTCTACATGTTTGTGTCTAAAGTACAATACATAAAATTTTGTTTCTAAAATTTGGAAAATGGTACAGAAGATAAAAGCGGGCGTAAATAGACTAGTTTTCATTTCAAAATTGAAAAAAAAACCGGATTTTAAAAGAAAGGCATCTTTTCTCTATTATTGTTGGTAATATTGTTCATCGAAATGTCGATGACAAACAGAATATTGCCTTTGCACTACTTGTAGGAATTCTAACCTCGACAAGTAAGAGTTCGCGCAAGCTTCTATTTATCGTTGTCCCGCATCTCCTCTCTTCGGAAACCGATGAATGGGCACACTTTCCTTTTGACGCTTTATGGTGGTATCGGTGAGTGAAGATAGGTATAAAGGAGACATCGAGGGCGATTGAATAGTCCAAGCCTTGCGGGGAAAGACGCCAGGGGTAGGTAAAGTTCCATAACCCAACACGGGGATCGACACTTCCGAAAGTTGCAAAAATCTCACGGATAAGAAGTAAGTTGTAGGAGTAAGGCCCAAACTTGTGTTGGTGAGTCTGCTGTATTCATGATGGGCCAGGTAGTCCTCGTCAATTCAACCCTAGCTTGTCGACAGAATTTTACAAAATAGCTTTTTGCCTCTTTTCCTTCTACTTCGCTCTTTACTAGTCTTTTCCCAAGCTGGGATTCGAGCCCACGTCTTTCGATTGCCGGTCGACTGCTCTAACCACTGAGCTTCACAGGCGTCCGACATCTCCTTCTCCACAGGAACATCTCCTTATATCGCCTAGTGGCTCAGCCTTCCGGATGTAAATGATTTTAAATTAATTAGTTGAGTTTGAAATTTTTATCACTACCTACATTATCGGAGGATTACCAGTCGCGTATCAGATAGGATACGTTGTCGACAGGTGTCCTCGTAGACAATCACAAAATCTTATATCGCAAATAATGCAAATAAATTCAATGTTTAAAGAATTTGAAAATCTTTCTGTTGAAAAAAAGGCGCTTTCGACTGCGCTGGGATTCGATCCCAGGTCTTTCGATTGCCGGTCGACTGCTCTAACCACTGAGCTTCACAGGAGTCCGACATCTCCTTCTCCACAGGAACATCTCCTTATATCGCCTAGTGGCTCAGCCTTCCGGATGTAAATGATTTTGAATTAATTAGTTGAGTTTGAAAATCTCTATAGGGATACAATAATAATTGCTATTTTCTAAAAATGTACAATTGAGCCCACAGGAAGAAGAACTCGCCGAGCGCTCGAAAACGGGGAAAAGTATTGTCCACTTCATAAAATTAAAGTAAAAAAAAAAGTTGTAAAAACTCAAAATAAAAAATCATAAGCTGATAGAGCTTGTCAAAATACAACTTTTATTCCTGAAGTATTTTTTAGTTCAATATGTTATTACGAAAAAAGAAATATAAAAGGTATTTTTTGAATAACCTAAAATCAATGTTTCAAAAAACATAAATTGCCATTTCTCGGTAAGTACTGCACGCAATGGATTAAATTTTGCGTATTTTTATTCAGTATTCGTTGCTGATGCCGAAATAACCATTTAAAAACAATAAATACCATCAAAATTTGAAAAAGTGACGAATAAATTTTATGTTTCGAAAAATATGAAATGACAAAGTTATTAATTTGTATTTAAGGAAGTTTTTCGGAAAAATTCAAATTATTCGTACTAAAAATAAAGAATTGAGAGGGTTGCTAATAAAAAGCGCGCGACGCACGAAGTGCTAAAGTTGAATTATTCAACAGAATGCCGCGGTTTTCTTAGTTTTTTGTGAATTTGATACTGAAAATCATGCGATTGTACATAATTTTTTCGTAAACAATTAATCGTGAAATTAAATTTGATGCTTTGTATTCTTTATACACATTTTATTATTATGAAAATGAAAATAATTTACAATTGTATACAAGATGTCTATAAAATATCATTCAATACTATCTCAATAATAATACCTTAATCTTGCATCTTAAATAACCATTTCATTTGGATTTCTTAACTGGGACTTTCGTGAATACATCTTCGCAATATTTTTTTCCACCTGGGCTCAAATATCTTAATAAGGCTCGAGCATCTTTAATTTTTTCCGCGCTTATTCCAATGGAATCGTCCTAAGGTGTTTCGCACAATTCATCATATATATAAGATTTTGGGGGTGGGAAAAGTTTGAAAATCATTAAAATTCATAACATGTAACAATAAAATAATAAAGTTATTGCGTGACGAGCGACAATGCTCGCAGGAGATCGAAGCCAAGGCGTAATCAAGGCGTAGTCGAGGTGTAGCCGATGCGTAGTCGAGACGTAGCTGAGGAGAAGCCTAGACGAAGCCGAGGCGCGATCAGTCCTGCGAGCATTGTCGCAAGTCTCGTAATTTCCCAAATGTGTGCATTGGCACGTATTCTATTTTATGTGACTTCGGTGCGTATACGAGTTTTTATGCGTACACTCGAATCTAATCTAGTATTGTAGTTGTTTGCGGCGCTAGTCATTACATTTGATATGTCACGACTAGTCCCGGCCATTTTGATTCTATCGATCTTGTGTAGCAGTAATGGATTTCAATAGACGCATGCGCAGTTCAAATGTATAAGGCT
Source organism: Diplolepis rosae (assembly GCA_030998225.1). NCBI lineage: Eukaryota > Metazoa > Arthropoda > Insecta > Hymenoptera > Diplolepididae > Diplolepis > Diplolepis rosae. Next base: position 205,216 of record JAPYXD010000684.1, on the reverse strand, counting down.
TTGCCAGTAAGGTGCCAGAAGGTGCTAACGCTGTACGAAGAAGAAGAAGAAGAAGACTGTGCTCCGTTGCATGGCTATAGGCGCATGCGTAGTTCAATTTTTACATTTCATTCCTCTGTAGCGCAATATACTTCATTGCGATACTGTTAACTGTAGCGAAAAAACGAGTTTACGCGATGGTGGCACATAAAATAATGTTCTTTTATGTCATACAAGGTGCGTTCCAAAATAAACGAGACTGAGCTAAAATAGAAACGACAGGAGCTTTGTTCTGATAAATTCGAGTTTATTTATTCAAAATAGTCCTCTCTGGCCTCGATACACTGTTTTGCGCGATCCAAAAGCTTTTCGAAAGAGTGTTTCAGGTCATTGACCGGAATGTCCTTCAGGATGTCGGTACAAGCCTTTTGGATGGCCTCTACGGATGCAAATCGTTTTCCTTTCATGGCCAAATGCAATTTTCCGAATAGGTAGAAGTCACAGGGAGCCATATCAGGCGAATACGGTGAGTGATTGATGGTTAAAATGCGATTTCTAGTCGAAAAATCAATAACAAGAGTGGATCGATGAGCATTGCATTATCATGCAATAAGCGCCAGCTTCCTCCTTTGCGGTATTTAGGCCGAATTCGACGAATGCGATGCAACAAACGCTTCAAAACGCCAAGATAGAAAATTCCATTGACGGTTTGGACCGTTGGCACGAACTCCTTGTGGACGATTCCCTTGGAATCGTAAAAACAAATGAGCATCGACTTGATTTTTGACTTCTCCAAACGCGATTTTTTGGGTGGTGGCTCGTCTGGGGCCTTCCATTCGGCACTTTGACGCTTGGTTTCGGGTACATACTGGAAACACCACGTTTCATCACCAGATACAATGTTGTAAAGGAAGTTCTCGTCTTTTCTCGCCTCTTTAATGATGTCTTTCGAATGTTGAATTCTGAGCAATTTTTGGTCATAAGTTAACTTGTGGGGAACAAAACGTGCACAGACCTTTCGTAAGCCCAAATGATCGGTAAAATGCGATAAATCGATGTTTCGGAGATATTTAACTCTGATTCCATGAATTTCAAAGATGATTTCGGCTGATTTTTGATAAATTCACGCACAATTTCCATGGAGTTTTCGGTGAACACTAATTTTGGGCGTCCCATATGTTCATCGTCATTTATGTCCTCACGACCATCTCTGAAACGTGTAAACCACTCATGAACTCTGGCACGAGATAGACAATCATCGCCATAAACTTTTTTCATCAATTCAAATGTTTCGGTAAACGTTTTACCGATTTTAAAACAAAATTTGATATTAGCTCTTTGTTCGAAACTCATTTTTGTGCCGATTACACAAACACACTGACACTCTAGACGCAATAACTTCGCTTCCACTGAACCGAATGTCATGAAACTGTCACTGGAAGTTAGGGAGGCATATAACTTTCCAACGCACTACCTCATTCACAGATGGCGCCACCAAAAAAATTTTTATGACAAAAGTATCGTTTATTTTGGAACGCACCTTGTAATTCTGTAGATCTGAAAACTAAGTAAGATTTTATTAATCCTTTGTAAAAATTCTCTCATAACGTCTATACTTTGCACCTGTAGGTAGGTGGATTTGAGATTTATAATCTGAAAATATGACGATCAAAGAGATGGTTCTTTATAATTACGATGCTGCTTTACAGTAACTGTTAAGTAGTCGTAAAAGAGCCCTTCCGCCTATCTTACTGTCAAAGTCTATAAAATAACTTCAGATCTCAAGCTGGTTATTTGCATTCTCTAATAAATTATTATATAGTAAGAGCAATACTTTGTTTCAATTTTAATTTCTCTGAGAATTGTAAATTTCTTCAAAAAAGCAATTATTATTGTATCCCTATGGAGAATAATATCAACTTTGTAACCGTATTGTATAAACGAAAATTATATTGTATGAATATTAAACTTTTAAAATATCATCATTGATAATTTATTTCCATTTTCTATTTGTCTTCATTATTGTAATCATGATAATGAAGGAATATTGAAAACAATTTGTCAATAAATATGTAATAAATTTCAAAAAAAAAAATTGTTAATTTCAATACATGGTTCTTTTATATATATTTAATATTTATATATATTCTTTCAAATATTATAATACAAAATTTATAATATAAAATATTTTATATATATATTATTTTACATATTACATTATAAAATTTATAATATAAAATATTATATATAGATTCTTTTATGTATTATTTTGTAAATATATTTTATAAATATATATCCGATCTTGGGAAAAGATTAGTAAAGAGCGAAGTAGAAGGAAAAAAGCTATGTTGTAAAATTCTGTCGACAAGCTAGGGTTAAATTGACGAGGACTACCTGGCCCATCTAGAATACAGTAGACTCACCAACACAAGCTTGGGCCTTACTCCTACAACTTACTTCTTATCCGTGAGATTTTGGCGACTTTCGAAAGTGTCGATCCCCGTGTTGGGTTATGGAACTTTACCTACCCCTGGCATCTTTCCCCGCAAGGTTTGGAACATTCAATCGCCCTCGATGTCTCCTCTATATCTATCTTCACTCAACGGTGGTATTCACCCAGGAACAGCACACTAAATTACGTACTTTTTATCCATGATAACGCACAATCGCGCACAATGAATTTTTAAATACTTGCAATGACTTGTGAATAACAATGGCGGAACTCATACGAAGTCAGTTCCCCTTGCCGCACTCCGCCCGCTTGAGACAACTGGCGCCACGTACAACTGTGCACATGAACTAAGCTACGCGGACACCTCATCCATTACAGGTTGACCAGCCCTGGCTCCCAACTTGACTGAATTTAGATTGCCGACAACTTATTAGTATAATTTTACAGCAGCGTATCGTCGAATTTCATAATAACGTATTATTATATTAGGTGCGCAACTAAGTTCCCGCTGTTTTTTTGATGAAAATGCAACTTTATTGTGGAAAAATGGTTACAATTGAATCATTCAAAGTATTGCCCATCATTAGCTGCAACTTTTTCCCATCTTTCTGGTAGAGCTCGAATACCGTTACGGTCTAAGTTTTCAACTTTTGAAGCTATCCGCGAATCAAGCCATTTTTCGATGTCTTCATATGAGCGGAACTGCTGATAAGCCAGACCATGTGCCATTGACTGGACCAAGTAATCGGACGGCGCAATATCTGGGGAATACGGTGGGTGGGGTAGGACTTCCCATTTGAGCCGGTTTTTGCGCAGTACTCGGATCGAACACACACTGAAAGAAATGCTTGGGATTTATCAGCCATATGAATATAGCTGAATTTTTTTAAGTAATTCAACAAAATATATTTGACAGTTAACCAAAAATATTGCTGCTATAGTAATTCATATGGTTGGAATACACATACAGGCTGAACTGATACAAGCAAACCTTGGTTTTCGGTAAATCTCCAATATAATAAAGGTCAAAGAACCACAATTATGTCTGTATCGTCGAATTTTTTTTTCAGTGCATCAATTGCGTTCCATACCGTTCCCCGGTAATGGTTTCGTTCGGTTTCAACAGCTCATAATAAATAACATTAGCGTCTTCGAAGGTTTTTGGCCTTTCTACACGCGGGCGGTCGTCAACATCGAAATCACCGTCTTTGAAGCTACGGAACCAATCACGGCACGCTGTTTCACTTAAAGCAGCATCTCCGTAAACTTTTGGGAGATCTCGATGCGCTTCAGCCTCCGTTTTCTTCGAATGAAAGACAAAAATCAACACTTTCACCAAATGACAATTATTTGGCACAAAATCAGACATTTTCACACAACGAAAAGTATATAACGCCAAAACAGAATCACTAATGTGTCAAAACTGTTTCTTTGCCATATGTCTAAGCTTGTTTCATGACGCTTTGGAAATGTCAAAATCGACCAGTACTTACTGCTGGAGCCATCTATCCACAAACAGCGGGAACTTAGTTGCGCACCTTATAAAAGTCAATTTTTTGGATCAAACTCGATGGAAATCAGGAACGCAAGATAAGATGAGATTTTTTTCGTTTAGAACACATCAGTTTTACAAATTGATAAAATTTTTTAAAAATTCTGAAAATTAGGTAAAAAGCAGATATCAACAAGACAAGCGGAAGATTGGATTTTTCAAATTACAAAAGAAATTTCAAGATTGAATCATAAGATTGGTTAAAAAATTCCAAATCTGAGATCTTGTTTCGACTATTGTTTTTTTCTTTTTTTATTAAAACCATTTCAGCAAAAGATCTTTTTGAAAGTTTTTTCTTCATGGATAATTTTGAAATCATTCCATAAAATTTCATGTGAAGAATTGATATTTTTATTTTCAAGAATGTGTTTGGCAATGACGTTGTGGTATTTCGGCTAAAGTTTTATGTTATTTTTATGTTCCTCTCTACGGATGTGTAAAGGTCTTTTTGCTTGTACGATGTATGGTTTACCACACTTGAAGTAAATATGTAAACTACATTGTTCTTATCAGTGGGCGATATTGGATCTTTGCCCAATCTTACAAATTTATTTAATTTTGAATTTATACTGAAAATCGTGTTAATTGGATATTTGTTTAAAACTCTTTAGATTTTAGATTTTCAGATATAATACCGTAGTAAGGAATTGTGATTATTTTTTCTTTTTCTTTGTTTTCAATATCTATGGTATTTCGGGGTTTTGCGATTCTCTTGTTTAATTCAATGATTCTTTTGTTTATATGTTTGATTATTATATTTTTTCAATATAAATTGAAGAAATTTTCTGTGAAAAAAGGAACGCTTCCACTCCGCTGGGTATCGAGCCCAGGACCTTTCGATTGCCGGTCGAATTCTCTATCATCTGAGCTACGGAGGTTCCACACAACTTTTCTCACAGAATCTATTTACGCCTCATGTGGCTACGGATAAACCAGGAAGTATTTTTCTGATTGAAGAAATGGTAGTGTCACCCTCCATATTAATATTATAAGAGATGCTGGTTTGCGACCAATGAGGGTCAAATATAAAGAAGAAAACTCTTCATAATGTCATAATTGTTGCGACGTTTCGTTGGCTATGGGTTTGCCAACCTCATCACGCATTATTAAATTAAAAAAAACACCAAATAGTAAAATTGTCACACACAAGAAAAATAAAAATTAAATTAACTTAATATAAAAAACATACACAAAATTATTAAATTTTACCTTCATAAAAGAAGGTTAACTCATAATAAGTAATGTCGAGAATATAAAATTATAATAAAAGTCATGATTTTACTAATAAAATGACGTGATGTCATGGAGTCGACGACACTTTGTCTAATAAATTATTAGATTCAGACAGTTAACTTTAAATAATGACAACAGTTATTGTAAACATAGAATTTGAAATGTAAACAGACATCAGCTGGAAAGCTATCATGAATTTAATCTATTAAGTAATGAAAAATAAATTCTATTCAAAGTAAATATGTCTTCTTTTTTATTTATACTAAATTTATTAAATTTTATATGGATCATCTCTGATGTTAATCTTTTCCGATAGTCAGAGACATAATCAACAATCTTGGTATTTTCCCAATCAAATTCATGGTTGAATTCCAGTTTATGTTCACAGACTACGGATTCACTGTTTTTTTTATTTTTGCGTTCATTAATACGAACTCTTAATGCTCTCTTAGATTCACCAATATAAGTCGCAGGGCAATTTTTACAATTAAATTTGTACACAATATTAGTTTGTTCCCATTTGTCTGTGAACATAAACTGGAATTCAACCATGAATTTGATTGGGAAAATACCAAGATTGTTGATTATGTCTCTGACTATCGGAAAAGATTAACATCAGAGATGATCCATATAAAATTTAATAAATTTAGTATAAATAAAAAAGAAGACATATTTACTTTGAATAGAATTTATTTTTCATTACTTAATAGATTAAATTCATGATAGCTTTCCAGCTGATGTCTGTTTACATTTCAAATTCTATGTTTACAATAACTGTTGTCATTATTTAAAGTTAACTGTCTGAATCTAATAATTTATTAGACAAAGTGTCGTCGACTCCATGACATCACGTCATTTTATTAGTAAAATCATGACTTTTATTATAATTTTATATTCTCGACATTACTTATTATGAGTTAACCTTCTTTTATGAAGGTAAAATTTAATAATTTTGTGTATGTTTTTTATATTAAGTTAATTTAATTTTTATTTTTCTTGTGTGTGACAATTTTACTATTTGGTGTTTTTTTTAATTTAATAATGCGTGATGAGGTTGGCAAACCCATAGCCAACGAAACGTCGCAACAATTATGGCATTATGAAGAGTTTTCTTCTTTATATTTGATCCTCATTGGTCGCAAACCAGCATCTTTTATAATATTTTTCTGATTTTTCCAAATCATTTCAGTCGATTATGTCGATCATTAGAAGAGTGTATCACTATCAGTGACAACGGAACTCTACTATATCGACCTTATCCACCTATGGTTTAGAATTAATTTAACGTTATTTAAAACAAGATGGAATTTTTCAATATCACTGATAGTGATACACTCTTCTAATGATCGACATAATCAACTGAAATGATTTGGAAAAATCAGAAAAATAGTTCCCGGTTTATCCGTAGCCACATGAGGCGTAAATAGATTCTGTGAGAAAAGTTGTGTAGACTCTACGTAGCTCAGATGATAGAGCATTAAACCGGCAATCGAAAGGTCCTGGGCTCCATACCCAGCGGAGTGGAAGCGTTCCTTTTTTTACAGAAAATTTCTTTAATTTATATTGAGAAATTCCATCTTGTTTTAAATAACGTTAAATTAATTCTAAGTCATAGGTTGATAAGGTCGATTTAGTAGATTTCCGTTGTCACTGATAGTGATACACTCTTTTTAATGATCGACATAATCGACTGAAATGATTTGGAAAAATCTGATATCATATTTTTTAGTTAATTATTTAACACTAAATAGTTCGTGATAATATCTAGGTTTCTATTATGGAAAGATTTGTCAGCAAGTAAGATAGCGGAGTCAACAAAATTTTTTATTATTCCAATTTTATGTTGTAAAGGGTGGTATAAAAAATAATTTCAAAATCTACCAGAGTAAGTTTCTTTGCGGAACCAGTTGGTTTTTATGGAATTATCTTCATTTTTCATGATGGTTAAATTCAAAAAATTTATTGAGTTGTGTTCATTTTCAATTTCATAAGTGAACTGGAGTCTATCATGGTAATTGTTGAAACTGGTTGGGACTTCTTCGATTGTTTTTTTTTAGAATGAACATAATAGTGTCATCAACGTATCTATAGTATACTGGAATGTGGAAATAGAAATTTCCCAAAACGTTTGTTTCTAAGTCTTGCATTACTATGTCAGCTAAAGTAGAAGAAATTTTTTTATATAATGCCATCTTTTTTCAATGCTTTTTTGTATTAGTTTGATCGGAATATTGGTGAATAACGAGGTTAGATCTAATTAAATCATTATACAGGGTGAGGCACATAAAGTGTTCGAGAGCGCTGGCACTCAAACTATTGATCATATCCAAAATTGTTTCAGGCAATACTTTCAGTGTTCGAGAAGGCCGTCATACTGGAACACCCTATTTTTTTATCGGTGCAAGCGCTAAAGCTACGTCAAGGTAAACTCCACTTTTTCAAATGGAACCATGTATTTTTTTCGATGACATTATTACCGATTTTAAGACGAATTCAGCGACCTACAACACAGGGTCATTCTAGTCACGCAAAGTATGAGAATAGTCGAAAAATCGAAACATATCAGAATAATCACTTTCAAAGGATCCACTAACCTTGGTTTAGGTCTAGCTACAGAAGATGCTCGAAGTGATGACCCTCGACTTGCAAGCACTTGTTAATTCGCTGATGAAAAGACTGTCTAACTTCAGCCAACATTTGTGGTGTAATTTTGCTACATGCTCGGCGTATTCTTTCTTTCATGTCGTCAGGCGTGGTAGGTGCTACCGCCATTACGCGTTCTTTGACAAAACCCCATAAAAAGTAATCTAGTGATCTTAGATCTGGCGAACGAGGTGGCCCAGATACAGGGCCGCCTCGTCCTATCCACTTTACGTCCAAAATCTCATTCATCACTTGTCTTGAACACAGAGCATAATGGGGTGGTGCACCGTCGTGTTGCATCCACATGTGAATGCGAACATGCAAGGGCACGTCTTCCATTAATTGAGGCAGTACGTTTTGCAAAAAGTTTGCGTAAACTTGCCCAGTCAAGCGACCTTCAAAAACATATGGGGCAATGACGTGATCGCCGACAATGCCGCACCAACAAATAACGGACCACGGATGTTGAAATGGTACAGTTCTCATCCAACGAGGATTCTCATTTGCTAAATAATGCATATTAAGCCTATTCACATTCCCCGTATTTGCGAAGTTAGCTTGATCAGAAAAAAGCACATGACTCAAAAATGAGACATCTGTGCGAATTTTTCTACGAATCCAATTACAGAAATAGACGCGTTTCAGGAAATCATTGCCGCAAAAATCTTGACGTAATGACATACGATACGGATGGAACTTTTGACGATGTAAGATTCTTAATACAGATCGCTGACTAATTCCACTCTTTTTTTCCATTTGCCTGCTGCTCGCATGTGGATTTAGTGTAGCGAAAGCTAAGATAGCAGCCGCATTATTTACATCAACAATTGGATGACGTTTTACTCGTGTTTGTTTCACTGTACCGAAGCGACAGAAACGGTCAGCTAATCGCTTAAAAGCCATGATCGATTTTTGTTGCCTATCCGGATAACGAGCCGCATACAAATCTTGGGCGTTTCTGTAATGTTTATGGCATTCCCCCAGCACCATCAACATATCAAAATATTCTTGAGACTCGTTCATTTTCGCGTTCCGATGTACTCAGATTAGAAGGTAATGCGTGACTAACTGATATATCAACAGAAATGCTTACTTTCTGCCCATGTCAACAATACCCTATCGATGTGTATTATCATGGGTATGTAAAAAATGAAAAAAATGAAATAGTATATTACGTGCCTAGGCGCACAATGAGGGTTATTGCACGACGAGCGACACTGCTCGCAGGAGATGGAAGCCAAGGCGTAGTCAAGGCGTAGGTGAGACGAAGCCCAGACAAATCCGAGGCGCGATCAGTCCTGCGAGCATTGTCTCGAGTCTCGTAATTTTCCGAATTGTGTGCATTGGCACGTATTCTATTTTCTGTGACTTCAGTGCGTATGTAAGTTTTTATGCGTACACTCGAATCTAATCGAGTATTGTAGTTGTTTGCGGCGCTAGTCATTACATTTGATATTTCGCGACTAGTTCCGGCCATTTTGATGTTATCGATCTTGTGTAATAATGACAAAAGTGAAAAATTAATCTCTGAACAACACCTTCTTAAAGTTCAGACATTTATTCCACCGGTTAAAAATGTTCCAGGTCGTTGACAGACCAGGAAACCTTTCAAAACTCGCTTTAAAAAAAAAAAATATCGAAAAAATCGTGCTTTTTTTTTTTAAACTGAATTTTTTTATAATTAATAATTTTTTAGATCAATTTCGTATTTACCATCGGAAAGGGCACATCTTGAACTTCAAAAATATATTCCTCTCAATTTTTTCAGTCGCGAATACCATAAGTTACACGGCCTCAAAGACCGGTGTATCGTTTATGCCATTTTGGCCCTTAAAGGGTTAATAAGGTATTAGATGTGATTAGGTCTTTTCTTGTAATATTTTCGCTTAAGAAGCCTTTTTTTCTCCAGTTATCCAGTTGTTTGAACAATTTTATGTAATTGTGTTGGAGGGTTTGAGTCAATTTTTTCGTATGTGGATTGATCATTAAGAAGGTCGTTCATTTCCATGTTATAATCAGATTTGTTTAAAACTACCGTGATGTTGCCTTTATCAGCTTTTGTTATAAGTAGTTATTTTTCGTCTTTTAAAAAATTCTGTGTGGATTTTATATTCTTCGCTATTAGTCTATCAAAGTCTGAGATATTTTTAGGTTTGTTTATATATTTCAAAGATAAGGACAGAAATTTGTGTCTGAATTCATCTTGTTTCTCTTCAGGAATTTCGTGTATATCGGTTTCCAAATCTTTTACAATTTCAAAAATGTGTTCGTTTTTAGAAGATAAAAAACTTGAGCTAAATTTGTTGCCTAATCTGATGTTGTCAGAAACTGATTGTGGTAAAGCAACGTTGGAGTAATTTTTTAACCAAGGATTTGGGTTGTTATTATTTTTATGTTTGTTTAAAAACGTTGTTTCGGCAGGATAGACTTGCTTTCATTTTAGATTTTCGATTTTCATGTCTAACATAATTTTGTTATCGTAGATCTTAGTATTTAAGTCATTCTGATAAAAAAATCAAGTTCTCTAAGAGATAGATAGGAATCAATGAAGTGAAGGATTTTTTTATAATATTAGATTTGTTTTGTAGAAAATGTAAATGGTTGTGAATATCTTTGAATTTCATATTTCGTATCTGGTTTTAAAGTTTCTAAATTACAGAATTCAATTGTTTACAAACGGGGCGATTATGAAAACCATGGAGAATAGACATAAGGAAACCAAACTAATGTAACTGAAAATGAGCATCTTTTTGTCGGAAGTACTTTGATTGAGTACAGGAACTTCCCAAGAGATGGCGCTTCTGCAAGTAGCGTAAAAAAAAGAACTCTTCGGGTACCTTTGCATGCATGCAGGTTCTCATGGTAACATATATTTATTATAAGAATGTTTACAAACATTTACAAATATTAACTTTATTTTCGGTTATGTTAGAATATTTCGAGCGAACTTCTGTTTTTCAACGACCATTTTTTTACACCACTTGCATTCGCGCCATCAATCGGGAAGTTCTTGTACCTTTTCCATGTTCTTCCGACAAAAACGTGCTAAACGTTTGTGAAGTTCATGCATAAGAGATTGGTCTCCTTATGTCTATTCTCCATGATGAAAACTAATGTTGTTGAGATTTTTTGTATTGTTAATTATGTTATTAGGAAAGAGGTTATATTTAGAAAATTTTGTTGATCCAGTTTTTTGCTTCGATGTACGCTTGTAAGCCAAAATTTGATTTTATGCCATTGAAACACATATTTCGTTTATTTATACATATATATACATACTTTTTAATCTATACAAAAGGCTTGTAAATTGCTGTACTGATGTTGTATTCTGCTCTTATATTTGACTCGTACACACTTGTTTTTCAATATTTAAAAAATATTACAAGTGTATTGTGGTTTCTACTAAACAAATAATATTACAGATATAATAACTCAGTACCAATGTGATAATTGCAAAAAGAACATTATTTCCTCATGAGGAGATACATTGTTGTTCTTGAAACGTTGGAACTTTTTAAAATACACTGACAGTCCGAAAGTGTCATTTCTTTCTAATACATTTTTGATGTTTCCTACACATGAACTTTCATTATTCCTCGGACGTAAAAGATCAACATAAACAATTATCAGTCATTTTCTGCAGTGAACTTAAGGTGGCTTGATCGCTTTTGAAAAAAATTATAGACTGCTCTGAAACTTAGAGATTATCTTAATAAAATATGCTAGATTCATTTGGAAAAAAGAAATACCGTGGTTGACGATGTCATTGCCGAAAAAATCGCTACCGAAAAAATGTCAGTTTAACACGTAGTCTTATGGGATTCCTCGTCAAAATCGGCGAAACTCTGGAAAAAATCACAAGTCCCCATAAATCAAATATATACTAGTACTTTCGATTTCGAGGAATCTATTAGTATTATAAAAACGAAGGGTTAACGACTTCAATCAAGAGAAAATTGCGAAAAAGGTACAGAATATAGAAATCGCCTAGAGGTGAAACTAATAATTTTTTACTATTGCTTTTTTCCGGGGACATTCCCGCGATTTCTTACCCTTCTACTCAGATGTTACTATAATACATATATTAAAAAAATAAGTAGCAATGAGCATTCATGTAACACGTGCCCCCACGGTGCCCCTCACTTCATACCACACCAAACGCTCAAGCCACCTTAATTTGCAACTGAACTTTGAAATGTGTTTCATCGTATGCAATGTTTATTTCCTCGTAAAATTTAGTATTTTGTACGAGATGGAAGAATTACCACGTCTGACCAATCTGACCGCGGTAATACTGGTCAGGAGTACCACCCGTGTGGCTAAAAGCACGCGGTTTTTTTGAATTTTAAATCTAGTTTTTAATTAAAATAATTTCGCGAAGCCGTTTTTCCCCCTCAAAAATAAAAAGTTTCTATTGTGAACACTTTTTTGGTACGATGCAAATTTTTTGAGATATTTCGGTGTTTCAAAATTTGAAAAAGCTCATCCTGTTCATGGGTAGTTATCCACAAATAAAGCACCTTTGTGTCTAACGTTTTGGGACAGTACAAACAAGAAATAAGTTTATCTAATCAACCTTTTTGTAATTCATTATTTCAGAATGAAATTGTTGGAATCCAATTGCCTTTTGTTGAGGCCAATATTGAAGGGTGAGCTTTAAGTAAAAAGAAGTCTTACATTCGGCGGGTAACGCGCTTCTAAAAAAAGTCATGCATACACACTCCGAGACGAAAGCAACATGGAGCACACACCCCAAAGCGCATGCGCATCGTCCTGCATATAAGCGCGAAAAATTCAAATTTCAACAGAAATTGAATATACTCATATAAAAAAACTGGAATATACACGGAGAAAATTTATTTGTGAAATTTTAATCAAGTAGTTGGGTAAAACGGGGACATAGCAGCTTTTGATTAAATTTTCACCAACAGTTGAGTAATAAAAATTTTTTTAATCTTTGGTAAACATTGACGATTTTATGAACTGAAAGTAGGAGAATTTAAAGAACAGTTGAATAATAAATAATGAAACTGTTAGTCAAATTTCAACCTACATTGACTAAAATATGAAGTGTAATTGAGTACAGAATAATAAAAATATATCAGGATATACTCCACGGCACATAAATGAATCATCGACGACGCCTGAAATTTTGAGCGACAGTTGAGGAAAACGTGAGCTAGGGGCGGGGAGGCTTTGACGCAGTGGTAATAAAAAAAATACTTCTCCCAGAATTCACTATCTAAACAATCGTTTACATTCTATACTTACATATAGACGACCAGGATATCGACTCAGTTTGGGTACAGGGTGATATAAGTTTGAAGGTCTTAAGTATATTAATTCTATACGCTTATATAAACCTAATAATAACCGTTAATAATAACGCCGCAATGTAAAAAATATATCGCTCGCTTCACGTTGACAAGTAAAATTCGAACTCTCGTTATATACTAACTAGGAGCATGTATCACCGCTTGTGAGAATATTAGACGATATTAGTGCCGGGTTCAAAATTCCTGTGCCCTAAAGTCTGCCACTGGAGGATCAAGAATTTTGAGGGCCCCAAGATAATGAAATAAAAGTTTACATGTGAAGTAAGATTTTGTCTAGTATTAAATGAAACAAATAATTGAGTAGCAAAATAGATTTTTTTTAATTATTCATATTTTCAGGATCAACTAATTTATTTTAATTTTATTTCCGTATATCGATTAGTTGAAAAATTTCCATGCATAGTAAAAATATGAATGAAAATCTACTTTCATTTGATCAGTCAAGTTCAATCATCAATAATAATTTTATTATTTCATATTAAAGTTACAGTGAAAACTATTATGATTTTCAGGTGTCAATTAAATGTAATATTCATTTTTTATTCACAAATAAAAAATACCTATTAATTCACGTTTTATAAATAAATTTACAACATAATAAAAGTTTTTAAATAAATTATATTAGATAAATGAATCAATATTACGAAAATAAATTTTTGGGAAAGGAATAGACTAAAGAATATGAAAAATTAAAAATAGAGTGTATTGCTTTTATTAATTTAAACATACATCCAATTTTTTTGTATATAATAATGTCCATCGCGCAATTTGTGAACCGTGGTAAGCGTAGCTTCAATAATATTTTTAGATTTTTAGATTCTGTGCAAAAATATAAAAATTCATATATTGGAAAATTTGAAAAACAAATTCATCTGGGACAAATTATTATAGTGAATTGTTTTTAAGGTTTAGTTTTGAATAATGAGCAACTGTACAAAATTTATAATTATAAAACTAATTCTTTTGCAAATTACAATTTCTTGAAAATGTTGAAAAAACATGTTTTTAGGATTTTCGTAAAAAAGAATTGATCACATCGTGTTGCCATTTCTTCAGCTTAAGCGAAAGAAACATGCCTTAATGTTATTTTCATGAATGAAAATTTAATTCATGAAGCTAAATACTTGAAGATTGCTCAAAAGACAAAATTTTTAATGTGATCAACTTTTAAAAAAAATATTTTTTCAACAAAATTCAAAAAACAGCTGTTTACGACACTTAAAAAAACTTGTAACTTGCACAAACATTAGTTTTTTCATTCCTAATTTTTTATTGTTGTTCACTACTCAAAACTGTACTCAATAAAAATTCGCCATAATAATTGGGCCCAAATGAAATTTTTTTCAAATTTTCACACAGAACAGAAGATATCCGATCGAACTAAAACTTTGAGGGCTTACTACTGTTGGGCACATACAACTTTTGCCCGCTATTAGAATCTGTTCCCGTAAAAAAGTGTTTTTTCGGTCCACTCTACTAGAGATATACAATACACTTGCAGGAAATGTATTATTTATAATATGCTGCAGAAATTAAAATTTCTTTGAAAACAAAACAGATATATGAATATTTGTTTCAAATAAAACAGATATAACATGAAATTCAATAATGGGCAACGCAGCTCTCAAAATTATGTGAAAAGGATAAATTGTACTTACGCAGTATTTCCTAGACCAATTATTGGTTTCTCTTATTCGCCTTCGAAACAGTATTTTCTTTCCCACTGTTACATTTAAGATAGTTTTCATCCACGAAAATTAGACATCAGGCAAAAATAGATAATTCTGCTTTAAAGAATAGCAATATTATTATTGAAGTGCTATTTTAAAAAAGAAAAGATTATTTTACAAGAAAAAAATTTGAAACACAGAAAAATAATTTTATTAATAAATTTTATTTTTGACCCAACTTTTTTTCTTATCGCTTCTTTCCAAATTTTAAAAAATTATGCGATTCCAATAAATCATGAATCATTTTTTCAGAGAAAAGATTTCCCACAACTTCACCATTTCTGATTTTTTAAAATAAATTCTTTAATGGCTGAAACCATTAAAAAAAATTTTTCCAAAACGAAATTTTTGTAAACAAATTGCAGAATTTGATAATAATTTATTTATTTTCGAAAATTGGAAATGATAAGTTGCAGGGAATCATTTTCGTGAAAAAGTGATTTGTAATTCATTAAAATCGTATAATTTTTTAAAATTTGATGAGAAGCGATAAGAAAAAAAGTTGAGGCAAAAATAAAATTTATTAATAAAATTATTTTTAAATATTTAAAGAATGCAAAAATTTCAAACTCACCTAATCAATTTGAAAATTATTTTTCTGTATTCCAAATTTTTTTCATGGAAATTAATCTTTTCTCTTCCAAAATAGCCCTTCAATAATAATATTGCTATTCTTGAAAGCAAAATTATCTATTTTTGCCTGAAGCCTAATTTTTGCGGATCAACTAACTTGATATGTAATATCGACGCGTTTATCATGGATCAAGTGGTTCTCAAATCTTGCGCGGCAGGAATGGGTCCGGCATTTTAAGAGCCCTTGCGTATACATGTTGATTGCTTACTTAACCTTATTTCTATTTCGATAATTTACAACCAAGATCTTTTATTAGATATAAGTAGCTAATATGGGTCATCACTACATGCATTATGTAAATATTTCATGAATTCGAAAATATTATACGGTGATAGGGGGTACTTATGTTTTGCGTTCGATCCTGGGCATAGAGGCGTGCCTGAGGACTCTCGTTTTACTCAACTCTTGAGCAAACTGTGAACAACGGAGTGTGGAATTTCCACAAATATTCTCCATTATATGGTCCGCTGTAGATGAAGATTTGAAATTATGCAAATGAAAATCTAGCAGCTTTTTTCTTTTTAATTTTTAGTCAACTGTTTTAGAGTTTACTCAACTGCTCGATTGATCTTTATAATTCTTTGTTGAAAGAATACGCAAAAACCTTTTAAGCTTTCCCCAAAAGCCACTATGTCCCGGTTTTACTCAACTTTTGATTAAATTTCCACAAATAAATTTTCTCCGTGTAGTGTTGGTTTTGTGAAAAAAGATTTATTTGAATTAAATAACATTTGTTTAGTTGAAACAAAATATGTTAAATTATCAAATAAATATTAAATATAAATATTACTTTCAGTCAAATAAACATTTTTCCAAAGTAGACAAATTATTGCATTTGTATATGGGCAAAGATATAACTTGTTTGATTGGAGACAGAAATTTATTTGATTTAAACAATTTTTCAATCGATTCAAAGAAATTTTTTCTTAATTACACAAATTTTGTTTAATTTAATTCTTGATTATTATATTTTTGTATTATTGACCATTACTGTAACCTGTATTTGACATTTTAGGGCCGAAAATTCAGTGTTTTCCTACGTAATTTGATGGACTGAATACGAAAAAAATACTGAAAAAAATCACTGAGGTATCATTGACCTTGAAAATCTACAGTCAAGGTTACATTTCATTTTTTGCATAAGCGAAAGTTGGAGATGGCTTTCCAGCGTCATTGATGCGCTAAAAATGAAAAAAACAGTGAGAAAAAATCCTCAAAGAATTTTTGACATTGAAATAGAGGTTTTCAAGGTCAAGGGTGTCTGTGGGAACTTTTTTACTATTTTTTACGTATTCAGCGCATCAAACTACATACGAAAACCTTCTAAAACTTGGCTTATATTAGAAATAAAATTTGACCTTGAATTGGTGTTTTTCAAGTTCAAGGGTGTCTGCGGGAAGCTTTTAAATATTTTTTTCATATTTAGCGCGTAAAATTACATAAAAATACCATCTCAAACCTTCATGACAAATGAGACAAATTTTTTACATTGCACTTTACGCTGCCTGCGGTGTTGGTCGATATATCGACCAGCAGTCAAGTCGGGGATTCTACATGAGATATCCAGTGATTTTATGTATAAATTTTGCATTTTATAAGAGATTGATTTGTACTGAAATTTCCCCGCAGCTAAAAGGTTAAGGTCATGGACCAACCAGATCACATGACCAAATTCCTGTAAAAGTTCATGTAGAATAAATTTTATTTTACAAAATATCTTCCTGAAAATTTGAATACAATACTGAAAATACTGAAAATACTGAATACCACCTTCTAGGTTATGATCGCCAACGTTTACATGTGGTGGATGTAGTGTGTCAAATTGTGTAATCGAATTTCAATGTAATACTCAATGTTTTAATATTCTTTATGACTTTTTATACGTATTTAAAATCGATTCAATTAAAATAATTCAAATGACATCGTACCTGCGATTAATTGAATAATCATATTTTTTAAATAATGTTTTATAACTTTTTTTGAAAAAAAATTCCGCCTGCCTAAAGTGCCTCATTTCTGGAGAACTACCCATGTATAAAATTCAAATCCTCATATAAAAAATTATTTTTAGTTGAGTTAAATTTGAAAGAATTTTCATATTGAGTCATTCAAATTAAAAATAAGGAACATTTTTTAAACAATATGCAAATTAAATTTTCTATAATTTCTTCATTGAACAGTTTTATTTACGACCGTTATTACAATTTTTAAAATATATTATTTAAAAGCACTATAAAAAAAGAGAACGAAGAATTAACAGGTTCTTCTGGCTCTCCGCATTCAGAGCATTAAAATCTATTAATAGCAATGAGAATAGTCTTTAGAGAACTGAAGTCTTATCTTAATAAAAAGACGAAGCATACTAAACACATTATATCTCAAAAAGCAAAATAAAATATGTCCCTTAAAAATCAATAATTGTACATAAAATTTATCAAAAATGTCTAATAATTTTTTCTTTTTTAAGGTTAAGAACTGCACTATCAACGAGAAAAAAATAAGAAGAGATGTGACGAAAAAAACATCCACGTGTTGATTAAAAATGTAGTGTTTTTGAATTTTCGAAGTTAACGACTCTAATAGATCCCCGTCTTTTATCTATTATTTTTACTGACCTCCTGGTGTGGTGGAGTAAAGAGTGCCTCCAGGTGTCGAGGAATAATCAGCAGATAGCTGATTAAGGTCTTCGATGAGGACCCTCTTAGAAGGGATACTCTGGCTCTGGGTAGCCTGCCTAGCAATTGGAGATGCCGACATATTATTTTTCAAATAAAACTAGTAGAATTTCAGTGGTTTCGAAATATTTCACGACGATTCAAAAATAAAAAAACAAAACGAGGATAGTGCTAGGATGCGTTCCTATAGACCACTATAGACAGTGAGTGACAGTGAGCAAAGCCAATTGTGCCCTGTGCCGCTTAGTGAAAATCTTTCGTGATCTTTCGTCGTCTGCTGCGTAATATCTGACGGCCATGTGTGTAAGATCTGCGACTATGATTGGCTGATAAATCACTTTGAGACAGGACCGTCAAATTTTTATCATCTCCCGGGTTACTGTTATATATCTATAATTTTATTTCGAAATTTATTATTTATTAGATAATAATTTGAATAAAAATATCGTGTATGAAAAAAAAATAAAATTACTCATTTTATTCAATATAATCAATTTTTATTCGTTCTGGTACAAGAAATATACATTAAAATTTTTTAAATGATATATTATCTTTTAAATTTTCAACTCGCTTTTCCGTCTAAACTTTCATTTTTAATCTTTATTTGTCAGATCTCAATCATCAACTGAAACACAGCATAGGGAAAGAAAGTGCACCACCAAGAAAAAAAATTTTAAATAAAGAACTAAACTAGACCTGGTATTATCAATGAGTTTAGTCAGAATTTTTTCTCGAATAATCTCTTAGAGGTTTTTGTTTGGCATTTAAAGTACTGAGATACGTAAGAACTTCTCTTTCACTCGCATTGGTAACATAATTACACGCAACTGTCATTTCGTTTGTAAAGGCTTTCCATGTTTCCGGAGGAATCCCGCTTATAGATTGACCTAAAATAGACCTATAAATAAATTCGTAAATAGCCCCAATATCAACACCATTCGTTTCCTCAATTGTTGGGTGATCTTCAAATAACCTTATAAACAACAATGCTTGAGGAATAATCTTTTCAGTTTCTGACGAGAAGTAAGAATGTAACCAATAATCCAAAGGATCCACTATGCCCGGTTTTAAAGATTTTGCCAGTACTGCATACTTATTTATCATAGATCTGACTGCTGACACAGATTTGTTAGGAAGACCTTGAGCAATTCGTTCATAATTAGTGTGTCCCTCAGCTTTCAATAAGTTTAAAAGTGTTTCTCTCTCTGTTTTACTCCAAATTTTACGAAGCGGGCGATCTTCACATACGTTCATTATTTTCTTTGAAAAAATCATTAATGTTTATTACAAGCCTGACACAAATATCAAAAAACAAATATCAATTTACTTACTTATATATTTATGTTTTCACAGATTTTGTTAACTGCTTTTAATTTGTCTTTGGCAGGGTTGCGAAGGTAAAATACCTAACGTAATTTACATAGTTTTCTATACGTAAATTACTATGTATTTTACGTGGAGGTTTTCTACACGTAATTTACGTCTTTGTTAGACTTAAAGTTTTGGCGAGCACGCAAAGTAACCTAATTTTTGTGTATCGTTCGCGAATCTTGTCATTTTGTTAATAAATGTCCAAATTATAATTTAAACATAAGTAAGGGTGGTCGGCCAATGCACGAAAATTACTTTTTCCCAGGAAAATATGCATTGCTATTGAAAATGATTTGCTAGCAGATGAGATGATGCAAATTTACAAAAGGCACGATAGCACTTGCACTTTAAGTATGAGTCTTGTGCTCAATAAAAACAATATTTCTTCAGAATAAATAGTGCTGTTAAACAATAAGAATATAGTAAGTCTTTTGATTAATTCTTATATGAAATAAAACTTCAATATCATGTCAATTAAGAACAATTTACCGTGGCTAAAATTATTTCATAATAAAGATGGTTCACAAAAAAAATATAAAATATTCTTAATTTTGCACAAATTATAATATAACTATTAAATTTAGTTTATTTCTTTCTGGTACTTTTTTTCAATGAACAATTTTCTTCTTAAGTTAGAAATCGAACGATATAGATTTTATAAAGCTTTCTTTCTAAATCTCAAGACTTAACTACTGCCATGTTAAAAGATTAAGCTTATAAATAAAATAAAATTTGAGTTTCAATTTTTGAATATGAATTTATTAAATATTATTAATTTGAGATGGATGAGATTCTCATTCCCAGAATTGTATTTTTTAGTCGATTTCACTTTGCAGACGTTTCTATACATAAATAAAACAATAAGTTAGAATAATTATGAAACAATTTGATCCCAACATTAAAACACATTATTAAGTCTATATATTACTATAGTATTTATTGAAAAGAAATTTACGTTATCCCGAATATAAAATATTACAGTAGTTCGGTAAATATTCATAACTTACTAGGTTCTATATTAAAATTATTGATATTCCAGTGATTAGAAAAAGATAATAAACAAATAAAACAGATTTTCATTGTTATTTAATTACCTGTCACTTTAAAGCTGATTCTAAGCACTGTTTCTTAAATTTTTGTCGCACTGTAAATATTTTGCCACAATTTAATTCGTTTCCTTTAATCGCTTGAAATTCAATTCATTTGGTTGTTCCTTTTTATTTCCTTCTTCAGACTTGCTCATTTTAGATTTTGATTTTAATTTCAACAGTTTCCAAATCAAGAAGAATGCAGATTCAAATTTCAAATATAATTATAATCGCATAAACAAACACAACAAGAGAGGTTATATATATACTCTTTGAGGGTTCGCCATCTGGAATATGTAATTAACTAGTTTTCTACGTATTTTACGTATTTTACGTAATTTATGTTATTTACATAGAAAACCTCAAGCTACGCGTAACTTTGCAACCCTGGTCTTTGGTGGCCTTTGTTGATATATTTTGTATTGTGTTAGTAAAGTTGAATAGACACATACGTTAATCATACACGTCAATGTCAGAGATGAGGTGGGAGATTGCCAGTCTCATCGTCCCATGTATTAAATTACAACCAGGTGTCGCCATGGTCAGGTAGGTTGTGAGTACACTATCTGAAATTATTCAGGGTTCCGTCCCACAAACGCGCTACAACAAGAGCGAAAGAGAAAAAAGTATATTTCCAACCCCCCACTGCCGCTACGACGCAACCCAGAACCAACCGTATGCATCAGAAAAGAAAATGACGTCACGTTAGTGTCATAAGTTCATTTCCAAAGTTAGTTTGTCGAATCGTCACACGCGGCGCTAACTGTACCATCACTCCCCGAAAATTCACAGTAACATATGAAGAATGTAATATAAAAAATTTAAAAATTATATTATTCAATGCCATAAACAAATAAAAGAGATCAGACTTCAAAAATTAATATTATTTGAATATTTTAAATTAAATTTTCCCCTTTTTATTCCTATTTATCTCGTACAAAAACTATTTTGAAACATTCAGCTGATATTAATATTTAAATATTAATATCTCTTTTATTCCTTTATGGCATTGAATAATAACTTTTTAAAAATTTTTATATTTAATTGTCTACATATCACTGCATTTATCTTATTTTTTTGACGTAAAATTAAGTTGAAAAATGAAAAAAAAATCTGAATAAGGAACCAAGTTGATGAGAGTTTTAATTAGTTGGAAATCATTATGAATAATTAAAGAAAATCTTCTTGCCTCAAGCATAGGTGACTGGTGCGTCCTCGAGGTAATAACCTTGAGTGACCACCAGTGTATCCAGGAACGGAGTCACCCGGTGAATACGGGAAGGGGCGGAAAGGTGAGAAGCCCCTTCTGGAACACAAAACGACTCAGCAAAGACAAGCTTCACGAACATCTTGAAGAAACCAGGCTCATAGATGAGCTTGGTTGGGCAGGATCTGCAGGCGTCGAGGCGGTGGGACGACCAGTTGTCTGTCCTGCTTCGAAAAAGCCTTACAGCGCGGCGGAGATTTACCCGCTCGAAGGATTAACCCGTCTGCGAGAGGCATGGAAAAGAGAAAAATCAGCTCTGAGGCAAGGCATAAAGAAAAGACGACTTCTATGCTGGGAAGACTTGATCGGGGAAGTCGAGAAAGACCCATGGGGTCTCGCCTTTAAAATACTCACTAAGAGATTGGTGACTAGAAGAAAGACCCAGGCCTGGATAATGCAGATCGAGTCAAGTACATTGTGCGGAGCTTGTTTCCACGCGTAGAGCCGTTCCAAAGACAGGACCAAAGTTCCTGCGTGGTCCGACGCGAAGAACTCTTCACTCTCGAGGAACTAAAGAGAGCGGGTGGGAGGCTTAAGGCAAATACAGCGCCGGGGATCGACGGGGTGCCAAACGAAATCCTCAAAGAGGTGATCGGGGAGGTTCTTCGTAGACTGGAAGAAACAGAAATTGGTCCTGCTGAGGAAGGGCAGAAAACCTCTAGAAGATGCCTCATCCTATAGACCTATTTGTCTATTGGATACAATGGGGAAGCTTCTGGAGGAAATGATCCTACAAAGACTACAGGGTCACATGGTCAGCGAGAACGGTCTCTCGGAAAACCAGTTCGGCTTTCGGAAAGGCAGGTCCACAGTTGACGCCATCCAGGCAGAGGTGGACATCGCCACTAAAGCAAGAAGAGGAACTGGTAAGCGTAAGGGATTCTTCGCATTGATCAGCATTGACATACGCAATGCGTTCAATACCGCGAGGTGGAACATCTGCATCGAGGCGATGGTGCGGAAAAAGGTTCTAAACTACCAGTTGCGAATGATAGATGACTATCTGACAGGTGGGTGATATACGAGGTATACTCTTTGTCTGTGCAAGGTGGGGCGCGGAAAGGGAGGCTGTCGGTCGGGCTGGGTGCACAACTCACTCCTGACACGATGGTCTCTCTCATGCTCCAGTCTGAACAGATATGGATGCTTATCGAGTCATTTGTCACCCTGATGATGAAGACGAGGTAGCTCGATGGGCGCGCAGAGCGCGGCAATAACGGGGGCTAGTAGAAATCGCATCGGGGCCTGCACCCGCGGTCCTGCGTCTTCAGCGGACTTGGCTTTTCGCGTCGACCAGGGGAAGAATTTTCTTATTCCTCCCCTGGTTAGCACGGATAGTCGGCCTGCCTAACGGGCGTGTTTCCGAGGATGGGAGTCTCGGTCGAACGGATGACGGAAGAGTCTTACGCGACTTCAAGCTGGAACCAACTGCCCGCGATGTTTAAAGCCGAAAGGCGGTTCCGCGGGCGGTGTATTGGTTCGAGAGAGGGGATTTTTGGCTTCAACAGGTATCCCTAGACCCGTCCTGGGAGAGTCCTGTACAACGTCTATAAAAGATTTCGCCATTTTTCCTCCTCACCAAAAAAAAAAAGTTAGCGCCACGTGTGACGATTCAGCAAACTAATTCAGGAATTCAACTTAGGGCACTAACGGGGTCAAGTTATGATCGTGAAATACGGGCTGATGCATACCCCTGCTTCATTGTTACGAGTCGCGCAACGTCTAATTTACGGGACGCATGTGATTGGTGGATTCTTTCTTAGTGTGAAACCTTAAAAGGAACCGTGAAAATTTAAAGTTCGGAAAAAATGAAAAGACACGATGCTCGGGTAAAGTTGATTTTTAATATATTCACGTTATAATTTTAAACCCGTTAAATCTGGACTTGTACAGAACATAGCACCGGCCTACGCGAAGGTTTACAAAGTATCTCGAGGGATCAGTTCACGTCGGAAGTTCGGTATATTCTAAACTTTCTTTCACTCCACAAAACTCACGCATCCCCTTTCACAACTCCTCCACTCATCCCTTCTCTCTTGATTTCACATGATGGCCCTCGCTAGGCCTAGTCCAACTTCCCGAAGAAGCTCAACTAGGAAAATCCGGTCCGAAGAAGCCCGATTCGGAAAACCCCAGACCTAGCCTCTCTGCTCTCAGCTGCAAGTTTTTATGTTGCTTGCAGTGAAAGCAAAACAGTAAATCTTATAGGATTACTTTTTCTTCCTTCTGACGACCAGACATGCTATTTTAAATCTTTTGAGGTCTTCGTGACTAACTAGTTTCTATACTTATTTACCTGGCCATTCCGTTTAGTTCTTGCCCATCTAAAATAGAAATGCATATTACCTCTATAAATCCCTAATTCTATCTTAACTTCATTTATTTCAATCCTATATTGTCCAGACTTAACTTTTTCTTATCCTCAAAATTAGTGTACAATATATAAATATAACTTACAAAAGAATCTTCAAACTAATTCTACAATGACGAGTTTCGCGCCGAGTACATATGTTGAACACCCGAAGAATAATCTTAAGTTTATTATTTGAAGATAGTAAATCTAGCTGAAGAATTTGTACGCTTTTCCCAATGTCTTTAATGATTTTCAGCTGCATTTCGTGGGAGCTGTACTCTGGTAAATTAAATGGGAATTTCCTGAAAATGAATTAATCTCTTTATTCAATTCGAAAATCCCGCGAGCTGATATTTCACAGTCGATAAAAGAGACTCCGTAGTCGCTCGTTACATCATGTTACGAGCCAGACGATTCGCTCCTTCGGGTCGAACGATGATTTTTCGGGTCCATCGGTCAATTGAGTACCGCGTAGAGCCGGGAAATATGAAATACGGATTTGAAAATAAATAAGCACTTAATTCACACAATTTGAAAATTATATTTCGAATTTAATAATCGAATTCTAAATAATAGAATTTAATAATAATAAATTTAATAATTTAATAATTTGAGCAAGTCAGATTTACAGATTAACTCGAAATCGCGTCGTGAAAAGACAAGTTTTAACTACCACCGATATCTTAAAGTGAATTCGACTATTAATTACTTCAAGTTGTAAGTATGTCCGTAGTTTAAATTTTTTGAGCTCCAGAGAAGAGAAGTTCAAGTCCGCAGCTTCTCAACCCCCGCTCCGTTGCTGAGATTTTATCTCAAGCGATTAGAAAAAATGCCTTACACTTCACATCATCCAAGTATTGCGTTACAATTTCTTGCGTATCCACACATCAAGCAGCCACGCAAGCCAATCATACTCGAATTCGATACCACCTATTCTGCCCTTTGATCCATACCGTGGATATCATATCGATATCAATGTTCTTTTTGATGACGACCGATGTTCCAAGAAAAGTAATTAACTCTCACCCTAGTTTTTAAACCAAGTCACATTTTTCCTATCACTTCGACTCTTATCTACATTTTTCTAGCACCTACATTAAATTGTTTATGCGTTGCTCTTAGCTCCCAAGTAGTTCAATTTCCTACTCTTGTTACATCGGCATAAATAAAATTTGCCGTAAATTGATGTTAGTTAATGGGACTAAAAAAGGGGACACTATTTTCTGGATGAGACAATGTTCCCCCACTGAGCCCTCCATTTTAACAATTGGATTGGAAGTGACGTCATACGCATTCTTGACCGTCTAAAACAACACGTTTTGAGGTTTGTTTTAGGAGCGAATACACTTTCCCGTATATAATATGCATCACAATGTATCAGTTATGATGCATATATCATAATTAGATACTTATTAAACGAATACACTCACATTTGTTATAAATTACTAAACAAAAATATAACCGCTCGACACTTAACTGTACTTTCCAAGAAACTCCGCTCGATCAATCCGTATCAGGCACGGGCAAAGATATTATAAACCTAGATGCGGTGCAGGCCTAGTTCCCCGCGAAGATTGTAGACGGCGCGTCCAGCGAAACTACAGTAAAACCTATTGTAGCCGACACATATGGGAGACAAGTTCGGCTACGATGGGTACCAATGACATGCGATAATTGCTAGGGACTTATTACTAGCTTGGTTCAGTGCTGTGGCAACAGGTGCCCCTGTGTTTAGTAACACACATGTACCGGCTTGTACTTATTTTTTGTGTTTACTTTTGTGCAAAAAGGTGAGTAAAAGTTAGTTTGAAAAATAATCAGTTATTTTTGTTGATAATTTAAAAATTTCATGGATAAATTCAGTCGATAAAAAACTATAAGGAATACTTAGTGCTTTTAGTGGAAAATGTATAGATAACAGTTGAGGTTATGTTGCACGACTGTACATACATATTTAAGATCTTAATAAGTTGAAATGTAATTGGTTATGAAAATTCTCCAATTTTTCGAAGTTAAATTGTAATTAAAATTTATAATTCAAATATAATCATTAATTAAATTAATATTTCATTTTAAATATTCATTGAAAAAAAAAATTACTAAGATTTTTTACAAAAATATGAGGACCCTCCAAAGACGGTGTTTAAGGCGGCCCTGACCATGCACATTTCTCGACCAATAATGTGAAGCGTCAGAGTGGGATGTTCGTTAGGAGAGTGTCGGCTACGATAGGTTTTACTGTAAACCTTAAGAGCGCTGTCCACAACTCTTCCCGTACCCCTCAATCCTCCCGAATACCAAAAAGCTTACATTTGCTGAAGCTGTATAAGTTGAAAATGTTCAAGTCCAACGATATAGCGCAAGATATTATGTTGAACATTTGGGCGTATAATATGATGAGTTTGATTTTGAATTTTTTATTGATTTTAATATCAGAAGCTTATTGGTAGTCATTAAACATTAATTAATTAATTATAATATTAAATTATAATTAATTATTGAATATTATATTATAATTATATTATAATTAAATATAATTTAATAATAAATTATTACATTTTAATTAATAAATGAATAAATTTAAAAAACAAGTATTAAATTTTAATGAATAAATAAATTTTAATTTTAATCAATCATTTTAATAGATGAATATAAATAATATTTAAACATATATCCACATTAGACTCCCTTTCTACAAAGCTGAATTTCGGAATTATAATAAATAAAAATAACAAGGATTGTCTAGTTTGTATGTTGACTCTAATTTACAATCAGAATCAATTTCCTCAGCAAATAAGTACTTGTAATAATGTTTCTTCAAATTGAATTGAATTTATTGTTCATTATTTACATTTTTTCGTATTATGTAAATAGAAGTATATCCGAAACAGAATACAGGAGTACGTGGAAAAAAATCCTGTACTGAAATAATTGTAATTCATACCTATAAGTTCCTAATTAAAATTTCCAAATTTTTTGTAAATTAAAAATGTTCGGAACAAAATTAAGTATGACATTTTTAAATATAATTTCAACTTTATTTAACCTTCATAATATTTCAATTCAATTTTCATCATTATATACTATTTTCTTTAGGTACACGTGTTACGTACGGCTATTATCAATTAAATAAAATCAAAATCAAAAAAGTAAATATAATTACCTTCAATATATTTCATTAATAAGTAGGAGTACGCGGAGGTAGTCCAAACTGCCGAATTTAGTTAATATAAATATTAGCTAAATTCGTTTATTATTATGTGGGGTCGTTGGTCTTTTACTCTCGGACTGAGAGTGTATTCTACACGCCTGCGCTTATCACTTTTAATTTTTAAATGAAAGAAAATGGGAAAAGGTGCTTCAAATAATTTCAAATCAAGTGGCTAAAATTCACATAAATAAAAAGACAATTTATTCTTAACCCTCCGTTACCAAACATATGAGGGATTCCCTCAGTGGGGTCAGTTTTTTCGAAATAACTTCTTTTTTACGCTCCACACGGTCTGGTCCGTTTGAATACCTTTATACAAATTATTCCTGAAGCTTTTTGTAGCAATAAAAAATGTTCAAGTAGAATACTCATTCAATAATCACTTTTCAAAACCAAAGGTGACGTGAATTCTGAGGGAATCCCTCCATAGTTTGGCTTTTGTGCAATGAAAATAGCTTGAGTTATTGAACGCTGTGTTGCCACATTTTGATGTTACATGTTCAACCAAGTAGTCGCAACATTTGGCAACACTGCAGATGTTCTAACACGCAGAGGGAAATCCTCTAGGGTTTGGTAACCGTGTAACAATTTTTAAGTTTGGAAACGGAGGGTTAAGAAAAGCAAAATAACAGACCGATGTGAACACTTTTTCTAGTAGAGTTTTAGAAAACGGAATAAATATCAATAAGAACGATACAATGTTTGGATTTTGTACATTACCGCATCCTTATGTTTATTCTAGTTCCTTAATCCTACCGGATGTCCTGGTGCAAAAGCAAAGAAGGAGAATACGTCTGGCTGCTGAGGTCCTGGATATCCGGGCCAAATTCGATTTGAGATTGTCGTGGTTCCAAAAAGGAACCACCCTTGTCCTTACGCGACTCACTTTTAAGGTGAGAAAGAGGTGGATGGCTTTTAACCAGAAGGAAGACAATACTTTTAAATTGTCTGCCCTTCACCACTCTTGTCTCAAAATAATCCTATTTATGGTTTCAGAAAATAGACTCCTCGTCGTTTTGAGATTCGACGAGGTGTAGATTTTCTTATCTAGTTAGTGCTTGGCTTACTAGATTTTTAGCTCCAGATCGCGACACACTATTGGTACTTGCGACCAATTGACCACCGGCAAGCTTCTATATAATAAAAATCCGAACTTAGTAGTGAGAGTATTTTTGAATACTCGCAGTGTCACTATCCCGCGTTTGGCTTCCGTCGGAGAGAAGATTTTTAAAGTATTTACGTCCGCCCAAGTACAATCCCCAATTTGTGGCCCTGGCTAGGTCTTTTTACGAAGCTACAATAATTCAACTATCCAGGTGATAGGACGTACTTGTTCCGAACCGCGGACGGGCAAAGTAGAGAAAAGTACATTCTCTACTGTCCGAGTAGTTCTGGTTAATACCAGGTTGCTCGAGTAACTGCGAATTTGATTGAATTTAGATTTGTTTCGAAGACTCGTATCGATGATGCTTAGGTGGGGTATTTCGATGATTTTGGAATTTTTCTGGGAGGCCTGATTTTTGGAAAGAGTTCATGCTGATCGGTAATTTTGCAATTACCGATTGCCTAAATACCTGGTGGCCTACTTGTTATTACTTGTTGCCTAATTACTTGATAGCCTACTTGTCATTACCTGTTGCCAAGTGAAATTTGTGATGAAATGATTCTTTCTGATGTAGTTGATATTTTTGGATCATGTTTCATGACACCAATAAATCAAATATCGATATAAAATAATTTAATCGATACCTTTGATTATTAATTCTGGATTCTGACACTTTAAATATTTTTCATAATTAGAAAAAACAATGGTTCAGATCCTTTTCAGAAATATTGTATGCACTGGCTAAGGTAACTAGCAGCTATCCAAGTTTGTTTATAGTAATTATAGTTTATAATGTTTATAGTAAAAGCACCGTAGTACTTATGCGGTTAACAAAAACATAATAGGAAATTCGGAAGGGAATATAGGGAAAAGTATAGAAAAACTAGATGGGAACTATTTAGAAACTATGGAAAAACTAAACATTATTGATACTTGTGTTTGAGGGATTTTCACATTTTGAGTCTGATTTTAATGTATTCTTCTCTCACAACGTAGCCAGATAGAGTTGAAAAATGACTATGTGCGCTAGCGTACTATTTTAAAATATTTTGATTCTTGAATTTATTTCTTTAAGACTTGCGTTCTTCTTCTTGCTTTTACTTTCCAGTCATCCGAATCCTGTGCCAATTTATAATATTTTCCTACAGTTTACATTTACTTAGAAACAGTATGAATGAAAATTTTGAAGAATTCGAGTTGTTTTGTAGTTCTAAGTTATATATATTATAACGGGTGACCTCCGCTGAAACGTCAAAAGGAAATTGAACTTATCAAAGCGGACTCGAGGACTCGGGATTACCCACGGTGTCACCTGCGTTACTTAGGCAGCTAAAATAATGAGCGCCTGGCGTCTCTCGACGCCATATTTATAAAAGCAACGACCCTGAAAAT
Source organism: Diplolepis rosae (assembly GCA_030998225.1). Lineage (NCBI taxonomy): Eukaryota > Metazoa > Arthropoda > Insecta > Hymenoptera > Diplolepididae > Diplolepis > Diplolepis rosae. The sequence continues at coordinate 175,195 of JAPYXD010000684.1, read as the reverse complement.
AGAAGCTTAGCATGCAAAAAAAAAGGCGAAGCCAAGCCGGGTTTCCGGCTAGGGTGATTGTGGATTCGGGAGTCCGGATCAGGCAAGGTTTTAGGTTAGGAAAGGAATCTTAACATAAACATAGAAGCTCTTGTGCAAATAAAATAACAAAATAAATTAAGCAAATAAAACTAAACTACAATTTATTTAGTAATCGGGCAAGGCCCTGGCTCGATATAAATACAAAAGACATCACATGAGATTAATAAAATATCGTGGCCAACATGGCTCATGATATAGTAAAAGAGGCAGAGCTCTGAGAGAGCCTGAGAGCCACGCGGTTTAAGAGAATAAAAATTTATTATGGCCCGAAATAAAGTCTCAAAGACTTACCGAGGACCTGGCCGCGATCTCGCGCCTCACTTCGTCCAGGTTGAATTCAGTGTTGGCGTCCATTAGATTTATATTTTTTTTTTTTTGAGGTTGATTAGCTCTCTTAGGACAACGACAGAATGAAGCTGCGCGCCAAAGGTGTCGCGCAGTTTTATTACATCAGCTGGAAAGGCTAGCGCACGCGCGTGAAGCTCAGGTTTGCGCGGGCGACTCGTCTTGTGAGGACGACGGCGCCAGGCAACCAATGAGCTGAAGCGTCTATCGGTCAGCTTGCCCCATTGGCTTAAAACGTAGAGGGGTGCGTTTAAACTACGTTGAGTTTGTACTGCTCAACACAGCAGTTACAAATAGACAAGGCTAATATACAATATATAATACAATTTCTAATTGTTCCAACCCGTCATGCCCTCTCTATATTAATTATAATAATAATGGTGCGACGGTGTTGGAAACCATGGGCTGCAGCACGTGGTCGTTTCAGATGCCATGCCTGCTGGGTGATGCCCTCTGTGGCTTGCCTGTGAACCCCTCTGCGTGCGATGGTAACACAGCGATCTCCTTGGCGGCGCCTTTCAAGCTGGTGTTTTTCAATGAAACAAATAAAAAAAGAAAACGGCCAGAAAAACAATAAAAAAATAAAAGAATTTTATGAGCAGCTCTCAGACTATCCCTGACAGTGTTGAGTTTTAATTAAAAGGTGGCTTGGGCTCGATCCTGTCGTTGCCGGTCGAGGTAAAAAAAAGTTAACGTAATTTACCACGTTACAATATATAGATATACATACATATATATTTGAACCATAATATAGTATAATTTAGAATTTATACAAACCAAAATGTGCGATTATATTAATTCGTACAGATATTCACGCGTTAGTTTTTATTATTTACATTAATAATCTAAAACAATATAATATAAACCAGAATATAGAAATATAACACATGTGATTATATAAGTGCCTACAGATATTTACCTATTAGTTTTCGTCATTTATATTTATAATGATCCTGCCTTTATTCCAATTTTAGTTTTAATTTCGAATTAATTTGGTAAATTATTAATCAGGTAAAATTTGTTGGAATACTGTTAGAAATTTCTGTATTAAACTTTCATCGCATATTATGGAAGTTCGTTTTTCAGTAGCGCATATTAAATTCGAAATACTTCCATCTTAAGAATAATACAGCTTTCAACTTTAATTTTAATATCATTTATGCATATATTTTAATAATGCTAACATTAATTTTGATATATTTTGATTGAAAAGTTATTTAATTTAATATGAATATATACCAATTTTTCATAACATACAATTGTATTGACTTTGATCTACCATTTTTATGTTTAAGTACATCAAAATCAATAACATCTTAACGACAAAGTTATATAATAATAATTTTAAGTTAAAAACTATTTGGCTTAAAGTAGCAAGATTGGGAATTCCCTCCCTGAACCAACCATTTTTTTAAATCTTCGACCCGAGCAATGATGAGCTGCATCAGCGGTCTTATCAAGGTGCTCGGGTTACGGGCGCTTCAAGTGGCATACAAATTTAATTAAAGATTTATTATTACGAATTTTTGGAAAAATTCCGCCGCTTTGATACGCTCGTAACACACGGAGAAACTCTTTATATTTATATATTCTCTATATTTATATACTCTTTATATATTTCAAATTAGGGAAAAACGTATCAATCTAAGACCTTTTGTCAAAAAAAATACTAAACTTTAGAAGAATTATATGAAACTTTAGCATAGTTCATAACAAATTTTAATATAATTCAGACTAAAGTATCATATCATTCTTCTAAAGTTTAGTATTGTTTTTGACACAAGGTCTTAGAGTGATGCGTTTTTCACTAAATTGAAAAATACTTTAGTAAAAATTGATATAAAAAGTTTTTTTGTGTACTATACTATTAATTGAAAGTGCAAGTTGTATTGACTTTTGGTCTTAAATACTGGTTTATTGTTGGAAAAGATTGACTTTCTGGTCGAAAATGATGAAGTTAATATGAATTTGACATTTTGGCTCAGATCGGAGCCCTTATTAGTGATTTTTATTAAAACCTGTTAAAACATAAAAATACACAGAAAAAGTGGGAAGCTGAATTGAGATTTTCTTGGAATGAAATATTTTAGATTTGAAAAGATGTAGCTTTTTTACATGGTAAATATATTATATATTTGAAAACGAAAGGCTTGAATATAAAACAATCCTAAAAACATTTTTTTCAAGAAAAATATTTCAAAGAAATTCTTTACATGACATTTTTTGCACGGCAAATTGAGTATGTATTGTATGGGTGTAAAATACATGATTCATATTTCTTGGAATAAGTATACTTAGTAAACCCCAAAAACAAACTATTACAATTGTCATTCTTATAATTTAATACTGAAGCTCAAACCAATTTAATGATATTAAAGATGATGTAAATTAGTCATTTTCTCAAATTCACTAAGTTTCTTTTTCAGTTTAAGTGAAACAGGAAATTCAATTTACTTAAGGCTCTATCGGCCTTAAGGAACACATTCTCATCATGACACTCGCGCTTCGCGCTCGATTTTCTGTATGCATTTTTGTAACTTTTTAATAAATTACATGATTATTGATAAATTTATTTTCTTCCAAATATCTCAAAAAGGAAAAACAATCGTAGACTTTATTTAAGGAAACGATTTTGCAGAACAACGCTTATTTCGTATCTCACATATTTTGATGAAAAAAATCGAAATTTGCAATCTTAAAAATCAAAAAATTAAAATATACATCCTGTCGAGAAATTTCTCGATAAGAATGTGTAGACCTTATTTAGCCAAACAATTTTTCATCTAAAAGTTTTTTTTGTATCTCACATATTTTGTCTAAAAAATGGAATTTTTGAATTTTACTCGTATTTTTTGGAATTGAAACGAAAAATATATCTTTTATCAGAAATTGTTTTAAACAAAATTTGTAGACCTTATTGAAGTGCAAAATTTTTTATTCTTATACGTCTTTTTCATATTTCACATATTATTGTTAAAAAATTGAATTTTGGATTTTCAATGGTTTTTTTTTAAATTAATAAGAAAAATATGCATCTTATGAAAAAATGTTACAATTCAAATTTGAAGGTCTTTATGTAAAAAATAATATTGTATCATAACGTTTTTTCGTATCTCGTATAATTTAACTTGAAAATGGAATTTTGATATTGACTTTTTTCGAATTTGAATATGCTGTAATATTTCTAATTTTGATGTAATCAAAAAATGTTATCAAGATAATTTGTAGAGATTTATGAGCACTATCAAAAACCAGTATTGGAATTTTTTATTTTTTCAAAAAGTTATTTTCAAAAACACAAAAGTAGTGCTCAATCCCTCAATTTTGATTGGACGTGGCTGGTTAACGAACTTGTCCTTACTTTTTCGGCTCCGATAAAGTGTACCAAAGCTCAATTCAATCTGATAATTCTGTCGAGAGTTATGCCGCACACGACCTACAGACAGACAGACACTTTCGTAAAAACCCTTTTTTCTGACTCAGGGGGTCTCAAAACGTAAAGATTTGATGAAAATTTCGAAAGTCATTTTTCACATAAAACCAATACCTTCTCATCCATGATGAGAATGTAAAAAATGTTTTTGTTCTTTTTCAATTATTTTAAAACTGAAACTAGGAAAAATTCTGAAAAAAATTACACAAACGTATCATTAGATGGCCGATGTAGCAGTATTTCTTGGGAAAATTTTTACTCCAAATTTAATGATAAAAAAAATGTTTTTTTCAAACAAATTGATTTTTTGAAAAAGCGCCATCTTTGAAAAGTCTTAAAAAATTCATAGTGATAGCCGCAAGTATTACTTAAATTTGAGGTATATAATTAAGGTGCGCACTCAAAAATTGTGCGAAATATGAATTTTTTTGTAAAGTGATGCGCGTGTAATCACGATCTTCGATCGACGGCGTCGGGCGCAATTTCCACTAATGTTCTATTACCATCTGCTTTTTCGAGAACGTTATTATCAAAAAGTAATGGGAAGTGATTATTAATTGTTTAATTACCGCTTTATACTCATAACATATGAATAATGTAATGAGTTTTATTATTATACATAAATTATCATTATTATATACCTAAAATTTGCGTAATACTTGCAGCTATCACTATGAATTTTTTCAGATTTTTCAAAGATGGCGCTTTTTCAAAAAATCAATTTGTTTGAAAAAAACATTTTTTTATCATTAAATTTGGAGTAAAAATTTTCCCAAAAAATACTGCTACATCGGCCATCTAATGATACGTTTGTGTAATTTTTTTCAGAATTTTTCCTAGTTTCAGTTTTAAAATAATTGAAAAAGAACAAAAACATTTTTTTGTTTTGTTTATCCCATAAATTTTTAAATAATGCATGAAATAATCTCAAATTTTGGGTTTCTTCTGTTACGTCTCGAAGGATTGAACAGACCCAATTCAATTTATATTTACACTCTCCCGTTTTATTTATGAAACACAAGGTTTCAAGCTAAGGGAACGGGAACAAAAGGTCACTCAATAAACTAATATATTTAGAAAAATCAGTTAAACCCACATATATATTTTTACACACAAGAATTAAAGACAAAGATATGATTTTAATTACAGCAGAAACTGACAACTAACAGATTGGAAATTTTAAGAGTAATAATACAATTCACTGATTTTAGTCAAACCGATTTGGCAAGTTGCAGGAATCTTCTTCTTCTTTCGGGTTCCTAGAGGAGAAACCCAAATTTTAACAAATTGATACACAAGAGCAAAATATAAAGAATAAAAGATATAGACCTTACCTTAAATTGTTTGTGGTGTTAGCTTTGAATTTCGAGGGTGGCACGATCCGCCAGTTACGCAGGTAGGTGCCGCTGCAGGTGGCTGGGTTGGTAAGCTTCCCAAAGCAGAAAAGGTTCCAGCTGTGAAACCCGGCCGACGGAGTCTGAGAGGTTGCAGGTACTTCCGCACTGATAAACTTTTAATTGATCCAACTTCTAATTATATAATGCCGACTCAGGATTAACTCGTTCAGAGATGGTTGAGACTTTTGAAGATATTGATCACTATCAGCGCGTGGTCTCGATGTTATAGGTAAGGTTCGGTGGTGAATATCAGACTGACGACTGCGATGGTAAAAATCAGACGGCCACTGCGATGGTAAAAATCAGACTGACACTGCGATGGTAAAAATCAGACTGACACTGCGATGGTAAAAATCAGACTGACTCTCCGTGATTGAATTCCGCCAATTTATAATCGATGGGTGGTTGGGTGTTACCTTAGCAACCTTATGGTGAATCGCGCATCATAGCCCAGTTAATAAGTAGTTATTGATCCATTTTCCAAAATTCGTAATGAGTGAGTGGTTGGGTGTTGCCTTGGCAACCTTATGGTGAGTCACACATCATGGCCCAATTTGCGAATGCGATAATGGTTATTGATCTGACTAATAGTGTCTAAAAGCTTTTAAGTTAATTACATTTTCAATAAAAAAAAACTAGTTGATAATAGAACTGTCAGTCAAGTTAATTTATTGCAATTTGTTCAATCTTTGTTAGTTAAAAGGTCTACCATTACTTAGTCTAACAATGATTTATATTTTACCAGCTGTCTACATTTTCGATACAATGGTTTACTCTTCATTTTATAAAAACTGTTTATGCTTAATTTCTATAATAAAGGTATAATATTTTTATTATTTGTCACGGAGACGTGATACCTCCCCCCCAAAGGTCGAATCATGGGAGTGAAATCACCATGTTCGACTTTTATTAGTTATTTGAAAAAAAAAAATTCGTTCGTAAAACTTAGTTTTTTACTCCTATTTTTGGGGAGTATATCACGTTACCGTTGAATCTTATCACTATTATGCATATATATTTTATACGTCGCTTGGATGTGACACCTCCCCCCCAAAATTCGAAACATGGGGTGAAATACCATGTTAGAATACTGTTCAAATATGAAGTTCATTTAATTTCCTTAAAAGCAATAGTAAGGGAAATCCCACCATAAATGCTTTTAGTACGAGATATCATCAGTTTATATTGGAAATCTACGTTTAAGAGCAGATCCAGTTTGAAATGGTTATTCGGTCTTTTTTTTTCTTTTAAAACGAATTATTTGCCTAGGATTTTACGATACATACAAGACAAGAATATGCTTAATAAAGTTGATGAATACACTCAACACACACATTTTTTTGAATTTTTATTAACATTTTCCAGGTGATGATATTCCAATATTCCACTCAAGCTTACTTTATTCTATGAAAACTTAATTATTTCCACATGAATCTTTTATTGTGTTTCTTTTTCCTTTTGTAATATATATAAATATATATATATATATATATATATATATATATATATATATATATATATATATATATATTCTAATTAATTAACTAAATGAATGTAATGATTTTTATTGTAACCTTTTAACGAGGTTCAACCTTTCTTATTCTATCGGCTATTCATCCATTCCTAGGTTAAATTATGCACTTATTATCTTTATTCTATTTAAACGTATATATATATATATAGATATATATATATGTTTTAATTATCTTTTTCTTACAATAATTAGACGTAATTTTTGTTACGCTTAGGTCTATTACAAAATTCCGTTACATGATACCGGGAATAACATCTTTCGCAACTGTTTGTCCATTTATATAACACAATACGTTCATGGTTATTATCATCGGGAATTTTTTCATCGCTAAATTCATACTTCATTTTCAAAATTATTAACATTTTTTTTTCTGATGCATTATGTTTTGCTTGTTTTTTAGTGCTTGCAGCCTCTCCCGTACATACAAATATGTCAGAATCTTTTTTAATTGTGCATATCGCTTGAAATTTAGGAATTTGAAAGCCTATATTGTCAAAAATGTATTCCAGTTGGGAAAAATTATATTCTATACTTAAATTATTCAATTGCATGGTTGGACAAATGCATGCTTTATTTTCCATCGTTACTTTGAAAATCCTGTTTTTCTTCTTTTGATATAGTGAGTTCCTAAAATATTACAGATTTTCCTTTTAATAGGTTGAAACTCGTTACTAAGAATTATATAAAAAATATATAAGAAAAAATTTAAGATATTAAATATAGGAAGAGAAAGAAAAATGTTAGTGGAAAATGAAACGGGTAGAAAAGAATAGGAAAGAGTGAAGGAAAATGTGGAGAGAAGTTCAAACATTAGATAAGGGATGTTTGATATTGCAGTCGAGGTTTCACGGTTTTTGGTTTGTCAGTTCGTCAAAAATGTGTATAAGGCAAGATTCAATTTGTCAAATCTGATCAATATTCATGTATGCCATGATATTCCATTTGTCTGTTTTAAGTCGAGCTGTCGTTAGTTGTTCATAAAAAAAAAGTCCAGGAGCCTGTGAAAAAGGTGTATTAGTATGTAAGGATTTAATCTTTGCTGAAAAATATAAGGATATAAGAAAATAAATATTAGTTGCAGATTCAGGATCATATCACTTCTAGCTCTTGACCTGTAACAAGAACATAGGTTATATCAGTACTGAAATTTAAACATTCAAATTGAAATTCCGGAATTTTAAGTTATAGTGCATGCTTGGTTAGCGAGAGATTATTTGATTCTATTTGAAGAGAATCCACATCTAAGACATTTTTAAATATTTTATTTTGTCTTGAGTTTTGAGGTGAATTTGAGCTATCATAATTGAATATTCTATTCATAAACAAATATGGCGATAGTGTTTTTATATTAACATATTTTACGATTAAATTGTACAACTTATCGATACATTGGCGATGTTTTTGTTCCATAGTGACCTGTAATAAAGGATTAATTTATTGCTTTCTTTTCTTGGTACATTCTTTTGAAGAAATATATGATAGTCTAAGTCGATTGATATTAACTATTTTTGGCTTATTTTGAATGAGAATTTTTATATTTCCTTTCCCTAATATTTCTAATACTTCATACGGTCCTGAGTATTGATCTCCAAACTTTTTTGGTTTAGGTCCATTCAATAGATATACATTATCTCCGATTTTAAAATCTTGTGGGTTTATCTTTTGATCATAATAGGTTTTGGATTTAATTTTTGCATTAATTAAATTTTTCCTTGCAAAACTTTGAATATCGTGTAATTTTGTAATTAAATTTATTAAATAATCATCATATGTTTCCAATTTTTCATGTGGTAAAAGAGGTTCGCTAGATGGTTGTCTTGCTAGCTTACCAAAAACTAATTCGTTGGGAGTGCATTTTGTTCCTTCATTAATGCTTGTATTATAGGAAAATGTGGCTAATTCTAACCAATCATCCTATTCAGCATTTTTGTCAACAAATTGTTTAAGATATTCGGCCAAGACATGATGTGATCTTTCTAAGGATCCATTTGACTGAGGATGAAAAGAGGTTGTTTTAAACTGACGAATTCGAAAACGCTTTGCTAAACGTCTCAAAAGATTGTTTAAAAAATTTGTCCCTTGATCAGTTAAAACTCCCTTAGGTGATCCAAAAATGCATATGAATCTTTTCACAAAAGCATCAGCTATTGTACTGGCTTGTTGATTAGGTAGTGGTATAGCTAAAGAATATTTGGTAAGGTTGTCTTGGATTGTTAATATACACTCATTTCCAGACTTAGTGACTGGTAATGGTCCAACGATATCCATAGATATTTTTTCGAATGCAACACCTGGAGTATCTGTAATTACCATAGGATTCTTAGTTTTTACTCGTACTAATTTTTTCAGTTGACATTGTAAGCAAACTTGAATATATTTTTGAATATCTAATTTCATATTTTCCCAAAAGTATTTTTGTCGAATTCTATTGTATGTTTTTGTAACTCCCTTATGTCCGCCTAAAGCTGAAGAATGTGCCTCTTCAATGAGAGAATTTCGTTGCTCTGTATTTGCGAATTGAGTAATTCCATTGCAAATAATTATTTTAATTGAAGCGTTTGAAAAAGTATTTTTTATAATAGTTAAAATTTCTTGCCAATCAATATGTTTGATGTGAGATATTTTCGAAATACTAATTGAACGTAATTCTAAGTGCTTTGCTAGATCATGTAAAGATTGAATTACGTTTTTGATATTTTTTAATATTCCTGAAAGTCCTTCACCAGATTCTGAGTCAATAGGCAATGCAATATGATAAAAATTTCCTCTTCGTATTTCTTTTGCTTCTCCTAAAATAAGATTTTTAAATTGATGTAATTCATTTCGTTTTTCTAAACTTTTTGAACCATTATCTCTTGGAGTGCCATCACTTGATAAAAAATAAACATAGTTATCCTTTCTTATAATCATTTGATCCCTACATTCTACTACGTTACGCCACTTGTTTACGTTTTCATTCATGCTAGATTGGGGTAAGTTATCAGGTGGAATAGGGAAAGGGGGCTTCCGAGGGGGACGCTGGTCGTGATTATTGATCCGAATTTCATCATCTGTCGTTTCTGCATTTTCTTGTGTTACTGGAAAATCAAATCCTTCATCATTATTTAAATAATCTTCTTCTGATTCGCTTTCTTGCGACACATGATTTTTATTTTCAAAAAAGTTTTCCTGAAAGTCTTCATCCCTTCATTCGTCTCAAATAATTGAATTTTCATCATTGAATTCATCTGAATATGTTTCTTTTAAATATTCTGGATCCGACTCATCTTCCTGAAATTTTTCATTTCCATTAAGCTTTCTTCTCTGTTTAACTCATATAAGTGACCTTGCTGATTCAACATTATTAAATATTTTCCGAAGCCTTCCTCTTTTTCGTTTTATCTCTTGTACACTGATTTGAATTTTCTTTGGCCTACCTCGCTTCCTTTTTTCTAGAACTGGAGATTCGTGATTAATTTTTTCAGACTTATTTTCTACAGAATTCGAATAATTTTCTTGATTTCTTTCGTTTTCTTCAACTTCTGATTTTTCTTGATACAATTTTTCCCGACTTTGTAAATTTTCATCTCCCTTTTTATTTTTCTCAATTTTATGACTTCGTAAAATTTTTCCATTCGTTTGACTTCTTTGTCCTTGCAGATTTAATTGAGCTTGTAATTTATCTTTAGTTTTCCGATCATCATTACCCTTTTTACTTACTTGAGTTTGAATTTTTTCCTGATTTTTCTGGGTTCGAAGGTTTCCTTATGTCACGACATTAAATTTTTCAGATTTTTCATGATTTGCAGATAATTCAGTTTTTATTTGTTTACAGATGTCGCTTAAGTTTTTGAATTCTAACATCATTATATTTATTATACTTGACATCTCCGGTTTACCACTTATTATTTTAACTTCGTTAACTTCTGTATTATTATTACCTTCAATAGTTTCATAATTTATTTCTTCGTTACATATTAAATCAATATCTTCCTCCTCAGTATTTTCCTGAAAAATATTCCCTTCATCTTCGAAATTTGTATTTCCAAAATATTCTATTTCGTTATTTAAATTTCCATTATTTCTTGAATTTGATATTGGAATTGCTCGATTTACGCTTTTTCCATTTATTTTTTCTTCATTATCTATTGGATTTCTGGACAATGCATCAGCATTAATATTCATTTTTCCCGCCTTATATACCATTTCAAAATCATATTCTGATAATTTTAGCTTCCATCGAGTTACACGCGAACATGGATCTTTTGGACTTCGAAACCAGATTAAAGGTTTATGATCTGTGACAATTTTAAATTTTCTTCCATATAAATAATGCCTGAAATATGTCACAAAATATACAATCGCAAGTGTTTCTTTATTATATGTGTCGTATTTTACTTCGTGAATATTCAAAGATCTGGATGCATAAGCTATAGGTTTGTCTTTTCCGATTTCTCCCTGAGATAAAATTGCGCCTATCGCAAAACCTAAAGCATCGGTTGTAAGTATAAACGGTTTGTCAAAATCAGGTCTTTGCAATAAAGGTTCCTTGCAAAGTTCGTCTTTCAAAATATCAAAAGCAGTCTGTTGTCTATCTGTCCATTTAAAAGGTACATCCTTTTTCAATAGCTGAGTCAAAGGTGTTGATTTTTTTGAAAATCCTTCTATGAATCGGCGATAGTAACCGGCTAGACCTAGAAATTGTTTTATATTTTTTATATTTTTAGGGATAGGAAAATTTTTTACTGCAGAAATTTTCTTCGGATCAGGTAGTATGCCACTTTTATTTATAATATGTCCTAGATATGTTATTTCTGGTCGTAAAAATTCGCATTTGTCTGGCTGTAATTTTAAATTTGCTGAACGTAAATGATCCATTAATTTATCAAATTTTTGCTGGTGTTCCTCTGGTGAATCTGCATAAATAATGATATCATCTAAATAAACGAATAAATCTGTACCAATAAGCCCTGACAATGTGATGTTCATGAGACGTTGAAATGTTGCAGGACCATTACAGAGTCCAAATGGCATGCGGTCGAACTCATAATGGCCGTTTGGTGTAGAAAAAGCTGTTTTATGGGAATCTTCTGGGCTCATTTTTATTTGATGAAAACCTGATGCTAAGTCAAAAACAGAAAAATATTGCACATTCCCTAATTGGTCAAGAATTTCATGTATATTTGGAAGGGGATAAGAGTCACTAATCGTTTTTTCATTTAATTTTCGAAAATCTAGAACCATTCGCCATTTTTTATTGCCTTGAGAATCCAATTTTTTCGGTACTATCCATACTGGAGTATTATAAGGAGATTGCGATGGTTTAATAATTTCATTTTCTAACAACTCATTAGTTTGTTTTAGTATTTCCTCCTTATGTACGGGTGGAAATCGATACTGGCGCGCGAACACAGGCTGATCGTTGGTTGTCGGAATTTTATGTTGGAGAACGTTGGTAGCGCTGAGGCGTTCTCCAGGGATATGAAACCTGTCTGCGTGATTATTGATTAGTTTTTCTACATGAATTAATTCTTCTGCATTTAAGTGATCTAATCGAAGCAAATTTTTAATTTCTTTAACTCTTTCTTCAAATGTTGCATTATGAACCTTATAACATTTTTTGGGTAGATTTTCTGAATTCGCTATATTATTAAATATTTCTTCTGTTGAATACATAGAATTTAATTTAGCTTTCTCCTCTAGATTAAATGGTTGCTGATCTAATTCTTCATAATCTTCTAGTCTTACTCTTGGAATTTGTATTTCTACAGGCTGAGGTTGTGTATTGGCTATTTTTACGTAAGCTTTTCCTTGATTATTTGTAACAACTGCGTTTCCTAAAAATATTACTGGACCTACCAATAACTGTGGAACGTATCCTGTTTTTATATCTGAATTTTCAACAATGAGATAAAAGTCAGAAATTGATCTCGCCTGTATTTCAAGAGTATTTTGAGATGCAAAAGGATAATGTTTTTCGTCTATTTCCAGGCATTTTATTTCGTAATTAATTTTTACATTATTATCTCTAAAAAATTCGGATCCTAAAACACCATCTTCGTCAACCGGAACTTCTTTAGGAATTATATTAAAAATTGTAGAAAAACCTAAAATTTCGATTTCAATTTGACCTAGAATATGCACAGAATGTTCATTAATTCCAGTTAATCGTACCGTTTTGAATTTATTTACAGGAGTGGATGGTTCAAGCATATTTTTTTTTAATAGATTCAATCCTGCACCTGTATCAATCATCATGCGCACAGGATTTTTAAGACCATGAGTATTGATTATTATTGAGTGTATGGAATTTCCTTTACTGAAATAAAATTTCGTTACCGAGGTTTCTGTAGGCCTTTCGTCATTTAATTCAGGTGCTTTTAATTCTGGGATGTTGACGTCTGCCCCATCGCACCTGTTCTGGGGAGGTCTTGCCCGTTTTCCGAGTTTCCTTGTGGTTGCTGAGGAGTCTGTCGTTCTCAAAATTTATTATTATATTCTCTACGTCGACAATCTTTAATCATGTGTCCTGGTTTTTTGCAGTAATTGCAAATTATATTACTCATATCTCGTGCAAAATCGAACGGAGGGTTAAAATTTTCTTTTTTAAAATAATTATTTTGTGATGGGGGTGGTTCCCACATTACTCTATTATTTTGTGGGAATCGTCTTGGATCTTGTGAAAATTCCTGTGATTGCCATTGAGGTCTCATAAATGGTGTCTGTCGGTTTCCCCAAAATTGGTTTGTTTGTCTCATATTTTGTTGGGGTGAAAACCGGTTGAATACTCTATTATGGGGGTTTTTAGTGTACACATTAATATTAGCTAAAGAGCGGCAAGCAGATGCAGTGTGACCTCTTTTGTTACATAATTGACAGATTATGACTTCCCCTTGAGTATAATTTACCCTTATTGATTTTGGCTCGTGTCTATTTGACCTAGTGTTTTCCTCTAATTCGTCAGGTTTTTGTTTGAAAATATTGCCCTTTCGTAAATCAGCAGCTGCATTTAATCTACGTTCAACTTCGATAGCGTTATTTGTCACATCTTTAAATACCTCACCTTGCTCTACTCGAATTTCTATTTCTGGCCTTAAACCACGTATAAAACACTGTATTAAATCTTTTTCTACACCTGCTTTAAATGTTTCATCTATTTGTCCGCCATTACTAATTCTATGTGCATCATAAATTTGATCCGCGATTTCTTTGATTCGTGTAGCATATGATAAGACACTTTCTCTTTCCCACATGTATGTACTTCCTAATTCCCCTTGCAATTGATAAACAGTTTTTGATGGGGAATAAATTTTCTTCAATCTATTTATTAAATCATCTACTTTTTCAAATGTCATTCCGTAAATACATTTTCGGGCTTCTCCAATAATTTTACTTCTAATCATCTTCACTAAATTTTGTTCGACTGCAGGAATAGGTGGTAACATTTGCTTCGCTTCCTCACACCCTTCTATAAAATGAACTAGCAGTACACTTCGTCCATCAAAAATAGGATATATATATTTTATGTGTGTTCTGTCATATATAAAAAGAAAATATTTATTAACCCTTTATTACATACTAAATTTTAATTGACCTTTTGAGTGTTTCCCGGCCGATGCACCAAAAATAATTGAATGGACTCTGTTACGTCCCGAAGGATTGTACAGACCCAATTCAATTTATATTTACACTTTCCCGTTTTATTTATGAAACACAAGGTTTCAAGCTAAGGGAACGGGAACAAAAGGTCACTCAATAAACTAATATATTTAGAAAAATCAGTTAAACCCACATATATATTTTTACACACAAGAATTAAAGACAAAGATATGATTTTAATTACAGCAGAAACTGACAACTAACAGATTGGAAATTTTAAGAGTAATAATACAATTCATTGATTTTAGTCAAACCGATTTGGCAAGTTGCAGGAATCTTCTTCTTCTTTCGGGTTCCTAGAGGAGAAACCCAAATTTTAACAAATTGATACACAAGAGCAAAATATAAAGAATAAAAGATATAGACCTTACCTTAAATTGTTTGTGGTGTTAGCTTTGAATTTCGAGGGTGGCACGATCCGCCAGTTACGCAGGTAGGTGCCGCTGCAGGTGGCTGGGTTGGTAAGCTTCCCAAAGCAGAAAAGGTTCCAGCTGTGAAACCCGGCCGACGGAGTCTGAGAGGTTGCAGGTACTTCCGCACTGATAAACTTTTAATTGATCCAACTTCTGATTATATAATGCCGACTCAGGATTAACTCGTTCAGAGATGGTTGAGACTTTTGAAGATATTGATCACTATCAGCGCGTGGTCTCGATGTTATAGGTAAGGTTCGGTGGTGAATATCAGACTGACGACTGCGATGGTAAAAATCAGACTGACACTGCGATGGTAAAAATCAGACTGCCACTGCGATGGTAAAAATCAGACTGACTCTCCGTGATTGAATTCCGCCAATTTATAATCGATGGGTGGTTGGGTGTTACCTTGGCAACCGTATGGTGAATCGCACATCATAGCCCAGTTAATAAGTAGTTATTGATCCATTTTCCAAAATTCGTAATGAGTAGGTGGTTGGGTGTTGCCTTGGCAACCTTATGGTGAATCACACATCATGGCCCAATTTGCGAATGCGATAATGGTTATTGATCTGACTAATAGTGTCTAAAAGCTTTTAAGTTAATTACATTTTCAATAAAAAAAACTAGTTGATAATAGAACTGTCAGTCAAGTTAATTTATTGCAATTTGTTTAATCTTTGTTAGTTATAAGGTCTGCCATTACTTAGTATAACAATGATTTATAATTTACTAGCTGTCTACATTTTCGATACAATGGTTTACTCTTCATTTTATAAAAACTTTTTATGCTTAATTTCTATAATAAAGGTATAATATTTTTATTAATTGTCACGGGGACGTGACACTTCATTATTTATGTTAGTCTATCAATCCTTGATATTTCAAGTAAATCGGAAACATGGAGTCCTGAACCCGTCCGATTTGCCATGGAACCCACCATATATTCTTGCAATTCATATATATTTAATAAATTATTTTAAAATAATTATAATTATAATCCAAACCACTTCTATACCCTCTTTATTTTATTTTGCAAATTCTTTTCCTCAACTATAAATTTAATAAAGTCTGGTAAAAATTTAAAAATGAAAGTAAGTAAATAAATTCTTTTGACAATAATTTAAATCAACTTGGAGTGTCGGGGAAATTAAATTAAAAAATCAAAAAAATTGAGTAACAAATAAAAGTATTAAATTTCATACGATATTACTGCATTTTTGTATTTGAAAGTATAAATTTTAAGTTGAAAGTATATCTGAATCTTGTTTTTTACAAAGGTAAAAAAGTCTATAATTTCTAAGATTATCGTCTTATATTAATATTTTGATATCTCTTCTTAAATGCTGTTTTGAAATTGTCTGTAAAAGGGTTTAAAAAATATTTTTCTATTATTGTATTTTTTTTATAATTAATCGATTAATTTGAATACCATATTGAGATATAAGTAGAAATTAATAGTAGTATATTTTTGGGAAAGATTTGCTTTGAGGTCCATAAATGATCAAATTAATATCAATCTGAAATTTCAGCTTAGATCGGAACCCTCATCAGGGTTTTTTTATTAACTTATGAAAATATACAGAAAAATTCGCTTGTTAAATTGACGTAACTTTTTTATATGACAATTGTAATAGTTTGTTTTTGGGGTTTACTAAGTATACTTATTCCAAGAAATATAAATCATGTATTTTACACCCATACAATACATACTCAATTTGCCGTGCAAAAAATGTCATTTAAAGAATTTCTTTGAAATATTTTTCTTGAAAAAAATGTTTTTAGGATTGTTTTATATTCAAGCCTTTCGTTTTCAAATATATAATATATTTACCATGTAAAAAAGCTACGTCTTTTCAAATCTAAAATATTTCATTCCAAGAAAATCTCAATTCAGCTTCCCACTTTTTCTGTGTATTTTTATGTTTTAACAGGTTTTAATAAAAATCACTAATAAGGGCTCCGATCTGAGCCAAAATGTCAGATTCATATTAACTTCATCATTTTCGACCAGAAAGTCAATCTTTTCCAACAATAAACCAGTATTTAAGACCAAAGGTCAATACAACTTGCACTTTCAATTAATAGTATAGTACACAAAAAAACTTTTCATATCAATTTTTACTAGAGTATTTTTTAATTTAGTGAAAAACGCATCACTCTAAGACCTTGTGTCAAAAACAATACTAAACTTTAGAAGAATGATACGATACTTTAGTCTGAATTATATTAAAGTTTGTTATGAACTATGCTAAAGTTTCATATAATTCTTCTAAAGTTTAGTATTTTTTTTTGACAAAAGGTCTTAGATTGATAGGTTTTTCCCTAAATTGAAAAGTACTATAGTAGAAGTTGATATAAAGAGTTTCTCCGTGTACCTAAAGGAAATAGTATGTATAATGATAAAAATTGAATTAAAATATTATGAATTTTAAATAAAATTGAAATTATATTTAAAAATGTTATACTTAATTTTGTTCTGAATATTATAATTTACAAAAAATTTAAAAATTCCAATTATAAATTCCAAAGTGACATGTTTGATAACATGTCTACTATTATAGTGACTCAAATTCATTTAAACTTATAGGTATGAATCACTATTATTTCACTACAGGATTTTTTTCACGTACTCCTGTATTCTGTTCCGGATCTATTTCTATGTACATAATACGAAAAAATGTAAATAATGAACAATAAATTCAATTCAATTTGATGAAACATTATTACAAGTACTTATTTGCTGAGGAAATTGATTCTGATTATAAATTAGAGTCAACATACAAACTAGACAATCCTTGTTATTTTTATTTTTTATAATTCCGAAATTCAGCTTTGCAGAAAGGGAGTCTAATGTGGATATATGTTTAAATATTATTTATATTCATTTATTAAAATGATTGATTAAAATTTAATAATTTATTATTAAATTATATTTAATTTTAATATAATTATAATATAATATTCAATAATTAATTATAATTTAATATTATGATTAATTAATTAATGTTTAATGACTACCAATAAGCTTCTGATATTAAAATCAATAAAAAATTCAAAATCGAACTCATATTATACGCACAAATGTTCAACATCATATCTTGCGTTTTATCGCTGGACTTGAATATTTTCAATTTATACAGCTTAAGCAAATGTAAGCTGTCTGGTATTCGAGAGGATTGAGGGGTATGGGGAGAGTTGTGGACAGCGCTCCTAAGGTTTAGTTGGCGAACTACTTCGTCTGGCCAATTCGTTTGGCAGAGGTGTACGGGGGGACCTGAACATTTTCGCCGGACGCGCCGTCTACAATCTTCGCGGGGAACTAGGCCTGCACCGCATCGACCGCATCTAGGTTTATAATATCTTTACTTATACCTATTCTCCATGCGTTCTACCATGGAGACTAGATATAAGGAGACCAATCTCCATATATCCGTTCCCGAAATGAAGTTCTGCCAATTACATATTTACAAAACTTCCCGATGGGGGCATGTGTGTTCCCTGGGTGCAAAATGGCGACGCCTAATACACGATGCTTATAGACCGTAGATGCCGCCATTTTGCACTCAGGGAACACACGTGCCCTCATCGGGAAGTTTCCTAACTAAGTACTTGGCTGAACTTCATTTCGTGTTTTGTGAAGTACGGCCATAAGAGATTGGTCTTCTTATATCTAGTCTCCATGATTGAATGCATTAATTATATTACATGCGATCTTCAAAATCTTGAAAATTTCTCGGATTAAATTCCCTCACATTTAAAGGAAAAAACTATTCAACATTATTTAACACACGATTTACGAAGTAATAACAAATACCATAATTTCAATTTCAAGATTTACAATCTTATATTTGATATATACTTTCCACTTTTATAATGCACTCCTTTAGCTTTATAGGAGTCCTGAGATAATATAATTTTTTTTTTCAAACTAAATTGAAATTGAACAAATATCTGCCACTTGTAAATGATCAAAAAATCAATCAACATAACCATTCTGGCTTAGATCAATTTGACAATTTGATAAATTCGTCTCACTCGCACATTTTGTCGTGAGTAAGAAGAGGACAACTGCGCACTTGCGCACTCTTTTCCACTACTTCCAACTTACAAGCCGGGCACTTACCGTGCCGTTGCTCTTGCCAAGTCGCTTACATGGAGATAGGTCTCCTTATCATTACTTCGTGCTCCATGCGTTAATTATTGAACTAAGTGTTAAACATGGCGGATCGTAAGGCCGAAAATATTGTAACTGAGTGTTCTCCAGCGAAAAAACTGAAAGAAACAGTTGAAATCGTCGAAAAAGACGTTAGTGTTCACAAAGGTGCAATAAGTTTATCGAACTTTCAAATGAAACGACTGCTGAATGTTAACAGTGCAAGAAAGCAGGTTTTTGTGGAAGGAAACTTCACCGGCCACGATAGTCCGGCGATTGTTATCCTTGAGAAAAAGAGTTTCCCGGTTGAGGAAATTTTTTTAAATAGAGGGTTTTTCAACGAGGGAACTATAATTCGAAAGATTTTTCGGAATGGGGCCTTTGGGAATTATGAATGTTTTCCTACGAGAGAATACAATGGTAAGACTGTTTATACAATGATTAGTCCATTTTGTTTCATATTTCCTCATATTTATATCCTGAAGTTCGTGCATTAATCGTTACCTTTGATTTCTGGATTATCAAGCGATTTTCTCCGTTGTATATGCAAAGGATAAGAGAAACAGAAAGGGCCTAAAAGTATAGTGGCACTGTTCAATTGTTGTAAACTTTCAATTTTAATTCACTGTGTTTATGTTAAATTTAATGGAGGGAATAATGTTAAATGTTTTTTGTTTGACATCAAATTTTCATCCATGCTTCTAATTTTAAGGTATAAATGCTACTGTGATTCACCCTGCGTCTCAAGCACTCTTGGACAAGTATTCTGTACATGAACTTTATCTTGTAGAAGAAACCTACGAGATTTACAAAACTATTACTCTTCCTCATATAGAGTCTCAGCAATTTTCTTTGGAGGTAAATTTTTCAAGAGCATTTTATTTTTTTAAATATTTTTTATTTATTTTTGTACTAAATACTGAAACAATTTTTTTAGTGGGTTGACAATATTCTTGAGCACAAAGCGGAAAAAGACAGAATTATCTACGAAGATAAGGATAAGGAAACTGGATTTCTGATGATACCTGATCTCAAGTGGGATGGAATTCCTGAATCTTTATACGTCTTGGCGTTACCACTGAAGAGATTAAAATCGATCAGAGATTTGAATGATTCTCATCTGCCGCTGTTAAAAAATATTCGAGATTCCGGTATTGATGCTATTTATAAGAAATACAAAGTATCTGGCTCTCGACTCAGGATTTATTTACACTACAGACCTTCTTATTATCATCTTCATGTTCATTTCACGTATCTTATGTTCGACGGTCCAGGTATATTTATAGCTTTTTATGTACTTTACAACATTTTTTAAACACAAAAACTAAAATCAAAATTTAATTGATCGATTAAAACCTTTTTAATCCGAGTTTATTTTGAATACAGGTATATCTGTCGAAAGAGCGCACTTACTTTCTACGGTGATACAAAATATAGAACTGATGCCAGATTACTACCAAAAAGCCACTTTATTGTTCGCTGTAGCAGAAAACGATCCACTCTATAAAGAATATCAGGAACATGGGGTGCTGCCTTCAGAAGTTAGTTTAACCAAAAATAGTTAAGTTAGACATGAATTCATAAACATATTTTGACTGAAGTACATATTTTATATAACCATTTGTATGACGAGCGAATTATCTTTTCACGATGTGTTACTAAAGGAAAGCAAATCAAGTTAGCACTGAAGAATTTATATCGTGACTTCAATTATATGTACCTTACAGATAATCTACGATTCATTCTACTTTTACACTCATGTTTCCTTTTTGCTTAATGTACCATGTATTTATTCTCTGGATTAAAAAGTGCTTCAGCATTCATAATCAGTCTATTATTTGCTTTGAGAATGATTAGCTTACTTGTGTAGTATTGAAACAAACGTTTATCAAACTATTTCAGTTTATAAATGAAAATTGTTCAATCAGGCAATATTTCTTCAATGAGAAGAGTAAAGACAGTATAAGTATTTATATTACTTCAATTTTTTAAAAGTCGTGAGTATTTCGCTCAAATACAATTTTATAATTTAAATATTCTTAAAAGAACTAAATCACTCAAAGCGCATCTATATAAATTTAATTAGTGTTACGTGACTAATTTTTATAATGCCTCTATCTTTTGTGCTTTAGTAACTTCGTTGAAAATAACTCTTATTTATGATTACTTCAAACTAAACTACTAGAATATACAGATTTCTTTAGTTTTTAATTAATAACCTTTTTAGCTTCCTTACACCTGCAAACAATTATTTTGCCTTTTGTTTACTTACAAGTGAATATGTTTCCTATAAATTGCTTTATTAGTCTATTTTGTAATATTTTACTGCCTAATTTAGCACGTTATCAATTTTTTTCATCAATATATTTTTTCTTTACATTTTTTTTCAAATGCCAAGAGATTATTTTGTTGTTATGACCATAGTAATATTAATTATGTTTGAGATGAGAGTACTAATCTTGTCACATTTAAAGCCTCCACTATTGTATGGAAACTGAAAACGATAATTAATTTCTGTAAAACATTTAATATTTGCATGTTGGTTGATTGGCTTTAGGGTCCATAAATGAAAAAAAAAAACAGTGGTTTTAATCAAATCTTTTGACTCTGATTGAAGTCCTCATCAGTGATATTTATTTCTAAAATATGAAAAAAGTAACTTGTAAGTATTGCACATATGAGTCCTATTTTTTTATACAACTTCGGTATTGTGTTGAGAATAAAAAATGATAAAATTTACAACAACAAAAAATTATAAATAAACATTTTTTTTTGAGAATACAAGATAATTCTTAAGAATCAATATTGAACACTGATATGTACATTATAAGAAAATCTGAAGTAAAAATAAACAAACTAGATCACGTCGATTTATAAAGTTAACTTAAAATGTAGATGGGAGTACATAAAAAACAAAAGGAGGTAGGGTGAATACCGCTACATAAAACATGTTACAACTGTAGTTGTTACAACTATATAGTGTTACTAACTATATGTTACAACTATATAGTGCGATAAAAATTGAAAAAATTTACTTAAAATAACGAGAAAAAACTTCGGTAAAACTTCGAGAAAAGGTTAGGTAAAAAAGGGAAAGATTGAATTTTATAAGTAATTTTTTGATAAAGGATCCAAACTTTTCGGTCTCATCTGTTGTAAATTAAAAATTTTTTTTGACTAACCTTAATACATTAAAATTTGTTGAATTTTGTTATATTTGTTTTTAGTTTTAATCCTTTTCAATCTGCGTCGCTGTTTTGTAAAACACATGATTTTCCACAAACTCGCTATAAGCGGAACATTT
The DNA here is from genome assembly GCA_030998225.1 of Diplolepis rosae. Lineage (NCBI taxonomy): Eukaryota > Metazoa > Arthropoda > Insecta > Hymenoptera > Diplolepididae > Diplolepis > Diplolepis rosae. The sequence continues at coordinate 152,891 of JAPYXD010000684.1, read as the reverse complement.
AGTGACTGATTTCTGGGTGCGTTGAGAAGACAGTTGTAGGCGAGAAAAACAATGAGATGGAGGGAAATTTTTTTTTCTACTAGCGGGCCAGAAAGTGGATTTGTTTGCCCCGCACGGGGCAATAGTCCACTTTATGGCCCGCTAGTAGAAAAATATTATTATTGAAGGTCGATATAATTCCTGTTTTTTAAATATTAAAACATTTAATGCTAAAGCTTTTTGGAAAATAAAACATTGTTGGGAATTTTAATTTAATTATTATATTTTATTATTTAAATATTTATACAGAGAGAGGATAAGGTATAATTTCTCTGGAATATCTTGGGAAGGGAGAATTAAAAAAAAAATGTCTAGTACATCAAAAATTTAACGTAAGGAACATGTTGTCATATGTAGAGTTTGAATGACCCCAAGGGTCATTTGAAGGATTATAGTTCTCGTCAAATAAGGAAAAATCTGGACACTATTTGGTCAATTCATTCAAGTTTGAGAAAGAACTCAGCTAATTAAGGCAAGATCTGGACACAATTAAGTCTAGATTGAAAACTGGCCAAGACAGTTTCCCGATCATGAATAAGTTGACTTAATTGTGCCTAGACCTTTCTTTATCTGACAAGAACTATAATCCATCAAATGACCCTTGGGGTCAATCAAACTCCACATATGACATGTTCTTTACGCTAAATTTTCGATGTCAAACATTTTTTTTCAAATTCTCACCTTTCAAGACATTCTGGAGTTTTCATGCTTTTTCCTCATCCTGAACATTAATTAAAATTAACGTTATTCTAGCCACAGTATATAATATTCATTTTATAATTAATATTGCACAGATAATTATTAGAAGTAGACTAGAAGATGCTTTCTGAGAAATTGAAATTTCCCACCCAGTTACACTCGAGTATGACTAAAGCTTTGTGAAGTGATATTAAATATTGAACAACCTCGCCTAAAAGATTTCTATGAAACCGGCGTTTTTTGGCGACCAATTTGACAATTACGCAAGGAATCTTTACACGATCTCAATTATATTGTACGCTGTGTCAATAATATGAAAACATATTTTGCGTTCGACTCCCTTCGATAAAAAATGCCAAAACATTTAATCGTAATACATAGCTATGTACAATTGTGTGAATTACATGTTGTAAAGCACATTATTAAAATACATGTGGGTGAATATTCTTTGTTTCTTAAAAAAGCACTGTTCATTATAAATTGCTTAAAAAAAATGCGTCCATAGAAATAAAAATTTCTTTATATTCTTTTTTGTTCTGACGTCTTCCTCATTTTCTCTTTTAGGTAGATTAAAACGACAACTTAAGATTGACTAGCTCATTATGCTTGGCAGATGACAATTTAATGTGTGCCAGTCATCAAATCGCTCCTTTTAATAATTAATACCGATAATTAGTGAGCATATTTTGAATTTCAATATATTAATATTTTTTATATCGTTCAATTTCTAGGTAAATGGAGTTCGTAACGTTGCTGTAGCAACGAAAAAGTAAAATTCCAAGTTTAGAAAAAAACAATATGCGATACGCAAAAATGATCTTTCAAAGAAAGAAAAAGTGCTCCAAACAAATCGACAAACGCTTCGAAAAAACGACGCGAAAAAATGACACTTCTTTCTCATTTCGAGGTTAGAGTCGCCTGCAAGCGAAGCAATGTATAGGTCGCGCGGCAAACCAGTATAGTTGTCTCACCTATACCGCATGGGTCGAGACACTATATACCGGTATAGGTCGAACGGCTATAGTGTTTTTTCCGTGTAGCAGGGACTTCCATTTTCAACCACAAATGCCTAAAAATGTGAATAAAAAATTTTTACAATCAAACTAAGCTCGATACCTAAAATTTTATAACTGGATATTGTAGCATTTACACTGAGAAAACTGGAGTGTCAAACTTTGAGTGTCAAAATGTAGATAGTCAGTTTGAACTTCTAGATAGTACAACACTTCCTCCGAAATTTTTTCTTTTTGGTCAGGGAGACACTCATTTGATATTCTGCTTAACTGTTACCAGAGGGTCAGAATCACTATAAAGAGTGTCGATTGGTGAAATACGCGCCAAAATTGTAAAGTTACGTGGGTTCGCCTATTTTTCCTCCAATATCAACAGCGTGGACTCTAACCTCATTGCCAGTTTCGCGTCCTTTACGTGTTAAAGTGTCACGAGGGTTATTTTTGCCAACTAATTGTTGAGTACCTATTTCACTTGCTATAATAACATAATAATTGTAAAAGCTTAAATGTAATAGTTTTGAGGTTAGCCATAGAAGTAGATTATAGTCTGTTTTTCCCTCTTCGATAATCTATTTTTCTCTCTGCGATGATCAACTTTTCCCTCTAAAGTATTCAAGTTGACCATCTTATTTTCACAATTCACAGGTAATAAGTTACACTATCTAGAAGGCTGCCCTATAGTTTAACCTCAAATATAGTCTGCTTCACCCTCCAAATGTTTAGGTTGACACTCCAGTTTTCTCAGTGTAGTGCCAATTAACAACAACAAAATTTTCATCCCCATACTAGCGTGGATGTTTGTCGTTTGCAACCCCGAATGCACAAAAATGTGAATAACAAATTTGTAGAATGGGGAGTTTTATTTACGTGCTTAACAACTAGGGCAATAAACATTGAGCTTGCGCACAGTCTAAATACGAGTTCTGCTATAATGTCTATTCAAAGGCTGGCGGCTAGGAGAGGCATTCCGTTAGTCATGTATAGCGATAATGGAACGAATTTCCGTAAAGAACTCAAAGAAGAAATTGAAACTATAGATAACAACGGTATGAACGATTTTATGCTTAAAAACGGCAAGTTCCGAGCGAAGAAGTATTGCACACGCTGTTAGTTCAAATTGAGCACTCAGTTAACTCAAGGCCGCTCACTCACGTGTCCTTAGATCCGCGGGACAGAGAAGCAGTGACCCATAACCATATTCTAATAGGTACATCGTCAGGTGAAGTGCAAGTGGGGCGCTATGATACGAGGTACATAAGCCCGCAAAAACAGTATAGACTATCGCAACACTACGCCGACTGCTTTTAGAAAAGATGGCTTCGCGAGTATTTGCCCCTAGCTTAATACCATGAAAAAAGTGCTTAGAAAAACAAACTCCTTTACAAGTAAATGACATCGTACTTATCGTTGATCTAGATTCACAGCGTAATTATTGGCGGAAAGGAGTTATCCAAAAAGTTTTACCGGGAAAAGATGGCCAAGTAAAAGCAGCGGAAGTGCGCACTCCGCAAGGGACTCTGGTTAGACCTACGCATAAACTTATACTATTATGGGGTTCAAAAGAGGTACAAAATTAAATAAATTTTGTAGGAGGAGGAGAGTTGTTACAGATTGAAGTAGGTTTATGCGTGGGTTATACCTTTACAATTTATTTAAAATAAATTTACGAAAACACTATAAACTTAATTTTTTTATATCTTTTATAATGTCTTTAATTTTAAGAATTCATGATGTCAGACTTTAACCAGTTAACTTTGGCGACCATGGAGAGTTCCATGTATTTATGACGAGTATACTCGTCAATCACAATTAACTGGTTAAGATAAATAGGCGTACAGTTGCTACGACGGTTGAATGTCAAAAGGAATGTTTCGTAGAAAAATATGACTTGAAATTCCTAATCTTTATCTGTTAAAAATATAATTTGATCCGAAATGGTCACATCATAAGTTGTTTATATTTCACATTATTTGAGTTTATTATCATGGCGCGTACGAAGCCCTTTGTTTCGTTTACGATTAATATTTACTTTTGCGATATGAGAATGTGATTAAAAAGAGCCACATTACAAATTATTATTATGTTTTTTTTTTAATTTTAATTCAATAGAATTATGTTCATGCAATAATGGGAATAAATCTAATTGGTGAATGAACAAAGTAGTGATTTTAACAATTCATCATTAAGCACGATACTTATACGTATACATATATATTATTTAGTTTCCGTAAGCTAGACGTGTAAAGTAAAAATTTGTTGAATCTTTGAAATGAGAGATATTGTAATTTAATATTATGGATGTAAAATTGATCGATAGGCCGGGAGCCAAATATTCATGGGAACTTCGACACAACATAAATTATAACTCATTAATCTTGATTAAAATACAAATAAATTTAGGAACCATGGTTCATTTTAAAATTGTTAAAAGAAAAAAAAAGAGAGATAGTCTACGATAGTGCTAAGAGATTGATATAAATTTAAATTTGATGGTTTAATAAGGATGTTTACGTTGACTATTTAATATTGATAATTAAGTTTGTAAAGAAATAATGTAACTGTCCAAAGCAGATATAGGCCTGAAAGAGGAAGACGGTTGTCTCAACAGTGTGTTCAAGGCATGTACCCTCCGAGAGAAACAATGATAGCTTGGACAGTCGGTGCACCAAAGTTGATCTAAACCTACACCGCGGCCGGGTGTGCAGACAGGTGAATGCGGGCTTGAAAAAAGTGTGAAAGCTGGGCTAGACCTGCAGGTTGATGAGGACTTGGGCATCAGGAAAGGTCATATGGCAGTTCGATTGGGCGCACGAGGGGAACATGTGTTACTTCACACTTCACGAACACATACACACATTCAGGCATATAGGTGGGTGACGTGTTCTCGACCCGTGGTCTGATGGCTGTATATGACAAAGTAAAGAGAAAGGAAGGGAAAGAAAGAACAGAGAGAGAGGTGGGAAGGGATTAGTATGGTAAAATTATAAAACCAGGGCAGCGACAATAAACTGGGCTTTTGGCTCTCTGGCTCTCGATCAGTTAAGTAGTCTTAATTACTCTCCGAAATTATCTGCCTTTTATGAATCCTACGTCTCCAAAATTTTTAATTTCATAAAAACAATAGCTTTCACTAGAAATCCGCATTCCTTTTTTCTCAAATTATTGTTATGTTCATTTGAATATTAATTTTCTATTCTATTGTTTCTTTGTTATAAAGGGTTTTCCAATAGGGACATAAAAATTTCGTATCTTTATATGAAAGCACCCTTAAACATTTTTAATGAACTGTCAATGTCAAAACGTTAGTTAAAGTCAACATTTTCATCGTGATAAAGTTCACGAACCAGCAACGGTTGGAAATTATTAAAAATTGCTACCGAAATTCTGAGTCGGAGGTCGCAACTTTAAGAGCGCTTACTCCAATTTTCGTCCGTAATAATCGTCCCACCCGACAGGCTGTGCGTGCTATAGTGGATAAATTCGAGACCAAATTTACACTATTGGACGTTCCGGTGTAAAAAAGACGTCGTATTGTTCGAAGCGAAGAAATAATCGCAGCCGTAAGTGCATCGATTCAAAATGAGACAAATCAGTCAATTCCACGTCGTTCTCAAGAATTGGGCATCGCTCAAACGACACTATGGCGTATTATGCGAAAAGATCTTGGCCTACATGCTTTCAAGATTAAATTGACTCAAGAAGTAAAGCCACTTGATCATTTGAAACGCCGAACAATCGATTTATTGAAAGGTAGATTCAGTGAACGTGTTATCTCGAGAAATGGTCCGGTCAAATAGCCGCCTCGTTCGTGCGATCTAAAGCCATTGGATTTCTTTTTATGGGGCCATATCAAGTCACTGGTCTATGCCAACAAGCCAGCAACTTTAGACGACCTCAAAGACAACATCCAACGCGAAATTGCCATCGTTCCGGTCGAAATGTGTGCCAGAGTGGTGGAAAATTGGGTCCAAAGAATCGACCGCTGTAAACGGGCTCGTGGTGGTCATATGACCGATACCGAATTTCATTCATAAAATGTAATGCTTGCACTACACCGACAATAAATTTGAACTCAATATCTCAAATATTTCTGTGTTTTATTCATAGGTAAAATTGTTATGTCCCTATTGGAAAACCCTTTATTATAGCTTTTCGACTTGGAGATCGCATTAAATTAAAAATTTTAAAACTTCGTATTTTGTCTAACTTAATTATTTATCTCAGTTCTACATTTAACAAAAACTAAGCTCGATGCCTAAAATTTTATATAATAACGTAACATATGCCCTTAATAGTTTTAAGATTATACAAAATTATATATAATAGACACAGGGAAAATACAGTTGCACAATAATTAGTTCTAAAATTAAAGGTTTCAGGCTTACTTTGAATATACACATTTTTTATTAACATTTTTGGGCATTTGGGGTTGAAAACGACAAACATCCCCGCCAGATATAGGGATAAAAATTATTTGCTAACTAATTAACACTAAATTCTACGTAATTCAGTTGTAAAATTTTAGGTATCGAGCTTAGTTTGAATGTACAAATTTTTTATTCACATTTTTAGGCATTTGGTGTTGAAAACGGCAAACCTCCCCGCTAGGTATGGGGATGAAAGAACATTTTTTGTAGTTAATTGGCACTAAATGCTACGATATCCAGTTCTAAAATTGTAGGTATCGAGCTTAGTTCGGTTTTTTGTTTTTTTTTACGGATTTCGGTATTTAGGGGATGAAATGCATGCGGAAAGGTTGTTTTCGTGCTATATTGCCATTTAGACTCGACTAGAATAGTTTTGAACGACTAGAACCTTTTTTTTTCTAAACTTGAAATTTTACTTTTTCGTTGCTATAGCAAAGTTGCGAACTTCATGTACCTCAATTTCTATAATTCTAAAATTACCTCATGTTTTTATTTTTGTTCCACCTTTGATAAATCCATTTCTGGACTTTCCGTTCTTAACATGACCATTCAACTTCCCTTTTCGATGTTCGAATAGCACGTCATCCGAGTTTGTATCAGACTCCGATAAAACTATCTTGTGGGGTGAAACTGTAACAAAATACTTTTAATTAAAATACATAATAGTGAGTTGAAAATACGTGTTTCAAAATAAAATCAAATATTCACTTACACACACTGCTATCATCTTCCGGATCAGGTTGAAGAAGAGAGTAACGTTGTGGTTTCTTTTTTAAGCGAAAACTACGACGTTTCCCAGTAAAAATTCTCTGACAAAGACATATGAGTCCCCAGATAAATCCCACCCAACACAGAACCAAAGAAAGCAAAGCTATTATTACATATAAAATACTCCAATCTGAAACAAAGAGAAGCGAATGAAAAATCCAATTAAAAATATTCCAATGAATCTTAGTATTATATATATATATATTCTATAATTAAACTGCGTCATAAATTTCTCAAAATTCTTTGTTTCTGTTATGAATTTTTTTTTCCCTGATTGCTTGTGACCGAAAAGTATAGAAATAAGTATCATTTATCACAAAATGTCCTTTTATTTATATTTTCCATGTGTTTCTTTTTAGTTTATTTTGCCTTCAAAATAAACTTTTGCGAGAAAACTAGAAATTTTCTTTAGTTTTTGGTCAAAGCAATTAAGATATTCTAGTCAATACTCATGAACAAAAAATGTGTTACATAGTGTTCATTTCTTTAATGGCCCTACCACAATTAGATTCGCCATTTCCAAAGAATTTTTGAATAAGATTTTGCATCCAAAATGCTTCGCACATGCACTCTCTGGTTTCTTCATTGCAACCTCCATGCCCTGAGAAAAAAGAAAAACAATTAAATGCATAAAAATAAAATTATTGATGAGCTTTAAACTTTTTGTTCGGGCCAACTTTTTATTACTTAAATTAAGATTACTGAAGCTAGAATTTGTACCAGAGCAATTATTTTGACATTTTGCAGTTTTCACTGTAGCAACTGGCAGCTGCAAAATTCCAGAATCTTGTCTCAGCTTCTCTTTTAATTTATTAACAACTTCTGGTCCAGCCACTGCTGATTTTTCTCCTTTTTTCTCGACATAAAAAACAAGAACTACTTTTCCTGTTCCAGGTTCTGATCTTAAGTTTCGCACAACTATAGACACTTCTTCTTGGAGTAACATTTGCAATTTTAAAACTAACGAGTTCTTTTGTGATTCGGTTATTACATGTGTTCCTATGTTCAGAGTCAACTCGACTAAATTATACAATTGAGGGTCTGTAATATGATGAAAAAAATATTACAATTTAATTTCTTATTGGTGCTTACTAAAAGGCCACGAGCCATGCAACTGCAATTTTTTATTAATAATACCAACTGAGTGTCTTTAATTCTGCTGCACTGGTCTAACATTGTCGGTAATATTAAATAATTATTATTATAGTAATATTAAATTACTTATTTTTGTTAAAATTTTTTTATATATTGATGGTCCGGAGCGACTTTGACTTAACTCGCAAACAAGTGAACAAACTATCCTAACTGAAAATCTTTGTTCCATTATGACTCAACTAAAAATGTCAATTATATTTCGACTTAACTGAAATGACTCCTGATATTTTGTTGTAACTGTTTTTTTTGTAGTTTTTTAGAAATTTATGAAAAAAAATGATAATGAGGCAAAGATCTATCCTACATGAGAGTTTAAAGAAGCAAATTTCGATTTTTCATTCAGAAAAGGGCATGTTTCCTTTTATTGTAACTGCAAATTATCATATTTGTTCCATTCTACTTTGTCTCAACTCGATCGACGTAAAATGTTTTTTATCTTATTTATGAAAAAAAGACAATTAGTGGATTTTGACAGACAGTTTCAAGCTTCGAAATGGAGGTAATCGAAGAAAGTGATTTTAATCCAAATATTTCCGAAGGTACGTATAAATTCGTACTTTCAACAAAAACTTATCTGAAATATCCTTACAATTCCTGCTTGAACAGTTTCAAATCTATACTGAAATTTACATCAATTATAAGTTTAAAAACTATTTAATTGCAATGTTGCATCACAAAGTAACTTTTTGGTATTTACTTTTGATTTTTTTTCTGCACTCAAATACACATCAATATTCTAGTTTGTTATAATCTATTTATCTTTAATAATGATTACAACAAGAAAAATTATAAAATAATTTTGGGTAAGTAACGAAAAAAGTTTAATTTTCACGAATTTTTGTTTTAAATGTAAATGGCGGATTTGCGTTCGATTTTTAATATTTGATTTTCACCTCTTCACTTCTGTGTATTAAAGTAATCTTTGTTTTTTCACAATCTGTGATTTATCGCTTTTTTTATAATTATATTAAAATAAGGAAAATTTATAAGAGTAATATTTTTAAAATGACTCGCAAACTTGATACAGCTTGTTCTCTAAAACTGTCAAATAAGAGTTATAACAAAATGTCACAATCGATTTCAGTTACGTCAAAATAGAACTGACATTTTCAGTTTAGTCAAAATGGAACGGAGATTTTCAGTTAGGACAGTTTGTTCACTTGTTTGTGAGTTAAGTCAAAGTCGCTCGGGACCATCGATATTATGAATATTCAAGACATAACAGATCTGTCTTAGTAACTTTTGATTCATTTCCCAAAATTTTAATACGATATTTCATTCTCCGTGGAAATGTAGTTAGAGAACTGTAATTGCCGATAACACTTCAGATTTATAATTTAAAATGAAGTTAACAGTCGTTTTTTATTATCTTCTGATACATTTACCAAATTTTAAGCAAGATAGTTTATAAACAAAAAAAGTTATCTTACATGGTTTAATTAACATATAATTTCTGTCACGCGATCTGCTTGGCCCATGGCCTTAATTATAAGATCAAAAAGTATGCATTTAGTTACCAGGTTTTACAATAACGGAAACTGTATCTTCGTTACTAAGTCCGGCATCGTCTGTTACTTTCAATTTAAAAACATATCGACCTGGTACAATATCTGTAAGCTGAAAAAAAAATGTATTCAAGTTTAATTATAATTAAAAATTAATTGGATGAGTTTGAAATTTCTGCCACTGCCTACATTATCGGAGAATCACTAGTCGCGTATCAGATAGGATACGTTGCCGACAGGTATCCTCGTAGACAATTTCATGTAACGCGCAGGTTGAATATTGAGCAAGAAAAGGTTAAATTTTCAAACCCGTAAACTGGGATTCGTTCCACAATGAAGGACTAGGAAGCCCAACTCTCATGAATGAACCGATTTGTTTCTCGGATTGTATTAGTAAGAAAAACAAAGAATATTTAAAAGTTAACACAAAAATAAAACACAGTAATTATGATAGAAATAAAAAGAAAATAAAAGGTAATTTATTAGCTCACACGTATTACTTTATAATAATCAATTACAATAAAAAATAATTTTGTATTTAAGAGTTATGAAATCGCTCGAGCGAGGACGAAAATATATCAAGACACGAGCTCCTCATCCTCTGTCAAAATTAAATCTGACTTATAGAAAGCATTTCGTCGTTGATGTCTTGATGAATCGGCGCGCGCAAGACCCAGGATCCTTGCCTGTTGGTCCATCCTTCCATTCGCGCGAAAACATCTGTTTTTCGTCACATTCATCCCCGCTAGTCGAAACTCAATGTATCCATACAAGAATAGTATGACCCTGTATTCCAGCCGGCCCATCTTGACACTCTATACGGTTTGTGTAAACAAATCTTTGCTGCAGTCTCTTGCACATCATAAACGCGTCCCTTCCCACGGTTAAAGCGCTTACAAAAATGCATAGTATGGCAATAAATTTCCTCTTCACTTAAGGACTTTTCTATGAAAAGTCTGTAAGAGAAGAAAGCTTTTAAACAATTTTCAGGATTCTGGATTCAAGATGTACTTATAAAAAAAACTAAGGAATTCTTATTTGCTTTTTGTAGATGAAGCAAGTTTCTAAAACACATTGTTAAAGTGAACATGTAAAAGTTAAAAGAAATCAATATTCATGCATATGGACTAACTTTATAAAATACATTCAAACAAGTAAGTTATGTGTTTAGAACGAAATCATTCATATGGATTTTCAGTTTGTCGACTTGCCAATGTCGCCAGCCAATTCTCTCTCTATGTTATTCTAATTTCTATGAATGAATTAATCCGTTTCCGCCGAAAACGCCACTCGCGGTACATCGGTCTTCGGGAGCTCATAACTAATGATCAAAAAATCAATCAAAAAAATTCAGAGATACATATTTTGGAGTTTAAGACCTGCCCTTCTCCATAGCCAACTCAAAATTGCTTCGACATATCATTAATTATGAAAAAATGTTATTTAAACAAAAAAAAAGCATGATCTTTCCACTCTCTTTTTTTCAAAAACTGAATTTTCAAGAGCTTTCCTGTCAGCAATCAACCTGGAACCTTTTCAATCGGTGGAATAAATGTCTGAAATTTAAGAATCCATGGTTCAAAGTTCGATTTTAGGCCTTGGTATTTTCAAAATGGCGCCCTAACCGCAAAATTTTTGCAAATACATTCATGATTTTTTAAATCGAAAACTATGAACTTTCGGAGAAAACACCAAGAGTGAAAAAGTTCTTAAAATTAGTCAAAGAATGCACTTAAATTTTTCCAACTGATGTCAAGAAAATTTTTGTAAATGGTATATTTTTGCAAAATCAAAAAATTGTTCAAAGCGCTTCAAAAAAAAGAAAGAATAAAAAACAGAAAATTACTAAATTCTAATTAAAATAACGAAAAAGACTATCTATATTCCTCGACCTCCACGATGGCGATAGTTGTGCAACATAAAGTTGGTTTACGGCAGACAGACTATAGGAGCATTTTGATAATAGTATTTTGAAATTTGAAATTTTTGTTGACAGCAATAAACTCAAAACGAAAGCTGGAAAGCATAAAATGTTTTACGAATTAGCCAAAGAATCCAAGATAATCTTTTGGAAGCGTTTTGAACAATTTTTAGATTTTGCAAAAATTAAGCATATACAAAAAATTAAAAATTTTCTCGACAGCAGTTGGAAAAATTTAAATGCATTCTTTGACTAATTCTAAGAACTTTTTCACTCTTGGTGTTTTCTACGAAAGTTCATAGTTTTCGATTAAAAAAATCATGAATGTATTTGCGAAAATTTTGCGGTTAGGGCGTCATTTTGAAAATACCAAGGCCTAACATCGAACTTTGAACCATGGATTCTTAAATTTCAGACATTTATTCCACCGATTGAAAAGGTTCCAGGTTGATTGCTGACAGGAAAGCTCTTGAAAATTCAGTTTTTGAAAAAAAAAAGGGGAAAAATCATGCTTTTTTTTGTTTAAACAACATTTTTTCATAATTAATGATATGTCGAAGCAATTTTGAGTTGGCTATGGAGAAGGGCAGGTCTTAAACTTTAAAAATATTTCTCTCTGAATTTTTTTTGAAGTCCACAGCATTAGTTATGAGGTCCCGGCGACGGATGTACCGCGAGTGGCGTTTTCGGCAGAAACGGGTTAATCCGCGTTTGAATTAAACCGCGCGTTTTCGAGGTGACCATGCGTGCTCTAGTGTATAAAACGAACAGCAGAAGGATTCTGCCCTCGTTACATCCAAACTCTTATATCGCAATATTAATTATAATTATAAGCTTTACTGTTTTGATTTTAAAAGCTTCCATTTTCTAAATACTAAAATAAATACCAATTAAACAATAAAATTTATGATTAAAAATAAAAAACTTACTAACCATTAAAACGGAAGATTTATCGGTCCCTTCAACAATAGATCCAATTGCAAGACTCGTAGGTTCTCGAGTCCATAACCATTGTGCAACCTTTAAATCGTCACTCGATTGTGACCCATTTAATATTACTGCTGCTATTGGAGCCACGATAATTTGGTCCCCTCCAGCATTTGCTTTTGGTGGTACATTTCTTGCTACAAATATAAAAAGGTGCCTCATAATCATTCCCATTTTAGGATTTAATGAATTTTTATGTGCTTAAAAATACCTACTTTGTGTCACTTTTACTTTTACTCGATCTGAGTCTCTGTTTCCGTTATCATCGATAACAGTCAACTTGAATTCGTAATTTCCTTTCGTCAGCTTTGTTATATTTGCAACACTGTCATTAATTGATTGGAATCCTGCTTTGTTGGGTCCACTAAAATTTGAAAATAAAGAAAAAAATCTGCTCTTCGGGCACATTCTCATTGCGCACAGCTCGCAAGTTTTAGCGCGCCTAAGGAGCATGATCCGATCGTCGCGCTTAGTTTTATATGCACATGCAGAATCAAGCTGTGTACACGAACAGAAGTGATGTAGATCAAGTATAAAATAATTTATTCTGGATTTTAGAGTATTGCCATCATTGATGGGAAAAGCTATATCTTCGTTTTGGATTGGTTTAAATAATTTCAAATTATTTAATTTTAGCAAAAGGGCCCCGCAGAATTCCTATCGAAAATGATTTTTGACTAATTTTTCTGTAAACTTGTTACATGATTATTTTAAACACGTAGAACAAAAATATCTAAGGGTTCAAAGTTCTGCGACGGGTAGTTTTTCTTAGCAATGTTCAGAGAAGAAGCGCATAGAAACTAACACAGTACTCACGAATAAAGAACACTATATTGGTAAGATCAAGATCAATAAAGAGGGTACCACAAACGTAATTAAAGAATTTCACCTCACACCACCCAGATGAGTCGTCAGTGAATGTGATAATAGTATATTTTTTATCAAGCGCGGAAAGGCGTATTTTAACGCAAGACAGAGTCGCGACTCCCTCGCGCATTAAAATACGTTCCGCACATGATATGAACGATATTTTTTGTTCGCTTTATACCGAAATTTAGTTGAGTCGGTGTCGTTTTGCCTGCGGAAAGTTTATTTACCCGCACTAGTGCGGGAAAATTTAAAGTTTGTTTTAATTTTCCGCACACTTCAAATTTTACAGCACTAGTCAAAGTGTGTGTGTGTGTGTGTATGTGTTCACTCACTTCTGCCATTCTTTCAGATACACATCTTTCCCTTGATGTAGACACTGCATTCAAAATCTACATCTGGAGCGTCGACTTTGATTCCTTGAATATATCCCACCCTGATTGCCTGACAAAGAGATTGAACATTTAAATGTCCTAGTCTGATATCCCAATCTTTAAAGAAATTTTTCTTCAGCTTCCTAGCCGCAGCGCCTTCTTCGGAAATATTTTTAGGCTCGGGGACGATTGAATCTCAAAAATAATATCAGGTGTACAAATAATTTTTCGCCGTTTTTTATCAAAAATTGGGCATTTATTGTGAAAGAACGAAACCTTATGTTTTATTCGAAGTATTGTCAATCGTCTTGTTCTTCTTGCATTTGGCACGACTCCTGATCCAATAATGTTTCCAATTCCGCGTCTTCGTACACTTTCGGCCTTCCGCTACATTCTTTGTCTTCAATGTCAAATTCACCGTTCTTAAACTTTTGAAACTACTTACGGCAACTTCTCTCACTTAAGGCAGCCTCACCATATGTTTCTACAAGCAATCGATGCGCCTCAGCTGCAGATTTCTTCAAATTGAAGAATTAAATCAAAAATTCCCGCAAATGACGCTTATTCGGCTCAAAACTCGACATTTTCGCACACAAAAGAATATATTATACTGATAAAAATTCACTACTATTTCAAGGTTATGTTGTTGACAGATGTCCAACCTTATGACTAACATTTTACATCTGTCAATTTCAACCAAAACTTACTGATGACGCCAACTTTTGTCAAATGTCGGAAACTTATTTGTACACCTGATATAATTCCTCTTTATATTTAGCAATAAGCAACACTTTCTCGTCTCAATCAACTACCTTGGCCTCAGTTCAATGATTTTTACAATTGAATGTACATGTTAACATATGTTTCTAAACGTTTAATATATGTTATTTTAATGTATTACAGAATAATCTCGTAAGCGCATCATAAAACCCAGAAATTTTTTAGACAAAAGTAATTATCCTTTGATGGAGACATAGAATATAGGTCATAATCTTTGCTAAGGGGTCATTTATCAAGGTCAAATCACGAACAACTCTTATTTTTCAAATAAAATAATTCAGTTCTGAACCCTTAAGCGGATAAAAGATAAAATGATTAAAGGTCTGCTCTTATTAAGATCTAAGAAGATACTTTCAATAAGAAGAGTGCATTTTCATCTCTGTTATCGGTAGGGACGATTTTTCTTTGAGTGCACTAAGTAAAAAAAGAAGGTTGTTCGCACGGATAAGGGTGCTAATATTGAAAATGAATTGCTTCAGGTATATTCAATGTTGATTCACATAAGTTAATTTATTTAATTTAATTAAATTGTATAAAACATGAGTGGTTACACTTAACAGTTTAAGGCATAGAATCAATGTAATGTATATACAGTAAGTCGGTTGTTCTGTGTTGAGCGTGGTTTCAAGACTGACTCCCAATCCCTTTCAAAACTACTTGTTAGTCTAACGCACAAATCTGAGGTTGTCAGAAAACATGAGACGAGATGTAGTTTAATTTCAAGTATCGTTAAACACTGGCAATCATGGATATTACCTAAGGGTGGTACATGAAAAAACAGGGTAACTAGTAGAAAGTGGTTGGTCAGCATAACCCCTTTATGGCAGTACACGCTTAGAAATAGTTTGATGACACACTACAAAAATTTGTTGAGTCAACAAACAATGGCTTATGGAAAAACATATTAAAAGCTGGCGTCATATTAAAGAATGCGTCAACAAAGCATGCTCTTATCAAAGCGTCGATGATGTCGAGTCAAACATAATTCTAAGCATGTAGGATTGACAAACCGATTCATAGTGCCAATGTCCTTGTTTCCTAGTTTCACGAGGTACCGTAAAAAGCATAAGCTCTATAAGTTTTACTAAAAGACGTGCATACTGTAAGCTGGAATGCAGGTAGATAATTCAAGAGAATACAATAATTTCCTGAATTCGAAAGACTCAAATATTAATTTGAGTAGAAAGAGCTTTAGAACTAAGAAATTAAACTAAATCTACACTAAACTGAGATACAATAACCATTCACTAAACATCTCGCCCACCTTAGAAGGTCTCCTTTTTAAACAAATGATATCTGCAACTGATAATGTTCACTTTTAAGATAACACACTTCATACAGACAATTTATACGTGAATGATCAAGTATCATGTACAAATTAAGTTTGATAAAGTAGATATCTGTAATCTTCATCAACATCGGTCACGGTATATAGACTCCTCAATGAACAGTACACAAAGTTTCGATACAGGTCGCTCTAAAACAGAATGATTAATTTTAATAGCCGCGACACGTGTCACATTGTCCTTTCCTGGATGAAGCTCAGAGACACGTCCAAGCTGTCTCTTGAGGGGAGAGAGGTTACCTTCCTTTACAAGAACAAGGGATCCTATTTTAAGGGGTTAAGCCACTCTAGAAGCAGATAAAAATAAGCATATTTTGTGATTTGTTTCCAACGAAATCATGAAATAAATCAAGATTATAAAATAGGGTTTTTATTACACATGTAATTGACTGTACAAAATAATTTTTTTAAAGCGATGGATGTCAAAATGGCGACTGTGCAGCATTTTTCCGATGACGCCTTTATTTTTGGAAGTTCCATGGCCGGACAAAAACTCCTGTAATTTTTGAGTTATGATGACTCACTAAAGTTTTTTCGATTACAAATAACAATAGCAAGAGAATTACGTAAATTTTTTTTCATTTTATTGCAAAGTTCCTTTTTTATGACCAATTTTCTGACGATTTTTTATGGGATTTCATACTTTTTTTAAATTCACAAAATATGCCTATTTTTATAGTTTTACAGTTTTTACGGAATCAGTGTAAAATCGCTACCAAATTGGGATAAAGTTCCGAATAGCTGAATTTTCCGATTTTCTTCAAACTTCGTATACTTATGTATTTTGACGCGCTGATTACGAATATGATAATCAAAATCAGCGACAAGACGATTTTCATGGTAAAACCATGAAAAAACCATAAAAATTATGGTTTTTTTCGTTTATCTAAGCCAATACGCAAAATTTTACAAAATCATTCATAAAAAAGTTATAGACCTCATCGAGATACACATTTTTTGTTTGAAATATTTTTTTCTACGAGTGATACTTTTCGAGAAAATTAGTGATACATCTGATATCTTCGACGAACTCCTTCTCACTAAGAACCGTAAGGTTCTATCTCCTCAATGGAAAACAGGTTATTGGACTTCGATGAATCACCTGCAATAAAAATATGTTCTCCTAGTACGAAAAATAAATGAATCAATTCCGTCTATCGGGGGTTAGCCCCCGAACCCCCTTATTGGGGGGGTCACCCTCCCCCCAAACCCCCTGGTTGTTGGCTACGCCAACGATTGGGATAACCTTACAGGTTCTATAATATAGATATTATGCAAATTTGTACGGTAATACTGGTGTCGAGAAAAGTACTTATTTGGAATCTCTTATTACTGGAGACTCTGGAGAAAACTTCGAAAATAATGAATGCATGCAAGAAACACACGCCTGTAAGTACTATGAGCATGGAGGGTGGAGACAGACTTGTCGCTTATTGCACTGAATCTGTTAGATTTTATCAGATGTATCACTAATTTTCTCGAAAAGTATCACTCGTAGAAAAAAATATTTTAAACAAAAAATGTGTATCTCGATGAGATCTATAACTTTTGTTTGAATGATTTTTGCAAAATTTTGCGTATTGGCTTAGATAAACGAAAAAACCATCATTTTTATGGTTTTTTCATGGTTTCACCATGAAAATCGTCTTGTCGCTCATTTTCGCTATCATATTCGTAATCAGCGCGTCGAAATACATAAGTATACGAAGTTTGAAGAAAATCGGAGAATTCAGCTATTCGGAACTACACCCCCAAATTGGTATAACATTATTCTGCGAGTAGCTTTCAACCTCTTCAGATTACGATATCCGTCTTTTGACAAATTATAAAAAAATCCGCTTCACCAAATCGATACAGTATTTCATTCCGCAGCAACCTCTCTTCCTTTACGACAGAGATTTACGACATCAAGGAGTGTTTTCGGCGATTTTACGTTGCGGTTAGGTGTTCCGGGTTAGGGGTTGCCCGGGTCGGGACACGCTTTCTGATGAACAACAACGAGGGGGATAGCGGACTTCGATTAGTGGGGCCAGCTGGCTGTGATCCGGTGCTGGTGACCCATCGACTTCAACTTACTTCTCCGGACGAAGACAATCATGACGACCTGCACTCTGCCTACGGTCCTGACAAGAATAGCGACCTTAGGAAGGAGAGAGAGAAGAGAAACCATCCTACACACCGAATTATCTAAACGGTTTGTTGTCGACCGACAATAACGTAAATCTGGTTGGAGTAATATGACCAATGAGACCCCAATAAGGAAATGAACAGGGGTGAGAAGTTCGAGATCATTAGGATCATCGGATAATGGAGACAAAGGACGGGAGTTCAACCATGCTTTAACTTGAGTCAACATAACTCTGCGACAGTGTCTCCAGAACGTGGGATTTTTCGGCCCCCACCACGTTCCCATCTGGGAGAACACATGCAAACGTGGCGTGTCAGTGTGTCGGCTCTGCTACACGCTGCGGTCACCAGCTTCGTGTAAAGCCGAAGGTGCACGAAGACGGACTTCGTTACAATGCTTGAGTTTTCAAGTTATTTTTAGATTTCACGCTTTCGTTTATCGAGTCGAAATTAAGAATTGTATTTTTCTCGAGTACGTGCAAAAGAGGCGCGAAGCAGACGACGAATTTGAATTTACGAAGTATATAGTTCAAGAAATAACACTTTTCTTCAATTTCTTGAAGAAAGTCTGCATGAAATAAACATCAGTATGATCTTGGAAAATTTCATGAGGATTTCAACACTTCAAAAATAAACTTTCAGTGAAATTTAGTGACAATAAATGTATAAAATTTGAATCAATATATAATTTTCCATTCAAATTTATATACTTCTTACTAATTTTGTACATTTAACAATTTTTCAATTAGAGCAATATTTTCTATCAAGATAAAATGAACATAAAATTCAAGTTCATAATTTATATTTTCAGTTATATGTTAGAAATATTTTCATCTCACATTTTTGTAGCCTAAGCACAAACTTTTCATTCCAAAACTTAAAATCTCTACGGAAATGGAAAATTGTCTAATAGCAGTAGATAAATTAAAAAGCTAAAATATGTGTTTATTGGTATTTCCATATTAACATATAAATATCAATCAACTTTAAATTTTACATAAAAATGTTCGTTCGAAGTGTTCAAATCTTGTTACAATTTGACAAGATTTTATGGAGGAATGCAATCTTTTGGATGAAATATTTTGTAGTTCTTAATTTGTCTGTCCGTCTGAAATCGTAGTAAGATTTGAACAGTAAACAACAAATTTTCCAATAGAATTCAGGATCAATAATAATTGATTCAGGAAATACTTCAACTCTGTAGAGCATTTTTGTATTTCGAATTCAAAATGTGTGCTTAAGCCACAAAAAAGTAAGCTGAAAATGTAGATATAAAACTAATTATGTCATGTTTATGTCTTCTTAATGGAAAATACTTTGCATATAATTCTCTAATTCGATATTTTTTTAATGTATGAACATTCAAGAAATTGATAAATATTCCATCTTTTTATAGGAACTAAAAATTTCCGGATAATGCTTTGATTGAGAAAGCTAAAAATTTGTCAAATATTGATATAAATTGCAATTTTACAATTGCATTATTTTTCAAATATTTTAACATCTCTTCAATCTTGATAATTCTTACAGAAGTTTATTTCATGTGAGTGACTTTTTCTTTTTCTAATGAAAGATTTCGTAATTCTAAATTCGGCCCAATTCGTAACATTGTAAAAAGATTTTAAAACTTCATAAAATTTTTTTTTCTGTTTTATTCAAAGTCAATAAATATTCAATGTTTGGAATCGAAATATTAAGTAAATGATTTTTAATTTCTGGGAATAAACTGCTTTAATAAGACAATCTTTCTTCTTTGTGAGAAATCTCAATTTTAAAATTAAAATTCTACGCATAGGATACAAAAACATAATATGAAATACTTTTATTACAGAATTTTGAAATATACAAGTTGAGCAATTTTTAATCGAGTAAATCGGCTACTTTAAGCAAAACATTATGTTAAAAATATTTTATCAAAAAAATAAGACACATTAAATTACGGTTTAAAATCCACATTCATAGATTGATGGTAAAAGCAGTTTAAAGTTTTTTAATCTTACGTTTTAGTGACGTATGCACAGACTTTTAATCAGATAAATAAAATGTTTTATAGAAAGTCAAAAGTTTCTTATTACTGCACTTAATCAAATTTATAAAGTAAAAATATTTTTTAATTGATGCTTTCACTCAATTCTTTAAACATTCATTAATTGAAAATTGTACTCAAAATTTAATCTTGCAGCGTTCCAATATTCCCACAATGTTACAAAATCTTATTAATCATTATTTTAGTCAAATTATTTTCAAAATATTTAAAAAATAAATGTAAATATTTTGATTAAATACTCTGTCAAAGTTTGCATTTGACTAATCTTGCAAAATTGTTGAAAGTTTTGAATACCGATAGAAGAAACTTTAAATGAAATTTTATGTCCATAAATGCTTAAAGTTCTATATAGAAATATCAACTCCAACATTCTCAAATTTTATAAATAAACTACTAAATTAAAAAAGTTTCGGATTTCTTTAAAAACTGTACAAATTTCAAATATGAATCAGTCAAAATCTACTGATTATCAGTGAAATTTGACTGATTTAAATAACTAAAAACAGGTTACTGTGAATCAGTCAAATTTCACTGATTACTTCAGTGAAAAGTAACTGATTTAACAGTGAAAAATATTGTTTCCACTGATGATTCAGTGAAAAGGCAAATCACTGATTCAATCAGTGAAAATTTGACTGATTCAGATTTAGAGTGTATACAAATTTCAAATATAAAGTGTACTCTGTACATTAATCAAACAAATTTAGAAGATGAATATTTTAATAAATATTCCTAAATATTATTGGAATATGATACATATCGATTTAGAAAAACTTCTTCAAAGTACTCAGACATTTTTCTTATTTTACGACATTTTTGCACCATGTTTGACCTTTGGGTAGGATTTAAGAAAACAATTGTAGACATACTTTCATTACTTAGTAAAATACTATGAAGACTGGCTTTTTAAATTAAAGCGAAAACTTTTAAAACCTTTAACAATCGGTTGCATAGATTCTGCTCTAATCTTGGACGCAATTAGAGAAATAGGTTTTTTTGCTTTTTTTAGATCTAGTTTTTGCCTTAAACATAAAAGAAAGAAAACACATTTGAAATATTAAAATAAAAAAGCTGGTTCATTCTTAGAGAATCCCAAATATTCTGAAATAAAACTCCTTTCCACACCACCACGGAGGTAGAGTTTACTAGTAATAGTTCAGTAAATTTTATGTACTCTAAATAAATTTTTTCGTAATTGCAGAAAACTTATTCCAAATACAAAAATTGTATCTTTAAATGTACAGGATAATTAATTATAAAAATCGTTCGAATTTGAATTTCAAGGACTTGTACACACTTTCAAGACACATCGTTTTTCCTTTTGCAAAAATTTTTAAAACTTCTAATTTTTCAAGTAATTGGGAGAAGTACATTTAAAAAAAAATTGTTTTCTCTACTTCCACTCGCGCTAGCTTAACAAATATTCAGAATTTTACGATTTTATTAATATTGTATTAAGTGTCTGCATTTTCTGAAACTATCTACAGGAGAAAAATTTTAATACTTTAGTAAAGAAAGTTTTCTGAAAAGTTGTAGCTCAATCAGATTAATAGCCAAAAAGTTACCAATGTTTTAAATCGCAAACGAACGGTATAGAGGTCAAATTGGAGACGAAAACAAATAATAATAGCAACCTTCTTTTGTTTACTTCTAAGATATACTTGATCCTCGCTTTATGCGTTATTTCAGAAGGCAAGAGTGTGGATTCTTCATATTTTTATCGTAATTCCTTATTGAAAACGGCAAAAGTAAGAATATTATATTATTATTTGGTGATACGTGAGTGCTCTTACGTACGTTATTGTTTGATGCTTGTGGGTAAGTTTATTTTGTGAAACTTAATTTGTGTGCAGATTACAAATTATTCACATTCGCTCAATTTTATCGACTTTTCATCTTATTAATTCTTTTCAAATAATTCTGTTTTCCTTCGTCGTATAATTTATTGTTCACAATGAGTAATCCGGTTGACCCAAATTCGAGTGTTTTGAAGGACAGCCAGGTTCAAACGAAGGTTGACCACCGATTGAACTCTGGTTCAAACGAATGTCAACCCGCTAGAAAAGTCATGAAAAATGCAAAAAACTTTCAGTTGGGATGGTTTGAGGAATTTCCGTCGTGGAGAGAGTGGGTGGTTACATTAGCAGATGAAACAAGATTTCATTGCAAAATTTGCAATAAAACGTTGCTATGTGGCAAATCGGAAATTGAAAAGCATGAAGCATCTTTATCGCACAGAAAGAAGCAAGAATTTTCAAATAAATTAGAATGTTATGGAGTAGTAAGTGAAAATTCTTCTAATGTAACTGCCAATTCTTACAGTGTTGAACCTTGTGTAGCAAGTTCTTCTGCTTCAGAATTCACAAATTCCACGATTCCGGAAAGTGTTACTTTCAAAAAGAAAGTACAAGAAGCAGAGATTAGGATTAGTACATTTTTCGTAGAGCATAATTTACCATTCGCGATTTCATCAGAATTGATAGGACTTTTCCAAGATATGGAACCTTCGGTTTTAAAAGACGTTAGATTGAGCCACACTAAAATGGTCCTAGTTGTAAATAACGTCGTATGTGCTGCTGAAACTGATCGCATGGCAAATATTTTGCGTAAGCAATCATTTTCAGTGTACGAAGACGAAACGACCGACAGGACTCTAGAAAAGTGGCTGTCATTAATGGTTCCATATGTGGAGCCAACGATATTTTCTGTCAGGGTGGAATTGCTCCAGCTTATTAATGTAAATGCTTCGGATTGTTCTGCCTCTAAAATTTTTGATGCGTTCGAAAAAGCATTGTCCGGGCAGAAAATCCCTTTATCTAAAATCTGTGCTTTAGCTTGTGATAATGCACAGGTGATGGTTGGCAATAGGTCCTCATTTAAAACAAAATTAAAGGAAAAAAGTCCCCGTTTAATTGTTTTCCCGTGTGTCTCGCATTCGTCAGCAATTGTAGCAAAATATGCTTGTGCCACAATCCCAGATGTAGAGGATTTAATCAAAGATTTGCCAGTTTTTCTTAATGCTAGCTCTAAGCGAACGGCTATTTTTCGATCGATTGTTTTGGAATTAGGAAATGACTATCAAAAAATTCCTAGTCATTCTGAAACTCGCTGGCTTGTCCGCTATCGATGCATAGATATTATAATAAAGAATTGGGAAGTTATTCTTCAGTATCTTATGGTCCTCGCATCTGAGAAGGTAGAGAAGACCAAAGACTTGTTAGGAAAAATGCAGAATCCTTTGACACTCGCATATTTCCTATTCTTGAAATTTACTTTGAATAGGTTCAACGTATACAATGCGAAATTTCAAAATCGCGAAACAATGGTTCAGGAACTCCAGCCAAAATCGGCTAAATTCTTCGTATGGATTCTTAGCAGTTATTTGAAAGAGGGTCTTCTTCAACCGAATTTATTCTTTCAAATCATTAGAAATGTTAACTTTGCAGATCCTAGTAATCAAAAGCCGCTTCAAGACATTGACGTTGGTAAGGAAACGCGAGAATATTTCCAGCAGCAACTTACAAACAAGAAATTGCAAATAGTAGAAGTTGATCTATTTCTTCGTAATTGCTTGAAATTTTATGTCACAGCAAGCGAAGAAATTCGCAATCGACTTCCTTTTGATGACATCTTTTTGTCTTGCGTTGCTGTTTTCCGGCCTCAAGTAGCTTTCTATGCTGATCGAAGCGAAACTTTTCCTAGGGTCTGGAAAGTTTGTCAAGATTTAGGGTCGTTTGATAGAATAGGTGTACAAAAAGAGTGGGATTCTTTACTCAAAATCAGACAGGAACTCAAAGAAAAGTGGTCGAATTTATCTTTTGACGAAATGTGGTCTAGTATCGGTGTATCTTCGACGAGTACAGGAGAAAAACTTTTTCCAAATTTGACCTCAGTATTGAATCAGGTTCGGAGTCTTCCTCATTCAAATGCTGAGGCGGAGCGAGGTTTCTCCATGCTCACGGACGCGAAAACTCCCATAAGAAATCGCTTAGGAAACAGGACGGTCAACTCAATTTGTGTTACTCGATCAGCCCTAAAGGCGAGAGCTGAAACAGCCAGAACAACAAGCATCACTTCGAAGCATTTGCAATTAATGACCGAAAATCTATATGAGATGGCAGAAAGTGATAGGGAAAGTGGTTTGTCGCTCTTTGCTCACGAAGGAGAGGATTAATTCTAATGGCCAAGGCATGGCGTTAATCAATTTCAAACCCCTTTCTTACTCACAAAATAATGACATTTTATTTCTTATATCAGAGATACGTTCTTTATTCCTTTCTTCGCGTGCCTAGGGTATGGAAATTGTTTAGTTTTAATTATTATTTTGTGAGTAAGAAAACATATTGAAATTGAGTAATATCACGCTTTAGGCATAAGTGAGAGGCAAGGAGACTCACAATAATCAAGCACCCCAAATCATCCCGAATTAATCAAACTTCTTAATTATTTGATTTAAAACAAAACATTTTTGTTCAACGTATATTGGCATTTGATAGAGGCAAGCCTGAAGTACGGGCTAAATTTGTAGCGTTTTTTACAACTTTGCTTCATTTTTTTCCTTTTTTCTTTTTGCTTGAAAGCAAAAACCCTTTTCGTTTCGTAGGACGTGGACTAGGCCTACAGGGGATACCACGTAAAAAAAACGAGCCTTAAACTCTACCTCCGTGGTGGTGTGGAAAGGAGTTTTATTTCAGAATATTTGGGATTCTCTAAGAATGAACCAGCTTTTTTATTTTAATATTTCAAATGTGTTTTCTTTCTTTTATGTTTAAGGCAAAAACTAGATCTAAAAAAAGCAAAAAAACCTATTTCTCTAATTGCGTCCAAGATTAGAGCAGAATCTATGCAACCGATTGTTAAAGGTTTTAAAAGTTTTCGCTTTAATTTAAAAAGCCAGTCTTCATAGTATTTTACTAAGTAATGAAAGTATGTCTACAATTGTTTTCTTAAATCCTACCCAAAGGTCAAACATGGTGCAAAAATGTCGTAAAATAAGAAAAATGTCTGAGTACTTTGAAGAAGTTTTTCTAAATCGATATGTATCATATTCCAATAATATTTAGGAATATTTATTAAAATATTCATCTTCTAAATTTGTTTGATTAATGTACAGAGTACACTTTATATTTGAAATTTGTATACACTCTAAATCTGAATCAGTCAAATTTTCACTGATTGAATCAGTGATTTGCCTTTTCACTGAATAATCAGTGGAAACAATATTTTTCACTGTTAAATCAGTTACTTTTCACTGAAGTAATCAGTGAAATTTGACTGATTCACAGTAACCTGTTTTTAGTTATTTAAATCAGTCAAATTTCACTGATAATCAGTAGATTTTGACTGATTCATATTTGAAATTTGTACAGTTTTTAAAAAAATCCGAAACTTTTTGAATTTAGTAGTTTATTTATAAAATTTGAGAATGTTGTAGTTGATATTTCTATATAGAACTTTAAGCATTTATGGACATAAAATTTCATTTAAAGTTTCTTCTATCGGTATTCAAAACTTTCAACAATTTTGCAAGATCAGTCAAATGCAAAATTTGACAGAGTATTTAATCAAAATATTTACATTTATTCTTTAAATATTTTGAAAATAATTCGACTAAAATAATGATTAATAAGATTTTGTAACATTGTGGGAATATTGGAACGCTGCAAGATTAAATTTTGAGTACAATTTTCAATTAATGAATGTTTAAAGAATTGAGTGAAAGCATCAATTAAAAAATATTTTTACTTTATAAATTTGATTAAGTGCAGTAATAAGAAAATTTTGACTTTCTATAAAGCATTTCATTTATCTGATTAAAGGTCTGTGCATACGTCACTAAAATGTAAGATTAAAAAACTTTAAACTGCTTTTACCATCAATCTATGAATGTGGATTTTAAACCATAATTTAATGTGTCTTATTTTTTTGATAAAATATTTTTAACATAATTTTTTGCTTAAAGTAGCCGATTTACTCGATTAAAAATTGGTCAACTTGTATATTTCAAAATTCTGTAATAAAAGTATTTTCATATTATGTTTTTGTATCCTATGCGTAGAATTTTAATTTTAAAATTGAGATTTCTCACAAAGAAGAAAGATTGTCTTATTAAAGCAGTTTATTCCCAGAAATTAAAAATCATTTACTTAATATTTCGATTCCAAACATTGAATATTTATTGACTTTGAATAAAACAGAAAAAAAATTTTTATGAAGTTTTAAAATCTTTTTACAATGTTACGAATTGGGCCGAATTTAGAATTACGAAATCTTTCATTAGAAAAAGAAAAAGTCACTCACATGAAATAAACTTCTGTAAGAATTATCAAGATTGAAGAGATGTTAAAATATTTGAAAAATAATGCAATTGTAAAATTGCAATTTATATCAATATTTGACAAATTTTTAGCTTTCTCAATCAAAGCATTATCCGGAAATTTTTAGTTCCTATAAAAAGATGGAATATTTATCAATTTCTTGAATGTTCATACATTAAAAAAATATCGAATTAGAGAATTATATGCAAAGTATTTTCCATTAAGAAGACATAAACATGACATAATTAGTTTTATATCTACATTTTCAGCTTACTTTTTTGTGGCTTAAGCACACATTTTGAATTCGAAATACAAAAATGCTCTACAGAGTTGAAGTATTTCCTGAATCAATTATTATTGATCCTGAATTCTATTGGAAAATTTGTTGTTTACTGTTCAAATCTTACTACGATTTCAGACGGACAGACAAATTAAGAACTACAAAATATTTCATCCAAAAGATTGAACTCCTCCATAAAATCTTGTCAAATTGTAACAAGATTTGAACACTTCGAACGAACATTTTTATGTAAAATTTAAAGTTGATTGATATTTATAGGTTAATATGGAAATACCAATAAACACATATTTTAGCTTTTTAATTTATCTACTGCTATTAGACAATTTTCCATTTCCGTAGAGATTTTAAGTTTTGGAATGAAAAGTTTGTGCTTAGGCTACAAAAATGTGAGATGAAAATATTTCTAACATATAACTGAAAATATAAAGTATGAACTTGAATTTTATGTTCATTTTATCTTGATAGAAAATATTGCTCTAATTGAAAAATTGTTAAATGTACAAAATTAGTAAGAAGTATATAAATTTGAATGGAAAATTATATATTGATTCAAATTTTATACATTTATTGTCACTAAATTTCACTGAAAGTTTATTTTTGAAGTGTTGAAATCCTCATGAAATTTTCCAAGATCATACTGATGTTTATTTCATGCAGACTTTCTTCAAGAAATTGAAGAAAAGTGTTATTTCTTGAACTATATACTTCGTAAATTCAAATTCGTCGTCTGCTTCGCGCCTCTTTTGCACGTACTCGAGAAAAATACAATTCTTAATTTCGACTCGATAAACGAAAGCGTGAAATCTAAAAATAACTTGAAAACTCAAGCATTGTAACGAAGTCCGTCTTCGTGCACCTTCGGCTTTACACGAAGCTGGTGACCGCAGCGTGTAGCAGAGCCGACACACTGACACGCCACGTTTGCATGTGTTCTCCCAGATGGGAACGTGGTGGGGGCCGAAAAATCCCACGTTCTGGAGACACTGCTCTGCGAAGGTGAGTTTAGACCCAGTTTAGACTCACAAAGTGTTCGTACATGATTGTGAATAAGTATATATATAATAATTTTCAACTTAGTAGCTTATCTTGAATTAGGTCTTTTATGTAATGTAAATTAAGTATAGGAAAATATGCTAAGTCATGATCATCGAGCCGTCTCCATTGGCAATTTTCCAGTCACAAATTATCCACTTCTACACTCGCTTGCACGACATTAATTGTAGCTCTTTGCAGCATTTCTCTAGCAAGCTGAGCATTTGCACCTTATATTTGGATAATAGGATGATACCTGTTTAGTGTAGCTCCGGCTTTACTATAAAATCCACTAAGGTTTTTCGCATGCTACAGATGTATGGTTTGTAGTAAAATAGAAATCTCTATTTGTTGTTGCAAATTCAGATTCTCCATTAATAAATACGCGACTAATGATTCTCTGATAATATAGGCAGTTGCAAATATTTCGAACTCAACCACCTAATTTTTAATTTTTAATTTAAGAGAAGTTTTTTTTGTCCCACACCACCCGACAGCCCTAAGTTGTTGATTGTGGGATGAATTTTTGCGGAGTCGCTTTTCCATACATATAAATACTTAGATTTAATCGTAAAAATCATTGAACATCGACACAGCTATCATATAACAAATTTTCAGAAAAATCATCCGAAAATCATCATTCCTATAGGAATTCTGCGGGGTCCTTTTGTGCAAAACTTTATTTTTATTGCCAAAACCAAAAATAATCTAACCTCGTCCCAAGAGCAGTTTGCGTCTTAAGAATGTTTTTAGAATGTCTTCAGTACATTAGGCATCTTTAGGACATCAACTAGACTGATTTTGGACGTACTATAGGAACGTTTTTAGATGTCTGGAATGTTGAGGGTGTTTTGTCCACTAAGGAAACTTGAATATACATATATTTTAGTCTTCACATTGAGGAAGGAAATAAATTTACTTAAAGTTATACGGACCCTGAGAAACATATTCACTTCACGATATGCATAATTATTGTTTGATCTTCTGTGCATTTATGCAATCATCAAAAAACTTCGTGAGGATTATCAAATCAATTTTTGCTCTCGCGTATATTTCAAAAGATTAAAGGGAAAAGTTCGATTCATTTAGGACTCTGTTTTGTTTAAAGATTTCGACTCAACTCATAAAATTTCAAATATTTTCATTCGAATCTGTTGAGACAGCAGAACTATACCTGAAGGGTCCCAATGCAAAAGGGGATAAGGGACAAATTGTACCGGGAATTGATTAATCAAAAAGCCCGCTTAAAAAGACTGTCAAAAACCTTTTTGACGCTAAGTTGGCACCACTGAGCTCTATACTGACGTGGAGTTCGAGCGCGATCTGTCATTTAGTTTGTTCACAGTGCTCGATGTTGTCAGTTTATCTCAAGTATGTTTCGCAATGTTTCCAATGGATAAGAAGCTTAAGGCTTCTAAATACTTAAATTTACGTTTTTTTTGTATAAAATTAACGTGACTTTTTATTACTCTCATAAAAAGAGGATTTTGAACAAATCCTTTCAACACGATGTGTATTAGAATTTTTGAGAATTTTGTAGACAAAAAACCCATTTTTGAGAATTTATCCCTTATCCCCTTTTACATTACAACCCTTCACTTATCCTGCTACTTTCCCTCTTACATTTAAGGCTTATATTAAAAGTTTTTTTACAGTGTGTAACACACAATGAATTAATATATGAAAAGATTAAATATAATAAATAAGATCCGGGCTCGAATCCCGGCACAGTCGAAATTGTCTCTTTTCTCATAGAAAGGTTTAATAATTCTTACATTTTTAGATTGATTTGCGACATTTATTTATATAAAGAAATTAAATAAATATTGAAAATTAAATATAATAAATTGTACAACTTGATCTAGGACTGCTTTTTCAGATATTGCAAACTAAAGTACAAATTTAATTTAATTAATTTACGAGGTGTGTCCGAAAAGTATCCGACCTGCGTTTATATCTTCGAGCCAGAGCGCTCGATTGGCCTCTGCGGGGTATCATTGTAACCAGTAGTCTCTTACGAACTCCCTGAATGCCGTAGTTTTAGTCGTCTTTGTTTACAGTTGAAAATGACAGAAAGAACAGATCAAGGAATTGAAACGAAGTGATGATGAAAATGTCCTTAAGAAGGTTATTACTGGTGATGAATCATGGGCTTATGGTTACGATCCTGAAACTAAACAACAATCTTCACAGTGGAAGCGTCCAGACGAGCCACGGCCGAAAAAAGTACATCAAAGTCGGAGCCATGTCAAGTCAATGCTGATTATTTTTTTCGATTGTGAGGGTGTTGTGCAGTACGAATTTGCTCCAAGAGGTCAGACGATCTGACGTAGTTCTGAAAAGATTGCGTGATGCCGTGAGAAGAAAACGACCGTGTTTCTGGTCAAGCGGTGATTGGCTCTTTCACCACGATAACGCGCCAGCGCATTCACCGAACATTGTGCAGCAATTTTTGACGAAACACAAGATTGTACAGCTTCACAAGCTCCGTACAGTCCCGACATAGCTCCCTGCGACTTTTGGATGTTCCCAAAATTGAAAATGACGCTCAAAGGAAAGTGGTTCGACGACATCGAGACGATCCAGAGTAATGTTCAATGTTCAATCAAATGGGGACTACTTCGAAGGATGCCACAGTCCGGATAAAGAAGAATAGCACTAACGCGAAGATATGAACGCAGGTCGGATACTTTTCGGACACACCTCGTATAAGTACAAATTTATTATATGTTTTACATATTTGTCTTTTATTTTCCGTTAATCTTTATTCACAGCTACCATAAGAAATATTGTCCATCGTATTGTTCTTCTTGCGTTTGGCATGAATCTTGATCGAATAATGCTTCCTTCTTCTTCTTCTTCTTCTTCTTCTTCTTCTTCTTCTTCTTGCTCGTTGCTTCTTGCTGTTTAGCAAATAGCCATAACTCACACACAATTATTAATAGAAATTAAGTCACTAAATATTACTAGAAAACAAGCAATGAAAAATGTCCCCGCACTATGTAGCGAAGCCTTATACTCCTCTTTAAAATTCTAGCCACATAAGTTTCAAGTCCAATTAAATAGTTAACTAGCAGCATGTGCAGGTAACAAACTTTGTCAAGTAAGGTAATCCTTTTTGATCTCCGAATGTTTCCTTTCAATTAATTCACTGGTTTCCAGGATATCAGTTTCAGCCTATAACTATGATTGCAGTCAACAGCCAAAATCTGATCTCCCGAGGACTGCTCATCCCATTGATGGCAAATGGTTGTGATGATCGCACCTGGTGCTCTCATTTGTAAATTCATAAACTATCTCTGAACCTGAGATCGGTAATGCAGGATTCTTTGGTTTCTTGAAAATGATAATGAATTAAATCTAACGAATAGCAGATGAATACTCTTATGGTATATTCGATTGCAGTAATGCGTAATGTGCAGAGAGAATTAACGTAGATGACTGCGTGAGACAAAAGAGAATTATATTCTCTTCTTGGAGAACGTGCGGAGTTAGTTCATTTTACTATTTTAGAATTTACTTTTCAGCTCTACAAGAAATGCCCACTACATATCATATTTATTTAGAATATTAACGTGCCAAATTCATTTAAATTAAGGAATTCTATTTTATTTAATTCTCAAAGATACTCAGACGTAAGAAGTAACCTTAAGACTTATTTTTCAGAGTTACAAGAAATGCCATTTACAAATCATGTATTTAAATTATAACTCTATTAATATTTACATTTTGAGAACAAGGATAGAAACCAGATCTTGAAGTGATGGACTTTTATTGAATAATAAAATATAAAATAAAATTTACTGATTTTGAATAATAATAAACTATTTGGACGTTGAGCAGAACTCTGAGTCAGAGTGAAAAGTAATCATACCAGCTTTCTAAAGTTTTCCGAAGAAAATATAATTTATTATCCAAAAGTAATAAAAACGTTTTATGTGCTACGGGAATTTATCAATAGAAGTTTCTTTATTCTCATCAAGAAACTCTGGGTTTTCTCATAATATGAGAGCGATACGTGAAATACAGAATTTTATCATATGCTTCTAATAAACAAAAATCTTAGAAACTCAATAGGTTTCATAGTAAGCTTCGATAAAAGTCCAAACATTTTTAGGATCCCTACATAAGATGTATTTACACATCGAATGACTTACAAGGAATGTTTTTTAGGTGTCCTCCTCCGATTTTTTCTCCTTGAAATATGTGATAGAGCATCAAAATCTTAGAGACACGTGTTTTTTTTATCTGCCCAAAATAAGTTTTAAGGGGTGAAATGAGCCCCTGAAGTTTTGCTCAAAAATGATATTTCTATTATTTTAAGCACTTATAGCCGACCGATTTGAATGAAACTTAGCAGTAATTATGTGTACGTCAAAAAATATTTGACAGATAATGCAACTATTATTTTTTGCCCTTATAATGGGTAAAACTACAAACCCAATTTTATACCAGGAATACTGAAATAGATTCGTGTACCGAGAAGAAGATAGCTGATTATGAATCAACGATTGAAGTTTAATAATATTATTTCGTAAATGGAGATTAATGTCTTCTTCGTATAGCAATACATCATCAGAGAAGCGTCTAACATAATTTTTCCAAACTCGAAATCCATAAACATCTAGAGGTTGTATTTTTGAAGTTGTACCTTTTGTTATTGACTTAAGTACAATATCTTTGCCTTCAGGTTTCTGTTCATGTACGCTTCTCTCACAGTGTCCAGTCCATGAATCCAACAGGAGCATAATCTTTTCTTTAGTACTGGGATAAAAGATTTCTCGCAGACATGTATTAAAGAGATCTACAATAAAAAAGAATAAAAAATATTTATTAAGCAAAATTTCCATAAAAAATGTAATTAATTACTGTGAGTAGTATGGTAAGATTAAATTTAATACTTGATATAACTTATTTCAACGTAAATATTAGCAATGATGTAAGTATTACTATTATGTAAATATTAGCTATTGAATAATTCGTTATTGTTCAAATGTCTATAACTGTAATTGTGGTGATTAAAAATTAATGTTATACCTGATATAACCTTTCCAGACTTTGATGCCTTCGCATATACATTTGTTGACCTAAATAACGTCTTTTCCACTGTTGATCCAAACTGTCAGTCTTTTTCTTTTAAAACTATAAATAATGGTGACAACAGCCTTCCGTTAGCAGTCACTGTTAGTTGTAACCTATAACTGTGAGTTGCAGATGAAACAGACTGCACAACATATTCTACCTTTTTTTGACCTTTACATGCTAAACTTCGCCCAGAATGGATTTCTAACTTAAATTCACTTTCATTAGAATTATACACATTGTCAAGCCCATATTCTTTTACTAACGGCTTTACCTCTTGAACAAATTTCTGGGCTATTGTTTTCAACTTCTCATCATCCTCTAAAGTCTTTCGAGTCACAAATTTGGTTATTTTTCGTGAAACAATATGATGTGCCTTCTTAAAATTGTGCACCCAACTACGTGAAGCTTTAAAAAGTATATTTTTATTACCTTCATCATTGTATGCTTTTAGAGCCCAACGTCGAAGATATCTGTCGTGTACGATACGTCCTGTATTGACTGCACTTCTAAATTTATTCAGTACGTTTTCAGAAATTCGCATTAATACTTCCCTTTTATTTCCACCAGTTTCAATTTGGATATCCCATCGTCTTAACTGACGCTCTGATGATACAAGTCTGAAATTTTATTGCACAGTACTCAATTTACGATATTTTTTTACTCCTTATATCCAGAATGACACTTCCTTGCGTTTATATTCTGGATCAATATCATCATCGTGTGCCAAACATACCTCTAAAGGTTCGTCATCTGTCCATCTGCCATCATCATCATCTTCTATTGCTTCAGCTTGATAATCATTAAAAGGTTCCTCAAAATCTAATGAAGAATGCTTCAAAGTTTCCACTGTATGATATTGGAAAATGCAGTCCAATAATATTTTTTGAATTACTTCCTTTATTTCTACTTCATCTCTGATGACAGGCGTGTCTGCCAAATACATACTTTGAAATGTTGCTGATAAAAGATTTATGACATTTAATGGTTTATAATCATATTGATTTTTTACTGAACCATAAACTTGTACGTTCTACAATCACTGTCGCAAGTATACTGATGGATACTGGTAACATTTTTGCAATGCAGCTAGCCTGCGTCACACAGCGTTTACAAAAATAAAAATCGTATCAACAACATTTTGAAACACTAAAAATACACGGATGACATCATTGGGAATTTGCTAATAAGAATGTAATAATATCAGTAATCTCATATAATAGTAAAGAATTTTGGAAATCTTTCTGTGGAAAAAAGACGCTTTCGACTGTGTGGGGATACTACTTTTGATTAACTTAACAGATTTGTGCTTCAAAATGCCGAAATTATAGTTCAATACGTGTTAATTTAAGAATTTATTCATTTAAGGGTTGTTTACCCCCAAATAAGGGTATATTCATATAATTTGTTTCCAAAACTCCTTTCTATTGTATTATTTAACAAGAGTAAAATTATTTCTTCATTAAAAATAATCTATTTTCAAATTTAAGCAAGATTTTTCATTAGAGGTATTTACGGCTAAGGGTAGTTTTACCTATTATAAAGGCGAAAAATAATAGTTGCATTATCTGTCAAATATTTTTTGACGTACACATAATTACTGCTAAGTTTCATTCAAATCGGTCGGCTATAAGTGCTTAAAATAATAGAAATATCATTTTTGAGCGAAACTTCAGGGGCTCATTTCACCCCTTAAAAATTATTTTGGGCAGATAAAAAAAACACGTGTCTCTTAGTTTTTGATGCTCTATCACATATTTAAAGGAGAAAAAAATCGGAGGCGGACACCTAAAAAACATTCCTTGTTAGTGCACTTTTTACAACGTTGCACAAGTGCTTGTGGGCGCGCTAATTCTCGGAACTCTGGGTTAAAGGGCAAGTAGAAAGGGACCACTTGAATAGTGTATGACCAGAGAAACATCACGCACTCTTGAACTTTTCTATAGGCTAGAAAGCCATTAAATTTCACACATAGAACTCGTTTTTTGATATCCTTATTGGTCAGAAATCACCCCCAAACTCTAATTTTACTATTATTTTTGAGTGGGGACAAGAGTCCCGAGGTCCAGTTCCAGAGAGAGCGCCTCCACTTTTTTTCCAAATCAGTAGAGTTCGTTTTTTTGTAAAGTCATCTTCTTCTATGAAATGAATTGTCGTTAATAACTTTTAAATTTCTAAAGTTTATCTCGCCTATAAGTGTAAGTTTTAAATTCAGTGTAACGAGTTGAGTATTTTTGTGAAATAAATAACGTTAATTATATTTTTAATAATTAAATAAGAGTTTTCTTTTTCATCTATTTTTATAGATGAGTTTTATAAAAACCTGAAAACCTATCCTCATAGGCGACAAAAGGCAAGTACTCGCGGAATTTTTAAACGAAGTGAGTTCTCGCGATCGCCAATCAGGCAGCGTCAGCGCGCGCCTGTCAATCACGGACGTGACATGGTTGCGACATCTAGAGAGATACTACCGAGACTCATATGAAAAACGCGCGAAACATTGTAGATCTGTACACAGATGAAAACAAACCGGCAAGTTTATATATTGAGCACCAAAAGTAAACACAAGTTCGGAAAGAAAGACGAAAACAACAGAGCACAGATCAACATTGCACAACTTAGTCTTTAAAAAAAGGTCACCTTGTCACGTCTTTTAGAACATAGACCGAACATCACGTTCACCTGCGTAATCACAAGTTTATAGCATTAGCAAAAATTAAAAAGCAGGAATGCAAAACCCGCGTAGAAGCCGACAGTCACCGACAGCAATCAACCACGGTACAATGGACCGAGGCAGTGCCGGCATACAGACCAAGGAGTGTTCACCAGAATCTTGCAGGAAAATTATGACGCTCAAAAAGTGTCCCCAAGATGCACGCTTCAAACTCGAAGCTCAGAAAAGAAATACACGACAGAAATACAGTTTCAAAAGGCGTGAGAGGGGACCACGCCACAGCAGAGAACAAAGCCGGCAGAATCACGCGGTAACAAAAGCACGCACTGAAGATAGCAATTAGCATTCGACCGACTGACAGAAACTACATTTGGACTAGACACGCAGCAACACGTCCGGCCGTGGCCAAAGCCACGACCGGACTCACTGAATAATGCTTCCAATTCCGCGTCTTCGTACACTTTCGGCCTTTCGCTACATTCTTTGTCTTCAATGTCAAATTCACCGTTCTTAAACTTTTGAAACCACTTACGACAACTTCTCTCACTTAAGGCAGCCTCATCATATGTTTCTGCAGATTTCTTCAAATTGAAGAAGTAAATCAAAAGTTCCCGCAAATGACGCTTATTCGACTCAAAACTCGACATTTTTGCACACAAAAGAATATATTATACTGATAAAAATTCACTAATATTTCAATGTTATGTTGTTGACAGATGTCCAACCTTACGACAGTGACGTTTTACATCTGTCATTTTCTACGAAAATTTACTGGTAACGCCAATTTTTCACAAACGTTGGAAATTTATTTGGACACCTGATAATAATTAAACAACAAAATTAATTTTTAAAAAAATGTACATGATAATCATAAACATTTTTAATATAATAACATTTTATATAAACAAATGTCACAATCTGCCCTTTCATGGTAGAAAAAAATCATTTTTTCATCAATTATTTTTGAGATAAGAAAAATTGTAATACGTAACCAACAAAACTGATTAACAAATTTTATATACGTTTAAAATTGATACTAACAATCTATATTATTTATGTTTGATTCAGATTAAAGTTTAAAAATGTCTTTGAAGGCAATTATGAATCATTTCTGGTCCGAAAAATCAATCTATCTGCGATAAAAGCTCATGAGATAAGAATTCATTTATAAAAATGTTTGTAACAATTGTAATTGTTAACTTATTTGAATTCTTCGGTGCAAGTTATGACTCTTAAGGAAAATCTTAACAATTAGAGTCAAACAAAAACATTTTTCGAGGAAAAATACACGCACGTAAGAATTTGTTTATAATAATTAACGTAAAAATTAATAGAAGTATTTCTGTTCTATGAGATCAGTTGCAATAATTCTGGCCAATAGTCAGTTTATTTCAGCATTTTTTCTCAAGTTAAAAATTCACGAAGCTGAAATGGCCAATTTTGTCACATTTTTGTTTATATATTGTTGCTCTATGAAAAAAATTAAAAAATCGAAATCAACAATTCTCTTAAGTATTTAATGTTAAGATTTTCTAAATAACCAAATTCAAAATCGGTTAAGAAATACGACCTGTAGCCGATTATGAACAGTAAATTTCTATTTCAGACCATTGTGCGTTGTTTTAGTTGCCTCCTGTGGAAGGTTTTTGGAAGATAATAATAATATAGATATTTAAATTAATTACACGAAGAAAAATAGTTGAAGTAATTTTACTCAACTTCCGATCAAATTTAGGACATATGGTCAAGTTAGAAGTTATTTAGTGTCACTGTATTTATTTGTAATATATTAAATGTTCAAAAATGAATCACAGTTGAGTAAAATTCAGAAGTTTAGGGTGAAGTTTAAAAGCGTGCGATAAAAGTTTCTAAATATATATATTATTACTCGTTGTATAATTATAAAAAACCAGTCTTTTATTAAATCACCAAAATAGTAGAGCTTTTCCTTCATTCTACTCTACGTTTTAATCAAGAGTTGAGTAAACCGTGAATCGCAAGATTTATTCCAACAGCTACATCTATTCACGCAGGAACAAATGAAAGTAATCTGCGCCTTGCGCACACACTCTCACTCTCACAAGCTCTGAATAACTCTTGCAGTCACTATATAAGAAAGTTCGAAGTTTTATGTCTGAGGATTCGTAAGCGAGCGTGTGGGTGATTCGACGAAAGTGTATCATACCGTATCATACTATATATAAGTGTAGTCATTAGGTTTATATAACACGTGGATCAATAAGTCCCGGGACTGACACATAGATGGCGTTGCCAACAAAAGTTCTGTATGATTTTTCATGAGTACCAGCCTTCATAAGATACCTGTCAAAATTTCATGACATTCTGATGTTTGGTCCACGAGTTACAGTGCTTTAAGTGACGCTAGTCTTGATATTCTCAAAACAATGGATTCGAAACAATTTCGTGTGTTGATTTACCATTGCTTTTTGATGAAAAAAAAACACAGTGCAAGCTCAGCAATGGCTTGAAAAATGCTACGGGGACTCTGCTCCATCAAAAACAACCATTTGTCGGTGGTATGCTGAGTTTAAACGTGGTCGTACAGACACTTTTTTCGTTTTATATGTAAATTAACCGTCTAAGTCACTTTTCGTTTGGTCTCTTACAGTTTTGGCTCTGTATGAGGGCCCTCCGCCCAAGATAAAGTCAATTTTAATTTTTTGTATAGTACCTCCAATGATGCTACATATATATGTGAAGTACATAGGTGGTACACTTTTTTCGTTTTATATGTAAATTAACCGTCTAAGTCAATCTCTGTTCGGTCCTCATAGTTTTGGCTCTGTATGAGGGCCCTCCGCCCAAGATAAATTCAATTTTAATTTTTTTTACAATACCTCGAATGATGTTACATACATATGTGAAGTCCATAGGTGGTACACTTTTTTCGTTTTATATGTAAATTAACCGTATAAGTCACTTTTCGTTCAGTCTCTTACAGTTTTTGCTCTGTATGAGGGCCCTCCGCCCTAGATAAATTCAATTTTAATTATTTTTATAGTGCCTCAAATGATGTTACGTACATATGTGAAGTCCATAGGTGGTACACTTTTTTCGTTTCGTATAAAAAATAACCGACTTTGTTATTGTGGGCTTATCAGGAAATTTTTATCAACAATAATTTTTTTGAACAATTAAATTTTTTTTTATTGTTTATTTTGCCTTATAAACTATTTATATCCCTTATTTTAACTTTTTATCTTAATTTTGACGTGAAAAAAATATTTTAAAATTCATCTGACTAGACATCTGATACGTCAACCCAATTCCAAGCTGGGTTCGAACTCGCGCATTCGTGATCCGTAGGCTAGAACGTAGACTGCTGACCTGTGAAATCATTGCAACGGCACTTCGATTCTTAATTATATGACCCACAGCCTGAGATGTCCCATTTTCTTACGAGTTTTACTTTGAAAAACCCTGCTGTTGTTGGTGAAATCGTTTCCCAACCGTAAAAAAACAATTTTTTTCTTCTAAATGCAGATTCTACATAGCAAAATCCTCGGTTTTGCCAAATGACTTTATTTAATAACTAAATGGAAACACCAATTAGCAAAATCGTATTATCAAATCGGAAAACCGGAAAAAAACACAATACGTTTCAAAAATTTTTTAAGTGTTTTGTCTTCGGAAACTCGAAAATCAAGCTTAAAATCAATGAATCATAAAAAACTGAATAATAAATGTACCAATTTTGTATATAGTAAACCTTGTGAAAATTGTATAAAGTTTTCTGTTTTTATAAAGAACTTTTTTTTTATCAAAAAACCAAACTTTATAAAATTTTTGTATAGTTGACTTTATGAAAAGTCAGTATTTTTATGAGGATTCGTTTTTTACAAAAAAATCGCATTTCATAAAAAGACCGCTCTATAACAAAAATTTTAAGTTGACTTCATAAAAATTCATTAATTTTTTAAAGTTTTGTGTTTTATAAAAAAAAAAAAAAATTTATAAATATTTTTACAAGTTAACTTCCTCAAATACCAGGTCTAGAAGTATGAAACCGGAATTTCCCTATTGATGGTGCTTGCCATCAGTTTAGGGACCGTACGATCGCTTCTGCAGCGCCATCTTCTCCCTCTAGCAGCTGAGAAAGATTTTCAGTAGGCAACAACCCAAGTTCGATATACCAGTATATTTACTACAAGCATCAACATGTCGAGTTTTGTGCCTACGAACTACGATTTCCGGACAGCACTGGTTTTTTGTTATCACTTGAAGAAAACTGATGCAGAATCGCATCGAATGCTTGTCGAAGCTTACGGTGAACATGCTCTTGGCAAAACACAGTGTTTCAAGTGCTTTTAAAAATTTTAAAGTGGTAATTTTGATGTGAGAAACGAAGATCGTGGAAAACCACCGAAAAAGTGCGTTTGGTGGGATCAGAAGGGTGTTATATATTATGAGCTGCTAAAACCTGGTGAAACTGTCAACACGAATCGCTACCAACAGAAAATGATCGATTTTAATCGAGCATTACAAGAGAAACGACCGGATTATCGAAGACGGCAACACAAAGTCATTTTTCTTCACGATAATGCCCCATCATACACAGCGAAACGGGTCAAGGAAACGATCGAGACCATTCCATCTGTTCGCATCACTGGGCCACGCTCTCGCTAAACAACGCTTCACTTCGTACGAAAATGTACGAGAATGGCTGGATAACTGGTTTGATTTAAAAGACGAACAGTTTTATTGGCGTGGCATTCATCACCTTCCGGAGAGGTGGGGAAAATGTGTAAATAGCAATGGAGATTACTTTGAATAAAATATTTTTGAACATTTTCCGGTTTCATACTTCTACACCTGGTAGGTACACGTACACATGTACGCTAAGTCAGTTTGTGCGCCAAGAATACACTACTACATTCTAGCATGACGCACGTCTGTATACACACGCACACAAGTACACTGCTCACGTGAGCACGCCGCACACTAATGCACGGATTCATGTATAGCCGATGCCATCAGTCCGAGGAAAAACAGCAAAATCTGCCTTCAACTTGAGGTTTTTATTCCAATAATTTATCGGAAAGCTGACGGACCATAGAAAGTCCTATAATTTATCAGACTTTTTTAGAATCAGTTACTGTACATATTTTTTTTTAAGTAAGATACTATTTCCGTCAAAATTTAAGTAACAACTTTCCTATAAAAAAAAGTTAATACTTTCATTTTTTATCCTCTTATTTCACTTTCGCAATAGTATATACTTCATTGCAACTAGCAAATTTTCATCTTTTCTACCCCCTGAAGTAGAATTCCTATACGCTCCGTGCGAAGTCATAGTAGGGAGAGTCAGATCGACGCCAGCGTACGCAGTGGATAATTTTGGCGTTAAAGGAGGCTGTTTTATATTTCCGAGCAATCAAAATACACATGCAAATCTAAATTTGGTTTTAATTAAAAAAATATAGCTAAAATGAGCCACCGAAGTTGTTGTGTTGTGAATTGTAAAAATACAAGCAGGAAAAGTGAGTGTAAATTTTACAAATTTCCAACGTTTAAATGAAAAATAAATCAAAGAAATAAGTGGGTAGCTGCAGTATATATTTTTTAAGCTGTAACAAGTAATAATTGTAAAATTTATTCATCTAATTTATCATAATTTAG
Source organism: Diplolepis rosae (assembly GCA_030998225.1). Lineage (NCBI taxonomy): Eukaryota > Metazoa > Arthropoda > Insecta > Hymenoptera > Diplolepididae > Diplolepis > Diplolepis rosae. The sequence continues at coordinate 111,791 of JAPYXD010000684.1, read as the reverse complement.
TATTTAATATAATATTAATGAATTTTGTAACATAAATTCTTCGACTCTTAACAAAATATTTTGGAACAAAGTATGTGTAACAAACGTTTAAATATATTTATTTAACTTAACATACAGCTAAACTTAAAGTCATAGAAGCTATATTATTTGTTTAAAGTATTGCTGATGTCAGTTACAGTAAAACTTCGGTTAAATAATATCTCTTTATCTTTACTATTACTTAAACTTTCACAGTTTTCTAAATTTTTAGTATTATTTTCATCATTGAGTTCTTCGACAATCACAGCCTTATAAAAAGCATTTAATAATTTTTAAAGTAAAATTCTTCAGCCTTCAATAATGTTGTTTGTAGAAATTTTTCATCACGGTGTGATGTCTGTTTTGATCTGTCATTAACTTAACCTTATATTTACTGGTTTCTATATCATTTTTGTTATGAATAATACTTACTTTTTACTGCTGATTTCACACAAATACTTCACAAGGAAAAACAATTGAATTTTAAAGCGAATTAAATTGTTTTTCTTTGTTTTTTTTTTATTGATAATAAACATTTTTATAACTAAGCCCCATTATAATACATTGTAAAAGCTCTCGAACAGCCTCCTTTAGTTCACTCATGCTATGGCGCTGCAGTCACGCACAGAGCGTATAAAAAACAGGAAAAATTCAGATATCATTTTCTCAGTGTAAGATTATATGTTTAAGTGTATTTGTGATTAAAAATATGATTGGCTACGACTGAATGGTGTGAATATTTTGTATGCTGTTTATGTATGTATGTATGTATGTTTGTATATATCGGATGACGAATGTCAGACTAGAGGTAAGAATTTTTATTTATTTAAGAGAACCATACCATTGCCAGTTAAAATAATATGCCCCATGCTCATTTTCAAATGTCCTTATGTCCCAAGTTTAATCGACAGGGTTGAGTAAAATTACTTCAACTATTTTTCTCCGTGTAGTTGAGTTTGAAATTTTTGCCACTGCCTACATTATCGCTAGATCACTAGTCGCGTATCAGATAGGATACGTTACCGACAGGTGTCCTCGTAGACAATTTCAAACTCTTATATCGCAAATAAATGCGAATTAAATTCAAATTTTGAAGAATTTGAAAAAATTTCAAAACAACTAATTATTTTGAAATTATTACAGCCGTAAGGAAGTTCCAGTAGACGATATAAGGTCTTCCTGTGGGGAAGGGGATGTCGGACGCCTGTGTAGCTCAGTGGTCAGAGCAGTCCGGCAATCGAAAGACCTGGGCTCGAATCCCAGCACAGTCAAAAGCGTCTTTTTTCCACAGAAAGGTTTCAAATTCTTTAAAATATAGATATTATTCCGTTGAATTCTAAAATTGAAACTTCATTATTAATTTTAAGAGAAATTCTAATTTCACTTACTATTAATTTAGAAAAAATTATGATTATTAGTTTGAAAAGAAAGTGCTCGAACGCAACGAAAAAAAATTTGTTTTTGCACATATCGATAGATTAAGGGTTGCCGATAATATCAAAAAATCAGGAAAATTCTAGGCGCGATACTTTTTCTATTGTAGAGCCTAATAAATCGCGCCGAAAATCATGCTTTCTATTAAAACACGGGTCCCATAGAAACATCTCACAACCACTCTCACGCGAGCCGCGTCCGCGTTTCCTTGCAGGTACGCATACAGGCGCTAGCGCGATTGTGTTAGAAGTGGAGGGTTTTTTTTTGTGGGTTACGCTTCTCAACCGTGATTCTCGTTCGTTGCCTTTCCTTAAATCGCCTCCCCTGTAAAATTCTCTTTCGACGCGTTCGGGCACTTCCTTGGTAGCACGTCACGGTCACATACAATATTATTATCTTACTTTATGCCGAGGGGCCATTCACTGGAAGAATCAATGATTTTCCATACTTATAATCGATTCAGAATCAGTGACTCGTCAAAAGATTTTTCAGAATCATATGAGGAATCAGCTTGATTCAGTAAAATCTTTGAGATTGATTCTGAAAGTTTAAAAGTCGCGTTCATCAGTAAGATTCAGAAGAATCACTGGGAATCATCCAGAAGCGCCAAGAATCACTTGGAATCGCTACGATTCCGTGCACGCTCGAGCGAGTCAGCTCGAGTTAGCTTGAGATCACTTGAAACGTTGAGTGAAGATAGTTATAGAGGAGACATCGAGGGCGATTGAATGTTCCAAACCTTGCGGGGAAAGACGCCAGGGGTAGGTAAAGTTCCATAACCCAACACGGGGATCGACACTTTCGAAAATCGCCAAAATCTCAAGGATAAGAAGTAAGTTGCAGGAGTAAGGCCCAAACTTGTGTTGGTGAGTCTGCTGTATTCATAATGAATCAGGTAGTTCTCGTCAATTTAACCCTAGCTTATATATATATATATATATATATATATAATAATACATATAAAATATTTTATATTATAATCTATAAAATAATATGTATATAAAATATTTTATACTATAAATTTTGTATTATAATATATAAAAGAATATATATAAAAGAACCATGTATTGAAATTAACAATTTTTTTTTTTGAAATTTATTACATATTTATTGACAAATTGTTTTCAATATTCCTTCATTATCTTGATTACAATAATGAAGACATATAGAAAAAGGAAATAAATTATCAATTATGATTTTTTGAAAGTTTAATTTTCATGTAATATAATTTTCGTTTATACAATACGGTTACAAAGTTAATATTATTCTCTATAGGGATACAACAATAATTGCTTTTTGAATGAAATTTACAATTCTCAGAGAAATTAGAATTAAAACAAATTATTGCCATTGTGTTTTGTTTGAAAAAACAAAAGTTGTTCTGAGTTTTGCTAGGTGAGCTCATTAAATCTCTTTCTTAACAATTTTCTCTCAGACGCATCCTTCTGAAAATAAATACTTTTTTGTCAATTTCGAAATTTGTTTAAACATATAATTTTCAAAAATGCGAATTACGAAAAAGTAAAAGTTGTGCTGGGTTGTACTAAGCAAGCACGATAAATCTCTTTCTCAACAATTCAATTATTTGAGTCCCTAGAAATTTTCAATTATGATTGAAAATGTTTTTTCATCACTTAAACGGAGAAAAATTATTTCAATTAATGTATAGTAAACAGGTAGGTGGATTTGAGATTTATAATCTGAAAAGATGACGATCGAAGAGATGGTTCTTTATAATTACGATGCTGCTTTACAGAAACTGTTAAGTAGTCTTAAAAGAGCCCTTTCGCCTATCTTACTGTCAAAGTCTATAAAATAACTTCAGATCTGAGGCTGGTCATTTACATTCTCTAATAAATTATTATATATTAAGAGCAATACTTTGTTTTAATTTTGATTTCTCTGGGAATTGTAAATTTCTTCAAAAAAGCAATTATTAGTGTATCCCTATAGAGAATAATATTAACTTTGTAACCGTATTGTATAAACGAAAATTATATTGTATGAATATTAAACTTTCAAAATATCATCATTGATAATTTATTTCCATTTTCTATATGTCTTCATTATTGTAATCAAGATAATGAAGGAATATTGAAAACAATTTGTCAATAAATATGTAATAAATTAAAAAAAAAAATTGTTAATTTCAATACATGGTTCTGTTATATATATTTAATATTTATATATATTCTTTTATACATTATATTATAAAATTTATAATATAAAATATTTTATATATATATTTTTTATGTATTATTTTATATATATATTTTATAAATATGTATCCGATCTTAAGAAAAGACTAGTAAAGAGCGAAGTAGAAGGAAAAAAGCTATGTTGTAAAATTCTTTCGACAAGCTAGGGTTAAATTGACGAGGACTACCTGATCCATCGTGAATACAGCAGACTCACCAACACAAGTTTGGGCCGTACTCCTGCAACTTACTTCTTATCCGTGTAACCATGGAGAATAGACATCAGGAGACCAAACTAATGTAACTGAAAATTAGAGTTCTAAAGAGTTTATGTGACCGAGAATATCTCTGGGAGCACGGGAATATGACTGAGAATTTCTCTGATGAATGTGCTCTTCGAGAATTTATGAGAATTTAAAAATATTTTTCCGTAACGGTTTAAGCTTTCAAATGTTTTTGATAAATGCTTTGTTCTGGAAGTTCGTGTAACGTACGCAATAAAAATGAAAAAAAAAAGAATATAATTTGGAATTTTTTTTTTAAATTATTGATATACAAAAAAAAGCTTCTTTCAAGTGCGAATACTGTAATCAGATGTACAGAAAGCATGCCACTCGACAAATAGAGCACTTAAAAAAGTGCATAAACTGTCCCGAAACTGTCAAACAATTATTTAAATCAAAGCGTAATTTGTGCGAAGAAAACTTGAATTACAGTAAAACCTATCGTAGCCGACACTCTCCTAACGAACATCCCACTCTGACGCTTCACATTATTGGTCGAGAAATGTGCATGGTCAGGGCCGCCTTAAACACCGTCTTTGGAGGGTCCTCATATTTTTGTAAAAAATCTTAGTAATTTTTTTTTTCAATGAATATTTAAAATGAAATATTAATTTAATTAATGATTATATTTGAATTATAAATTTTAATTACAATTTAACTTTGAAAAATTGGAGAATTTTCATAACCAATTACATTTCAACTTATTAAGATCTTAAATATGTATGTACAGTCGTGCAACATAACCTCAACTGTTATCTATACATTTTCCACTAAAAGCACTAAGTATTCGTTATAGTTTTTTATCGACTGAATTTATCCATGAAATTTTTAAATTATCAACAAAAATAACTGATTATTTTTCAAACTAACTTTTACTCACCTTTTTGCACAAAAGTAAACACAAAAAATAAGTACAAGCCGGTACATGTGTGTTACTAAACACAGGGGCACCTGTTGCCACAGCACTGAACCAAGCTAGTAATAAGTCCCTAGCAATTATCGCATGTCATTGGTACCCATCGTAGCCGAACTTGTCTCCCATATGTGTCGGCTACGATAGGTTTTACTGTACTTGTTCTTTATTTTTGAATTTAATATAATGGCTATAAAAAAAATTTTTTTGATATTGAATTCCGATAAAACTTGACATTTTTCGTAGTTTATTTTTATGAAACCTTCACTATTGCAATTCATAGTGTTTGGAAATAAATTAAAAATATTATAAGGTTTAATGATAAAGAAAATATTGGTGAAGGAATGGTAAAATTCCCTTAAATTCTCAAGTTGTCTTAAAATGACGGTCACAGTCACGAGAACGTGACCAGATTTTAAATGTCCGAGAAATTTAGAACAGTGATCCCAGAACGTGGGAGCTGGCGGCCCCCACCATAGATGCCTCGAGCTCATTGTGTCTTCCTCATTCAACCAACCTATGGCAGTCGAGCGAGGAAGAAGCCATGAGCTGGTGGGGTCTATGGTGGGGGCCGCCAGCTCCCACGTTCTGGGATCACTGATTTAGAACTCTACTGAAAATCAGCACCTTTTTGTCGGAAGTACATTGCTTGAGTACGGGAAATTCCCAAGAGATGGCGCTCCTGCAAGTAGCGTTGTGGGGAGCGCTAGTATTTAGGTTCCCCCTCCTGCTGCGGGAGTGGGGATACCACCGCGCGACCAGGGGAGTCGACTCGCTAGTTAGTTAGTGGCTTGCTGGCCGGCACACGCGAAGTGCCAGAGATACCTCTTCACTTGTAGAACTATATATTAACAGATGTAACTGAAATAAAGTAGTGTTGTCTTGGTTTATTTAATCAGTGCGTCTCTCTCTCGTCCCGCACTTACGGTTCAGAGTAAAAGGTGCAAATGGATAGACCTTTAGTCTACTGAGTCTAAGAACTCCATAGTGGTGACCCCGACGTGATTCGCGGGTCGAGATCCTGCAGGAATGCAGTCCCTGTCATCTGCAGTTCCTGAAATCAGCAGTTCCTGTCACCTGCAGTTCCTGAATCTGCAGTTCCTCATCTGCAGCTGATCCACACATCAGAGATGAGTATTGATCGAAGTCTTCACTCGCTTATATAGTTTTCTTTCCTGCCAGTGAGCCACTCTCTCAGCAGTCTCCACAACCTGCTGCTCATGCACCTGCAACAAACTTATCACCGTGGGATGCGTGAAGCCATCGTCACCGGCGCCTTGCTCCTGCAACAAATTTATCACCGTGGGATGCGTGAAGCCATCGTCACCGGCGCCTTGTTCCTGTAAAAAAGGGGAAAAATCATCGTTCCGACGTTCCAGCCGGCTTTCAAATTTACCCGCCTATTATATCCTTTATTTATAATTTATAGTTTATCGTTGTCAAGTGTCAATTTTTGTTATGTAAACTATCTTCTATAAGTTTATCCGGCAAGATTGCCGTATAACCTGAGAAACACGAATGTCAACAGCGTGATTACTAGAATCGGCTCGTCGATTCTCGCAGCTCGCTCAACAACCCGCATTCCGTTTTTCCGCGAATTCGCTTATGTTCAATCCATTCAGGTTTTTTTTCCGCGTATTCCGTCTGGGCCGAGGCAATTCTTAGAATTGTTCCCTGCAAATAACAATACATTTAATTCGTCGCACCGCGCAAATTTCGGGGAACACCGCGTAGCGTTCTTGGATAACCCATTTGAATTTATTTTGATTAAACTCGAAACGATTAATTTAAATTTATTTTAATAAAATTTGAAATACAGTTTCCCGTTTCAGGTTAGTTCCTTTTTTCTGAAATTCTTTTTTCTTTTCAATTGGTCGAGGTATTTAATGTACGTTTCCTTCTTCGATTACATTACATGTAATATTTAACTTCGCGTTCACTTTTGCGAATTACTATATGATCTTGTTGTAATCACGCTAATTCATCGCCTTTAAATTTTGTAATGCGTTTTTGCGATTGTTATGCGATTTAATTAATTCCTTTTTGTTAATTAATGTGAATCACTTCGTGATTTTATTATAATTATTATTATAATTCGTCGTATTCAAATCTTTTAACACGTTTTGAGATGCGATTATAATTTAATTCAATTATAAATTTTAATTTTTTTTCTCTCTCTTTGACAATAGAGAAACTATTCCGCCTAGAATTTTTCCCTGTAGCGCTAAACCGTCTTGAAAAATCGCGCTCTTGCTCGACCGACTTTTTATTTCCTCCCACGAAATTCAGTTTTTGCAAATAATTTTTTACCATGAATTCGGACGGCGGATCCGCGTCGGGAGGCGAGTCGCCCGGGGTCTCCGAGCGTGCTCCGCCCCGTGATCAGGTAGACATCCCGAGAGTGGATCATTATCGCGTTCCTAAAATGCCGCCGTTCATTCGTAACGACCCCGGCCTCTGGTTCCTCCAGGTCGAGCGAACTCTCCGAGTCGCTCGTATAGTCGCAGACGAAACAAAAGCTGATACGGTCGTCGCCGCGCTTGATTCCGACGCTATCGCCATTATTCGAGACATCCTATTAATAGAACCTCCTCCGGCTAACCAATACGGCCTAATCAAAGAAAGAATCATCAACGCTTTCGCCACTTCAGCCGAGTCTAAATTGCGACGCCTATTAAAGGGCCAGGTCCTTGATGACGGTAAACCTTCCCTATTTTTGAGCCGCTTACGCAACCTGAGCGACGGACAGTGTAACGACTCCGTCATTAAGTCTATTTTCCTAGAACATTTGCCCAGCCATCATCGGGCAATCCTGGTTTCGACCGGTCTTAACGATTTAAATCGTCTAGCTCAAACGGCTGACGAGATCGTGGACACCTACTCCATTTCAGAGTCACAGGTCTCCGCCGTGTCATCAAGACGTACCACCTCACCGGGCCCCTCTAATTTGGAGGCTAAGGTGGACGCTCTAGCCCAAAAACTTGAGCAATTAGATGCCCGTCTAAACCGGCCAGCTCGTTATCGTTCACAGTCTCGACCACACTCCTCAGCTCGGTTCGAACGCTCTCGCAGGCGCTCCAAAAGCCCTGCAGCGTCCTCACTATGTTTCATCCATAGGAAATATGGACATGCGGCTCGAAATTGCGTAAAGCCTTGCTCTTGGAAATCTAGCTCACCTTCGGAAAACTAACCTCGCCTTCCCGCTCGGAGACGGTCGGATTTGGCGACGCGGTGTCAAAACGTCTCCACGTTAAGGACTCCAAGTCTGGTTTAACCTTTTTAATCGACACAGGGTCTGACGTATCTCTCTTACCAACTCGGAACGCTCCAATAGGAGCCCCTCAAGACCTGCTCTTATACGCGGCGAATAATTCACGCGTTTTAACTTATGGTAAAAAGCTTCTTTCCCTCGATCTTAACCTTCGTCGAAGCTTTACTTGGAATTTCCACCTTGCATCAGTCCCATATCCAATTATCGGAGCTGATTTCCTGGCGCACTACGCGCTTATTCCCGATCTTGCGCGACGCAAATTGGTCGATTCCCTGACCGGCTTATCCGTAGGCACATGGCTCCAAGCTGCTCCCATTTTTGGAGTCAGCTTGTTAGGTGACTCATCCAGTTTATCCAGACTCCTGTCTGAATTCCCCGAAGTAACCGGGGCCGCTCGTCCCCCTAACCTAAAAAAACACGATGTGTTTCATCATGTCATTACCAAGGGACCGCCAATTGCTGAGCGTGCGAGACGCTTGTCTCCAGAAAAACTCAGGGCTGCAAAAGAGACATTCCAGAAGCTCGTTAAAGATGGATTGTGTCGTCCATCCAGTAGCCCCTGGGCCGCCCCTCTCCACATGGTCCCCAAGAAAGACGGATCATGGAGAATCTGCGGAGATTTTCGCCGCCTCAACTCAGTCACCGTGCCTGATAAATATCCCTTGCCACATTTACACGATTTTTCGGCAAACCTTTTCGGAAAAACCATATTTTCGAAACTCGATTTACAGATGGCCTTCCATCAAATTCCTATAGCTCCAGACGACATTCCCAAAACTGCCGTAATTACCCCCTTCGGCCTGTTCGAGTATTCGGTCATGACGTTCGGCCTCTGCAATGCTGGTCAGACTTTCCAGCGCTACGTCAACCGAGCATTGGGCGATCTGGAATATGTTTTTGTTTATATTGACGATATCCTCGTCGCCTCCTCCACGCTCGAAGAGCATGAGAGGCATCTTCGCGTCGTTCTTCAGCGTCTTCGAGAGTTCTCGCTTCAGCTTAACCTCGCTAAGTGTCAGTTCGGTCAAACCGAACTTGACTTCCTCGGCTATAGAGTCGATAAGGATGGTCTCAAACCAACCCTCGAAAAGGTCCAAGCAGTTTCGGACTTCCCGAAACCTAACACCGTGGCCGAGCTCCGCAGGTTTTTGGGCCTTGTTAACTTTTATCGTCGCAGCTTGAAGCATGCCGCCCAAACACAGCAGCCTCTGCTCGTGTACCTCCGTAATTCTCGCAAAAATGACAAGCGTAAAATTTTTTGGTCCCCCGAGGCCGAAGAAGCGTTCTCGCGCACCAAGCAGGAGCTCGTCAATGCGACCCTGCTGAGTCATCCCTCGTCTCAGGCCGAGACGAGACTCCTTACTGATGCCTCCGATATGGGCATGGGCGCCACACTCGAGCAGAAACTTTCCAACATTTGGAAACCTCTCGCTTTCTTCTCACGTAAATTGGCTGAGCGAAGGCGCGAGGGTGGATTTTGGGGTTGGAAATGCATCTTGCAACCCCGAAGAAGCGGCTCCACCACCTTGGTGGAGGCAGATTTGTTTTTGACTTGGATTGCTCGGGTTGCAATCGCTCCACAAGAATCGGTCGCGATTTGTGCCGGGATAAATTTCTATGCTAATTAAATTAAATTTAATTAATAAGTTTAATGCTGTAATCAATTGGATAGAATCGATAAGTTCTAACATTGTAATTAAGTGCTTGTAACTATTTATTTGTGACCAGTTTTAATAAACTTGTGTGTTAACCTGTTGAACTGCTCAGCTGACATAATAAATTGTTAAGTGGTATTTTGTGTTAACATGGAATGAAGCTACCTTTTATTTCGAATTTACCCGCCGTTATAGAATCCAGGCTTGTCGTTTCAACAACGAAAACGCAGCAACGACCCCACGATATATCTGAAAAGTTGTCGTCCCTGCCTAGGATGTGACATCCGTGAGATTTTGGCGACTTTCGAAAGCGTCGATCCCCGTGTTGGGTTATGGAACTTTACCTACCCCTGGCGTCTTTCCCCGCAAGATTTGGAACATTCAATCGCCCTCGATGTCTCCTCTATACCTATCTTCACTCAACGCTTGAGATAAACGCGTTAAAACTTGTCTAATGCGCAGTCTCGCGCGCAGGCTACACATATGTGGAGCTATAAAATTGTTTGGTTCTCAGCTGACATCGCCGATGTAGGCTGTGTTTGGTCGAGAATTGAGCAAATCAATTAAGGATTAACAAAGAATCAGCTGGACTCAGGCGGAATTAACAGGAATCAATCGTAATGCGCGCAACTATCGGAATGATCCCTGTGCTTTTTCTGAGGTTCGATTCAATTCTTTTTTTTTCTAATTGTCAGAATCAAACCGGAACAAGCTTCAAGTGTGGAATCAGACGAATCGTGAGCTAGTTAACGGAATAATTATGCTCACGTAGAATCGATTTTGATTAAACGACCCCTCGCTGTCTGCTTTAGTCTACAAATCGTCCCCCGTAATACATTCTTAAGGGCATGTGATACTTAGTAAATTAGCAAATTTTATTGATTTTAGTTTTCTACATGTTTGTGTCCTAAATACATAAAATTTTCTGTTAAAAATTTAGGAAATGGTAGAGAAGATAAAAACGGACGTAGATAGACTACTTTTGGATTTGAAATTTAAAAAAAGTTCAATTTTAGCAAAATATATCGGAATTTTCTGTTCATTTTCAAAACCAGAAGTACTCTATCTACGTCCGTTTGTATCTTTTCTGCCATTTCACAAATTTTGGGAACAAAATTTTATGTATTTTGCACACAATCATGTAGAGACTGGACCAAATTATTCACATGAAATTCCTAATTTTCTCAAGTATCACATGCCCTTAAGGGCATAAATTGAGATTACAAAATAGGATTTTTATTATACATGTAATTGACTCAAAAATTACAGGAACATCAACACGAGCTTCGTGATCTTAATTTAATTGTCAAGTTTAAACTATAAAACAGAATCATCTAGAATTTTCCAAAAAACTTCTTTGAGTCCTGCTACAAGTAGTACATGGAGAAAAATGGATAATAAACCGCAATATCTTGATGTTAGCAGATAATATATTTGCTATTTAACTATGGGACAGCCATCTAGATATTGAAACAGAGTATCTGCAGATATTAAAAAAAAGATGTTTTTTTGCAATATCTAAGATATTAAACTAAAGAACCCAATATGTTAATTTGAAATATCTCAGATGTTAAACTGAAATCCGTTAAACTGAAGTCGGGCACGCTAATCACAAATCTGCAGTTAGAATTTTCAAATTCAATATGCCGGCGATACTACCCATAATTTCATATTAGCATGTATAAATCATGTGTAAGTTTTTCGAGATTATCAGGAGACGTTAGAAAAGTTTGTTAAAAAAAGTTTAAAACGGGACATTAAGGTATTAGGCTATAATGCCGAATGCTTACCCTGCTGAAAAACTATATAGAGGACCCCGTACCTGATCCCGCATCAGTTTTTGCATAAGAAATATGTCCAGGTCTCGTAAAAGAAAAGCTATACGTTCCGCATAAGAAATTCAGACACAAAACTGTACAGGAACATATAACAATAAGGGAATCCTCACGGGAACCTGTACATTCCTCCCTTTTCTCTTGCAACGCAAAGGTAGCACTGCTGCTTCCATAAACAGGACCCTGCAGCGGTTGCACCGGCTTGCTTGATATTATCAACAATTATCAGCAGCAAAATATATCTTTGATAACTTCCTTTCCTTTATCACCATGAAGATTTAACTCACTAGCGATAAACTCAGCCTCCTGGCGAACCATGGTGGATTAGTTTTATGCAAGTCCATATACGTGATCTACGGGATCCTGTACACGAATTTCCATAGAACAAGTCCACCAGGGTTCGCCAGCGGGCTGAGTTTCTTGCTGTTGAGTTGAATCTCGTCGTAATAGATGAAGGGAAGCTATCAAAGATATATTGCTGCTGATAGTTGTTGATAATATGAAGCAATATGATAAAGCCGATACGCGGGAAACTTTTCTGGGTCCTTTACAAGTTCCTTTTCGTGATCCTGGGTAGCCATTTAGGAAGTCCATGAGCATGTACAGGTTCCCACGACAGTTTCTATTTTGTTATATAATCTTCTGTATGTTCCTATGCGGTTTCGTGTGTTATACGCACAGCGATAGAAGGGAATGAGATTTTATAAAATGTAATATATTTTATTCAAATAACGAAAAATCTCATTCCTAGAACGGCGCTTACTTGACCAACATCTGGCGACAGCATGCCCTTCCACCTCTTAGGCAAGAGTGGAACAAAAGGTCCTCTGTCTTCTTCTCTCCCATACCTCGGTACGCTCTCTCGCACTCGGACCAAGTACCTGCGCAGTGAGGAGAGTCACACGCAGTGCATGCGTTCTCTCTCACTCCACTGGACATTCTTGTTACTCTCTTTCGCACTTGTACGGAGTGGCTAGAGAACCCTTACGTTCTCCCACTACCAGAGCCCAGCAATGGGACTCTCTATGTAGAAAAAACTAAGAAAAAAATTAGAAAGTGCGAGAGACGTCCAAGCAAGGGAAACTGCACTAGGAAAGTCGGGGAAATCGACCCCTTCCACAGGACCACCGAAGGGAGAGAAGCTAGATAAAAGGGCGCGTTTTCGCTGGCAGATTCATTCGAGGAAAAGTCTCGCCTACGACTTGGACCTCTGCAAATACATCGTCATCTAGAAGAAGCTTCGTTTTGCTGCCACCACCGTCTTATCCTGGTAAGTTCCCCGCCTGAAGATCCTCCCGGTCTTCAACCCAGAAGATCTGTCTAGATCTTCTCCCCTGGAAGATCCCAGCAGTCTTCCGTCTCACTCTAGCCAGAAGATCTGTCCAGGTCTTCTCCCCTGGAAGATCCCCAGCGGTTTTCCATCTTACCTCTCGCCAGAAGATCTCTCTAGGTCTTCTTCCCTGGAAGATCCTCCGCGGTCTTCCGTCTCTTTCCCTCGCCAGAAGATCTACACAGGCTCCCCTGGAAGATCCTCAGCGGTCTTCCATCTCTCTCGCTCGCCAGAAGATCTACATAGGTATTCTACCCTGGAAGATCCTTCGCGGTCTTCCATCTCTCTCTCTCTCTTCCTTGCTTCCCCCTTGCCAGAAAATAAATTGGGTCTTCTCTCTATTACCCTAACCATGGCATCCTGTGGAGAAAGGGATGTCGGACGCCTGTGTAGCTCAGTGGTCAGAGCAGTCGACCGGCAATCGAAAGACCTGGGCTCGAATCCCAGCGCAGTCGAAAGCGTCATTTTTTTCCACAGAAAGATTTTCAAATTCTTTAAAATATTAAATTTATTTGCATTATTTGCGATATAAGAGTTTGAAATTGTCTACGAGGACACCTGTCGACAACGTATCCTATCTGACACGCGACTAGTGATCCTCTGATAATGTAGGCAGTGACAAAAATTTCAAACTCAACTAATTAATTTGAAATCATTTACAGCCGCAAGGCTGAGCCACTAGGCGATATAAGGAGATCTTCCTGTGGAGAAAGGGATGTCGGACGCCTATGTAGCTCAGTGGTCAGAGCAGTCGACCGGCAATCGAAAGACCTGGGCTCGAATCCCAGCGCAGTCGAAAGCGTCATTTTTTCCACAGAAAGATTTTCAAATTCTTTAAAATATTCTTTTATTATCTTGATCACAATACTGAAGACATATAGACAATGGAAATAAATTATCAATGATGATATTTTGAAAGTTTAATATTCATACAATATAATTTTCGTTTATACAATACGGTTACAAAGTTAATATTATTCTCTATAGGGATACAATAATAAATGCTTTTTTAAAGAAATTTACAATTCTTAGAGAAATTAAAATTAAAACAAAGTATTGCTCTTAATATATAATAATTTGTTAAAAAATTTAAATGACCAGCTTCAGATCTGAAGTTATTTTATAGACTTTGAAAGATAGGCGAAAGGGCTCTTTTTCGACTACTTAGCAGTTACTGTAAAGCAGCAATGTAATTATAAAGAACCATCTCTTCGATCGTCATATTTTCAGATTATAAATCTCAAATCCACCTACCTGCAGGTGCAAAGTATAGGCGTTATGAAAGAATTTTTACAAAGGATTTATAAAATCTTAACTTAGTTTTCAGATCTACAGAATTATGACACGAAAGAACATTATTATTTGTACGAATACATCAATATTTTTCTTTAAATTTAAAACATTTGATTTCAAACTAATTCCTGTAAATTATCTGACTTATTTCAATCAATTCAATGGAATTTAATCAATAGAACAATAGAATATATTCAATAAAAAATAAATGAATTTCCTTCTACTTCGTTCTTCACTTGTCTTTTTCTAAGATCGACTTTATATCTTGAAAAAATGAAGATATTCACAATTTTTTTTGGAAGTTATTACATATTACATACCAAAAATAAAAAATGAATCGTTTTAACTTTATTACTTCTTTTCTATACATTAATTGAAATAATTTTTCTCTGTTTAAGTAATAAAAAAACATTTTTAATCATAATTAAAAATTGCTGGGACTCAAATAATTGATTTACGTAAATTCTGTCATTTATTTGTTATTGAATAAATACTATTTATTAAATTCCATTGAATCGACTAAATTAAGACAGATAATTTACAGGAACTAGTTTGCAATCAAATTTTTTTAAATCCAAAGAAAAATATTGATGCATTTGTACAAATAACAATATTCTTTCTAGTCATAATTCTGTAGATCTAGAAACTAAGTCAAGATTTTATTGATCCTCTTTAAAAATCCGTTTATAATGCCTACACTTTGCACCTGCAGGTGCTTGGATTTGATATTTATAATCTGAAGAGATGACGATCGTCGAGATGGTTCTTTACAATTACGATACTGCCTTCCAGAAACTATAAGACTGTAAACCAGTGGTAAAGAAGCCTTTTTGCCTATCTTACTGTCAAAGTCTACAAAATAACTTTTATTTAGAAGGCAAAGAAAAATACCTGAATTTTTCAATCCGAAAAATTCATTACAACACTCTTTT
This sequence comes from Diplolepis rosae, assembly GCA_030998225.1. Taxonomy (NCBI): domain Eukaryota; kingdom Metazoa; phylum Arthropoda; class Insecta; order Hymenoptera; family Diplolepididae; genus Diplolepis; species Diplolepis rosae. The sequence goes on along the minus strand of JAPYXD010000684.1, from coordinate 96,628 downwards.
TCCTAATTGTCAGTAGCTACTGACTCTTCGAGCAAAACAGTTGTGTCAAGTACAAGAGTAAAAAATTTTCGTGGAAAATTAAGATCTCAATGAATCAATTAAAAGTGCGTTCTCATACAAACAGTGTAAAAAAGAACTATGTTGTGCAAATTCAAGAATTGCATGAGCAAGTATGGTGTCACGAAAGGAGTGTCATTTCATCGTTTCCCAGTCCATGATAAAAATTTGTAAGATTTTTTTATGATTAAACATTTAACCATTTTATATTTTGTTCAAAATTCGCGTTTGTGAAAATTATATATTTAAACAAATTTCGAAATTGACAAAAGTTTATTTGTTTTCGAAAGGATGCGTCTGAGAGAAAATGGTTGAGGAAGAGATTTAAAGCTCGCCTAACACAACTCAGCAGAACTTTTTTTTTTCAAAATTCACATTTTTGGAAATTATATGTTTATGCAAATTTTGAAATTGACAAAAAAGCAATACTTTGTTTTAATTTTTCTAAGAATTGTAAATTTCTTTAAAAAAGCAAATATTATTGTATCCATATAGAGAATAATATTAACTTTGTAACCGTATTGTATAAACGAAAATTATATTGTATGAATATTAAACTTTCAAAATATCATCATTGATAATTTATTTTCATTGTCTATATGTCTTCAGTACTGTAATCAAGATAATAAAAGAATATTGAAAACATTTTGTCAATAAATTTGCAATAAATTTCAAAAAAAAAATTGTTAATTTCAATACATGGTTTATTTATATATATTTAATATTTATATATATTCTTTTATATATTATAATACAAAATTTATAATATAAAATATAATATCATATATAATAAATATAATATAATATAAATATATATTATATTATAAAAATTATAATATAAAATATTTTATATATACTCCTTTATGTATTATTTTATATATATTTAAAAAAAATATATATATCCGATTTTAGGAAAAGACTAGTAAAGAGCGAAGTAGAAGGAAAAGAGGTAAAAAGCTATTTTGTGAAATTCTGTCGACAAGCTAGGGTTGAATTGACAAGGACTACCTGACCCACCATGAATACAGCAGACTCACCAACACAAGTTTGGACCTTACTCCTACAACTTACTTCTTATCCGTGAGATTTTGGTGACTTTCGAAAGTGTCGATCCCCGTGGTTGGTTCTGGAACTTTACCTACCCCTGGCGTCTTTCCGCGCAAGGTTTGGGCAATTCGATCGCCCTGAATGTCTCCTCTATACTTATCTTCACTCAACGCTGCTGCCGCCACACCGGGGACGAGCTACAGCTGCGAGGCCACCAACGACTGCTGGCCCACTTGCCAGCCTACAGGCGCCTGCTAGGAAGGATCCACGGGACCCAGGCTACCTGCAGCGGCGACAACCACCTCCGGGCAATCGCTAGGATTTCCCAGTGCCGAAGTTCGCCACAGCTCCGGCCGTGGAGATCCAGGGAAAGACAGAATCCCCGTCCATGCCACGGAAAGCGCCAGCCACGCCACCGCCCACTGGAGGAACTGCTGAACTCTCCAGTGTGGAAGCAGCAGCCTGAGATCTCGCCGTTGAAGCCAACGCCACCACGTCCAGCTCCCGTGGCTAGCCCACAGAAGACTACCGGGAGCTTACGCCAGCGCGCAGTACCCAGGTCGCTGAAGAAGACCTTCGCAGACCTCTTCGGGGATTGTTCGGACCTGGACGACTGAGAGGACCAGAAGAGAAAGGGAAGGGATACACCGTCTCCCCATTTGCGGAAGCCAGGCGCTATCCAGGCATTGACCAGTGTGCCTGGCGACAGACACCAGGACCACGGATCAACGGTTCTACACCACCACCAACCAAACCACCATCACCATCCACCAATATCACCACCCACCACCCCACAACACGGGTAATAACACGTGTCTCAATTTCTTATGCTGAAAGTGCAGCTTTGTTTGTACGATACTTGGTCACTTTCTTGAACAAGAACTGGTACAGGATTAAATACGGGGTCATGTACAGGGATGTTCAATATGGTACAAAGTACTATAGATTGAAATTGGGTATGTCTCGAAAAAGAAAACTCGAATCTGATAGATCGCAGATGAATTTCGAAGAGGAAGAGTAGTACAAGATGATAGGGTACGCAAGAATAAGCAAAAAATTTGCGGTTCTTATAACATAACCCCACATATTACCGAAAATTGTCTTTTTGGCACTTTAAAGTTAGGATATCCCGAATTCCTGACCTACTAGAGCAATTCTGTGGTCGAATTTGGATTCAGCGCCAAAAACTCTACAACAAATCATATGTTTCATTTAGGTGGGAAGAAATACGTCCACATTGGCGAACTGTGTTATTCGCTTGACGAGTAAAATTAATTATGACTGATTTTTTCAAGTCTTAAAATTCTCTAGCTTTTTTTATTTTAGTACAATCAAGAAATGTATTGAAAATAATTTTCAGAACTTTCGTTTTTACTTTTGAAGCAGTTATGCGGTATATACAATAAAATTGCATCACAAACTCCAATAAGAACAATCCCGGTAAGAAGGTGGGCATTGAATGGCATTGAAATGTCAAGATCTAGAAAGAAACGGAATCAAGAATGAAACTTTTGAATGCATTTTAATTCCTAGGCATTAAAAGGCATTCAAAAGTTTCATTCTCGACTCCGTTTCTTTCTAGATTTTGACATTTCAATGCCATTCAATGCCCACCTTCTTACTGGGATAACAACTACAGATAGGCAGAAACCAAAATAAAAGTTCATCCTCCTTACCTGATTTGTTCCCAGTGAAAGGACACTATCTTGATGTCATCTTTACTTTTACTGCCGTTTAAAACTGTTTGAGTCTGAGGTAATTCAATCGTGATATCCTCGCCAGCGTTAGCTTTAAAACAATTTAAAAATTATCAAAATATTTTTCATACGGTTGAGAATTGTTGAATAAATAATGTACCCTTTGGAGGCTTATTTGTAGGAGGTTTAACAAAAACGTGAACTTCTGCAGTTGAAGATTGCTCCGAATCGTCAGTCACTTTCAAAACAAAGGTGTACATTCCTTCTTCTAAATTTGATAGCTGTAAATAAGGGGTTCTCGTATTTTGAATATCGACTGCTTTATTTTCATCTGAGGGGCTTTTTGTCCATTCCCAACTTGTGATTCCTCTGTCGTCAGTACTCAAATTTCCATTTAACGTCAATGTATTCTGTGGCAAATAGATAATTATATCCTGGCCTGCATTTGCGCTTGGAGGATAATCGGTTACTTTTAGGACAGTTATATTGGCGACTGTGAAATTTGTTCCATGGTCCGAATCTTCTACTGTTAGCCTGGAAAAAAAGAAAGAATAATTAAGATACTATTGAAGTATAATAGAAAGAAATATCATATATTATTTAAACTATGTAAGTATTAAAATCAGGAATTACATTGATCATCAATAATTAATGCATGCAGTATTAGATTGGCTTGAGGGTCGTAAATAAAAAACTGGATGTCAACCAGACGTTTTTGGCTCTGATCGAAGCCCTCATCAGTGATTTATCTTGAACCTTATTTAAATGTCCGTTTGCATGTGGAAAAGCAGCTTTGCAATGGATTTTCTTTGAATTTATTTTTAACACGTTAAGTGGAAAACCACATACATTCTACACAACTTTGCACTGAAATGTACTATTTTGAATATCTTTTTATACACATATAACTATCAAAACACTTTTAACTGAGACTCATATGTATAACGCAAAACTGGATCATCAATTATATCGTCTTAATAAAGACAATTTTTTTCACCTTATTACAAAATTTACATAAAATAGACATGTTTGAATAGGTATGCCAATACTTTCAACTAGCAGTTAAATTAATACTGACTTGAAAGTGTAATTTCCTGGAATAAGATTGTCCAGCTGAAGGGTGGGTGTATCGACAAGATTTGGTTGGTAACCAATAGGTCCTTTCTGAAGTTCCCAGTGATAAGAAATAATACAATCATCATCTTTACTCAAAGAACCATCAAGTACTGCTCCAGTGTTTGGTAGCTTCACAATTTGTGATGCTGGCGATATTATTGCAATCGGTGCTTGATTTATCCGCTTCGCTGTAAAAATTAAAAACTTAAGATTTTAATCCCATACAATTTTCAGACTTCATTTCAGTTCGAACAGAGATATTAAAAGAAAACTGGTTTTTTTCAAGCCGCAACATTCTACAGGGATTCTGAAAAAGCTGTAGATTATTTCAAAATAATCCAATCATTATCTTCTCATTGGTATAGAATTTATTTTAAAAATTTCATAATTTTTAGTGAAATTCAATGAAAAATAAATTACGTGAAAAATGCCACATTTGTACTGGTTAAAAAAAAGTGTATAGAAAATACGTCTCTTTGCAATTTAAATATGTTTTACTTTCTTTCGCTCTTTTTTCATTATCACGATCACGCCTGGTCAAGTTTTTATACAATGAATGTGATTGCTCTGAAAAAGCTATATCACTTGAATTTACAATTATTGACGCCTTTTTTACACTTTATTAGTATAGAAAAGATCAAATATAAACTTACGTGGCAAAACACTGACGTTGGCGTAGGCTTCTCCATAAGCATTTGGACTGTTAACAGTGACCTTAAACTTGTATAAGCCTTCAGATAAGTTGCTCAATTTCACTGTATTGCGATTTTGATCAGCCATAGTTCCCGTGTGTCCGTCAGGTTGACTTAAAAGGCTCCAGGCATAATTATAATGCTCACCTGGCTGCTCGGCAGGAATAGTAAATGCGGATAATGTAACTTCGTTCTCGGGTAGGCGGACTTCTTTCGAAACTGTGGATACCAGTAGCTGTTTCATCGGTGGTTTCATTGACGATACACTTAATTCTTTCGTTAAGTAATAATCTGTATATTCGGGTGTCACTCTTAATTCTTGAGTCTTGAGCTCAGGATTTTGACTGCATATTCCTGGAATTTTATTAGATCATTTTTTTGTAACTGCTTTCATAATAATAACATTTAAACTTGCCAAAAAATTTTATAAATTTACCATCAATATTTCTAGTGAAGCCCGGTCTACATTGACAAATTCCAAAATCGGTTTTGGCATTTCTCTTCACACAGATTTCATTTTGTCGACAGTCTTTTGGCCAACTTCTACATTTAATTCCACTAGATTGAAATACTGTTGGATTTACTTCTTCTATGTCCCCAAACATTGAGCTAAAAAATTGTCGATATCGTTAGAACCATTTTAGCAATAACTAATGTTCACAATAATAAAAAATATAAATAATCAAATTACAAAAATATACGAAAGAACTGTCTTTATTTAAAATTTTTATAAATGAATTCGAGGTAGTTTAAAAGTACTAAGCAATTGAAATATAGAAACTTTGAAATAAAAGAGTTGATATTAACCATTTTAATGGAATGCAAATAAGCTATAGAGGATAATCTCATTACTTACTTCGTACCGTCAATTTGATCCAAAATTTCAGCCCAATCTTCATCTTCTTCAACTGGCTTGACAAGAACCATACTCGGTGGATTATTGTTTGCCAATGCAGGTCGATATAAAGGTGTACACATTTTTGAATTGGTACACCGAACATTATAACAAGTGCTGTTATGCATCATAGCCACATTGCATTCAGGATCTTTGCAACAATCCGCAGTGCATTGCTTTATACCATTTACACCCGATTTCGGAATATACCTAACTAAGCTTACTGTCAAGTTAGCTAGCGGAGCATAATCATTAAAAATTTTTGGGTATAGTCCTGGACATAGTAATTGTCTTTTTGTGTCCCATTTGGAATACTCGCCAATGCAGGTCCCCACCAATAATAAGTAGAAGCCCAGAAAACACACATTGGACATCGCGCTGTAAAAATATAATAAAGAATAATGTGAATATTTCAAGTAGTTTTGAACCTTGTCACCTATTTTATATATTTAAAAATATTTTAAGTTGTAAAACTTTAAATCTAATTATTACATTTTTCAACTAGGGAGTCAGAAAATGGATTTGTTTTTTTTTTACATTTTTATTTATCGATGGAGAAAATAATGTATTTATTATCACATATATTATCTCTTTCATAATTTCATTAAAATATTTTAAGATGGGTTTATAAAGCTGATAAAATAATTTAACAGTATTAGAATTAGAAATTCTAAAGTTTTAACTAAGTATAGAGGAGATAATAAGAAAAATGAGAAGACAATTGGCAAAAAAACTTCTAAAAATCAATGATAAATCAAAATAATATTCACACCTAAAACCTATTTACTGATAAATTACTAAGAAACCATACCTTGTGATTATATACAGAAACTAAATAACAATTAATATCCCAATAACCGACTCGTTGCAAAAAGTGAGGTTAAATGATAGGTGTGAGAACTGACTGATAACTTAGAAGGGAATGAATTCGCAGCTTGAAAAATAAGCATTAGCATATCAGACGTCTGTTTCACAGGCGCGTGTATTTTCGATTTAACATAAATTAACTTCACTTTATCTACGCCAGAAGTCATTCAAACATACGGGTTCTTATCAAACACACTTCCCGTCACACCGGAATTCCAAGACTTATGTCCGTAACTTTGATATAATTATAGCAAAACTCACCTAACATTCAATTTTCGAGGCCGCTAAACCACAAGGCATATTTTCTTCAATTTATTTTGACTGATTTTGACAGTTGGCAGCTGGACACTCTTTCACTCTTGTTGCTCTTGTCCACTCTTGTCAACTGTTGTCAACTGTCTACAGACGTCTATAATACGTTTATACAACGATCGCAACAATACAACAATACGTGTGTATCATATGTACATTTCTGTCTGCTACGTGTGTCCCCCACTTCCTCGCTTCGATTTCACGCTTTCGTCTGTTGAGCCAAGATCGAAAATTATGTTTCTGTCGACTTCGTATCAAAGTGGCGCGAAGCAGACGACAAATTTAAAATCACCAAATTTATCATTTAGGATATTACCTTTCTTTCTTTGATATTTCCAAAAACATTCACTTAAAATGAATATCTAAACATTTTATTTTAAATTTTAGGATGATTTAACGACTCAAAAGATGATTTTCTATTAAAATTTAAACTCAATAAATTTTCAAAGTTTCAAAACAAAATATCAAGTTCAATATTTTTTAGCTGTGCAAATCAAATAGTTCAATTAGAAAATCATGTAGAGAATATTATATATTAAGGAATGGTAAAATATGATATTGTAGTTTAAAAAATAAAATATTAAAATTCTTAAGTAATACATAAATTATATCTAATTATACACTCGAAATTATACAATAGAGTTTCTTCTTTGGTATGAGGCAACATTGAAAAAAATTTCATTCAAATAAAATACTCAGAAAACCTTTTAAAATACGTAATATTATTCACATATGAATTTTGTTATAAAACTGTGAATAAAACGTTTCAGTATTCAAAAAACCAAAATCACATCTAAATTTGCATACGAAATTACACTTTACGATTTCTCTTATATAAAATGACAATATAAAATATTTATTTCAAATAAAATAGTTTTGAAAAAAATTTTGTAGTACGTGAATCAACTATATCAATTAAAAAATTAAATGGAAAATTGATTTCAAATTAATTAGGAGCAGTCGACCAGCAATCGAAAGACCTGGGCTCAAATTCCAGCGCAGTCGAAAGCGTCTTTTTAATATTTAAATGGAAAATATTTTTTTTTTTTTAAATAAGAAATTAAGGTTAAAAATCTACATTCCTAATTACATGGTGATAGTAGATGAAAATTCTATACGATGTTGTTGTTAATAATTGGCTTTAGGGTCCAGAAATGATAACTCAGGAAGTCACATACTTTTAAACATTCCAAATCTAATCGGAGTCCTCATCAGTGATCTTTATTTCTAATATTTCAAAACAGTGGATAAAATATTGCACATATGATCCCTACTTTGGAATAAACTTAAAAATGTAAAATATCGTGAGAAAATTTACATAAAATTGTACAGAAAACATTGGTAAATCATCTAAAAACTTCCTTAGGAATAAAAATAAATTTCTAGCACATAACTCTGATGTAAATCAACTAAAAAGTAGTATATATTTGTGTCTAAATGCTACTGATGATATAGATGTAAGTACATATGCAGTATAAAATTACAAAGGATTATTTATGAAAATTAGCTTAGAATTGCTAGTACGAATTCTACATTGTTAGAATTTTCTACCGCAATTTCCCAGAACATGTGAGTAGAGTTTTATTCAGCTACAGCCTCCCAAAATTTAGACAGAATTTCAGGAAATTCTGTTACTTTTTAGTAAATTTATAAAAACAATTTTTTTTATTAAACTTCAGTTCCAAAGTGTTGAATATTCTGTATATGTTTACCTGGAAATACTGATACTTGTAATAGGAATAATTTTACGTTTTGGTAACTGAAGTTCAATGCACTCACATGCAACTGAAAATTCATCCACATGCAATTGAAACTTAGTTACAGTTACACAATTTTATGATAATTTTATAAAAGTTCTTTTACAGTTTGGTAGTTTGTAAGATACATTTTTTGAAAATTCAGTTGAGCTCTATAATATTAAGAAAACTTTGTTTTTATGTATATATAAAACTTCAGTACATTTTTTCCAATTTCAAGTTCTCATTTTACGTTTTAGTGGCTTATATGATAGACTTTTTAATGAAAAAAAGAAATGCTTTACACAAAGGCAAAATTTTCTAATTGATGCAGTTGATCAAATTTTTAAACCCAAAATATGTTTTAATTAATATATTGATTTAAGTCTTCAAATATTTATTGACTTTGAATTTTACTGAGAATTTTCCAAGAATTTCACATAATCTTAAAAATGTTTTTATTAGGCGAATGTTTTTACAAATATCAATAAAATTCCATAGTCAATAAATGTTTAAAATTTCAAGTTGAGGTATTGATTGTAAATTCAGTAGCTTTGTTAGTTAACTATTTTAATCAGAAAATTCTTCATTTTCGTAGATTTTTCAATTTCTTAATTAAAAATTTATGCATAGGCCACAAAAACGTGAGGTGAAAATTTTGAATCACCAGTTACAATTTCTAAGCAACAGAAATTTTAATTCGATTGTGTAGGGTCCTAGCTGTTTGATAAAATCGATTAAAAAAATTTTTAGAAGTACAGGGGTTTGAACTCGCATTTGCTGCATATCAGCCAATTACCTTGATCATTCTAATACGATCGTTATTGAATACTATTAATTTACGGACATTATATAATTAGGACGACATGTTTTTCCAAATTTCTGAAAAAAGTTTATTTATACATTGCATTCAAAGAAATATTTTTCAGATTTGGCTACAATCTTGCATACAATGTTTTATATTATATAATTAGAACTATTTTTTTTCGCTTTCGTCTTATTGCATATTTTTGAAAAACTGGATCAGCACCTGATTACTGACAGAGCAAAACAGTTAGGGCCCTACCACAATCGAATTAAATTTTCTGTTGCCTAGAAATTGTGGCTGATGATTCCAAATTTTCACCTCACGTTTTTTTGGCCTATGCATAAATTTTTAATTAAAAAGTTGAAAAAATCTACGAAAATGAAGAATTTACTGATTAAAATAGTTAACTAAAAAAGCTACTAAATTTCCAATAAATACCTTAACTTGAAACTTTGAACATTTATTGACTACGGAATTTTATTGATATCTGAAAAGCATTCGCCTAATATAAACATTTTTGAGATTATGTGAAATTCTTGGAAAATTCCAAGTAAAATTTTAAGTTAATAAATCTTTGAAGCTTTAAATTAATATATTCATTAAAACATGTTTCTGTTTTATACATTTGATCAACTGCATCAATTAGAAAATTTTGCTTATGTGTTTGCTTTTTTTCATTGAAAAGTCTATGCATATAAGCCACTAAAACGTAAAATGAGAACATTTTTATCTACTATCACCATGTAATTAAGAAAGTAGATTTTTAACCTTAATTTCTTATTACTTATTTTTTTTAAATAAAATATTTTCCACTTAATTTTTTAATTGATATAGTTGATTCACGTACAACAAATTTTTTTTCAAAACTATTTTATTTGAAATAAATATTTTATATTCTTATTTTATATAAGAGAAATCGTAAAGTGTAATTTCGTATGCAAATTTAGATGTGATTTTGGTTTTCTGAATACTGAAACGTTTTATTCACAGTTTTATAATAAAATTCATATGTGAATAATATTACGTATTTTAAAAGGTTTTCTGAGTATTTTATTTGAATGAAATTTTTTTCAATGTTGCCTCATACCAAAGAAGAAACTCTATTGTATAATTTCGAGTGTATAATTAGATATAATTTATGTATTACTTAAGAATTTTAATATTTTATTTTTTAAACTACAATATCATATTTTACCATTCCTTAATATATAATATTCTCTACATGATTTTCTAATTGAACTATTTGATTTGCACAGCTAAAAAATATTGAACTTGATATTTTGTTTTGAAACTTTGAAAATTTATTGAGTTTAAATTTTAATAGAAAATCATCTTTTGAGTCGTTAAATCATCCTAAAATTTAAAATAAAATGTTTAGATATTCATTTTAAGTGAATGTTTTTGGAAATATCAAAGAAAGAAAGGTAATATCCTAAAAGATAAATTTGGTGATTTTAAATTTGTCGTCTGCTTCGCGCCACTTTGATACGAAGTCGACAGAAACATACAGTAAAACCTATCGTAGCCGACACTCTCCTAACGAACATCCCACTCTGACGCTTCACATTATTGGTCGTGAAATGTGCATGGTCAGGGCCGCCTTAAACACCGTCTTTGGAGGGTCCTCATATTTTTGTAAAAAATCTTAGTAATTTTTTTTTTCAATGAATATTTAAAATGGAATATTAATTTAATTAATGATTATATTTGAATTATAAATTTTAATTACAATTTAACTTCGAAAAATTGGAGAATTTTCATAACCAATTATATTTCAACTTATTAAGATCTTAAATATGTATGTACAGTCGTGCAACATAACCTCAACTGTTATCTATACATTTTCCACTAAAAGCACTAAGTATTCCTTATAGTTTTTTATCGACTGAATTTATCCATGAAATTTTTAAATTATCAACAAAAATAACTGATTGTTTTTCAAACTAACTTTTACTCACCTTTTTGCACAAAAGTAAACACAAAAAATAAGTACAAGCCGGTACATGTGTGTTACTAAACACAGGGGCACCTGTTGCCTCAGCACTGAACCAAGCTAGTAATAAGTCCCTAGCAATTATCGCATGTCATTGGTACCCATCGTAGCCGAACTTGTCTCCCATATGTGTCGGCTACGATAGGTTTTACTGTAATTTTCGATCTTGGCCATGGACGTAAGAATATATGGACGGAGCCCAAGCCTGCGGGGTCTCTGCCGAAATAAGTAAGGGGGAAATAGTGGAAATGGTGGGGAGCGGCCATATTACTTGAGGACATTTCTTATCTCTCGATTGGCTGAGATTTTAGTGGGAGCTTTTAAAATGTTGCGTATCAGCCGTTATGTGCGTAGAATGTAAATAGTGTAAACAAACAGAAAGATGTGGACTTGTGACGTGAAAAATTGTAAAAACAATGTTCCTCGTAGAGGATCAGCAAAAAGAAATCGTTTAAAGCTACTAGAAAATACAAAAAAGGTGACCTACCATAGGTAAAAACACTTGTTCATAATTTTAGAGGTCATTGCAGCTACGTTTAAATGTTTGTATTGTATACTAAACTTATTTCAGTATACCAAAGGACAAACTGAGAAGAAAAAAATGGGCTAGTGCTTTAAATTTACGATTAGAAGATGTGAAGGACAGCCATAAAGTTTGTTCAGATCATTTTCCCGAAAATGCCGTTGACAAAACATCTCTTAATCTTGTCAGGCTTCGACTAAATGCCATTCCAATTGTAAGTATAAATGCAGTTTATATATAAAAGAGAAGGGAAATTTAAATATTACATAGATTTTTTTTCAAATATGTATACCTGAATATTTTGTATTAACCAAATTTTAAACTAATCTGTCAAAATTAATAGGTAAATCGCATTTAAAATAGCGTGCGACTTCTTTTTACCAATCACAGTTAATCACCAAACAAGCCAATCAAAGGCCTAAAAATGTCCTCAAGTAATATGGCCGCTCTACCTACCCTTCTCCGCTCAGTTGGTTTGTCCCCTTCGCCTATGTTGGGACTTTGGGCTCCGTCCATATATTCTTACGTCCATGATCTTGGCTCAACAGACGAAAGCGTGAAATCAAAGCGAGGAAGTGGGGGACACACCGACACGGCGCGCTTGATTGTGTGTGCTCCTACATGGGAGCGTGGTGGGGGCCGCCAGCTCCCACGATCTGGTCTGGGATCAATGTCTGCTACACCTACAGTGCGATCCTTTTCATACTATAAAGGGGCTTGTTACAAGACGGTCAATAAATCAAAAAGTCAATAAAATATCAATAAAATAAGAAAATCTTGTTGCTTATAATATATTATAAGTTACCAAGTATCAGTGTAAATATAAAATCCGATCGTCGCGTTTCGTATATGTGCATTCAAGTTTTATAATCCCTGGCGAACCTTTTCAGCGAACATTTTTAGCGTTAATAAATAAAATTATTGCATATTTCCATTACGATTCAACGTTAATTTTAATGTAGAATAGGGATAAAAAAAAGTTAAATATTTATTTTATCGGTTTCATGAGTTATATTGCTACTTTACGCTAGGTTTATATGCTGTCAGGTTCAGCCGGTTCGCTAGGAATTAAACCCAAGTCAATTTTATTATATTGTAAATTTGAATTAAATTTTCTTAAAGTTACTGAATTATTTCATAATTTTAAATGAAAAAGGAAATTTAATTTACTTAAGGCTCTATCGGCCTCAAGGAACACATTCTCATCATTCGATTTTTTACTATTAGGTGCTCAACTGAGTTCCCGCTGTTTGTGAATAGTTGACTCCAGCAGTAAGTGCTGATCGATTTCGACATATCCAAAACGTCATGAACCAAGCTTAGACATATGGTAAACAAACCGTTTTGACATATTAATGATTTTGATTTGGCGTCATATACTTTTGGTTGTGTGAAAATGTCTGATTTTGTGCCAAATAATCGTCATTTGTGGGAAGTGTTGATTTTCTTCTTTCATTCGAAGAAAAGGGCAGCTGAAGCCGTGAAGCCAGCCCACTGATCTCTATAATACACTGGATGCTAGGGAGGTAGGGTATGATTTGGACCCCATATCGATTCTCCAAACCACAAATTCTCCGACGCGCGGTGAACTTCACGCTGGAAATTCTAAAAATTTTCAGGCGCGCATTGTGACTTACAAGAAAGGCATACGTTTATCAAAATGCAGATGAATGTCGGTAATAAGTGCAGATATTCGTGATATAAAGTAACAGATGGAGCTACAGGTAAGTTTATGTAACGCGCAGGTCAAATATCGCGCGCCAAACAGTTAAAATTCGAACACTTATTTAAATTTAATGGACTGAACTTCGTTTCACAATAAAGGACTAGGAAGTCCAACTCTCGCGAATGAACCGACTTCTCTTTTTAGTTTTAATCTTAAAGTGGAAACAATATTATTTATCGATTAATATAAAATAAGACACAATTATTTAGATAGAAATAAAATATAAACTAAATTTATTCAATGTCTTGTAACTACAAGTATTAATTATTAACTAATTATTTTAGTTTTGATTTGCTCGAGCGAAATCGAAAAGTGAATAAGACACGAGCTTCTTGTTCACTGTCAAGATCGAGTCTGTTTTTCTGCTTTCGAAAAAGCACTTATTCGTTTCCTTGCTGTTAAGTCGGCGCGCGCAAGACCCAGGATCCTTGCCTGTTGGTCCATCCTTCCATGCGCGCGAAAACATCTGTTTTTCGTTACTTTCATACCCACTAGTAAAAACTCAATGAATACACAAAAGAATAGCGCGACTACGTACTTGAACCGGGCCCATCTTGACATTCCATAAAAATTCAGACCCTTCGTAGGCGATCGAAGAGGTCAACCCCGAACACGTGTTACGGCTTATGTAAACAAATCTCTGATGCAGTTTTCTGCATGTCGTAAACGCGTCCCTTCCCACGGTTAAAGTGCTTACAAAAATGTATGGTATGCGTATGAATTTCTTCTCCACTTAAGGACTTTTCGATGAAAATTCTGTAAGAAGAGAAAGCTTTTCAATAATTTTTACAGGGTTCTGGATTCAAGATGTTCTTAAGAAAAATTAAGGAATTTATATTTCCTTTTGTATATCCAGTAAGCTTCGACTCATACCTAAATCTAAAATATCCTATGTAATAAAATGTAAGATTTGAGAAAAATGAATATAAAAATGTATATGAATATATGATACATGTAAGATAAATTTAGGAAATACATTTAAACATAACAGGTATGTATTTGGGACGAGATCATCATTCTTCAAAATTTATAATTGTCGATTTGCCAATATCGCTAGCCAATTCTCTCTCTATTCTATTCCAAACTCGTATGAGTTAGTTTATTCGCGTTTGAATTAAACCGCGCGTTTCCGAATTAATCGTCCGCGCTCTAGCGTATAAAACGAGCAGCGGAAGGATTCTGCGCTCGTTACACTTCCCCCCTTAAAAGAAAAGTCGCTTTCATAAAGCGGCTTTTTCAAATCTCGAGCTGTTATAAGGGTTTATTCTAAACTACAAAGTGTGTGTCAAGTGAACCTGCCAAACATCTGTAAGGGTCTGCTATATACCTGCTCTACTTCGATACCTAACGCAGGTAGGTCCCTTTAAACTTGGCCTGTTATAGTAACACGGTTCCTTCGACTTTCTTAGCTTTCTAGTAGGTTATTAGTTTGCTACTTAATCCTATTTTACTTTCTATACTTTTCTGAAGCATAACATAGTAATTATTCGATTACTTTTCTATCTATTTTAAAATCTTTGTTTGACTAAAATCGTATCCTAATGAATGGTTATAACACGTATAGTAAATCGAGTTGGGTTAAAATAATACTTTGCTTATTTTATTCGGTTCCTAGACTCGATAAATGTATAGGTATATTAATTTACTTCATATTTCTAATATTCGCTTGTTTATTTATCGGTGTTAATATTAATAAATCTGTCGATATATATATATATGTTGTTTTATCCTAATTTTATTCATACATTTACAATATATATACTATTATTATTTCCAAGATTATTTTGTATATATATTTATCATTATTGCTATTGACTTTATTTTTATTTATGTGTTCATTATTATTTTTATGATCACTACTTTTATTGGTCTGTTTGTTTATATTTTTATTTGTTTTTTTTTTATTATTGTTGCTGTCGTTATTACTATTATTATTAATTATTTTTATAATGTCTCCTATATTACTACATTTTATTTTGAATATCGAATGTGATAGTTAGTAGACTTTATCTCTGTAATCGTTTTAGCAATTTTTTTGAAATTTAAAACTAGCTTATTGAATATGTTTCGAGTTTTCGAGATGAGAAATTTGTAAAATTTTTGTTTTTGTTTTTGTTTTGCTTCGGTGAGTTCAAATATATCGTAAAAAGCCATGTTTAACTCTATTGACATGCACAATTTTTCTGACTGTTGGAGTCATTTGCAATTCAATGTTTAATTCATCGATTACTTTAGTAATTTTAAAAGGTCCTAGATAGTGATCTTCAAATTTATTATCTCTAGCATCATTTAAGACATAAACGTATTGATTTATTTCGAAAACTCGTTCATTAATTTTTCTATCGTAGTACTTTTTGCAGCCTCCAAACGAACAAAAGCAAGTGACTCGGTTTCTACTATTCTATTTAGAATTTCATCCACAAAATCTACATATGTTCTAGGTACCTCCTCGTCTGCAAATTCTGTAGGAAATCGAACCTTCCTTCCGAAAACTATTTCGTGAGGAGTCATGCCGGTTGATTCGTGCACCGAAGTATTAAAAGAGAAAAGTGCGTACGGAAGCCATTGGTCCCAGTTACTTCGCTCGCAATAATTACGTAAGTATTCTACGAAAGTGTGGTGACTTCGTTCTAAAGCTCCTAGTGATTGAGGATGATACGCACTAGAACGATACTGACGAATTTTAAATAATGCCGCAAAACTATTCATAATTTGACTCATAAATTGTGAACCTTGATCGGTTTGTATGGCTTCCGGACATCCAAAAATACAAATAAGATTTTCTGCAAGGGCTACAGCAATATGAGGAGCATCAATTTTTGAGAGTGGAATCGCGCCCGAAAACTTGCTTAAACAGTCTTGCCAGGTGAGCATATACAGATTTCCTGATTCTGTGAGAGGTAAAGGACCCACTAAATCGATCTGTACCTTTTCGAAAGACCGATTAGGTGTATCAGTAATACGCATCGGCATTTTTGTTTTGATTCTAGTTAATTTCCTTTTTTGACATGTTTCGCATGTTTTTACGTATTCTCTAATTTCGTTTCGCATGCCTTTCCAATAAAATTTTTCTCGCACTCTAGCTAAAGTTTTGGTTTCGCCTTTATGTCCCCCTACCGTCGAATCATGAGATTCTCTTATGATTTGTAAACGTTTTTCCTCTGAAGGGATTTGTATTTCGCCTGTACATACTGTAATTTTAAAATCCCCTTTTCCAAAATGTGTTCTAAAAATTCGCTCTATTATGGACCACGACATTTTATCGAAACCATTCCCCTCTCGTGATATACTAATTGACTTAATGCTGGCTGCTTCCATGGCTTCCCTTAATGTACTAACAGCCTTTTCAATATTTTTTGCAAATACTTTCGCGTCAAAAGTTTCTTTGATAAATAAATTGTAAACAAAATGTTTTTCATGAATTGTAGATGAAACATAACCTAATTCAGCGTTTATTTCTTTCAGGTCGGAGATCTTAATAATGGAATTGTCGCTGAGCTCTCTTCCTACGGGGGTGGTTAGAACTCCGTCACACGAGGAGAAATTAATAATATTGTCGTCTCTCATCCATAATTTGTCTTTACTTAGCTGGAACAATGGTGTAAGTATCTGATTGCCCTGTTTTCCTTCTGTAATTAATACTGGTGTTGCTTCTGCTAATGCGCTTGTATCCAACCCCATTTGTTCGAAACATTCACTAGAATCACATGCATTCATCAAAACATTTCCCCAAACTCCAATTAAATCACTCATTTCATTCTCGCTCAATTCATTTTCATCGTCATTATTGACGTGGTAATCATCAATTTTATTTCCTTCGTTATCCTTGAATCCGTCACAACTCTTCAGCTTTCTCGAGTGTCCTGCAGAAACACTGTTACCCCCCTCGGCAGGAGGATTGGTACTTTCCTTCAGTAACCAATCCTCGGAGGAAACGACCCCTCTTTTAGGGCATCTTTCCCCCTTCTTATAAGGGATGACCCCGCGTGTCGACAACCCCTCACCCAGTGAGGGCATCTCGCACCGGCAATCCTTCCCTCGGGAGTGCAACCCCGCGTGTCGACAACCCTTCACCCAGTGAAGGCATCTCGCACCGGCAGCTCCCTCCCCTGGAGCAACCCCGCGTGATGACAGCCCCTCACCCAGTGAAGGCACCTCAATCACCGGCTGTTCTCCATTCCCAGAGGAAAAGCGATTCTTTCCTCCTCCTCTGGTAGCCCACGAGCTGCTAGCTCTTCTTTTCCTATTAATTCTCGCATTTTTCCCTTCCTTATCGCCAGGCCATAGCCGACACTGATGGTAGATGCCATTCGTTCCACTCTTACAACCCTTGCCTAACTTCGACTCTCGATCGTTGAGTTGAATGACCTTGGGTGTGACACAAAAGCATGACCCGAAATTCACATCGCCACATTTGTCTGACTCGACCTGATAGGGTAACTTTTGATCAGAAATGGGCTGGGGTGATAAGCTTGGAGTTTGACATTCATCCTCGCTACTGAGGATTTTCTCATTTTCAATTAATTCGTTAACCAACCTATTCTCATTCATCCCATTATTTGTATCAATGTCCGCACAATTTTCATCATTCGAGCATTTATTTACACTTATAACCACACTATCAAAATCTTCATTCTTCCTCGCAGTAGTACTAAAAACTCTCTCTATGGGATACTCATGATAAAGAACATTGCTTCCATTGAAACAAACACTTTTAGAATTTTCCATAGTTTTGTTTTCATTATTCACTCTCCCTGATCCCATTTTATTTTTAGAATCATTCAACTCTATAGGATTACGAGACAGCGCATCCGCATTAGCATTCACCTTACCTGGTTTAAATGTAATTTTATAATCGTATTCTTGCAATTTTATTTTCCAGCGAGCTAAGCGAGAACCCATTGTGGGATCTTTTAATTGGTCTAGCCAGATTAGAGAACGATGATCTGTAATTAAAGAAAACTTTTGCCCGTACACGTAAGGTCTGAAATGTTTTACTGCAAATATAATCGCTAGGAGTTCCTTTTCTGTCGTATTATAATTTATTTCCGCTTGGCTAAGCGTACGAGAGGCAAACGCGATTGGCAAGTCTTCCCCGATAGCGCCCTGACTGAGAATCGCGCCTAAAGCATAGTCGGATGCGTCAGTTGTAATTATGAAAGGTTTTGTAAAGTCTGGGTACTGTAAAATAGGCTTTGAACAAAGAATGTTTTTTAATTTGTTGAAAGCCATCTGTGCAGTTTCAGTCCAAGTAAATGGTACATTTTTCTTTAAAAGTACAGTCATAGGCTTCGCGATAGACGCAAAATCAGGTATAAACCGGCGATAATATCCAGCTAAGCCTAAAAACTGTTTAACGTTTTTTCGGCCTTTTGGACAAGGAAATTTGCTAACGGCTTCTATCTTTTTCAAAATCTGGTTTCACTCCTACTTCAGAAATCACGTGTCCTAAATACCCTATTTCTTTACATAAAAATCTACATTTATCTGGTTGAAGCACAAGTCCTGCTGTTTTTAAACGCCCTAAAAGATTCTCTAATTTTTCGTTATGCTCTTTCAATGATTTTGCGTAGATGACTATATCGTCCATGTATACGAACATTTCTATACCTTGTAAGCCAGTAAGCACGCGATCCATAAGTCTTTGAAACGTTGCAGGCGCGTTCTTTAATCCAAAAGGCATTCGATTGAATTGGTAGTGACCAAAGGGAGTAGAGAAGGCCGTTTTATGCCTATCAGCAGGCTCGACTTCAATCTGATGAAAACCAGAAGCAAGATCGAGTACTGTGAAGTATTTGGCACCCCCCAGCTGATCCAAAATGTCCGTGATATTAGGCAGCGGGTAAGCATCTCCAACGGTCTTCTCATTGAGGGCACGATAGTCTATGACCATCCTCCATCTTTTGTTCCCCTTGGAATCAGATTTTTTTGGAACCACCCAGACCGGAGAATTGTATGGTGAATTTGAAGTGGATATGGCATTGTAACCCTTTAAATTTGTTGTTTCTGTATTAATTACTTCTTTATGTATAACAGGGTACCGATAATTTGATTTATGTACTGGATTATTGTCGATAGTATTGATGCTATGTTTAAGAACGTTAGTACAAGTTAATTTATCGCCCGGAAGAAAAAATTGGTAAGAAAATTTTTTTTATACATTTTAATAAACTAATTTTTTCCTCAGAATTCAGATCGGTTAGGTTGATCTACCACGGTAGCCAAGGTTTCACCTAGATACACGCCTGGTCCTGCTGGTACCAGAGGTAAGTAACCCTCGTTAATGTTAGTATTCGTTACTGGTAATGTTACTAACTGTTTCGTTCTCGCTTTCAGATATAGGGTTGTACGTTTAGGTGGGGTAGTAAACGGAAACTTACCTAACGCATGTTTTATTGTTTTTGTTTTTAAATCAATTATCGCATCAGCCAAGAAAGGCATCCCTAACATCCCATCGCATTTTATTGGAAAGTTATCTGGGACTACTTGAAAAGGACAAGACACTCCGTTTACTTCGAGATACACTTCTCCAACTGTTTTTACACCTTCCTCTACAATGCCAAATAAATGATATTTAATTTGAGTATTAATTTGCGTACTTTTATTAACATTTTTACGTTTAATCAAATTCAGTTCCGCACCCGTGTCTACTACAAATATTCCTTCGTTATTATTTATGTGTTTACTATTTAATTTAATGGTAGGTGATTGAGCCTTTCCTTCAGTATTGATGCTCAAGACGACCCTTCGGATGGGTACTTCGTCTGGAAAAAGTTCGCCGTCGCACCACTCCGACGAACTTATTTCTCGTTTAAATTTTTCTGTTTATCTTGACGACCGTGCGTGACTTTACTGAGACGTTTAAAACATTCATCGTAACTATGTCCGGGAATTTTGCAGTAGCTACAAGTTACTCTACTTTTTTCCTTTTCATTGCTTCCTTCTGTACAGTCTCGAGCATAATGACCTGGCTTTTTGCAATTAAAACATTCCCCTGACCTACTTCTAGATTTGTTGCAATCACGTGCGAAGTGTCCAGATTGTTTACATATGTGGCAACTTTTTCCAGTGCTATTCAATATACGCGCGCATCCTAATGCGAAGTGCCCGGTTTCACCGCATTTGTGACACGTGACTTCGCATTGGGCATTTAAATTTGTTCTCTCACTATACCCGTCACTACCACTTCCTATGCCTCTTCCTCTGACGTTAGACGCTCTACCTGCACCTGCTTCGAACTTCCTAATTCGTGCGTTTGCATTATAAGGTCGGAATCGATTAGAGACGTTGCCAAAAATTTTATTTTGAAACGATTTTTCCGTGCATCCTTTTGCTTCGCTTTCCGACGGGATTTCTTTTCGATTTAAACCGCTTTCAAATCCTACTTCCCACTCTGCTGCTTTCGCTAAACTTATTGAATCCTGAAGTGATTTCGGTCTGTCTACCCTAACTCGCCATATTAAATCCCTTTTGAGGCCAATTATAAAATTATCATTAGCCGTATCGCGTGCAGATTTAATTAAATATCGGGCTGCTCCTTTAGGATTTTTGTCCTCAATTAATTCTATAAGGTTTGCAAGAATCTGGCTAACTCTCGACCCGTATTGCTGTACCGTCTCATCAACGCGTTGCGCAACTGTGGCAAGCGCACTGTTAAGTTGACTGAGGCTCCGATGCTCAGTAAAAGTTTCTTTTAAATGCCTTAGTAGGTCTTCTAAACTATTCAAATCGCGATCCTGTAGAGAATTGAAAGCATTTCCTACTACTCTCGATCTTATCATGAGAAACAAATACCGACGGTCCTTAGATGCGATTGAATCTCGCGCGAACAAACAGTCGTTTTTAAATCGACCGACAGGCATATTTTCTCCATCGAAACTTTTCGGAATAAATTCCAAAGCGGCCCGAAAAGGAATTGGATTTTCCGGTTCCTCATCGGGAGGAGAAAACATTCCTGAACTAGTCGCGCCTACAGAACCGCCATCGGCGCTATTTGACGCGTGAGCGGAAATACGTTCAATAGGGGTTTCGTAAGGAAGTGCGGATCGACTAAGCGCGCATTCTATCTCTAAATTCGAATTTTCGCGCAGATCCTCTACGTTCCTTGTGTCAAAAATATTCGCAGTTTGTCGGCTAGGTCCTGGTCCAGCTGTAAAACTACTCATATTTCGCTCTGAATTAATGTCAGCGGTTGTTTCTACAATATAGTTTCCTACTCTTGTAGAAGATCGTCCTCTACGAGCGCCACGAACACTTTTACCTTTTCGCGTACTAGCAGTAGTAGTTTCACGAGCACTGCTAGTAATTTTTCTTGTCATCGAACCGCGATTTCGGGTACGCATTTTCAGAATGGATATATATATATATAAAAAACTTTATACAAAACTAATTTGAGAGATTGGCACACGACACTTAATAAAATTGGCAAAAATCGACTTACTTTATGAAGTTCTTGAAGAATGACTGATCTCTGAAACGAAAAACAAACAAACAAAATTTATAGTTATAATAAAAGTTATTTGCTCTTAACACTAGTTTCACACACGCGTATCAGTCTCTTCAGTATTGTTGAATTGAGTCCCAGCGGAAGGTTTTCTGCAAGGATTCTCTGCTCTCGTTGTTGCTCCTTGATCGAGTTGATGTTCCGTAAAAGCCGCAGTGATCTAGGGGGAAAGACTACGTGGACCCTTCAAATCACTGACTATGATTCTCGGCACCTCTAAACTGTACCCTCAGCCTCTTGGTTTAAAAAAAACCACGTCAAAAAAAACCTTTGAGGAAGAAATCGTGGCCATGTAAATTGTCCTCTTCTTTTGCCTTCCTACTTTCTTTCTCTTGAGGACCTTCGTTTCTAACGCTACTCAGTTCACGTTATAATAAGAAGGCGGTACTCGAAAAGTAGTACTTCGGCAGCTGCACCCTGGTCCTCCTGGTTCCTGATCCACCTGATTCTCGATGAGCAGAGTATCCTTTCACAATCTACACTTAAACACTGATAAATCCGTATCTTGATTAACGTGAAGCACTGCTGTAGTTCAATCTGTCACAAATTCAAATTCACCCGCGACGAGTTTGTGGAAATCCCACTTCTGACACCAAAAAAAGTTTTCCTGTAACGCGCAGGTCAAATATCGCGCGCCAAACAGTTAAAATTCGAACACTTATTTAAATTTAATGGACTGAACTTCGTTTCACAATAAAGGACTAGGAAGTCCAACTCTCGCGAATGAACCGACTTCTCTTTTTAGTTTTAATCTTAAAGTGGAAACAATATTATTTATCGATTAATATAAAATAAGACACAATTATTTAGATAGAAATAAAATATAAACTAAATTTATTCAATGTCTTGTAACTACAAGTATTAATTATTAACTAATTATTTTAGTTTTGATTTGCTCGAGCGAAATCGAAAAGTGAATAAGACACGAGCTTCTTGTTCACTGTCAAGATCGAGTCTGTTTTTCTGCTTTCGAAAAAGCACTTATTCGTTTCCTTGCTGTTAAGTCGGCGCGCGCAAGACCCAGGATCCTTGCCTGTTGGTCCATCCTTCCATGCGCGCGAAAACATCTGTTTTTCGTTACTTTCATACCCACTAGTAAAAACTCAATGAATACACAAAAGAATAGCGCGACTACGTACTTGAACCGGGCCCATCTTGACATTCCAAAAAAATTCAGACCCTTCGTTGGCGATCGAAGAGGTTAACCCCGAACACGTGTTACGGCTTATGTAAACAAATCTCTGATGCAGTATTCTGCATGTCGTAAACGCGTCCCTTCCCACGGTTAAAGTGCTTACAAAAATGTATGGTATGCGTATGAATTTCTTCTCCACTTAAGGACTTTTCGATGAAAATTCTGTAAGAAGAGAAAGCTTTTCAATAATTTTTACAGGGTTCTGGATTCAAGATGTTCTTAAGAAAAATTAAGGAATTTATATTTCCTTTTGTATATCCAGTAAGCTTCGACTCATACCTAAATCTAAAATATCCTATGTAATAAAATGTAAGATTTGAGAAAAATGAATATAAAAATGTATATGAATATATGATACATGTAAGATAAATTTAGGAAATACATTTAAACATAACAGGTATGTATT
The DNA here is from genome assembly GCA_030998225.1 of Diplolepis rosae. NCBI lineage: Eukaryota > Metazoa > Arthropoda > Insecta > Hymenoptera > Diplolepididae > Diplolepis > Diplolepis rosae. The sequence goes on along the minus strand of JAPYXD010000684.1, from coordinate 73,055 downwards.
TGGGACGAGATCATCATTCTTCAAAATTTATAATTGTCGATTTGCCAATATCGCTAGCCAATTCTCTCTCTATTCTATTCCAAACTCGTATGAGTTAGTTTATTCGCGTTTGAATTAAACCGCGCGTTTCCGAATTAATCGTCCGCGCTCTAGCGTATAAAACGAGCAGCGGAAGGATTCTGCGCTCGTTACATTTATGTAACGAGCGCAGAATCCTTCTGCTGTTCGTTTTACACACTAGAGCACGCATGCTCACCTCGAAAACGCGCGGATTAATTGATTCATAGAAATTAGAATAACGTAGAGAGAGAATTGGCTGGCGACATTGGCAAGTCGACAAAGTAAAAATCGATAAGAATGATGATCTCTTTCTAAACATAACTTACTTGTTGAAATGTATTTTATAAATTTAGTTCATATGCATGAATATTGATTTCCTTTAACTTTTACATGTTTACTTTAACAATGTGTTTTAAATTTAGGTATGGGTCGAAACTTGCTGAATCTACAAAAGACAAATAAGAATTTCTTAGTTTTTTTTATAAGAACATCTTGAGTCCAGAATCCTGAAAATTGTTTAAAAGCTTTCTCCTATTACGGACTTTTCATAAAAAAGTCCTTAAGTGGAGAGGAAATTTATTGCCATACTATGCATTTTTGTAAGCGCTTTAACCGTAGGAAGGGACGCGTTTATGATGTGCAAGAGACTGCAGCAAAGATTTGTTTACACAAACCGTAACACGTGTTCAGGGCTAACCTTTTCGCTCGCCTATGAAGGGCCTCAAATTGTATAGAGTGTCAAGATGGGCCGGCTCGAGTACAGGGTCATACTATTTTTTGTAGATACACTGAGTTTCGACTAGCGCGGATGAATGTGACGAAAAACAGATGTTTTTGCGGGAATGGAAGGATGGACCAACAGGCAAGGATCCTGGGTCTTGCGCGCGCCGATTCATCAAGACATCAACGATGAAATGTTTTCCAGGAGTCAGATTTAATTTTGACTGAGGACGAGAAGCTCGTGTCTCGGTATTTTTTCGTCCTCGCTCGAGCGATTTAAAAACTTTGTTAAATACAAAATCATTTTTTATTATAATCGATTATTATAACCTAATACGTGTGTGCTAATAAATTACCTTTTATGTTCTTTTTATTTCTATCGTAATTATTGTGTTTTATTTCGGCGTTAACTTTTAAATATTCTTTGTTTTCTTATTAATAAAAGTCGAGAAACAAATCGGTTCATTCGTGAGAGTTGGGCTTCTTAGCCCTTTATTGTGGAACGAATCCCAGATTTCGGATCTGAAAATTAAAATTTTCGCGCTTAATATTCAACCTGCGTGTTACATTTAATGGGAAAATTAAAAAAAATAATTTCTCTGAACAAACAAAACAGGCAATTTTGCGTGAAATGTGATTGAAGAAAATAAAGTTACAAAAAAATACACAGGAGATGTATTTTTAGGTTCTGTTTTACGTTTTTATCAGCCCTCTGCAACTTAAAACTAAAAGTGGGCTGACTTTTGACTGGCGAGCGCATTAGTACTTAAAGTGACCGAACGCGGCGCTGATAAGCTTTAGGGCCGACAAACTGTCAAATGCATGGCAAAACAGTAAAAATTCGAGGTTTTTGGATATTTAGTATTGTGTTTATCGTGTTTTTTGTTGAAAAAGTGAAGTGAATAGTTCTCTTAGTGTAAGGATGTAAAAAACAATAAAAAATGGTGAAGTGTATTGCCGTGAAGTGTGATTCTGGCTACAAAAAGAAACGGAGTTCCGAGGAGCAAACTCGTCGATTTTTTTATGTGCCAAAAGATAAAAATTTAATTAAAAAATGGCAGCGCGCAATTTTAAGTCGATATCGAAGTTGAAGAAGGTCAAGCAGTTTGTGACAAACATTTTGCTGAAAGTGACATCATCCGCGAAAGAACAATTATTGGTCCTGACGGAATTGTTTTGGAACGGTATGTATTTGAAACCTTTGAAGTAAAAGGAATAGAATAAACAATATTTATGGACGAAAGACTCGATTTAAAAGAATTGTGATAAACTTTTTATTGTTATGTTTTATTCACAATGTGATAATTATTTTTTTCATAATATTAGTGTTGAAATGCTTCTTGCATTTATTCTATATATAATATTGCCTTATTATTTATTATTAATCCCATATACATGCCTAATGTCTCTTGTTTATTGATATTATTATAATTGCAAAATATTATTTGTGTTAGTAAAAATAGTTCATCATGTTAAATAAATTTTAATGAACAGTTGAGTCATTTACTTTACAACTACAGTTTAAAAAAATGCAATAAGCAATTTAGAATTTTGATTTTAAAAACAAACAATTTCCACACCTTTATTTACTTCTCCCAATTACTATGACATACTTGAAATATATAAAAAACTTAATATTAATGTTTATTTGCACAAATAAATGTATTTATATTTGATTATAACTTATAACCATTGCACTCAAATTCTAAAATTAATTAATTGACTAATTATATTAATTATTTAATTAATAACAATTTTATTGTGATTACTTCGTGTTTTATATTTATTTTGTTCAATTTATTAACTGGGACAAATTTTTCTTATTTCTTTCACCCCTACTTGATCGTTCAGAAAATCAATATATTTCACTTTTTTCCTCATATATTTTGTATTATTATATGCCAAAAACATTTAACTTTATTTTTCTGTCAAAAAAAAACACGAAAAGGCAGTTCAAATTTTAAAAAAACATAAATATTTACATTTTGCCATGTATTTGATTCTTATTGATTTAAATCATCAAGTGCGATATTAAATAGACGAAAAATATACTTGTATATCTCCAGATGAAAAGTTCATAACATAACCTTGAAATACATCCTTAATACATTATGCGTAACGCTTGCTCGAGTCTATCCATAAAAATACATTTCCGAATGAAACTATAAAACATAGCCTATAAATATATCTTTTGTTTATCTAGCGTCGCACTTGACCATTTAAATCAATAAGAACACGTTTCCGTCGAAAAATGAATAACATAACCTTAAAACACATCCTTAATACATTCTGTATAATGCTTGATCGTTTTTACTCATAGAAATGCATTTCCGAATGAAACTATAAAACATAAGCTACAAGTACAGTAAAACCTATCCTAGCCGACACTCTCCTAACGAACATCCCACTCTGACGCTTCACATTATTGGTCGAGAAATGTGCATGGTCAGGGCCGCCTTAAACACCGTCTTTGGAGGGTCCTCATATTTTTGTAAAAAATCTTAGTAATTTTTTTTTTCAATGAATATTTAAAATTAAATATTAATTTAATTAATGATTATATTTGAATTATAAATTTTAATTACAATTTAACTTCGAAAAATTGGAGAATTTTCATAACCAATTACATTTCAACTTATTAAGATCTTAAATATGTATGTACAGTCGTGCAACATAACCTCAACTGTTATCTATACATTTTCCACTAAAAGCACTAAGTATTCCTTATAGTTTTTTATCGACTGAATTTATCCATGAAATTTTTAAATTATCAACAAAAATAACTGATTATTTTTCAAACTAACTTTTACTCACCTTTTTGCACAAAAGTAAACACAAAAAATAAGTACAAGCCGGTACATGTGTGTTACTAAACACAGGGGCACCTGTTGCCACAGCACTGAACCAAGCTAGTAATAAGTCCCTAGCAATTATCGCATGTCATTGGTACCCATCGTAGCCGAACTTGTCTCCCATATGTGTCGGCTACGATAGGTTTTACTGTATATGTTTTGTGTATCTGGTGTAGCACTTGACCTTTCCAATCGATAAAAACACAAATTTCAAACTGAAATTAAAAGCGCAACCTAAAAAATCCCTTTTATGGAATTAATTTAGCATCTGACTGTTTTTCATCAAGAAATTTACTTTTTGGAACGAAAATGATAAAAACGTAAAACAGAACCTAAAAATACATCTCCTGTGTATTTTTTTGTAACTTTATTTTCTTCAATCATATTTCACGCAAAATTGCCTGTTTTGTTTGTTCAGAGAAATTAATTTTTTTAATTTTCCCATTAAACTTACCTGTAGCTCCATCTGTTACTTTATATCACGAATATCTGCACTTATTACCGACATTCATCTGCATTTTGATAAACGTATGCCTTTCTTGTAAGTCACAATGCGCGCCTGAAAATTTTTAGAATTTCCAGCGTGAAGTTCACCGCGCATCGGAGAATTTATGGTTTGGAGAATCGATATGGGGTCCAAATCATACCCTACCGGTGGATGCACAATCAATGCAAAGTCGTGTACTTCATTGAAGGCTGAGCCGCCATCATTACTTAGGTTGATTGAAAAGAATGTTGCGGTAAATTCAAATATAGTAAAAAGGGAAAAGTGTAAATATTAAAGAAACAATATGTAATCCATACTTTTTTACCGGTATTAGTATTGATAGTATACATAATATTAAACTAATGAAATGAAATTTATTAAATAATACTAAAATATAACTCGGTAATATTTATTATTATGGTATATGAGGTTGTATATATTTAAACAGGCATATGTATTTTTTTCTTAACTATAATTAAATATAAATTTATTATAAATTTATCAAATATAGTTTACAGAATTCAACGAGTAAACGTACCTTGGAATAGTGTGAAAATTATCTCACGTTCTGAACGTGAACTACACTGAGAAAAAAGATTCTTAGATCCAAAGAAATGTATTTAATTGATTCCATTTCTTTGTATCAAACAATTCGTTATCTAAGTCAATTAAATATTTTTTAGCACGAAACGCGTGCTTTGATTCAAAGAAATAATTTTTCTTACTACCCTAGTCGAAAGTACGTGGCTTCGGCACCAATTCCAGGGCAAAAAGTCTAACTTTCATGCATTGGTCAAGCTATATGCGCGCCCTCTATAATAGCGGGAGTAAAAACGTAAATAACTTCAAGCGTCAAAATTTGTCCGCTCTCTGCTAATGTTTATTAGTGGCAATGAGTGAATATTATTTAGAATGTAATAGTAGTGACTGAAGTGTAACAAAAATAAAAATAGAAAAATGAATGACATATCATCTGATGAATCGACAGATGAAGAAGACATTAATAAAAACTTTGAAACTGAAGCTCAATTAATAGTAGAAACTGACACCTTACCCAAAAAGTCCGTTAACAGGTACATGCTAGTCTATGATAATTACCAAAGATGGAAACAAGGAAGTAGAAATCTAAACCTTAATTCATAGATGTATTTGATGCCTCCCCCCCCCCCCCCCCGACCAGCAGCACACGCTCCGCTCGTGCCGCAAATGTCGGGGCAGGCATCAATATATTCCAATGCACTCTTGCAATTGTTTTCGTACTTTCGACCGGGTAGGAAGAAAAATAGTATACACTACATGGGCAGAAATTTGAGAGCCCTAAACTGCGTGCCATGATGCCTTCGGCTTCGCCTCGGGCATTATGGCGCGCAGTGCAGGAATCTCAACTTTCTGCCCTTGTTATGTAATATACTATTTTTTGATCTCCTAGCCGAAAGTACGGTCCTCCCGGCCGCATTTCAGTCCAGAAAGAACGACTTTTGTGGCCGTTTTTTTTTTTTTCGGATCAGTAGTCTCGCTAAATTCATCGTATAATTCGTTCGTTTAATTTAATTTAATGTTACTTCATGCAATTGCACGAAAGAGTAACTCTTAAAAAGAAAAACAAAAAATTTATGTACACGGTTTATTTTATATTAATAATTATATTAATAAAAGTAATAATAATTATTGTAATAAGATTAGTATTACTGGATGTGCGATGTTAAAGTTACTGTTGATCAATATTAATATTGTTATCGAAGAATAAATTTGCCCTGGTATTTGTTAATTTTTAAAAATTTTTTGATTTAAAATTTTTTTTTGCAGTTATTGTATGATAGAATTTTATTTTAAACTTTATAATGCCCGCCCAGACCAGCAAAAACCTCGGCTTCGCCTCGGTTTTGCAAAAGTCGGGCGGACCTCCCCCTGCCCCCTACAAAACCTCGGCTTCGCCTCGGTTTCGGGCGTACTTTCGGCTGGAGATCAAGAAAAATAGTATACAACCCACGGCCAGGATGTTTGATGCCCTGGCCTAGGGTCGTAATATACTTTTTCTACTAGCAGGTCATAAAGTGGACTTTATTGCCCCGTTCGGGGCAAACAAATCCACTCTCTGACCCGATAGTAGAAAAAAAATCGTGTGCAACACGGGAAAAATATTTATTTTGCGAGTGTGACTATTCATAAGTTATATTTTGATAGGTGATGTAATAACAAACGGACACCAGATTTAAAATTTCTTTCAATAGTCTTTAATTATAAAATAAGGAAACTATCAGTTTGAGAACATTAATAATTAATTGATATTTGTAAAATCGTAAAAATATAAAGTGCTTCGCGGATAATATAATTTTCAGATCACTCGAAACAAGTAAGCGCATCGAGTGTCTGCTAAACGACTGACGGCCAGTCTCGAAAATTCTTCCGAAAAAGCGTTGATTCTCAACACTAGCCCTTTTTCTACATAAACACTTTCAAACTGTTTCTAATTGGCTATCTGCGGGTGTTAGTAGTGAGAGAAAATCTTGAATTTTCCCAGGCACAACATATGTGTCCAGTGCAATGGTCCTCTCTTGACCACGACCCTGAAAAAGGTTTGAAAGACCGACTGCACAACACCTGCGTACTATTTTTTCTATGTGCATCTTTAATACGAAATTCTGAAAGAATAAGTTTATGCTGGCAAAGGGACGTTCAAACTCGTTCCATTTTTTGTACCTTTTCATGTAGGAGATTTATGGTCGTATTTTCAAAGTTCGAAATCCTTATGATTTGAAATATGATCCTCTAGTAGCACATTAGAAAGTTCTTATTTTCAAGCCTTATTCTTATAAAAATATTGAGTGTTATATTCTACTAGAAGAATTTTAGCAGTTAAGTTTAAAAATAGATATAAAATTTAAACTAGAATGTTTATCTGAACATTACGACAAACCATACTCCCCCCGTTGAGAGGGCACGATCAACATTAAAAGTAGTCATATTTTCATACTAATCACTCTTAATTGTCTCTAAAATTGTCTATTATAGGCAAAAGTGCCAACTTTTGCACTGTTCTTTTTAACACACTAGTAGAAGTTCTCACAGTCGCTGCTCGGATTACGCCATCTGACCCTGGATGTACTTCAATGACTTGACCCATGACCCATTGCATAGATGGCACGTTATCTTCTACCAACAACACGATTGAATTTTTCTTGATTGAATGCTGACCGGTGGCCCATTTATGGCGAATATTCAATTCGTTTAAATATTCTTTATGCCACCTTTTCCAAAAGTGTTGTCGAATCTGGGTAATGTGTTGCCAACGGGATAGGCGATTTGTTTGAATATCTATCTGTCAAATCCCCTTCGGGCAAGCTCGTAAAAGAATCGCCTATTAAAAAGTGGGCAGGTGTAAGGACAGGGGGGTCATTAGGATCTGTGGATATTGCAGTAAGAGGACGCGAGTTTAAAATGGCTTCTACTTCTATGATGAATGTATTTAATTCTTCAAACGTGAATAAGAGATTCGTTACAACGCGTTTCATGTGATGTTTGAATAATTTTACAGTCGACTCCCATAAACCACAAAAATGTGGAGACGAGGGAGGTATGAAATGCCAATTTATTTCGTTATCAGTGAAGAATTTATTCGTCCTTTTCTGATGTTCGTCCGAAGTTATAAGTGCGTATATTTCTTTGAGTTCGTTGTTAGCACCTACGAAATTTGTTGCGTTGTCTGAATAAATGTTTTTTGGTTTTCCGCGTCTTGATAAAAATCTTCTTAGTGTAGCGAGAAAACCTTCCGTTGTCAGGTCTGATGCTAACTCCAGGTGTACAGCTTTTGTGGCTAGGCAGACGAAAACGGCGACGTATACTTTTATTCGTTTAGTATTGCGATATTTCTTCTCCTTTATGTAAAACGGGCCGCAATAATCTATCCCGACGTTGCTAAATACACGGCTTTGCGACAGGCGAGTTCTCGGTAATTCGCCCATTTGATATTCTGTTGTCAACGGGTTTGAGCGAAAGCATCGCACGCAACGCCTGATTACTTTTCTTATTTGAGCCTTGCCGTCCAGAAGCCAAAATTTTTGTCGCAACAGACACAGAGTAGTTTGTATGCCTGCATGGTGATTATTTTCATGCAGCTCTTTAATAATGAGATCGGTCATGTGATTTGAGCGTGGTAGTATAATCGGATGTTTTTGATTGTACGATAAATAGGAGTATTTTAATCTACCGCCGACTCTCACTATCTTGTCCTTATCAATAAAAGGACTAAGGGAAAGTAATCTACTCTGTTTTTTGATGGGTATGTTTTTGCAGAGATGATTTATATCTTCTACAAAACAGACGGATTGGATACGTTTTATAATAGTTTTTTCTGCATCGATTAAATCTTGGGCTTGTATGCTCCCTTTATATTTTTTCGTTCGGTTGAGATATGAAGTGTACGCGACAAATCTTTTCAATCTTGAATATGATGAAAATCTTTCAAACACTTCAAATTTTTTATTTAGTTTCGCGTCCATTTGTTTGTCGATAACTTCTGATAAAAGACATGTACCTTTACGCACCTCTGGCAAATTCTCGTCCCAGCCTGGAGTCTGTGTCTTTGGCCAGAATTTTTCTTCGCTACAGAGCCATTCCGGTCCATTAAACCACATTTTATTATTTAAAAACTCTGCAGGAAGTTGTCCTCTAGATAACGCGTCGGCAGGATTGTATTCTGTGCGTATGTGTTTCCATGTGTGAGGCTCTGCGATGGCTTGAATTTCAGCTACACGGTTTGCGACGAAGGTTTTTAGTAGATGAGGTGAAGTTTTAATCCAGTGAACTGTAATTGATGAATCTGACCAAAAAACTATTTTATCAAATGAGATTTCTATGGCACTTTTTACTTGTTTAAATAAATTAATCAGAAGTAGAGCGGCACAGAGTTCGAGACGCGGTATTGTACTTTCCTTTACTGGCGCTACACGAGACTTCGCACCAAGTAAAACTGTTTTTTTATCGCCCTTATCTGAAATTGAGCGTAAGTAAAGCACGCGACGTAACCCTTTGTGCTTGCGTCGCAAAAACCATGTAGTTGTATAGCACGTTTTTTTGATGATATTGTTTTCGTGGAAATTCGATATTATTTATCAACGGAAGCTCCGGAATTTTTGAAAGTCGCGATTCGCGCTCCGATCTTTCTGGACCTTGCGCTTCGCGCTCGGTCTTGTGCTCTTCGCATACATTTAAGTTTATTTCTTATAATTTAATACTGAAGCTCAAACCAATTTTATAATATTAAAGATGATGTGAATTACTCATTTTCTCAAATTCACTAAATTTCTTTTTCAGTTTAAGTGAAACAGGAAATTCAATTTACTTAAGGCTCTATCAGCCTTAAGAAACAGATTCTCATCATGACACTCGCGCTTCGCGCTCGATTTTCTGTATACATTTCGGTAACTTTATAATAAATTACATGATTAAAATAATTTATTTTCTTCCAAATCTCTCAAAAAGAAAAAATAATCGTAGAATTTATTTAAGGTAGTACGATAACGAAAATTAGACCTCAGACAAAAATAGATAATTTTGCTTTCAAGAATAGCAACATTATTATTGAAGGACCAATTTGAATGGGAAAGATTATTTTTCATGAAAAAAATTTGAAACACAAAAAAATAATGTTATTAATAAATTCAATATTTAAAGAATTTGAAAATCTTTCTGTGGAAAAAATGACGCTTTCGACTGCGCTGGGATTCGAGCACAGGTCTTTCGATTGCCGGTCGACTGCTCTAGGCAGTGACAAAAATTTCAAACTCAACTAATTAATTTGAAGTTATTAATAAATTTTATTTTTGCCCAAACTTATTTTCTTATCGCTTAGAGACAAATTTTTAAAAATGATGCGATTATAATAAATCACGGTTCGTTTTTTTAGGAAAAAGATTCTCTACAACTTGACCGTTTCCGATTTTTGAAAATGAATTCTTTAATGGCTGAAATTATAAAAAAACAATTCTTCAAAACAAAATTTTTATAAACAAATTGCTGTATTTGATAATAATTAATTCAATTTCAAAAATAGGAAACGATCAAGTTGTAGAGAATCTTTTTTCTAAAAAAATTAACCATAATTAATTAGAATCGCATCATTTTCAAAAATTTGACTCGAAGCGATAAGAAAATAAGTTTGGGCAAAAATCAAATTTATTAATAATATGATGTGACATGTTTTAGAACATATCCGATTTTGTATTGACCCATAATTCATACAATATTTATTTGTTTTTCATTTTGGCATAGGGTCAGGCTCTTTTTATTTTCACAATACCATTTTTCTCAATGGCAGATAAAAAAAAAAGGAAAAATTATGGCAAACGTTTCGGCCACATATGGGGGCCCTCTTCAGTGCCATAAATTATAAAATTCGACTAAAATTTCTTTAAAATATCACAATATAGAAAATCATTAAAATAAGGAATGGTATAAAAACAAAACTTATCTCATAGCTTGCAACTCAAAATGAAGCAGTCCGGTATGCAAAACACGCATTGAAAACTTATTAAAAAATTCACTGTATATAAAAAACCACGATGTAATGAACGAAAATTTTATTTTATTTTTTTATTATTATAATTTCGCGAAAAGAACCGACCAGTAAAGAACTTTTCTTTTTTTTTTTTTTTTTTATTATAATATATAAAATGTGAAATTGATAATCTGGACGACCCGAGCACTTATCAATTTTTAGAATTTTTACTTTTTTTGAGGACTGTTACCGGAGTCTCTCGACGATCGTGTTGAACTGTTTTGAAAACCGACTCGGGACATGTGGCTTTGCTGACTGAATTTTTTTTTTTAAATGCTATCCTGAGAGGTTCTTTTCCTCCTAGAAGAAGACAATTGTCCAATACATACTTAAGAAATTCGAGACACTTAAGGTGATCTTTACGAGCAGAGGGAAGCGTGCATTTTAAATGAAAATTTTTAGGTATATCTGCTTCACGGACAAACTATTTTATAATGAATTTGCAAGCAAGGCTTTACATAAAGTAAGTTACTATCATATCTGTATATTTTAATTTACTTAAAATTCTTCTAGTACTTATTGTAATGAAAAAGGAACAACATTTATATTAATTATAGATTTTAAATTTATTCTTAGTTTTATAATTTTTTTAGTTGTGATGATATTTAGATCATTAAAAATCAGAGTATATACTGAAGGTATTAAATATGGCATTTTAAATAATTTGTTGTGACATGTTTTAGAACATATCCGAATTTGTATTGACCCATAATTCATACGATATTTATTTGTTTTTCATTTTGGCATAGGGTCAGGCTCTTTTTATTTTCACAATACCATTTTTCTCAATGGCAGATATAAAAAAACGTAAAAAGTATGGCAAACGTTTCGGCCACATATGGGGGCCCTCTTCAGTGCCATAAATTATAAAATTCGACTAAAATTTCTTTAAAATATCACAATATAGAAAATCATTAAAATAAGGAATGGTATAAAAACAAAACTTATCTCATAGCTTGCAACTCAACATGAAGCAACCGGTATGCAAAACACGCATTGAAAACATATTAAAAATTTCACTGTATATAAAAAACCACGATGTAATGAACGAAAATTTTTTTTTTTTTTTTTATTATAATTTCGCGAAAAGAACCGACAAGTAAAGAACTTTTTTTTTTTTTTTTATTTATTATAATATATAAAATGTGAAATTGATAATCTGGACGACCCGAGCACTTATCAATTTTTAGAATTTTTACTTTTTTTGAGGACTGTTACCGGAGTCTCTCGACGATCGTGTTGAACTGTTTTGAAAACCGACTCGGGACATGTGGCTTTGCTGACTGAATTTTTTTTTTTAAATGCTATCCTGAGAGGTTCTTTTCCTCCTAGAAGAAGACAATTGTCCAATACATACTTAAGAAATTTGAGACACTTAAGGTGATCTTTTTAATGTTCTGAATGTCTTCAGAACTAATAAAATTCAAAACTCTAAGAATAAATTTAAAATTTATAATTAATATAAATGTTGTTCCTTTTTCATTAAAATAAGTACTCGAAGAATTTTAAGTAAATTAAAATATACAGATATGATAGTAACTTACTTTCTGAAAAGCCTTGCTTGCAAATTCATTATAAAATAGTTTGTCCGTGAAGCAGATATACCTAAAAATTTTAATTTAAAATGCACGCTTCCCTCTGCTCGTAAAGATCACTATAAGTGTCTCGAATTTCTTAAGTATGTTTCGGACAATTGTCTTCTTCTAGGAGGAAAAGAACCTCTCAGGATAGCATTTAAAAAAAAAAATTCAGTCAGCAAAGCCACATGTTCCGAGTCGGTTTTCAAAACAGTTCAACTAGATCGTCGAGAGACTCCGGTAACAGTCCTCAAAAAAAGTAAAAATTCTAAAAATTGATAAGTGCTCGGGTCGTCCAGATTATCAATTTCACATTTTATATATTATAATAAAAAAAAAAAAAAAAGAAAAGTTCTTTACTGGTCGGTTCTTTTCGCGAAATTATAATAATATTAAAATAAAATAAAATTTTCGTTCATTATATCGTGGTATGGACAAATAATTGTACAATTGTCTTCTTCTAGGAGGAAAAGAACCTCTCAGGATAGCATTTAAAAAAAAAATTCAGTCAGCAAAGCCACATTTCCCGAGTCGGTTTTCAAAACAGTTCAACTCGATCGTCGAGAGACTCCGGTAACAGTCCTCAAAAAAAGTAAAAATTCTAAAAATTGATAAGTGCTCGGGTCGTCCAGATTATCAATTTCACATTTTATATATTATAATAAAAAAATAAAAAAAATAAAAGTTCTTTACTGGTCGGTTCTTTTCGCGAAATTATAATAATAAAAAAATAAAATAAAATTTTCGTTCATTACATCGTGGTTTTTTATATACAGTGAAATTTTTAATATGTTTTCAATGCGTGTTTTGCATACCGGACTGCTTCATTTTGAGTTGCAAGCTATGAGATAAGTTTTGCTTTTATACCATTCCTTATTTTAATGATTTTCTATATTGTGATATTTTAAAGAAATTTTAGTCGAATTTTATAATTTATGGCACTGAAGAGGGCCCCCATATGTGGCCGAAACGTTTGACATACTTTTTACTTTTTTTAATATTTGCCATTGAGAAAAATGGTATTGTGAAAATAAAAAGAGCCTGACCCTATGCCAAAATGAAAAACAAATAAATATTGTATGAATTATGGGTCAATACAAAATCGGATATGTTCTAAAACATGTCACAACATATTATGTAAAATGGCATCTTTAATACCTTCAGTATATACGCGGTTTTTTAATGTTCTGAATATCTTCAGAACTAATAAAATTCAAAACTCTAAGAATAAATTTAAAATCTATAATTAATATAAATGTTGTTCCTTTTTCATTACAATAAGTACTCGAAGAATTTTAAGTAAATTAAAATATACAGATATGATAGTAACTTACTTTATGTAAAGCCTTGCTTGCAAATTCATTATAAAATAGTTTGTCCGTGAAGCAGATATACCTAAAAATATTCATTTAAAATGCACGCTTCCCTCTGCTCGTAAAGATCACCTTAAGTGTCTCGAATTTCTTAAGTATGTATTGGACAATTGTCTTCTTCTAGGAGGAAAAGAACCTCTCAGGATAGCATTTAAAAAAAAAAATTCAGTCAGCAAAGCCACATGTCCCGAGTCGGTTTTCAAAACAGTTCAACTCGATCGTCGAGAGACTCCGGTAACAGTCCTCAAAAAAAGTAAAAATTCTAAAAATTGATAAGTGCTCGGGTCGTCCAGATTATCAATTTCACATTTTATATATTATAATAAAAAAAAAAAAAAGAAAAGTTCTTTAACGGTTTGTTCTTTTCGCGAAATTATACTAATAAAAAAAAAAAATAAAATTTTCGTTCATTATATCGTGGTATGGACAAATAATTGTACAATTGTCTTCTTCTAGGAGGAAAAGAACCTCTCAGGATAGCATTTAAAAAAAAAAAATTCAGTCAGCAAAGCCACATTTCCCGAGTCGGTTTTCAAAACAGTTCAACTCGATCGTCGAGAGACTCCGGTAACAGTCCTCAAAAAAAGTAAAAATTCTAAAAATTGATAAGTGCTCGGGTCGTCCAGATTATCAATTTCACATTTTATATATTATAATAAAAAAAAAAAAAAAAGAAAAGTTCTTTACTGGTCGGTTCTTTTCGCGAAATTATAATAATAAAAAAATAAAATAAAATTTTCGTTCATTACATCGTGGTTTTTTATATACAGTGAAATTTTTAATATGTTTTCAATGCGTGTTTTGCATACCGGACTGCTTCATTTTGAGTTGCAAGCTATGAGATAAGTTTTGCTTTTATACCATTCCTTATTTTAATGATTTTCTATATTGTGATATTTTAAAGAAATTTTAGTCGAATTTTATAATTTATGGCACTGAAGAGGCCCCCATATGTGGCCGAAACGTTTGACATACTTTTTACGTTTTTTTATATCTGCCATTGAGAAAAATGGTATTGTGAAAATAAAAAGAGCCTGACCCTATGCCAAAATGAAAAACAAATCAATATTGTATGAATTATGGGTCAATACAAAATCGGATATGTTCTAAAACATGTCACAACATATTATGTAAAATGGCATCTTTAATACCTTCAGTATATACGCGGTTTTTTAATGTTCTGAATATCTTCAGAACTAATAAAATTCAAAACTCTAAGAATAAATTTAAAATCTATAATTAATATAAATGTTGTTCCTTTTTCATTACAATAAGTACTAGAAGAATTTTAAGTAAATTAAAATATACAGATATGATAGTAACTTACTTTATGTAAAGCCTTGCTTGCAAATTCATTATAAAATAGTTTGTCCGTGAAGCAGATATACCTAAAAATTTTCATTTAAAATGCACGCTTCCCTCTGCTCGTAAAGATCACCTTAAGTGTCTCGAATTTCTTAAGTATGTATTGGACAATTGTCTTCTTCTAGGAGGAAAAGAACCTCTCAGGATAGCATTTAAAAAAAAAAATTCAGTCAGCAAAGCCACATTTCCCGAGTCGGTTTTCAAAACAGTTCAACTCGATCGTCGAGAGACTCCGGTAACAGTCCTCAAAAAAAGTAAAAATTCTAAAAATTGATAAGTGCTCGGGTCCTCCAGATTATCAGTTTCACATTATATATATTATAATAAAAAAAAAAAAAGAAAAGTTCTTTACCGGTTTGTTCTTTTCGCGAAATTATACTAATAAAAAAAAAACTAAAATTTTCGTTCATTATATCGTGGTATGGACAAATAATTGTACAATTGTCTTCTTCTAGGAGGAAAAGAACCTCTCAGGATAGCATTTAAAAAAAAAAATTCAGTCAGCAAAGCCACATTTCCCGAGTCGGTTTTCAAAACAGTTCAACTCGATCGTCGAGAGACTCCGGTAACAGTCCTCAAAAAAAGTAAAAATTCTAAAAATTGATAAGTGCTCGGGTCGTCCAGATTATCAATTTCACATTTTATATATTATAATAAAAAAAAAAAAAAAAGAAAAGTTCTTTACTGGTCGGTTCTTTTCGCGAAATTATACTAATAAAAAAAAAAAAAAAAATTTTCGTGCATTATATCGTGGTATGGACAAATAATTGTACAATTGTCTTCTTCTAGGAGGAAAAGAACCTCTCAGGATAGCATTTAAAAAAAAAAAATTCAGTCAGCAAAGCCACATTTCCCGAGTCGGTTTTCAAAACAGTTCAACTCGATCGTCGAGAGACTCCGGTAACAGTCCTCAAAAAAAGTAAAAATTCTAAAAATTGATAAGTGCTCGGGTCGTCCAGATTATCAATTTCACATTTTATATATTATAATAAAAAAAAAAAAAGAAAAGTTCTTTACTGGTCGGTTCTTTTCGCGAAATTATAATAATAAAAAAATAAAATAAAATTTTCGTTCATTACATCGTGGTTTTTTATATACAGTGAAATTTTTAATATGTTTTCAATGCGTGTTTTGCATACCGGACTGCTTCATTTTGAGTTGCAAGCTATGAGATAAGTTTTGCTTTTATACCATTCCTTATTTTAATGATTTTCTATATTGTGATATTTTAAAGAAATTTTAGTCGAATTTTATAATTTATGGCACTGAAGAGGGCCCCCATATGTGGCCGAAACGTTTGACATACTTTTTACGTTTTTTTATATCTGCCATTGAGAAAAATGGTATTGTGAAAATAAAAAGAGCCTGACCCTATGCCAAAATGAAAAACAAATAAATATTGTATGAATTATGGGTCAATACAAAATCGGATATGTTCTAAAACATGTCACAACATATTATGTAAAATGGCATCTTTAATACCTTCAGTATATACGCGGTTTTTTAATGTTCTGAATATCTTCAGAACTAATAAAATTCTAAACTCTAAGAATAAATTTAAAATCTATAATTAATATAAATGTTGTTCCTTTTTCATTACAATAAGTACTAGAAGAATTTTAAGTAAATTAAAATATACAGATATGATAGTAACTTACTTTCTGAAAAGCCTTGCTTGCAAATTCATTATAAAATAGTTTGTCCGTGAAGCAGATATACCTAAAAATTTTAATTTAAAATGCACGCTTCCCTCTGCTCGTAAAGATCACTATAAGTGTCTCGAATTTCTTAAGTATGTTTCGGACAATTGTCTTCTTCTAGGAGGAAAAGAACCTCTCAGGATAGCATTTAAAAAAAAAAATTCAGTCAGCAAAGCCACATGACCCGAGTCGGTTTTCAAAACAGTTCAACTCGATCGTCGAGAGACTCCGGTAACAGTCCTCAAAAAAAGTAAAAATTCTAAAAATTGATAAGTGCTCGGGTCGTCCAGATTATCAATTTCACATTATATATATTATAATAAAAAAAAAAAAAAAAGAAAAGTTCTTTACCGGTTTGTTCTTTTCGCGAAATTATACTAATAAAAAAAAAACTAAAATTTTCGTTCATTATATCGTGGTATGGACAAATAATTGGACAATTGTCTTCTTCTAGGAGGAAAAGAACCTCTCAGGATAGCATTTAAAAAAAAAAATTCAGTCAGCAAAGCCACATGTCCCGAGTCGGTTTTCAAAACAGTTCAACTCGATCGTCGAGAGACTCCGGTAACAGTCCTCAAAAAAAGTAAAAATTCTAAAAATTGATAAGTGCTCGGGTCGTCCAGATTATCAATTTCACATTTTATATATTATAATAAAAAAAAAAAAAAAAGAAAAGTTCTTTACTGGTCGGTTCTTTTCGCGAAATTATAATAATATTAAAATAAAATAAAATTTTCGTTCATTACATCGTGGTTTTTTATATACAGTGAAATTTTTAATATGTTTTCAATGCGTGTTTTGCATACCGGACTGCTTCATTTTGAGTTGCAAGCTATGAGATAAGTTTTGCTTTTATACCATTCCTTATTTTAATGATTTTCTATATTGTGATATTTTAAAGAAATTTTAGTCGAATTTTATAATTTATGGCACTGAAGAGGGCCCCCATATGTGGCCGAAACGTTTGACATACTTTTTACGTTTTTTTATATCTGCCATTGAGAAAAATGGTATTGTGAAAATAAAAAGAGCCTGACCCTATGCCAAAATGAAAAACAAATAAATATTGTATGAATTATGGGTCAATACAAAATCGGATATGTTCTAAAACATGTCACATCATATTATGTAAAATGGCATCTTTAATACCTTCAGTATATACGAGGTTTTTTAATGTTCTGAATATCTTCAGAACTAATAAAATTCAAAACTCTAAGAATAAATTTAAAATTTATAATTAATATAAATGTTGTTCCGTTTTTATTACAATCAGTACTCGAAGAATTTTAAGTAAATTAAAATATACAGATATGATAGTAACTTACTTTCTGTAAAGCCTTGCTTGCAAATTCATTATAAAATAGTTTGTCCGTGAAGCAGATATACCTAAAAATTTTCATTTAAAATGCACGCTTCCCTCTGCTCGTAAAGATCACCTTAAGTGTCTCGAATTTCTTAAGTATGTATTGGACAATTGTCTTCTTCTAGGAGGAAAAGAACCTCTCAGGATAGCATTTAAAAAAAAAAATTCAGTCAGCAAAGCCACATGTCCCGAGTCGGTTTTCAAAACAGTTCAACTCGATCGTCGAGAGACTCCGGTAACAGTCCTCAAAAAAAGTAAAAATTCTAAAAATTGATAAGTGCTCGGGTCGTCCAGATTATCAATTTCACATTTTATATATTATAATAAAAAAAAAAAAAAAAAGAAAAGTTCTTTACTGCTCGGTTCTTTTCGCGAAATTATAATAATAAAAAAATAAAATAAAATTTTCGTTCATTACATCGTGGTTTTTTATATACAGTGAATTTTTTAATATGTTTTCAATGCGTCTTTTGCATACCGGACTGCTTCATTTTGAGTTGCAAGCTATGAGATAAGTTTTGTTTTTATACCATTCCTTATTTTAATGATTTTCTATATTGTGATATTTTAAAGAAATTTTAGTCGAATTTTATAATTTATGGCACTGAAGAGGGCCCCCATATGTGGCCGAAACGTTTGACATACTTTTTACGTTTTTTTATATCTGCCATTGAGAAAAATGGTATTGTGAAAATAAAAAGAGCCTGACCCTATGCCAAAATGAAAAACAAATAAATATTGTATGAATTATGGGTCAATACAAAATCGGATATGTTCTAAAACATGTCACAACATATTATGTAAAATGGCATCTTTAATACCTTCAGTATATACGCGGTTTTTTAATGTTCTGAATATCTTCACAACTAATAAAATTAAAAAATCTAAGAATAAATTTAAAATCTATAATTAATATAAATGTTGTTCCTTTTTCATTACAATAAGTACTCGAAGAATTTTAAGTAAAATAAAATATACAGATATGATAGTAACTTACTTTATGTAAAGCCTTGCTTGCAAATTCATTATAAAATAGTTTGTCCGTGAAGCAGATATACCTAAAGTTTTCATTTAAAATGCACGCTTCCCTCTGCTCGTAAAGATCACCTTAAGTGTCTCGAATTTCTTAAGTATGTATTGGACAATTGTCTTCTTCTAGGAGGAAAATAACCTCTCAGGATAGCATTTAAAAAAAAAAATTCAGTCAGCAAAGCCACATGTCCCGAGTCGGTTTTCAAAACAGTTCAACACGATCGTCGAGAGACTCCGGTAACAGTCCTCAAAAAAAGTAAAAATTCTAAAAATTGATAAGTGCTCGGGTCGTCCAGATTATCAATTTCACATTTTATATATTATAATAAAAAAAAAAAAAGAAAAGTTCTTTACCGGTTTGTTCTTTTCGCGAAATTATACTAATAAAAAAAAAAATAAAATTTTCGTTCATTATATCGTGGTTTTTTATATACAGTGAAATTTTTAATATGTTTTAAATTAGTGTTTTTCATAACGGACTGCTTCATGTTGAGTTGCAATCTATGAGATAAGTTTTGCTTTTATACCATTCCTTATTTTAATGATTTTCTATATTGTGATATTTTAAAGAAATTTTAGTCGAATTTTATAATTTATGGCACTGAAGAGGGCCCCCATATGTGGCCGAAACGTTTTACATACTTTTTACGTTTTTTTATATCTGCCATTGAGAAAAATGGTATTGTGAAAATAAAAAGAGCCTGACCCTATGCCAAAATGAAAAACAAATCAATATTGTATTAATTATGGGTCAATACAAAATCGGATATGTTCTAAAACATGTCACAATATATTATGTAAAATGGGATCTTTAATACCTTCAGTATATACGTGTTTTTTTAATGTTCTGAATATCTTTACAACTAATAAAATTCAAAACTCTAAGAGTAAATTTAAAATCTATAATTAATATAAATGTTGTTCCTTTTTCATTACAATAAGTACTCGAAGAATTTTAAGTAAATTAAAATATACAGATATGATAGTAACTTACTTTATGTAAAGCCTTGCTTGCAAATTCATTATAAAATAGTTTGTCCGTGAAGCAGATATACCTGAAAATTTTCATTTAAAATGCACGCTTCCCTCTGCTCGTAAAGATCACCTAAAGTGACTCGAAAGACTTAAAGATCTATTGGACAATTGAATTCTTCTAGGAGGAAAACAACCTCTAAGTATAGCATTTAAAAAAAAAAATTCAGTCAGCAAAGCCACATGACCCGAGTCGGTTTTCAAAACAGTTCAACTCGATCGTCGAGAGACTCCGGTAACAGTCCTCAAAAAAAGTAAAAATTCTAAAAATTGATAAGTGCTCGGGTCGTCCAGATTATCAATTTCACATTTTATATATTATAATAAAAAAAAAAAAAAGAAAAGTTCTTTACCGGTTTGTTCTTTTCGCGAAATTATACTAATAAAAAAAAAAAAATAAAATTTTCGTTCATTACATCGTGGTTTTTTATATACAGTGAAATTTTTAATATGTTTTCAATGCGTGTTTTGCATACCGGACTGCTTCATTTTGAGTTGCAAGCTATGAGATAAGTTTTGCTTTTATACCATTCCTTATTTTAATGATTTTCTATATTGTGATATTTTAAAGAAATTTTAGTCGAATTTTATAATTTATGGCACTGAAGAGGGCCCCCATATGTGGCCGAAACGTTTTACATACTTTTTACGTTTTTTTATATCTGCCATTGAGAAAAATGGTATTGTGAAAATAAAAAGAGCCTGACCCTATGCCAAAATGAAAAACAAATCAATATTGTATTAATTATGGGTCAATACAAAATCGGATATGTTCTAAAACATGTCACAATATATTATGTAAAATGGCATCTTTAATACCTTCAGTATATACGCGGTTTTTTAATGTTCTGAATATCTTCAGAACTAATAAAATTCAAAACTCTAAGAATAAATTTAAAATCTATAATTAATATAAATGTTGTTCCTTTTTCATTACAATAAGTACTCGAAGAATTTTAAGTAAATTAATCTATACAGATATGATAGTAACTTACTTTATGTAAAGCCTTGCTTGCAAATTCATTATAAAATAGTTTGTCCGTGAAGCAGATATACCTAAAAATATTCATTTAAAATGCACGCTTCCCTCTGCTCGTAAAGATCACCTTAAGTGTCTCGAATTTCTTAAGTATGTATTGGACAATTGTCTTCTTCTAGGAGGAAAAGAACCTCTCAGGATAGCATTTAAAAAAAAAAAATTCAGTCAGCAAAGCCACATGTCCCGAGTCGGTTTTCAAAACAGTTCAACACGATCGTCGAGAGACTCCGGTAACAGTCCTCAAAAAAAGTAAAAATTCTAAAAATTGATAAGTGCTCGGGTCGTCCAGATTATCAATTTCACATTTTATATATTATAATAAAAAAAAAAAAAAAAAGAAAAGTTCTTTACTGGTCGGTTCTTTTCGCGAAATTATAATAATAAAAAAATAAAATAAAATTTTCGTTCATTACATCGTGGTTTTTTATATACAGTGAATTTTTTAATATGTTTTCAATGCGTGTTTTGCATACCGGACTGCTTCATTTTGAGTTGCAAGCTATGAGATAAGTTTTGTTTTTATACCATTCCTTATTTTAATGATTTTCTATATTGTGATATTTTAAAGAAATTTTAGTCGAATTTTATAATTTATGGCACTGAAGAGGGCCCCCATATGTGGCCGAAACGTTTGCCATACTTTTTACGTTTTTTTATATCTGCCATTGAGAAAAATGGTATTGTGAAAATAAAAAGAGCCTGACCCTATGCCAAAATGAAAAACAAATAAATATTGTATGAATTATGGGTCAATACAAAATCGGATATGTTCTAAAACATTTCACATCATATTATGTAAAATGGCATCTTTAATACCTTCAGTATATACGCGGTTTTTTAATGTTCTGAATATCTTCAGAACTAATAAAATTCAAAACTCTAAGAATAAATTTAAAATTTATAATTAATATAAATGTTGTTCCTTTTTCATTGCAATAAGTACTCGAAGAATTTTAAGTAAATTAAAATATACAGATATGATAGTAACTTACTTTCTGTAAAGCCTTGCTTGCAAATTCATTAGAAAATAGTTTGTCCGTGAAGCAGATATACCTAAAAATTTTCATTTAAAATACACGCTTCCCTCTGCTCGTAAAGATCACCTTAAGTGTCTCGAATTTCTTAAGTATGTATTGGACAATTGTCTTCTTCTAGGAGGAAAAGAACCTCTCAAGATAGCATTTAAAAAAAAAATTCAGACAGCAAAGCCACATGTCCCGAGTCGGTATTCAAAACAGTTCAACTCGATCGTCGAGAGACTCCGGTAACAGTCCTCAAAAAAAGTAAAAATTCTAAAAATTGATAAGTGCTCGGGTCGTCCAGATTATCAATTTCACATTTTATATATTATAATAAAAAAAAAAAAAAAAAGAAAAGTTCTTTACTGGTCGGTTCTTTTCGCGAAATTATAATAATATTAAAATAAAATAAAATTTTCGTTCATTACATCGTGGTTTTTTATATACAGTGAATTTTTTAATATGTTTTCAATGCGTGTTTTGCATACCGGACTGCTTCATTTTGAGTTGCAAGCTATGAGATAAGTTTTGTTTTTATACCATTCCTTATTTTAATGATTTTCTATATTGTGATATTTTAAAGAAATTTAAGTCGAATTTTATAATTTATGGCACTGAAGAGGGCCCCCATATGTGGCCGAAACGTTTGACATACTTTTTACGTTTTTTTAAATCTGCCATTGAGAAAAATGGTATTGTGAAAATAAAAAGAGCCTGACCCTATGCCAAAATGAAAAACAAATAAATATTGTATTAATTATGGGTCAATACAAAATCGGATATGTTCTAAAACATGTCACAATATATTATGTAAAATGGCATCTTTAATACCTTCAGTATATACGCGGTTTTTTAATGTTCTGAATATCTTCAGAACTAATAAAATTCAAAACTCTAAGAATAAATTTAAAATCTATAATTAATATAAATGTTGTTCCTTTTTCATTACAATAAGTACTCGAAGAATTTTAAGTAAATTAAACTATACAGATATGATAGTAACTTACTTTATGTAAAGCCTTGCTTGCAAATTCATTATAAAATAGTTTGTCCGTGAAGCAGATATACCTGAAAATTTTCATTTAAAATGCACGCTTCCCTCTGCTCGTAAAGATCACCTTAAGTGTCTCGAATTTCTTAAGTATGTATTGGACAATTGTCTTCTTCTAGGAGGAAAAGAACCTCTCAGGATAGCATTTAAAAAAAAAAATTCAGTCAGCAAAGCCACATGACCCGAGTCGGTTTTCAAAACAGTTCAACTCGATCGTCGAGAGACTCCGGTAACAGTCCTCAAAAAAAGTAAAAATTCTAAAAATTGATAAGTGCTCGGGTCCTCCAGATTATCAGTTTCACATTATATATATTATAATAAAAAAAAAAAAAAAAGAAAAG
This sequence comes from Diplolepis rosae, assembly GCA_030998225.1. Classification (NCBI taxonomy): domain Eukaryota; kingdom Metazoa; phylum Arthropoda; class Insecta; order Hymenoptera; family Diplolepididae; genus Diplolepis; species Diplolepis rosae. The sequence continues at coordinate 49,488 of JAPYXD010000684.1, read as the reverse complement.
TTCTTTACCGGTTTGTTCTTTTCGCGAAATTATACTAATAAAAAAAAACTAAAATTTTCGTTCATTACATCGTGGTTTTTTATATACAGTGAAATTTTTAATATGTTTTCAATGCGTGTTTTGCATACCGGACTGCTTCATTTTGAGTTGCAAGCTATGAGATAAGTTTTGTTTTTATACCATTCCTTATTTTAATGATTTTCTATATTGTGATATTTTAAAGAAATTTTAGTCGAATTTTATAATTTATGGCACTGAAGAGGGCCCCCATATGTGGCCGAAACGTTTTACATACTTTTTACGTTTTTTTATATCTGCCATTGAGAAAAATGGTATTGTGAAAATAAAAAGAGCCTGACCCTATGCCAAAATGAAAAACAAATCAATATTGTATTAATTATGGGTCAATACAAAATCGGATATGTTCTAAAACATGTCACAATATATTATGTAAAATGGCATCTTTAATACCTTCAGTATATACGCGGTTTTTTAATGTTCTGAATATCTTTACAACTAATAAAATTCAAAACTCTAAGAATAAATTTAAAATCTATAATTAATATAAATGTTGTTCCTTTTTCATTACAATAAGTACTCGAAGAATTTTAAGTAAATTAATCTATACAGATATGATAGTAACTTACTTTATGTAAAGCCTTGCTTGCAAATTCAATATAAAATAGTTTGTCCGTGAAGCAGATATACCTAAAAATATTCATTTAAAATGCACGCTTCCCTCTGCTCGTAAAGATCACCTTAAGTGTCTCGAATTTCTTAAGTATGTATTGGACAATTGTCTTCTTCTAGGAGGAAAAGAACATTTCAGGATCGCATTTAAAAAAAAAATTCAGTCAGCAAAGCCACATTTCCCGAGTCGGTTTTCAAAACAGTTCAACACGATCGTCGAGAGACTCCGGTAACAGTCCTCAAAAAAAGTAAAAATTCTAAAAATTGATAAGTGCTCGGGTCGTCCAGATTATCAATTTCACATTATATATATTGTAATAAAAAAAAAAAAGAAAAGAAAAGTTCTTTACTGGTCGGTTCTTTTCGCGAAATTATAATAATAAAAAAATAAAATAAAATTTTCGTTCATTACATCGTGGTTTTTTATATACAGTGAAATTTTTAATATGTCTTCAATGCGTGTTTTGCATACCGGACTGCTTCATTTTGAATTGCAAGCTATAAGATAAGTTTTGTTTTTGTAACATTCCTTATTTTAATGATTTTCTATATTGTGATATTTTAAGGAAATTTTAGTCGAATTTTATAATTTATGGCACTGAAGAGGGCCACCATTTGTGGCCGAAACGTTTGCCATACTTTTTACGTTTTTTTATATCTGCCATTGAGAAAAATGGTATTGTGAAAATAAAAAGAGCCTGACCCTATGCCAAAATGAAAAACAAATAAATATCGTATGAATTATGGGTCAATACAAAATCGGATATGTTCTAAAACATGTCACAACATATTATGTAAAATGGCATCTTTAATACCTTCAGTATATACGCGGTTTTTTAATGTTCTGAATATCTTCAGAACTAATAAAATTAAAAAATCTAAGAATAAATTTAAAATCTATAATTAATATAAATGTTGTTCCTTTTTCATTGCAATAAGTACTCGAAGAATTTTAAGTAAATTAAAATATACAGATATGATAGTAACTTACTTTCTGTAAAGCCTTGCTTGCAAATTCATTATAAAATAGTTTGTCCGTGAAGCAGATATACCTAAAAATTTTCATTTAAAATACACGCTTCCCTCTGCTCGTAAAGATCACCTTAAGTGTCTCGAATTTCTTAAGTATGTATTGGACAATTGTCTTCTTCTAGGAGGAAAAGAACCTCTCAGGATAGCATTTAAAAAAAAAAATTCAGTCAGCAAAGCCACATGTCCCGAGTCGGTTTTCAAAACAGTTCAACTCGATCGTCGAGAGACTCCGGTAACAGTCCTCAAAAAAAGTAAAAATTCTAAAAATTGATAAGTGCTCGGGTCGTCCAGATTATCAATTTCACATTTTATATATTATAATAAAAAAAAAAAAGAAAAGTTCTTTACTGCTCGGTTCTTTTCGCGAAATTATAATAATAAAAAAATAAAATAAAATTTTCGTTCATTACATCGTGGTTTTTTATATACAGTGAATTTTTTAATATGTTTTCAATGCGTGTTTTGCATACCGGACTGCTTCATTTTGAGTTGCAAGCTATGAGATAAGTTTTGTTTTTATACCATTCCTTATTTTAATGATTTTCTATATTGTGATATTTTAAAGAAATTTTAGTCGAATTTTATAATTTATGGCACTGAAGAGGGCCCCCATATGTGGCCGAAACGTTTGACATACTTTTTACTTTTTTTTATATCTGCCATTGAGAAAAATGGTATTGTGAAAATAAAAAGAGCCTGACCCTATGCCAAAATGAAAAACAAATAAATATTGTATGAATTATGGGTCAATACAAAATCGGATATGTTCTAAAACATGTCACAACATATTATGTAAAATGGCATCTTTAATACCTTCAGTATATACGCGGTTTTTTAATGTTCTGAATATCTTCACAACTAATAAAATTCAAAACTCTAAGAGTAAATTTAAAATCTATAATTAATATAAATGTTGTTCCTTTTTCATTACAATAAGTACTCGAAGAATTTTAAGTAAATTAAAATATACAGATATGATAGTAACTTACTTTATGTAAAGCCTTGCTTGCAAATTCATTATAAAATAGTTTGTCCGTGAAGCAGATATACCTAAAAATTTTCATTTAAAATGCACGCTTCCCTCTGCTCGTAAAGATCACCTTAAGTGTCTCGAATTTCTTAAGTATGTATTGGACAATTGTCTTCTTCTAGGAGGAAAAGAACCTCTCAGGATACCATTTAAAAAAAAAATTCAGTCAGCAAAGCCACATGTCCCGAGTCGGTTTTCAAAACAGTTCAACACGATCGTCGAGAGACTCCGGTAACAGTCCTCAAAAAAAGTAAAAATTCTAAAAATTGATAAGTGCTCGGGTCGTCCAGATTATCAATTTCACATTTTATATATTATAATAAAAAAAAAAAAAAGAAAAGTTCTTTACCGGTTTGTTCTTTTCGCGAAATTATACTAATAAAAAAAAAAAATAAAATTTTCGTTCATTACATCGTGGTTTTTTATATACAGTGAAATTTTTAATATGTTTTCAATGCGTGTTTTGCATACCGGACTGCTTCATTTTGAGTTGCAAGCTATGAGATAAGTTTTGTTTTTATACCATTCCTTATTTTAATGATTTTCTATATTGTGATATTTTAAAGAAATTTTAGTCGAATTTTATAATTTATGGCACTGAAGAGGGCCCCCATATGTGGCCGAAACGTTTTACATACTTTTTACGTTTTTTTATATCTGCCATTGAGAAAAATGGTATTGTGAAAATAAAAAGAGCCTGACCCTATGCCAAAATGAAAAACAAATCAATATTGTATTAATTATGGGTCAATACAAAATCGGATATGTTCTAAAACATGTCACAATATATTATGTAAAATGGCATCTTTAATACCTTCAGTATATACGCGGTTTTTTAATGTTCTGAATATCTTTACAACTAATAAAATTCAAAACTCTAAGAGTAAATTTAAAATCTATAATTAATATAAATGTTGTTCCTTTTTCATTACAATAAGTACTCGAAGAATTTTAAGTAAATTAAAATATACAGATATGATAGTAACTTACTTTATGTAAAGCCTTGCTTGCAAATTCATTATAAAATAGTTTGTCCGTGAAGCAGATATACCTGAAAATTTTCATTTAAAATGCACGCTTCCCTCTGCTCGTAAAGATCACCTTAAGTGTCTCGAATTTCTTAAGTATGTATTGGACAATTGTCTTCTTCTAGGAGGAAAAGAACCTCTCAGGATAGCATTTAAAAAAAAAATTTAGTCAGCAAAGCCACATGACCCGAGTCGGTTTTCAAAACAGTTCAACTCGATCGTCGAGAGACTCCGGTAACAGTCCTCAAAAAAAGTAAAAAATTCTAAAAATTGATAAGTGCTCGGGTCGTCCAGATTATCAATTTCACATTTTATATATTATAATAAAAAAAAAAAAAGAAAAGTTCTTTACCGGTTTGTTCTTTTCGCGAAATTATACTAATAAAAAAAAAAAAAATTTTCGTTCATTACATCGTGGTTTTTTATATACAGTGAAATTTTTAATATGTTTTCAATGCGTGTTTTGCATACCGGACTGCTTCATTTTGAGTTGCAAGCTATGAGATAAGTTTTGCTTTTATAAAATTCCTTATTTTAATGATTTTCTATATTGTGATATTTTAAAGAAATTTTAGTCGAATTTTATAATTTATGGCACTGAAGAGGGCCCCCATATGTGGCCGAAACGTTTTACATACTTTTTACGTTTTTTTATATCTGCCATTGAGAAAAATGGTATTGTGAAAATAAAAAGAGCCTGACCCTATGCCAAAATGAAAAACAAATCAATATTGTATTAATTATGGGTCAATACAAAATCGGATATGTTCTAAAACATGTCACAATATATTATGTAAAATGGCATCTTTAATACCTTCAGTATATACGCGGTTTTTTAATGTTCTGAATATCTTCAGAACTAATAAAATTCAAAACTCTAAGAATAAATTTAAAATCTATAATTAATATAAATGTTGTTCCTTTTTCATTACAATAAGTACTCGAAGAATTTTAAGTAAATTAAACTATACAGATATGATAGTAACTTACTTTATGTAAAGCCTTGCTTGCAAATTCATTATAAAATAGTTTGTCCGTGAAGCAGATATACCTAAAAATATTCATTTAAAATGCACGCTTCCCTCTGCTCGTAAAGATCACCTTAAGTGTCTCGAATTTCTTAAGTATGTATTGGACAATTGTCTTCTTCTAGGAGGAAAAGAACCTCTCAGGATAGCATTTAAAAAAAAAAATTCAGTCAGCAAAGCCACATGACCCGAGTCGGTTTTCAAAACAGTTCAACTCGATCGTCGAGAGACTCCGGTAACAGTCCTCAAAAAAAGTAAAAATTCTAAAAATTTATAAGTGCTCGGGTCGTCCAGATTATCAATTTCACATTTTATATATTATAATAAAAAAAAAAAAAAGAAAAGTTCTTTACCGGTTTGTTCTTTTCGCGAAATTATACTAATAAAAAAAAAAAATAAAATTTTCGTTCATTATATCGTGGTTTTTTATATTCAGTGAAATTTTTAATATGTTTTCAATACGTGTTTTGCATACCGGACTGCTTCATTTTGAGTTGCAAGCTATGAGATAAGTTTTGTTTTTATACCATTCCTTATTTTAATGATTTTCTATATTGTGATATTTTAAAGAAATTTTAGTCGAATTTTATAATTTATGGCACTGAAGTGGGCCCCCATATGTGGCCGAAGCGTTTGCCATAATTTTTCCTTTTTTTTTTATCTGCCATTGAGAAAAATGGTATTGTGAAAATAAAAAGAGCCTGACCCTATGCCAAAATGAAAAACAAATAAATATTGTATGGATTATGAGTCAATACAAAATCGGATGTGTTCTAAAACATGTCACATCATATTATGTAAAATGGCATCTTTAATACCTTCAGTATATAGGCGGTTTGTTAATGTTCTGAATATCTTCAGAACTAATAAAATTAAAAAATCTAAGAATAAATTTAAAATCTATAATTAATATAAATGTTGTTGCTTTTTCATTACAATAAGTACTCGAAGAATTTAAAGTAAATTAAAATATACAGATATGATAGTAACTTACTTTATGTAAAGCCTTGCTTGCAAATTCATTATAAAATAGTTTGTCCGTGAAGCAGATATACCTAAAAATATTCATTTAAAATGCACGCTTCCCTCTGCTCGTAAAGATCACCTTAAGTGTCTCGAATTTCTTAAGTATGTATTGGACAATTGTCTTCTTCTAGGAGGAAAAGAACCTCTCAAGATAGCATTTAAAAAAAAAATTCAGGCAGCAAAGCCACATGTCCCGAGTCGGTATTCAAAACAGTTCAACTCGATCGTCGAGAGACTCCGGTAACAGTCCTCAAAAAAAGTAAAAATTCTAAAAATTGATAAGTGCTCGGGTCGTCCAGATTATCAATTTCACATTTTATATATTATAATAAAAAAAAAAAAGAAAAGTTCTTTACTGGTCGGTTCTTTTCGCGAAATTATAATAATAAAAAAATAAAATAAAATTTTCGTTCATTACATCGTGGTTTTTTATATACAGTGAAATTTTTAATATGTTTTCAATGCGTGTTTTGCATACCGGACTGCTTCATTTTGAGTTGCAAGCTATGAGATAAGTTTTGTTTTTATACCATTCCTTATTTTAATGATTTTCTATATTGTGATATTTTAAAGAAATTTTAGTCGAATTTTATAATTTATGGCACTGAAGAGGGCCCCCATATGTGGCCGAAACGTTTGCCATACTTTTTACGTTTTTTTATATCTGCCATTGAGAAAAATGGTATTGTGAAAATAAAAAGAGCCTGACCCTATGCCAAAATGAAAAACAAATCAATATTGTATTAATTATGGGTCAATACAAAATCGGATATGTTCTAAAACATGTCACAATATATTATGTAAAATGGCATCTTTAATACCTTCAGTATATACGCGGTTTTTTAATGTTCTGAATATCTTCAGAACTAATAAAATTCAAAACTCTAAGAATAAATTTAAAATCTATAATTAATATAAATGTTGTTCCTTTTTCATTACAATAAGTACTCGAAGAATTTTAAGTAAATTAAAATATACAGATATGATAGTAACTTACTTTATGTAAAGCCTTGCTTGCAAATTCATTATAAAATAGTTTGTCCGTGAAGCAGATATACCTAAAAATTTTCATTTAAAATGCACGCTTCCCTCTGCTCGTAAAGATCACCTTAAGTGTCTCGAATTTCTTAAGTATGTATTGGACAATTGTCTTCTTCTAGGAGGAAAAGAACCTCTCAGGATAGCATTTAAAAAAAAAAATTCAGTCAGCAAAGCCACATTTCCCGAGTCGGTTTTCAAAACAGTTCAACTCGATCGTCGAGAGACTCCGGTAACAGTCCTCAAAAAAAGTAAAAATTCTAAAAATTGATAAGTGCTCGGGTCGTCCAGATTATCAATTTCACATTTTATATATTATAATAAAAAAAAAAAAGAAAAGTTCTTTACCGGTTTGTTCTTTTCGCGAAATTATACTAATAAAAAAAAAAATAAAATTTTCGTTCATTACATCGTGGTTTTTTATATACAGTGAAATTTTTAATATGTTTTCAATGCGTGTTTTGCATACCGGACTGCTTCATTTTGAGTTGCAAGCTATGAGATAAGTTTTGTTTTTATACCATTCCTTATTTTAATGATTTTCTATATTGTGATATTTTAAAGAAATTTTAGTCGAATTTTATAATTTATGGCACTGAAGAGGGCCCCCATATGTGGCCGAAACGTTTGACATACTTTTTACGTTTTTTTATATCTGCCATTGAGAAAAATGGTATTGTGAAAATAAAAAGAGCCTGACCCTATGCCAAAATGAAAAACAAATCAATATTGTATTAATTATGGGTCAATACAAAATCGGATATGTTCTAAAACATGTCACAATATATTATGTAAAATGGCATCTTTAATACCTTCAGTATATACGCGGTTTTTTAATGTTCTGAATATCTTCAGAACTAATAAAATTCAAAACTCTAAGAATAAATTTAAAATCTATAATTAATATAAATGTTGTTCCTTTTTCATTACAATAAGTACTCGAAGAATTTTAAGTAAATTAAAATATACAGATATGATAGTAACTTACTTTATGTAAAGCCTTGCTTGCAAATTCATTATAAAATAGTTTGTCCGTGAAGCAGATATACCTAAAAATATTCATTTAAAATGCACGCTTCCCTCTGCTCGTAAAGATCACCTTAAGTGTCTCGAATTTCTTAAGTATGTATTGGACAATTGTCTTCTTCTAGGAGGAAAAGAACCTCTCAGGATAGCATTTAAAAAAAAAAATTCAGTCAGCAAAGCCACATGTCCCGAGTCGGTTTTCAAAACAGTTCAACACGATCGTCGAGAGACTCCGGTAACAGTCCTCAAAAAAAGTAAAAATTCTAAAAATTGATAAGTGCTCGGGTCGTCCAGATTATCAATTTCACATTTTATATATTATAATAAAAAAAAAAAAAAAAGAAAAGTTCTTTACTGGTCGGTTCTTTTCGCGAAATTATAATAATAAAAAAATAAAATAAAATTTTCGTTCATTACATCGTGGTTTTTTATATACAGTGAAATTTTTAATATGTTTTCAATGCGTGTTTTGCATACCGGACTGCTTCATTTTGAGTTGCAAGCTATGAGATAAGTTTTGCTTTTATACCATTCCTTATTTTAATGATTTTCTATATTGTGATATTTTAAAGAAATTTTAGTCGAATTTTATAATTTATGGCACTGAAGAGGGCCACCATTTGTGGCCGAAACGTTTGCCATACTTTTTACGTTTTTTTATATCTGCCATTGAGAAAAATGGTATTGTGAAAATAAAAAGAGCCTGACACTATGCCAAAATGAAAAACAAATCAATATTGTATGAATTATGGGTCAATACAAAATCGGATATGTTCTAAAACATGTCACAACATATTATGTAAAATGGGATCTTTAATACCTTCAGTATATACGTGTTTTTTTAATGTTCTGAATATCTTTACAACTAATAAAATTCAAAACTCTAAGAATAAATTTAAAATCTATAATTAATATAAATGTTGTTCCTTTTTCATTACAATAAGTACTAGAAGAATTTTAAGTAAATTAAAATATACAGATATGATAGTAACTTACTTTATGTAAAGCCTTGCTTGCAAATTCATTATAAAATAGTTTGTCCGTGAAGCAGATATACCTAAAAATTTTCATTTAAAATGCACGCTTCCCTCTGCTCGTAAAGATCACCTTAAGTGTCTCGAATTTCTTAAGTATGTATTGGACAATTGTCTTCTTCTAGGAGGAAAAGAACCTCTCAGGATAGCATTTAAAAAAAAAATTCAGTCAGCAAAGCCACATGTCCCGAGTCGGTTTTCAAAACAGTTCAACTCGATCGTCGAGAGACTCCGGTAACAGTCCTCAAAAAAAGTAAAAATTCTAAAAATTGATAAGTGCTCGGGTCGTCCAGATTATCAATTTCACATTTTATATATTATAATAAAAAAAAAAAAAAAAAGAAAAGTTCTTTACCGGTTTGTTCTTTTCGCGAAATTATACTAATAAAAAAAAAAAAAAAAATTTTCGTTCATTACATCGTGGTTTTTTATATACAGTGAAATTTTTAATATGTTTTCAATGCGTGTTTTGCATACCGGACTGCTTCATTTTGAGTTGCAAGCTATGAGATAAGTTTTGCTTTTATACCATTCCTTATTTTAATGATTTTCTATATTGTGATATTTTAAAGAAATTTTAGTCGAATTTTATAATTTATGGCACTGAAGAGGCCCCCATATGTGGCCGAAACGTTTGACATACTTTTTACGTTTTTTTATATCTGCCATTGAGAAAAATGGTATTGTGAAAATAAAAAGAGCCTGACCCTATGCCAAAATGAAAAACAAATAAATATTGTATGAATTATGGGTCAATACAAAATCGGATATGTTCTAAAACATGTCACAACATATTATGTAAAATGGCATCTTTAATACCTTCAGTATATACGCGGTTTTTTAATGTTCTGAATATCTTCACAACTAATAAAATTAAAAAATCTAAGAATAAATTTAAAATCTATAATTAATATAAATGTTGTTCCTTTTTCATTACAATAAGTACTCGAAGAATTTTAAGTAAATTAAAATATACAGATATGATAGTAACTTACTTTATGTAAAGCCTTGCTTGCAAATTCATTATAAAATAGTTTGTCCGTGAAGCAGATATACCTAAAAATTTTCATTTAAAATGCACGCTTCCCTCTGCTCGTAAAGATCACCTTAAGTGTCTCGAATTTCTTAAGTATGTATTGGACAATTGTCTTCTTCTAGGAGGAAAAGAACCTCTCAGGATAGCATTTAAAAAAAAAATTCAGTCAGCAAAGCCACATGTCCCGAGTCGGTTTTCAAAACAGTTCAACTCGATCGTCGAGAGACTCCGGTAACAGTCCTCAAAAAAAGTAAAAATTCTAAAAATTGATAAGTGCTCGGGTCGTCCAGATTATCAATTTCACATTTTATATATTATAATAAAAAAAAAAAAAAAGAAAAGTTCTTTAACGGTTTGTTCTTTTCGCGAAATTATACTAATAAAAAAATAAAATAAAATTTTCGTTCATTACATCGTGGTTTTTTATATACAGTGAAATTTTTAATATGTTTTCAATGCGTGTTTTGCATACCGGACTGCTTCATTTTGAGTTGCAAGCTATGAGATAAGTTTTGCTTTTATACCATTCCTTATTTTAATGATTTTCTATATTGTGATATTTTAAAGAAATTTTAGTCGAATTTTATAATTTATGGCACTGAAGAGGCCCCCATATGTGGCCGAAACGTTTGACATACTTTTTACGTTTTTTTATATCTGCCATTGAGAAAAATGGTATTGTGAAAATAAAAAGAGCCTGACCCTATGCCAAAATGAAAAACAAATAAATATTGTATGAATTATGGGTCAATACAAAATCGGATATGTTCTAAAACATGTCACAACGTATTATGTAAAATGGCATCTTTAATACCTTCAGTATATACGCGGTTTTTTAATGTTCTGAATATCTTCAGAACTAATAAAATTCAAAACTCTAAGAGTAAATTTAAAATCTATAATTAATATAAATGTTGTTCCTTTTTCATTACAATAAGTACTCGAAGAATTTTAAGTAAATTAAAATATACAGATATGATAGTAACTTACTTTATGTAAAGCCTTGCTTGCAAATTCATTATAAAATAGTTTGTCCGTGAAGCAGATATACCTAAAAATTTTCATTTAAAATGCACGCTTCCCTCTGCTCGTAAAGATCACCTTAAGTGTCTCGAATTTCTTAAGTATGTATTGGACAATTGTCTTCTTCTAGGAGGAAAAGAACCTCTCAGGATAGCATTTAAAAAAAAAAATTCAGTCAGCAAAGCCACATGTCCCGAGTCGGTTTTCAAAACAGTTCAACTCGATCGTCGAGAGACTCCGGTAACAGTCCTCAAAAAAAGTAAAAATTCTAAAAATTGATAAGTGCTCGGGTCGTCCAGATTATCAATTTCACATTTTATATATTATAATAAAAAAAAAAAAGAAAAGTTCTTTAACGGTTTGTTCTTTTCGCGAAATTATAATAATAAAAAAATAAAATAAAATTTTCGTTCATTACATCGTGGTTTTTTATATACAGTGAAATTTTTAATATGTTTTCAATGCGTGTTTTGCATACCGGACTGCTTCATTTTGAGTTGCAAGCTATGAGATAAGTTTTGTTTTTATACCATTCCTTATTTTAATGATTTTCTATATTGTGATATTTTAAAGAAATTTTAGTCGAATTTTATAATTTATGGCACTGAAGAGGGCCCCCATATGTGGCCGAAACGTTTTACATACTTTTTACGTTTTTTTATATCTGCCATTGAGAAAAATGGTATTGTGAAAATAAAAAGAGCCTGACCCTATGCCAAAATGAAAAACAAATCAATATTGTATGAATTATGGGTCAATACAAAATCGGATATGTTCTAAAACATGTCACAACATATTATGTAAAATGGCATCTTTAATACCTTCAGTATATACGCGGTTTTTTAATGTTCTGAATATCTTCAGAACTAATAAAATTCAAAACTCTAAGAGTAAATTTAAAATCTATAATTAATATAAATGTTGTTCCTTTTTCATTACAATAAGTACTCGAAGAATTTTAAGTAAATTAAAATATACAGATATGATAGTAACTTACTTTATGTAAAGCCTTGCTTGCAAATTCATTATAAAATAGTTTGTCCGTGAAGCAGATATACCTAAAAATTTTCATTTAAAATGCACGCTTCCCTCTGCTCGTAAAGATCACCTTAAGTGTCTCGAATTTCTTAAGTATGTATTGGACAATTGTCTTCTTCTAGGAGGAAAAGAACCTCTCAGGATAGCATTTAAAAAAAAAAATTCAGTCAGCAAAGCCACATGTCCCGAGTCGGTTTTCAAAACAGTTCAACTCGATCGTCGAGAGACTCCGGTAACAGTCCTCAAAAAAAGTAAAAATTCTAAAAATTGATAAGTGCTCGGGTCGTCCAGATTATCAATTTCACATTTTATATATTATAATAAACAAAAAAAAAAGAAAAGTTCTTTAACGGTTTGTTCTTTTCGCGAAATTATACTAATAAAAAAATAAAATAAAATTTTCGTTCATTACATCGTGGTTTTTTATATACAGTGAAATTTTTAATATGTTTTCAATGCGTGTTTTGCATACCGGACTGCTTCATTTTGAGTTGCAAGCTATGAGATAAGTTTTGCTTTTATACCATTCCTTATTTTAATGATTTTCTATATTGTGATATTTTAAAGAAATTTTAGTCGAATTTTATAATTTATGGCACTGAAGAGGGCCCCCATATGTGGCTGAAACGTTTGCCATACTTTTTACGTTTTTTTATATCTGCCATTGAGAAAAATGGTATTGTGAAAATAAAAAGAGCCTGACCCTATGCCAAAATGAAAAACAAATAAATATTGTATGAATTATGGGTCAATACAAAATCGGATATGTTCTAAAACATGTCACAACATATTATGTAAAATGGCATCTTTAATACCTTCAGTATATACGCGGTTTTTTAATGTTCTGAATATCTTCAGAACTAATAAAATTCAAAACTCTAAGAATAAATTTAAAATCTATAATTAATATAAATGTTGTTCCTTTTTCATTACAATAAGTACTCGAAGAATTTTAAGTAAATTAAAATATACAGATATGATAGTAACTTACTTTATGTAAAGCCTTGCTTGCAAATTCATTATAAAATAGTTTGTCCGTGAAGCAGATATACCTAAAAATATTCATTTAAAATGCACGCTTCCCTCTGCTCGTAAAGATCACCTTAAGTGTCTCGAATTTCTTAAGTATGTATTGGACAATTGTCTTCTTCTAGGAGGAAAAGAACCTCTCAGGATAGCATTTAAAAAAAAATTCAGTCAGCAAAGCCACATGTCCCGAGTCGGTTTTCAAAACAGTTCAACACGATCGTCGAGAGACTCCGGTAACAGTCCTCAAAAAAAGTAAAAATTCTAAAAATTGATAAGTGCTCGGGTCGTCCAGATTATCAATTTCACATTTTATATATTATAATAAAAAAAAAAAAAAGAAAAGTTCTTTACTGCTCGGTTCTTTTCGCGAAATTATAATAATAAAAAAATAAAATAAAATTTTCGTTCATTACATCGTGGTTTTTTATATACAGTGAAATTTTTAATATGTTTTCAATGCGTGTTTTGCATACCGGACTGCTTCATTTTGAGTTGCAAGCTATGAGATAAGTTTTGTTTTTATACCATTCCTTATTTTAATGATTTTCTATATTGTGATATTTTAAAGAAATTTTAGTCGAATTTTATAATTTATGGCACTGAAGAGGGCCCCCATATGTGGCCGAAACGTTTGCCATACTTTTTACGTTTTTTTATATCTGCCATTGAGAAAAATGGTATTGTGAAAATAAAAAGAGCCTGACCCTATGCCAAAATGAAAAACAAATCAATATTGTATGAATTATGGGTCAATACAAAATCGGATATGTTCTAAAACATGTCACAACATATTATGTAAAATGGCATCTTTAATACCTTCAGTATATACGCGGTTTTTTAATGTTCTGAATATCTTCACAACTAATAAAATTCAAAACTCTAAGAATAAATTTAAAATCTATAATTAATATAAATGTTGTTCCTTTTTCATTACAATAAGTACTCGAAGAATTTTAAGTAAATTAAAATATACAGATATGATAGTAACTTACTTTATGTAAAGCCTTGCTTGCAAATTCATTATAAAATAGTTTGTCCGTGAAGCAGATATACCTAAAAATTTTCATTTAAAATGCACGCTTCCCTCTGCTCGTAAAGATCACCTTAAGTGTCTCGAATTTCTTAAGTATGTATTGGACAATTGTCTTCTTCTAGGAGGAAAAGAACCTCTCAGGATAGCATTTAAAAAAAAAAATTCAGTCAGCAAAGCCACATGTCCCGAGTCGGTTTTCAAAACAGTTCAACTCGATCGTCGAGAGACTCCGGTAACAGTCCTCAAAAAAAGTAAAAATTCTAAAAATTGATAAGTGCTCGGGTCGTCCAGATTATCAATTTCACATTTTATATATTATAATAAAAAAAAAAAGAAAAGTTCTTTAACGGTTTGTTCTTTTCGCGAAATTATAATAATAATAAAAAAATAAAATTTTCGTTCATTACATCGTGGTTTTTTATATACAGTGAAATTTTTAATATGTTTTCAATGCGTGTTTTGCATACCGGACTGCTTCATTTTGAGTTGCAAGCTATGAGATAAGTTTTGCTTTTATACCATTCCTTATTTTAATGATTTTCTATATTGTGATATTTTAAAGAAATTTTAGTCGAATTTTATAATTTATGGCACTGAAGAGGCCCCCATATGTGGCCGAAACGTTTGACATACTTTTTACGTTTTTTTATATCTGCCATTGAGAAAAATGGTATTGTGAAAATAAAAAGAGCCTGACCCTATGCCAAAATGAAAAACAAATAAATATTGTATGAATTATGGGTCAATACAAAATCGGATATGTTCTAAAACATGTCACAACGTATTATGTAAAATGGCATCTTTAATACCTTCAGTATATACGCGGTTTTTTAATGTTCTGAATATCTTCAGAACTAATAAAATTCAAAACTCTAAGAATAAATTTAAAATCTATAATTAATATAAATGTTGTTCCTTTTTCATTACAATAAGTACTCGAAGAATTTTAAGTAAATTAAAATATACAGATATGATAGTAACTTACTTTATGTAAAGCCTTGCTTGCAAATTCATTATAAAATAGTTTGTCCGTGAAGCAGATATACCTAAAAATTTTCATTTAAAATGCACGCTTCCCTCTGCTCGTAAAGATCACCTTAAGTGTCTCGAATTTCTTAAGTATGTATTGGACAATTGTCTTCTTCTAGGAGGAAAAGAACCTCTCAGGATCGCATTTAAAAAAAAAATTCAGTCAGCAAAGCCACATGTCCCGAGTCGGTTTTCAAAACAGTTCAACTCGATCGTCGAGAGACTCCGGTAACAGTCCTCAAAAAAAGTAAAAATTCTAAAAATTGATAAGTGCTCGGGTCGTCCAGATTATCAATTTCACATTTTATATATTATAATAAAAAAAAAAAAGAAAAGTTCTTTACCGGTTTGTTCTTTTCGCGAAATTATACTAATAAAAAAAAAAAATAAAATTTTCGTTCATTACATCGTGGTTTTTTATATACAGTGAAATTTTTAATATGTTTTCAATGCGTGTTTTGCATACCGGACTGCTTCATTTTGAGTTGCAAGCTATGAGATAAGTTTTGCTTTTATACCATTCCTTATTTTAATGATTTTCTATATTGTGATATTTTAAAGAAATTTTAGTCGAATTTTATAATTTATGGCACTGAAGAGGCCCCCATATGTGGCCGAAACGTTTGACATACTTTTTACGTTTTTTTATATCTGCCATTGAGAAAAATGGTATTGTGAAAATAAAAAGAGCCTGACCCTATGCCAAAATGAAAAACAAATAAATATTGTATGAATTATGGGTCAATACAAAATCGGATATGTTCTAAAACATGTCACAACATATTATGTAAAATGGCATCTTTAATACCTTCAGTATATACGCGGTTTTTTAATGTTCTGAATATCTTCAGAACTAATAAAATTCAAAACTCTAAGAATAAATTTAAAATCTATAATTAATATAAATGTTGTTCCTTTTTCATTACAATAAGTACTCGAAGAATTTTAAGTAAATTAAAATATACAGATATGATAGTAACTTACTTTATGTAAAGCCTTGCTTGCAAATTCATTATAAAATAGTTTGTCCGTGAAGCAGATATACCTAAAAATTTTCATTTAAAATGCACGCTTCCCTCTGCTCGTAAAGATCACCTTAAGTGTCTCGAATTTCTTAAGTATGTATTGGACAATTGTCTTCTTCTAGGAGGAAAAGAACCTCTCAGGATAGCATTTAAAAAAAAATTCAGTCAGCAAAGCCACATGTCCCGAGTCGGTTTTCAAAACAGTTCAACACGATCGTCGAGAGACTCCGGTAACAGTCCTCAAAAAAAGTAAAAATTCTAAAAATTGATAAGTGCTCGGGTCGTCCAGATTATCAATTTCACATTTTATATATTATAATAAAAAAAAAAAAAGAAAAGTTCTTTACTGGTCGGTTCTTTTCGCGAAATTATAATAATAAAAAAATAAAATAAAATTTTCGTTCATTACATCGTGGTTTTTTATATACAGTGAATTTTTTAATATGTTTTCAATGCGTGTTTTGCATACCGGACTGCTTCATTTTGAGTTGCAAGCTATGAGATAAGTTTTGTTTTTATACCATTCCTTATTTTAATGATTTTCTATATTGTGATATTTTAAAGAAATTTTAGTCGAATTTTATAATTTATGGCACTGAAGAGGGCCCCCATATGTGGCCGAAACGTTTGACATACTTTTTACGTTTTTTTATATCTGCCATTGAGAAAAATGGTATTGTGAAAATAAAAAGAGCCTGACCCTATGCCAAAATGAAAAACAAATAAATATCGTATGAATTATGGGTCAATACAACATCGGATATGTTCTAAAACATGTCACAACATATTATGTAAAATGGCATCTTTAATACCTTCAGTATATACGCGGTTTTTTAATGTTCTGAATATCTTTACAACTAATAAAATTCAAAACTCTAAGAGTAAATTTAAAATCTATAATTAATATAAATGTTGTTCCTTTTTCATTACAATAAGTACTCGAAGAATTTTAAGTAAATTAAAATATACAGATATGATAGTAACTTACTTTATGTAAAGCCTTGCTTGCAAATTCATTATAAAATAGTTTGTCCGTGAAGCAGATATACCTAAAAATTTTCATTTAAAATGCACGCTTCCCTCTGCTCGTAAAGATCACCTTAAGTGTCTCGAATTTCTTAAGTATGTATTGGACAATTGTCTTCTTCTAGGAGGAAAAGAACCTCTCAGGATAGCATTTAAAAAAAAAATTCAGTCAGCAAAGCCACATGTCCCGAGTCGGTTTTCAAAACAGTTCAACTCGATCGTCGAGAGACTCCGGTAACAGTCCTCAAAAAAAGTAAAAATTCTAAAAATTGATAAGTGCTCGGGTCGTCCAGATTATCAATTTCACATTTTATATATTATAATAAACAAAAAAGAAAAGTTCTTTACCGGTTTGTTCTTTTCGCGAAATTATACTAATAATAAAAAAATAAAATTTTCGTTCATTACATCGTGGTTTTTTATATACAGTGAAATTTTTAATATGTTTTCAATGCGTGTTTTGCATACCGGACTGCTTCATTTTGAGTTGCAAGCTATGAGATAAGTTTTGCTTTTATACCATTCCTTATTTTAATGATTTTCTATATTGTGATATTTTAAAGAAATTTTAGTCGAATTTTATAATTTATGGCACTGAAGAGGCCCCCATATGTGGCCGAAACGTTTGACATACTTTTTACGTTTTTTTATATCTGCCATTGAGAAAAATGGTATTGTGAAAATAAAAAGAGCCTGACACTATGCCAAAATGAAAAACAAATAAATATTGTATGAATTATGGGTCAATACAAAATCGGATATGTTCTAAAACATGTCACAACATATTATGTAAAATGGCATCTTTAATACCTTCAGTATATACGCGGTTTTTTAATGTTCTGAATATCTTCACAACTAAAAAAAATAAAAACTCTAAGAGAAAAATTATAAAATCTATAATTAATATAAATGTTGTTCCTTTTTCATTACAATAAGTACTCGAAGAATTTTAAGTAAATTAAAATATACAGATATGATAGTAACTTACTTTATGTAAAGCCTTGCTTGCAAATTCATTATAAAATAGTTTGTCCGTGAAGCAGATATACCTAAAAATTTTCATTTAAAATGCACGCTTCCCTCTGCTCGTAAAGATCACCTTAAGTGTCTCGAATTTCTTAAGTATGTATTGGACAATTGTCTTCTTCTAGGAGGAAAAGAACCTCTCAGGATAGCATTTAAAAAAAAAATTCAGTCAGCAAAGCCACATGTCCCGAGTCGGTTTTCAAAACAGTTCAACACGATCGTCGAGAGACTCCGGTAACAGTCCTCAAAAAAAGTAAAAATTCTAAAAATTGATAAGTGCTCGGGTCGTCCAGATTATCAATTTCACATTTTATATATTATAATAAAAAAAAAAAAAAGAAAAGTTCTTTAACGGTTTGTTCTTTTCGCGAAATTATAATAATAAAAAAATAAAATTTTCGTTCATTACATCGTGGTTTTTTATATACAGTGAAATTTTTAATATGTCTTCAATGCGTGTTTTGCATACCGGTTGCTTCATTTTGAGTTGCAAGCTATGAGATAAGTTTTGCTTTTATACCATTCCTTATTTTAATGATTTTCTATATTGTGATATTTTAAAGAAATTTTAGTCGAATTTTATAATTTATGGCACTGAAGAGGCCCCCATATGTGGCCGAAACGTTTGACATACTTTTTACGTTTTTTTATATCTGCCATTGAGAAAAATGGTATTGTGAAAATAAAAAGAGCCTGACCCTATGCCAAAATGAAAAACAAATAAATATTGTATGAATTATGGGTCAATACAAAATCGGATATGTTCTAAAACATGTCACAACGTATTATGTAAAATGGCATCTTTAATACCTTCAGTATATACGCGGTTTTTTAATGTTCTGAATATCTTGAGAACTAATAATATTCGAAACTCTAAGAATTAATTTTAAATCTATAATTAATATAAATGTTGTTCCTTTTTCATTACAATAAGTACTCGAAGAATTTTAAGTAAATTAAAATATACAGATATGATAGTAACTTACTTTATGTAAAGCCTTGCTTGCAAATTCATTATAAAATAGTTTGTCCGTGAAGCAGATATACCTAAAAATATTCATTTAAAATGCACGCTTCCCTCTGCTCGTAAAGATCACCTTAAGTGTCTCGAATTTCTTAAGTATGTATTGGACAATTGTCTTCTTCTAGGAGGAAAAGAACCTCTCAGGATAGCATTTAAAAAAAAATTCAGTCAGCAAAGCCACATGTCCCGAGTCGGTTTTCAAAACAGTTCAACTCGATCGTCGAGAGACTCCGGTAACAGTCCTCAAAAAAAGTAAAAATTCTAAAAATTGATAAGTGCTCGGGTCGTCCAGATTATCAATTTCACATTTTATATATTATAATAAAAAAAAAAAAAGAAAAGTTCTTTAACGGTTTGTTCTTTTCGCGAAATTATACTAATAAAAAAAAAAAATAAAATTTTCGTTCATTACATCGTGGTTTTTTATATACAGTGAAATTTTTAATATGTTTTCAATGCGTGTTTTGCATACCGGACTGCTTCATTTTGAGTTGCAAGCTATGAGATAAGTTTTGTTTTTATACCATTCCTTATTTTAATGATTTTCTATATTGTGATATTTTAAAGAAATTTTAGTCGAATTTTATAATTTATGGCACTTAAGATGGCCCCCATATTTGGCCGAAACGTTTGACATAATTTTAATTTTTTTTTATATCTGCCATTTAGAAAAATGGTATTGTGAAAATAAAAGAGCCTGACCCTATGCCAAAATGAAAAACAAATAAATATTGTATGAATTATGGGTCAATACAAAATCGGATATGTTCTAAAACATGTATACCTAAAAATATTCATTTAAAATGCACGCTTCCCTCTGCTCGTAAAGATCACCTTAAGTGCTCGGGTCGTCCAGATTATCAATTTCACATTTTATATATTATAATAAAAAAAAAAAAAAGAAAAGTTCTTTACCGGTTTGTTCTTTTCGAGAAATTATACTAATAAAAAAAAAAATAAAATTTTCGTTCATTATATCGTGGTTTTTTATATACAGTGAATTTTTTAATATGTTTTCAATGCGTGTTTTGCATACCGGACTGCTTCATTTTGAGTTGCAAGCTATGAGATAAGTTTTGTTTTTATACCATTCCTTATTTTAATGATTTTCTATATTGTGATATTTTAAAGAAATTTTAGTCGAATTTTATAATTTATGGCACTGAAATGGGCCCCCATATGTGGCCGAAACGTTTGCCATAATTTTTACGTTTTTTTATATCTGCCATTGAGAAAAATGGTATTGTGAAAATAAAAAGAGCCTGACACTATGCCAAAATGAAAAACAAATAAATATTGTATGAATTATGGGTCAATACAAAATCGGATATGTTCTAAAACATGTCACAACATATTATGTAAAATGGCATCTTTAATACCTTCAGTATATACGCGGTTTTTTAATGTTCTGAATATCTTCACAACTAATAAAATTAAAAAATCTAAGAGTAAATTTAAAATCTATAATTAATATAAATGTTGTTCCTTTTTCATTACAATAAGTACTCGAAGAATTTTAAGTAAATTAAAATATACAGATATGATAGTAACTTACTTTATGTAAAGCCTTGCTTGCAAATTCATTATAAAATAGTTTGTCCGTGAAGCAGATATACCTAAAAATTTTCATTTAAAATGCACGCTTCCCTCTGCTCGTAAAGATCACCTTAAGTGTCTCGAATTTCTTAAGTATGTATTGGACAATTGTCTTCTTCTAGGAGGAAAAGAACCTCTCAGGATAGCATTTAAAAAAAAAAATTCAGTCAGCAAAGCCACATGTCCCGAGTCGGTTTTCAAAACAGTTCAACACGATCGTCGAGAGACTCCGGTAACAGTCCTCAAAAAAAGTAAAAATTCTAAAAATTGATAAGTGCTCGGGTCGTCCAGATTATCAATTTCACATTTTATATATTATAATAAAAAAAAAAAAAAAAAGAAAAGTTCTTTACCGGTTTGTTCTTTTCGCGAAATTATACTAATAAAAAAAAACTAAAATTTTCGTTCATTATATCGTGGTTTTTTATATACAGTGAAATTTTTAATATGTTTTCAATGCGTGTTTTGCATACCGGTTGCTTCATTTTGAGTTGCAAGCTATGAGATAAGTTTTGCTTTTATACCATTCCTTATTTTAATGATTTTCTATATTGTGATATTTTAAAGAAATTTTAGTCGAATTTTATAATTTATGGCACTGAAGAGGCCCCCATATGTGGCCGAAACGTTTGACATACTTTTTACGTTTTTTTATATCTGCCATTGAGAAAAATGGTATTGTGAAAATAAAAAGAGCCTGACCCTATGCCAAAATGAAAAACAAATAAATATTGTATGAATTATGGGTCAATACAAAATCGGATATGTTCTAAAACATGTCACAACGTATTATGTAAAATGGCATCTTTAATACCTTCAGTATATACGCGGTTTTTTAATGTTCTGAATATCTTCAGAACTAATAAAATTCAAAACTCTAAGAATAAATTTAAAATCTATAATTAATATAAATGTTGTTCCTTTTTCATTACAATAAGTACTCGAAGAATTTTAAGTAAATTAAAATATACAGATATGATAGTAACTTACTTTATGTAAAGCCTTGCTTGCAAATTCATTATAAAATAGTTTGTCCGTGAAGCAGATATACCTAAAAATATTCATTTAAAATGCACGCTTCCCTCTGCTCGTAAAGATCACCTTAAGTGTCTCGAATTTCTTAAGTATGTATTGGACAATTGTCTTCTTCTAGGAGGAAAAGAACCTTTCAGGATCGCATTTAAAAAAAAATTCAGTCAGCAAAGCCACATGTCCCGAGTCGGTTTTCAAAACAGTTCAACTCGATCGTCGAGAGACTCCGGTAACAGTCCTCAAAAAAAGTAAAAATTCTAAAAATTGATAAGTGCTCGGGTCGTCCAGATTATCAATTTCACATTTTATATATTATAATAAAAAAAAAAAAAAGAAAAGTTCTTTACCGGTTTGTTCTTTTCGCGAAATTATACTAATAAAAAAAAAAAATAAAATTTTCGTTCATTACATCGTGGTTTTTTATATACAGTGAAATTTTTAATATGTTTTCAATGCGTGTTTTGCATACCGGACTGCTTCATTTTGAGTTGCAAGCTATGAGATAAGTTTTGTTTTTATACCATTCCTTATTTTAATGATTTTCTATATTGTGATATTTTAAAGAAATTTTAGTCGAATTTTATAATTTATGGCACTGAAGAGGGCCCCCATATGTGGCCGAAACGTTTGACATACTTTTTACTTTTTTATATCTGCCATTGAGAAAAATGGTATTGTGAAAATAAAAAGAGCCTGACCCTATGCCAAAATGAAAAACAAATAAATATTGTATGAATTATGGGTCAATACAAAATCGGATATGTTCTAAAACATGTATACCTAAAAATATTCATTTAAAATGCACGCTTCCCTCTGCTCGTAAAGATCACCTTAAGTGCTCGGGTCGTCCAGATTATCAATTTCACATTTTATATATTATAATAAAAAAAAAAAGAAAAGTTCTTTAACGGTTTGTTCTTTTCGCGAAATTATAATAATAAAAAAATAAAATTTTCGTTCATTACATCGTGGTTTTTTATATACAGTGAAATTTTTAATATGTTTTCAATGCGTGTTTTGCATACCGGACTGCTTCATTTTGAGTTGCAAGCTATGAGATAAGTTTTGCTTTTATACCATTCCTTATTTTAATGATTTTCTATATTGTGATATTTTAAAGAAATTTTAGTCGAATTTTATAATTTATGGCACTGAAGAGGCCCCCATATGTGGCCGAAACGTTTGACATACTTTTTACGTTTTTTTATATCTGCCATTGAGAAAAATGGTATTGTGAAAATAAAAAGAGCCTGACCCTATGCCAAAATGAAAAACAAATAAATACTGTATGAATTATGGGTCAATACAAAATCGGATATGTTCTAAAACATGTCACAATATATTATGTAAAATGGCATCTTTAATACCTTCAGTATATACGCGGTTTTTTAATGTTCTGAATATCTTTACAACTAATAAAATTCAAAACTCTAAGAATAAATTTAAAATCTATAATTAATATAAATGTTGTTCCTTTTTCATTACAATAAGTACTCGAAGAATTTTAAGTAAATTAAAATATACAGATATGATAGTAACTTACTTTATGTAAAGCCTTGCTTGCAAATTCATTATAAAATAGTTTGTCCGTGAAGCAGATATACCTAAAAATTTTCATTTAAAATGCACGCTTCCCTCTGCTCGTAAAGATCACCTTAAGTGTCTCGAATTTCTTAAGTATGTATTGGACAATTGTCTTCTTCTAGGAGGAAAAGAACCTCTCAGGATAGCATTTAAAAAAAAAAATTCAGTCAGCAAAGCCACATGTCCCGAGTCGGTTTTCAAAACAGTTCAACACGATCGTCGAGAGACTCCGGTAACAGTCCTCAAAAAAAGTAAAAATTCTAAAAATTGATAAGTGCTCGGGTCGTCCAGATTATCAATTTCACATTTTATATATTATAATAAAAAAAAAAAAAAAAGAAAAGTTCTTTACCGGTTTGTTCTTTTCGCGAAATTATACTAATAAAAAAAAAAAATAAAATTTTCGTTCATTATATCGTGGTTTTTTATATACAGTGAATTTTTTAATATGTTTTCAATGCGTGTTTTGCATACCGGTTGCTTCATTTTGAGTTGCAAGCTATGAGATAAGTTTTGTTTTTATACCATTCCTTATTTTAATGATTTTCTATATTGTGATATTTTAAAGAAATTTTAGTCGAATTTTATAATTTATGGCACTGAAGAGGGCCCCCATATGTGGCCGAAACGTTTGACATACTTTTTACTTTTTTTTATATCTGCCATTGAGAAAAATGGTATTGTGAAAATAAAAAGAGCCTGACCCTATGCCAAAATGAAAAACAAATAAATATTGTATGAATTATGGGTCAATACAAAATCGGATATGTTCTAAAACATGTCACAACATATTATGTAAAATGGCATCTTTAATACCTTCAGTATATACGCGGTTTTTTAATGTTCTGAATATCTTCAGAACTAATAAAATTCAAAACTCTAAGAATAAATTTATAATCTATAATTAATATAAATGTTGTTCCTTTTTCATTACAATAAGTACTAGAAGAATTTTAAGTAAATTAAAATATACAGATATGATAGTAACTTACTTTATGTAAAGCCTTGCTTGCAAATTCATTATAAAATAGTTTGTCCGTGAAGCAGATATACCTAAAAATATTCATTTAAAATGCACGCTTCCCTCTGCTCGTAAAGATCACCTTAAGTGTCTCGAATTTCTTAAGTATGTATTGGACAATTGTCTTCTTCTAGGAGGAAAAGAACCTTTCAGGATCGCATTTAAAAAAAAAATTCAGTCAGCAAAGCCACATGTCCCGAGTCGGTTTTCAAAACAGTTCAACTCGATCGTCGAGAGACTCCGGTAACAGTCCTCAAAAAAAGTAAAAATTCTAAAAATTGATAAGTGCTCGGGTCGTCCAGATTATCAATTTCACATTTTATATATTATAATAAAAAAAAAAAAGAAAAGTTCTTTACCGGTTTGTTCTTTTCGCGAAATTATACTAATAAAAAAAAAAAAAATTTTCGTTCATTACATCGTGGTTTTTTATATACAGTGAAATTTTTAATATGTCTTCAATGCGTGTTTTGCATACCGGACTGCTTCATTTTGAGTTGCAAGCTATGAGATAAGTTTTGTTTTTATACCATTCCTTATTTTAATGATTTTCTATATTGTGATATTTTAAAGAAATTTTAGTCGAATTTTATAATTTATGGCACTGAAGAGGGCCCCCATATGTGGCCGAAACGTTTGACATAATTTTTCCTTTTTTTTTTATCTGCCATTGAGAAAAATGGTATTGTGAAAATAAAAAGAGCCTGACCCTATGCCAAAATGAAAAACAAATAAATATTGTATGGATTATGAGTCAATACAAAATCGGATGTGTTCTAAAACATGTATACCTAAAAATATTCATTTAAAATGCACGCTTCCCTCTGCTCGTAAAGATCACCTTAAGTGCTCGGGTCGTCCAGATTATCAATTTCACATTTTATATATTATAATAAAAAAAAAAAAGAAAAGTTGTTTACTGGTCGGTTCGTTTCGCGAAATTATAAAAATAAAAAAAAAAAATAAAATTTTAGTTAATTACATCGTGGTTTTTTATATACAGTGAAATTTTTAATATGTTTTCAATGCGTGTTTTGCATACCGGACTGCTTCATTTTGAGTTGCAAGCTATGAGATAAGTTTTGCTTTTATACCATTCCTTATTTTAATGATTTTCTATATTGTGATATTTTAAAGAAATTTTAGTCGAATTTTATAATTTATGGCACTGAAGAGGCCCCCATATGTGGCCGAAACGTTTGACATACTTTTTACGTTTTTTTATATCTGCCATTGAGAAAAATGGTATTGTGAAAATAAAAAGAGCCTGACCCTATGCCAAAATGAAAAACAAATAAATATTGTATGAATTATGGGTCAATACAAAATCGGATATGTTCTAAAACATGTCACAACATATTATGTAAAATGGCATCTTTAATACCTTCAGTATATACGCGGTTTTTTAATGTTCTGAATATCTTCACAACTAATAAAATTCAAAACTCTAAGAGTAAATTTAAAATCTATAATTAATATAAATGTTGTTCCTTTTTCATTACAATAAGTACTCGAAGAATTTTAAGTAAATTAAAATATACAGATATGATAGTAACTTACTTTATGTAAAGCCTTGCTTGCAAATTCATTATAAAATAGTTTGTCCGTGAAGCAGATATACCTAAAAATTTTCATTTAAAATGCACGCTTCCCTCTGCTCGTAAAGATCACCTTAAGTGTCTCGAATTTCTTAAGTATGTATTGGACAATTGTCTTCTTCTAGGAGGAAAAGAACCTCTCAGGATAGCATTTAAAAAAAAAAATTCAGTCAGCAAAGCCACATGTCCCGAGTCGGTTTTCAAAACAGTTCAACACGATCGTCGAGAGACTCCGGTAACAGTCCTCAAAAAAAGTAAAAATTCTAAAAATTGATAAGTGCTCGGGTCGTCCAGATTATCAATTTCACATTTTATATATTATAATAAAAAAAAAAAAAAAAAGAAAAGTTATTTAACGGTTTGTTCTTGTCGCGAAATTATACAAATAAAAAAATAAAATAAAATTTTCGTTCATTACATCGTGGTTTTTTATATACAGTGAAATTTTTAATATGTTTTCAATGCGTGTTTTGCATACCGGTTGCTTCATTTTGAGTTGCAAGCTATGAGATAAGTTTTGTTTTTATACCATTCCTTATTTTAATGATTTTCTATATTGTGATATTTTAAAGAAATTTTAGTCGAATTTTATAATTTATGGCACTGAAGAGGGCCCCCATATGTGGCCGAAACGTTTGACATACTTTTTACTTTTTTTTATATCTGCCATTGAGAAAAATGGTATTGTGAAAATAAAAAGAGCCTGACCCTATGCCAAAATGAAAAACAAATAAATATTGTATGAATTATGGGTCAATACAAAATCGGATATGTTCTAAAACATGTCACAACATATTAGGTAAAATGGCATCTTTAATACCTTCAGTATATACGCGGTTTTTTAATGTTCTGAATATCTTCAGAACTAATAAAATTCAAAACTCTAAGAATAAATTTAAAATCTATAATTAATATAAATGTTGTTCCTTTTTCATTACAATAAGTACTAGAAGAATTTTAAGTAAATTAAAATATACAGATATGATAGTAACTTACTTTATGTAAAGCCTTGCTTGCAAATTCATTATAAAATAGTTTGTCCGTGAAGCAGATATACCTAAAAATATTCATTTAAAATGCACGCTTCCCTCTGCTCGTAAAGATCACCTTAAGTGTCTCGAATTTCTTAAGTATGTATTGGACAATTGTCTTCTTCTAGGAGGAAAAGAACCTCTCAGGATCGCATTTAAAAAAAAAATTCAGTCAGCAAAGCCACATGTCCCGAGTCGGTTTTCAAAACAGTTCAACTCGATCGTCGAGAGACTCCGGTAACAGTCCTCAAAAAAAGTAAAAATTCTAAAAATTGATAAGTGCTCGGGTCGTCCAGATTATCAATTTCACATTTTATATATTATAATAAAAAAAAAAAAAGAAAAGTTCTTTAACGGTTTGTTCTTTTCGCGAAATTATACTAATAAAAAAAAAAAACAAAAAATTTTCGTTCATTACATCGTGGTTTTTTATATACAGTGAAATTTTTAATATGTTTTCAATGCGTGTTTTGCATACCGGACTGCTTCATTTTGAGTTGCAAGCTATGAGATAAGTTTTGCTTTTATACCATTCCTTATTTTAATGATTTTCTATATTGTGATATTTTAAAGAAATTTTAGTCGAATTTTATAATTTATGGCACTGAAGAGGCCCCCATATGTGGCCGAAACGTTTGACATACTTTTTACGTTTTTTTATATCTGCCATTGAGAAAAATGGTATTGTGAAAATAAAAAGAGCCTGACCCTATGCCAAAATGAAAAACAAATAAATATTGTATGAATTATGGGTCAATACAAAATCGGATATGTTCTAAAACATGTCACAACATATTATGTAAAATGGCATCTTTAATACCTTCAGTATATACGCGGTTTTTTAATGTTCTGAATATCTTCAGAACTAATAAAATTCTAAACTCTAAGAATAAATTTAAAATCTATAATTAATATAAATGTTGTTCCTTTTTCATTACAATAAGTACTAGAAGAATTTTAAGTAAATTAAAATATACAGATATGATAGTAACTTACTTTATGTAAAGCCTTGCTTGCAAATTCATTATAAAATAGTTTGTCCGTGAAGCAGATATACCTAAAAATTTTCATTTAAAATGCACGCTTCCCTCTGCTCGTAAAGATCACCTTAAGTGTCTCGAATTTCTTAAGTATGTATTGGACAATTGTCTTCTTCTAGGAGGAAAAGAACCTTTCAGGATCGCATTTAAAAAAAAAATTCAGTCAGCAAAGCCACATGTCCCGAGTCGGTTTTCAAAACAGTTCAACTCGATCGTCGAGAGACTCCGGTAACAG
Organism: Diplolepis rosae; assembly: GCA_030998225.1. Taxonomy (NCBI): domain Eukaryota; kingdom Metazoa; phylum Arthropoda; class Insecta; order Hymenoptera; family Diplolepididae; genus Diplolepis; species Diplolepis rosae. The sequence goes on along the minus strand of JAPYXD010000684.1, from coordinate 21,130 downwards.
TCCTCAAAAAAGTAAAAATTCTAAAAATTGATAAGTGCTCGGGTCGTCCAGATTATCAATTTCACATTTTATATATTATAATAAAAAAAAAAAAAAAGAAAAGTTCTTTAACGGTTTGTTCTTTTCGCGAAATTATACTAATAAAAAAATAAAATAAAATTTTCGTTCATTACATCGTGGTTTTTTATATACAGTGAAATTTTTAATATGTTTTCAATGCGTGTTTTGCATACCGGACTGCTTCATTTTGAGTTGCAAGCTATGAGATAAGTTTTGTTTTTATACCATTCCTTATTTTAATGATTTTCTATATTGTGATATTTTAAAGAAATTTTAGTCGAATTTTATAATTTATGGCACTGAAGAGGGCCCCCATATGTGGCCGAAACGTTTGCCATACTTTTTACGTTTTATTTATATCTGCCATTGAGAAAAATGGTATTGTGAAAATAAAAAGAGCCTGACACTATGCCAAAATGAAAAACAAATAAATATCGTATGAATTATGGGTCAATACAAAATCGTATATGTTCTAAAACATGTCACAATATATTATTTATAATGGCATCTTTAATACCTTCAGTATATAATCTGTTTTTTAATGTTCTGAATATCTTTACAACTAATAAAATTCAAAACTCTAAGAGTAAATTTAAAATCTATAATTAATATAAATGTTGTTCCTTTTTCATTACAATAAGTACTCGAAGAATTTTAAGTAAATTAAAATATACAGATATGATAGTAACTTACTTTATGTAAAGCCTTGCTTGCAAATTCATTATAAAATAGTTTGTCCGTGAAGCAGATATACCTAAAAATTTTCATTTAAAATGCACGCTTCCCTCTGCTCGTAAAGATCACCTTAAGTGTCTCGAATTTCTTAAGTATGTATTGGACAATTGTCTTCTTCTAGGAGGAAAAGAACCTCTCAGGATAGCATTTAAAAAAAAAAATTCAGTCAGCAAAGCCACATGTCCCGAGTCGGTTTTCAAAACAGTTCAACTCGATCGTCGAGAGACTCCGGTAACAGTCCTCAAAAAAAGTAAAAATTCTAAAAATTGATAAGTGCTCGGGTCGTCCAGATTATCAATTTCACATTTTATATATTATAATAAAAAAAAAAAAGAAAAGAAAAGTTCTTTACTGGTCGGTTCTTTTCGCGAAATTATAATAATAAAAAAATAAAATTTTCGTTCATTACATCGTGGTTTTTTATATACAGTGAAATTTTTAATATGTCTTCAATGCGTGTTTTGCATACCGGACTGCTTCATTTTGAGTTGCAAGCTATGAGATAAGTTTTGCTTTTATACCATTCCTTATTTTAATGATTTTCTATATTGTGATATTTTAAAGAAATTTTAGTCGAATTTTATAATTTATGGCACTGAAGAGGGCCCCCATATGTGGCCGAAACGTTTGCCATACTTTTTACGTTTTTTTATATCTGCCATTGAGAAAAATGGTATTGTGAAAATAAAAAGAGCATGACACTATGCCAAAATGAAAAACAAATCAATATTGTATGAATTATGGGTCAATACAAAATCGGATATGTTCTAAAACATGTCACAACATATTATGTAAAATGGCATCTTTAATACCTTCAGTATATACGCGGTTTTTTAATGTTCTGAATATCTTCACAACTAATAAAATTCTAAACTCTAAGAATAAATTTAAAATCTATAATTAATATAAATGTTGTTCCTTTTTCATTACAATAAGTACTAGAAGAATTTTAAGTAAATTAAAATATACAGATATGATAGTAACTTACTTTATGTAAAGCCTTGCTTGCAAATTCATTATAAAATAGTTTGTCCGTGAAGCAGATATACCTAAAAATTTTCATTTAAAATGCACGCTTCCCTCTGCTCGTAAAGATCACCTTAAGTGTCTCGAATTTCTTAAGTATGTATTGGACAATTGTCTTCTTCTAGGAGGAAAAGAACCTCTCAGGATAGCATTTAAAAAAAAAATTCAGTCAGCAAAGCCACATGTCCCGAGTCGGTTTTCAAAACAGTTCAACACGATCGTCGAGAGACTCCGGTAACAGTCCTCAAAAAAAGTAAAAATTCTAAAAATTGATAAGTGCTCGGGTCGTCCAGATTATCAATTTCACATTTTATATATTATAATGAAAAAAAAAAGAAAAGTTCTTTAACGGTTTGGTCTTTTCGCGAAATTATACTAATAAAAAAAAAAAAAAATTTTCGTTCATTACATCGTGGTTTTTTATATACAGTGAAATTTTTAATATGTTTTCAATGCGTGTTTTGCATACCGGACTGCTTCATTTTGAGTTGCAAGCTATGAGATAAGTTTTGCTTTTATACCATTCCTTATTTTAATGATTTTCTATATTGTGATATTTTAAAGAAATTTTAGTCGAATTTTATAATTTATGGCACTGAAGAGGCCCCCATATGTGGCCGAAACGTTTGACATACTTTTTACGTTTTTTTATATCTGCCATTGAGAAAAATGGTATTGTGAAAATAAAAAGAGCCTGACCCTATGCCAAAATGAAAAACAAATAAATATTGTATGAATTATGGGTCAATACAAAATCGGATATGTTCTAAAACATGTCACAACATATTATGTAAAATGGCATCTTTAATACCTTCAGTATATACGCGGTTTTTTAATGTTCTGAATATCTTCAGAACTAATAAAATTCAAAACTCTAAGAATAAATTTAAAATCTATAATTAATATAAATGTTGTTCCTTTTTCATTACAATAAGTACTCGAAGAATTTTAAGTAAATTAAAATATACAGATATGATAGTAACTTACTTTATGTAAAGCCTTGCTTGCAAATTCATTATAAAATAGTTTGTCCGTGAAGCAGATATACCTAAAAATTTTCATTTAAAATGCACGCTTCCCTCTGCTCGTAAAGATCACCTTAAGTGTCTCGAATTTCTTAAGTATGTATTGGACAATTGTCTTCTTCTAGGAGGAAAAGAACCTCTCAGGATAGCATTTAAAAAAAAAATTCAGTCAGCAAAGCCACATGTCCCGAGTCGGTTTTCAAAACAGTTCAACTCGATCGTCGAGAGACTCCGGTAACAGTCCTCAAAAAAGTAAAAATTCTAAAAATTGATAAGTGCTCGGGTCGTCCAGATTATCAATTTCACATTTTATATATTATAATAAAAAAAAAAAAAAGAAAAGTTCTTTAACGGTTTGTTCTTTTCGCGAAATTATAATAATAAAAAAATAAAATTTTCGTTCATTACATCGTGGTTTTTTATATACAGTGAAATTTTTAATATGTTTTCAATGCGTGTTTTGCATACCGGACTGCTTCATTTTGAGTTGCAAGCTATGAGATAAGTTTTGCTTTTATACCATTCCTTATTTTAATGATTTTCTATATTGTGATATTTTAAAGAAATTTTAGTCGAATTTTATAATTTATGGCACTGAAGAGGCCCCCATATGTGGCCGAAACGTTTGACATACTTTTTACGTTTTTTTATATCTGCCATTGAGAAAAATGGTATTGTGAAAATAAAAAGAGCCTGACCCTATGCCAAAATGAAAAACAAATAAATATTGTATGAATTATGGGTCAATACAAAATCGGATATGTTCTAAAACATGTCACAACATATTATGTAAAATGGCATCTTTAATACCTTCAGTATATACGCGGTTTTTTAATGTTCTGAATATCTTCAGAACTAATAAAATTCAAAACTCTAAGAATAAATTTAAAATCTATAATTAATATAAATGTTGTTCCTTTTTCATTACAATAAGTACTCGAAGAATTTTAAGTAAATTAAAATATACAGATATGATAGTAACTTACTTTATGTAAAGCCTTGCTTGCAAATTCATTATAAAATAGTTTGTCCGTGAAGCAGATATACCTAAAAATTTTCATTTAAAATGCACGCTTCCCTCTGCTCGTAAAGATCACCTTAAGTGTCTCGAATTTCTTAAGTATGTATTGGACAATTGTCTTCTTCTAGGAGGAAAAGAACCTCTCAGGATAGCATTTAAAAAAAAAAATTCAGTCAGCAAAGCCACATGTCCCGAGTCGGTTTTCAAAACAGTTCAACTCGATCGTCGAGAGACTCCGGTAACAGTCCTCAAAAAAAGTAAAAATTCTAAAAATTGATAAGTGCTCGGGTCGTCCAGATTATCAATTTCACATTTTATATATTATAATAAAAAAAAAAAGAAAAGTTCTTTACCGGTTTGTTCTTTTCGCGAAATTATACTAATAAAAAAATAAAATAAAATTTTCGTTCATTACATCGTGGTTTTTTATATACAGTGAAATTTTTAATATGTTTTCAATGCGTGTTTTGCATACCGGACTGCTTCATTTTGAGTTGCAAGCTATGAGATAAGTTTTGCTTTTATACCATTCCTTATTTTAATGATTTTCTATATTGTGATATTTTAAAGAAATTTTAGTCGAATTTTATAATTTATGGCACTGAAGAGGGCCCCCATATGTGGCCGAAACGTTTGCCATACTTTTTACGTTTTTTTATATCTGCCATTGAGAAAAATGGTATTGTGAAAATATAAAGAGCCTGAACCTATGCCATTATGAAAAACTTATAAATATTGTATGAATTATGGGTCAATACAAAATCGGATATGTTCTAAAACATGTCACAATATATTATGTAAAATGGCATCTTTAATACCTTCAGTATATACGCGGTTTTTTAATGTTCTGAATATCTTTACAACTAATAAAATTCAAAAATCTAAGAATAAATTTAAAATCTATAATTAATATAAATGTTGTTCCTTTTTCATTACAATAAGTACTCGAAGAATTTTAAGTAAATTAAAATATACAGATATGATAGTAACTTACTTTATGTAAAGCCTTGCTTGCAAATTCATTATAAAATAGTTTGTCCGTGAAGCAGATATACCTAAAAATTTTCATTTAAAATGCACGCTTCCCTCTGCTCGTAAAGATCACCTTAAGTGTCTCGAATTTCTTAAGTATGTATTGGACAATTGTCTTCTTCTAGGAGGAAAAGAACCTCTCAGGATAGCATTTAAAAAAAAAATTCAGTCAGCAAAGCCACATGTCCCGAGTCGGTTTTCAAAACAGTTCAACTCGATCGTCGAGAGACTCCGGTAACAGTCCTCAAAAAAAGTAAAAATTCTAAAAATTGATAAGTGCTCGGGTCGTCCAGATTATCAATTTCACATTTTATATATTATAATAAAAAAAAAAAAGAAAAGTTCTTTAACGGTTTGTTCTTTTCGCGAAATTATAATAATAAAAAAATAAAATAAAATTTTCGTTCATTACATCGTGGTTTTTTATATACAGTGAAATTTTTAATATGTTTTCAATGCGTGTTTTGCATACCGGACTGCTTCATTTTGAGTTGCAAGCTATGAGATAAGTTTTGTTTTTATACCATTCCTTATTTTAATGATTTTCTATATTGTGATATTTTAAAGAAATTTTAGTCGAATTTTATAATTTATGGCACTGAAGAGGGCCCCCATATGTGGCCGAAACGTTTGCCATACTTTTTACGTTTTTTTATATCTGCCATTGAGAAAAATGGTATTGTGAAAATAAAAAGAGCCTGACACTATGCCAAAATGAAAAACAAATAAATATTGTATGAATTATGGGTCAATACAAAATCGGATATGTTCTAAAACATGTCACAACATATTATGTAAAATGGCATCTTTAATACCTTCAGTATATACGCGGTTTTTTAATGTTCTGAATATCTTCACAACTAATAAAATTCAAAACTCTAAGAGTAAATTTAAAATCTATAATTAATATAAATGTTGTTCCTTTTTCATTACAATAAGTACTCGAAGAATTTTAAGTAAATTAAAATATACAGATATGATAGTAACTTACTTTATGTAAAGCCTTGCTTGCAAATTCATTATAAAATAGTTTGTCCGTGAAGCAGATATACCTAAAAATTTTCATTTAAAATGCACGCTTCCCTCTGCTCGTAAAGATCACCTTAAGTGTCTCGAATTTCTTAAGTATGTATTGGACAATTGTCTTCTTCTAGGAGGAAAAGAACCTCTCAGGATAGCATTTAAAAAAAAAAATTCAGTCAGCAAAGCCACATGTCCCGAGTCGGTTTTCAAAACAGTTCAACTCGATCGTCGAGAGACTCCGGTAACAGTCCTCAAAAAAAGTAAAAATTCTAAAAATTGATAAGTGCTCGGGTCGTCCAGATTATCAATTTCACATTTTATATATTATAATAAAAAAAAAAAAAAAAAGAAAAGTTCTTTACTGGTCGGTTCTTTTCGCGAAATTATAATAATAAAAAAATAAAATAAAATTTTCGTTCATTACATCGTGGTTTTTTATATACAGTGAAATTTTTAATATGTTTTCAATGCGTGTTTTGCATACCGGACTGCTTCATTTTGAGTTGCAAGCTATGAGATAAGTTTTGCTTTTATACCATTCCTTATTTTAATGATTTTCTATATTGTGATATTTTAAAGAAATTTTAGTCGAATTTTATAATTTATGGCACTGAAGAGGGCCCCCATATGTGGCCGAAACGTTTTACATACTTTTTACGTTTTTTTATATCTGCCATTGAGAAAAATGGTATTGTGAAAATAAAAAGAGCCTGACCCTATGCCAAAATGAAAAACAAATCAATATTGTATGAATTATGGGTCAATACAAAATCGGATATGTTCTAAAACATGTCACAACATATTATGTAAAATGGCATCTTTAATACCTTCAGTATATACGCGGTTTTTTAATGTTCTGAATATCTTTACAACTAATAAAATTCAAAACTCTAAGAGTAAATTTAAAATCTATAATTAATATAAATGTTGTTCCTTTTTCATTACAATAAGTACTCGAAGAATTTTAAGTAAATTAAAATATACAGATATGATAGTAACTTACTTTATGTAAAGCCTTGCTTGCAAATTCATTATAAAATAGTTTGTCCGTGAAGCAGATATACCTAAAAATTTTCATTTAAAATGCACGCTTCCCTCTGCTCGTAAAGATCACCTTAAGTGTCTCGAATTTCTTAAGTATGTATTGGACAATTGTCTTCTTCTAGGAGGAAAAGAACCTCTCAGGATAGCATTTAAAAAAAAAAATTCAGTCAGCAAAGCCACATGTCCCGAGTCGGTTTTCAAAACAGTTCAACACGATCGTCGAGAGACTCCGGTAACAGTCCTCAAAAAAAGTAAAAATTCTAAAAATTGATAAGTGCTCGGGTCGTCCAGATTATCAATTTCACATTTTATATATTATAATAAAAAAAAAAAGAAAAAGTTCTTTACCGGTTTGTTCTTTTCGCGAAATTATACTAATAAAAAAAAAAAAAAATTTTCGTTCATTACATCGTGGTTTTTTATATACAGTGAAATTTTTAATATGTTTTCAATGCGTGTTTTGCATACCGGACTGCTTCATTTTGAGTTGCAAGCTATGAGATAAGTTTTGCTTTTATACCATTCCTTATTTTAATGATTTTCTATATTGTGATATTTTAAAGAAATTTTAGTCGAATTTTATAATTTATGGCACTGAAGAGGCCCCCATATGTGGCCGAAACGTTTGACATACTTTTTACGTTTTTTTATATCTGCCATTGAGAAAAATGGTATTGTGAAAATAAAAAGAGCCTGACCCTATGCCAAAATGAAAAACAAATAAATATTGTATGAATTATGGGTCAATACAAAATCGGATATGTTCTAAAACATGTCACAACATATTATGTAAAATGGCATCTTTAATACCTTCAGTATATACGCGGTTTTTTAATGTTCTGAATATCTTCAGAACTAATAAAATTCAAAAATCTAAGAATAAATTTAAAATCTATTATTAATATAAATGTTGTTCCTTTTTCATTACAATTAGTACTAGAAGAATTTTAAGTAAATTAAAATATACAGATATGATAGTAACTTACTTTATGTAAAGCCTTGCTTGCAAATTCATTATAAAATAGTTTGTCCGTGAAGCAGATATACCTAAAAATATTCATTTAAAATGCACGCTTCCCTCTGCTCGTAAAGATCACCTTAAGTGTCTCGAATTTCTTAAGTATGTATTGGACAATTGTCTTCTTCTAGGAGGAAAAGAACCTCTCAGGATAGCATTTAAAAAAAAAAATTCAGTCAGCAAAGCCACATGTCCCGAGTCGGTTTTCAAAACAGTTCAACTCGATCGTCGAGAGACTCCGGTAACAGTCCTCAAAAAAAGTAAAAATTCTAAAAATTGATAAGTGCTCGGGTCGTCCAGATTATCAGTTTCACATTATATATATTATAATAAAAAAAAAAAAAAGAAAAGTTCTTTACCGGTTTGTTCTTTTCGCGAAATTATACTAATAAAAAAAAAACTAAAATTTTCGTTCATTATATCGTGGTTTTTTATATACAGTGAATTTTTTAATATGTTTTCAATGCGTGTTTTGCATACCGGTTGCTTCATTTTGAGTTGCAAGCTATGAGATAAGTTTTGTTTTTATACCATTCCTTATTTTAATGATTTTCTATATTGTGATATTTTAAAGAAATTTTAGTCGAATTTTATAATTTATGGCACTGAAGAGGGCCCCCATATGTGGCCGAAACGTTTGACATACTTTTTACTTTTTTTTATATCTGCCATTGAGAAAAATGGTATTGTGAAAATAAAAAGAGCCTGACCCTATGCCAAAATGAAAAACAAATAAATATTGTATGAATTATGGGTCAATACAAAATCGGATATGTTCTAAAACATGTATACCTAAAAATATTCATTTAAAATGCACGCTTCCCTCTGCTCGTAAAGATCACCTTAAGTGCTCGGGTCGTCCAGATTATCAATTTCACATTTTATATATTATAATAAAAAAAAAAAAAAGAAAAGTTCTTTAACGGTTTGTTCTTTTCGCGAAATTATACTAATAAAAAAATAAAATAAAATTTTCGTTCATTACATCGTGGTTTTTTATATACAGTGAAATTTTTAATATGTTTTCAATGCGTGTTTTGCATACCGGACTGCTTCATTTTGAGTTGCAAGCTATGAGATAAGTTTTGCTTTTATACCATTCCTTATTTTAATGATTTTCTATATTGTGATATTTTAAAGAAATTTTAGTCGAATTTTATAATTTATGGCACTGAAGAGGCCCCCATATGTGGCCGAAACGTTTGACATACTTTTTACGTTTTTTTATATCTGCCATTGAGAAAAATGGTATTGTGAAAATAAAAAGAGCCTGACCCTATGCCAAAATGAAAAACAAATCAATATTGTATGAATTATGGGTCAATACAAAATCGGATATGTTCTAAAACATGTCACAACATATTATGTAAAATGGCATCTTTAATACCTTCAGTATATACGTGTTTTTTTAATGTTCTGAATATCTTTACAACCAATAAAATTCAAAAATCTAAGAGTAAATTTAAAATCTATAATTAATATAAATGTTGTTCCTTTTTCATTACAATAAGTACTCGAAGAATTTTAAGTAAATTAAAATATACAGATATGATAGTAACTTACTTTATGTAAAGCCTTGCTTGCAAATTCATTATAAAATAGTTTGTCCGTGAAGCAGATATACCTAAAAATTTTCATTTAAAATGCACGCTTCCCTCTGCTCGTAAAGATCACCTTAAGTGTCTCGAATTTCTTAAGTATGTATTGGACAATTGTCTTCTTCTAGGAGGAAAAGAACCTCTCAGGATAGCATTTAAAAAAAAAAATTCAGTCAGCAAAGCCACATGTCCCGAGTCGGTTTTCAAAACAGTTCAACACGATCGTCGAGAGACTCCGGTAACAGTCCTCAAAAAAAGTAAAAATTCTAAAAATTGATAAGTGCTCGGGTCGTCCAGATTATCAATTTCACATTTTATATATTATAATAAAAAAAAAAAAAGAAAAGTTCTTTACCGGTTTGTTCTTTTCGCGAAATTATACTAATAAAAAAAAAAAATAAAATTTTCGTTCATTACATCGTGGTTTTTTATATACAGTGAAATTTTTAATATGTTTTCAATGCGTGTTTTGCATACCGGACTGCTTCATTTTGAGTTGCAAGCTATGAGATAAGTTTTGCTTTTATACCATTCCTTATTTTAATGATTTTCTATATTGTGATATTTTAAAGAAATTTTAGTCGAATTTTATAATTTATGGCACTGAAGAGGGCCCCCATATGTGGCCGAAACGTTTGACATACTTTTTACTTTTTTTAATATTTGCCATTGAGAAAAATGGTATTGTGAAAATAAAAAGAGCCTGACCCTATGCCAAAATGAAAAACAAATAAATATTGTATGAATTATGGGTCAATACAAAATCGGATATGTTCTAAAACATGTCACAACATATTATGTAAAATGGCATCTTTAATACCTTCAGTATATACGCGGTTTTTTAATGTTCTGAATATCTTCAGAACTAATAAAATTCAAAACTCTAAGAATAAATTTAAAATCTATAATTAATATAAATGTTGTTCCTTTTTCATTACAATAAGTACTCGAAGAATTTTAAGTAAATTAAAATATACAGATATGATAGTAACTTACTTTATGTAAAGCCTTGCTTGCAAATTCATTATAAAATAGTTTGTCCGTGAAGCAGATATACCTAAAAATTTTCATTTAAAATGCACGCTTCCCTCTGCTCGTAAAGATCACCTTAAGTGTCTCGAATTTCTTAAGTATGTATTGGACAATTGTCTTCTTCTAGGAGGAAAAGAACCTCTCAGGATCGCATTTAAAAAAAAAATTCAGTCAGCAAAGCCACATGTCCCGAGTCGGTTTTCAAAACAGTTCAACTCGATCGTCGAGAGACTCCGGTAACAGTCCTCAAAAAAAGTAAAAATTCTAAAAATTGATAAGTGCTCGGGTCGTCCAGATTATCAATTTCACATTTTATATATTATAATGAAAAAAAAAAAAGAAAAGTTCTTTAACGGTTTGTTCTTTTCGCGAAATTATACTAATAAAAAAAAAAAACAAAAAATTTTCGTTCATTATATCGTGGTTTTTTATATACAGTGAAATTTTTAATATGTTTTCAATGCGTGTTTTGCATACCGGACTGCTTCATTTTGAGTTGCAAGCTATGAGATAAGTTTTGTTTTTATACCATTCCTTATTTTAATGATTTTCTATATTGTGATATTTTAAAGAAATTTTAGTCGAATTTTATAATTTATGGCACTGAAGAGGGCCCCCATATGTAGCCGAAACGTTTGACATATTTTTACTTTTTTATATCTGCCATTGAGAAAAATGGTATTGTGAAAATAAAAAGAGCCTGACCCTATGCCAAAATGAAAAACAAATAAATATTGTATGAATTATGGGTCAATACAAAATCGGATATGTTCTAAAACATGTATACCTAAAAATATTCATTTAAAATGCACGCTTCCCTCTGCTCGTAAAGATCACCTTAAGTGCTCGGGTCCTCCAGATTATCACTTTCACATTATATATATTATAATAAAAAAAAAAAAAAAAAAAAAAGTTCTTTACCGGTTTTTTCTTTTCGCGAAATTATAATAATAAAAAAATAAAATAAAATTTTCGTTCATTACATCGTGGTTTTTTATATACAGTGAAATTTTTAATATGTTTTCAATGCGTGTTTTGCATACCGGACTGCTTCATTTTGAGTTGCAAGCTATGAGATAAGTTTTGTTTTTATACCATTCCTTATTTTAATGATTTTCTATATTGTGATATTTTAAAGAAATTTTAGTCGAATTTTATAATTTATGGCACTGAAGAGGGCCCCCATATGTGGCCGAAACGTTTGCCATACTTTTTACGTTTTTTTATATCTGCCATTGAGAAAAATGGTATTGTGAAAATAAAAAGAGCCTGACCCTATGCCAAAATGAAAAACAAATCAATATTGTATGAATTATGGGTCAATACAAAATCGGATATGTTCTAAAACATGTCACAATATATTATGTAAAATGGGATCTTTAATACCTTCAGTATATACGTGTTTTTTTAATGTTCTGAATATCTTTACAACTAATAAAATTCAAAACTCTAAGAGTAAATTTAAAATCTATAATTAATATAAATGTTGTTCCTTTTTCATTACAATAAGTACTCGAAGAATTTTAAGTAAATTAAAATATACAGATATGATAGTAACTTACTTTATGTAAAGCCTTGCTTGCAAATTCATTATAAAATAGTTTGTCCGTGAAGCAGATATACCTAAAAATTTTCATTTAAAATGCACGCTTCCCTCTGCTCGTAAAGATCACCTTAAGTGTCTCGAATTTCTTAAGTATGTATTGGACAATTGTCTTCTTCTAGGAGGAAAAGAACCTCTCAGGATAGCATTTAAAAAAAAAAATTCAGTCAGCAAAGCCACATGTCCCGAGTCGGTTTTCAAAACAGTTCAACACGATCGTCGAGAGACTCCGGTAACAGTCCTCAAAAAAAGTAAAAATTCTAAAAATTGATAAGTGCTCGGGTCGTCCAGATTATCAATTTCACATTTTATATATTATAATAAAAAAAAAAAAAAGAAAAGTTCTTTACCGGTTTGTTCTTTTCGCGAAATTATACTAATAAAAAAAAAAAATAAAATTTTCGTTCATTACATCGTGGTTTTTTATATACAGTGAAATTTTTAATATGTTTTCAATGCGTGTTTTGCATACCGGACTGCTTCATTTTGAGTTGCAAGCTATGAGATAAGTTTTGCTTTTATACCATTCCTTATTTTAATGATTTTCTATATTGTGATATTTTAAAGAAATTTTAGTCGAATTTTATAATTTATGGCACTGAAGAGGGCCCCCATATGTGGCCGAAACGTTTGACATACTTTTTACTTTTTTTAATATTTGCCATTGAGAAAAATGGTATTGTGAAAATAAAAAGAGCCTGACCCTATGCCAAAATGAAAAACAAATAAATATTGTATGAATTATGGGTCAATACAAAATCGGATATGTTCTAAAACATGTCACAACATATTATGTAAAATGGCATCTTTAATACCTTCAGTATATACGCGGTTTTTTAATGTTCTGAATATCTTCAGAACTAATAAAATTCAAAACTCTAAGAATAAATTTAAAATCTATAATTAATATAAATGTTGTTCCTTTTTCATTACAATAAGTACTCGAAGAATTTTAAGTAAATTAAAATATACAGATATGATAGTAACTTACTTTATGTAAAGCCTTGCTTGCAAATTCATTATAAAATAGTTTGTCCGTGAAGCAGATATACCTAAAAATTTTCATTTAAAATGCACGCTTCCCTCTGCTCGTAAAGATCACCTTAAGTGTCTCGAATTTCTTAAGTATGTATTGGACAATTGTCTTCTTCTAGGAGGAAAAGAACCTCTCAGGATCGCATTTAAAAAAAAAATTCAGTCAGCAAAGCCACATGTCCCGAGTCGGTTTTCAAAACAGTTCAACTCGATCGTCGAGAGACTCCGGTAACAGTCCTCAAAAAAAGTAAAAATTCTAAAAATTGATAAGTGCTCGGGTCGTCCAGATTATCAATTTCACATTTTATATATTATAATAAAAAAAAAAAAAAAGAAAAGTTCTTTAACGGTTTGTTCTTTTCGCGAAATTATACTAATAAAAAAAAAAAAATAAAATTTTCGTTCATTACATCGTGGTTTTTTATATACAGTGAAATTTTTAATATGTTTTCAATGCGTGTTTTGCATACCGGACTGCTTCATTTTGAGTTGCAAGCTATGAGATAAGTTTTGTTTTTATACCATTCCTTATTTTAATGATTTTCTATATTGTGATATTTTAAAGAAATTTTAGTCGAATTTTATAATTTATGGCACTGAAGAGGCCCCCATATGTGGCCGAAAGGTTTGACATAAATTTTACTTTTTTTTATATATTCCATTGAGAAAAATGGTATTGTGAAAATAAAAAGAGCCTGACCCTATGACAAAATGAAAAACAAATAAATATTGTATGAATTATGGGTCAATACAAAATCGGATATGTTCTAAAACATGTATACCTAAAAATATTCATTTAAAATGCACGCTTCCCTCTGCTCGTAAAGATCACCTTAAGTGCTCGAGTCGTCCAGATTATCAATTTCACATTTTATATATTATAATAAAAAAAAAAAGAAAAGTTCTTTACCGGTTTGTTCTTTTCGCGAAATTATACTAATAAAAAAAAAATAAAATTTTCGTTCATTACATCGTGGTTTTTTATATACAGTGAAATTTTTAATATGTTTTCAATGCGTGTTTTGCATACCGGACTGCTTCATTTTGAGTTGCAAGCTATGAGATAAGTTTTGCTTTTATACCATTCCTTATTTTAATGATTTTCTATATTGTGATATTTTAAAGAAATTTTAGTCGAATTTTATAATTTATGGCACTGAAGAGGGCCCCCATATGTGGCTGAAACGTTTGCCATACTTTTTACGTTTTTTTATATCTGCCATTGAGAAAAATGGTATTGTGAAAATAAAAAGAGCCTGACACTATGCCAAAATGAAAAACAAATAAATATCGTATGAATTATGGGTCAATACAACATCGGATATGTTCTAAAACATGTCACAACATATTATGTAAAATGGCATCTTTAATACCTTCAGTATATACGCGGTTTTTTAATGTTCTGAATATCTTCAGAACTAATAAAATTAAAAACTCTAAGAATAAATTTAAAATCTATAATTAATATAAATGTTGTTCCTTTTTCATTACAATAAGTACTCGAAGAATTTTAAGTAAATTAAAATATACAGATATGATAGTAACTTACTTTATGTAAAGCCTTGCTTGCAAATTCATTATAAAATAGTTTGTCCGTGAAGCAGATATACCTAAAAATTTTCATTTAAAATGCACGCTTCCCTCTGCTCGTAAAGATCACCTTAAGTGTCTCGAATTTCTTAAGTATGTATTGGACAATTGTCTTCTTCTAGGAGGAAAAGAACCTCTCAGGATAGCATTTAAAAAAAAAATTCAGTCAGCAAAGCCACATGTCCCGAGTCGGTTTTCAAAACAGTTCAACACGATCGTCGAGAGACTCCGGTAACAGTCCTCAAAAAAAGTAAAAATTCTAAAAATTGATAAGTGCTCGGGTCGTCCAGATTATCAATTTCACATTTTATATATTATAATAAAAAAAAAAAAAAGAAAAGTTCTTTACCGGTTTGTTCTTTTCGCGAAATTATACTAATAAAAAAAAAAATAAAATTTTCGTTCATTACATCGTGGTTTTTTATATACAGTGAAATTTTTAATATGTTTTCAATGCGTGTTTTGCATACCGGACTGCTTCATTTTGAGTTGCAAGCTATGAGATAAGTTTTGCTTTTATACCATTCCTTATTTTAATGATTTTCTATATTGTGATATTTTAAAGAAATTTTAGTCGAATTTTATAATTTATGGCACTGAAGAGGCCCCCATATGTGGCCGAAACGTTTGACATACTTTTTACGTTTTTTTATATCTGCCATTGAGAAAAATGGTATTGTGAAAATAAAAAGAGCCTGACCCTATGCCAAAATGAAAAACAAATAAATATTGTATGAATTATGGGTCAATACAAAATCGGATATGTTCTAAAACATGTCACAACATATTATGTAAAATGGCATCTTTAATACCTTCAGTATATACGCGGTTTTTTAATGTTCTGAATATCTTCAGAACTAATAAAATTCAAAACTCTAAGAGTAAATTTAAAATCTATAATTAATATAAATGTTGTTCCTTTTTCATTACAATAAGTACTCGAAGAATTTTAAGTAAATTAAAATATACAGATATGATAGTAACTTACTTTATGTAAAGCCTTGCTTGCAAATTCATTATAAAATAGTTTGTCCGTGAAGCAGATATACCTAAAAATTTTCATTTAAAATGCACGCTTCCCTCTGCTCGTAAAGATCACCTTAAGTGTCTCGAATTTCTTAAGTATGTATTGGACAATTGTCTTCTTCTAGGAGGAAAAGAACCTCTCAGGATAGCATTTAAAAAAAAAAATTCAGTCAGCAAAGCCACATGTCCCGAGTCGGTTTTCAAAACAGTTCAACTCGATCGTCGAGAGACTCCGGTAACAGTCCTCAAAAAAAGTAAAAATTCTAAAAATTGATAAGTGCTCGGGTCGTCCAGATTATCAATTTCACATTTTATATATTATAATAAAAAAAAAAAAAGAAAAGTTCTTTACCGGTTTGTTCTTTTCGCGAAATTATACTAATAAAAAAAAAAAATAAAATTTTCGTTCATTACATCGTGGTTTTTTATATACAGTGAAATTTTTAATATGTTTTCAATGCGTGTTTTGCATACCGGACTGCTTCATTTTGAGTTGCAAGCTATGAGATAAGTTTTGCTTTTATACCATTCCTTATTTTAATGATTTTCTATATTGTGATATTTTAAAGAAATTTTAGTCGAATTTTATAATTTATGGCACTGAAGAGGCCCCCATATGTGGCCGAAACGTTTGACATACTTTTTACGTTTTTTTATATCTGCCATTGAGAAAAATGGTATTGTGAAAATAAAAAGAGCCTGACCCTATGCCAAAATGAAAAACAAATAAATATTGTATGAATTATGGGTCAATACAAAATCGGATATGTTCTAAAACATGTCACAACATATTATGTAAAATGGCATCTTTAATACCTTCAGTATATACGCGGTTTTTTAATGTTCTGAATATCTTCAGAACTAATAAAATTCTAAACTCTAAGAATAAATTTAAAATCTATAATTAATATAAATGTTGTTCCTTTTTCATTACAATAAGTACTAGAAGAATTTTAAGTAAATTAAAATATACAGATATGATAGTAACTTACTTTATGTAAAGCCTTGCTTGCAAATTCATTATAAAATAGTTTGTCCGTGAAGCAGATATACCTAAAAATTTTCATTTAAAATGCACGCTTCCCTCTGCTCGTAAAGATCACCTTAAGTGTCTCGAATTTCTTAAGTATGTATTGGACAATTGTCTTCTTCTAGGAGGAAAAGAACCTCTCAGGATAGCATTTAAAAAAAAAAATTCAGTCAGCAAAGCCACATGTCCCGAGTCGGTTTTCAAAACAGTTCAACTCGATCGTCGAGAGACTCCGGTAACAGTCCTCAAAAAAAGTAAAAATTCTAAAAATTGATAAGTGCTCGGGTCGTCCAGATTATCAATTTCACATTTTATATATTATAATAAAAAAAAAAAAAAAAAAGTTCTTTACCGGTTTGTTCTTTTCGCGAAATTATACTAATAAAAAAAAAACTAAAATTTTCGTTCATTACATCGTGGTTTTTTATATACAGTGAAATTTTTAATATGTTTTCAATGCGTGTTTTGCATACCGGACTGCTTCATTTTGAGTTGCAAGCTATGAGATAAGTTTTGCTTTTATACCATTCCTTATTTTAATGATTTTCTATATTGTGATATTTTAAAGAAATTTTAGTCGAATTTTATAATTTATGGCACTGAAGAGGGCCCCCATATGTGGCCGAAACGTTTGCCATACTTTTTACGTTTTTTTATATCTGCCATTGAGAAAAATGGTATTGTGAAAATAAAAAGAGCCTGTCACTATGCCAAAATGAAAAACAAATAAATATTGTATGAATTATGGGTCAATACAAAATCGGATATGTTCTAAAACATGTCACAACATATTATGTAAAATGGCATCTTTAATACCTTCAGTATATACGCGGTTTTTTAATGTTCTGAATATCTTCACAACTAATAAAATTCAAAACTCTAAGAGTAAATTTAAAATCTATAATTAATATAAATGTTGTTCCTTTTTCATTACAATAAGTACTCGAAGAATTTTAAGTAAATTAAAATATACAGATATGATAGTAACTTACTTTATGTAAAGCCTTGCTTGCAAATTCATTATAAAATAGTTTGTCCGTGAAGCAGATATACCTAAAAATTTTCATTTAAAATGCACGCTTCCCTCTGCTCGTAAAGATCACCTTAAGTGTCTCGAATTTCTTAAGTATGTATTGGACAATTGTCTTCTTCTAGGAGGAAAAGAACCTCTCAGGATAGCATTTAAAAAAAAAAATTCAGTCAGCAAAGCCACATTTCCCGAGTCGGTTTTCAAAACAGTTCAACTCGATCGTCGAGAGACTCCGGTAACAGTCCTCAAAAAAAGTAAAAATTCTAAAAATTGATAAGTGCTCGGGTCGTCCAGATTATCAATTTCACATTTTATATATTATAATAAAAAAAAAAAAAAAAGAAAAGTTCTTTACTGGTCGGTTCTTTTCGCGAAATTATAATAATAAAAAAATAAAATAAAATTTTCGTTCATTACATCGTGGTTTTTTATATACAGTGAAATTTTTAATATGTTTTCAATGCGTGTTTTGCATACCGGACTGCTTCATTTTGAGTTGCAAGCTATGAGATAAGTTTTGCTTTTATACCATTCCTTATTTTAATGATTTTCTATATTGTGATATTTTAAAGAAATTTTAGTCGAATTTTATAATTTATGGCACTGAAGAGGGCCCCCATATGTGGCTGAAACGTTTGCCATACTTTTTACGTTTTTTTATATCTGCCATTGAGAAAAATGGTATTGTGAAAATAAAAAGAGCCTGACCCTATGCCAAAATGAAAAACAAATAAATATCGTATGAATTATGGGTCAATACAACATCGGATATGTTCTAAAACATGTCACAACATATTATGTAAAATGGCATCTTTAATACCTTCAGTATATACGCGGTTTTTTAATGTTCTGAATATATTCAGAACTAATAAAATTCTAAACTCTAAGAATAAATTTAAAATCTATAATTAATATAAATGTTGTTCCTTTTTCATTACAATAAGTACTCGAAGAATTTTAAGTAAATTAAAATATACAGATATGATAGTAACTTACTTTATGTAAAGCCTTGCTTGCAAATTCATTATAAAATAGTTTGTCCGTGAAGCAGATATACCTAAAAATTTTCATTTAAAATGCACGCTTCCCTCTGCTCGTAAAGATCACCTTAAGTGTCTCGAATTTCTTAAGTATGTATTGGACAATTGTCTTCTTCTAGGAGGAAAAGAACCTCTCAGGATAGCATTTAAAAAAAAAAATTCAGTCAGCAAAGCCACATGTCCCGAGTCGGTTTTCAAAACAGTTCAACACGATCGTCGAGAGACTCCGGTAACAGTCCTCAAAAAAAGTAAAAATTCTAAAAATTGATAAGTGCTCGGGTCGTCCAGATTATCAATTTCACATTTTATATATTATAATAAAAAAAAAAAAAGAAAAGTTCTTTACCGGTTTGTTCTTTTCGCGAAATTATACTAATAAAAAAAAAAAAAAAAAATTTTCGTTCATTACATCGTGGTTTTTTATATACAGTGAAATTTTTAATATGTTTTCAATGCGTGTTTTGCATACCGGACTGCTTCATTTTGAGTTGCAAGCTATGAGATAAGTTTTGCTTTTATACCATTCCTTATTTTAATGATTTTCTATATTGTGATATTTTAAAGAAATTTTAGTCGAATTTTATAATTTATGGCACTGAAGAGGCCCCCATATGTGGCCGAAACGTTTGACATACTTTTTACGTTTTTTTATATCTGCCATTGAGAAAAATGGTATTGTGAAAATAAAAAGAGCCTGACCCTATGCCAAAATGAAAAACAAATAAATATTGTATGAATTATGGGTCAATACAAAATCGGATATGTTCTAAAACATGTCACAACATATTATGTAAAATGGCATCTTTAATACCTTCAGTATATACGCGGTTTTTTAATGTTCTGAATATCTTCAGAACTAATAAAATTCAAAAATCTAAGAGTAAATTTAAAATCTATAATTAATATAAATGTTGTTCCTTTTTCATTACAATAAGTACTCGAAGAATTTTAAGTAAATTAAAATATACAGATATGATAGTAACTTACTTTATGTAAAGCCTTGCTTGCAAATTCATTATAAAATAGTTTGTCCGTGAAGCAGATATACCTAAAAATTTTCATTTAAAATGCACGCTTCCCTCTGCTCGTAAAGATCACCTTAAGTGTCTCGAATTTCTTAAGTATGTATTGGACAATTGTCTTCTTCTAGGAGGAAAAGAACCTCTCAGGATAGCATTTAAAAAAAAAATTCAGTCAGCAAAGCCACATGTCCCGAGTCGGTTTTCAAAACAGTTCAACTCGATCGTCGAGAGACTCCGGTAACAGTCCTCAAAAAAAGTAAAAATTCTAAAAATTGATAAGTGCTCGGGTCGTCCAGATTATCAATTTCACATTTTATATATTATAATAAAAAAAAAAAAAAAGAAAAGTTCTTTACTGGTCGGTTCTTTTCGCGAAATTATAATAATATTAAAATAAAATAAAATTTTCGTTCATTACATCGTGGTTTTTTATATACAGTGAATTTTTTAATATGTTTTCAATGCGTGTTTTGCATACCGGACTGCTTCATTTTGAGTTGCAAGCTATGAGATAAGTTTTGTTTTTATACCATTCCTTATTTTAATGATTTTCTATATTGTGATATTTTAAAGAAATTTTAGTCGAATTTTATAATTTATGGCACTGAAGAGGGCCCCCATATGTGGCCGAAACGTTTGACATACTTTTTACGTTTTTTTAAATCTGCCATTGAGAAAAATGGTATTGTGAAAATAAAAAGAGCCTGACCCTATGCCAAAATGAAAAACAAATAAATATTGTATGAATTATGGGTCAATACAAAATCGGATATGTTCTAAAACATGTCACAACATATTATGTAAAATGGCATCTTTAATACCTTCAGTATATACGCGGTTTTTTAATGTTCTGAATATCTTCACAACTAATAAAATTAAAAAATCTAAGAATAAATTTAAAATCTATAATTAATATAAATGTTGTTCCTTTTTCATTACAATAAGTACTCGAAGAATTTTAAGTAAATTAAAATATACAGATATGATAGTAACTTACTTTATGTAAAGCCTTGCTTGCAAATTCATTATAAAATAGTTTGTCCGTGAAGCAGATATACCTAAAAATTTTCATTTAAAATGCACGCTTCCCTCTGCTCGTAAAGATCACCTTAAGTGTCTCGAATTTCTTAAGTATGTATT